>QXEO01000247.1:7592640-8897837 GCA_007115705.1 Dactylis glomerata | reverse complement strand
GCAGGCACCTTTAGCACCGGTTGGTGGCTTCAACCGGTGCTAAAGACCCTTTAGCACCGGTTGAAGCCACCAACCGGTGCTAAAGGTCAGACCTTTAGCACCGGTTGATGGCTTCAACCGGTGCTAAAGGGGGCTGGCTGGGAACTGCAGCGCCACCACCTTTAGCACCGGTTTGAGCCACGAACCGGTGCTAAGGTTGTTTTAAACTTTTCAGTTGTTCCCGCCAAATTCGGTATTGAAGCTATCATCAACATTCCATTTGATTTTCTTTTTGATTAGTTATATTTGATTTTCTATTCTTTTGATTAGATATATTGATTTTCTTTTTGATTAGTTATATTTGATTTTCTTTTTTCTTTTGATAGTTTATATTTGATTTTCTTTTTTCTTTTGATTAGTTATATTTGATTTTTTTTTTCTTTGATTAGTTATATTGATTTTCTTTTTTCTTTTGATTAGTTATATTTGATTTTCTTTTTTCTTTTGATTAGTTATATTTGATTTTCTTTTTTCTTTTGATTAGTTATGATTTTCTTTTTCTTTGATAGTTATATTTGATTTCTTTTTCTTTGATTAGTTATATTTGATTTTCTATTTTCTTTTGATTAGTTATATTGGATTTTCTTTTTTCTTTTGATTAGTTATATTGATTTTCTATTTCTTTTGATTAGTTATATTTGATTTTCTATTTTCTTTTGATTAGATATATTTGATTTTCTTTTGATTAGTTATATTTGATTTTCTTTTTTCTTTGATTAGTTATATTTGATTTCTTTTGATTAGTTATATTTGATTTTCTATTTTTCTTTTGATTAGTTATATTTGATTTTCTTTTTGATTAGTTATATTGATTCCTTTTTTCTTTTGATTAGTTATATTTGATTTTCTTTTTTCTTTGATTAGTTATATTTGATTTTCTATTTTCTTTTGATTAGTTATATTTGATTTTCTATTTTCTTTTGATTAGTTATATTTGATTTTCTATTTTCTTTTGATTAGTTTATTTTCCATGAGAGGAAAAGGGCGGGAAGAAAAGGGCGGAAAGAAAAAGGGCGGGAAAACGATTGAACAGGAAAAGAAGTACATATCTCAACTGAAAATTAAGATACATGGCCAGATTAAGTCACAATCGGCCGAGCTTGTTTTCGAATGTTGGATGATTCAGTCATAGTCGTGCCTAGCCCTATAAACATCGCCACTGTAGTCGTCGTAGTCGCCGGTGTCATCGTCGCTGGCATCGGGGTCGCGGTAGTCGAACCTCGACTGGTGAGCACGCGTGGGCTGAGAGTGAGGGTAGCGCAGCCGGGGGCCACGGTAGGCCATGACGCTCTGGAGAGTCCGGCCGCGCCACCATAGCCGACGGCCGGCCTCGTTGAAGTTCGAACGAGGCGAGCCGTCCTCCTCGTGCCTGGCAAACGCACTCTCACGCCGATTGATGAAGAAGGTGTCCCAAGTCGGGCTGTAGTCGGGATGCCACTGAGGATTCCTCCGCTGCTCTGCCGTGAGCTCGAAGTAGTAGTGGTTCGTGATGGCCATCTGGCGGGCCACACCTACAGGGACAGGAGGGACCGGTACGCCTCCGACGCTCAGCATCCAGCCGGTGGGGACGCGGTAGCCCGGCGGGCAGGGGTAGTTTGAGGCGCAAAGCGCCTCCGCCTCCTGGGGGGTTAGAGATACGATGGAAGCCATGGAAGAGAGTGATGAGGTTTGCAGATATGAGTCTAGATGTGATATGTAAATGGAGGCCAAGTCTACATATATATAGTGAAAAATGGCGGGAAGACGGAGGCGGGAAGTGGTCGAAAGCGCGGGAAGTGCAACCGAGACTAAAGATATCGGCAGGATAAGGACGCATGGGTGGATGCACTGCTCGATGAGATAAGGATGCGTGGGTGGACGCACGATGCCCCTGTCGGAGGAACAAGACAAAGTAGAAGCGGTGCCGTGCCTATAAAAGGAGCATCGATACCTAGAAGGTAGGGAGAGTGAAAGACTCCATCTCCTCTAAGAATGTTAGGTAAATTATTGGGAAATCTCCCATGGCGGAGCTTCTCAAAGATATCGTTGGTGCTCACGCCCTACGATATCTTTGGAAGCTCCGTCTCAGAAAAATTTCCCTCATACAATAACATCATTACACAAAAAATAAATGGGAAAGTAATTTCCATATTGAGATACACAAGTTATGATCCCTATCTAGTCTTCTGAGTTTTCTTCTTGTGTTTCCCTTTCTTCTGATTTTTCGTCTTGGAGGCCATGAACCTCCCTTCGCATATCTCCCTTGATTAGGATCGCTTCGGTCGTAACCATGGAGTATGTTCACCATTTAACGCGATGATTGGGTCAATATTCACTCTGAAGGGCGGAATTTCATCAAACTTATTATAATCTTCTGACATGTCTGTCTTATCCTCAACTCCCACGATGTTTCTTTTCCCTGAAAGAACTATGTGACGCTTTGGCTCGTCGTATGATGTATTCATTGTCTTATCTTTTCTTTTTTTTGGTTTGGAGGACATGTCTTTCACATAGAAAACTTGAGCCACATCATTGGCTAGGACGAATGGTTCGTCTCTGTAACCAAGATTGTTGAGATCCACTGTTGTCATTCCATACAGCTGGTCAACCTTTACCCCTACTCCATCTAGCTTGACCCATTTGCACCGAAACAAAGGGACTTTAAAAGAAGGTCCATAGTCAAGTTCCCATATCTCCTCTATGTAACCATAATAGGTGTCCTTTTGCTCGTTGTTGTTTGTTGCATCAATGCGGACACCACTGTTTTGGTTGGTGCTCTTTTTATCTTGGGCGATCGTGTAGAATGTGTTCCCATTGATCTCGTACCCTTGGAAAGTCAATATAGTCGAAGATGGTGACCCGGCCAACAAGTATAGCTGATCTCCAACAATGTTGTCATTTATGAGATGTGTCCGGAACCAACCGCCGAAAGTCGCCATATGTTTATGTGTAATCCAGGAGTCAGACTGAGCCGGGTGTTGGGAGCGTACAATATTCTTGTGTTCAATGATATACGGGGCCACCAAGGCGGAACTTTGTAGAACTGTGTAGTGTGCTTGAGTGAAAGAAATCCCGTCCATACAATACATTGATTTCTTTCCTACCGTGCCTTTTCCACGTAGTCTCCCTTCATGCCGCGATTCAGGAACACCAATCGACTTAATGTCAGGGATAAAGTCAACACAGAACTCAATGACCTCCTCTGTTCCGTAGCCCTTGGAGATGCTTCCTTCTGGCCTAGCACGGTTATGAACATATTTCTTTAAGACTCCCATGAATCTCTCGAAGGGGAACATGTTGTGTAGAAATACAGGACCGAGAATGGCAATCTCTTCGACAAGGTGAACCAGGAGATGCGTCATAATATTAAAGAAGGATGGCGGGAACACCAACTCAAAACTAACAAGACATTGGGCCACATCCTTCTGTAACCTTGGTAGCATATCTGGATTGATTACCTTCTGAGATATTGCATTGAGGAATGCACATAGCTTAACAATGGGTACACGAACATTTTCCGGTAGAAGCCCCCTTAATGCAACTGGAAGCAACTGCGTCATAATCACATGACAGTCATGAGATTTCAGGTTTTGGAATTTTTTCTCTGTCATATTTATTATTCCCTTTATATTTGATGAGAAGCCAGACGGCACTTTAATACTTGAAAGGACATCAAAAAAGATTTCCTTCTCTGCTTTTGTAAGAGCGTAGCTAGCAGGACTTAAGTGACGCCCTTTATCCGTCTTGCTCTGTGGATGCATGTTGTTTGGGTCTTTCATACGTTGTTGATCCTCCCGTGCTTCTGATGTATCTTTTGTTTTTCCATACACGCCCAGAAAGCCTAGCAGGTTCACGCAAACATTCTTCGTAACGTGCATCACGTCGATTGAAGAGCGAACCTCTAGGTGTTTCCAATACTCAAGCTCCCAAAATATAGATTTCTTCTTCCACATGGGTGCGTGTCCGGTAGCGACGTCATTTGGAACAGATTGACCGCCAGGACCCTTTCCAAAGATTACTTCTAGGTCCCTGACCATATCAAATAAATCATCACCAGTACGGAGATTAGGCTTTTGCCGGTGATCTGCCACACCTCTAAAATGCTTGCCTTTCTTTCTTACGGAATGCGTGGTCGTAAGAAATCGACGATGCCCCAAGTACACAATCTTCTTGCATTTTTCCAAATATATAGCGTCAGTCTTATCTAAACAGTGCGTGCATGCATTGTATCCCTTGTTTGTTTGTCCTGAAAGGTTACTAAGAGCAGGCCAATCATTGATGGTTACGAAAAGCAACGCTCGTAGGTCAAACGGCTCCTGTTTGTGCTCATCCCATGCACGTACACCTGTTTGGTCCATAACTGTAAGAGTTCATCAACTAATGGTCTTAGATACACATCAATGTCATTGCCAGGTTGCTTCGGACCTTGGATGAGCACTGGCATCATAATGAACTTCCGCTTCATGCACAACCAAGGAGGAAGGTTATAGATACATAGAGTTACAGGCCAGGTGCTATGACTGCAGCTCTGCTCCCCAAAAGGATTCATGCCATCTGTACTCAGACCAAACCTTAAGTTCCTTGCGTCGCCTGCAAAGTCCGGGTAGTCTCTCTCAATTTTTCTCCACTGCGACCCATCAGCGGGGTGTCTCAACATCGCGTCTTTCTTACGGTCTTCTTTGTGCCATCGTAACAACCTGGCATGCTCTTTGTTTCTAAACAGACGTTTCAACCGTGGTATTATAGGAGCATACCACATGACCTTGGCAGGAACCCTCTTTCTGGGGGGCTCGCCATCAACATCACCAGGGTCATCTCGTCTGATCTTATATCGCAGTGCAGTGCATACCGGGCATGCTTCCAAATTCTCGTACTCCTCACCGCGGTAGAGGATGCAGTCATTAATGCATGCATGAATCTTCTGAACCTCTAATCCTAGAGGGCAGAGAACCTTCTTTGCTTCGTACGTACTGTCAGGCAATTCATTATCCTTTGGAAGCTTCTTCTTCATTATTTTCAGTAATTTCTCAAATCCCTTATCAGATAAACCAGTCTCTGCCTTCCATTGCAGCAACTCCAGTGTGGTACCGAGCTTTGTGTTCCCATCTTCACAGTCTGGGTACAACTTCTTTTTATGATCCTCTAACATACCTTTTAACTTCCGCTTCTCATTCACACTTTCTGCTTCTCTGTGTGCATCTACGATGGCCCGACGAAGATCATCATCAGGCTCATCTGATGCCTCTACATCTTCAGCTTCTCCTGTCCCTTCAGCTTCAGCTTCCCCCGTTGCAGTATCACCATATTCAGGGTACATATCATCATCCTCTTCTTCTTCATTGTCTTCCATTATAACCCCTCTTTCTCCGTGCTTGGTCCAACAATTATAGCTAGGCATGAAACCTTTCCGAAGCAGGTGGGCATGAATGATTTTCCAGGAAGAGTACTCCTTCTTGTTCCCACAGTCAACACATGGACAACACATAAAACCATTCTGAATATTTGCCCGAGCCACATCGCCAAAATTACGAAGACCTTCAATGAACTCGGAAGTGCGTCGGTCACCGTACATCCATTGTCGTTGGTTCATCTGCGTCATATAATTAGGTTTACTAATACTATTACCGAACATCATAAATAGTAAAATGACAAAACATGCATTTGTATCAATGACAAATAAAAGAATAGAGTTGCTAACCTCGATCGAGGAGGAAAGAACGAGGAGAAGACCTAAGTATCGCTCGGGCACCTCATATCATCTTTATTTTGTGTGAGCTTAAGTTGGTTCATGCTTTTAGGCATTTCATCAAACACCTCTTGTGCATAGGGGAAAAACCAAACTAGCACACCCCCTCTCACACCTTCCAAAGGAAAAAAAACAGAGGAGAAGGCTAGTGGGCGGTTGTATTTATAGGCAGGGCCTCTAGCACCGGTCCGTGTCCAGAACCGGTGCTAATGGTTCCTAACGAACCGGTTCTAGAGCTCCACGGGCTCAATTTAGCTCTCTGGCAGCTCGAACCGGTGCTAAAGCACCCCTTTAGTCTGGGTTCGAAAGCCAACCGGTGCAAATACCGTTTGGAGCAAAAAACGAAAGCCCTATTTTCTACTAGTGCAAAAACGTAAATGGGCCACACAAGGAAATCACAAGTGCCAAAAACAAAGGTATATAGAGGACAAACAATATTGAAAACGCCATAAAGCGTGAGACAGAAGTTGTTATATGCTTGCTTCATAAGTTCGTAAGTATATGTGTATAGAGATATATAGCTTTGTGACACAAAATATATCACATTTTCAAAAGCACATCTGAGTCACCATGTTCATCTTCTTATCTATGCTAACAATTTTTGTCACTGTGTGGATCCTAAGCAACCTTTTTTAGGCTATAAAAACAGTCATACAACCACAAGACTAGCATCAACCAAGCTTCTCTAGTCTCCACAAACAATTATGGCAACTACTAGTTTCCCATCTCTTTTGCTTTATTTATGCATCTTCCTATTGTGTCATGGGTCCATGGCTCAGCTATTTGGCCAGAGCTTTACCCCATGGCAAAGCCCTAGACAAGGAGGTGCTCCAGGGTGTAGATTTGATAGGCTACAAGCATCTCAACCACTTCGACAAGTGAGGTCACAAGCTGGCCTTACTGAGTATTTTGATGAGCAAAACGAGCAATTTCGTTGCACCGGAGTATTCGTCATCCGTCGTGTTATCGATCCTCAAGGCCTCTTGTTACCTCGATACCACAACACTCCGGGATTAGTCTACATCATCCAAGGTTGGTGTAGAAATTGAATAATGCACATGTATTATTATATCATACTCAGGAATGTGTATGTGTCAAATGTTACAATTGCATTAGTTCGATCTTAATGTTGCAACAAATATGCTTTGATGTAGGTACTGGTGTTGCGGGATTGACAGCGCCTGGATGCCCCGCAACCTTCCAGCAACAGTTCCAACAATTTGGTCAAGAACAAATTATCGAGGGTCAAAGCCAAAGCCAACAGTTCAGAGATGAGCACCAGAAAGTTCACCGCATTCGGCGAGGAGATGTTGTTGCGCTACCAGCTGGCGTTGCACACTGGTTCTACAATGATGGTCAAACACCGATTGTAGCTGTCTATGTGTTCGATGTAAACAACAATGCTAATCAGCTTGAGCCTAGACATAAGGTAAGTGTGGGTGCCAAAATATAATCTACATATGTGCTATGGAGTTGTTCACATAAAACTTATTTGTGGGGTTTAATATTCAACTAATTGCATATTCATCCTTATACTCTATATATGAACTTTCAGGAGTTCTTGTTGGCTGGTAACAACAATAGAATGCAACAGAATGCTCAAAACATATTCAGCGGATTCAGTGCCCAATTGCTTAGTCAAGCCTTTGGTATCAGTCAACAAACATCACAAAGAATGCAGAGTCAGAATGACCCAAGAGGTGATATAATTCGCGTGAATCAAGGCCTCCAATTCTTGAAGCCTATCGTTACCCAACAAGAACAACAACAAGAAGTGCTAAGACCCTTCCAACCAATTCAATATCAAGAAAAATCAACTCAATTCCAGGGAGGGCAATCAACTGAATACTTTGGGGGACAGTCAAGTCAACAAGCTGGACAGTCACCTTATGTAGAAGGACAAACAAGTCTTCAGGAAGGGCAGTTTCCTCAATACGAAACAGAACAATCAAGTCAATATCAAGATGAAGATGAAGATGAACAATCAATGACAGTGGGTTACAATGGTCTAGAGGAGAACTTTTGTTCATTGAAGGCAAGGCAAAACATCGAAAATCCTGGTCGTTCTGACACGTACAACCCTCGTGCCGGAAGGATCACACGCCTCAATAGCCAGAATTTTCCCATCCTTAACGTCGTGCAAATGAGTGCGACAAGAGTAAACCTCTACCAGGTAAATTTGATGTTACATTTTGACATAGCTGTAGTGTTATATATATCATAAGATTGAAAACACAAGACAAATGGAATGACCTATAACCGTCCATTGCTATTGCAGAATGCCGTTCTGTCTCCATTCTGGAACATGAATGCTCATAGTGTCGTGTACATGATCCAAGGACATGCCAGGGTCCAGGTTGTTAACAACCATGGTCAGACCGTGTTCGACGACCGTCTTCGTCAAGGACAGTTGCTAGTCATACCACAACACTACGTTGTTCTAAAGAAGGCAAAGCGTGAAGGGTGCCAGTACATCTCATTCAAGACCAACGCAAACTCCATGGTTAGTTACATCGCAGGAAAGAACTCTATCTTGCGTGCCTTACCGGTCGATGTCATCGCCAATGCGTACCGCATCTCCAGACAGGAAGCCCGAAACCTCAAAAACAACAGAGGCGAAGAGTTCGACGCATTCACTCCAAAATTTAACCAGCCTAGCTTCCAGAGTTTCCAGAATGATGACATGAAAACATCTTCAGTTGACAAGGCATAAGGGAGATTGCATTACTATGAGAAGTGCTATAGTGAAATAAAGGCACCACAAGTGTGTAACACTTGGTTTTAGAGATGCTGGTTATGAATAATAGTTTGTCATGTTATAATTTTCGTCTCCTTTGTGGTTTGGATTGTAGAGACATGGTAGTAGAGTCTGGACTAGATATATAGTCAATTCCAAGCTCTAATTCTGCACAGCTACCGCCGGTACCCTCCAGTCTCCACGGTTCTTGGATGGAGGAGTATAGTTCCGATTGTCTCCCGTCTACAGTAGTAAGCCCATCGCTGGTCATGGTAGCGAGAGCACAGCAAAAGCAGGCCCAATTACGAGACCATCAATCCATCATTACGGTTCCTGCTTCATGGCCAGCTCCATGCAAGCACAGCTCCATGGCGATCAATTTGGTGTCAGCTGGCGCTTCGCTTCCGGGGCAACGTTGCCGGCCGGCCGGCCGCACAACACTCGCGCGCGCGTCTTTTTGGGCGGACGTTCGATTGTTACGGTGTGTAATCAGGGCGTTAATTGTGCGTGAGGGGGCAGCGGGTCTGCGTCCTTCACTTTTCCGCGCGGTAGCCCGGCAAGGCCATCACGCGCGAGGCTGCGACGACGACGACGCTGCGCTGCACTGCATCGACGGAGGACGAAGGAAAACCTGGTCGCTAGCGGCCGAGGCTGCCTCTGCGCCGTCCGTTTCTTCTCATCTGTGTGGCTATGACCTTGAATGGGGAGGCAGGGAGCACTGTATGAATATGAATTATGAATACTGTAGTTCAGCGTAGTAGCTGACTGCTGATAGGAACGCAACGCTGCAACAAGCAAACGAAGGGCTACGTATAGGAGAGAATCTCGTACAGGTCGGAGGTATTCTAAATATGAGTAGGCCATAAAGTGCACTAATCAAAGCAAGTCCACCAACGTACATGGCTCGTACTCCCAGCACTGGCGAATGACAGAAATAATCTGAGGTAGGGCGAACACTAATAAACTGGTGTAAAGATAAAAATAGTCTCGAAGAAATTGATGATATATATTAGTACATAAGTAGTAGAAACATGAGTAAAGCCTTAAAATATCAATAATTTTAGAGTAAATTCCAGTTTTTACCCTCAACTTTGACATTTTTGACACTAATCACCCCATTTAGTGGTTTTTCATTTGGATTACCCCATTTAACAAAAACTTTGCCAAACTTTACCCCTTCTAATATCAGTTGAGATTTTATGCCTTGAGATCTGACATTTGGTCGCCATTAGGATGATTAGTATAGATCTTAAACATGTGTATGTTCCTTGTTACCTCTATACCTGTTGCCTCCATGACTCGGTTCGGAGAGTGGAGCCGGGACAATCAAAGCATGCTTCACGCATCGTTGTATAACTCGGATGACTCTTGTACCTGGTGGATGCGTTGCTTCTTCCCTGCACCTCCTTGTGTGCCTCTGCCAGATATAAAACTAGGTATGCATTTGTACATACACGCTTGTCCCGTCGCTCCTGATTAGATGATTCAACCATATGTGCCGGTGCTCGTTGTGAGTTTTTTCACTTGGTGTCCATGGAGGCATGGAGCAGCGTGGATGCAAGCACATGTGGCAATGTGTCGGTGATCGCCGACTCGCTGTGAGTTTTAATTTCACTATGCATGAAAGTGATTAGTGTAGGCGTGTAACTACTAGCGAGAACAATTGCATGAAAAATAGGACATGGGAACCACGGTGCCTGATCAATCACCAGGTCCGGGCATACTCGAGCGAGGAAAAATATTGCAGAAGAAAACAAATTAAACATGACGTTCCACCTATACTCTAACGACTAGGATCTACATGGCAAATCCTATCCAAAATTTACAAGGGGTAAATTTTGGTGAAACTTCTTATAAATGGGGTAATCCTGATGAAAAGCTACTAAATAGGGTAATTAGTGTCAATAATGTCCAAGTAAGGGGTAAAAACTGGAATTCACTCATAATTTTATCAAGATTTCTGAATATCATTAGCTCAATCTAATGCATCATCAAGTCACGAATAATCCATCATGGAGCACAACTCGGTCTTGGTAATCTTTTTCACCAAGAAAGTCCTATCAAATTTTTCATCAGCACCAATAAAAACAATGCCAACTCAATGAGGCGATAAACTGCAAGAAACTTACATGCCTTCAAACATCTTGACAATCTCTTAAGTGTTCAATTATCTGAGTATGAATAGATAAGATTATCTTATATATGCTCATACTCATAATTAGATCCATGATAAATCTCTGTAAGACGGGCAATCTTATTCATATTAAACTTAGAAAATAAACCTCGTGACTTAAGACAACATAAATTCTGAAGCAACTCTCAAGATGGCTCATTATCGATGATCAAAATTTGTGGTCATAGAGTCTATAGCAATACAGAAAGTTTACAACAATTCCCCCAATTCCTCCTTAAATACCCCATGTAGGAATTGTTTAGAGTCGATTTTGCGTAGTGTTTATTAAAATAAGTATAACTTTCTTATACAAAGTTCGTTTTTAATGTATGGCCACTCAAAACGTTCAAAAAAAAAGGACATGCATCTGAAGGGGTTCGTCAAAACTTAAGGTAGAGCGGCTGCCCTACCTTGCCATGTTGGAAGCTTCGCTCCTAACTCCCAGTTCATGTCGCTCGCTCGATCATCGTTCCGCCCGTGACGATGTAGAAAAGGCCGAGCGTCAACTGGAGTACCTGAAAAGACAAGCGTGGAAGACGGGCGTGGCAACAAAAACCTGGATATACAGGGTTTAGGGTAATCGATCAGTACGGGAGGAAGCATAATCAGTAGCGTTTTCTTGTTTCTACTCCGTTGTTGTCGTTTGTTAACGACTGGCTAGGATGACCAAGGCAGTATCAGGAAAAAGCTGGGCTTAGCTTGTGTAGGATGTGGAGAGTACGATCAGGTAAAACCTTTATGAGCGGGCCATTAATAGTTGATCCACCTGGATCCGTCTAATCAATCGCGCCAAATCGCAGTTCTGTCTTAAGTTTGCTGCCAGTGCCAGGGGCGGACCCAGGATAAAAATATCCGGTGTCCAGGTGTAAACCAAGAAATTACAAGTAATAAACCTAGAATTTATACTCCTTCTGTTTTTAGATATAAGGTGTATAGTTTTTGAGAAAAATTCTGTAATATAAGATTTACTGCGTTGCACCACTCATATGGATAAATTTTTTATGGGTTTGATTATGATTCTTATTTCATGCAAACTCATCTACTTTTTCACATCAATTAATCAGAGCTAATCCCATCTAAACGTGGTGTAATATTTCCTCCATGTGTGTTCTTTAATATTCATGCCAAAAACTATACACCTAATATATAGGAACGGAGGAAGTTAATATTTAGTACTAGTAAAAATGCTTATCGAAGAATACCATCCCCCTTGATATATTATTCCATCATAAACTTGTGCAAAAAATCATAAAAACTCTAAACTATGAGAAAAATATGATTGCCTCGGAAGAAGTATAGCATATATCTCAATTGCCTAAAAAATGTTACTCCCTCCAATCAGAAATAAGTGTCAGAGATTTTGTACTAAGTTAGTACAAAGTTTGTACTAAGTCACCGATAGTTATTTCCGATCAGAGGGAGTAGTAACTAGTAAATTAACTCGTGTAATAATTCATAAAGTTAAGAGTATTACATTTTAGAAAGGCTTTCTACGGTCTTGCAGAATCTCAAAGCGATTAAATGACCGCATCATTGGTAACTCTCTTCATTTCTTCTTTCTCCACATAGCAAATAACCTTGTACTTCAAGGCATCATCATCACTGAGATGATTGCGCAAATATGTCTTCACAATTCTCATGGCAGAAAAAAATCTCTCGGCTGTAGCAGTGGCAACAGGCAAGGCTAATGCTAGCTTCAATAGTCTGTAAACAAGAGGATAGCAAATATGTTTCCTTGTGTACACCATTCTTTGATAGAGCTCACAAATAGTAGATGTCTAAGCTCCCTTAGTTCTCCATCATCAAAATCTTTCGGATAAAGTCTAGCTAGATCCATCAAATGCTCTAAATTGAAATCTTGAGGAACAAAACAAGAAGACCCTCCAGCAAGTCTAACGGCGAGGGCGATGACGTGTCGGCCTCGGGCTCCTCCCGTGCAAGCCCTAATTTAGTGCTAGGGCATTTAACCTTATATGTTTTCTTGTTTTTTCTTTCGTAATATGAAATATATATTTTAGTAATGAAAATTGATTGGTTACAAAGTAAAAAAAAAAATTGGGCCTCCCTATTGGGTTGCCCCTACCCATTCGGGCAGACCTTGATTTGCTGTCTGCGGGCCGACCCATACATATCGAATCAGATAGATTCGAAACCAAAATGGGTCGGCCCGCTGGAGATGCCATAAGTCATGGCTTGGACGTTTTCTGTTATTACGGGCAGGGCTCGTGACAGGACAAGACATGTCAGCGTGAATAGCTCTGCATGTTATTTCATTTTACGCCATTCACCTCGCTGGCTCACGTAGCACTCTGTTGAACCATGAATCGTTATAATCTCCTCCAAAAACCCTAGCCACCGCTACTATGTTTCCTCTGTTGATTGGTTCTCCCTCCTCTAGCCGGCCTTGCCGGCATCGGGAGGGGCGGGAACCTAATCTATGGCTGAAGTTCTCCAATAAATTAGTTTTGATGTAGTTTAGTGTTGTTTTGGTTGTCGTGTTTTTCTTGGCATCCGTGTTGATGGAGATGAAGACTTCTTCAATAATTGTCCTTTGGCTCTTCGTTCAATGACATGAGTTCCTTCTCGACGTCACTAGTGGTGTTGGAAGATCAAATTTATTTAGGTATGATCTTTTAGATCTTGCTTTACCGGATCGATCTTGAATGGTTTTTGTTGATTTTCACGAGGAAGTTTGTCCTCGCAATATCTATCTCGGCTGCTACGTCCTCGGCAATGGTAATTTGTACTCTCGCTCCTCAGCGACGTTGACTAGACAGTTTGGTTCATATTCCCTAAAATACTGGTGTTCGTACTCTTGTCGATATTTGTTGATTACTCAAATTGCTACACCTGTGTGCGTAGCCTTGGCACGGTGGCTAAAATTAAAATTATGAGAGAACCCTCGTTGATATTTACAGATTTATGGTTTGGTACCTATGTCTTGTTTATGCGACTGCCTTCGGAAAAATGCAAGATTATGACATGGAAGAAGGAAGGTTTTGAAGATCACGATGATTTGCTAGTTTCTTTTAGACTTCACTTTGTAATTGCTGAAGACAGCTCATCTATGTTTATCATATACTATTTGTTGTGATAAATATATATGGTGTTGATTGTTAAAAAAGAAATACTCCATCCATTATATAAAAAATATCAAAGATTTGTCTAAATTTAGTTATATCTATACATACAATATAATATTTTAGAGCAAAGGTAACTTCTTTGTATTTGCCACTCATCGGGTATCCAAATATCCACGAAGGCCACCGGTAGCCAAATCTAACAAAAGACGAACCCGACAAGTTGGAATAGGGTCCAGATCGAGAACCATGAGTATATGTATTTGCAGTACCCTAGTCCCCCTCTCTTAGTGACGTTGCATGAAGGATGTTATTAATACGAGAGGTCGAATAGGCAGGACGGAATCCAGGAGTCTCATGTGCGTCCGGTTGTGCCGACCTGCCGTCCGCCGCACATGCCACGCCACTCCGACGCTGTAGTTGCACCGGGGTATACACCGAGGATCTACCGCTTTTAGGGCATCTTCAATGATCCCGACGCAATTTTGGTCCCAAATTGTATCCCACTTAGACCGTTTGTGTCGGGTCAGGGACACAAAATGGACGTTGTCCTCCCCCTTATCTGTTTAGGTTGGTTTGTGGTCGTGTGGCGGTGGACTTTTTTTTAGTCAATGATAAGGTCCACATGTCATTGTAATCATGGGACAAGCAATCCACTACCACGATCTTCTGTAGTCATATGGGCCACATGGCCTAAAGCCATAGCCACAGATCATCGCAATGGATTGGCACATGTTTGATCCCTCTAAGCAATTTATTTACCAGATTTTCTGTGATCATATAGGCCACAAGGCAAGCCACAGCACATTGCTTGGGCATATAGCCTTCCATGGAGATCTCATGTGGCTAATTAAATAGGTAGTCAACTGGCCACAACCACAGAAGATCATGTTAATGGATTGCTTGGCCACTTCATATGTTCGTCCAAACTGGTTCAAATTTGGGCCCAGAATGCATCACCGCGGACAGCGGGGACATTATGGTCAGGCCGCTGGGAGAGTTTTTTCATGACTCTAATCATTTTCAGTCATTTTCAAACTAATTCTGACATCTAATGTCGGTTTGTATCAGGCCATTGGAGATGCCCTTAGTTGTAACTTAGACGAGATAACCTGCACCGGCCGCTTGTCCATAACTACACTTCCGGTGTGCATCCATCCTGCACGGTCCTTGGATGTAGTTGTATAGTTTCGATTGTGTCTCGTGTACAGTGGTAGAGAAGACAGGCCCATCGCCGATAATTGCTTGCAGAAAAACAGGCCCAATTAGTAGAGCATCATTACGATTCGCGAGCATGCGTTCGCTGATCGCTGCCTCGCTGGGGCCCTGCCATCGCACGCACAGACATAGCCACTTTACAAGGTAATCATACCATGGCGCTGCGCTCGATCGGTATGCCCGATCGTTTTTTTGAGCGGTAGTTCAAAAAGGGTAGCAGCAGCGCGAGTAGGGTCCATGGAAGATCATAGCGGGTGATGACGGCGTTCGTGTCCGGGTTACGGTGACAGGGCGCCAGCGCCAGGTAGGGTCGGGGCAGCAGCTCCATGTCCTTTTCTTTTCCGGGCGGTAACGCGGCAAAAGGGTATCATGTGCGAGGCTGCGACGACGAGCCAACGACGACACTACGCTGCACAGAACAAAGTATCCCGTACAAACTGACTTTCGGTGGAAACATGCAAACCAAAAGATATGCCATTGGATCGTTAACAAGGGGTCCAAATCAGCCATGTACTGTTTCATGCATTTTACAAAGAAACGCCCGCTTCCTGGCTATTATTTTGCACAAATCCCTGTTCTTTCTCCACAAATCGGAAAAAAAACCCTGCAAACTGGCGCAGTCTGAAGCATACCATTTAGTTCTCTACATTGAGCAAAATGCAATGAACTAACCTGTATTAATTCATTCTTGTCAGGTAGAGATTGTTGTTAACAATTATCATGTAGGCAAAAAGAATGGACAAACCTGTACAGGCATAATTTCGATGTTCCACAAGAAATCAAATCCACGGTCACATAACATTTATACATCATTTAAAACTCTGATAAATCATCTAAGGAAACAGAAACGAGAAACTCTATCCGTATCAACAATGATTTTCCTAATCTGTGTCTAGTTTCGAACTCGAGCCAACAAGATCCAAACAGGATTCATACATGTTACGATCTACAAAATAAGAAATAACCAAGATCTGATTAATAAGCCATATGAACATGTGAAGTTCAAGAGAGACTAGTAGATAATCAAAAGGCAAATGGATTGAAGAAGAGAAACAAAATAGACAGGTTAGATCCGGGGCAGCATGCCAAGATCCGTCGCCACCATGGCTAGGATTGGCCCTCCATGGTCTCACGTTGGTCGTCCGGCTAGTCGCCCCGCGGGTCTTCAACTTCGAGGTGACTCGAGCGTGGCAGGGAACCACGGATAGGAGAGCTGCGGAGGGGAGTTGGGAGAGCTCTGGGGACATGCCGCATCGGCTAGTGGCTAGGCCACTCGCCCTACCGTGCTGCCCGTGCGCCTCCGGCACCGTTGGTGCTCCAGATCGAATCTGGGGCTATGGGGTATTTTGAGAGGAGGAATATTCACAGGGTGCTCTGCGTAAACAAGGGTTCAGGCCAGGGGCGGGCCCATGTGTATTCATGGGTACGCAGGTGAATACCTAACTTTTTTGTCAAACTTTTCAAATCATATAATACAACCATCAAAACAGGTTTACATTTTACCAAATCCAATCCATTATTAGACACACAACTAAGTGGCTAAGTTGTTGGCAAGAGTGAACTAACAAGCATTAGTAGGTTGTGGGTTCAAACCTTGGTTATTTTGCATTTTTACCTACTTTTCATCTTATTTTTTATTTTTGAATACCTATTTATAAAGTCCTAGGCCCGCTCATGGTTCAGGCGGGCGTTTATCTGCAAAATGCATGGTACAGGTGGTAGACTGATCCATAACGCACGTCCCAGATCCAACGTTCCATCTTTGAGTTTTCAGGTTTCCACTACATATCGGTTTGCATCTGATACATTCTCGCACTGTATCCATGGAAGACGAAGGGAAACATGGTCGCTAGCAGCCGAGGCTGCCAGGCTGCCCCTGTGTCGTCCGTCTCTGCCTACCAGTGTGTGCCGTACACCTGACGATGTCACGGCTGCCGTGCCGGCGGCACAAGATCCGACGGCAATAGAAAAAAGTGTCTTACATTCTCCTTAGTAATTGCTCTTTTACCTTTTGCCCGAATTTACTCTCCATGCTCGTGCACAAGGCCGAGAATGAAAGCTCGAGGGATCGAAATTACTGGTGCACAGTTCTTCGGCGCGGGCATGCGTCCAATTTATATGCAGGGAGTCAGAACTGCCTCGGCCCGTTCAAAAAAAATAACTTCATGGGTCATCTTTTTATATCAACTTAGCTACACGTAGTGCCAACTAGAGTTTAATTATACAGCTACAAATTAGCCTCAAAAGAAATTTATACAGCTACACAATTTGCTCCTCTACATACGTACATACGTACTACGGTGTCCGGTAACATAGCGCCGCAGCGCGCCTAGGGGTATAGGAGCACCATCAGACAGACACCAGTATCCAGCGGTGCCCTGTCCGAGTGTAAAAACTTGATTCGTAGCTGGTGTGCAGACTACAGGCGCCGATCAGTGAGCAACGGGACAGGTGAGCAGCATGGCATGCATGCACCACCAGCGGGAGTCCGCGGTGCAGAACACCTCGTCATAATTTATTTAAATTAATTAACAGTGTTCAATATACACAACTTCGTTTTACCGTAACAAAATATTCTTATACTACTCATTTTTCTACCATTTAGTATTTATGTAATACTTAAATAAAATTGAGACTTGAGTCCCATAGAAATGATACACTACACAAATTTAAGATCCTCCAAGAAGTTAGAAGCACCAAAACAACCCTGAGAAGACACATGTAGGACACCTTATATTTATCCATGGCTTTAAGTAAATTTACAAGTTGTTTTTCTGTAGAACATTCTATCATCGTCCTTTTGTGCACTACCTTTCTATCCGCTGACATTGATTATACATTGTTGTACCATTTTATCTTATCTCTGTGTGTATTTTTCCTCAATCTCTACATGCACATGACTCATCAAATTTATCCTTAAAGATATATAGATAGAGCCGAGTCATGAGATTTTGGCAACATATACAAAACAATCCATATATGTTGTTGTGCAGAGAACAAAGCGTAAATGAACCACACAGGGAGTCACAAGTGCCAAAAACAAAGGTCCATAGAGGACAAACAATATAGAAAACTCCATAAAGCATGAGACAGAAGTTGGTATAGGCTTGCTCGATTAGTTCGTAATTATAGGTGTAAAGAGATATATAGCTTGTGACACAAAATATATCACATTTTCAAAAGCACCTATGAATCACCATGTTCATCTTCTTATCTATGCTAACAAATTTTGTCACAACGTGGATCCAAAGCAACCTTTTTTAGGCTATAAAAACAGTCATACAACCACGAGACTAGCATCAACCAAGCTTCTTGAGTCTCCACAAGCAATTATGGCAACTACTAGTTTCCCATCTCTTCTGCTTTACTTCTGCATCTTCCTATTGTGTCATGGGTCCATGGCTCAGCTATTTGGCCAGAGCTTTACCCCATGGCAAAGCCCTAGAAAAGGAGGTGCTCCGGGGTGCAGATTTGATAGGTTGCAAGCATCTCAACCACTTCGACAAGTGAGATCACAAGCTGGCCTTACTGAGTATTTTGATGAGCAAAACGAGCAATTTCGTTGCACCGGAGTATTTGTCATCCGTCGTGTTATCGATCCTCAAGGCCTCTTGTTACCTCGATACCACAACACTCCGGGATTAGTCTACATCATCCAAGGTTGGTCTATAAATTGAATAATGTACATGTATTAGTATATAATACTTAGGAATGTGTATGTGTCAAATGTTACAATTGCATCAGCTGGATCTTAATGTTCCAACAAATATGCTTTGATGTAGGTACTGGTGTTGCGGGATTGACAGCGCCTGGATGCCCCGCGACCTTCCAGCAACAATTCCAACAATTTGGTCAAGAACAAATTACCGAGGGTCAAAGCCAAAGCCAACAGTTCAGAGATGAGCACCAAAAACTTCACCGCTTTCAGCAAGGAGATGTTGTTGCGCTACCAGCTGGTGTTGCACACTGGTTCTACAATGATGGTCAAACACCGATTGTAGCTGTCTATGTGTTCGATGTAAACAACAATGCTAATCAGCTTGAGCCTAGACATAAGGTAAGCCTAAATATAATCTACATACGAGCTATGGAGTTGTTCACATTTAACTTATTTGTGGGGTTTAATATTCAACTAATTTCATATTCATCCTTATAATCTATCGATATGAACTTTCAGGAGTTCTTGTTGGCTGGTAACAACAATAAAATGCAACAGAATGCTCAAAACATATTCAGCGGATTCAGTGCCCAATTGCTTAGTCAAGCCTTTGGTATCAGTCAACAAACATCACAAAGAATTCAGAGTCAGAATGACCAAAGAGGTGATATAATTCGCGTGCATCAAGGCCTCCAATTCTTGAAGCCTATCGTTACCCAACAAGAACAACAACAAGAAGTGCAAAGACCCTTCCAATCGATTCAATATCAAGAAAAATCAACTCAATTCCCGGGAGGGCAATCAACTGAATACCTTGGGGGACAGTCAACTCAACAAGCTGGACAGTCACCTTATGTAGAAGGACAAACAAGTCTTCAGGAAGGGCAATTTCCTCAATACAAAACAGAACAATCAAGTCAATATCAAGACGAAGACAAACCATCAATGACAGGGGGTTACAATGGTCTAGAGGAGAACTTTTGTTCATTGAAGGCAAGGCAAAACATTGAAAATCCCAGTCGTTCTGACACGTACAACCCTCGTGCCGGAAGGATCACACGTCTCAATAGCCAGAATTTTCCCATCCTTAACCTCGTGCAAATGAGTGCGACAAGAGTAAACCTCTACCAGGTAAATTTGATTTTACATTTTGACGTAGTCATAGTGTTATATATCACTTCAAAACACAAGACAAATGGAATGACCTATAACCGTCGATTGCTATTGCAGAATGCCATTCTGTCTCCATTCTGGAACATGAATGCTCATAGTGTTGTGTACATGATCCAAGGACATGCTAGGGTTCAGGTTGTTAACAACCATGGTCAGACCGTGTTCAACGACCGTCTTCGTCAAGGACAGTTGCTAGTCATACCACAACACTATGTTGTTCTAAAGAAGGCGGAGCGTGAAGGGTGCCAATACATCTCATTCAAGACTAACTCAAACTCAATGGTTAGTCACATCGCAGGAAAGAACTCTATCCTGCGTGCCTTACCTGTTGACGTCATCGCCAACGCATACCGCATCTCGAGACAGGAAGCCCGGAACCTCAAAAATAATAGAGGCGAAGAGTTTGGTGCATTCACTCCAAAATTTAACCAGCCTAGCTTCCAGAGTTTCCAGAATGATGAGATGCCGTCATCTTCAGTTGAGAAGGTGTAAGGGCGATTTAGCTATTATGAGAACTGTTATAGTGAAATAAAGGCACCACAAGTGTGTAACACCTGGTTCTAGAGATGGTGATTATGAATAATAGTTTGTCATGTTATAATTTTCTCTCCTGTGTGGTCTGGATTACACAGACCTGGTAGTACAGTCTGTATTTGAGACCATTTCCAGCGGTAATTCTGTGATCTGCTACCTCTGGCGCACGCACAACAGCAGTAGTAGACAGATGTAGCCCCAAAAATTTGACAGTTGTAAGTTGAACACCGTGGATGATCGGATATCAACTTGTTCAACAAGAGCGTATTTGTATTTGTTTGTCTTTATCGCTCACCCGCCATCGAATAGGCCCGTCGATGGGCAGGATTGACGTGATCGACGGAACAAGGCCCCCAAATTTCGGGCCCCCAATTCGTACAGTCCAGTATCGTGCCGCTAGGCCTAACAGGCGATGATCTTGTCTATCGATTGATCTGTACGCGTTCCCGTCCGCTTGCCTTCCAATCGATCTGTCTCCGGTTTAGATTGCTAGGTCCCAGGGCAGTTTTGCTCGCCGCCTCGCGACTCGCCTGTTCATCTTCGTCGCGTCCAACCAGCGATCGGCCGGCCACGGCCGGCGCCCAAGTCCCGACGATCGAACAGCAGGCCATCGGCTAGCCAGCGAACAGGATCAGCCTCATTTCACCAATCCTGAGTCAAGTGACCATCGGCCAGCGATCAAACAGGCTCGTTTCAGCCAGCCCGAGTGCCCAGCCAGCGACTGAGAATTGTCTCTGAGGGTTCAGTAGACAGTAGTTCACGCCATCACACCAAGCCTGCATCACACGTCAAGGAGAATTGGTAAGATTGCTCATTGCCGCAAACCTGTTGTCCTGCTGCCTCCGTACTGCCCGCCTCAACTCATCTGATTTAATTTGTAATTTTTTTAATTTGTGAAATAGGGCAATCATGAGATGGACAAAGTGTCAATCGGGTTACGAAAAGAAGAAGAAAAGACAGAGACTGGAAGCACCAGCCCAGTCTCAAAAGAGTGCTCTAGATAGATTTGTCGTGAAGGAGTCTCGAATAAATCAAACTCCCGATGCTAATGTTGATGATGGCCGTGGTGATAATGTGGAAGAGATTGAGGATATTGCAGAACTTGATGAACGGAATGATGATAGTACTCATAATGAAGGTAATGATCAGCCTGATGATGAAGATAGTGATGCTAATGCTCAAGAAAGACTCAGTGGATTGGCGACAATAGCACTTGAGAGTGAAATCTTGGAGAAGATCAACTATAATTGAAGATTTTATTTCAAGAAATACCCAATAGATGCTTCTTTTTGGTAGATCATGAGGTTCGTTTATTACTTTAGTGCTATATTTACTATTTTAGAATGAATACTTGCTATTTTCTGAGTATTGTATGGAATAGCACATTCTGAAGTTATATAATATATGAAGTGAACGTATGATTTTATTTTATTAGTTATTGAGTTTGAACAAAAACTAAGACCCCATTTTATAAGTCGCACCGGGGCCCCCAAATCCTGGAGACGGGCCTGCCATCGAAATATCCAATTGAACCATGTACAGTTTGCAGGTAGGCCACCGTTAAGCAAATCTAACAAAAGGTGAACCCTACAGTTTAAGATAGAATGCAGAGGACCACGTGTAGATGTATACGTAGTTCGTAGTGCCCCGACTAACATTGCATCTAGGACAGTAAGACCATGCCACTCCGGCTTACGTTCATGGCGCCGGCCCTACGGTTGCTGTCTCTACGCTCGTATACGTACCTACACTCATCGTTGCCTTCGTACTGGTACTCGGATGATCTATCAGCATTTAGTTATTGGCTAGCTGCACCCCTCAGGGATACCTCTTCGCTCCCTGACCTAGCCGCCAGAGGCGATCAGGGAGGCGCCGCCCTTTCCACCCGATCTCTACCGGCCGTGCTGGTCCCCTCTCCCTCCGCCTGCTCTGGCGGCGGTGGGGAGGGGGGATCCGGTCTCTCCGCTCTGTAGTTAGGGTTTGGTTTTGCAGGTCGTGGAGCGCCGTTGGGGTGGTGGGAGCGGCGTCCAGACGAATAAATCTGCCTCAGCTCCACTCCCACATCGGCGGTGTCCTTCATGACGGCGTCTCGGAGTTGATGGCATCGTGTGTTTCCCGATTCCTCGGATCGGCGGCTTTCAGTTTCTTGGATGGTGTCGTCGAGGCGGAGGCGGTGATCCCATCAGGTGTGTTCATCCTCCTGCTCTGTCCCCGTTACTATGGTCTGGCCGGGGCGCGGCGCGGCTGGGTCTGGCCGGGGCGGCGGGGCCGACGCGGTCTGGCCGGGGCGCGGTGGGTCTGGCCGGGCGGCGGGGCTGCGGCGCGGCTACGCGCGCGCGGACGTCGCGCGCGCGGGCGCGGGCGGTGGAGCCGGGCGTCGGGCCGGGGGGCGCGGGCGGCGGGGTCAGACGGCGTGCGCGGCGGCGTGTCGACGGCGGCGAGCGACCGCAACAATGGAGGCACAGAGCTCCTTCGCGGTGGCGCCTCGGTCGATCTCCGTCGGAAGAAACTGCTAAGTGTGGAGGAGAGGAAGAAGGAGAGGGTGGGCGCTATATAAACCCCGCCCCCCCCCCTTTAGTCCCGGTTCGTGGCTTCAACCGGGACTAAAGGGGGGGTCTTTAGTCCCGGTTGAAGCCACCAACCGGGACTAAAGGGTCTTTAGTCCCGGTTGAAGCCACCAACCGGGACTAAAGGGTCTTTAGTCCCGGTTGGTGGCTTCAACCGGGACTAAAGACCTTTGGGCGGTTCGCGCCCGTGGCCCAGACCTTTAGTCCCGGTTGGTCTTACCAACCGGGACTAAAGGTATAATAAATGCGCGCCAATGCTGTAGATTTTTTCAGATTTCATTTGAATATGAATTTTGAATTTCAATTTGAATAACTTCTATATATTTTAGAATTTGATAAAACTTTGAATATGAAAAGTGTTTGAAATTGAATAACTAATTCAAAACTATTTTCTATTTTCAAAATCAATTATTCTAACTATTTAAACAATTAACTATTTTGCCATTTTCAATTAAAACAATATTGATTAAAATTCTTTTTGCATATTTTAGAATTTGATAAAACTTTGAATATGAAAAGTGTTTGAAATTGAATAACTAATTCAAAACTATTTTCTATTTTCAAAATCAATTATTCTAACTATTCAAACAATTAACTATTTTGCCATTTTCAATTAAAACAATATTGATTAAAATTCTTTTTGCATATTTTAGAATTTGATAAAACTTTGAATATGAAAAGTGTTTGAAATTGAATAACTAATTCAAAACTATTTTCTATTTTCAAAATCAATTATTCTAACTATTCAAACAATTAACTATTTTGCCATTTTCAATTAAAACAATATTGATTAAAATTCTTTTTGCATATTTTAGAATTTGATAAAACTTTGAATATGAAAAGTGTTTGAAATTGAATAACTAATTCAAAAATATTTTCTATTTTCAAAATCAATTATTCTAACTATTCAAACAATTAACTATTTTGCCATTTTCAATTAAAACAATATTGATTAAAATTCTTTTTGCATATTTTAAAGTTTGATAAAACTTTGAATATGATAAGTGTTTGAAATTGAATAACTAATTCAAAACTATTTTCTATTTTCAAAATCAATTATTCTAACTATTCAAACAATTAACTATTTTGCCATTTTCAATTAAAACAATATTGATTAAAATTCTTTTTGCATATTTTAGAATTTGATAATACTTTGAATATGAAAAGTGTTTGAAATTGAATAACTAATTCAAAACTATTTTCTATTTTCAAAATCAATTATTCTAACTATTCAAAACTATTGATTAAAATTCTTTTTGCATATTTTAGAATCTGACAAAACTTGGAATATAAAAAGTGTTCGAATTTGAATAACTAACCCAAAATCATACATTTACATCAAAGGTTTAATACATTATTACACATCACCAACATCCCCATCTAGTGTTGGGGTTTCCTTCTGCACCGTAACCATGGAGTATCTTCTTTGTTTAAGAGGAGGGTTGGGTCAGTGTTCACTCTGAAGGGCGGGATTTCATCAAACTTGTTATAATCTTCTGACATATCTGTCTTGTCCTCCACTCCCACGATGATTCTTTTCCCTGAGAGAACAATGTGTCGCTTTGGCTCATCGTGTGATGTATTCGTTTTCTTATCTTTTCTCTTTCTCGGTTTTGTAGACATGTCCTTCACATAGAAAACCTGAGCGACATCGTTGGCTAGGACGAATGGTTCGTCCATGTACGCAAGATTGTTGAGATCCACTGTTGTCATGCCGTACTTTTGGTCTACAACTACCCCGCCTCCTGTCAGCTTGACCCATTTGCACCGAAACAAAGGGACCTTAAAAGACGATCCATAGTCAAGTTCCCATATCTCCTCTATGTAACCATAATATGTGTCCTTTGTCCCATTGTCGTGTAATGCATCAAAGCGGACACCACT
Source organism: Dactylis glomerata (assembly GCA_007115705.1). Lineage (NCBI taxonomy): Eukaryota > Viridiplantae > Streptophyta > Magnoliopsida > Poales > Poaceae > Dactylis > Dactylis glomerata. Next base: position 8,873,049 of record QXEO01000247.1, on the reverse strand, counting down.
GTTTTGATTGGTGCTCTTTTTATCTTAGGCGACCGTGTCAAATGTATTCCCAATTATCTCGTAACCCTGGAAAGTCAATATAGTTGAAGATGGTTTCTTGGCCAACATGGACAACTCATATCCAACAGTGCCGTCATTTATGAGAAGTGTTTGCAACCAACCACCAAAAGTCGCCATGTGCAACTTTGTAATCCAGGAGTTAGACTGCCCAGGGTTTTCCGAGCGTACAATATTCTTGTGTCACTCCATATACGGCTCCACCAAGGTGGAATTTCGTAAAACTGTGTAGTGTGCTTCACTCAAAGAATGTCCGTCCATATAGTATGCTGATTTTATTCCTAGCATGCCTTTTCCACTCAGTCTCCCCTCATGCCGCGATTGAGGAAGACCAATCGGGTTCAGGTCAGGAACAAAGTCAACACAAAACTCAATGACCTCCTCTGTTAGATAGCCCTTGGAGATGCTTCCTTCTGGCCTAGCACGGTTATGCACGTATTTCTTTAAGACTCCCATGAACCTCTTAAAGGGGAACATATTGTGCAGAAATACTGGACTGAGAATGGTAATCTCTTCGACTAGGTGAACTAGGAGATGCGTCATAATATTGAAGAAGGACGGTGGGAACACCAACTCGAAGCTGACAAGACATTGGGCCACATCATTCTGTAACCGTTGTAGATCTTCTGGATTGATTACCTTCTGCGAAATTGCATTGAGGAATGCACATAGCTTCACAATCGGTACTCGAACATTTTCCGGTAGAATCCCCCTCGGTGCAACCGGAAGCAATTGCGTCATAAGCACGTGGTAGTCATGAGACTTTAGGTTTTGGAATTTTTTCTCTGCCATATTTATTATTCCCTTTATATTTGACGAGAATCCAGATGGGACCTTGATACTGCTCAGGCATTCAAAAAAGATTTCCTTCTCTTCTTTGGTAAGAGCGTAGCTCGCAGGACCCTTAGAATCCTCCGGATGCATGCCGTCTCTTCTTTTCATACGGTGTTGGTCCTCACGTGCTTCTGGTGTATCTTTTGTCTTCCCATACAAGCCCAAGAATCCTAGTAGGTTCACGCAAACATTCTTCGTCACGTGCATCACGTCGATTGCAGAGCGGACCTCTAGGAATTTCCAATACTCAAGCTCCCAAAATATAGATTTCTTCTTCCACATGGGTGCATGTCCGCTAGCGTCATTCGGAACAGACAGACTGCCAGGACCCTTTCCAAAGATTACTTCTAAATCTTTGACCATATCAAATATATCATCACCAGTATGGCGTTTAGGCTTGCCCCGGACTTCTGCCTCGCCCTTGAAATGCTTGCCTTTTTTCTTCAATTGATGTTTGGGCGAAAGAAATCGACGATGCCCGAGATACACCACCTTCTTACTTTTATCCAAATATATACTATCGATCTCACCTAAACAGTGCGTGCATGCATTGTATCCCTTGTTTGTCTGTCCTGAAAGGTTACTAAGAGCAGGCCAATCATTGATGGTCACAAATAGCAACCCTCGTAGATCAAATTCCTCTTGTTTGTACTCATCCCACACACGAACACCTTCAGTCTGCCACAGCTGTAAAAGTTCATCAACTAATGGCCTTAGATACACATCAATGTCATTGCCGGGTTGCTTCGGGCCTTGGATAAGCACTGGCATCATAATAAACTTTCGCTTCATGCACAACCAAGGAGGAAGGTTATAGATACATAGAGTCACGGGCCAGGTGCTATGACTGCAGCTCTGCTCCCCAAAAGGATTCATGCCATCTGTACTTAGACCAAACCTCAGGTTCCGTACGTCTTCCGTAAACTCCGGGAAATCTCTGTCGATTTTTCTCCACTGCGACCCATCAGCGGGGTGTCTCAACATCTGGTCACTCTTACGGTCTTCTTTGTGCCACCTCAACAACTTGGCATGCTCTTTGTTTCTAAACAAATGTTTCAACCGTGGTATTATAGGTGCATACCACATCACCTTGGCAGGAACCCTCTTCCTGGGGCGCTCGCCGTCAACATCACCAGGGTCATCTCACCTGATCTTATACCGAAATGCACTGCACACCGGGCATGCATTCAAATTCTCATACTCACCGCGGTAGAGAATACAGTCATTAATGCATGCATGTATCTTCTGCACCTCCAATCCTAGAGGGTAGACAATCTTCTTTGCTTCATACGTACTGGCGGGCAATTCGTTATCCTTTGGAAGCATCTTCTTCATAATTTTCAGCAACTTTTCAAATCCCTTGTCAGATAAACCACTCTCTGCTTTCCATTGCAGCAATTCCAGCGTGCTTCCTAGCTTTTTCTGGCCGTCTTCGCAATTTGGGTACAAATCCTTTTTATGATCATCTAACATGCGTTCCAACTTCTCCCTCTCCTTTTCACTTTCACAGTCAATCTGTGCATCAACAATGACCTGACCAAGATCATCAGCGGGCATATCTGATGCCCGTTCTTCACCTTCTTCTTCTTCATTATCTTCAATTGTGGTATCGGTGGTTTCAGGGAACTCAGGATAGTTGTCATCATTCTCTTCTTCATCGTTGTCTTCCATCATAACCCCTCTCTCCCCATGCTTGGTCCAACAATTATAGCCGAACATGAAACCGAACCGGAACAGGTGGATGTGAAGGGTCTTTGTGGAGGGGTAATCCTTCTCATTTCGACAACCACCGCATGGACAACACATAAAACCATTCCGCTTGGTTGCCTCAGCCACCTTGAGAAAAGAATGAACGCCTTTAATGAAATCTCCAGAGCGTCGATCGGCGTACATCCATGCTCGGCTCATCTACATTATATAAGTACATATCAAATGCAAATCAAATATACAATTTCTATTTCTTTCTCTAATTTTAGTTTGATAAGTAAGAATAAGTTAACAAAACTTTAGTCCCGGCTGATGGGTACAACCGGGACAAAAGGTGGTTTTTGTGTCATCTAACAAAACCGTCGGTGGGATAAGGACGTGTGGGTAACCTTTAGTCCCGGCTGGTGGGTACAACCGGGACTAAAGCTGTTGGTAGGATAAGGATGTGTGGGTTGATGCACTGCTCGATGAGATAAAGCATGTAGCGCACGACGCCCCTGTCGGAGGAACAAGACACAAGTAGAAGCGGCGCCGTGCCTATAAAAGGAGCATCGATACGCCATGGCAAGCACAGCTCAAAGGCAACGAGAGTTTCATCCCCATGGATGGAGGAAAGGATTGGGAAATCTCCCATGGCAGAGCTTCTCGAAGATGTCGTTGGTGCTCACGCCATACGACATCTTCGGAAGCACTGCCTCGGAAAAATTTCCCTGGAAACCCGTGAAAGACTCCATCTCCTCTAACAGTTATGGAGTAAAGGGTTGGGAAATCTCCCGTGGCGGAGCTTCTCGAAGATGTCGTTGGTGCTCACACCCTACGGCATCTTCGGAAGCTCCGCCTCGGAAAAATTTCCCTGCAAGCCCGTGAAAGACTCCATCTCCTCTAACAGTGTTGCGTAAAGGGTTGGGAAATCTCCCGTGGCGGAGCTTCTCGAAGATGTCGTTGGTGCTCACACCCTACGGCATCTTTAAAAGCTCCGCCTCGGAAAAATTTCCCTGCAAGCCCGTGAAAGACTCCATCTCCTCTAACAGTGTTGCGTAAAGAGTTGGGAAATCTCCCGTGGTGGAGCTTCTCGAAGATGTCGTTGGTGCTCACGCCCTACGGCATTTTCGGAAGCTCCGCCTCGGAAAAATTTCCCTGCAAGCCCGTGAAAGACTCCATCTCTATTTCTATTGCTATTTCTATTTTTCTATCGCCCTCGAAGATGTCGTTGGTGCTCACGTCCTACGGCATCTATCTCTATTTCTATCGCTATTTCTATTTTTCTATCTCTATCTCTATTTCTATTTCTATGTTAGCTATGTCTACTTCTATTTTTATTTGTAATTCTAACATTTCTATTTCTAATAGCATTTCTATTTCTAATAAAATCTAACCTAAATAAAATCTAACATAAATAAAATCTATATAGCATTTCTATTTTTACCTCTATCTTCACCTATTTGTACACATAATCAAATGAACATCTAAATAATTGCTCCCATAAAAAAACACAAATCTCTCTACTTCTAGAGCATTAAATGAGCTAAATTACCAATGAAAGACAAAAGCACAAAATTCCTCACCTTTTAGTCCACTTAGATTGAAGTAGGGACATCAATTTATGACAAAAAATGGTGATCAAAGAGGATGAACTCGAGCTAGGTTTGTTGCATGAAGAACACTTGAGAGTGGAGAGGGGGAGTGGCTGGCTCAGGAGGAAGAAGGAGCTGTTTTATATAGGGAAGTCATTAGTCCCGGTTGGTAAGACCAACCGGGACTAAAGGCTTAATCTTTAGTCCCGGTTGGTGTTACCAGCCGGGACTAATGAGCCTGGCAACGGCCGGATTCGACCCCAGAGCCTTTAGTCCCGGTTCGTAACTATAGGTTCAAAACGAACCGGGACTAATGAGTTCTGGGGTCCTGCGGCCGAAAAAGCGGTGGGGCCCGGGGCATCAGTCCCGGTTCAAACAGAAACCGGGACTAATGCCCTGGAATATTAGGCCGGTTTTCTACTAGTGACAGGATCGATGGTTTTTTTAGTCGCTTCTGCTTCGGTACACCCCTCTTTCCCAAACTCAAATACATCAAAGGCCGAGATCGCTCCGTACCCCTTCGTAATTAAGGGTACAATCGTCATTAAAAAAATTATTAATTCGAAATTAATAATTAGTTAAGCTGTATCTCGGGCTGTAGATATCCGTATGGCCCAATTACGGATCCGTATACCTACACAGTATATGGACGAAATTAGTTGTCTCTGTTCTTGTCGATCACGCTGTACGTCTCTCGACGGTGGTCATTGGCGGTGAGCGACTGCGGAGGTTATCGGCGAACGAGGATGCAAAATCTGAACTCGAAACCAGATCACCAGTGTTGTTGGCGTCCGTCAATCGCTAGCGTGAGAGTTTTCATCGGAGAACTGAAGCGCTGTGCCACTTCGCGATTTGGGATCTCCTTGTTTGTGGGCAAAGATTCCACATGCACTATTCTTCATTACCGGCGTGGCAGGACTCAGGCAGGAAAGATCAAATGAAAAGAAGTTCAACCATGCCAAATCTACCCCAAACCAAACCAAATCTCTTCTAGCTGATGGGACGGGGTGGCAATCTCTGATGGTGGCCAGCTGTTTGCAAGGGACAGAGGCTGGACAGGCCTATGTGCGGAGCCATGGTGTCCTCGCCGGCTGACGACCAGCAGTTTCTGCACGTAGTCACCAACGCCGCAGGATGGAATACGGTCTGACAATCTCTACTAATAATATGGCTTGAGGTCGCGATGGTAGTACGTTTTTGCCCGTCCACAAATACGCTCTCGTCCGTCTTGCACGTGGGCTTCGTCTGTCCATCGTCATCGTGTTTTTATTTAGCCCCTCCAAAATCCCGTAAATCAACCCACAATCCAAATGTTAAGTTTTTACTACATCCCATATTTGCATATTAGCCCCCGGTTCTCTCTATCTCTTCACCTGACGGGAGACACAGCGGCATATGGCGAGAAGCCCATGCTCCCGCCGCCGCCGGCTGCCCCAATCCTCCTCCTCCGCTGGACGCCCTGGACGGCCCATGCGCCAGCGACCTGTTTCGAGGGCACGCCATGCCGTAGCTCGCCGATCTACGCCGCGCTCGGTCTAGGCGGGAGGTCACTTGACATGGAGGCGGGCGCCGCAGCGGCCACGGTCGGGCGGCGCGGGCACACCCGGACACCACTGCAGGCAGCACGGGCAGTCACATGGCCGGTGGAAGGCGTCGGGCCAGGCGCAGCCAGAGTCGGGTGCGCCAGGGGCTAGCACATGGCCGGTGATGGACGGCTGGGAAAGGGCACCGGGCGGCCGGGGGCGGCTGGCGGATGGCCGGCGGAGGGCGGAGCGCGGTATGGGACTGGCGGCTGGGAAAGGGCGCCGGCGCATGGCCGCGGGAGGGCGGCGGCCGGCTGGCCGGAGGGAGGCGCGCGGCCGACGGGCGGCTCTGTGCAGAGAGTGGTAGGAAGCAGTTGGGGAAAGAAGATGAGTGAGGAAAAAAATAACAACAGTTCATACTACAATGTCTATGCTAATTTTCACCGTACGAATGAGAAGCTTGTCAAGTCTGTCGCATCGTCGCGGCGGTCTAGAGCTACCGATCCAGCCAGGCCAGAGCTCATGGCAGAGGACGGATTCCCAACCAACAATTTTTTCAGATAAGCTGCAAGCCTGCAACTGGGGATAATCGCATACATGAAGAAAAGAGACCGGTAGCCCGCAGTAGCTGGCTATATCATTATTTTCTATTTTTCAGTATTTTACTTTCATACTTCTATCGGCACCATGACAATCATATATACCAGGATATGTCAGTAGAGACTAAATGTATGACAACCATATAAATGATTCGGAGTGTTATTTATCATCCGAAATTTGATTTTATGTGATCACAAAGTCTTTGTCCTCAAAACGAGTTTGATACTGCCAACACATGGGAAACATTGTTGGCCACATGATGGATTTTCTATATTCACATCGTAGTTCCATTGATGATGAAATTGAGAGCAAAAATAACACTGCAATTACATTCGTAGTACTCTGGCTTGTGTGTTGGTTTAAGTTAAATATAAATGTTTGTTGAATTTTGATTAACATAAGCTTTGTCTTTTTAAAAAGGAAGTATTGCTTCATCTATATGGGTGTGTGTTTTGTGTAATTGGCTGTAGTCGGATTTAAATTTTAAGGTTATCTTTTTTTTTCCAAAAAAATTGAGTTCCATCTTACGTTGCTGAATAATGAGTCTGCAAAGAAAAAGGGCTTATGTAACCTTTTCCTTAAACTATATGTCCATTTTTCAATTTAAACCACCAAGTTTATGCAATGGAACTTCAGTTGAACAAATATCTAAACCCGATGAGAACTCGATGTGTTTTACGTATAAGCAACAATTCGTGGTGTTATATATATTGAAACACGAGAGGGGGTAGATCTTAGTTAACGACAGATGAATAGTTGGTTGATTGCTTTCTATGACATCTAACTATATCTTTTATCAAAAAACAATTTGACTAAAGTGAATTTCATTGTTTTTTACTATTATGTAGCTATTGTTTGTGTACACATGATTATTTTAAAGATATGTTGTAAAGAGACCGCGGAAAGAAACTTGTTAGATCGTGCCAACACACATGTTTTCATCGACCATTTAATAATTTTGAAATACATGGGCTTAACACTTGGTATACCCGGTAGACCCGTAGCAGCGCACGGGTATTGTGCTAGTACGTAGATATAATGGGCTTGGATATGACCAGACCGACAGACGGAAGATTTTTTGTGCCCCGATCTTTTTGACGTACGAAAGTAAACTTCGGTTTATTTACATACCATGGTTTACGACAATCACGTCTTCAAGCCGTATTATTAGTAGAGATTAGGCAAGTTTGTAAAGGTTAGCTTGTACTGCTAGTTTGTTTAGGACCTGGTGTCCTGGTAGGTCTACACTAGGATTAGCTAGCACGTTGTGTTAGCTTGGCTAGTCCTAGCCGGTTGTTTAGTAGGAGTCCTAGTTTGATTCGGAGTTAAACTAGTACTGGACGGTGTTGTCTCCAAGTCGAGTTGGTTTAGGACAAGTCGGTTGGCCGGTCGTGTTGTATATATACACGGGGCTAGGTAGTCTTTGACACACCGCGATTGAAGCAATAAAGAGAAAAGTTTAGAGTGTGCGATACGCACGCTTGGCGATAAAAGTAGTCTTTGTGTTTGTTTATCTAGATTCATGTGATTGATCTGTGGGCGACTTCTGACAATTGGTATCAAAGCAAGGTCGAAGATTTGAAGCTACGCTTGCCCCGGGGATGCGACTCTACTAGCGCCTCGGGGCGGGCGATCGTCGGTCGGCGGAGCGACCGGGTGGAGACGGTGAACATGCCGTCATCGGCGAGGCGGCGGACGATTTCCGTTTGGCGAAGCAACTCGGAGGGGCGATAGGGCGTTGTCGTCGTGAAGGCGGTGACGAGGATTGTTGATGGGAGAGGTGATGCCGAGGTGCAGTGCTGGGAATCTCATCAAGATCATCGTCCGGGAGAGCTTGAAGAGTCAAAGAGTCAAGTACGTGCGAGTTGGCACGTCAAGTCAGGGTCGAGTCTGTGAGTCGTTGTTGTGTCCAAGTGCTTGTCTCTGTGACGGTGCATTGCAGTTGAAGCGTGGTCGTCTACGTGTCTCGACGAGAGGATCAAGTTCAAGTATGAGGGGGCGGTAAACTAGTGAAGGGGAGTCTCTTCAATGAGGACCTGTCTCTACATGAGGCTGGAGTGGATGGTGTAGTCCACGAGGTAGTCGGCATGCATTGCGCTAGGGTGGACGGTGTGTTCCACGGTTGCTAGCGCGGCTGGGTAGTCCGGATCATGCTTGATTTGTTCCGTAAATTCGGCAAGTCAAAATTGGGGAGAGCCAACTAAACTTGTTGTGGAGCGAGACCTAGACAAGATGCAGATCTGCAAGAAGTCAAGATCAGAAAAGTACAGAAGACAAAGAGTCGTTGATCAAGATTAGGGAGAGATTGTTAGCACTAATCTTGATTAGGCAAGTTTGTAAAGGTTAGCTTGTACTGCTAGTTTGTTTAGGACCTGGTGTCCTGGTCGTTCTACACTAGGATTAGCTAGCACGTTGTGTTAGCTTGGCTAGTCCTAGCCGGTTGTTTAGTAGGAGTCCTAGTTTGATTCGGACTTAAACTAGTACCGGACGGTGTTGTCTCCAAGTCGAGTTGGTTTAGGACAAGTCGGTTGGCCGGTCGTGTTGTATATGATACGGGGTGGCCTTCGGACACCTCCGCCTCAAGACCGCCAAGTCCCCCGCAAGGACCCATGACGAGAGCTCGAGCTAAAGCCCTCCATGATAAGGTGAATTTGCTCCTAAACACACTTGATCTAGAGCATACATGGAATGGTTCGCTACCTCATTGCAACTCCTTTTGTGCAGTCCGGTACAAACCACATGGAACAATGACCAAGAGCGAGAAACACGAAGAGGAAGCCTGGACACGCCGGAAGAAGAAGACGGAGTAAATGCCGAACCGGCTAAAGCCGGCCACCAGCTTAAGCCGGCCCCAACACCGGCTATAGCCGGCCACACCGGGTAAAGCCGGACTTAACACCGGCTATAGCCGGTCTGGCCGAGTCAACGCGTCCTTGGCTCTGAAGCCTCCTATGTAATCTCTCCTAAATTACCAATTTGCCCCTAGGTCGTGGCTGCCTACTTATATGGCTCTCTCTCCCCACTCCAGACTTAGATAAGAATTAAGATAAACATGGCTTCATGCCCTCTCCCTTAGGAAACTTGCTACTAGATCTCAAATCTAGAGTAAACCATCATCCCTCTTTGTTTGGGGTCTCTTCTATTTGGGGAATTCTACCTTGTAGTGGATCTCTTGCATACTTGTGTGTGTAATTCTATCCATTGGTTTGGTCTCTTCCCCAAGTGGAATTCTACTCCTAGCAAATCAATCTCTCATAAGGAATTCTACTCTTGGAGTCTCTTCCTTGTGATTCTATTGAGTTGGTGAATCGGGCCAACGAGGACAACTGGTGTGTATCTTGTGTGTGTGTGTGTTTTCCTTCGATTTGTTCATCGTGTTCTTCGTGTTCATCCTCGTTCCCCGCCACAAATCTCGTGAATCCGTGAAGATCGGGCCACACCCATGGGGTCACCCCTCATCATATGGTATCAGCAGCTTTTGGTTGCCACGGATTTACTCTTATTTGTGATTTCCACCATAAATTTCGAAAATACAAAAAATAGCCCCAAAATTGCCTCGAATTTTGATCTCAAGATTTGTTGAGTTTTTTGTGGTTTTGATCCAAGGATTTCGTGTCTCAAGTGCTGATCTACCTTCCCTTGCGTTCCCTTAGCCTAATTCTTCCTAATTCTTCTGGATTTGAGGATTTTTGTGCCCAATTTCCGCCACCAAAGACGAACAGCTCGCGAAATTGCTCGATCCGGCTAAAGTCGGTCTGCGCAGCAAATAGCCGGTCTACCCCAGTTTCTCGAAAAAGACCAAACCGGCTAAAGCCGGTCTGCACACCGGCTAAAGCCGGCCACCGGCTAAAGCTGGCCTACACACCAGCTAAAGCCGGCCTAGACTGGTACACGTAGAATTTCTTCTTCTTTGCAAGCCTCTTTTCTTTTGGTGACCTTATCCTTTGAGAGTGGCTTTCCTAGAGTTGCGAAGCATCGTACACTTGACCCCGAATTGTGAGAGTGTGTGTTTATACCAAGTCCTACAAAGTTTTGAAGTGGACCAAGAGAACGAGAAAAGAGATACTCCCAATCAAAAAAAAAGAGAAAGAAAGAGAAGAAACAAATAGTGTGTGTGTCATCCATAGTCCACAAATACAAAAGATTCCACAAGCTTGTAAGCAAAAGAGAGAGTGCGAAGAGAGGCAAGTGTGCGAATCTCGGTGCTTCTCCTTTTTGCAACCAAGCCACGGTCTCTCGAGTGTTAGTGCGACATTGAGCGTAGTCTTCCTTAGGACCATTTTGTTGTGCTCTTTTTGTCCGTCGCTCTAACCCCATCCATCTCCACGTGTGTGTTCTTTTTTATCGCCTTTTTGACATTTGAAATTCTTGCATCACCTCCACATTGGACAATACACTCTTCTTTTGATCTTTTCATTTGGCATTGCCACTGATGTCTACACACGCTTCTGTTCTTCTAGACAGTGTTGGGCCTCCAAGTGCAGAGGTTTGTAGAGCAGCAGCAAGTTTCCCTTAAGTGGATCACCCAAGGTTTATCGAACTCAGGGAGAAAGAGGTCAAAGCTATCCCTCTCAAGCAACCCTGCAATTACGATACAGAAAGTCTCTTGTGTCCCCAACACACCCAATACACTTGTCAGATGTATAGGTGCACTAGTTCGGTGAAGAGATAGTGAAATACAAGTAGTAGTGATGATTATAAGTAGCAAATGTGATCTGAAATAAATATCGCTGCGAGCAAACATGTAACAAAACAGGAAGTAAACGGTGTGCAATGCTTGGAAACAAGGCCTAGGGATCATACTTTCACTAGTGGACACACTCCCAACAAATATAACATAATTGAACCAATAGATGCTATCATCAATATGCAAATCAAATAATTCTCCAATGGAAAACATACAATAATCATGCGTAGGGCTACGAAGCACTCCTCAAAGTCCATATGTACCCAAACTAGATTGTCCCACACTATCACCGTGAACACACTAGATGGTTCCAACAAACACCACATTCATAGAGACATTAACCAAAAAGATACACATGATGCACACACTAGTCACCTTTACACCATGATACGAGGTATCTCCGGAGAGTATAATAATTAAGCATAGGAGTAGCATAATATCTGAATAATAACATCTATCAATTCAACTAGATACAAAGCTCACGATCACATAAAGATCACATCATGGGAGAGAGAGGTGAACCACATAGCTACCGGTAGAGCCCTTAGCCCCGGGGGAGAACTACTCCCTCCTCATCATAGGAGACAGCAAGGTTGATGGAGATGGCGGTGAGGTCGATGGAGACGGCGGAGATGGCGATGGAGACCGATGGAGACCGATGGGGATGGCTCCGGGGGCACTTTCCCATCCCGGCAGGGTGCCGGAACAGAGACTTCTGTCCCCCGAAATTTGGCGTCGACGGCGGCGGCGCTGCGGAACTGTTCAGGAAATTTCGTCGACTCCCCTAGGGTTTTCCGTCCCGAGGCTTTATATAGGCGAAGGGGCATCGTCAGGGGGCAAGCAGGGGCTCCTCACACCAGGTGGGCGCGGCCAGGGGCTGGGCCGCACCCCCTACATGTGAGGGCGGCCTCTGGCCCCCCTCCGGCTCTCTTTCGGTCTTCGGGAAGCTTCCGGGAAAAATAAGACTTCTAGAACTTGTTTCGTCCAATTCCGAGAATATTTCCTGTGTAGCTTTTCTGAAACACAAAAACAGCAGAAAACAGGGAACTGGTACTGTGGCATCTTGTCAATAGGTTAGTTCCGGAAATCGCATAAAAACGCCATGAAGTGTAACGAAACACAAGGTAAATGGTATAAAAACAAGCATGGAGCATCAAAAATTATGGATACGTTTGAGACGTATCAGCATCCCCAAGCTTAACTCCTGCTCGTCCTCGAGTAGGTAAGTGATAACAAAAGAAATAATTTTTGAGGTGACATGCACCTACACAATCTTGATCATCTATGAAAGCATTGAGTGTTGGGATCATAAGAACTTAAAACATGGGCATGAAAGACATAATCTTGACAATAAGAAACTTAGCAACCATGTTGTAAACATGAAAATGAACACAAACAAAAGATCATGAAAATGAAACAATGAAAGTCAAACGTATGTTCAAATCATAAGGAAAAACATACAAATGGTTTTCAGCTTGTCCTTCATGGAGAGCAAAACATAAATGCATAGAACACCTTCAAGTTTAAGAGGGCGATTATGCGTGGTGAATGACCAGCCCGTTGGGAACCCCAAGAGGAGGTGTGATGAGTATAGCAGCTAGTTTTCCCTCAGTTAAGAAACCAAAGTATGTCGATCTTGGAGAGGAGAGACAAACGATTGAAGGTGATGCTTGCTAGCTTGCGATAGCTTCGGACAATTTATATATGGCGCCTCGTCCAAGCTTTGCTTTGCGAGCAGCAACGTGGAACCTGCACACAACACAACCAAGTACTTCGTTCCTAACTTGCGATGAGGTTGTCAATCTCACCGGTTTGCTTGAAACAAAGGTTATGAGCGTATCGAGTGGAAAATAATAGAGTATGCGAGTAAAGTAAACAGTGCGAGTAAAGTAAATAGGTGATAGCAATATGATGGAAATAGGACCGGGGTCCACAGTTCACTAGTGGTATCTCTCCATAAGATAAATAACACATGCTGTGTAAACAAATTACAGTTGGGCAATTGATAGAATAAAGATAAACGTGATATGTTAAGAAGATCACTATGAGATTTACTCTGGGCATTACAACAAAATACATAGACCGCCATCCAACTGCATCTATGACTAATAATCCACTTGTGGTGAATCAATCCGAGAACTCCACAAGTATTAAGTTGCGAACAACAGATAATTGCATTAAGCAAAGTGCGTAATGTAAACAAAGCATATACCCTTGAGCATATGAATGTTGTTTTCTCCCTAGTAGCAACAGCACATCTACAACCTTAGAGGTTTCTGTCACTCCCCCAGGTTAAATAGAGGCATGAACCCACTATCGAGCATAAATACCCCCTCTTGGAGTCACTAGCAACTACTCGGCCAAGATAGCTACTAACAATGGAGAGCATGCAAGATCATAAACAACATAGAGATAACAAAAGATAATATTCAGTACGACAACTCAATCATAAACACCAATATTCATCAGATCCCAACAAACCAAACATGTAGAATTACATAACGGTGATCTCAATCATGTAGGGCAGCTCATGAGATCTAAACATGAAGCACATGGTGGATAAGACAACCATCTAGCTACTGCTATGGACCCATAGTCCAAGGTAGACTACTCACTCATCGCTCCGGAGGCAAGCATGGCGATGAAGAAGACCTCCGGTGGCGATTCCCCTCTCCGGCAGGGTGCCGGGAAGAGCTTCTGGACCCTCCTGATCTTCGGGTCGACGGCGGCGGCGGATCGCGATGTGTTCTGGAAAAGTGATCGGGTACTTAGGTTTTTTCCATCGGGGGGTCTTTATAGGCGAAGGGGCGATGTCAGAGGAGGAGCCAGGCGCTCTCATGCCAGGGTGGCGCGGCCCAGGCCCTGGCCGCGCCAGCCCTGCGTGTGGGGCCCTGGTGGCCCCCTCCTACTCTCCTTCGGATCTCTGGAAGGTTCCGGGTAAAATAAGACTTCAGGAACTTGTTTCATCCAATTCTGAGAATATTTTCTGTGTATCACTTCTGAAACACAAAAACAACAGAAAACAGGGAACTGGCACTGTGGCAACTTGTTAATAGGTTAGTTCCAGAAAATGCATAAAAGTGCCACGAAGTGTAACGAAACATTAGGCAAATGGTGTAAAAACAAGCATGGAGCATCAAAAATTATAGATACGTTGGAGACGTATCAAGCATCCCCAAGCTTAACTCCTGCTCGTCCTCAAGTAGGTAAGTGATAACAAAAGAATAATTTTTGAGGTGACATGCACCTACACAATCTTGATCATATATGTAAGCATTTGTGAGCTGGGATCATAAGAACTTAAAACATGGGCATGAAGATATAATCTTGACAATAAGAACTTAGCAACCATGTTGTAAACATGCAAATGAACACAAACAAAAGATCATAAAAATGAAACAATGAAAGTCAAACGTTTGTTCAAATCATAAGGAAAAACATACAAATGGTTTTCAGCTTGTCCTTCAAAGAGAGCAAAACATAAATGCATAGGACACCTTCAAGTTTAAAAGGGCGACTAGATACAAATAATTTAAGAACAAGTGAAACCAACAATATGAATCAATCAATGAACTTTGTGACAATGCATATTACACTAAGAATGACAACTATGCTCTCTTAATGGTGCATAAAGAAAGAAGGTGGTGAGTCAACATAAAAGTAGAAGAAAGGCCCTTCGCAGAGGGAAGCAGTGATTGCAAGTTTTATAACCTTCAAAAATTATGGTACTTACCGGCTTTGAGCTCTCATTGCCCCCATCATAAGCATCTTGAATGGTTAAAGTTAATGCGAGAACAATTATGATGCATATGCTTGACAAATCATAAGTTGAAAACCTCGTGCCCCGTGAATACGAGTACCCAACTTCATGCTTCTTTACTTAGAGTCCCAAGCAAGGCTCTTGTCATTGTAAGTATATGCATATCATTGAGAACCGCCAATGGGGTACCTCCGTGCCCGATGACATGGAATAAGCCCACACCAAAATGACAGGACAAGCAGACAATGAACACCTCGACATCTCTTTTATTTGCCATTTGTTTAGCTTTTTATTGTGAGATGCATCGTCGAATGTTCACCATGGGTATGCTGCAAATTTCCACCATGAATTATGCATGGCTTAGATTAGCGGCCCGGCGTTTCCCTAACACATATACAAACTCCATGATCCCCACAAGATTCCCAATTCATTTCACACCGTGGGTATCCATAAACAAAAGATCACGATATCAACTCAAATAAGAAGTGCAATGTTGAAAGCTTTCCCATGACTGCATGGCTGGGCTAGTCTCCAACTTACAACTTGCAAGCATAACAACTCAACATAAGAGACCACAATGTCAAATTTTTAAGAACAGGAAAAAGTAAAGTGTGCCTTCCGGTTCGTGAGAGCTTTACTGACCGAATTTCGCATTACACTGATAAGAGTTTAATTTGAAGAGAAAATAAAAGCAAGTCAAATTTACTTGGAATAGCAAATTGCTAGTAGGTATGTATGGTGGAAACTTTGGAAAACTTTGGCTTTTAGGAGTTGGATGCACGAGTAGAGCTCATACTCAGTACAAGGCGAGGGCTAGCAAAAGACTGGGAGCGACCAACTAAGAGAGCAATAATGGCCATAATCATGCAAAGCGACAAAGCGACATTAAAAGAAGCATAAGATGGCATCAAAAGTCAAAAACTAAATGATCATAGAGGCTATTGGCGACTTTGTAAGAGTCTAACATGTGTGAGCATGCGCCAAGTCAACCCAAATAAAGCATCAAGGAGAAAACCAAAATAATGCTTCCATACAATAAAAACAACGCATGATTTTTTCAAAGGCTCATTAAGCAATCTCAGTTATTTGAGACAAGTCATACTATAGCAAAACCACTAAGCATACTATCAAAAAGACATCAAGCATGCCATGAAAAAGCCTAAGCCGCAGTCTACACAAGCTCCTTCCTGTACCACTATTTTGCACAAAGCTTTTTCTCTTTTCCAACACCATTTGAAATTTTTATAAACACCTCTTTTGATGAAAACCAATAAAGATCAGAGGCAAAAATACACCTTGATAAAAAGATATGACAAGGTCTGAACGCAAATCAAGGCGAAAACGAAAACCAAAAGCAGTAGCGGAAAAAGAAGAACACCCGGTGAAATTGTAAGAATGAAAAACGGAGTGTTCTTGGCAAATGAAAACGAGTACATCTCCTCCAAAGAAAATTTATTGGGGTCCAACCATTTATTACAGCAAACAAAACAAACTAAACCAACTAAGAAAACTAAAACAACTGACGCTCCAGGAAAAACAAATAGTGCATGAAGCAATACAAATATAGTGTTTTGAAAGGTGACCTGATTTTTGCCGATGAAGAAGGGGTGCCTCGGGGGCATCCCCAAGCTTTGACGCTTGTACTTCTTGGATATTTCTTGGGGTGATGCATGGGCATCCCCAAGCTTGAGCTTTTATCCATTCTTCAACTCATCTCATCATTCTCCAATCCCTACACTTGAAAACTTCCTTCATACAAAACTAAACACAAATCTATTAGCAACATTAGTGTAGGCATAACATATAATCAATCCTCTTTTTGCTTCAGGTTTCAACTCAAAACCACCATATATATAGCACATACTACTGTAGCAACCTCCCCAAAAGTTCCGTGATCAAAAGAACTCAAAAGAAAGCGATAAAGTGGCAAACACAAATATTGGCAGAAATCTGTCAAAACTGAACAGCTGACAAAGGTCGAATTTTTGAGGGGTTTTCTGTTGCTCAAATCAAAAAGTGTTCAACTAACAAAAGTTTGGATATAACCTGGGGCAAATGCACAAGAAATCGCAGGTCCAAAAGATATACAAAGAATTTATACGAATTTTTACGGTGCAGCACCGAAAATAGTTTCAGGACAGCAACATCCCCAAATCTTTACCTCACTCGAATTAGAGGCTTCTCTTGGCACAAAAACGAAATAAACAAGATAAGGAGCGGGCATTACAGTAGTAATGACTTCCAAGACTCAAATAAAAGAAAAAGTACTGAAAATAAAAACATTGGGTTATCTCCCAAGAGTGCTTTTCTTTAACGCCTTTGAGCTAGGCGCAGAAAATTGCGAATCAAGTAATAATGAAAGGGGGATCAGGATCCACTATAGGAATAAAGAAATGAATACTATCCAATTGAGGTTTTGAGTATCCCTTGTAGTCACGCTTTGGTACACTATTTTCATCAAAAATATTTTGAGGACAAATCCAACTAGTATTAGCTACCAAGGCATTATGAATTCCTACAAGCTTACAAGGTATTGGCAATCTAGATTCTTCGTTGGGTGTACCAACAATTTCAACAGGCGAGCCAAGCTTATCAAACTTCTTAAAAACTTTCCTAGCCTCAATTGCAACATCTCTAAATTCTATGCGCAAAGTTTCCAAGATAAAAGCTTTCTTTTCGGGATCCTCAATTTCATGAAGCTTAAGGAACATGTATTGCATGAAAGGATTAAGACTAGCAAACCTAGCTTCTAACATGTGAACTAAATAAGCAGAAGCAACTTCATAACTAGGAGCTAGCTCAACCAAAGACTTTTCCTCAACTTCCTTATGCATACTTATGTGATTAAAGAACTCCTCAATGTTACTTTTGCCAATAATCGAACCACTACCTACTGAGAGGTCCTCCAGAATGTACTTAGGGATCAACATGATGAACAAAAAGTAAAGAAATAACAACTACCAAGGATTCTAATTTTTTTTTGGGTTTTTGATATAAAACGATGCAGGTAAAATAAATAAAGTAAAGCAAAACAATAAAGAAAGTAAAGGATGTGTGTGCGAAAACTCCCCTCGCAGAAGTCTTCTACTTCCTCCCCGGCAACGACGCCAGAAAATTAGCTTGATGCGTGGTGAATGACCAGCCCATTGGGAACCCCAAGAGGAAGGTGTGATGAGTATAGCAGCTAGTTTTCCCTCAGTTAAGAAACCAAGGTATGTCGATCTTGGAGAGGAGAGACAAACGACTGAAGGTGATGCTTGCTAGCTTGCGACAGCTTCGGACAATTTATATATGGCGCCTCGTCCAAGCTTTGCTTTGCGAGCAGCAATGTGGAACCTGCACACAAC
Source organism: Dactylis glomerata (assembly GCA_007115705.1). Taxonomy (NCBI): domain Eukaryota; kingdom Viridiplantae; phylum Streptophyta; class Magnoliopsida; order Poales; family Poaceae; genus Dactylis; species Dactylis glomerata. The sequence goes on along the minus strand of QXEO01000247.1, from coordinate 8,854,960 downwards.
ACAACCAAGTACTTCATTCCCAACTTGCGATGAGGTTGTCAATCTCACCGGTTTGCTTGAAACAAAGGTTATGAGCGTATCGAGTAGAAAACAATAGAGTATGCGAGTAAAGTAAACAGTGCGAGTAAAGTAAACAGGTGATAGCAATATGATGGAAATAGGACTGGGGTCCACAGTTCACTAGTGGTGTCTCTCCATAAGATAAATAACACATGCTGGGTAAACAAATTACAGTTGGGCAATTGATAGAATAAAGATAAACGTGATATGTCAAGAAGATCACTATGAGATTTACTCTGGGCATTACAACAAAATACATAGACCGCCATCCAACTGCATCTATGACTAATAATCCACTTGTGGTGAATCAATCCGAGAACTCCACAAGTATTAAGTTGCGAACAACAGATAATTGCATTAAGCAAAGTGTGTAATGTAAACAAAGCATATGCCCTTGAGCATATGAATGTTGTTTTCTCCCTAGTAGCAACAGCACATCTACAACCTTAGAGGTTTCTGTCACTCCCCCAGGTTAAATAGAGGCATGAACCCACTATCGAGCATAAATACCCCCTCTTGGAGTCACTAGCAACTACTCGGCCAAGATAGCTACTAACAACGGAGAGCATGCATGATCATAAACAACATAGAGATAACAAAAGATAATATTCAGTACAGCAACTCAATCATAAACACTAATATTCATCGGATCCCAACAAACCAAACATGTAGAATTACATAACGGTGATCTCAATCATGTAGGGCAGCTCATGAGATCTAAACATGAAGCACATGGTGGAGAAGACAACCATCTAGCTACTGCTATGGACCCATAGTCCAAGGTAGACTACTCACTCATCGCTCCGGAGGCAAGCATGGCGATGAAGAAGACCTCCGGTGGCGATTCCCCTCTCCGGCAGGGTGCCGGGAAGAGCTTCTGGACCCTCCCGATCTTTGGGTCGACGGCGGCGGCGGATCGCGTTGTGTTCTAGAAAAGTGATCGGGTACTTAGGTTTTTTCCGTCGGGGGGTCTTTATAGGCGAAGGGGCGATGTCAGAGGAGGAGCCAGGCGCCCTCACGCCAGGGTGGTGCGGCCCAGGCCCTGGCTGCGCCACCCATGCATGTGGGGCCCCTGTGGCCCACCTCCTACTCCTCTTCGGATCTTTGGAAGCTTCCGGGTAAAATAAGACTTCAGGATGTTGTTTCGTCCAATTCCGAGAATATTTCCTGTGTATCACTTCTGAAACACAAAAACAGCAGAAAACAGGGAACTGGCACTGTGGCAACTTGTTAATAGGTTAGTTCCGGAAAATGCATAAAAGTTCCACGAAGTGTAACAAAACATTAGGCAAATGGTGTAAAAACAAGCATGGAGCATCAAAAATTATAGATACGTTGGAGACGTATCAGGCGACTAGATACAAATAATTTAAGAACAAGTGAAACCATGATCATGAATCAATCAATGATAAACTTTGGGACAATGCACATTATACTCAGAATGACAACTATGCTCTCTTAATGGTGCATAAAGATAGAAGGTGGTGACTCAACATAAAAGTAAAAAAGAAAGGCCCTTCGCAGAGGGAAGCAGTGATTAAACATGTGCTAGAGCTTTTCATTTGTAAAACAGAGAGATAAAACTTGAGTTTTGAGAGGTGGTTGCTTTTGTCAACGACTAGCAATGGGGTTCTTACTATCTTCCATACAAAAATGAAGCAAGTTTTTGAGAGAGAGATTGGCACTTTTGTGCTCTTTTATAAAGCTTGGCACTCCTCCCCACCTTTTTTCCTTTCTCAAACCATGGCTAACCGATTCCATCGGGTGCCCACCAACATTCACATACCATGGAGGAGTGCCTTTTTCTTTTTCTTTTTCTTTTTTCTTTTCTTTTTGGAATGAAACAATATGGAAGATAGCAAATCCGACCACTACGTCCCCATGAACTAAAAACAGTGTCACAAAATGAGAAGTATTTTGAAGATTTTTTTGAAAGGTAGCACATGAAAATTTTCTTGGAATGGCTTTGAAATACCATGCATAGGAATTTATAGTGGACACAATGACAAACTTGGTTTTTAGGAGTTGGATGCATGAGTAGAGCTCATACTCAGTACAAAATGAAGGCTAGCAAAAGACTGGGAGCGACCAACTAAGAGAGCAATAACAGCCATAATCATGCAAAGCGACAAAGTGACATTGAAAGAAGCATAAGATGGCATCAAAAGTGAAAAACTAAATGATCATAGAGTCTATTGGCGAATTTGGATGAGTCTAACATGTGTGAGCATGCGCCAAGTCAACCAAATAAAGCATCAAGGAGAAAACCAAAATAATGCTTCCAAACGATAAAAACAACGCATGATTCTTTCAAACGCTCATTAAGCAATCTCAGTTATTTGAGACAAGTCATGCTACAGCAAAACCACTAAGCATACTATCAAAAATACATCAAGCATGACATGAAAAAGCCTAAGCCGCAGTCTACACAAGCTCCTTCTTGTACCACTTTTTTGCATAAAGCTTTTTCTCTTTTCCAACACCATTCAAACTTTTAATAAACACCTATTTTGATGAAAACCAATAAAGACCAGAGGCAAAAATACACCTTGATGCAAAGATAAAACAAGATCTGAACAAAAATCAAGGCGAAAAATGCAAGCTAAACGCAGTAGCAGAAAAAGAGAACACTCGTTGAAACGATAAGAGTGAAAAACGTAGTGTTCTTGGCAATGGAAAACGGAATAAGTCTCTCTCCAAAACAACATGATGTGATCAAACCATTTATTGCAGCAAACTAAACTAAACTAATACTGAAAACAAAAACAACTGATGCTCCAAGAAAAATGCATAGTGCATGAAGCAATAAAAATATAGTGTCTTGAAAGGTGACCTGATTTTTGCCGATGAAGAAGGGCGTGCCTCGGGGGCATCCCCAAGCTTTGACGCTTGTACCTCTTGGATATTTCTTGGGGGTTGCATGGGCATCCCCAAGCTTGAGCTTTTGTCCATTCTTCATCTCATCTCATCATTCTTCAATCCCTACACTTGAAAACTTCCTTCATACAAAACTAAACACAATTCTATTAGCAACATTAGTGTAAGCATAACATTGAATCAACCCTTTTTGCTTCAGGTTTCAACCTAAAACCACCACATATATAGCATATAATACTGTAGCAACTTCCCCAAAAAAGTTCTGTGATCAAAAGAACTCAAAAGAAAGCGATAAAGCGGCAAACACAAATATTGGCAGAAATCTGTCAAAACAGAACAGCTGACAAAAGTCGAATTTTTAAGGGGTTTTCTGTTGCTCAAATCAAAAAGTGTTCAACTAATGAAAGTTTGGATATAACCTGGGGCATATGCACAAGAAATCGCAGGTCCAAAAGATATACAGATAATTTTTACGATTTTTACGGTGCAGTACCGAAAACAGTTTCAGGACAGCAACATCCCCAAATCTTACCTCACTCAAATTAGAGGCTTCTCTTGGCACAAAAACGAAATAAAAAGGATAAGGAGCGGTTATTATAGTAGTAATAACTTCCAAGACTCAAATAAAAGAAAAAGTACTGAAAATAAACAATGGGTTATCTCCCAAGAGTGCTTTTCTTTAACGCCTTTGAGCTAGGCGCAGTAATTTGCAAAGATGCTCATGTGGGCGCCATATAAGAGCTTGAGGCAAAGGCGCCATATAGGAACTTAAAGCAATAGAGAGAATCAAAAAGCAAGTATGGAACACATTTAAATCTAAACCACTTCCTATGAAAAATAGTCTTATAAAGAGACAAGTCATAAAAGCGCAAAGCAAAAAGCATAGGAAGGCAAAACAAGTACAACTTCAAGAATTGCAACATAAAGAGGGGAAACTCAATATTGTTGAGATTCATCAAACCATGTTTCCCTCTCTCATAGTAACTTTCAGTAGCATCATGAATAGAATTAACAATATAACTATCATGTAAAGCATCCCTATCATGAGCCACATGCATAAAAGGATTAATACTCCCCACATGAACAATAGTAGTAGGAGCAGATTCAACAGAATAATTATTCTCATCACCATAATCATCAAAGACAGGAGGCATATTGTAATCATAACTATTTTTCTCCCCAAAAGTAGGTGAATTGGAAACATTATAATCATCATCATAAACTAGAGGCTTAGTATCATCACAAGATAGAGAACTACTATGTCGCAAAGCATATTCATCAAACATATCATCATAAGAAGGAACATGGATAGCACTAATGGTACAACAATTATTAACCTTAGAATTGGTACCAAAAAGATTTTCAATATCAAAAGTAGAGTGCGTTTCCCAATCATGATCACTAACATAAGTAATAGGCATAGGAACATCATCCCAATCAGAATTATCATAATCTATAGCAGGATCATAACACTTAGGGGAAGATACCGTGTCCTCTCGCCTCTTACTCCTCCTCTTCTTCTTCTTCTTCATACTCTTCTTACTCTCTCCTTTAGGAGGGAGAGACTTGAAGGGCATCTTCTCCACATATTCTCTAGGAGGGAAAGGCATCTTCTCCACATAATCTGGTTTGCTGACAGGAACAACAGAAGAAACTTTGGAGGATTCATCCTCTCTATTAATAAGATCGAAACATCTATTAGTCCTGTCATAGCTTGGCAAAACATTATGTTTTATAAGATCTTGTAAGTAAGTATTTGCGAGGCAATCTTTAGCACAATAGAGATGACAACCACGAAGGGTACTATTAATATCAGCATCTCTCATATCAACCAAAGAAATCTTTCTAGATATCTCTTCACAATTCAAAAACAAGGTAAGCTCATCATGTTGATTGAGAGTAATCTTATCATCACAATACAAATTTGCGGTACTCGTTCGATTGATTGGGCATTGAAAATTAAAGTGACCCTTTTCATCGAAAAATTCACAAAGAAAATGATAAAGCTCACAAACCCTTTCACCAAGCACATCTAGATCCTTGAGCCACATACTGGTTTCTTCATTTGCGTGGGTGATGCAATAATATTTCTTGTTGTAACTCTGTTCACAAGGTCTATGTACTCCACAAAAATTAACATGCTTATAAGAAATAGGACTTTTAGAAGTTTGAGCATGTTTATTGCAATCATCAATAACAATATCACTTTCTATGCAAGTGTCCTTAAAAGGTTCATGATACACGTCCCCATTTCCTTTAGGAACATTCATATGGGAAGCAAAGGCTTTAAAGCAATCAACCATAATTTGAGGATCAAGACCATATTTAGCACTAAGCTCTTGAAAATTAGCAGTTTCAGCAAAAGACTTAATGCAATCAAACTCGTAATTCATATCTGATCCTTTACCTTTGTCGCTATCCCAACCTTCAATATTGTTTTGAATTGTCTCAAGCAGACCCCACTTGGTGTCGACATCCTTGCTTGTGAAAGACCCATCAAAGCATGCATCTAGATAGTCCTTGTAATATCCTGAAAGCCTTGCATAAAAATTATTAATAACAATATTACGGGGAAGATCATGAATAGGACATTTATGCATTAGTAACTTCAATCTTCCCCAAGCTTGGGCAATGCTTTCTCCCTCATGCAAATGAAAATTATAAATGTAATTCCTATCTTTATAAACCTGACTAGAAGGATAGAATTTAGAATAAAAGAGAGGTTCAATTTCCTCCCAATCAATAGATCGGCCATCCTTCAATGTTTTATACCATTCCTCAGCTCTGCCTTTCAGCGAAAAAGAGAATAGCTTCTTCTTAACTTGGTTCATTGCAATACCTGCACACTGGAACAACTCACATAATTCATGTATAAAAAGCAAATGGTCACCAGGATGGACAGTTCCATCTCCTAAATAGCAGTTATCCCTAACATGTTCAAGAATCTTCGTAGGTATTTTAAAAGGATGAGGAGCACAAGCATCACTAGAAACATCACATATGGGAGATAAAATATTATCAGAACAGACCTTCTCCACTAAAGCTGGGGGACTAAAAATATCATACTTAACAAAACCAGCTTTCCCAAGCTTAGACTTTTCTATAGCATTAGCATTAACGGTATTCAAAGCATTCGTACTAATAACATTGCTATGCGAAATTAGCTCCAAAGGATTTTCAATTTTCTCTTCAAATCTAAAATCAGGAAAAAGACTAAAGAACTCTTTGTTTTCCATTAAGCCTAACTAGTGAAAATAAAAACAAGAAACAAAAAGATGTAATTGCAGAATCTAAAGGAAATAACTCTGAGCACTCACACAGGAGGATGCGAGTACCTTTTACCTTACCTCCCCGGCAACGGCGCCAGAAAAGAGCTTGATGTCTATACACGCTTCTGTTCTTGTAGACAGTGTTGGGCCTCCATGTGCAGAGGTTTGTAGAGCAGTAGCAAGTTTCCCTTAAGTGGATCACCCAAGGTTTATCGAACTCAGGGAGGAAGAGGTCAAAGCTATCCCTCTCAAGCAACCCTGCAATTATGATACAGAAAGTCTCTTGTGTCCCCAACACACCCAATACACTTGTCAGATGTATAGGTGCACTAGTTCGGCGAAGAGATAGTGAAATACAAGTAGTAGTGATGATTATAAGTAGCAAATGTGATCTGAAATAAATATCGCTGCGAGCAAACATGTAACAAAACGGGAAGTAAACGGTGTGCAATGCTTGGAAACAAGGCCTAGGGATCATACTTTCACTAGTGGACACACTCCCAACAAATATAACATAATTGAACCAATAGATGCTATCATCAATATGCAACTCAAACAATTCTCCAATGGAAAACATACAATAATCATGCATAGGGCTACGAAGCACTCCTCAAAGTCCGTATGTACCCAAACTAGATTGTCCCACACTATCACCGTGAACGCACTAGATGGTTCCAACAAACACCACATTCATAGAGACATTAACCAAAAAGATACACATGATGCACACACTAGTCACCTTTACACCATGATACGAGGTATCTCCGGAGAGTATAATAATTAAGCATAGGAGTAGCATAATATCTGAATAATAACATCTACCAATTCAACTAGATACAAAGCTCACGATCACATAAAGATCACATCATGGGAGAGAGAGGTGAACCACATAGCTACCGGTAGAGCCCTCAGCCCCGGGGGAGAACTACTCCCTCCTCATCATAGGAGACAGCAAGGTTGATGGAGATGGCGGTGAGGTCGATGGAGATGGTGGAGACGGCGATGGAGACCGATGGAGATGGCTCCGGGGGCACTTCCCCGTCCCGGCAGGGTGCCGAAACAGAGACTTCTGTCCCCTGAAATTTGGCTTCGACGGCGGCGGCGCTGCGGAACTATTCGGGAAATTTTGTCGACTCCCCTAGGGTTTTCCGTCCCGAGGCTTTATATAGGCAAAGGGGTGTCGTCAGGAGGCAACCAGAGGCTCCTCACACCAGGTGGGCGCGGCCAGGGGCTGGGCCGCACCCCCTATGTGTGAGGTCGGCCTCTGGCCCCCCTCTGGCTCTCTTTCGGTCTTCGGGAAGCTTCCGGGAAAAATAAGACTTCTGGAACTTGTTTCGTCCAATTTCGAGAATATTTCCCGTGTAGCTTTTCTGAAACACAAAAACAGCAGAAAACACGGAACTGGCACTGTGGCATCTTGTCAATAGGTTAGTTCCGGAAATCGCATAAAAACGCCATGAAGTGTAACGAAACACAAGGCAAATGGTGTAAAAACAAGCATGGAGCATAAAAAATTATGAATACGTTTGAGACGTATCACCACATTTCCTTCCCATCCAATAGATAGCCTTTTGCGTGTGTTCTAACTTGTGCACAACAGTTGTCCTTGGGTGTTTTCATCAATTCAATAGTTTTACGGGACGTGTTTCAAGTGTGTTTTTCCTCTAACCCACTTACCTTGCTCCCAATTTCTCTTACTTTGTGACCATGCCTAGGCAAGACAAAACTCACGACACCCCAGAGCAAGTTGAGGAGTCTTGGGCCGAGAGACTCGATGACTTCCAAGCTACCAATGACTCAAAGTTCGGTGACATCAATGCCACGCTCCGACGATTTGACGATCGCATGCTCGCTAATGAGAACCATTTACTCACCACCAATGAGTGATACGTCTCCAACGTATCCATAATTTTTGATGCTCCATGATTGTTTTTACACCATTTTTAGTGTTTTGTTACACTTCGTGGCATTTTTATGCATTTTCCGGAACTAACCTATTAACAAGATGTCACAGTGCCAGTTCCCTGTTTTCTGCTATTTTTGTGTTTCAGAAAAGTTACACAGGAAATATTCTCAGAATTGGACGAAACCAAAGCCAGTCGTCCAGATATTTCACGGAGCTTCTAGAACACCGAAGAAGAGACGGAGCCGGACCAGAGGGTGGCCACACCACCAGGGGGCACGACCCATCCCTGGCCCATGCTGGCCTGTGGTGTGGGCCCCCTGGTCCACTTCTGACGTCGCCCCTTTGCCTATAAAGACCCCCCGACGGGAAAAACCTAAAGACCCGATCACTTTTCCAGAACACATCGCGATCCGCCGCCGCCGTCGACCCGAAGATCGGGAGGGTCTAGAAGATCTTCCCGGCACCCTGCCGGAGAGGGGAATCGCCACCAGAGGTCTTCTTCATCGCCATGCTTGCCTTTGGAGCGATGAGTGAGTAGTCTACCTTGGACTATGGGTCCATAGCAGTAGCTAGATGGTTGTCTTCTCCACCATGTGCTTTATGTTTAGATCTCGTGAGCTGCTTTACATGATCGAGACTACCTTTATGTAATTCTACATGTTGTGTTTGTTGGGATCCGATGAATATTGGTGTTATGATTGAGTTGAAGTACTGAATTTTATCTTATGTTATCTCTATGTTGTTTATGATCTTGCATGCTCTCCGTTGTTAGTAGCTATCTTGGCCAAGTAGTTGCTAGTGACTCCAAGAGGGGGTATTTATGCTCGATAGTGGGTTCATGCCTCTATTTAATCTGGGGGAGTGACAGAAACCTCTAAGGTTGTAGATGTGCTATTGCTACCAAGGGGAAAACAACATTCATATGCTCGAGGGCATATGCTTTGTTTACATTACACACTTTGCTTAATGCAATTATCTGTTGTTCTCAACTTAATACTTGTGGAGTTCTCGGATTGATTCGCCACAAGTGGATTATTAGTCATAGATGCAGTTGGATGGCAGTCTATGTATCTTGTTGTAATGCCCAGAGTAAATCTCATAGTGATCCTCTCGACATATGCACGTTGTCTTTATTCTATCAATTGCCCAACTGTAATTTGTTTACCCAGCATGTATTATTTTATCTTATGGAGAGACACCGCTAGTGAACTGTGGACCCTGGTCCTATTTCCTTTATATTGCTATCACCTGTTTACTTTACTTGCACTGTTTACTTTACTCTCATACTATTATCACTTTCCACTCGATACGCTCATAACCTTTGTTTCAAGCAAACCGGTGAGATTGACAACCTCATCGTAAGTTGGGAACAAAGTATTTGGTTGTGTTGTGTGCAGGTTCCACGTTACTACTGGTTGAAGACGCACTAACAAGTTATCGTTAACGGCGCCCTTGTTGGAGCACCACGCAGCTAGTGGGCATCACCTTCAGTCGTATTGACATCCTCCTCCTGGACGATTAAACCTTGGTTTCATAACTGAGGGAAAAACTTGCTGCTATTTTCATCAAACCTTGCTCTTGGGGTTTCCCAACTGGCCAGTCATTTACTTCATCAACAAATGCAATCAAGCTTTCTGGCATCATTATCACCGCGCCATCAACAAGTTTTTCTGGCGCCGTTGCCGGGGAGGAAGAAGACTTCTGCAAGGGGAGTTTTCGCACGCACATCCTTTACTTTGTTTTAAGTTTTGCTTTACTTTATTTTTACTTGCATCATTTTATCAAAAACCCAAAAAAAATAGAATTCTTGATAGTTGTTTTTACTTGCTTGCTTTTAGTCTTGTTAGAATGAGTAATTCTGAAGTTGAAGTTCGTACTTTTAAGCAACAAGGGGGAGAGAGCTTGAAAGATGCTTGGTACCGTATTAGCAATTCTCATCATAGGTGAACAAAGAATCATTCTACCATAATCCTCCTTAGAAATTTTTATGTTGGTATAACTAGTTGGTATAGGTACGTTCTTGATACTCTTGCAGGAGGTAATTTTCTGGGTACTCCCGCTCTTGAAGCATGCACTTTAATTGAAAGTTTAGTGGGAGTACCACCTATTCATGTTATTAAAACTGAGGTCACTTTGGAGGAAGTTTTGCAAAAGCTTAGCTCTTTAGAAAAAAGTTTGCCAAATATCCTTGATAATGCTAGCCGCGTTAATGAATTGATAGAAAGTATCGGTAAGAGAATCGCCGCTTTAGAGGCTAGCACTACTCTTGATAGTCAAAACCTTAGGATTGGGAAACTTGAGGAGTCCATGGAAACTTTAAGTTCAATTTTCTCTTCTCTTAAGTTTAAGAAAGAGAAAGCTTTTGGTGGAAAAGAGCAAAAAAGTATGTATGTTCCCAAGGTGTCTGTGCCTAAACCGCAGCATATTTTTAAGATTGGTAAGACTTTTAGTTCGACTAAGAGTGACTTGCAGGTTGAATCATCTTCGGGAACCTCTAAAGTGCCTAGTGTGGTAAGTGGTGATCTTGAGAAAACAGTTGATCTTAATGCTTCTTTCGATATTACTTGATTCGCACTTTCTGCGCCTAGCTCAAAGGCGTTAAAGAAAAGCACTCTTGGAAGATAACCCAATGTTTTTACTTTTAGTTCTTTTTCTTTTATTTGAGTCTTGGAAGTTATTACTACTGTAATAACAACTCCTTATCCTTTTTATTTCGTTTTTGTGCCAAGAGAAGCCTCTAATTTGAGTGAGGTAAGATTTGGGGATGTTGCTGTCCTGAAACAGTTTTCGGTGCCGCACCGTAAAAATTCGTGAAAAATCTATGTATATATTTTGGGCCTGCGATTTCTTTTGCATATGCCCCAGGTTATATCCAAACTTTCATTAGTTGAACACTTTTTGATTTGAGCAACAGAAAACCCTCTAAAAATTTGACCTTTGTCAGTTGTTCTGTTTTGACAGATTTCTGCCAATATTTGTGTTTGCCGCTTTATTGCTTTCTTTTTTAGTTCTTTTGATCACGGAACTTTTGGGGAAGTTGCTACAGTAGTATATGCTTTATATGTGGTGGTTTTGAGTTGAAACCTGAAGCAAAAAGGGTTGATTCAATGTTATGCTTACACTAATGTTGCTAATAGATTCATGTTTAGTTTTGTATGAAGGAAGTTTTCAAGTGTAGGGATTGGAGAATGATGAGATGAGTTGAAGAATGGACAAAAGCTCAAGCTTGGGGATGCCCAGCACCCCAAAAAATATCCAAGAAGTACAAGCGTCAAAGCTTGGGGATGCCCCCGAGGCACCCCTTCTTCATCGGCAAAAATCAGGTCACCTTTCAAGACACTATATTTTTATTGCTTAATATATCATGCGTTTTTCTTGGAGCGTCAGTTGTTTTTAGTTTTCAGTTTTGTTTAGTTTTGTTTGCTGCAATAAATGGTTGGACCCCAACGAATTCCTTTTGGAGAAGTTGCCTTGCTTTTCATTTGCCAAGAACACTCCATTTTTCATTCTTATAATTTTGACGAGTGTTCTCTTTTTCTAGGACTGCATTTAGCTTTCATTTTTTGCCTTGATTTGTGTTCAGATCTTGTTATATCTTTGCATCAAGGTCTATTTTTGCCTCTGTTCCATATTGGTTTTCATCAAAAGAGTTGGTTATAAAAAAATTCAAATGGTGTTGGAAAAGAGAAAAAGCTTTATGCAAAAAAGTGGTACAGGAAGGAGCTTGTGTAGACTGCGGCCTAGGCTTTTGCATGTCGTGCTTGATGTCTTTTTGATAGTATGCTTAGTGGTTTTGCTGTAGCATGACTTGTCTCAAATGACAGAGATTGCTTAATGAGCCTTTGAAAAAATCATGCGTTGTTTTAATTATTTGGAAGCATTATTTTGGATTTCTCCTTTGATGCTTTATTTGGGTTGACTTGGCGCATGCTCACACATGTTAGACTCATACAAAGTCGCCATTGCCTCTATGATCATTTAGTTTTTGACTTTTGATGCCATCTTATGCTTCTTTTAATGTCGCTTTGTCGCTATGCATGATTATGGCCATTATTGCTCTCTTAGTTGGTCGCTCCCAGTCTTTTGCTAGCCTTCATTTTGAACTGAGTATGAGCTCTACTCGTGCATCCAACTCCTAAAAACCAAGTTTGCCATTGTGTCCACCATACATACCTATTAGCAATTTGCTATTCCAAATTACATTTGACTTGCTTTTATCTATCCTTCAAATTAAACTCTTTTTGGTGTTATGCGAAAATTGGTCAGTAAAGCTCTCACGAACCGGATGGCACACTTTACTTTTCTCGTTTTAAAATTTTGACATTGTGGTCTCTTATGTTGAGTTGTTATGCTTGCAAGTTGTAAGTTGGGAATTAGCCCAGCCATGCCGTCATGGGGCAAGCTTTCAACATTGCACTATCTTTCATTTGAGTTGATATCGTGATCTTTTGTTTATGGATACTCGCGATGTGAAATAAGTTGGGAATCTTGTGGGATCATAGAGTTTTTATATGTGTTAGGGAAATGCCTGGGCCGCTAATCTAAGCCATGCATAATTCATTGTGGAAATTTACAGCATGCCCATAGTGAATATTCGACGACGCATCTCGCAATAAAAAGCTATACCAATGGTAAATAAAAGAGATGACGAGGTGTTCATTGTCTATTTGTCCTGTCATTTTGATGTGGGCTTGTTCCATGTCATCGGGCACGGAGGTACCCCGTTGGCGGTTCTCGATGATACACATATAATTACAATGACAAGAGCTTGCTTGGGACTCTAAGTCGAATAGCATGAGGTTTGGGTATTCATATTTCATGGGACACAAGGTTTTCCACTTATGATTTGTCAAGCATATGCAGCATAAGTATTCTCGCATTAACTTTAACCATTCAAGATGCTTATGATGGGGGCAATGAGAGCTCAAAGTCGGTAAGTACCATAATTTTTGAAGGTTTATAAAACCTGCAGTCACTGCTTCCCTCCGCGAAGGGCCTTTCTTTTACTTTTATGTTGAGTCACCACCTTCTATCTTTATGCACCATTAAGAGAGCATAGTTGTCATTCTGAGTATAATGTGCATTGTCCCAAAGTTTTCATTGATTGATTCATATTGTTGGTTTCACTTGTTCTTAAATTACTTGTATCTAGTCGCCCTCTTAAACTTGAAGGTGTCCTATGCATTTATGTTTTGCTCTCTCATGAAGGACAAGCTGAAAACCATTTGTATGTTTTTCCTTATGATTTGAACACACGTTTGACTTTCATTGCTTTATTTTCATGATCTTTTGTTTGTGTTCATTTTCATGTTATAACATGGTTGCTAAGTTGCTTCTATCAAGATTATATCTTTCATGCCCATGTTTTAAGTTCTTTTGATCCCAGCGCACAACGCTTACATAGATGATCAAGATTGTGTAGGTGCATGTCACCTCAAAAATTATTTCTTTTGTTATCACTTACCTACTCGAGGACGAGCAGGAGTTAAGCTTGGGGATGCTGATACGTCTCCAACGTATCCATAATTTTTTATGCTCCATGCTTATTTTTACACTATTTGTTTAGTGTTTCGTTACACTTCGTGGCATTTTTATGCATTTTCCGGAAATAACCTTTTAACAAGATGCCACAGTGCCAGTTCCCTGGTTTCTGCTGTTTTTGTGTTTCAGAAAAGTTACACAGGAAATATTCTCGGAATTGGACAAAACCAAAGCCAGTCGTCCAGATATTTCACGGAGCTTCCAGAACACCGAAGAAGAGACGGAGCCAGACCAGAGGCTGGCCACACCACTAGGGGGCGCGGCCCACCCCTGGCCCGCGCCGGCCTGTGGTGTGGGCCCCCTGGTCCACTTCTGACGCCGCCCCTTCGCCTATAAAGACCCCCCGATGGGAAAAACCTAAAGAACCGATCACTTTTCCAGAACACATCGCGATCCGCCGCCGTCGTCGACCCGAAGATCAGGAGGGTCCAGAAGCTCTTCTCGGCACCCTGTCAGAGAGGGGAATCGCCACCGGAGGTCTTCTTGGCACCCTGTCAGACACGATGGAGTGTGATGTTGTTCCCATGACGGTGTGCCACGTGCTCCTTGGCCGCCCTTGGCAATTTGACAAGAAGGCGATACACAATGGCTATTCCAATGCTTACACCTTCAAGGAAGACGACAAGACCTCCACGCTTCGCCCAATGACTCCTAGCCAAATCATTGCGGACAATGCAAAGGCTTTAGCGAGGGTCCAACAAGTTTCCATTCCAAGTGAGTTGAGCGATGAGCGACCTAGCCACAACAAAGAAAGTGAGCGCCACAAGCCATACATGAGCGATAATATCACCCACGCCTTGATTGCCACCAAAAGTGAGATGAGGGATTTACACCACAACCCATCCACCTTGCACTTTGTGCTCATTTGCAAGGGCACCGTTCTCACTACTAATGATCATTCCACGATTCCTTCTCCTTTGTTGTCTCTTTTGAAGGAATTCCGAGATGTCTTTCCGGACGAACTCCCACATGGACTCCCACCTCTACGCGGCATCGAGCAGCGGATTGACCTCATCCGGGGTGCACCCCTTCCAAACCATGCCGCATACCGCACAAATCCGGACGAGACAAAGGAAATCGAACATCAAATTCATGATCTTCTACAAAAAGGGTATGTTCGTGAAAGCCTATCTCCTTGTGCCATTCCGGTAATTCTTGTCCCCAAGAGTGATGACACACTTCGAATGTGTATGGATTGTCGTCCCATCAATGCCATTACCGTTCGTTATCGCCATCCTATTCCTCGCCTAGACGACATGCTTGATGAGCTTGCGGGTTCCACTATATTCTCTAAAATTGATCTTCGTAGTGGATACCATCAAATACACATGGCCACAGGCGATGAATGGAAGACAACATTCAAGACCAAACTTGGTCTCTATGAATGGCTTGTCATGCCTTTTGGATTGTCTAATGCACCGTCGACTTTTATGCGTCTTATGAACCATGTTTTGCAATCTTTCATTGGCAAATTTGTTGTGGTTTATTTTGACGACATCCTCATTTATAGCAAGTCATTTTCGAACCATGTTTCCCATGTTGAGCAAGTCTTGCACATTCTTCGCAAAGAAAAGCTTTATGCAAACCTCCCAAAGTGTAACTTTGCTCAAAACAAGTTGGTTTTTCTTGGATTCGTTATCTCTCACAATGGCATTGAAGTAGACACTTCCAAAATTGAGGCCATACGAAATTGGCCAACACCAACAACGGTTGGCCAAGTGAGAAGTTTTCATGGCCTAGCCGGTTTTTACCATCGTTTTGTTAAAGATTTTAGCACCATTGCTTGCCCTCTAAACGAACTTACAAAGAAAAATGTACCTTTTGGTTGGGGAAAAGCTCAACAAAATGCTTTCGATGAACTAAAGAAACGCCTTACGGAGGCACCATTGCTTGTTTTACCCGATTTCCAACAAACCTTTGAAATTGAATGTGATGCTAGTGGAATTGGAATCGGTGGTGTTCTAATGCAAAATGGACGCCCCGTTGCTTATCATAGTGAGAAGTTGGATGGTGCACGCCTCAACTATTCGATCTATGACAAAGAACTCTTTGCTCTTGTTCGTGTTTTGGAAGTTTGGCAACATTATCTTTGGCCAAAATAATTTGTCATCCATTTGGACCACGAATCCTTGAAGTTTTTGAAAAGCCAAGCAAATTTGAACAAACATCATGCGAAGTGGGTTGAATTCATTGAATCTTTCCCTTATGTCATCAAGTACAAAAAGGGCAAAGAAAACGTGGTCGCGGATGCTCTATCCCGCAAAAATAACACACTTCTCACTCACATTGACACACATATTTTGGGTTTGGATGAGCTACCGAATTTGTACCCTTCCGATTCTTTCTTTGGAACCATATTTGAAAAATGCTTGAACTCCCAGAGGGTCGATGATTTCTATTTGCATAAGGGTTTCCTCTTTAAAGCTAACAAATTATGCATACCCGAGTCCTCTCTTCATATATTGTTATTGCAAGAGGCACATGGCGGAGGACTCATGGGACATTTCGGATGCGAGAAGACTTATGCCATGCTTTCCACACACTACTTTTGGCCAAGGATGTACCGCGACATCGAGAGGCACGTCCAACGATGCACTACATGCATACAAGCTGAGTCCAAAACTAACTCCTTGGGTCTCTATATGCCTTTACCTAACCCACACGCACCATGGTCGGATATTAGCATCGATTTCGTTTTGGGTTTGCCACGTACACGAAATGGACATGACTCAATTTTTGTGGTCGTTGACCGATTTTCCAAAATGGCACACTTTATTCCATGCCATAAGACCGACGATGCTTCACATATTGCTAATTTTTTTTTTAGGGATATCATTCGACTTTATGGGTTCCCAACAAGCATCGTGTCGGATCGCGACGTCAAGTTCATGAGCTACTTGTGGAAGACCCTAATGGCCAAGCTAGGGATCAAGCTCCTCTTTTCTTCATCATCACATCCTCAAACGGACGGACAAACTAAAGTGGTCAATCGGTGACGAGGGGTTAACTCGACAAATGTCCTAGATGAAGGACTTAGGATCGGGGAGATAGGGCGTCGGATGAACTCGATGGTAAAGTTAGTCGAAATAGGTGTGTATCGAAAGTAAACTTGGGTGTTCAACCTGGCTTGCTTTCAATCTGCCCTACACCGTCCCCTCCCGGCCCCTATATATAGGTGGCCAGGTCTCGAGGATCGGGTAGGGTACGATACAGATTAAAATATCAACATACGGTAAGAACTCGTATTCGACTATCACTACAATTGGGCCTAGCTTAACGGGCCTTAGGGGTACTCAACTAACGGGCTCTATTAACTATACCCTTGTCAGTAGCCCCTGAGATTCTACCAGAATTGCAGATTCGGGTTGAATCTCTAATCTTTAAATCTTCGACTTGATCAATTCTTCGACTTCTTCTTATCTTCAAATCTTCGACTTGGTCTTTGCGACTTATTTTCATGATATTCTTTCGCAAGGGGTTTTGATGAACAAGCCTGACAACTCTGACGGATCAAGAGGTCAGTTAACTGCCGGAACAGATACTTGTCACCTACTTCAAATTCAATCCCCTTGGACTTGAATTCGGGATACCGGTCAAACCCACTCTTTTGCCGCATTTAGGACTTACAAAGAATGAATCCCAGTGGTTCTAAGGGTACCCAGTGCGTCCACCAGGATTTTCTTCGCGTCGTAGACACGGATACATACCAGCAGAGCGCATCCATGTGCGTATACCAGGCCACACAGGACGGATCCCGGGGTCTTACCTTCGTGACAAGTCACGGCATTCGAGTCGTGTTACGATAACACAACTCGAGAATCTCATATTCGCAGTCAAATTTTGACTGATAAAACTAAAGAATTTCGGATTTTAAATTAATCTTCTTCGCTCCTGATGGGAGTAATCTCTCTTCAGTTTGTCGACTACGTAGTCGAAGTTTGTATGCTTATCCTTCCGCATCTCCAATATTGATTATCTCATCTCTATCGGGTGCGCGCTCAGCGCTCCCGATGGGAGTAGCCCCCGAGGCTATGTTTGGCGACTTGTAGTCAAGCATAGGCTCAAAGTTCGGCTCTTCTTTCTTCTGTGAACATCTTACTGTTGACGAGCCCCCGAGTCCAAGTCGAGGTTTTCATATCGCATAATCTCCTTTTCTTATTCTTCTTCTTTGATAATATCGTCTGCTGTGCGCAGAATTTAACTCCTCTTGTAAATTATGTTCGCGGGCTTTGCTGTAGCCCGAAGGCCCAATAGTACGTGCTTATAAATAAAGCGCCTGCTGATTAAGGTAAAAACCCTAATCAGACTCCTCCTCCGCCGCATCATCTTCTTCCTCCATCTAGGGTTTTTCCGAGATTTTTCTGTTGTGCTCATGGCTGATGCTGAAGGTTCTCGTCTGACCCTTGGCTCCCCGGTGGCGCCACGAGGTCGGGGTCGCCCTCGTGGAAGTAAGAACAAGAACACCACGCCGGCCACCGCAGGAACTTCTTCGGACGCTCCGGCTAAGCGTCGTCCCGGCCGCCCTCCTGGTAGCAAGAACAAACCCAAAGTGACTAACGTCACTTCAGGTCCAATCACTCCTCCTCCTGCTGCTCCAGCTGCTCCTGCTGCGCCTCCCCGGATCTTTTCCTTCCTTTGCATTGCCATGGCGCAGTGTCGTGAAATTCAGCGCCAGCCGCTGAATTTCACGAAGTTTATGGATGGCCGCGAACTGCGAGAGGCGGTTCTCCGTGAACAGTCTGGTGGTGGCATCCCATACGAGGTGGAGGTGTGGTATGATGGCAACGGCGAGCAGTATTTCAGGGGTGGCTGGTCGCAGTTTGCTGAGGACCACGACATCCACCAAGGCTTCTTCATGGCCTTCGACTTCCATATCGGTATGTCAAAGTTTGACGTGAAGATCTACGATGGCACTCTTTGCCAGAAGGAGTATGAAGCTTGAAGTCTGCTTCCATTAGGACTTGTTGTGTCTTTTATGTAATTTCATTTTATCATGTCCTTGCTACCATGCTTATCTGTAATGAATATTCGTACTTGGTGTCGATGTCTTTTGCTAATACCATGAGAACAAGTCATGTTCTGAGGTATGTTTTCCATATATCGGGCTCTTTGCGAACCAAAAAAGGTAGGAATAATATCGGGTTCTTCTTATGAACCAAGTTCTCTCAATATTCATCGGGTTGTCTAAACAACCTTACAATGAAGAAAAGCCTCCATCTTGCCATAATAATTCTTTTCGTACGACCCAGGGGTTGAAGCCCCCGAGCGGAGAAGTAACAAAAGAATCGTACAATTTTGTCGAGTTCAACCCAAAGACCCCGACCTGTGGCCTCATGTTCTGGGTTCAGAAGGCTAACTCGAATATATTGATACCTCTATATTTAGTCTACGTGTAAAAACGTCATAGCTGTTCTGCATTCCACGGGTTGCTCTCCTCCTTCCCAGTCTTCTTATCTTGTAGTCGATATGCTCCTCCTGGTATTACTTCGGTGACGATGTAAGGTCCCACCCAAGGGGACTCCAATTTCCCGTGGCTGTCTTGCATGAGTCTCAAAACGAGGTCTCCCACCACGAAGGATCGTGGACGAACTAGACTACTATGGTAGTTTCATAAGCTTTGTTGATATTGCGTAGCCCTTTCTAACGATTTGTCTCTTGCTTCATCTAGCGCATCGACGTCGTCTTGCAATGCTTCTGTCGACGTCGCCTCGTCATACGCTGTCACTCTTGGGGCCTCGTGTGTAACTTCGACTGGAAGCACGGCTTCTGCGCCATGGACCAAGAAGAAAGGAGTTTCTTGAGTTGTTGCATTGGGCGTAGTTCTTAGGCTCCAAAGAACGGAGGGCAATTCTTCTACCCAAGCGCTCTTGGCTTTCTCGAGAGGTGCTAAAAGCCTCTTTTTTATTCCACTACATATCAAGCCATTGGCTTTTTTGACTTGCCCGTTCGTCTTTGGGTGCGCCACAGATGCGAATTTGAGCTTGATCCCCAATCCTTCGCAATAACTTTTGAATTCCTTTGAAGTGAAATTTGTCCCATTGTCTGTGATGATACTGTATGGTACGCCAAAACGAAAAACTATCGACTTGATGAAGTTGATTGCTGCTGTAGAATCTTGAGTTGTCACCGGGGCCGCTTCCACCCATTTGGTGAATTTATCGACTGCCACTAACATGTAGACATGCCCTCCTGGCCAGGATTTATGTAACTTTCCCACCATATCGAGTCCCCATTGTGAAAAAGGCCAAGATAATGGTATTGTTTGTAACTCTGCTGCTGGTGCATGCGGTCTAGATGCAAACCTTTGACATGCTTCGCACTTTCGAACTATATCTTTTGCATCCTCGATAGCTGTTAGCCAGTAGAATCCCGCTCGAAAAGCTTTTGCTGCTTTTGCTCTGCTGCTAGCATGATGGCCACATACTCCGCCATGTATGTCTTTCAATATTGCTTGCCCTTCCTGGGGTGTTACACAACGCTGTAAAACGCCAGTAATACTTCTCTTGTATAATTTTCCTTCCAACTCGACAAACGCTTTCGATCTTCGAGTTATCCTTTTAGCCTCCACTGCATCTTCTGGTAGTTTTTTATTTATCATGTACGCAAGATATGGCTGCATCCATGTTTCTTCTATCATCATGACCTCCTCTGGTTCTGTCGTAGCCCCCGAGCCTGCTGTGGTAGTCGAACTTTTATCGTTTTTATTGATCTTTCCGCTATTTCTTCCCAAAATACTCCAGACGGCATAGGTAAGCATTGTGATCCGATATTTGCTAAAGTGTCGGCTTCTTCATTGCTGTTCCTGCTGATGTGCGAGACTTCGCATCCATCGAACGTTCCTTCTAGATAGTGGTACAAATTCTTGTAGGCCATCATGTTGTCATTGATTGTGTCACACCTGTTCATAACTTGCTGAACAACAAGGTTGGAATCTCCAAATATTTTTAGGCGAGTTGCTCCACAAGCTTTAGCCATCTTCATTCCATGCAACAGAGCCTCGTACTCCGCTTCATTGTTAGAAGCCTATGGAAAGCTCATCCTTAAGACGTACTTTAATTTGTCGCCATGAGGTGATATCAACACCACTCCTGCGCCTGCGCCTTGGACTCTTTTAGAACCGTCGAAGTACATTGTCCAAACACTGGATAAATCTGGTGGTCCTGTGCTTTGCAGCTCCAACCACTCTGCTGTAAAATCTGGCAAAACTTGCGACTTAATCGCCTTCCTTTTTTCGTATGTGATGTCCATGGGAGATAACTCGATTCCCCACAAAGAGACACGTCCTGTTGCTGAGGGATTATTCAATATGTTCGACAATGGCGCCTCGTTGACCACTATAATTGGGTGCACCGTAAAGTACTGTCGTAGTTTTCGTGCGGTGGTGAAGACACTATATGCCAATTTCTGATAGTGCGGGTACCTTTGTTTTGTTGGAGACAACACTTCACTGATGAAATATACTGGCCTCTGGACGCCGTGGGCTTTTCCTTCTTCGCTTCTTTCGACTACTAATACCGTACTCACCACCTGATGGGTTGCGGCGATGTACAATAGCAGTGGTTCTTTCTCTTTTGGTGCGACCAGCACTGGTGGCGTGGAAAGCACTCTTTTCAACTGTGCAAACGCTGCGTCTGCTTCTTCTGTCCACTCAAATTTATCGTCTGACTTCTTCATAAGTGCATAAAAAGGAAGCGCCTTCTCCCCTAATCGAGCCACGAAGCGACTTAGTGCCGCGACGCGTCCTGCAAGTTTCTGTACGTCGTATAGTTTCGTGGGTTTCCCCATTCTCAAAATTGCTTGAATCTTCTCTGGGTTCGCCTCTATTCCTCGTGCTGATACCAGGAATCCTAAAAGTTGTCCTGCCGAGACGCCGAAAGAGCACTTTGTCGGGTTAAGCTTAAGCTTGTACCTGCTCAGGTTGTCGAAGGTTTCTGCCAAGTCGCTGATTAGGGATTTCTCCTCTCTTGTGGTGATGACTACATCATCAATGTAGACTTGTATGTTGCGCCCTATTTGGCTCCCGAGGCAACTTTGCATCATCCTTTGATAAGTTGCCCCTGCGTTTTTTAAGCCGAACGGCATAACTTGGTAGCAAAACACCCCATATGGTGTGATGAAGGCCGTTTTTTCTTCGTCTTCTCTCTTCAGTTTGATCTGATTGTAGCCAGAGTATGCATCCAAAAAGGAAAGCCTTGCGCATCCCGCTGTTGAATCGATTATTTGATCGATGCGGGGTAAAGGGAAGGGATCCTTTGGACAATGCTTATTGAGAGATGTGTAGTCGACACATACTCTTTGTACGTCTGTATTCTTCTTGGGTACTATGACTGGGTTCGACACCCAACTTGAAGTTTTTATTTCTCTGATGAATCCGGCATTTTCTAGCCTGTGTAACTCTGATGCTATCGCCTTCCTCTTAGGTTTATCAAATCGTCGTAGTGGCTGCTTAACTGGCTTTGCCTTGGGATCTACGTTCAATGTGTGCTCGACGAGTTCCCTGGGAACCCCTGGCATGTCTGATGGACACCAGGCGAAGATTTCCCAGTGCTCACGGAGGAACTCGACGAGCGCGCTTTCCTATGCGGGATCCAAGTTTACCGCAATTGATGTTGTCTTATTTGCATCTGTAGGATGGACCTGAATTTTCTTCGAGTCCTGAGACGTGTCGAAAGCCTGATCTGGCAGGGATCGTCCAACGTCGGTTAGTACATTGTGATCTGTTTCTCCCTTTAACCTCTCATACTCTGCTGTCATGCCGAAGGTTTGCGCCATCCTGTTGAATTCCCTGTCGCATGTATTGGATACTTCAAAGCTCCCTTGTACTGTGATTGTTCCATTGGGCCCTGGAATTTTTAACGTAAGATACGCGTAGTGTGGTACTGCCATAAATTTTGTAAATGCTGGGCGCCCCAGGATTGCATGATATTGTGACGGCCAATCCATAACTTCGAACTCCAGTTTCTCTCTTCTATAATTTTTGCTGCTGCCAAAGCAGACATCGAGTTCTATTCTTCCCAAGGGGTAGTTTGCTGCCCCTGGTACTATTCCGTGGAAAGAGCAATCTGTTGGCTTCAGACTCGTCAGCGAGATGCACATCGCCTTTAGTGTTCTAGCATATATTAAGTTTATGCCGCTCCCTGCATCCATGAACACTCTTCCAATGTCGTACCCTCCTATTTGTGCTTTTAGAACCATAGGCGAGTGTCCCGGCCTGGGAACTTTTCTTGGGTGGTCTGCTCTACTGAACTTGACTGGTTGCTCTGACCATCGTAAGTACTCTGTGGTAGCTGGTGGTGATGATATTGCTAGGTTTACTTGTCTGGATATGCTCTTTCGCTCTTTCTTTGACTTGGGCACCGGTTGAATCATGGCTGATATGTACACTTTTGACTCTAAGTGCTTTGCTAGCCTTTGCATTTGATATCCTTGACTTCTACGTCTTTCTCCTTGCCTCCCTTCTTGGCTTGAACCCATTGCGCTTTGCAACCTTAGGAATGTTCTACAGTCCTTCATTTGGTGATTTGAGACCCTTTTCCCGTCGAGATACGCGTAGTGGATTTGACAAGGTCCGTATAGCATATCCTCGGCCGAAGGACCAGAGTATCTCGATTTTTCTACTCCTTCTACCTGAAACTTCCTACTTTCATACCCTTCCTCTTCTTCTAGTACGTAACCCGCGGCTACCTGATTTCGCCTTCCTTGGTTATCCCTGCTGCGGTGTCGTCTCCTCTGTCGACTTATTCTGTCGACTTCTGGTGAACATCCTCTTTTGTTGTTATACGCGTCTTCTCCATCAGCGAATTTGTTGGCTTGTTCCATTAGCTCAGCTACTGTTGTAGGTTTTGTTCTTCCTATTTCTTCCACAAGATCTGAGCGACGAAGTCCTTCCGAAAAGGCGTCTATTGCTCGTTCGTCGGAGACGTTTTCTGCTGAGTTTTTGATTATACTCCAGCGTTGTATATAAGAGCGTAGTGTTTCCCCTTTCTTCTGCACACATGCTTTAACTTCTTCCAGTGATGCTGGGCGCTTGTAGGTGGAGCGAAAATTTCTTGTGAATTGACTTTCGAGTTCCCCCCAACTTCCAATGGATTCATCGGGTAAGGTGTTCAACCAGGACCGTGCGGCGCCGGTGAGATGCAGCTGCAAACTTTGCATTGCAGTCGCCTTTGTTCCTCCTAGTATCTGTACTGCCTGTAGATAATCTGATAGCCATAAGGTAGGTTCTTGTGACCCGTCGTACTTATTCTGGTCGTGTGGTAGTTTGAATCCTTTGGGTACCCGCGTTTTGCGAACCCTGCGGGTAAAGCATAACGCACCCATATCTTTATCATCGTCTTCGTAATTTTCTTCCCTCCAAGCATGTCGCGATTTGCTTACTCGAGCTTGTGCTATTATACTTCTTGCATCCTCCTTCTGCTGCTTTTTCTCTTCTAATAACTCGCTATAGTCGTTGTCTGCGCGATTGTATCTGAACTTCTCCTTGTGATTTGTCGACTTCGTCTCTGGGCCTTGTTCCCTGATCTTACCTTCTACTATTCTGAGGCTTCGTATCGCGGCTCGGAGCATATCTTCTCGCGGGTCTCCATGCTCTGGTCTTGTGGCTAGTAAATATGCTTGTGCTGCTGCCAATGCTGCCTCTGGCGTTCTTTGTATCAAGTCATCTTCCTCCTCTTCTAGCTGCGGGGTGGGGCTCCTTGAGTACCTTTCTTCTCTGCCGCATGCTGTCGCCCCCCTGTTGTGTTTTGGATCTCCGCGCCTCTCTCTGCTATATTCTGAATCTTCACTATAGTCTTCCCAGTATTCCTCCCTTGATATACTGTTATTGTCTTGGAACACCATTTCTCTTTCCTCCCTTAGCTTCTTCCTGTGTTGGTATAATGCATACTGATATCCCATTAGAACTTCTCTTCTTGATCCTTCGGGTACTTCTGTACCATGATTAATGGCTGACTTGATCATTCTCCATTCACCAGCCGAGACATGGACTTTCTCTTTTCCCTTTTTGTTGTGATCTTTCATTTTTTCGACTTGCTTGTCGACCTTTTTGCTTCCTTCGCTGTTGTTTCCTTCTTCTGCTTCAGTGATAATGACGCATAACTGATGTACTTTGGAGACGCCGCTGCTTCCCTCGGCGAAGTCCTTTGAGTTGTTGTGCGTCTGACACGCTTTTTCTTCCGAGTCGAATTTTTCCTAAATTTCGTCGCCTTCTGCGATTGATGCTTTTTCTGAGCTGACCGGCGAGTTTACCTCGCTGGAAGAGTCTTCTGATGACTTCAATGTTTCCTCTGTTTCGGGCCTGCTTGCCGACGGATCTGGTTTCGTCGAATCCGAGAGGCGGGATGAACCCGATGGCCCGATGAGAATGCTCAAACTTCCAATTGTCAACTCCATTTCTTGATTTTCGTTGACTTCTGTACTGCTGTTGGCTAAAAGCGAAAAAGCCGTCGAATTCATGATTCCAACGCCCAAGGTCCCCACGGTCGGCGCCAATTGACGAGGGGTTAACTCGACAAATGTCCTAGATGAAGGACTTAGGATCGGGGAGATAGGGCGTCGGATGAACTCGACGGTAAAGTTAGTCGAAATAGGTGTGTATCGAAAGTAAACTTGGGTGTTCAACCTGGCTTGCTTTCAATCTGCCCTACACCGTCCCCTCCTGGCCCCTATATATAGGTGGCCAGGTCTCGAGGATCGGGTAGGGTACGATACAGATTACAATATCGACATATGGTAAGAACTCGTATTCGACTATCACTACAATTGGGCCTAGCTTAACGGGCCTCAGGGGTACTCAACTAACGGGCTCTATTAACTATACCCTTGTCAATCGGAGTCTTGGAAACCTCCTACGCGTGTTCATCAAGAAGAACCCCAAGTCGTGGGAGGAATGCATTCCTCATGCGGAGTTCGCCTACAACCGCGCCAAACATAGCCTCACCAAGCGAAGCCCCTTCAAGATCGTCTATGGGTTCAACCCACCAACGACACTCGACCTTCTACCACTACCACTTCACGAGCGCGTCAACAGGGACATCACTAAGCGAGCCGACGTCATGAAGAACTTGCACGACAACACACGAAAGACAATTGAAGAACAGGTCAATCGCCATACCGCCAAGATCAAGAAGAACAAGACTCCACACATCTTCGAGGAAGGCGACCTTGTTTGGATTCATTTGAGCAAGGATCGGTTCCCACATGACCGAAATTCCAAACTCAAGCCACGGTGTGATGGCCCTTTCAAGGTTCTCAAGCGCATCAACGACAACGCCTACGTCATCGACATTCCAACCTCCAAGTACCTTGTGAGCAACACTTTCAACATCAAGGATCTCTCCCCCTTTCATGGTGAGATGGTCAATGAAGAGTCGAGGTCGACTCTTTTCCAAGGGGGGAGATGATACGGGGTGGCCTTCGGACACCTCCGCCTCAAGACCGCTAAGTCCCCCCGCAAGAACCCATGACAAGAGCTCGAGCTAAAGCCCTCCATGATAAGGTGAATTTGCTCCTAAACACACTTGATCTAGAGCATACATGGAATGGTTCGCTACCTCATTGCAACTCCTTTTCTGCAGTCCGGTACGAACCACATGGAACAACGACCAAGAGTGAGGAACACGAAGAGGAAGCCTGGACTCGCCGGAAGAAGAAGACGGAGTAAATGCCGAACCGGCTAAAGCCGACCCCAGCACCGGCTATAGCTGGCCACCAGCTTAAGCCGGCCCCAACACCGGCTATAGCTGGCCACACCGGCTAAAGCCGGACTTAACACCGGCTATAGCCGGTCTGGCCGAGTCAACGCGTCCTTGGCCTTGAAGCCTCCTATGTAATCTCTCCTAAATTACCACTGTGCCCCCAGGTCATGGCTGCCTACTTATATGGCTCTCTCTCCCCACTCTAAACTTAGATAAGAATTAAGATAAACATGGCTTCATGCCCTCTCCCTTAGGGAACTTGCTACTAGATCTCAAATCTAGAGTAAACCATCATCCCTCTTTGTTTGGGGTCTCTTCTATTTGGGGAATTCTACCTTGTAGTGGATCTCTTGCATGTGTAATTCTATCCATTGGTTTGGTCTCTTCTCCAAGTGGAATTCTACTCCTAGCAAATCAATCTCTCACAAGGAATTCTACTCTTGGAGTCTCTTCCTTGTGATTCTATTGATTTGGTGAGTCGGGCCAATGAGGACAACCGGTGTGTATCTTGTGTGTGTGTGTTTGCCTTCGATTTATTCATCGTGTTCTTCGTGTTCATCCTCGTTCCCCGCCACAAATCTCGTGAATCCATGAAGATCGGGCCACACCCAAGGGGTCACCCCTCATCAGTATATATACACGGGGCTAGGTAGTCTTTGACACACCGCGATTCAAGCAATAAAGAGAAAAGTTTAGAGCGTGCGATACGCACGCTTGGCGATAAAAGTAGTCTTTGTGTGTGTTTATCTAGATTCATGTGATTGATCTGTGGGCGAAATCCGACAATTGGTTTCAGAGCAAGGTCGAAGATTTGAAGCTACGCTTGCCCCGGGGAGGCGACTCTACTAGCGCCTAGGGGCGGGCGATCGTCGGTCGGCGGAGCGACCGGGTGGAGACGGTGAACATGCCGTCATCGGCGAGGCGGCGGATGATTGTCGTTTGGCGAAGCAACACGGAGGGACGACAGGGCGTTGTCGTCGTGAAGGCGGTGACGACGATTGTTGATGGGAGAGGTGATGCCGAGGTGCAGTGCTGGGAGTCTCGTCAAGATCATCGTCTGGGAGAGCTTGAAGAGTCAAAGAGTCAAGTGCGTGCGAGTTGGCACGTCGAGTCAGGGTCGAGTCAGGGTCGAGTCTGTGAGTCGTTGTTGTGTCCAAGTGCTTGTCTCTGTGACGGTGCATTGCAGTTGAAGCGTGGTCGTCTACGTGTCTCAACGAGAGGATCAAGTTCAAGTATGAGGGGGCAGTAAACCAGTGAAGGGGAGTCTCTTCAACGAGGACCTGTCTCTACATGAGGCTGGAGTGGATGGTGTAGTCCACGAGGTAGTCGACATGTATTGCGCTAGGGTGGACAGTGTGTTCCACGGTTGCTAGCGCGGTTGGGTAGTCCGGATCATGCTTGATTTGTTCCGTAAATTCGCCAAGTCAAAATTGGGGAGAGCCAACTAAACTTGTCGTGGAGCGAGACCTAGACAAGATGCAGATCTGCAAGTAGTCAAGATTAGAAAAGTACAGAAGACAAAGAGTCGTCGATCAAGATTAGGGAGAGATTGTTAGCACTAATCTTGATTAGGCAAGTTTGTAAAGGTTAGCTTGTACTGCTAGTTTGTTTAGGACCTGGTGTCCTGCTCGGTCTACACTAGGATTATCTAGCACGTTGTGTTAGCTTGGCTAGTCCTAGCCGGTTGTTTAGTAGGAGTCCTAATTTGATTCGGAGTTAAACTAGTACCGGACGGTGTTGTCTCCAAGTCGAGTTGGTTTAGGACAAGTCGGTTGGCCGGTCGTGTTGTATATATACACGAGGCTAGGTAGTCTTTGACACACCGCGATTGAAGCAATAAAGAGAAAAGTTTCGAGCGTGCGATACGCACATTTGGCGATAAAAGTAGTCTTTGTGTGTGTTTATCTAGATTCATGTGATTGATCGGTGGGCGAATTCCGAAAGCAGTGGTAGCACCGTGTGATACGGGAACATCACGTCGCCGTCGCGCATCCTACTCGGTTTCAATGCTTCTTACATCCGTTCCTCCGGCAAGCTAGTCATAGTGGAAAGTATTATATATTAGTATCATGCATACGATACTAGTGTATGATACTATCTCTATAGTAGGTGGTATGATAAAGTAGTACTATCTCTATTATGTTTTCATTATATTTATTACTTTTTAGAATCTCAATGTAAACTTGTGAACAAGATATATTTAACATTAATCTTTCTCGTAATATGCGCTATGATATACTCACTCTGTCCCAGTTTATAAGGCTTACACGTATACCTAGATCATCATTTTGACAAATATAATCTAAATTTTACAACATAAAAATTATAACATTAGAAAGTACAATGTTTAAACTTTTTAGTGATATATATTTTGTAGTATATAAGTTGTATTATATTGGTCAAAATGATGACCTGGGTATACGTGTAAGCCTTAAGAACTGGGGCGGAGGGAGTAGTATTTACCTATGATACTCTAATCATCTCTCCTTCTTAATTACCTCACACATCATCATTATTGTGGGTCTAAATTGCATGATAGTACTGGCCAGCCTAAAAAATTGTTCCTACTACTCTACTATACATTCTACTCAGTACTGTAATTGCTACTAGTACTAGTACTCGCTTGCCCGAACTTTTACTCCATGTTCGTGTTGGCACAAGGCCGTGGATGATTCAGAGAATGAAAGCGCGCAAGGGATCGAAATTACTCGTGCACAGTTGGCAATGGCATGCATGCAGGGAGTCAGAACTCCCTGGGCCGTTCCATCTTTTTGTACCCTTTTTTACTGTAAGTAAATTGAGTTTTATTATGCAGGAACAATTTACTCCCCTACGTACGTGCGTACCATACGCACTACTACTACAGTGTCCAATATATAACGGTGTACTACTAGCTCAGCACGTCTACCCGTATAGGAGCACCATGACACACCAGTGTACAGCTATCAGAGTGTAAAAATCTGATCCGTGAACAACAGGACGGTGACATGTAGAGAGCAGCAGGGCATGCATGGCGTACGGCCATACTAGCGGTGCACAGAAATCTCGGCCCCCGCTGCTTAATTGGCGCCGGACCCGCTCTGTCGCGTCACGGCCCGCGCCACAGCGCATGCACGTCGCCCGTCCTCGCGCGCTAGCGGCATCCGATGCGGGGTGGGAGGGATGGAGATACTAAGTAAAGTCGAGGCTTCGACGTATTCCGTTAGTATTTGTAGCACTATCCCAGTCCCCTTGTACTAGGAGTAGTAACCTTGCATCGAGGAGGAGTCGGTACTTTCTCCGATCACTAATATCTATTTTTATAGATATATTTTAGTGTTTAATTACATATATCCATGTAAGACAAATATTTATGGTTGGGAGAAGTATTAGTAATACCGATCGAGAGGTCTAGCAGGCAGAGTCCCAAGAGTCTCCTGTGCGGTTGTGTCCACCCGCCGTCCCCCGCACATGCCATGCCGTTCCGACGCTGTAGGAGCACCGGTACGGCCGCGCTGTCTACGCTCGTATCGTAGGTGCACCGACGAGATAGGCATGCAGCGGCCGCTAGTCCATAATTATACTTGCTTGCACGCCCAGTCGCCCACGGTCCTTTGCCCTCCTTGGATGTATAGAGACATATAGTCCCGATTGTTTCCCGTGTACAGTGGTGCCGCCGAGAAGTGCTTGCAAGTTAACAAGGGCCAATTACGAGTCCGGCCATCATGAGGTTCGCGAGCACGAGTTCATTGACCGCGCGATCTCCATTGCACGCACAGGCAGAGCCGGTTACGAGGTAATCATACCATGCATGCATGGCAGATCAGCTGGCGCTGCGGTCGATCGGAACAACGAGGTCGCCGGCCGGCCCCGCCACGGCATGCGCGCGCGCGTCTTTTTTGGCGGTGGTTCCGTTATTACGGTGGGTGATCACGGCGTTTGTGCCCGGCTTACGGTGGCAGCGCGCCAGCGCCAGGTAGGGTCGGGTCAGCTGCTCCAAGTCCTTTTCTTTTTGGGGCTGTAGCACGGCAATTAGGATGTGAGGTGGGATCCCACCTAAATATCACCTTTAGTACATTATTATAACTTTATAGTGTAAATTTTGAGATAAAATTTTATACTAAAATAGATAAAATAAACTACAAGTGGAATATAATAGTACCTTAACGGCAAAATGGTATCACGCGCGAGGCTGCGGCGGCGACCACACTACGCTGCACTGCTCTGTATCCTTGGACGATGAAGGGAAACCTGGTCGCTAGCGGCCGAGGCTGCCCCTGTGTCGTCCGTATCTGCCTATGATCAGTGCGTGCCGTAGACCAGACGATAGCAGGTAGGACCGGCCGCCGGGAGGTTGAAGCCGTGAACGGGGAACACTGTATGCGCAATGTATGTACCTCAGGGTGCAGGTGGACACGGACGTCCGTGATTCTGTTGCTCCGTGTCCGCTTAAAAAGCCCAAACGGCGTCGTGGACGGGCCGCGTAATTTAGACGGACAGTGACCGCTCAGCCTGCTATGCCTTTTTTGTCCGTTACGGATAAACATTAGCAGCCCCCAACGAAGCAGAGAACCTCCCGTGGATAGGGCACGCCCCGCACCACGCCCGTTCGCCATCGCCTGGCCAGCGCCCTTCGCCGCCACCCTGCGCCCGGCTCATCTCCGCCGCCCTGCGCCCTCCTTATCTCTGCCGTCCTGCACCCAACTCGTCCCGAGACCTTCCCTATCCCCCCTCCCCCCAGTGCCTCATCCCATGGCGGTACGTGGAGGAGGACAAGAATCCAACAGAGGAGGGCAACAATCGAGCGGGACAAGTTTGCTTTCTTTATCTTCTCTTCGAGTCTCACCCATCGATGCAATTGTTTCCTTGCTGAACTTGAAATAGATTAGAAATTGTTTAGCTCTCTCCACCTATTCTCAGCTAAGATGGATCTTGATCCCCTTCTTCTCCGCATGTAGCCGGCGGAAGCCGCGGACAGCTGACATAATTTACGCGGAAGCCGCGGACATGTAAAATATTTGACACGGCACATGTATTTTTTGTACCGGACGTCACGAACGTGTCCGTCTACATCCTGATATGTACCACAGCATAGGCTGACACTGTATTCCACGTAGCTTACTGCTGACAGCAACGCAACGGTGCATATGAGGAGGCCGTCAACCGGCGGTACTCCTACAAGAAAAGCCGTGGCAACAAAAGCCGCGACAGTTGATCCGTCCGTCTGTCGCCGGCCACTTAGCAAATCTCTTTGCTTATGTAAAACCTTGACTGCACGCACGCATGCATCGCGTAACTAATTAATGCCGACCGGGGCCGGTAGCCACCGACGCGCGTATAGTGCAAACCGGAGTGCGGCGACCGTATAAAAGAGGATCTCGCTTGCAGCGTATGACAGCACGATCGTGGCACTAGTGTAGGTGGAATTTATTTCACATAAAATCACGTGTTTCGTTTCCCGTTGTCCAGAATCCCAAAAGAGCAAGATCTCATCCGCACCCAAAGATCTCATAAAATCACTTTGTTTCATGTTCCGCTGTCCAAAATCCCAAAAAAGCAAGGCACTGCTAGGTAGCTAGGGCCCTTACGTCTCCTACTTTACTACTACTCCGTACCTAGCTAGCTTGAGAAGTAGCGAATATTTCTGGTAAACGTTGCTCCCGCTCGTTCGTTGCTATATCATGCAACTTCTCTTGCATGGAACCAGCTACTGGTGAACAGAGCATAGTACACTACTTGGCTGCTTTTGAAAACTTTCCAAAATCCCACGTAGGGTCTAGCTTCTTAAAAAGAAAACAAAACCGGCGTTGAGACATGCGGTTTAGCTTTTGAAAACTTTCCAAAACCACACGTAGGGTCTAGCTTTTGAAAACTTTCCAAAATCCCACGTAGCAACTTTTTCAAAGACCGGTATAGCTTTTGAAAACTTTTCAAAACACTACGTAGCAACTTCTCTAGACCGGCGTAGCTTTTGAAAACTTTTCAACACTATATTGGAACTTTCCATGCCACGGGGGTGCATGCATGTACCAAAAACAAAAACGGCGCTCTATTGGTTTGACGGAGACCACTCCCTGCTAACGGTGCCATTCCAAGACGTGAGCCCGGGGAGCATGTGCTCCCCATTATCTAACGGCTGCAAGTGTATGCACAGCTAGCCACCCGGTTAGCAAATCCGCGTCGATATTATAAATTAGTATCATAGTTCCATCATATTTATTATTTTGTAGAATCTCAATGCAAATAGTATGTGTACAAGATATATTTATCACTAAATTTTCTAGATTAACGTGCTATGATACAGTATCATGATATGATACCACACGCACCTCTCTTCTCATTAATTATGGTGCCACATCAGCTTTTTGCATGTATGTAGTGCATGGTACTACTCCCATTGTGAGTAGTATTAGAGCATCTCCACTCGGGGTCC
Organism: Dactylis glomerata; assembly: GCA_007115705.1. Taxonomy (NCBI): domain Eukaryota; kingdom Viridiplantae; phylum Streptophyta; class Magnoliopsida; order Poales; family Poaceae; genus Dactylis; species Dactylis glomerata. The sequence continues at coordinate 8,822,200 of QXEO01000247.1, read as the reverse complement.
TCAAAGGCCCCCAAAAGGCCTATGAGGGCCGTCGGCGCCAAAAAACGCGCCCAGCCGCGGCCCTCATTTCTGAATTTCCATCGGCGCGGCCCGATTATTTACACTAGTGGGGACAGCACCTTCGGTCCCGGCCCGTAATGGCCTTTAGTCCCGGTTTGCCAACCGGGACCCCAGCCGCGGGACTAAAGGCTAACCCTTTAGTCCCGGCCTGGTTACCAGCCGAGACCGGAGGCTGTCCACGTGGGCGTCTCCGAGGGATCCAGGGCCAGGACCTTTAGTCCCGGTTTGTAACACAGACCGGGACTAAAGGCATCTACAGATTTTGCTTTTTTACTTTAGGGTTTTTAGGGTTTAGGGGTTCTAGGGTTTTAGGTGTTCGGGGGATTAACGTGATGCCTCGTTTGGTGCGTGTTCGGGAATTAGTTTATGCATATATATAAGATTAACTTATCTTACAAGCGAGCATATATATACAATTATATGGAGATCAGAATTATCGGGACTAGAGCCCGTCTATTCGATTACATGGACCAACATCAGTAATGGCCCCTAGCTACACTAAATCGTCCTTTGTCGTCTATAGCTTCTATTCTCAGAAAGGTCGCCAGCTCCTCTGCAACAGCAATCGCGCGTTGCTCTGGTAGGTACTTCTCCCGCATGGCCGTGTACTATATAAGAAGAGGAGATGAATATGAATATCAATCATGATAACAAAGAATGACGAGTAAAAATATAGGTGTGAATGTTTATTGCTTACATCGTATCTGTAATCCTTGTGCTCAGAGGTAAACGTGCGAATGGTCTCGCAAACATAGTATCCACATAGATGCGTCCCCCGTGGCTGCTGGTCGCACTTTACGAGAATAGAATATATATAATCAAAATAATAATCTAGCATTACAAAAGTATTGAAAATAGAAGTATATCATACTACTACTTACCTGAGCCGCTCTAAAGGTCAGCTTCTCATGCCGGATACCGGGAGTCACGCACTTGAACCGCTTCCAAACCCTGCCCGACAAGGAAAATGATTTGCTAAGTTTTTCATTAATTGATATATCAGAAAATCATCGAAAGAGACCGATAGAGCGCAAGAATGATTGAAATTACCCTTGGAGCATGTCCTGCAGGCTTTGGAACTGTTCCAAGGGTCTCGATAATGGGTCGAAGGCATCAACTCTTCCCTTATCAATTTGAATGTCCAACAGAATCCAGTGGTAGCTGCACATGTATATATATATATATGTGTCAGTAACTTATCAATTACACTCATAAGTGAATGGACACAACAGAGTAAGACCCTCACTTGAAGTTGTATGGAAACAGTATGTGGTCACAGTAATTTTGATCTGTTAGAAACCTTAGAAGGTTTTCCTCCGTCTCCTTGGGGTTATCAGTTAGCGTCTTTATATGTATTTTATCTGGGTCAATAAACCCAATATTTAGGATGTTCCTACTTTTACATTCCAGAATCTTCATTCTGCATAATAGAGTACAAGTCAGAACGGAACAAGTTATATGTAGAAAATGAATTGAAATAACTGAACAAGTTATATGTAGACAATGAATTGAAATAATTGAACAAGTTATATGTAGACAACGAATTGAAAAACTTACAGACAATAGCAACTCATAAGCGATTTGTCGAGGGCGTCGGCATTGTACATCTGGAAGAGTTCATCAAAGTCGATATGGATGTCTTCGGGACGGCCGTAGTACTCCCGTGGGACAAGCGCCACGATCATCGTTCTCCCTTTCTTTGATTCACTTAAGTACCATGTATGCAAGTAACGCATATTTGTTGGGAGATCATCAAACTTATCTTTGCTGACCAAAGGCGCTCCCATGACAAACTGTGGCTTAGGGGCTACCACAGCCTTGGGTACCACGTCGTCTTGGGAAGCCAGAATGACTTCAACCGGGATACCCCATTCATCCGCCCACTTCTTTGCTAATCCCAAATCTTGCCCCTGCACCAGAGAGGGAACATTCTCGGGTAACACCCTGAGGGGTGGGATCGACTGTTTGGCCTGTTGTCCAAGCTGAGGAACGTCTGATCTTATTTTGCTTGTAGTTGAACTTGATTTGCTCCCACTTGCACTTGCACTTGCACGTGACTTGCTCTTTTGCCCTTCCTTCTGCAATGTGCGTGTATAGTCGTCAGGCTTATGGTGTAAGTCATACTGTGATGGAAGGGTCATGAAGTATTTTGCATATGCTATTTGCTTCTCGGTGTATTCCGGGCGGGGCTCGGGTTCCTTCTTTTTCATCTGCGCCTCATAATGTTCCTTTGCTATCCTGGCGTTTTCCTCGTCGGTACGATCATAAGGTCTGATAGGAAGATTAGCATGAGGTACCTTTGGGAGGGGCGACAGTTTGCGCTTTGGGGAGCTCCGTCGCTTAGAACTCATGGACGGAGCGTTCTTGCTGGCACGCTTCCGCTTAGTATCCTTAGCGGGCGGCGGCGGAGACGGCCGACCCAAGTCCGACGGCGGTGATCGAGATGGACTCGTGTTGTGGTGGCCGTCGTCATGTGGAGGGCTTGGAGGTGATGGAGGTGTAGGTGACCTGCGACGACTCGGAGGCGGTGTTGTCCTTGGGGCCGAGCCTGGAAGCTTGATGTAGTTCTTGTCCCATAGGATGACTCCACCCAGTACTTCTCCGAGTGTCCTCTCATCTTCGGGTCCAGCCATGTCAAGCTCCATATCATGAAACCCCGCCATGATTTCATCCACCCCGACTTTAGCAAAGCCAGCTGGAATCTCACGGCCATGCCAGCGTGCATCAGGGCCAGAAGGTAAAGCTTGTCCGACGGCCACCTTCATGGATATGTTCTTGAATTTCTGATGGAGTTCACATGATGTTGACTCCTTGATTCCATCCACGGGGTAGCCGGGACCGCCCTCTATCATTCTTCGTGCATCGTCGGGCGGGGCCTCAGATTCAGCCACGCTGCTTTTCCGCTTAGATGGGGCGCCGGTAATATCGAGTGCAGGATCTTCCTGGCGCGCTACTCCTCTAAGCTCGTCAATCTGCTTCTGTTGCTCGTTAAGCCTGGCAAGCAACTGGTTGAACTTGTCATTCTCCTCATCGTGCTGTCGCTTCTTTGCTCTCGCTCGGCTTCTGTAAGTGTCTTGGTCTCTGGCAAACCCAAGCCACCACGGGTAAGAAGGACCGAAGCCTCGCGTTCGTCCTCCATGTTCGTCATTGCCGAGGACCAGTGTGAGCAAATCTTTCTCTCTATCTGCAGTGAACTGTCTTTTTCCCTCTTTAATTTCTTTCACTATCTTTTTCCAATTCTCCCTGGGTATCCTAAGACCGTCACTGCAGATGAGGTCCCCTGTTTCTTCGTCGTACGAACCACCATGCGCAAGGAACCAATTCCTTGCTCTCAATTCCCACTCATCACGGATGGGTTCAGGTACGATGCCTTTAGCTAGCAGATCTTGCTCTTTCTTATCCCACTTTGGGATGGCAGTCTCATAGCCCCCTGGCCCCAGCGTGTGGTGATATTTCTTCTTGTCGGCATTTTTCTTGTTCTTTTCTGATAATGCCTTGGCATCTTCTGACTGCTTGTACTCCTGAAATGCCTTCCAGTGATTCGCCTGCTTGGCTAGATACCCCTCGAATACTGGCACTTTTTTTGTCTTCAGATAGTCTTGCCATAGCTTCTTCTTCCAGCTACGGAACAGTTCGGCCATCTTCTTTAGAGTCCACTGCTTGACTTTGGCCCTCAGTTTATTTGCGGCGTCTTGATTCTCACATTCTGGCAGGTTGAAATGTGACATGATATCATTCCAAAGATTATCTTTGTACCTTTCAGCGACATAGTCACTATCGGCTGCCCCTTTGCGCTTGTTCCACTCCCGAACGCTGATCGGGACGTGATCCCTAACGAGAACTCCGCATTGCTTCTTGAATGTGTCAGCAGCATTCTTAGGAAGCTTTGGTTCGCCCGTAGGCAATATCACCTCAAAGGTGTAATGCGTCCGTGCATCCAACTTTTTAGTCGGGCCTCGTTTCGTAGCTTTGCTCGATGTGGAGGCCTAAGAGGGAGAAACATTCGTCAAATTAATGTATATGTATACAATATAGAGCTATCTCCAATATTTTTCACATATTACAAGTGATTGCCGAACTTCATATGAATACCTCGCCCGACTTTGTTATTTCTCCACCGGCTTCTCCACCGGCTTCTCCATCAGTGGAGCTATCCCCTTCTCCGTTATTGGAGCTATCTCCTGCCCCGTCGGCTTCATCTTCGTGTCGGTCGACCTCCATTCCATCTCCGGAGGGGTTCAGAAACGACGACGGAGATTCAGCTGGTTCAACGTCGGGGGCGTCTTTGATTATATCTTCGAGAAGTTCTTCCTCTTCGAGGTTCCTGCTATGTGGATCCATAGTTTCTGCAAAAAACAGACATTTATATTTCAATTATCAACGCTATATGGAATAATAACTAACAAAATAATCTTACTTATTATCTAACTACTAACCCTAACTAATAACAAAACAAATATTTGCTAACAATTATTACTACTTAACAAATATTTGCTAATAATTATTACTACTTAACAAATCTTACTTATATCTAATAATTATTTTGCTAACAATTATTACTACTTAACAAATATTTGCTAACAATTATTACTACTTAACAAATATTTGCTAACAACTATTACTACTTAACAAATATTTGCTAATAATTATTACTACTTAACAAATATTTTGCTAACAATTATTACTACTTAACAAATATTTTGCTAACAATTATTACTACTTAACAAATATTTGCTAACAACTATTACTACTTAACAAATATTTGCTAACAATTATTACTACTTAACAAATATTTGCTAACAATTATTTTGCTAACCTATTTACTAACAATTATTTTGCTAAGCATTTCTATTCTATCTAACAATTTCTATTTCTATTATTCTATCTAACAATTTCTATCTAACATAAAGTTTTAACATAACATTTCTATTTCTATTTCTATTATTTTTCTATTTCTATTCTATCTAACCCTAACACAATTAAATTTCTATTTCTATTTCTATTATTTTTCTATTTCTATTCTATCTAACCCTAACACAATTAAATTTCTATTTCTATTTCTATTATTTTTCTATTTCTATTCTATCTAACCCTAACACAATTTCTATTTCTATTTCTATTATTTTTCTATTTCTATTCTATCTAACCCTAACACAATTTCTATTTCTATTCTATGTAACCGTAACACAATTATTTTTCTATTTCTATTTCTATTATTTTTCTATTTATATTCTATCTAACCCTAACCAAAAAAAAAGGGAGGGACGGTGGTTGGCGGTCTCACCACGAGCGTCGGCTGGGGAGGGTCGGGGCCGGACGGCGCGGCGCGGCGGGAGGGCGGTGGCGCGGCGCGGCGCTCGCTGGCGGCGGGCGGCGCGGGAGAGGGCGGCGGCGCACGGGAGAGGGCGGCGGCGCACGGGAGAGGGCGGCGCGGGAGAGGGCGGCGGGCGGCGGGGGGAGGGCGGCGCGGCGCGGCGGGTCTCGGCGGCGGCGTCAAAAATCCGGCCGACCGCAACGTTCCTCTCGGGAAGCTCCTCGCGCTCGGCGTCGTCGATGGTTTTCGCGCTAAGTGTGCAGTGGGGAAGAAGAGAAGTGGGGCGCAGGCTTTATACCCCCCCCTTTAGTCCCGGCTGGGGGCTCAAACCGGGACTAAAGGGGGTCTTTAGTCCCGGTTTGAACCCCCAGCCGGGACTAAAGGGTGGTGGGGCCGGTAACCGCCCGAGCCCCCCGAGCCCCCTTTAGTCCCGGTTGGTGGATCCAACCGGGACTAAAGGTGCAATAAATGCGCGCCAATGCTGAAATTTTTTCAGTTTTTCATTTCAAATATGAATTTGTAATTTTGAATTGAATAACTTATGTATATTTTAGAATCTGATAAAACTTTCAATATGAAAAGTGTTTGAAATTGATTAACTAATTCAAAACCATTTTCTATTTTCAAAATTAATTATTTTAACTATCCAAACTATTAACTATTTTGCCATTTTTAATTAAAACTATATTGATTAATATTCTTTTTGTATAATTTAGAATTTGACAAAACTTTCAATATGAAAAGTGTTTGAAATTGATTAACTAATTCAAAACCATTTTCTATTTTCAAAATTAATTATTTTAACTATCCAAACTATTAACTATTTTGCCATTTTTAATTAAAACTATATTGATTAATATTCTTTTTGTATAATTTAGAATCTGACAAAACTATTAATATGAAAAGTGTTTGAAATTGATTAACTAATTCAAAACCATTTTCTATTTTCAAAATTAATTATTTTAACTATCCAAACTATTAACTATTTTGCCATTTTTAATTAAAACTATATTGATTAATATTCTTTTTGTATAATTTAGAATTTGACAAAACTTTCAATATGAAAAGTGTTTGAAATTGATTAACTAATTCAAAACCATTTTCTATTTTCAAAATTAATTATTTTAACTATCCAAACTATTAACTATTTTGCCATTTTTAATTAAAACTATATTGATTAATATTCTTTTTGTATAATTTAGAATTTGACAAAACTTTCAATATGAAAAGTGTTTGAAATTGATTAACTAATTCAAAACCATTTTCTATTTTCAAAATTAATTATTTTAACTATCCAAACTATTAACTATTTTGCCATTTTTAATTAAAACTATATTGATTAATATTCTTTTTGTATATTTTAGAATTTGACAAAACTATTAAAGTGAGCCGGCTTTTTTTCTAAAGAGCGGTGATGACCGATCCATACCATTCTTCACATCCAGCCATCCATGTAACCGTGTCTGTCGTAGCCATGGAGAATCTTCATCATGCATTACATAAAAGGTTTAATACATTATTACATTATTGCACCAACATTCCTATCTATTATTTCTGTTTTCTTCTAGGTCGTAGCCATGGAGAATCTTCATCATTCAGTAGGATGCTTGGGTCAGTTTTCACTTTGAAGGGCGGAGTTTCATGAAACTTATTATAATCTACTGACATGTCTGTCTTGTCATCTACTCCCACGATGTTTCTTTTCCCTGAAAGAACTATGTGGCGCTTTGGCTCATCGGACGATGTCTTCTTTTGCTGATTTCTTTTTCTTGTTTTTGTAGACATGTCCTTCACATAGAAAACCTGAGCGACATCGTTGGCTAGGACGAATGGTTCGTCCATGTACGCAAGATTGTTGAGATCCACTGTTGTCATGCCGTACTTTTGGTCTACAACTACCCCGCCTCCTGTCAGCTTCACCCATTTGCACCGAAACAAAGGGATCTTAAAAGTAGGTCCATAGTCAAGTTCCCATATCTCCTCTATGTACCCGTAATATGTTTCCAAACAGTGCCCATTCTCGTCTGTTGCATCAAAGCGGACACCACTGTTTTGGTTGGTGCTCTTTTTATCTTGGGCAACCGTGTAAAATGTATTCCCATTTATCTCGTACCCTTGGAAAGTACATATAGTAGAAGATGGTGGCCTGGCCAAACAGTACAGCTGATCTCCAACGGTGTCATCATTCATGAGATGTGTCTGCAACCAACTACCGAAAGTCTTCTCGTGTTCCCCTTTAATCCAAGAGTCAGTCTTCCCCGGGTTTTCGGAGCGTAGAATATTCTTGTGTCTCACGATATACGGAGCCACCACGGTGGAATTGTGTAGAACTGTGTAGTGTGCTTGAGAGAAAGAATGCCCGTCCATACATACTTTTGCTTTCCTTCCTAGTGTGCCTTTTCCTGTCAGCCTACCCTCATACCGAGATTCAGGAACACCAATCGGCTTAAGGTCAGGAAGAAAGTCCACACAAAACTCAATGACCTCCTCTGTTCCATAGCCCTTGGAGATGCTTCCTTCTGGCCTAGCACGGTTACGAACATATTTTTTTAAGACTCCCATGAACCTCTCGAAGGGGAACATATTGTGTAGAAATACAGGACCGAGAATTCTAATCTCTTCGACTAGGTGAACTAGGAGGTGTGTCATTATATTGAAGAAGGATGGCGGGAACAACAACTCAAAGCTGACCAGACATTGGACCACATCAATCTGTAACCCTGATAGACTTTCTCGATCGATTACCTTCTGAGAAATTGCATTGAGGAATGCACATACCTTCACAATTGCCAGGCGAACATTTTCCGGTAGAATTCCCCTCAATGCAACCGGAAGCAATTGCGTCATAAGCACGTGGCAGTCATGAGACTTTAGGTTTTGGAATTTTTTGTCTTTCATATTTACGATTCCCTTTATATTCGACGAGAAGCCAGTCGGGACCTTGATACTGAAAAGGACTTCAAAGAAGATTTCCTTCTCTTCCTTAGTAAGAGCGTAGCTGGCACGCCCTTGAAACTGCCCTGGATGCATGCCATCTCTTCCTTTATGACGTTCCTGGTCCTCCCGTGCTTCCGGTGTATCTTTTGACTTCCCATACAAGCCCAGGAAGCCTAGAATATTCACGCAGAGATTCTTCGTCAGGTGCATCACGTCGATTGCGGAGCGGACCTCATGGACTTCCCAATAGGGTAGCTCCCAAAATATAGATTTCTTCTTCCACATGGGTACGCGCTTATCAGGGCCGTTAGGAACAGGTTCGCTGCCAGGACCCTTTCCAAAGATTACTTTTAAATCTTTGACCATATCAAATACTTCAGCACCAGTACGGATGACAGGCTTCCCCCGGGGTTCTGCCTTGCCATTGAAATGCTTGCCTTTTTTCTTTAAGGGATGCTTGGGCGGAAGAAAACGACGATTGAACGGGTACACATTCTTCCTACATTTGTCCAGATATATACTTTCTGTCTGATCTAAACAGTGCGTGCATGCATTGTATCCCTTGTTTGACTGTCCTGAAATGTTACTAAGAGCAGGCCAATCATTGATGGTTACGAAAAGCAAGGCTCGAAGGTCAAATTCCTCTTGTTTGTGCTCGTCCCACACACGTACACCTGGTTCGGCCCACAGCTGTAAAAGTTCGTCAACTAATGGCCTTAGGTACACATCAATGTCGTTGCCGGGTTGCTTTGGACCTTGGATAAGCACTGGCATCATAATGAACTTCCGCTTCATGCACAACCAAGGAGGAAGGTTGTAGATACATAGAGTAACGGGCCAGGTGCTGTGACTGCAACTTTGCTCCCCAAAAGGATTCATGCCATCTGTACTCAGACCAAACCATAAGTTCCTTGCGTCACCTGCAAATCTCGGGAACTCTCTCTCAATTTTTCTCCACTGCCGACCATCGGCGGGGTGCCTCAACTTATCGTCTTTCATACGATCTTCCATGTGCCATCGCAACAACTTCGCATGATCTTTATTTCTGAACAGACGTTTCAACCGTGGTATTATAGGAGCATACCACATCACCTTGGCAGGAACCCTCTTCCTGGGTGGCTCGCCCTCAATCTCACCAGGGTCATCTTTTCTGATCTTATACCGCAATGCAGTGCATACCGGGCATTTATCCATATTCTCATACTTCTCACCGCGGTAGAGGATGCAGTCATTAGGGCATGCATGTATCTTCTGCACGTCTAATCCTAGAGGGCAGACAAGCTTCTTTGCTTCGTACGTGCTGGCGGGCAATTCGTTCTTTCTTGGAAGCATCTTCTTCATCAGTACCAGCAACTTTTCGAATGATGAGTCAGTCACACCGGTCTCTGCCTTCCACTTCAGCAATTCCAGTGTGCTACCCAGCTTCTTCTGGCCATCTTCACAAGTTGGGTACAACAATTTGTTGTGGTCCTGTAACATCTGCTCGAACTGCAACCTCTCTTTTTCTGTGTCGTAGCCTCGCCGTGCTTCAGAAATGACCCGACCAAGATCATCAGCGGGCTCATCTGGTTCCCGTTCTGCACCCTGATCTTCTTCTTCATTGTCTTCCATTGCGGTATCAGCATACTCAGGGAACATAGATCGGTAGTTGTCATCATCGTTCTCTTCTTCTTCATCGTCGTCTTCCATCATAACCCCTCTTTCTCCGTGCTTGGTCCAAACATTATAGCCCGACATAAAACTGGACCGAAGCAGGTGGCTCTGAATGACTCTTGAGGAAGTGTAGTCCTTCTCATTCCGACATTCAACACATGGACAAAACATATAGCCACCACCATGCTTGTTCGCATCGGCCGCATCTCGAAAAGAATGCACGCCTTCTCTGTAAGCGGCTGTGCGTCGATCACCGTACATCCATGGATGGCTCATCTGCGTCATGCAACAGTATATCAAACATAATCACGATCCTAAAAATTAGTACCGCACGGTCTAAACGAGAAAATATAGTTGCTAACCTTTTAGAATAAGTGGAAATAAAGAGGAAGAGACTTAAGCGTGGCTCGGGCACCTCATATCGTAGTTGTGTTCGGTGAACTGAAGCGGCATCGCTCTAACACACATTTCATCAAACACCTCTAGTGCATCCATGCAAAAAGGAGAGCTAGCACACACCCACTTAGATCCATCCAAGAAAAATGCAAGGAAGAGTGGAAAGAGGGGCTGCAGCCATATATATATAGGCAGAGGACTTTAGTCCCGGTTTGAGATACAAACCGGGACTAAAGGGTGCGCACAGGGGGACCTCTCAGCGCGTAGCCCTTTAGTCCCGGTTTGTGTCTCAAACCGGGACTAAAGGGTCGTTACGGGCCGGGACCAAAGCCTCCCGGGCGGCTGGCGAATTTCGGGCGACGTGGCCGGGCCTTTAGTCCCGGCCCAGATGGAGGCCGGGACTAAAGGGTCCTGGCCAAAGGCCCTTTTTCCACTAGTGGTTGTACTAACTATAAGCTTGCACTTGTACAATAAGCACTAGAAAAATTACCATTCACGTAGGAACTAGACAGAAATGGCATGAATAACCTTGTACAAATTACTTAGCTCACATTTTCACTTTGTGGACAGAATATTAGTGGTTGGATTTTATTCCCTTGAACCTTGTACTAATAGATGGATAGGTACGGTGTATTATCATCACGCAAATGTCATAAGACCAATAAAATTCTGTCTTTTCAAGGATAGTTTGTTTAAAACTATCATAACATCTGACCTACCCAAGGATCATGCTATCATAACCAAGAGGTTCTCAGTTATTGACCTACGGGAGGACGTGAGTTGACATCACTGCCTACCATTCAGTCTCTTATAAGGAGCGAGGCTCCCCTAGGCTAGACATGAACATCTTACTTGCTGATAAGGGTATAGATAATGGAGTCTGTTAATTAACTACCCCTGAGGCCCGCTAAGCTAGACCCAATTGTAATACTAGTCGAAATATGAGTTCATGTCGTATGTCGATATTGTAATCTGTGTCGGATCTCTCCCGATCCCTAAGACCTGGCCACCTATATATAGGGGCCAGGAGGGGACGGTAAGGGACAGATCGAGAGCAAGCTAGGTTTACACCCACGTTTACTTTCGATAGCCACCTTGTTTGACTGATTTTACCTTCGAGTTCATCCGACGCCCTATCTCCCCGATCCTAAGTCCTTCATCTAGGACATTTGTCGAGTTAGCCCTCGTCAATTGGTGCCGACCGTGGAGACTCTGGGCGTTGGAGTCATGAATTCGACGGCTTTTTCGCTTTTAGCCAATAGCAGTCCAGAAGTCAACGAAAATAAAAAGATGGAGTTGACAATCGGAAGTCTGAGCTTCTATGTTGGACCTTCGGGTTCAACTTGTCTTTCGGATCCGGCGAAATCGGGTCCGTCGACAAGTAAAACCGAAATAATTGCCAAGTCTGGATCATCTGTGGGCTCTTCTAGCGAGGCAAACTCGCCAATCAGCCCAGCAGCAACAGAAAATCTGCAGGAGAAACTCGAGGAATCCGACGAAACTGGGCGAAAGCTCATCGCGGAAGCAGCAATGGACAAGCCACGTGACAAGTCAAGGGACTTCGCCAGCAGAAGCAGCGACGTCTCCAGAAGCGTACACCAGTTATGCGTCATCATCACTAAAGCAGCAGAAGAAGAAAACAATTACGCAGGCAACGAGGAGGTCGACATGCAAGTCAACAAATTAAGGAGCAATGGCAAGAAGGAGAAGGAGAAAGTCCATGTCTCCGCCGGAGAATAGAGAATGATCATGTCAGTCATCAACCACGGGACAGATGTACCCGCAGATTTGAGAAGAGAAGTTCTAATGGAATATCAATATGCGCTACATCAACGCAGGAAAAAGTTAAGGGAGGAAAGAGACATGATTATGAGAAGCCCAGAATACAATAGCACATCAAGTGGAGGATATTGGGATGAATATAGCGATTTATCAGAGTCCAGCATGGAGAGGCACAGAGACCCGAAGCACAGTAGAAGGACAACATCACGGACAGTAGAAGAAAGCTACACGAAAAGCCCAAGTGCGAACCCACCAGAGGAGGAACAAGAATTTGTGCAAGAAACACCAGAAGCAGCATTGGTAGCAGCATTGGCATACCTACTAACCACACAACCAAAGCCTGGAGACCCGCGGGAACACATGCATCAAGCCACGATACGAAGCCTCAGGTTGGTAGAAGACAAGCTAAGGGGAAATCTTCCAAAGAAAAAGTCGACTCACCGTAGGGAAAAGCAAAAAGAAGAGGTCAAGCGCAAATCTTCGCGGAACGAAACTAGCGAGTCTTCAGAAGATGAGAAACGCCAAAAGAGGAAGGAGGATGCAAGGAACATAATAGCACAAGCAAGAGTAAACAACTCACGTTATGCGTGGAGGGAAGAAAACTACAAAGACAACGAAAAAGAGATGGGCGCGTTATGCTTTACCCGCAGGGTTCGCAAAACGCGAGTACCCAAAGGATTCAAGTTGCCGCATGATCAAGAAAAATATGATGGGTCACAAGAACCAACTCTATGGTTGTCAGACTACCTACAAGCAGTACAAATACTCGCAGGAACAAGAGCAACGGCAATGCAAAGTTTGCAGTTACACCTCACCGGCGCAGCGCGGTCCTGGTTAAATACTTTACCCAACGATTCCATCAGAAATTGGGGGGAACTAGAGAACCAACTCGCAAGAAATTTCCGCTCAACATACAAACGACCAGCGTCATTGGAAGAAGTTAAGTCGTGCATGCAGAGGAGAGACGAAACTCCGCGCTCTTATATACAACGCTGGAGTGTCATTAAAAATTCTGCAGAGGACGTCTCCGACGAAAGAGCAATAGACGCCTTTTCAGCCGGACTTCGTCGTTCAGACCTCGTTGAAGAGATAGGGAGAATAAAGCCAAGAACAGTTTCAGAACTAATGGAAGTAGCCAACAGATTCGCCGATGGAGAAGATGCGTATAACAACAAAAGGGGACGTTCAACAGAAGTCGATAAAACAAGTAGGCAAAGGCGAAGATACCGCAACGGCGACAACCACGGAAGGCGAAATCAGATAGCCGCGGGATACGACGGAAGGAACGAGGAAGGCTATGAAAGCAAAGAGTTTCAAGCAAGAGATAACAGGGGAAAGGAGAAACCAAGGTACTCGGGTCCCTCGGCAGAAGATATGCTATATGGTCCTTGTCGCATCCATTATGCGTACCTAGACGGGAAAAGAGTTTCCAACCACCAGATGAAAGATTGCAGAACCTTCCTAAGGTTGCAAAATGCCATGGATTCAAGCCAAGGAACACGACAGGGAGAAAAAAGCGCGAGTCAAGGATATCAAATGCAACGACTCGCAAAACAGCTAGAGTCAAAGGTATATATATCAGCAATGATTCAACCAGTACCAAAGTCAAAGAAAGAAAGGAAGAGCATATCTAGACAGGTCAACTTGGCAATATCATCACCACCAGCTACTACAGAGTACTTGCAGTGGTCCAATCAACCAGTCAGATTTAGCAGAGCAGACCACCCGAGGAAAGTTCCCAGGCCAGGGCACGCTCCAATGGTACTAAAGGCGCAAATAGGGGGATACGACATCAGGAGAGTATTCATGGATGCAGGAAGCGGCGTAAACTTAATATACGCAAGAACTCTGAGGGCAATGTGCATCTCACTGGATAGTCTAAAGCCAACAGATTGTTCTTTTCATGGGATAGTACCGGGAAGCGCAAATTACCCTCTCGGGAAAATAGAGCTCGATGTTTGCTTCGGCAATAGCAACAATTATCGCAAAGAGAAGCTGGAGTTCGAAGTCATGGATTGGCCTTCACAGTATCATGCAATCCTGGGGCGTCTAGCATTTGCAAAATTCATGGCAGTACCCCATTACGTGTATCTTATGTTAAAGATTCCAGGGCCCAGAGGAACAATCACAGTTCAAGGCAGTTTCGAAGTATCTAACACTTGTGACAAGGAATTCAACAGGTTGGCGCAAACCTTCGACATGACAGCAGAATACGCAAGGCTGAAAGGTGAAACCAACCACAACGTACTACCCGACGTCGGGCGATCCCTGCCAGATCAGGCTTTTGATGCAACTCAAGACTCGAAGAAAATCCAGGTCCACCCCACAGACCCGAACAAGACTACCTCTATAGCAGTAAACCTGGATCCCGCATAGGAAAGCGCGCTCGTCAAGTTCCTCTGTGAGCGCTGGGAAATCTTCGCCTGGTGTCCTTCAGACATGCCAGGGGTTCCTAGGGAACTCGTCGAGCACGCACTAAACGTCGATCCCAAAGCAAAGCCAGTCAAACAACCATTGAGAAGATTCGATGAACCCAAAAGGAAAGCAATAGCATCCGAGCTACACAGGCTCGATCCGAGAAATCAAAACATCGACTTGGGTATCTAATCCAGTTATAGTCCCCAAGAAAAACACAGATGTGCAAAGAGTATGTGTCGACTATACGTCTCTCAACAAGCACTGTCCAAAGGATCCCTTCCCTTTACCTCGCATTGATCAGATAATTAACTCAACAGCAGGGTGCGCAAGGCTTTCCTTCCTGGATGCATACTCTGGCTTCAACCAGATCAAGTTGAAGAAAGAAGATGAGAAAAAAACAGCTTTCATAACACCTTATGGCGTGTTCTGCTACCAAGTCATGCCTTTCGGCCTAAAAACGCAGGAGCAACCTACCAAAGGATGATGCAAAATTGCCTCGGAAGTCAAATAGGACGAAACATTCAAGTCTACATCAACGACGTGGTCATTACCACAAGAAAAGAGGAGTCACTAATCAGTGATTCGGCAGAAACCTTCGACAACTTAAACAGGTACAAGCTCAAGCTTAACCCGACAAAATGTTCTTTTGGGGTATCTGCAGGGCAACTCCTGGGATTCCTGGTATCCGCAAAAGGAATAGAGGCAAACCCAGAGAAGATCCAAGCGATATTAACAATGGGAAGCCCACAAAGCTGCATGATGTACAGAAGCTCGCAGGACGCGTCGCGGCACTAAGTCGATTTGTTGCAAGGTTAGGAGAAAAAGCGCTCCCTTTCTATGCATTGATGAAAAAATCAGACGACAAATTCGAGTGGACAAAATAAGCGGACACAACCTTCGCACAACTGAAAAAAGTGCTTTCCACACCACCGGTGTTGGTAGAACCAAAAGAAAAGGAGCTACTACTACTATATATTGCAGCAACACATCAAGTGGTGAGCACAATGATGTCTACACACGCTTCTGTTCTTGTAGACAGTGTTGGGCCTCCAAGTGCAGAGGTTTGTAGAGCAGCAGCAAGTTTTCCTTAAGTGGATCACCCAAGGTTTATCGAACTTAGGGAGGAAGAGGTCAAAGCTATCCCTCTCAAACAACCCTACAATTACGATACAGAAAGTCTCTTGTGTCCCCAACACACCCAATACACTTGTCAGATGTATAGGTGCACTAGTTCGGCGAAGAGATAGTGAAATACAAGTGGTATGGATGATTATAAGTAGTAAATACAATCTGGAATAAAAATGGCAGCAAGCAAACAAGTAACAAAACAACAAGTAAACGGTGTGCAAAGCTTGGAAACAAGGCCTAGGGATCATACTTTCACTAGTGGACACACTCCCAACAAATATAACATAATTGAACAAATAAATAAGTTCTCTTCACTATGCTACTCTGAATTACTCTCCTATTGAATAACACTAATCATTGCGTAGTGGCTACAGAAGCACCCCTTAAAGTTCATCAAGAACTTGACAAACACCGCTCATAGAGATATCCAAGTCAAATCACAACTCAAGATAAATATTATTGCAACTTAGACCAAGTACTAACACGGTGCACACACTGTCAACATTACACCATGAAAGGAGGAATATATCACTTCAGTACTATCATAGTGATAATTATTCTCTTAATCCATAAGAGATCACAATCGTAGCCTAGACCAAGTACCACCATGATGCACACACTGTCACCGTTACACCATGGCAGGGGGAATAGATTACTTTAATAACACCACTAGAGTACACATAATGAAGAAGAGTAGCATCTACTTATTCAACATGATACAAAGCTCACGATCACATAAAGATCACATCATGGGAGAGAGAGGTGAACCACATAGCTACCGGTAGAGCCCTCAGCCCCGGGGGAGAACTACTCCCTTCTCATCATAGGAGACAACAAGGTTGATGGAGATGGCGGTGAGGTCGATGGAGACGGCGGAGACGGCGATGGAGACCGATGGAGATGGCTCTGGGGGCACTTCCCTGTCCCGGTAGGGTGCCGGAACAGAGACTTCTGTCCCCCGAAATTTGTCGACGGCGGCGGCGGAGCTGCGGAACTCTTTCTGGAAAATTGCCGACTCCCCTAGGGTTTTCCGTCCCGAGGCTTTTTATAGGTGAAGGGGCATCGTCAGGGGGCTGCCAGGGGCTCCTCACACATAGGGGGCGCGGCCAGGGGCTGGGCCACGCCGCCCTGGTGTGAGGCTAGCCCCTGGCCCCCCTCCGGCTCTCTTTTGGTCCTCGTCCTTCATCCGGGAAAAATAGGAGTTCTGGAACTTGTTTCGTCCAATTCCGAGAATATTTCTTGTGTAGCATTTCTAAAACACAAAACAGCAGAAAACAGGGAACTGGCACTGTGGCATCTTGTCAATAGGTTAGTTCCGGAAATCGCATAAAAACGCCACGAAGTGTAACGAAACACAAGGCAAATGGTGTAAAAATAAGCATGGAGCATCAAAAATTATAGATATGTTTGAGACGTATCAGCATCCCCAAGCTTAACTCCTGCTCGTCCTCGAGTAGGTAAGTGATAACAAAAGAAATAATTTTTGAGGTGACATGCACCATCACAATCTTGATCATATAGGTAAAGCATTGAGTGCTGAGATCAAAGAACTTAAAACATGGGCATGAAAGACATAATCTTGATAATAGAAACTTAGCAACCATGTTATAACATGAAAATGAACACAAACAAAAGATCATGAAAATGAAACAATGAAAGTCAAACGTGTGTTCAAATCATAAGGAAAAACATATAAATGGTTTTCAGCTTGTCCTTCATGGAGAGCAAAACATAAATGCATAGGACACCTTCAAGTTTAAGAGGGCGACTAGATACAAATAATTTAAGAACAAGTGAAACCATAGTCATGAATCAATCAATGATAAACTTTGGGACAATGCACATTATACTCAGAATGACAACTATGCTCTCTTAGACGGTGCATAAAGATAGAAGGTGGTGACTCAACATAAAAGTAAAAGAAAGGCCCTTCGCAGAGGGAAGCAGTGATTAAACATGTGCTAGAGCTTTTCATTTGTAAAACAGAGAGATAAAAATTGGGTTTTGAGAGGTGGTTGCTTTTGTCAACGACTGGCAATGGGGTTCTTACTATCTTCCATACAAAAATGAAGCAAGTTTTTGAGAGAGAGATTGGCACTTTTGTGCTCTTTTATAAAGCTTGGCACTCCTCCCCACCTTTTTTCTTTCTCAAACCATGGCTAACCGATTCCATCGGGTGCCCACCAACATTCACATACCATGGAGGAGTGCCTTTTTTCTTTCTTTTTTTCTCTTTTTTTTTTCTTTTTGGAATAAGACAATATGGAAGATAGCAAATCCGACCACTACGTCCCCATGAGCTGAAAACAGTGTCACAAAATGAGAAGTATTTTGAAGGTTTTTTGAAAGGTAGCACATGAAAATTTACTTGGAATGGCTTGCAAATACCATGCATAGGAATTTATAGTGGACACAATGGCAAACTTGGTTTTTGGGAGTTGGATGCACGAGTAGAGCTCATACTCAGTACAAAATGAGGGCTAGCAAAAGACTGGGAGTGACCAACTAAGAGAGCAATAACGGCCATAATCATGCAAAGTGACAAAACATCATTGAAAGAAGCATAAAGTGGCATCACAAGTCAAAAACCAAATGATCATAGAGGCTATAGACGACTTATTTTGTAGTCAACATGGTGTAAGCATGTGCCAAGTCAACCCAAATAAAGCATCAAAGGAGAAAACCAAATTAATGCTTCCAAATAATATAAACAACGCATGATTTTTTCAAAGGCTCATTAAGCAATCTCAGTCATTTGAGACAAGTCATACTACAGCAAAACCACTAAGCATACTATCAAAAAGACATCAAGCACGACATGCAAAAGCCTAGGCCGCAGTCTACACAAGCTCCTTCTTGTACCACTTTTTTTTCCATAAAGCTTTTTCTCTTTTCCAACACCATTCGAACTTTTTATAAACACCTCTTTTGATGAAAACTAACATGGACCAGAGGTCAAAATACACCTTGATGAAAAGATAAAACAAGATCTGAACAAAAATCAAGGCGAAAAACAAAGTCTAAACGCAGTAGCAGAAAAAGAGAACACTCGTTGAACGATAAGAGTGAAAACTAGAGTGTTCTTGGCAATGAAAAACAGAGTTCATCTCCTCCAAAAAGAACATGATGTGATCCAACCATTTATTGCAGCAAACAAAACAAAAGAAAACTGAAAGCAAAAGTAAAGACGCTCCAAGAAAAACGCATAGTGCATGAAGCAATAAAAATATAGTGTCTTGAAAGGTGACCTGATTTTTGCCAATGAAGAAGGGGGTGCCTCGGGGGCATCCCCAAGCTTTGACGCTTGTACTTCTTGCATATTTCTTGGGGTGACATGGGCATCCCCAAGCTTGAGCTTTTGTCCATTCTTCATCTCATCTCATCATTCTCTAATCCCTACACTTGAAAACTTCCTTCATACAAAACTAAACATAATTCTATTAGCAACATTAGCATAAACATAATAATGAATCAACCCTTTTTTGCTTCAGGTTTCAACTCAAAACCACCACATATAAAGTATATACTACTGTATCAACTTCCCCAAAAGTTCTGTGATCAAAAGAACTAAAAAAGAAAGCAATAAAGCGGCAAACACAAATATTGGCAGAAATCTGTTAAAACAGAACAGCTGACAAGGGTCAATTTTTTAGAGGGTTTTCTGTTGCTCAAATCAAAAAGTGTTCAACTAATGAAAGTTTGGATATAACCTGGGGCATATACACAAGAAATCTCAGGTCCAAAGGATATACAGAGAATGTTCACGAATTTTTACGGTGCAGCACCGAAAACTGTTTCAGGACAGCAACATCCCCAAATCTTACCTCACTCAAATTAGAGGCTTCTCTTGGCACAACAAGGAAATAAAAAGGATAAGGAGCGGTTATTACAGTAGTAATGACTTCCAAGACTCAAATAAAAGAAAAAGTACTGAAAATAAACAATGGGTTATCTCCCAAGAGTGCTTTTCTTTAACGCCTTTGAGCTAGGCGCAGTAATTTGCAAAGATGCTCATGTGGGCGCCATATAAGAGCTTGGGGCAAAGGAGTCATATAGGAACTTAAAGCAATAGAGAGCATCAAAAAGCAAGTATGGAACACATTTAAATCTAAACCACTTCCTATGAAAAATAGTCTTGTAAAGAGACAAGTCATAAAAGCGCAAAGCAAAAAACATAGGAAGGCAAAACAAGTACAACTTCAAGAATTGCAACATAAAGAGGGGAAACTCAATATTGTTGAGATCCATCAAACCATGTTTCCCTCTCTCATAATAACTTTCAGCAGCATCATGAATAGAATTAACAATATAACTATCACAATAAGCTTCCCTATCATGAGCCACATGCATAAAAGAATTAATACTTCCCACATGAACAATAGTAGTAGGAGTAGATTCAATAGAATAATTATTCTCATCACCATAATTATCAAAACAGGAGGTATATTGTAATCATAACCATTTTTCTCCTCAAAAGTAGGTGAACTGAAAATATTATACTCATCATCATAACCATCATAAACTAGAGGTTCAGTATCATCACAAGCTAGAGAACAGCTATTTCGCAAAGCATACTCATCAAACATATCATCATAAGAAGGAACATGGATATTACTAATGGTATAACAATTATTAACCTTAGAATCGGTACCAAAAAGATTTTCAATATCAAAAGTAGAGTGCTTTTCCCAATCATGATCACTAACATAGGTAACAGGCATAGGAACATCACATAGGGGAGATAAAATATCATCAGAGCAAACTTTCTCCACTAAAGCTGGGGAACTAAAAATATCATGCTTAACAAAACCAGCTTCCCCAAGCTTAGATTTTTCTATAGCATTAGCAATAACGGTGTTCAAAGCATTCATACTAACAATACTATTAGCATGCAAATTAAGCTCCAAAGGTTTTTCAATTTTCTCTTCAAACACTTCATATCTAAACTCAGGAAAAAGACTAAAGAACTCTTTATTTTCCATTAAGCCTAACTAGTGAAAATAAAAACAAGAAACAAAAAGATATAATTGCAGAATCTAAAGGAAATAACTTCGAGCACTCACCAGCAACTAAAAGACTTAGTAGCCAAAGAATGTGAGTACCTTTTACCTTACCTCCCCAGCAACGGTGCTAGAAAAGGTCTTGATGTCTACACACGCTTCTGTTCTTGTAGACAGTGTTGGGCCTCCAAGTGCAGAGGTTTGTAGAGCAGCAACAAGTTTCCCTTAAGTGGATCACCCAAGGTTTATCGAACTCAGGGAGGAAGAGGTCAAAGCTATCCCTCTCAAACAACCCTGCAATTATGATACCGAAAGTCTCTTGTGTCCCCAACACACCCAATACACTTGTCAGATGTATAGGTGCACTAGTTCGGCGAAGAGATAGTGAAATACAAGTGGTATGGATGATTATAAGTAGTAAATACAATCTGGAATAAAAATGGCAGCAAGCAAACAAGTAACAAAACAGCAAGTAAACGGTGTGCAAAGCTTGGAAACAAGGCCTAGGGATCATACTTTCACTAGTGGACACACTCCCAACAAATATAACATAATTGAACAAATAAATAACTTCTCTTCACTATGCTACTCTGAATTACTCTTCTATTGAATAACACTAATCATTGCGTAGTGGCTACAGAAGCACCCCTTAAAGTTCATCAAGAACTTGACAAACACCGCTCATAGAGATATCCAAATCAAATCACAACTCAAGATAAATATTATTGCAACTTAGACCAAGTACTAACACGGTGCACACACTGTCAACATTACACCATGAAAGGAGGAATAGATCACTTCAATACTATCATAGTGATAATTATTCTCATAATCCATAAGAGATCACAATCGTAGCCTAGACCAAGTACCACCATGATGCACACACTGTCACCGTTACACCATGGCAGGAGGAATAGATTACTTTAATAACACCACTAGAGTACACATAATGACGAAGAGTAGCATCTACTTATTCAACATGATACAAAGCTCACGATCACATAAAGATCACATCATGGGAGAGAGAGGTGAACCACATAGCTACCGGTAGAGCCCTCAGCCCCGGGGGAGAACTACTCCCTCCTTATCATAGGAGATAGCAAGGTTGATGGAGATGGCGGTGAGGTCGATGGAGACGGCGGAGATGGCGATGGAGACCGATAGAGATGGCTCTGGGGGCACTTCCCCGTCCCGGCAGGGTGCCGGAACAGAGACTTCTGTCCCCCGAAATTTGTCAACGGCGGTGGCGGAGCTGCGGAACTCTTTCTGGAAAATTGCTGACTCCCCTAGGGTTTTCCGTCCTGAGTCTTTTTATAGGCGAAGGGGCGTCGTCACGGGGCTGCCAGGGGCTCCTCACACATAGGGGGCATGGCCAGGGGCTGGGCCGCGCCGCCCTGGTGTGAGGCTGGCCCCTGGCCCCCCTCCGGCTCTCTTTCGGTCCTCGTCCTTCGTCCGGGAAAAATAGGAGTTCTGGAACTTGTTTCGTCCAATTCCGAGAATATTTCCTGTGTAGCATTTCTGAAACACAAAAACAGCAGAAAACAGGGAACTGGCACTGTGGCATCTTGTCAATAGGTTAGTTCCGGAAATCGCATAAAAACGCCATGAAGTGTAACGAAACACAAGGCAAATGGTGTAAAAACAAGCATGGAGCATCAAAAATTATAGATACGTTTGAGACGTATCACACAGTATTAGTAGTCGAAAGAAGTGAAGAAGGAAAAGCTCATGGAGTCCAACGACCAGTATATTTTGTCAGCGAGGTACTATCTCCAACAAAGCAAAGGTACCCGCACTACCAAAAACTTGCATACAGCATATTCACAACAGCACGAAAACTACGGCAATATTTTGCGGTGCACCTAATCATAGTGGTCAACGAAGCACCACTATCCAATATATTGAACAACCCTTCAGCAACAGGACGTGTCTCTTTATGGGGAATTGAGCTATCGCCCCTAGACATCACGTATGAAAAGCAAAAGGCGATCAAGTGCCAAGTTTTACCAGATTTCACAGCATAGTGGTTGGAGTTACAAAACACAGGGCCGCCAGATTTATCGAGTGTGTGGACAATGTACTTCGACGGATCAAAAAGAATCCAAGGCGCAGGAGCAGGGGTAGTCCTGATATCACCACAAGGAGACAAGTTGAAATATGTGCTGAGGATGCGTTTTCCTCAAGCTTCTAATAATGAAGCAGAATACGAGGCGCTGCTCCATGGGATGAAAATGGCCAAAGCGTGTGGAGCAACTCGACTGAAAATATTTGGAGATTCAAATCTTGTCGTCCAACAAGTGATGAACAAGTGCGACGCCATCAGCGACAATATGACAGCATACAGAAACTTATATTATTATCTTGAGGGAACATTTGACGGATGCGAAGTTTCGCATGTCAGTAGAGCCAGCAACAAGGAAGCTGATAATTTAGCAAATATCGGGTCCCAGTGCTTACCCGTACCACAAGGAGTTTTTTGGGAAAAATCATAGAAAGATCAATAAAAAGCAGCAAAGTCTCGACTACAGGAGAACAAGTTCAGCACCAAGCAACAGGCTCGGGGGCTGATAATAGCAGGACAGCTGAACCCGAAGAAGTCATGATGATCGAGGAAACTTGGATGCAACCATACTTGGTGTACATGGTAAACAAAACACTACCCGAAGATACAGTACAAGCGAAAAGGATAATACGATGATCCAAGGCTTTCGTCGTGTTGCAAGGAAAATTATATAAGAGAAGTATAACAGGCGTTTTGCAACGGTGTGTTACTCCTCAAGAAGGACAAGAAATCTTAAAGGATGTCCACGCAGGGGTATGTGGGCATCACGCCAGCAGCAGAGCCATTGCAGCCAAAGCCTTTCGTGCAGGATTTTATTGGCTCACAGCCATTGAAGACGCGAAAGATATAGTGAGGAAGTGTGAAGCCTGTCAACATTTCGCATCTCGACCACACGCACCAGCAGCGGAGTTGCAACCAATACCATTATCTTGGCCCTTCACACAATGGGGTCTTGACATGGTGGGAAAACTGCACAAATCTTGGCCAGGAGGGCATGTTTATATGCTGGTAGCAGTCGACAAATTCACTAAGTGGGTAGAAGCAACCCCCGTGACAACCCAAGATTCTACAGCGGCAATCAATTTCATCAAGTCAATAGTTTTTCACTTTGGAGTACCGACAGTATCATCATAGACAATGGGACAAACTTCACATCAAAGGAGTTCAAGAATTACTGTGAAAGTTTGGGAATCAAATTGAAATTTGCATATGTAGCGCATCCAAAGACAAATGGACAAGTCGAGAAAGCCAATGGCTTAATATGCAACGAGATAAAGAAAAGGCTGTTAGCACCCCTCGAGAAAGCCAAGCACGCTTGGGTAGATGAGCTATCCTCCGTACTCTGGAGTCTCCGAACTACACCCAACGCAGCTACTCAAGAAACGCCTTTCTTCCTGGTCCATGGCGCATAAGCCGTGCTTCCAGTCGAAATAACTCATGAAGCACCAAGAATCTCAGCATATGATGAGACAACTTCTACATAAGCACTTCAGGACGATGTCGACACACTCGACGAAGCAAGAGACGTAGCATTAGCCAGAGCTACTCAATATCAGCAAAATATACGAAACTATCACAGTACTCGAGTTCGCCCACGATCTTTTATGGTGGGAGATCTAGTTCTATGACTCAAGCAAGATGGTCCTGGAAAATTGGAGTCCCCATGGGTAGGACCCTACATTGTGACAGAAGTAATACCAGGAGGAGCTTATCGACTACGAGACAAGAAAACGGGGAAAGACGAGAGTAACCCGTGGAATGCAGAGCAACTATGACGGTTCTATGCATAGGCAACGCAAGGCGAGGAAAAGTCTTTCGAGTTTATGACCCTCTAAACACCAGAACATGAGGCCATAGGTCGGGTTCCTTGGGTCAACTCGACAATATGTATAAATATTTTACTTTCCACTCGGGGGCTCAGACCTTCAAGTCGTACGAAATAAACAAATTATTGCGATCTATGATTATCTGAGATATACTGTTAGGTTATTCACAACCTGATATTCAACAGCAATGCGCACGGTTCAAAAGAGCCCGATAATATATTTAGTGCATACCTCGGAACGACGATCCGTTCCCATGGTCTATTAATAAAATAGGAGCAACATGAAATCCAAACACGACTACTTATTACAGATAGTAAGAGAAAGGACAACTAGGGAAAGAGATTACATAAAGAGAAACTAGTGAAAATGCACTTTGGCTTCATACTCCTTCTGGCACTGGGTGCCGTCATAGATTCTCATGTCGAACTTCAACGTGCCGATGTGGAAGTCAAAAGTCATAAAGAAGCCTTGGTGGAGGTCGTGATCCTCTGCAAACTACGACCAGCCGCCCTTGAAGTACTGCTCACCGGCGCCGTCGTACCAAACCTCCACTTCATAGGGAGTTCCTCCCCTAGAGTGTTCACGAAGAACCGCCTCCCGCAGTTCTCGCCCGTCCATAAACTTAGTGAATTTCAGCGGTAACCGCTGAATTTCACGGCATTGCGTGCCAGCAATGCAGAAGAAGGAGTATACTCTGGGCGGAGGAGGAGAAGCATTACCAGAAGGATCGCTCGGACCAGGTGCAGCAGACGAAACCTTGAGTTTATTTTTACTCCCGGCCGGACGCTGATGCGGTACGGTGTTGATAGTTTTTCACCGTCCAGTTGGGAACCCCAAGAGGAAGGTATGATGAATATAGCAGCAAGGTTTTCCCTCAGTAAGAAACCAAGGTTTATCGATCCAAAGAGGAAGAAGCCAAACGACTGAAGGTGATGCTTGCTAGTCTAGTGACACTCCAACAAGGGCGCCGTTTACGATCAAACGAGTTAGCGCGTCTTCAACTAGTAGCAACATGGAACCTGCACACAACACAACCAAATACTTTGCTCCCAACTTACGATGAGGTTGTCAATCTCACCGGTTTGCTGTAAACAAAGGAATGATCGTATCGAGTGGAAAATAGTAATAGTATGCTAGTAAAGTAAACAGTGCGAGTAAAGTAAATAGGTGATAGCAATATAAAGAAAATAGGACCGGGGTCCACAGTTCACTAGTGGTGTCTCTCCATAAGATAAAATAACACATGCTGGGTAAACAAATTACAGTTGGGCAATTGATAGAATAAAGACAATGTGATATGTCGAGAGGATCACTATGAGATTTACTCTGGGCATTACAACAAGATACATAGACCGCCATCCAACAGCATCTATGACTAATAATCCAGTTGTGGCGAATCAATCCGAGAACTCCACAAGTATTAAGTTGCGAACAACAGATAACTGCATTAAGCAAGGTGTGTAATGTAAACAAAGCATATGCCCTCGAGCATATGAATATTGTTTTCCCCCTAGTAGCAATAGTACATCTACAACCTTAGAGGTTTCTGTCACTCCCCCAGATTAAATAGAGGCATGAACCCACTATCGAGCATAAATACCCCCTCTTGGAGTCACTAGCAACTACTCGGCCAAGATAGCTACTAACAACGGAGAGCATGCAAGATCATAAACAACACAGAGATAACATAAGATAATATTCAGTACATCAACTCAATCATAACACCAATATTCATCGGATCCCAACGAACACAACATGTAGAATTACATAACGGTGATCTCGATCATGTAAGGCAGCTCACGAGATCTAAACATGAAGCACATGGTGGAGAAAACAACCATCTAGCTACTGTTATGGACCCATAGTCCAAGGTAGACTACTCACTCATCGCGCCGGAGGCAAGCATGGCGATGAAGAAGACCTCCGGTGGCGATTCCCCTCTCCAGCAGGGTGCCGGGAAGAGCTTTGGACCCTCCCGATCTTCGGGTCGATGGCGGCGGCGGATCGCGATGTGTTCTGAAAAAGTGATCGGGTATTTAGGTTTTTCCCGTCGGGGGGTCTTTATAGCGAAGAGGCGGCGTCAGAAGTGGACCAGGGTGGCCTCACCACCAGGGGGCGCGGGCCAGTTCTAGGCCGCGCCGCCCTGTGGTGTGGGCGCCCTGTGGCCCCTCTCTGTCTCCTCTTCGGTCTTCTGGAAGCTCTGTGAAATATCTGGACGACTGGCTTTGGTTTCGTCCAATTCTGAGAATATTTCCTGTGTAACTTTTCTGAAACACAAAAATAGCAGAAAACAGGGAACTGGCACTCTGGCATCTTGTTAATAGGTTAGTTCCGAAAAATGCATAAAAATGCCACGAAGTGTAACGAAACACTAAGCAAATGGTGTAAAAACAAGCATGGAGCATCAAAAATTATGGATACGTTGGAGACGTATCAGCATCCCCAAGCTTATCTCCTGCTCGTCCTCGAGTAGGTAAGTGATAACAAAAGAAATAATTTTTGAGGTGACATGCACCTACACAATCTTGATCAAATATGTAAGCGTTGTGCGCTGGGATCAAAAGAACTTAAAACATGGGCATGAAAGATATAATCTTGATAGAAGAAACTTAGCAACCATGTTATAACATGAAAATGAACACAAACAAAAGATCATGAAAATGAAACAATGAAAGTCAAATGTATGTTCAAATCATAAGGAAAAACATACAAATGGTTTTCAGCTTGTCCCTCATGGAGAGCAAAACATAAATGCATAGGACACCTTCAAGTTTAAGAGGGCGACTAGATACAAATAATTTAAGAACAAGTGAAACCAACAATATGAATCAATCAATGAAAACTTTGGGACAATGCACATTATACTAAGAATGACAACTATGCTCTCTTAGACGGTGCATAAAGATAGAAGGTGGTGACTCAACAAAAAAGTAAAAGAAAGGCCCTTCACGGAGGGAAGCAGTGATTAAACATGTGCTAGAGCTTTTCATTTGTAAAACAGAGAGAAAAATTGGGTTTTGAGAGGTGGTTGTTTCATGTCAACGACTGGCAATGGGGTCTTACTATCTTCCATAATAAATAAGTGAGAGCGGTTCCAAGTTCTTTGAAAAATTGGCACATTGGTGCTCTTTTATAAAGCTTTGGCACTCCTCCCCACCTTTTTCCTTTCTCAAACCATGGCTAACCAATTTCATCGGGTGCCCACCAACATTCACATACCATGGAGGAGTACCTTTTTTTCTTTTCTTTTAAAATTAGATTGCAATGGTCTGACCAGCTCTCATGCAAAATTAATGACGAGCAGATGAAGCTGCCTAGTCGAGGGGTACTTAATTTAATATGGAAGATAGCAATTCCGACCACTATGTCCCCATGAGCTAAAAATAGTGGCACAAAACGAGAAGTAGTTGAAAGTTTTGAAAGGTAGCACATGAAAATTTACTTTGGAATGGCTTACAAATACCATGCCTAGGAATTTATAGTGGACACAATGGCAAACTTGGTTTTTAGGAGTTGGATGCACGAGTAGAGCTCATACTCAGTATAAAATTAAGGCTAGCAAAAGACTGGGAGCGACCAACTAAGAGAGCAATAACGGCCATAATCATGCATAGCGACAAAGCGACATTAAAAGAAGCATAAGATGGCATCAAAAGTCAAAAACTAAATGATCATAGAGGCAATGGCGACTTTGTATGAGTCAAACATGTGTGAGCATGCGCCAAGTCAACCTGAATAAAGCATCAAGGAGAAAACTAAAATAATGCTTCCAAATAATTAAAACAACGCATGATTTTTACAAAGGCTCATTAAGCAATCTCAGTTATTTAAGACAAGTCATGCTACAGCAAAACCACTAAGCATGCTATCAAAAAGACATCAAGCACGACATGCAAAAGCCTAGGCCGCAGTCTACACAAGCTCCTTCTTGTACCACTTTTTTTGCATAAAGCTTTTTCTCTTTTCCAACACCATTCAAACTTTTTATAAACAATTCTTTTGATGAAAACCAATATGGACCAGAGGCAAGAATACACCTTGATGAAAGGATATAACAAGATCTGAATGCAAATCAAGGCGAAAATCGAAAGCTAAACGCAGTTCTAGAAAAAGAGAACACTCGTTGAAATTATAAGAATGAAAAACGGAGTGTTCTTGGCAAATGAAAAGCAAGGCAACTTTTCCAAAAGAAATTTGTTGGGGTCCAACCATTTATTGCAGCAAACAAAACTGAAAACTAAAAACAACTGACGCTCCAAGAAAAACGCATAATGCATGAAGCAATAAAAATATAGTGTTTTGAAAGGTGACCTGATTTTTGCCGATGAAGAAGGGGTGCCTCGGGGGCATCCCCAAGCTTTGACGCTTGTACTTCTTGGATATTTATTGGGGTGACATGGGCATCCCCAAGCTTTATCTTTTGTCCATTCTTCAACTCATCTCATCATTCTCCAATCCCTACACTTGAAAACTTCCTTCATACAAAACTAAACACAAATCTATTAGAAACATTAGTGTAAGCATAATATTGAATCAACCCCTTTTGCTTCAGGTTTCAACTCAAAACCACCACATATAAAGCATATACTACTGTAGCAACTTCCCCAAAAGTTCCGTGATCAAAAGAACTAAAAAAGAAAGCGATAAAGCGGTAAACACAAATATAGGCAGAAATCTGTCAAAACAGAATAGCTGACAAAGGTCGAATTTTTAGAGGGTTTTTTGTTGCTCAAATAAAAAAGTGTTCAACTAATTAAAGTTTGGATATAACCTGGGTTATATGCACAAGAAATGGCAGGTCCAAAAGATATACAGAGAATTTTCACGAATTTTTACGGTGCAGCACCGAAAACTGTTTCAGGACAGCAACATCCCCAAATCTTACCTCGCTCAAATTAGAGACTTATCTTGGCACAAAAACGAAATAACAATGATAAGGAGAGGTTATTACAGTAGTAATAACTTCCAAGACTCAAATAAAAGAAAATAACTGAATGTAAAAACATTGGGTTATCTCCCAAGAGTGCTTTTCTTTAACGCCTTTGAGCTAGGCGCAGAAAATGCGAATCAAGTAATATCAAGTGAATCATTAAGATCCATTGAAGAGGTCTTCTCAATAAGGCATTGTATTTCATCCACATACGTTTTTGAAGACCCTTTGTGATCACGCTTTGGTTCACTCAAATCACTAAAAAGATTTTTAGGACAGATCCGATCAAAATTATTTTCAAAAGCTTCATACAATCCCAAGAGTTTGCTAGGTATAGGTATTTCGGTTCCCTCATTGTTTATACTAACAACCTTTATAGGTGAACCAAGCTTATTAAAATGCTTAAGAATTTTCCTAGCTTCAATGGCAACATCTCTAAATTCTATGCGCAGAGCTTCAAGGATAAAAGCTTTCTTTTCGGGATCCTCAATATCATGAAGCTTAAGAAACATGTATTGCATAATAGGATTAAGGCTAGCAAACCTAGCTTCTAACATGTGAATCAAATAAGCAGAAGCAACTTCATAACTAGGGGCAAGCTCAGCCAAAGACTTTTCCTCAACATCTTTATGCATACTAATATGATTAAAGAACTCCTCGATGTTACTTTTTCCAATAATTGAACCACTACCAACTGAGAGGTCCTCCAAAACGTACTTAGGAAACAAAATAGTGAATTAGAGTAAAGAAATAACAACTATAAAAGATACTATTTTTTGGGTTTTATATAAAACGATGCAAGTAAAAATAAAGTAAAGGAAAACAATAAACAAAGTAAAGGATGTGCGTGCGAAACTCCCCTTGCAGAAGTCTTCTTTTTCCTCCCTGGCAACGGCGCCAGAAAAGAGCTTGATGCGGTACGGTGTTGATAGTTTTTCACTGTCCAGTTGGGAACCCCAAGAGGAAGGTATGATGAATATAGCAGCAAGGTTTTCCCTCAGTAAGAAACCAAGGTTTATCGATCCGAAGGGGAAGAAGCCAAACGACTGAAGGTGATGCTTGCTAGTCTAGTGACACTCCAACAAGGGCGCCGTTTACGATCAAACGAGTTAGCGCGTCTTCAACTAGTAGCAACGTGGAACCTAGACACAACATAACCAAATACTTTGCTCCCAACTTACGATGAGGTTGTCAATCTCACTGGTTTACTGTAAACAAAGGAATGAGCGTATCGAGTGGAAAATAGTAATAGTATGCTAGTAAAGTAAACAGTGCGAGTAAAGTAAACAGGTGATAGCAATATAAAGAAAATAGGACCGGGGTCCACAGTTCACTAGTGATGTCTCTCCATAAGATAAAATAACACATGCTGGGTAAACAAATTACAGTTGGGCAATTGATAGAATAAAGACAACGTGATATGTTGAGAGGATTACTATGAGATTTACTCTGGGCATTACAACAAGATACATAGACCGCCATCCAACTGCATCTATGACTAATAATCCACTTGTGGCGAATCAATCCGAGAACTCCACAAGTATTAAGTTGCGAACAACAGATAACTGCATTAAACAAAGTGTGTAATGTAAACAAAGCATATGCCCTCGAGCATATGAATGTTGTTTTCCCCCTAGTAGCAACAATACATCTACAACCTTAGAGGTTTCTCTCACTCCCCCAGATTAAATAGAGGCATGAACCCACTATCGAGCATAAATACCCCCTCTTGGAGTCACTAGCAACTACTCGGCCAAGATAGCTACTAACAACGGAGAGCATGCAAGATCATAAACAACATAGAGATAACATAAGATAATATTCAGTACATCAACTCAATCATAACACCAATATTCATCAGATCCCAACGAACACAACATGTAGAATTACATAACGGTGATCTCGATCATGTAAGGCAGCTCACAAGATCTAAACATGAAGCACATGGTGGAGAAGACAACCATTTAGCTACTGCTATGGACCCATAGTCCAAGGTAGACTACTCACTCATCGCGCCGGAGGCAAGCATGGCGATGAAGAAGACCTCCGATGGCGATTGCCCTCTCCGGTAGGGTGCCGGGAAGAGCTTCTGGACCCTCCCGATCTTCGTGTCGATGGCGGCGACGGATCGCGATGTGTTCTGAAAAAGTGATTGGGTATTTAGGTTTTTCCCGTCGGGAGGTCTTTATAGGCGAAGAGGCGACGTCAGAAGTGCACCAGGGTGGCCTCACCACCAGGGGGTGCGAGCCAGCCCTAGGCCGCGCCGCCCTGTGGTGTGGGTGCCCTGTGGCCCCTCTCCGTCTCCTCTTCGGTCTTCTGGAAGCTCTGTGAAATATCTGGACGACTGGCTTTGGTTTCGTCTAATTCCGAGAATATTTTCTATGTAACTTTTCTGAAACACAAAAATAGCAGAAACAGGGAACTGGCAATGTGGCATCTCGTTAATAGGTTAGTTCCGGAAAATGCATAAAAATGCCATGAAGTGTAACGAAACACTAAGCAAATGGTGTAAAAACAAGCATGGAGCATAAAAAATTATGGATACGTTGGATACGTATCAGACGGCCGGGGCGCCGCTTCACCAGAGTGGACGATGAAGCTACTGCAGCTGTGGCGGTAGCCTTGTTCTTACTACCGCGAGGGCGGCCGCGGCCTTGTTTCTCCACCGGGGCGCCGATGCTCAAACGCGATCCACTTGCATCGGCCATGGAGACAAGCGATGAGAGGAAAAAACCCTAGATGGGATGAGGAAGAAGAAGATGATGCGGCGGAGAAAGGCACTAATGAAGGAATTAGGGTTTTTTTTAGCCTGCCAAACGTGGTTTATTTATAAGCACGTACTAATGGGCCTCTGGAGAGGCAAGGCCCAAAATATACTTCTGGGTTTTTAAGTGCAGATGGTACAGAAGAGTCAACGTATCAAGGAAAAAGATATGTACAAAAAAAGAGAAGGGGATAAGAAAGTATCTATCAAGAAGCGCAAGTTCACCCCGTCTTTGACTCAGGGGCTTGCATCATAAGAAGGGAAGAACCACTGAAAGGGCGAATAATGTCGACAAATATCGCAAGAAGAAATATATGGAACAGGTCTATCTATTTTCTTGAGCGTATACTTGAAAATTTTGGCTATAGCCTCGGGGGCTACTCCCATCGGGAGCGCTGTTGCGCACCCGATAGAAAGAAGTCGACAAAAGGAAGGAGAGAAGTTGAAGCTGGTGATAAAGAACAAGTTGATGGACACGAGGTTTAGACATAATCGGTAGCATTTCGTCAGCAAGGAACTTTGGCTACATTGCCGACAAAATGAACATCGATTACTCCCATCGGGAGTTATTCATGAAAGTTAAAAAGGATAACTCGAATTTTTTTGTATATTGAATCAGTAAAACAAGGCTGCGAAATATGATTCTCGAGTTGCGTCATCGCGACAAAACTTGAATGTCATGGTTGAAATATATCATGAAGGTAAGACCCCAGAATCCGTCTTGTGTGGCCCGGTATACGCACATGGATGCGCTCTGCTGGAACTTATCTGTGTCTACAACGCGAAGAAAATCCTGGTGGACGCACTGAGTACCCTAAGAACCACTGGGATTCATCCTTTGTAAGACCTAAATGTGGCAAAAGAATGGGTTTGACCGGTTTCCCGAATTCAAGTCCAAGAGGATTGAATTTGAAGTAGGTGACAAGTATCTGTTCAGGCAGTTAACTGGCCTCTTGATCCGTCAGAGTCGTCAGGCTTGTTCATCAAAACCCCTTGCAAGACATTATAATAAAAAGACAAGTTGAAAGACCAAGCCGAAGATTTGAAGATATGAAGAGGAAGTATTGATCAAGTCAAAGATTTGAAGATTTGAGATTCAACCCGAATCTACAATTCTGGTAGAATCTCGGGGGCTACTGACAAGGGTATAAATAATGGAACCCGTTAGTTAACTACCCCTGAGGCCCACTAAGCTAGGCCCAATTGTAATACTAGTCGAAATACGAGTTCATGTCGTATGTCGATATTGTAATCTGTGTCGGATCCCTCCCGATCCCTGAGAACTGGCCACCTATATATAGGGGCCAGGAGGGGACGGTAAGGGACAGATTGAGAGCAAGCTAGGTTTACACCCACGTTTACTTTCGATAGCCACCTTGTTTGACTGATTTTACCTTCGAGTTCATCCGACGCCCTATCTCCCCGATCCTAAGTTCTTCATCTAGGGCATTTGTCGAGTTAGCCCTCGTCACTTGCCATTTTAATTCTATCTCAAAATCATCTAATCCAATGCCATCGATTATTTGTGTCACTATGGGCCATGAATCTTATAAGTATCCTTCAAAATAGAGCCGCAAGGAACCCCCGGCTCTCAGGCCATGTGTGGTCTCAGCCGTTGGATCATCTCCTTTAATAGATCCTGGCCGTCCATTTTGCATCTTTTTTTTACACTTCCTGACTTCCTGTCGACACACCGACGCTGACCTGTGGGCCTACTTCATGCGTGGCCCGCTCGTCGGAGAGAGAACCGCGTCACAGCGTAGTGTCTTTCGACCCGCCTGGAGAGAGACGCGGTGGCTGGGCCGTGGTTATTGTCATCCACCAGGGGCAAAAGAGTATTTTCATGTCTCATTTCCTGCTGGGCAGACTGTGGAGAGGACGACGCCGTACGCGCGTGGCGGCCGGGGCTTCGTCGCCGGGTACAGGGCGGCCAATGTCGCCGGCCACCTCCTTTTCCTGGGGAGAGAAGGGCAGGCACCCCTCGTCAGCTCCTCTCTATTTCCTTCTCCCCTTTGTCCAAATCTCTCCCGTATCCTCTCCCTAGAACCCTAGCCGCCGCCGCCGGTTTTCTCCAGATCCCAGGCGATTCTGACCGCGTCCTCCGCTGCCAACTAGCCGGGCGAGCTCGTCTTGACCCCCTGTATCGCTGGACCATGGGGAGTACGGGAGGGTGCCACTCAGTTTCGAGGACAGAGGCGGCCTCTCCTTCTTTTTGCGACGCTGGCTCCAGCTCCGGTCTGCATCCTTTTCAGTTGTGCACGACGTCGTCGCTGCGGCCGCTGGTCCAGGTCTGCCTCCGTCGCCATCGCCACGTATTAAGGGAAGGGCTCTCTCAATCTCTCTCTCTCTCTCTCTCTCTCTCTCTCTCTCTTTCATATTGGCATCTCAGCAATCGACCAGGTCTTGATTCTTGGCCCAAGTATGCTCCTCGCCCCGACCACGAGCTAGCCTGATGCGGAGACAAACGGACAGGGTGTGGATCTGATGGCAAGGGCGACGAGGGGTTTCCTGGATGCAACAAGCACAACCTTCTCCATCACTTCCCCGATTGATGTGGGTCGTCCCTGGGTCGAGCTCGCAGGCAGGCAGACCTTGCAGGGCAAGCGGCGACGCTCCCAGCCCAGCAGCGACCTCCTTTGTCCCGACCCCAATCATGGAGTGCTGCTCCTCGCAGAGCACGAGCTTGGCGTTGGCCTCTCTCCCGACTGCAGTACAGGTTAGTATTCTTGGATTTTTATTGGTTTCTCCTTCTTTGCAGTGATGTGGTTGAGCTGATTTTGGGCTCTTCCTGTAGGTCTATGCAGCGATTGGAAGGGGCTTTGAAGGAACACCGGCAAGGATGCTCTGGTTGTCTCGATTCCAAGCATGGAAATATTATCACCACCATCCCAACCATTAGTAAGTCCTTTATGCATCCTCTGCACTCACTCCCTTCTCGTCTGATTATAGCCTCAATGTGCTTTCTTGTGTCCATATTGAATAATTACTGGCTTGATTTTTTATAGGATTTGTATTGAGCTTGCAACTGTTGCAGTTGACCATCATTGGTTTTTGAAACTGTGATGTTGTTTATCCATGCTAGAAGCTTGACAAAGTATCTTGGTGAGCTAATAATCACCTACAGCCTCTTTTATAGCACTGTTGTATTGTATCTAAAGGAGGCTGATTGCACCTTCTTTAGGTGATTGCTGGTTACCACTTCCATTCACTTTCTTGCAGCCTTGGGATACAACAGACACACATCTAATTTAGAATTTTTTCTAAAACAGTGAAAATTGGAACACATGTCCAATCTATTTTGGCCTTTGTCCTTTGCTTTATTTATATTCTCACCTTTGCTATTTCAGAATTTTTTATGTATAACATGGTTCATGCCTGCACTTTTCTATACATGCTGTTAAACTTTACCCACTATTAGTATAGTTAGAAACAACCTATTTGTGGCCTCTATTTTACCACTTGATTTGGTCTAAAAGACACAGATAAATGAAATTGAGAGAAATGAGTTTAATTATGTCAGATTGGTGAGGGAAGGATAGAGAAATGGTTCTGCAAGTTATTTGCGTGGATTTGTTATCCCGCACTTTTTCCTTCAAATGTATAGTCCTGTTTCATGAGATATATTTATTTTCCTAATCATTCTTTTGGTTCTTAGAGCCAGTAGAGCAATAATAATATACCCTCAGTGTTTATACTGTATGCTTATTCTTTTCCAAGTTTGGTGCATGATCATTTCTTTTCCTTTTGTGATATCTCTTCCTTCTTTGCAGCTTAGACTTCATCTCATCTTCTGTGACCCGCACGGCTGCACCCACCGAACATGTTTCTAACTAGGGATCATTAACTTTATGGGTCGTGTAATATTGAATCCAGCTCATCAGCCTTTGCACAGATTATAGTCATGATGATGTGTTAATTTCCAAACATTTTTCCATTGCATTCTCTTACCCCAATTAATTTAATATTTACCTATAATCATTTCACGTGTTGTTCTAGCTTCATAACCTTATCAGAATGCTTATATCTGTAGATGAAACTGAGACTATTCTAAATAAATCCAAAAGATGGATACAAATATTGCTCTGGTATAGGCCGCTTGAGAAGGACTGCCCTGCGATGCCCTCTGGCGACAACCCTTCCTGGAAGTATGTTCTTTCCCTCAATTTTACGCATCGTGTATATAAGTTTCTGGTTCCAAGTATGTTGTGCAGCTATGAGCTTTGTGGCAGTGGTATCAATGACTCTCTAGGCACGATAATTTTTGTTGTTGGACCATCGGGTGTCCTGCATTTGGTCATAATCATTGGATAGTTCTATGTTTTTAAGTTTGTCTAGCCTCTTGATCCTTGACACTGATAGTTATCTTTTATAGCTCAAAGACTAGATGATTTTTTACTGATTTGATTTAAACAGGACTGAAAACATTCTCCATTACGGCTCTCTCCTATTAATTCTTTTGAACACCTTTTGGAAGTAGTTTGAAGTTCTGGTTGTTTGTGATTCTTTTCTATAATATGTTCTGAAAGTCTAATACTTTATTATTTATGGTGCTTTTCGCAATCTATTTTTTCTTGAGCTTTCTAGACACGTCTGAATGAGAAGTTTTATAAAAAATGTATCTTAATGATTTTTTCTCTGGCAATGATTCTGTGTGAATAGCAAAAGCAATATGATTATTTCTTTTTCATTTGGTGTGTAGACTAAATTAAGGGAAATAATTTAGGAACATTGCACTGCAGGGAACCAAAAGTTGTCATCTTCTTGTTTCGTTTGTTAGCTCCAGGGTGTAAAAAATGATTCAGCCCTAAGTGCTCATATATGTCTCAGAATGCTGGTGGCAGGGCATCGATCATCTGAATCCATAGGCGAATTTGTGCTATTTCCGATCTTTATCTCCAGCTATGGCTATAATTTAAAAAACCCTGTGTTTATATAGTTCCTTGCAATTGGTTTGCCTTTTCTTGATGCGTAGGTAGTTTTTTAGTAGTAGGTTCAAAAGCACTTCCAACAAATGTGTGCTGCTTTTGCTATATCTATTTCAAAGTAGATATGTTTCTCATGATAAACTTGCTTGCTTTTCTAGAAGTACCTCTCATGAAGTGGCTGTACATACTGGTATGCTAAGTCTTGAGTGATCTGACATATAAAGAGATTCGAGTGTTCTAGAATGCCCCTTTAATGATTTTTGATGCCTGCCAGGTTTTTTATGCTCCGAGATTTCTTTTCAGATATTATTTTAGGATCCTGTAGTGATAAGTTCCTTCACACCTCGAGTTACAGATATGATTTTAGGATTCTATAGTGATAAGTTCCTTCACACCTCATCATGAACTGTGAAATATTCATGTAATTTTTTTCAGAAACTTCAATGACACATTTACTTCCTGATACAATACATGTACGAGATATGATATTATTTTCTTATTGTTTTACAAAATTGTGCTTTCATAGGTTAGTGCTCTATCAATTCTATCTCTTGGCTATTCTGAGCTTTTGTAGCTGGTGTCCACATGTGTAGGTTGCAAGGGAATCTTGCCAGTTGCCTGACCCAATTAGGTGGACACTACTATTACACAAAGATGCCCTTGCAGTATTTCAAAAGCTTTGAAATCATGTCAAGATGAGAAGTCAGAAATCAAACAATGCATTCCTCACTTTGTTTCTCTACGTTGCTCTGTTTTGTATCCGTAGAAATTTTGGCTCATGCTACTTTGGACATATCATTTATATCTCCAGTTGATATGGCAGTCGGCATGCAAGTTCCTTTCTATGGTTTTCTGTCATAATACTAGCACCTGTTAGAATGCATATGGTATACTTGATGGGATATCTGTCCATTTCTACTAGAAAATACAAGGTACTGCTGCAGGAGGAGAAATAGCACTGCTCTGTTTGGCTGTCTGTTATTTCACGCATCAAGCACCAAGGCATCTTTTTGGAGTTGCTTTTGGAGTTCAGGTTTGATTTCCTGGTGATTTAGACGATGGTGATGGTGCAGATTGAGCAATGTTGTACTAGGAGAAATGTGCCTCCATGGACAGTGACAATCATCTTTGCCACACTTTCCACCATCAAGACTTATCTCCACTATATAGAGAAAAGGTCATCATCGCTAATGCTTGTGG
The DNA here is from genome assembly GCA_007115705.1 of Dactylis glomerata. Taxonomy (NCBI): domain Eukaryota; kingdom Viridiplantae; phylum Streptophyta; class Magnoliopsida; order Poales; family Poaceae; genus Dactylis; species Dactylis glomerata. The sequence continues at coordinate 8,783,805 of QXEO01000247.1, read as the reverse complement.
TTGTTAGCATGCTTTTGCTTCCTTACGCAATACCACGTAAATTTCTGCATCTCTCATTGAATATTGTTTTTTTATCTCTATTTAATTTAGGTATTTGTTTTTAAGAAATGGTAAGAACGACTAATATTATTAGGACTGCCATCTCCATTATAGTGTAAGATCCACTGAACTAATTCATATCTTCGTGAATTTGACATGTCAGTGTTACGAACAAATGTAGTTTGCTGCTACCAAGTTAAATATGAATTTAAGTGAGAAGTGTGCATAATGTATATCTATTTGAAGTCGTAGTGTGGCATCAAATAAAGGGAGATGTATGCTGTATGAAAGCTAAACTAACATTCTAGCCTAAGTTATATGTGCATTATGCATTTTAAAATAAGCTGACTTAAGCTCCTCTTTCATTTCTTCATGTGTCAGGCTGTTCTCTCACCTACTATTGTTACTGAATTCGCAGTGGGTTTTTCCTCCGGGCAGTGTTGTTGCCTCATCACCAAGATAGGGAGGGGACCAGAGGGAAGCCGTTTATGTTCAGATCGAACCTGGCGGATCATGAGCAATGATGGCACGCCGCGGAATTTCACCATGGCCCATGACACCATTAATGGCTTAGGTACCATGAGCACAAACTCCGGGCAGTTTGATTCTTCTCATATATGTTGAGTGGACTGCTATTGTACTACTTATATATAGCAAAGATATTTCAATATAACTCTCCTTGTGATACAAAAAAGAAATAGGTTAGAATGTAAAATTTTGGTAAACTTTTTAAAATGGGTTCTCGTGCATCATAGTATAGATTTTGTTTCCTTTTGCTATGTTCGCCGCAGATTGTAAGCTAAAGTTCCTTAAATGTGTCTTGATGCATCATAGTATAAATTTTGTTTCATTTTTAAATGGGTTTGTATTGCTGGTTGAGGTAACCTAAATCACTTGCAAGACCTCTGTTTGTTGGATGCACTTCTTAGATCCGTACTTTCTCTCTGAGCCTTCCTTTTTTGCTTTGTTGGCTTTAATGTTCTAAAAGTTTGAGTGCACATTAACCTCGCAATCCCCTGTTTAGGCTATATATGATTTTGATACTTTGACTCCTGGCTTGTTCATACGGATCTACGCAATATTCTACCTGATCTCCTGATCATGTTTTCCCTTTTTTGATAACAAATGATTAATTCTGTCTAATTATTTTTGGATGAACTGGTGACTTTATTTTGACCATTCTTACATGAGTAGGTACTCTGAGCTACACTGATGCATTATCCGCTTGTTTGCTAATTCACTCATGTAATTCTTCATACAATTTTTCTTGTGCATAACTCTACATCTATTTATCAAGTTTTTTGACTTGGCAGTGGCAAATGCCAATAAGTCAATGTGTTCATATCAAAGGTCATACAATGGGGAGATTGTACTTTGACTGAATGCATGAACTGCTACCTACTAGCCTACCATACGATATTCAGACTTCCTAGAACAGAACTGGTACCTGAAACATATGAATCTATTATTATATTTAGTTATTAAACATTTCAAAACAAGAATGATTTTTTAAAGTTTTGTGCCACTCAGTACTGGTTCATCAAGTTAGCAAATAATTGGCAATTGACTTGGAAATAAATGAGTATGTAGACTGCCATTAGAGTTGCTCCCGGACCTCTCTTGCTAATGAAGAGCTGCCCCATGTTGTACCAGATCATAGTGGGTTGTTTCTTTTCTTTTAAGTTATGGTATGGTGTACAACCAATGATTTTTTTCATACATGCTCATGCACTGATCGTTGAACTAGAGTATTTTATACCATTTAGTGATGTGAGTATTATCTTATCTTCATGATTTAATCGTTTTTACTGGCTCATTTGTAGCACATTTTTGTGTATGTTTAATGGAATTTCATCATCATATATTTGCTTATTGATTTATGTTGATGTTTTTTATTTTCTGTACCACTATTCTCTTAGCACTTTACCCATGTAGCAACAGCAAAAATAATGAGGACAATAGCTCACAGTCTAGCCAGGTACCCAGTTTACTTTATATTTTAATTAACATGGTGTTTTTAAAACACCTGGAATAGATATTTCCACTTAGTCTAAAGGTCATTGCTACCTATCTCATTGTCCATGCCATCAATGTTTGCCCTGCGCTGTTCAATTTGAATAAGAAAGTTTGTTTTGTGGACAGTTCAAATATAAATAGGAGTAAGTTTAATAGCCATCCAATGGGCATCTCCAGCCCACTTGAATTATGCATGACTTTACCCTGTCCGTTTTGGATGTCACACTAGACCTGTGGTTTTTATGGTAGCTCACCTCCCAAGGACCATACACTCATCACTCAATAATGTTTGTATTTTCCGATGAAATCAGATCTTGTTATTTTATGGCTGGTTCTGGCGTATTAGAAGTAAGTGAACGGTTATATGTATTGTTGAGTTTCATGCAAGACCTGCTTCTTGAGCAACTACCAACTGCATGCGCTGTAATACGAGCACTCAACTCTGTCCCAGAAATTAGAACAAGAATAAGAAAGTTTTTGTGTGGACAGATCATCTATATAAACAGAGTCTGTTTTATAGCCATCTGCTGGGTCTTTCAGTCAGCTAACTTGTAGCTTTTGCGTGCCAACAGGAGAGCCATAGAAAAGGAGGCCAGCCTGAAGCAGGGCGACACCCGGGGCAACTCAAGTCTCTGCCTAGAATTGTGTCTGGTTGGTTAATAATATCTGGTTCAAGCCAAGTGGCTGGTAGGAGTAGTTAAAATTAAGTAGCTTAATAAGTGCTTTAAGTTTGCTTCTATGTTCATTTGAAACATGTGTGGCTGGTGTAGTTAAAATTAAGTATCTTGGGTGCTCCTCTAGGTTTGCTGATGTGTTAACATGATAATCATGTGATGACAAACAATGTTATTTGATTGATTATGTCACCCACTGCGATAAATGTTTTGCTTGCGCACTGCAATGCTGATTCTGTTATATTTACATTTCATTGTGTGGTTATCATTATGTAATATTAACTGGATTCTCTTTGATACCAATGGATCTTGAATTTCTCTATGCATAGAGCACCACTCCTTTGATGATATCCATATTTGGCTCCTGGTATCCTTATTTTAACTTTTTTCATACTCCCTCCGATCAGAAATAACTGTCGGGGATTTAGTACAAACTTTGTACTAAGTACAAAATCACCCATAGTTATTTCCGACCGGAGGGAGCAACATTTTTCTATGGTGCGCACTGACACAATACAAGCTTTTATGTAATAAGATTACCTGTTTATACATCATGTTGTTTAAATTGTCTTTCATATTTGAACTATAATAGCATTTTACATGTGGATATTACTGGAATATGAAGATAATAGATGACACCTAAATTTCACTTGCCTGCCAACCTGATGGTAATCCCAATTGTTTGGTTTAATCGGTAATTTACATTTGCTTGCCGCCGTAGGCGGGCAAGCGCCCGCGCCTTCCTACCTAGTATCCTATAGACTTAGAAGGCACCGGGAATTACCGATAGATAACCGGAAGAAACGAAAGGGGGGTTATGTGGAAGCGAGTTGCCGCAAAGATTTCTTTAAGGAGCTGAACACCGGAAGATTGCACCTTGATATGTTTAGACTGAGCGTGTTCGTTGTTGGATGTGTGGCTAATGCATATCTTGTTTCCACTGGAGGAGCGGCTAGCAGTCTGGGAGATTGCAGTCTCGTTGAAGACCATGTTCTAGTGAAAGATCAATCAGCTTTAGCATTCTAGTTTTTTTTTATAATTCTGAGTTCGGTAAATGTTGGCATGTATGTAATAAAGTAGCTGATGAAATAGCCACCTACAGTTTCTAAGTTGGCCACCGACATAATTTTACGTCTTGATTAACCGAATTGACCACTGAACGTCATATCAGGTATCCCAAAATAATATTTCCAAGCAAGTGCAATAAATTGCACTGCCATGATCACGAACAATACATGTATGAACAAAATGAGAAAAATATAGATGGATTTCTTGTCCTAATAAAGTGATATTACACAATTACAGTGATACCTAGAAGAATATAAGCAATGAAATAAACCACGCTGAAGTATTCCCATCTCTTGGAAGAGACCATAGGAGAAACCAAAATGAAGCAGCCCAGTAGAGCGAGGAAGTATATCAACTGCGGTTACTCCCTGATAGATTTGTATTTCCTTCTTAGAAGAATGCAATTAACATTATAAATACGCTTGTAGTTTTGAAATATTAATGCAGTTGAAAGTATGTTGACAAAAGAGGTGTGCTTACTTGTGCTCTCAGCAAACATATCCAAATTTAGACGATCTTTGATTTTAGTTTTTGTTACGAAGATTGTTGCCGTGAGGCATGTTTGCACTCATTTGGCATGACTAGCAAATTTGTATGTTACTCATCTGGCACCGAAGCATTTTTATTTAGTTGAATTTATTCTTATGTTTTCTGCACTATAATTTAAAATTTTGAGGTGTTTTGTAGTACCCTCAAATAAATAATAGCCATCCATTTTAGACCATCCAAAGGCCTATAACAATCTATACTGGTATCAAAAAGATAACAAGTATGATTGTACTGATCACCTGACAATGGTAAAATCCGTACCGCACAAAAGTTTCCGTAGACCGGCCTGGCCCAACACAGCCCAACACACTGAGTGATATGTTCGAAAACAAAACAATCCTAACTCTAAATCGATTCGACCAGCTCGGCCGGGGATAAGCATGACGCCATGACCGCATCCTGTTACTACACGAATGCCATAGCAAGTAACCAGAGGAGCTGGAGGACTAAAAAATGCTATGGACCTTGGCAGTAGCAACGGTGGTGGCCTGCAGTATCATGTCGGCGAGCTACAGTACATGGACTGAATATTCAGACATTCAGAAACTAGGTTCAGAAGTTCAGTTCGAAAGCATTGGCGGCATGCGGGCAGGAGCAATGGATGGCAGCCGAACCGCCGAAGGCGTTGTGGTGCGGGCGGCTGGCATCGGCGCCGGTGGCATGCAAGCTGGATTCAGCGGCGGAGGCGTGCAGGTTGGAGACTGGAGTCAGCGGCGGAGGCGGCGTACAGGCTGGAGTCACGACGCTGGTGTGCAGGCTGGAGAAGGCGCGGCCGTCGCCATCCACCTTGGGCGTGTCGTCCGGCGTCGGCGCCGTCAGCGTGCAGGCTAGAGTCGGCGGCAGAGGCAGCGGCGATGTGTACAGGGCGCGTTTCATCGTGATCTTTTTTCTTTGAATCGACAGGGGATTCGGCGGCTGCGGTGGTGGCGGATGCACATATGGAGTGAGGAGATGGTGGCAGGTCGGGTGGAGGCATGGGCGGTGGCGGCGCGCCTGCGGGATAGACCGGCGGCGGGTTGGTGGAGTTGGGTCCTAGACTCCTAGATGTTCATCAATTTTTTTTAAAGAACTACAATTGCTGGGCCAGTTGGGCCCAAACTCGGAAGAACTACCTGAGCCGTTAGATGGAATCATACTTGTCCCTCACCCAGGACAAGTAAAAGGTACTGTAAAACAAGCCAAAATTTTAGGTATTGCATTAATACGTCATCGCTTTTTATAGTCCGTAGCAAAGCACGGGAATTTTGCTATTCATTCTAAATCATGGATTGACCAACGCCTTTAGCCTAATCAGAATCCGGACTCTCTCCTTCATGTTCTCCATTAGGTCCTACATGAACAACAACACCAGTACACCATACAGCTGCTCAGAACATCATAATGCCTAGATAGAAAGCCATTAAAAATTTGCTCTGCCAGCCACCAAACATGCATTGCTATTTTCACCTTGACAAACAGCGATAGGGTAATCAATACACCAACCCTATATAGAAAAAAATACAACCTTGTAGAAATTTCTCAGCCTAGCATAGTTGTGCACATCGATGTAGTGGGTAGTTTCCTTATTGCTAAAGCTCGACATCAAGAAGTCTCTTGATTCGTTGCACTGGGACTATCTCGTGGACTTGCTACAATGACATGGGTTCCTGCCAAGATTTAGGAATTCACTTGTGACTCATCTCCACTTGGCGTAATCAAGAGTTTTCTTAATTGGAGTGCTAGGATCTCCAATCCATCTGGGGCAAGGCTTGAGGCAAGGAGACCCCTCCCTCGCAACTTTTATTTTCCTAGCAATTGAGCCATTGCAAGCCATCCTCAACAAAGCTACAACAAATAGAGAAATTTACCACTTTGGGGTCATTACACTTGCATGCAAACCTCCCTATATGCCGATGATACGGTCATCTTCATGGCCCCAATTTTAAGAGGACTTAGACGTTTCCTAGCCATTACATTTTGGGGGGCTTTGCACAAGGTTTCCTATGGTAAATGCAAAGTAGAATGGGATTTAGTGTATACTCCTAAGAACATGGTACATATTGGTATTTTGTGCCTCCATAGATTAATCTAGGAGAGCTATGAGGTTAAGATGGCCTTGGTATGAATAGACGGGTCTGAGGCGTGCTTGGGTGTTCTAGGGGGTTAAGATGGCCTTGGTATGAATAGACGGGTCTGAGGCGTGCTTGGGTGGTTCTAGGGAACGCTTGTAATGATGAAGACATGAACCTCTTATATGCTTCAGCCAAGCTCACCATTGGGAATAGTAAGACCACCATGTTTTGGTAGTCGCCTTGGCTTAGGGGTGTTAAGCCAAAGGATATTGCCCCCTCCATCATCAACATCTCCAAGAAGAAGAATTTCTCTGTGAGCAAGGGTCTTGAGCAAGATTTTGGATATCCAGTCTAACCTTCGAGGATGGCATTTCGGTTACCCACATCAAAGAGTTCCCAAATCTTGGGAGCTAGATCCAAGTGGTGTAACTTACCAAAGAACTGGACACTATCACTTCAAAGGTTACCAACTCCGTCATTTACTCCTCGACATCGGCCTATTTGGCACAATTGATGTGCCGCACACCTCCTTCTTGATGTCGGCATTGTGAGCCAACTGGGGTCCTTCAAAATGTAGAACTTTTGTGTGGTTGATTCTCCAAAACTGAGTGTGGATGTCGGACCTCCTCATCCATCGTAGTTGACCGAACTGCGGTCTTTTCCAACTTTATAAGAGAGAACCAGATACAGCAGCACACCTTATACTCAAATGTAGATTTCCCTTTGAATTTGGAATGGACTTAGGGAGTGGCTTGGCTTATTGGATTTTGACACCTGCCAATGTAATAATATTGTCACTCTCGAGGAATGGTGGTGCTATATATTCGGAGTTGATGGATGGTGCAAGGGATTCACTTATTTGATCTTCTTCTCCTCTTGGGAAATTGGGAACGAAAGGAAAGCAAGTTTTTTTAGAATGTTGCTTCCATCCCATTTTGGTTATTTCGGTCATCAAGAATAATGGCGTGCTTTGGGGATAGCGGGGGCAAAGTTATTGAGCACTCTAATGCTGCGAGAAAATTCTTTTGTGGGGAGATTTGCTCCTTGTATATGAACTACTTAAACTCTTCATCAATGAAATAGGCAAAAAAATTGCTTTGTTAAAAAAACTAAGCTCACCTTTTCTTTATGAGGACATCATATCAGTGGTTGGACTTTATTTGCCACGAACCTTTTTGTACTATTAATAAAGGGATATGTGCATGGTCTTGACGAAGAGGTCAAAAGATCAGTAAAATCCCGCCTTTACAACAAGTAAATGCATCGCTTGTTAAAAGTTGTCACAATCCAAGCTACCCGAGGATCGAGCTCATAACCAAGAGATTCTGAGTTATTTACCTAACCTACCATAGGACAACGAGTTTAAATCACCGCACACCATCGAGCCTCTTATAAGGAGCATGGGTTCTCTAAGTAGAACATGGACAACTTACTCACCATTTCATTTCCATTTGTGAATTATCCAACCCTATTTGTCATGTTTCAGCGCAATATAGGAATTAGAATTTGATCTAGGCATAGAAGGCAACAGGAATCACCGAAGGAGTCTCGGATGAGATCAACGTAGAGGTTTGTCAAAGTGGATGTCGATGAAGCTTTTATTGAGGAGCTAAACAGTGGAGGTTGGCGCTTGCGCTGGTTCGAGGGCGAGCTCATGAAAGAACGTGCAGACAAGGGATAGCACACCACCAAGTTGCCGCAGGACACAAGATCAAGAAAAGGCATCGTGGTTCAGTCTGGCCGGGTCGCGTCAAATACAAGGAAATGACCCTCATGCGTTTTAATATCTTGGCTGCATTTTTTTTGACAGGTTGGCTGCATATTTCAATGATAATGCCCTTGGGTTGTGTTTAGGACTCAAGCAATGATTTCAATAGTTAAACTTCGGAAGAAATAACCCCAAAAATATAGATGCAAGCCAAAGGAAAACAATACATTTAGTTGATGTAAATGCAGATTCCAGTATACCTTTAGTTCCGAAAAGGACGATGCCAACCTCATTGCTCCTATTATAGACTAGCTAGCTGCTCAGCACAAAAATGCAGATGCATGCAGTTAGCTAGTTTCATACAACGAATCAACAGACACTAGCATTTGATTAGGGGAATCCGTGGAGTTTCAGGTGAGAACATGCCTTCTTGCTTTGGAAGGAGAAGCCAGCGACGGCGACTTGTCCGGAGTGAGTCCACGACAGCGACATGGGCTTGGCTGGGCTGCAAGCCTGGCTTGACATGGGTTTGCCCGCGCAAGAATCTACCGGGTTGGGCCAAACGGCCCGGTTTCACAGTTTTTTCTTCTTCAAGTAATAAGGTTCGATCGGGGTGAAACCTATTCAACGCCCATTGTGTTGATTTTCAGGTTTACGCGCACCCTCCTTCGCTTCCCAATCTTGTTGCTATTAGTGAGCTGAGCCCATTCAACGCCCGTCTCTAACTCTGGTTTTCTATTTTGCTTTCCTTTTTCGTCTCTTTTCTCTCATTTTTTTCGCTTATTCTTTTTTTCTTTTTCTCTTAGATCTGAACAGATTTAAATTTGAACAATTTAAAACTCGAACAGTTTTAATTTGAATTGTTTTCAAATTCTGAACAATTTTAAATTTGAACAGGTTTGAGTCTGAACAGATTTTGCACTGAACAGATTTTTCAATTTGAATATTTTAAGGTAACGTTCGTTCATATCCTGTGCTTTGGTTTTCCAATTTGAAAATATTCAAATTCGAAATTGTTCAAAACCGAAAAATGTTCAAATTTAAAATTGTTCAATTTCGGAACTGTTCAAATTTAAAATTATTCAGATTCGAAAAACGTTCAAATCTAAAAAATGTTCAATTCAAAATCTATTCAAATTCAAATTTATGCAAATTCAAAATTTCATAATCAAATTTGAAAATCTGTTCAGTGCAAAATCTGTTCAGACTCAAACCTGTTCAAATTTAAAATTGTTCAGAATTTGAAAACAATTCAAATTAAAACTGTTCGAGTTTTAAATTGTTCAAATTTAAATCTGTTCAGATCTAAGAGAAACAGAAAAAAAGAATAAGCGAAAAAAATGAGAGAAAAGAGACGAAAAAGGAAAGCAAAATAGAAAACCAGAGTTAGAGACGGGCGTTGAATGGGCTCAGCTCACTAATAGCAACAAGATCGGGAAGCGAAGGAGGGTGCGCGTAAACCTGAAAATCAACACAATGGGCGTTGAATAGGTTTAAGTGACGTCCTCCTGGATATCTTTTTTCAATATCAATTTGATAGCGAGGTCCTTACCCAATATGAGGATGTTCTTTATACGAGATGGGATACCAATGTCCTTCTAGCTTCAACAAGCAATGATTCATATCTGGTTGAGAGAGATGAGATTCGCAACATCTTAAATCATGTGAATCTAAGTGGACTTATTCATGTCTTAGAGCGTGATGGCGGGTGCCTGGAGGTTAACCGTGACAAGTCAGAGTTATTCCTTGATGCAGATGGTTATGTTAGTGTCATTCAAGCAGGCGAGGGTGAGATTGATGATGATAGAGATTAGAGATTGATTTATCCATTTATAAGGTTGAAAAAACTCAAGTACTTAATACTCTAATGAATACCATTGGTTTCACCACTGTAGAAAAAGAACTGATTTGTAGCTTTGTGAACCTAGCAAGTATGCATAGTTTATATAGGAAGGTAAATGACGGGTATTTGGATCATATTCCATTGATAGGTGAACTATCACAAGTAGTATTTCATATATTCTTAATATCTCAGTTTGATGAAAAGTTTAGGAAACAGTATCCTAAAAATCCATTCTACCGGTTGGGTAGTGAAGTGATTCTACCAATTCCTGATGAATATGAGGATATAGATATGGATCCATCAAAGGTATTGTCTGAATTCAATCTCTTTGGAAGTATATCAGAGATAGAAAGTGATGAAGCATACTACTTACCTTGCACTCCCCATGAAAGATTATTATTAACGCTAACTGAGGGAGAAATAACAGTGTGGAGAGCAGAAGATTTTTAAGTGTTCAAATCAAATGGTCCTAAGCATGTTTTTTGTTCGAGTGTAAGGGTGATATAATGGAAAATGGCCCAGCTCTAAGAAATATGGTATGAATATCGATGTAAAATAGGAGAGGAATGAATTTGGGAGTAATTTCACACAATGAATTTACAAGCTAATGAAAGAGTCAATCGAGGATATCTATCGTTTCAGGTTAGTAAATACATACTTGGAAATGGTGTTAAGGTATCCCTGAACTGGAAGATCCTGTCATGGGGAAACAGGAGCTGTGCTAAGCGCCTTGCCGTGGAGTCGAGGGATGGTAAGATGAATAGGAGATGTAGATATGATAGAATTACTAATATCTGGATACCTTATATGATCCATACTTATCCAGGGTGTTGCTAGAGGTACTGGTTTTGGTAGAGCGAGTGATAGCAAGGTAAAGATAAGATCAAGAAGGAAAGAAGGGTTAAGAGGACATTAGGCATTTCCACTTCTGGTGGAAGAAGATGACTGTTAGCTAACATGAAAATAAGCATAATGGAACATGATATTGTTTTTTCTGTTCGTTCATTCATGATATTGTTTTTCTGTTCGTTCATTTTCGATGGTTCAAAGAATGGGTTGGGTTGGGTTACAAATGATGAGAGCAGCTGGTTTCTGTCTAGTGACATACTGGAGTAGACTATAGAAAAGAGAATGTAGTCTAGCGTAGGACCTCCAAGACTGATTGAAATAATGCCTCAATTCAGAATGGGTAAAATCGTTAGCTGTTAGTAGTCTTCTCACAAAGGATAAATAAACAAACGATCATAATGTTTCAGAATATTTTTAGATTCAAGTGTATTAGAGGTTTGAAACGTAACTATTCCACTATGATCACAATCCAAGATGGTAAGAAGAATCTGGAAGAGAAGGTCAAATTAAAGCTGTTCATTGTTCTTAATATACTCACACTTATATATATGAACCGTTATCATCAATTAAAGATCCCTTATTCGGGTGCTTTCATTATGGTTAGACCAAATCAACCAATCCTTTTGAAGGAAGATCATTTATTTAGCATTGAATACTCTCCTGTCACGGAGGTGAAAGCTATTCAACTAACCCTTAGAAAGGAAATGCAATGGGTATCTTCTGTGAATACCCCTGTAATGAATATGATAACTGAGAGAGGTTCACAGTTACTACATAGTTTGTTAAGTACTTTCACAAGGGTAGTGAAAAATGAAAAAAGGAGTATTAACGTTTATTTCACCAATCATAATCGAGATGATAGTTATCGTCTACTAAGGAATAGTATGATGCATTACCACGATCTTAACTTCAAATGTTCCTCAGTTACAAGATATAATAATCTATCAAATATGCGTGTATATTCTTCATTGAATAATAGATTACTTTTTAAAGTGCGCGACTTTAATGATCTTTTGTCTTATATCAGCGTTGATGAGTTGCTTAATCTCTTTTGCCAATCACACTGTTCAACTGAGTGTTACACTAAGATGATACCAACCCACAATCCATCTTATTCTACTAATTCTATGTTGCTACATACTAATTCTATGTTGGTACATGATATTATGTTGTATGCTGCAATAATGCAAAAAGCACAACAACTCCATTGGAGGAATTTTCAGATTGACTTATTTTATAAGCAAAACATTCTTGAAAAGGTTAACAAAACTCCCAATTTATGGATTGCCAACATATATAAAACATTTGCTTGCAGGCAACTGAAGAATAATTGCTAGATTAGGATCCGCTGAAATCATCATCGGACGAAACACCATCAAGTGCCTTTCCATACCAGTGTTTAGTTAGGATCGATCTTCCTTTCTACTCTCATATGGATATTACGGAATGAATACCACACCCGAGTGAGGTAGAGTAGTTTCTCTTTTCAGGGCCACATAAGAAAATCTCGTCATTTCCTTTTGTGCCGCTTGCTACACTTAATAACATTTCAGACCTATAAATCACCTACAGAATGGTATGTCTTAAGACAACAGGAAATTAGTGACGGTTTAGCTACATATCTTTCAGCATCTTAAGACACGAGCCAAGGCTTGCTAAAGAATTGCTCTCATTCTCGGGCTAGCTATCATTCATGTTAGCTATAAAACGTATACCATACAACCTATCAACCGTTGTTGTCCCGGTATCACCCTTCAGCGATGGATGCTGACCTTGATTGGTAATAGCATACATGTCAGCAGTGAGACAAGGGCGACCTTAGAGGAGTACAGCTCCTGAATAATTACCAACAATTATGCCTCGATCTATATGTATGAGTTTCCATTCAACGAATTGTGTGGCAACCTTTTTAGAGCATAAATCTCTAGCTTATAAATTCATTGTGTAAAACCAGTTCTGAATATGGCTACTTTCAGTATTGTATAGGGGGTAGTGTTACCGGTATAATCACGTTTGCAGTGATAAAGCTAGCAATCATGATGGCTGTACCAATACAAGCCATACGTTCGCTTTGAGCAATCTCTCCCATGTCGTATTGATTAACGTCAACTATTCGACAAAAAGGTTCGCAATACGGTCTATCATTGTTATAAACAGTATGAACGACATCTTCAGTCATCCAGTATGTGATTCTCTTATACCCCTCTACTACTGAACTAGGATGTTTGAAACAATCAAACGATTGGAGCTTCGTATCCACTAGTGGTAGAGTAAGAGGATCCTGTGGGGTAAATTTGTACCAAACAACTACCCCGATCCCTAATAAAACAAGGATATGAAAAGTGCAGTAGAAATACCCCTTTCATTTATGTGCATATGCCCATGTTGTAACTTGAACTAATAGTCTTGTGTATGCATTACCGAATAGTGATTTCAAACCACTACCTAAATGAGTGTTATGGATACCATTCCATGACAAAGTTAAGTTGTTTAAACTGACTAAACCTAAAGAATTCATTATTCTATTCAAATTCTTAACTGAATAATATCTATTTGTAATGCTAGACCATGGAATGTTATTGCTCGAAGATAGATCCCAATTTGCAAAAGGAAGGGTCTTGTCAAACGATAATGATGTACTCCACTTTACTATACGAGTAGTTTTACTATAAAAAACCGTATAAACAAATGCGCTTCCTGCTACGCGATGATTGATATCAAAATGATATTTGCTAAAATACTTACCTAAATACAGATAGATTATATAAGCTACCATGATTTCAGTTTCATATAGACCGGCCCAACATTGTATAGTTGCCCCGAAAGCACACATAAAATCAATTAATGAACTCCATATCCCACTCATATCGATGATTTGATTCTGCTTCAGAGCATATAAGCATTGACAGCAAATTCTATGGATTAAACTGTTTATCTTTGAACAACGCGCTATGATATTCTGAATACCTAAATAATAAGTAGGTGAACTATCTGATCCTGTTGAACCATCACCACCGTTTGACCCCGATCCTACGATGCCTATTGCTATCAAATCCTCTTTACGAATTCTATAAAGAGGTTTTTCTTTCTCACTAGAAGTCGATTCTCTCTCGAATTCTGAGCCATCTAATTCATCTCCCTTATTAGACACAGAATAATTACTATCTACAATAAATACCTCCTCATTAGATATTTGATCAATATGATTCGTATCATCAACGAATAATAAGTGGAATATCCTTAGAATATCAGTCTTGTGGTTATTATACCAATTATATACAAAATGAAACATGGTTTATTCTCTTGTGTTCTAAATATATGTTCTTTCAGGTTAGGGATTTAGTATTCTTTTGCAAAATATTTGCATATTATTTCAATATGTCGTCATTGACCCAGATGTGGCAATCACATATAGCAGTATATTGCCCCCGACAACATGGGATTGGATTGGTATCCTCCCTTATTTTAGGATTTCCATTTACGATTTTCTTTTCTATCTAATTTCATGCTTTAAATGTCATCCAAATTGTTAGCAGATGAGCGAGAAGGCAACTATCTCTTGCAAGTTCTTTATTTCTTTTATTGACGCAATAGGTGTTGTTATGTTCCCAGTACTACTTGGTTGTTCTGAAGCATCCTTTCTTTCGATATAAAAGCGAATGAACTACGCATTCGACCTCCAAACTATTAACTATTTTGCCATTTTTAATTAAAACTATATTGATTAATATTCTTTTTGTATAATTTAGAATTTGACAAAACTTTCAATATGAAAAGTGTTTGAAATTGATTAACTAATTCAAAACCATTTTCTATTTTCAAAATTAATTATTTTAACTATCCAAACTATTAACTATTTTGCCATTTTTAATTAAAACTATATTGATTAATATTCTTTTTGTATAATTTAGAATTTGACAAAACTTTCAATATGAAAAGTGTTTGAAATTGATTAACTAATTCAAAACCATTTTCTATTTTCAAAATTAATTATTTTAACTATCCAAACTATTAACTATTTTGCCATTTTTAATTAAAACTATATTGATTAATATTCTTTTTGTATATTTTAGAATTTGACAAAACTATTAAAGTGAGCCGGCTTTTTTTCTAAAGAGCGGTGATGACCGATCCATACCATTCTTCACATCCAGCCATCCATGTAACCGTGTCTGTCGTAGCCATGGAGAATCTTCATCATGCATTACATAAAAGGTTTAATACATTATTACATTATTGCACCAACATTCCTATCTATTATTTCTGTTTTCTTCTGGGTCGTAGCCATGGAGAATCTTCATCATTCAGTAGGATGCTTGGGTCAGTTTTCACTTTGAAGGGCGGAGTTTCATGAAACTTATTATAATCTACTGACATGTCTGTCTTGTCATCTACTCCCACGATGTTTCTTTTCCCTGAAAGAACTATGTGGCGCTTTGGCTCATCGGACGATGTCTTCTTTTGCTGATTTCTTTTTCTCGTTTTTGTAGACATGTCCTTCACATAGAAAACCTGAGCGACATCGTTGGCTAGGACGAATGGTTCGTCCATGTACGCAAGATTGTTGAGATCCACTGTTGTCATGCCGTACTTTTGGTCTACAACTACCCCGCCTCCTGTCAGCTTCACCCATTTGCACCGAAACAAAGGGATCTTAAAAGTAGGTCCATAGTCAAGTTCCCATATCTCCTCTATGTACCCGTAATATGTTTCCAAACAGTGCCCATTCTCGTCTGTTGCATCAAAGCGGACACCACTGTTTTGGTTGGTGCTCTTTTTATCTTGGGCAACCGTGTAAAATGTATTCCCATTTATCTCGTACCCTTGGAAAGTACATATAGTAGAAGATGGTGGCCTGGCCAAACAGTACAGCTGATCTCCAACGGTGTCATCATTCATGAGATGTGTCTGCAACCAACTGCCGAAAGTTTCTCGTGTTCCCCTTTAATCCAAGAGTCAGTCTTCCCCGGGTTTTCGGAGCGTAGAATATTCTTGTGTCTCACGATATACGGAGCCACCACGGTGGAATTGTGTAGAACTGTGTAGTGTGCTTGAGAGAAAGAATGCCCGTCCATACATACTTTTGCTTTCCTTCCTAGTTGCCTTTTCCTGTCAGCCTACCCTCATACCGAGATTCAGGAACACCAATCGGCTTAAGGTCAGGAAGAAAGTCCACACAAAACTCAATGACCTCCTCTGTTCCATAGCCCTTGGAGATGCTTCCTTCTGGCCTAGCACGGTTACGAACATATTTTTTTAAGACTCCCATGAACCTCTCGAAGGGGAACATATTGTGTAGAAATACAGGACCGAGAATTCTAATCTCTTCGACTAGGTGAACTAGGAGGTGTGTCATTATATTGAAGAAGGATGGCGGGAACAACAACTCAAAGCTGACCAGACATTGGACCACATCAATCTGTAACCCTGATAGACTTTCTCGATCGATTACCTTCTGAGAAATTGCATTGAGGAATGCACATACCTTCACAATTGCCAGGCGAACATTTTCCGGTAGAATTCCCCTCAATGCAACCGGAAGCAATTGCGTCATAAGCACGTGGCAGTCATGAGACTTTAGGTTTTGGAATTTTTTGTCTTTCATATTTACGATTCCCTTTATATTCGACGAGAAGCCAGTCGGGACCTTGATACTGAAAAGGACTTCAAAGAAGATTTCCTTCTCTTCCTTAGTAAGAGCGTAGCTGGCACGCCCTTGAAACTGCCCTGGATGCATGCCATCTCTTCCTTTATGACGTTCCTGGTCCTCCCGTGCTTCCGGTGTATCTTTTGACTTCCCATACAAGCCCAGGAAGCCTAGAATATTCACGCAGAGATTCTTCGTCAGGTGCATCACGTCGATTGCGAGCGGACCTCATGGACTTCCCAATAGGGTAGCTCCCAAAATATAGATTTCTTCTTCCACATGGGTACGCGCTTATCAGGGCCGTTAGGAACAGGTTGGCTGCCAGGACCCTTTCCAAAGATTACTTTTAAATCTTTGACCATATCAAATACTTCAGCACCAGTACGGATGACAGGCTTCCCCCGGGG
The DNA here is from genome assembly GCA_007115705.1 of Dactylis glomerata. Classification (NCBI taxonomy): domain Eukaryota; kingdom Viridiplantae; phylum Streptophyta; class Magnoliopsida; order Poales; family Poaceae; genus Dactylis; species Dactylis glomerata. Next base: position 8,766,954 of record QXEO01000247.1, on the reverse strand, counting down.
TTCTGCCTTGCCATTGAAATGCTTGCCTTTTTTCTTTAAGGGATGCTTGGGCGGAAGAAAACGACGATTGAACGGGTACACATTCTTCCTACATTTGTCCAGATATATACTTTCTGTCTGATCTAAACAGTGTGTGCATGCATTGTATCCCTTGTTTGACTGTCCTGAAATGTTACTAAGAGCAGGCCAATCATTGATGGTTACGAAAAGCAAGGCTCGAAGGTCAAATTCCTCTTGTTTGTGCTCGTCCCACACACGTACACCTGGTTCGGCCCACAGCTGTAAAAGTTCGTCAACTAATGGCCTTAGGTACACATCAATGTCGTTGCCGGGTTGCTTTGGACCTTGGATAAGCACTGGCATCATAATGAACTTCCGCTTCATGCACAACCAAGGAGGAAGGTTGTAGATACATAGAGTAACGGGCCAGGTGCTGTGACTGCAACTCTGCTCCCCAAAAGGATTCATGCCATCTTACTCAGACCAAACCATAAGTTCCTTGCGTCACCTGCAAATCTCGGGAACTCTCTCTCAATTTTTCTCCACTGCCGACCATCGGCGGGGTGCCTCAACTTATCGTCTTTCATACGATCTTCCATGTGCCATCGCAACAACTTCGCATGATCTTTATTTCTGAACAGACGTTTCAACCGTGGTATTATAGGAGCATACCACATCACCTTGGCAGGAACCCTCTTCCTGGGTGGCTCGCCCTCAATCTCACCAGGGTCATCTTTTCTGATCTTATACCGCAATGCAGTGCATACCGGGCATTTATCCATATTCTCATACTTCTCACCGCGGTAGAGGATGCAGTCATTAGGGCATGCATGTATCTTCTGCACGTCTAATCCTAGAGGGCAGACAAGCTTCTTTGCTTCGTACGTGCTGGCGGGAATTCGTTCTTTCTTGGAAGCATCTTCTTCATCAGTACCAGCAACTTTTCGAATGACGAGTCAGTCACACCGGTCTCTGCCTTCCACTTCAGCAATTCCAGTGTGCTACCCAGCTTCTTCTGGCCATCTTCACAAGTTGGGTACAACAATTTGTTGTGGTCCTGTAACATCTGCTCGAACTGCAACCTCTCTTTTTCTGTGTCGCAGCCTCACCGTGCTTCAGAAATGACCCGGCCAAGATCATCAGCGGGCTCATCTGGTTCCCGTTCTGCACCCTGATCTTCTTCTTCATTGTCTTCCATTGCGGTATCAGCATACTCAGGGAACATAGATCGGTAGTTGTCATCATCGTTCTCTTCTTCTTCATCGTCGTCTTCCATCATAACCCCTCTTTCTCCGTGCTTGGTCCAAACATTATAGCCCGACATAAAACCGGACCGAAGCAGGTGGCTCTGAATGACTCTTGAGGAAGTGTAGTCCTTCTCATTCCGACATTCAACACATGGACAAAACATATAGCCACCACCATACTTGTTCGCATCGGCCGCATCTCGAAAAGAATGCACGCCTTCTCTGTAAGCGGTTGTGCGTCGATCACCGTACATCCATGGATGGCTCATCTGCGTCATGCAACAGTATATCAAACATAATCACGATCCTAAAAATTAGTACCGCACGGTCTAAACGAGAAAATATAGTTGCTAACCTTTTAGAATAAGTGGAAATAAAGAGGAAGAGACTTAAGCGTGGCTCGGGCACCTCATATCGTAGTTGTGTTCGGTGAACTGAAGCGGCATCGCTCTAACACACATTTCATCAAACACCTCTAGTGCATCCATGCAAAAAGGAGAGCTAGCACACACCCACTTAGATCCATCCAAGAAAAATGCAAGGAAGAGTGGAAAGAGGGGCTGCAGCCATATATATATAGGCAGAGGACTTTAGTCCCGGTTTGAGACACAAACCGGGACTAAAGGGTGCGCACAGGGGGACCTCTCAGCGCGTAGCCCTTTAGTCCCGGTTTGTGTCTCAAACCGGGACTAAAGGGTCGTTACGGGCCGGGACCAAAGCCTCCCGGGCGGCTGGCGAATTTCGGGCGACGTGGCCGGGCCTTTAGTCCCGGCCCAGATGGAGGCTGGGACTAAAGGGTCCTGGCCAAAGGCCCTTTTTCCACTAGTGTTACCCGGCGGCCCCAAGCGAAACCTAATGTACATGGAGGCAAGCGGGGGCGCCGGAGGAGAAAAAAATATTGCGATTATAGCCACGTGCCCTTCGGCGGCCACGCGGCGGCCGGAAGTGGCCGCCACAGCGTTCCCGCCAGTTCCTTCCCGCCATTTCCACCGCTTCCCGCCATTTCCGACTACATATAGGCCACGGCCGCCATTGCCATAGTTCAGATCTACCCACAATGTCTTCCTCCAAGCTCCTCACACTAACATACGCCGAGGCGGAGGCGCTGTGCGCCTCCCACTACCCCTACCCGCCGGGGTACCGATGCCCTTAGGGATGGAGGTTGAGCGCCGGTGGCGTGCCGGTCCCGCCCCTCCCTCAAGGTGCTGACCGCCGGTTGGCCATCACCAACCACTACTACGGCGAGCTCACGCCGGAGCAGCGGATGGACGCCAACTGGGACCCCGACAACGTCGCCACCTGGAACGTCTTCTTCGCGAACCGTCGCGACCGGCAGCTCGCCAGGTACGAGGGGGACGGCCCGCCGCCCGTCAACTACAACGAGGAGGGCCGCAGGCTGTGGTGGGGCGGGCGGACTCCGGACGGCGTGATGGACCACATATCGGCGGGGGACTATCCCCGCCTCTGGTACCCGCACTTCCAGCCAAAAAGGGCCGGAGGTCACGTGGTGTTCTGGGATCCGTCTTCCCCGAATGCCCGCGAGCGCCTCGACAGGATGCTGGCGGCCCGGCCGGAGCCGGAACCTCAGCTGGGGTGGGTGGTCCCTCCGGAATACGCCGCGGCGGCGCGCCTGCAGAGGCGTCCCGGTGACCCGGAAGAATTTCCGGGCCAGCGTGCGGCCATTCGCGCTTCGCTCGAACCGCCGGCGCCGGGGGACGCCTGGTGGAGGAAGGAGAAGGAGGCCTATCGTACGCGCGGCGGAGGCGACGGCGAAGGCTGCAGCCGTTGCGGGCACTGCTCCCCAAAGCGGCGATCGCACTTCCACGATCGTGCCATGTGGTCCAGGAGTGTTCGGGCAACGCCGCCGAGGCCGGAGCGCGCGCCGACCGACGACGAGGACGACGACTCGTTCGACGACTACGAGGACGAGTATTATAGGCCTAGGCAGGAATATGACTAGTTTTTTATTTTTACTATGCAATAAAATTATGTTTTCCCTATTTCAAATATTACTTTATTAAAATATTTGTTTACTTTGGGGGGCACGGCTGGGAAGGCGACGCCCCTATTTCCGATTTTGNCATATGCCCATGTTGTAACTTGAACTAATAGTCTTGTGTATGCATTACCGAATAGTGATTTCAAACCACTACCTAAATGAGTGTTATGGATACCATTCCACGACAGAGTTAAGTTGTTTAAACTGACTAAACCTAAAGAATTCATTATTCTATTCAAATTCTTAACTGAATAATATCTATTTGTAATGCTAGACCATGGAATGTTATTGCTCGAAGATAGATCCCAATTTGCAAAAGGAAGGGTCTTGTCAAACGATAATGATGTACTCCACTTTACTATACGAGTAGTTTTACTATAAAAAACCGTATAAACAAATGCGCTTCCTGCTACGCGATGATTGATATCAAAATGATATTTGCTAAAATACTTACCTAAATACAGATAGATTATATAAGCTACCATGATTTCAGTTTCATATAGACCGGCCCAACATTGTATAGTTGCCCCGAAAGCACACATAAAATCAATTAATGAACTCCATATCCCACTCATATCGATGATTTGATTCTGCTTCAGAGCATATAAGCATTGACAGCAAATTCTATGGATTAAACTGTTTATCTTTGAACAACGCGCTATGATATTCTGAATACCTAAATAATAAGTAGGTGAACTATCTGATCCTGTTGAACCATCACCACCGTTTGACCCCGATCCTACGATGCCTATTGCTATCAAATCCTCTTTACGAATTCTATAAAGAGGTTTTTCTTTCTCACTAGAAGTCGATTCTCTCTCGAATTCTGAGCCATCTAATTCATCTCCCTTATTAGACACAGAATAATTACTATCTACAATAAATACCTCCTCATTAGATATTTGATCAATATGATTCGTATCATCAACGAATAATAAGTGGAATATCCTTAGAATATCAGTCTTGTGGTTATTATACCAATTATATACAAAATGAAACATGGTTTATTCTCTTGTGTTCTAAATATATGTTCTTTCAGGTTAGGGATTTAGTATTCTTTTGCAAAATATTTGCATATTATTTCAATATGTCGTCATTGACCCAGATGTGGCAATCACATATAGCAGTATATTGCCCCCGACAACATGGGATTGGATTGGTATCCTCCCTTATTTTAGGATTTCCATTTACGATTTTCTTTTCTATCTAATTTCATGCTTTAAATGTCATCCAAATTGTTAGCAGATGAGCGAGAAGGCAACTATCTCTTGCAAGTTCTTTATTTCTTTTATTGACGCAATAGGTGTTGTTATGTTCCCAGTACTACTTGGTTGTTCTGAAGCATCCTTTCTTTCGATATAAAAGCGAATGAACTACGCATTCGACCCTTATCAACAAGGTCATCACTTGTACCAGGTCTTAGAAAGGCAGCTGCTGCACTTCATCTCAATGACGTTAGGAAACCCTCGCCTGCAATTGGTTAGTGCGGTAAATTAGAGAAGAGATTTGGATTCCTTTCCTTTATTAGGTGGCCGGTGGCTCGTGTGTGTTGGTACTTTTTAGAAACCTACTATGGAATCAATCAACAGTAGGTTTCTGAGTTCATCAGGTGTGCTCGTGCCTATCCAAAAAATGGATTTTCCTGTGTGCTTTTTAGGCGGCTATCAAGCCTTAGCCAGAAAGCACTTACATTTGAGACCGGGCACTTCGTCATCAGGTGGAGAAGAACGAACGGACATTTCCGATCTTTTGTATTCGATTCGGATCTCTATTCAATGTGTTTTCAATACCCTAACCTCCAAGGGATGAGACGCCCACGATACCCAATAGTGCCAGCCAAACCAAGCTAGTACACCATCCAGCCAGAATAAAACAAAGGAAAAGAAATAGAACGTACCTCCAGCTGTCTTTAAATAAATATCTCACCTATCAAACTCAAGCAAGAGTCGAACCGCTAGCTTTTTGTGGCCATGGGAACCAATGGGATCACCTTCGTGGGCATCCAAACGTCGCTTTTAGTTTCACAACACAGGCCTCTGAGTGCGGTTCAACTCTAGAAGAAGTGAGAGAAGGCTTGATCTTCTCGATTCCCTCTGATAGATCTTGGAAATCCCTTCTTTTCTTCCCCAGTAGTAGTCTCAACTCGCGGGTGATCCCTTTTATAAGAACCAGTTGCACTCTGGTCGAGTAAGAGTCAAGGGCAGCTAGATCAATGCCTGCGGATCCCGGTAATGGGGTCGGATGGAATGTTTTGATATGCTAAGTTCAGCTGGAGGACTTCGTGTTCATCTCGGATGGACGCCAACTGGGACCCCGACAACGTCGCCACCTGGAACGTCTTCTTCGCGAACCGTCGCGACCGGCAGCTCGCCAGGTACGAGGGGGACGGCCCGCCGCCCGTCAACTACAACGAGGAGGGCCGCAGGCTGTGGTGGGGCGGGCGGACTCCGGACGGCGTGATGGACCACATATCGGCGGGGGACTATCCCCGCCTCTGGTACCCGCACTTCCAGCCAAAAAGGGCCGGAGGTCACGTGGTGTTCTGGGATCCGTCTTCCCCGAATGCCCGCGAGCGCCTCGACAGGATGCTGGCGGCCCGGCCGGAGCCGGAACCTCAGCTGGGGTGGGTGGTCCCTCCGGAATACGCCGCGGCGGCGCGCCTGCAGAGGCGTCCCGGTGACCCGGAAGAATTTCCGGGCCAGCGTGCGGCCATTCGCGCTTCGCTCGAACCGCCGGCGCCGGGGGACGCCTGGTGGAGGAAGGAGAAGGAGGCCTATCGTACGCGCGGCGGAGGCGACGGCGAAGGCTGCAGCCGTTGCGGGCACTGCTCCCCAAAGCGGCGATCGCACTTCCACGATCGTGCCATGTGGTCCAGGAGTGTTCGGGCAACGCCGCCGAGGCCGGAGCGCGCGCCGACCGACGACGAGGACGACGACTCGTTCGACGACTACGAGGACGAGTATTATAGGCCTAGGCAGGAATATGACTAGTTTTTTATTTTTACTATGCAATAAAATTATGTTTTCCCTATTTCAAATATTACTTTATTAAAATATTTGTTTACTTTGGGGGGCACGGCTGGGAAGGCGACGCCCCTATTTCCGATTTTGCGCCGGCGCCTCCCCATACAGGCAAAAAACGGACCGCGCCGGAGCCCGAATGGGGGTTACGAGTGGAGATGCTCTTTCTCTTACTCCATTCTCCGGCAATAAAAAATTGCTTCTTACATTCAATAAAAAATTACCTAGAGTCAGGAAGCTCTCCAGCCCTCTCTCTGTCTCCATCCCCCGCTTCCTCCTTGAGAGTCATCCAAGAGAACCCGGCCCGTTCCCCTCGCCTCTTCGGCGGCCCTGCCGGCCGGCGTGGTAGAGAGAACGTGGTGCGGGATGTACAGAGTAGTCTAGGTAGTCTAGCTTGTAGTTTGCCCCGGTGGCCTAGTCTTGGCGTTATGCCTGTAGATTGGAGCTGGTCCTGGGTACGACCGAGCAGTACCGGGGGCGTTTGCCTCTTCCTTCTGGTCCAGATGCTCCAGTGGTCGGAGCTCATGGCGACCGGAGGCGTGGAGGCTTCGGCTCCTCCAAATAAGCTCGTCCTCTGGCTGGATCTTAGGGATCTGGCCCTGCTTCTTCGCTCATCTACAGATCTCCGAGGTGGAGAAGGCAAGATGGGAAAGGAGGCTTTTGTTGCTGCGTTCGGGAGCTCATCATCGGCGGCTCATCGTCGGCCTCGGGCCGCTACTCCGTCGACTCTTACAGCCGAAAGGCGGCTGCTCCAAGTTGGCTATTGTCAACTCTTCTTCAACCTCCAGGTCAGAGCACCTTTTGGGAGGCCCTCTTGCAGCTTCAGCGCGACAAGCCACATCATCTTCGACCCAAGTGGTCACGTCCCCGGCGTCGGAGACGATGGTTGCGCGTCGAGGCTTCGTTCCAAGCTCGGTGGTGAAGGACCGGATGTCATTTTCATCTTTAGATCTAGGGTCCTTTTTGCATTTCTGGAGGACTTGTTTGTAATTTACTTTTATGTTGAGGTCCTCCTTGTAAGTTGTAATCCCACCGACGATATATAATGCAGCGACTCCTGGTCCTTCGGGACCTTTCTTTGTTCAAAAAAAAAAAAACTTACATCGTGCTGGATCGTTCACAGAACGAAAGCGCGCGACGGAGGGATCGAAATTAGTGGCGCACAGTTGGTCGGCGCGGCCATGCATGCAGATGCAGGGTGGGAGTCAGAACTAGTAGCTCTCTGGGCCATCCTTTTTGTATGCACGGAGTAGCGAATTGAGTTTCCTACAGATAACAATTTGCTCTTGTACAACGTGCGTACCTATGCCCTACAGCTACAGACAACAGTGTACTAGTGCAGTAACGGTGTGGTAGCACAGCGCGTCTACGCGTATAGGAAGGAGCACCATCTCACATCATCAGTGTCCAGCGGCAGGTGCCCTGTCGATCCTAGTGTAAAAATATGATCCGTGAAACGGGACGGGCAGAGCAGCAGGGCATGCATTGCCTGTTGGCACTAGGGCCAACAGCCCGCGGTGCTCATGGCCAGCACGCGTCCTGGCGCCATGGCGCGGCGCCTGCGCCCAGTGCGGCGCTGCACATGCACGTCGCCCGCCCATCCTCGCTCGATTTGTTGTTCAAAGGAAATGAAAGGCGCTCCAAGCGGCCGGCATCGGATGCTCCGTGGGAGGGATGGAGATAAGTTACACGTGACCTTTCCGGCCGGGCCCACGATCATTTACCCTTGCCACTACTCGTCCAAAATTCATCCATGTCCTTTTTTCTTTTGCGGGCGGTAGCGCGGCAAAAGAGCATCACGCGCGAGGCTGCGCCGACGACGACGCTGCTCTGCATGGACGGACGACGAACCTGCTCCACCAAGGAAACCTGCTGGTCGCTAGCGGCCGAGCCTGCCTCTATGCCGTCCGGCGTGCACGAGACACGCTAGCTGGGGATGGCAGCGGCCATGGGGGTGGAAGCCTTGAATCGGCGGTACTACGTGAAAAGACAAGCAGGGAAGGGGCGCGCGTGCCAACAAGAACCGTGACAGACAGCTGATCCGTCCGCCGGTCGCCGCTTTCAAGGCTGATCGAACATCGTTCGAAAATAAAGCCGCCGATCGAACATCGACTTTCCTGGCCGCCGAGGAGAGAAAACAGCCGGCTCCTGATATACTCGCCTTTCCGTCGGTCGCACAGTAGAGCTGTTGCTGTTCGTCGCGCCATGGAAGCAGAGCAAGAGTTTTCTTGTTTCTACGTGCTTGTCGTTTGTACCTTCTAGCTGGCTAGGACGTGCAATGCATGGTCACGAAAATGGCAATTCAAAGCGTTCAGAAGGTCTGAAAAAAAATCTATATATAGGTAATGATGTATTCTGTAAACGTGTAAAATTTTAACTCAAAATAGTTTACATTTTGGGTTGTGCAAAAATAACAAATGTTAAATTCAAAATCTAGGATTCGAATTAGCGCCGCCCGACCGTATTTCCCCTGAGTTGAAAGCAAATATAGGAAATCTATCTTTTCAGAGCTATCATCCCGATAAAAAAATATTCTTGTGATAGTCCCTGTTCCCGGTAAGAAATATAGTGAAATTGTTTTTCCTATTCTTTCCCCTGATCCCGCTATGAAGAAAGATACTTATTTTTTAAAATATCCCATATATGTAGGGGGAAACCGAGGAAGAGGACAAATCTATCCTGATGGTAGCAAAAGTAACAATACAGTCTATAATACAAAAAAACACAATACAGAGGTTTAAAATAAAGTTACCACTAGCTTCGGCTAGTGGTGGTGTTGGTGATTTGGTGGTCGCGGTGGTGATTGGTGATGTCTGAAAAAGTTGGTTTTGAAACATACATCATTAGGCTTGTCATAGATGATTTTGGGTATTCAGCAGTATCGTCTATCGTCACCTCTTGTCAGATTGGTTGTTTGGAACTATTTGGTATTGTTTACATCTTGTGTTACCGTCTCGCATTTGTCGCATTTCTTCGACTGCAGCCCACGTGAGACACTAAAACCAGTTTTCCGCAACCGGTATACGCGTTTTGAAGGGCACAATTTTACAATGCCTGCTAGAGGCGCTCTTACTTGGTTGCCCTTCCCTCATTCGTCTCTCGAGCGTGTGTGCTTATGGTATAGTCTAATGATAGTTGATTAACACATAATTCTCCATGTTGTACTTTTCGAAACGGTACGCAAAAAATGCACATTGCCTAGTTTTAATTTTTTTTGAAAAGTGCATATTGCCTGGTGTCCACGCTGCTAAATACAAGTATACTTCACCTTGATTCCTGCTGAATGGTCTTTTTTTTAAACGGGGGCAAAACTTTGCCCCGATCTATTTATTAAAAATAAGATAATTGTCCAATTAGTTAACGGAAAACCTGACAAAAACAGTGTTGAATGTTCTTTGCAGCCACACGAACCTCTATTTCTCTCATTCGCTTTTAGCTTTCCATTAATGCGAATCCACGTTGCTCGATTACCGGCCGGATCAACATTCTCACGGGCAACCGAAAACCACATTTAATCGGCACCGATGCCCCCAGCAGAACCCCGATCTGGATGGAGATCCACGAGATCGATCGCGCGAACCCCACATTCATAAATCAGACGGTTAGATCTCCATCTCCTCCTCGGGATCGCTTTGTACGCGTGCGACCAGCTTCCTGTTTTTACTCCTGCAACTAGCGTGATCGCTCGGTGGCTCATGGCTGGTCCCCCGTGTACTAGCTAGCTAATTTTACTGCTTGTCACTGAGGAGTAGAGACAAGATGGACCACGACAAGTATTCCAGGGCAGGTGAAAGCGAGCTCGTAGAAAATGGCAAACTGGGATGCGCCCAAGAGCAAAAGGAATATTGTTCCAATCTCTTGCAAATTGCGCGCTGGATTAATTACTAGCGGTAGATCCTACGAGTTTGGACCTTTGGGTCGGGCGGATGGATGGATTCTATGGTTCGACTGGAACTAGCTAGGTTTTTTTTTTTGCGGAAAGGAGCTGATTTATATTGAAACAAGGTTCCTTACAGAAAGGTCCAGAATGAAAACCAAAATTACAAACGAGTCCAGTTGAACCCCAACGAGGAAGACGTTGACCAGAACGTCACGCCGGCGCGCCGCCACACCACCTCCTCTACGCCTTGGATCGGGAGGCTCCCCTGCACGGACGGGAAGTCGACGCCACTCGGTCCCAAAGAACCTCCGCCCTGCAACGCCATCATCGTCGCCAAGCTTCAACGTACCAGCACCTTCATACTCTTCAAGCTCCGGAGCCACCACCCCATGGACTCCGGTTGGGGAAGACCAAGCTCGACTGCTCCGTGGAATAGCCAGCTCGGAAAGGACGGCAGGTCCGCGGCGGAGCTCCACCGGAGCCGCACCGACAGAAGAGGAGTCCGCCGCCACCAAAAGCCACTCCGGCCACGCCATCTTCTCCGCTGCGCCGCCGGCTAGCCACACACGCACCCCTAGACTATATACACAACGAGATTCGTGGATTCCCCGTCCTCCCGCCGCCGGAGCGGCCGCCGGAGGGCGGGGAATCCGGCGAATCGCCGCCGGCGAGCTGAGATGCGCGAGGTCGCCCAAGAAATCTCCTTTCTACTGTAGGTGGGGAAAGGTACCGGTCCAAGGTGGTACTAGCTAGGTTTTGACTGCACGGTCTTCATTGCATTGCCACCAGGAGTATACTGTCTACATGATCCATGTTGGTACATGGATCAAGTTCTGAAAAGAGGTTTTGATAGAAAGAGACATACTTTTCTCGGGTACCAGCGGAATACCCTGGCGAAAGACGGAACTGAATCAACCGGCGGCCATCTCTACAGGTGGCTCACGCACAGCACACGTACACGTCGTAATTGACTAATTGAGGATTAAGCGGTTCGAAATTAGATCCCGTGATGTGCCTAGACTGACGGATGACTGTCGTTGCCAATAATTCACAATCCTCGTGCAATTAGAAGATCGCCTTTGTTCTGTCGCGCGCAAACAAATCGAGCAACGTGCGGATCGGAACATTAGGCGCAAAACCAATGCGCAGATTGCTCCGTCATGCATAGCAAAAGAAATGAACTAACAGCGTACTGCCACCGAACCCGCTGATTATAAAACACATTTCGCACGGAGGTGAACCCTGAATTGAAAGGGACGTGTCGTCCAGCTAGGAGCCTAGGACAGATATTTCTTTTCTTTTAAACGGTGACGCGTGCAAAGCGCCCGATAAATTTTACTGCATTAATATCGCCATTGGCAACATACAAAGAGGACCTTACAAATTTGGAAAATACAGAACAGGGCCTGAGCTTTTATAGAGAGGTCCCTAGACCAGAGAAAGAAACGCGATCCGGTCCAGCCACCAGATCGACGGAGGAACTCGATGCCGACCTGTCGCCGCGTCGATGGGGACTCACCACTTGGAGACGAGACGCAGAGATGCCAACGAACTGCTCCCATGCAGCTTTGGAGCGGCTGCCCTTTAGCCTAAAGGTCCGGTGTGAAGGCGGAGTAGGCCGCCGAATAGCCACTTGAGAGTAGCTCCACAAGATCGACGAGGCACCGCGGCGCTAGATCCTGCACTCCCTGCCACCACCAACACAACTAGTTCAAGTTGGGCCGAGACACCGAAGCACCAAGAACATCACCAGCAACCGTCGAGGAAGAAGAGGTCGATGAGGCACTCTGCAGCCCCCTCGCCACCACGGCAAGTCATGAAGGGGAGAACAACAAAATCGACCACCACCGCACCTCCTTCCCCTGCCAGCACGGTCGGCAGAAGCAAGCACCATGGCTCCGCAACCTCGCCAGCATTTATTGGGGATGTCGGAGATGAGAGCCAGTCCCCTCCAGCTCCTACCACCGGAGCAGCGAGAGAGGATTGACCGACCCCGGCCAGATCTAGATCTCGGTCGGCGATCTGGATCCAGCCCCAGGCAAGATGCCCAAAGCGCGGTGAGACCACCACAAAAACCTATCTAGTAGGCCCTACACTACTCCGGCGCCTCCCCTCCGCCACCTTCGGCGGGCATCGCCGTCGGAGGGGCTCGAGATTGTCCTGGCCGCTCTGTCTCTCTTTAGGTGTACCGTAGCAGGCACGAGAGGGGAGAGGAGAGAATGAGGTTCATGATATTTCTTTCTTTCAATGAGAGCAAATATTCCGCAATCTTTGATCCACAACTTTTTTTAGAAAACCCACTAGACTTTATTGATTTAGAATCATGTTTACAGGAATATTTGCATCATAAGATGCGCCTAACCACACATGGCAGCCATCATCAAAAGATAAAGCATGTCTAGCTAGGTCGTGGGCTTTAAAGTTCGATGCCCTTCCTTCAAACAAACTTTCACTCACTAAAAAGCCTTGCTCGAATCTTTATCTCGCCACCACATGGGTGAACTAGAATTTTGTCAGTAATTTGGCCCTCGGCTTAAAGGGGATATCTTGTAGTGATGGGCTTTCCCCCGGCTACGTTTCCATAGGGGCATTAAGACAACGGGAACGCGGGTAAGGGCGGGGCGGCCGGTGATGGGAGCTTTAGTGCGTTGACAGCATTTTTGGTATTTCCTCGTCTTGTTCTACAGCTTGTGACGGGAGCTCTGGTGATGGGTTAACAACGTGGACGATCGGTTCTCAACTTGTTCTACAGCTTTTTTTGTATTTCTTTCTCTTTGCAACTTACCCGTCATCCAAATGTGCAATTGATTCACGTACTGTTTGTTCCTTCCACGCATGAAACTATGAAAGACACCGTTAAGCAAATCTAACAAAAGGCGAACCCCACAGTTTAAGACAGGACCACGAGTATACGTATTTGTAGTGCCCCAGTCTCCCACCATTGATACGGAGAGGTCCAGCAGGCAGGACGGAGCCCAGGAGTCTCCCGCGCGGTTGTGTCCACCCGCCGTCCGCCGCACATGCCACGCCACTCCGGTACGCTGGCGCTGTCTACGGCTCTACGCTCGTACGTACACCGACGATCTACCGCCTTTAGTCGCAACTCGACGAGATAGGCAGCCAGCGGCCGCTAGTCCATAACTGCATTTGTGCGCCCATACTGCAGGGTCCCTTGGATGGAGTAATATAGTTCCGATTGTCTCCCGTCTACAGTTGTAGAGACGGTGGTAGGCGCGCGCAACACCGGTCATGTTAATAGCAGGAAAACACCAAGGAAGGCCCAATTACAGGACCATCATGAAGTCAAAAGTGTTTTTAGGGTTTTCGGTGTGGCAATAGCCTACACCCTCCATCTCTTTATATATCAGGTCACGACAGTACAATTACAGTTATATACGTATATGGGCGGTACAAACACCTGCCTCGTATATAGACCGGATTCTAACACTCCCCCTCAATCTAAACCTGTACAAACTAGATTTAGATTGGTTCTAAAACGGTCTAACATCTGTCGTGTGGCTGGTTTAGTAAATACATCAGCCAGCTGATCACCTGAAGAGATAAACCTCACCTCTAGAGCACCTGCAGCGACTCGTTCACGCACAAAGTGGAAATCAATCTCAATGTGCTTCGTACAAGCATGGAACACCGGATTTGCTGAGAGATAAGTAGACCCTAAGTTGTCGCACCATAATATGGGGACACGCTGCTGTGGTACACCAAGCTCCTTGAGTAAAGACTCTACCCATATGGCCTCAGCAGCTCCATTTGCCAGCGCCTTGTACTCCGCCTCTGTACTGGATCTAGAGACGGTAGGCTGCTTCTTAGCACTCCAAGAAACAAGGTTCGGTCCAACAAAGATAGCAAAACCTCCAGTGGAGCGACGATCATCAACACAACCCGCCCAATCTGCATCTGTGAAAATACTGATGCCTGTGGATGAAGACTTTCGAATGATCAGGCCGGTGTTCAGTGTACCCTTCACATACCGCAGGATATGCTTGACAGCTTCCCAATGGGACTCTGTCGGCTGGGACAAGAACTGACACACCTTATAGACAGCAAACGAGATATCAGGACGAGTGAGGGTCAAATACTGCAAGCCTCCAACAATACTGCGATACCGGAATGAATCCTCGGTACCTAGAAGGGACCCAGAGTCACGAGCAAGACGCTCAGAAGGAGCCAGCGGAGTAGAGGTAGAATTGCAATTCTCCATACTAACTCGGTGCAGAAGATCAAGAGCATACTTGCGCTGAGTCAGTTGCAGCCCCCCAGAATTGTAAGACGCCTCAAGTCCAAGAAAGTACTCCAGAGGACCAAGATCCTTAATGGGAAAGGTAGCAGAAAGGGACTGTACCAGACGCTCGACTGCAGAAGTGCTAGAACCAGCAATAACGATATCATCCCCGTAGACCAACATGAAGATACGAACATCTCCGTGCGAGAAGATGAAGAGAGACGTGTCGGCCTTGGAGGAAACAAAACCCAGCTGGTGAAGGAGAGCACTAAGCCGCGCATACCACGCACGCGGAGACTGTTTAAGGCCACAGAGAGCACGCTGCAATTTGCAGACATGAGACGGAAAACGAGCATCCTCGAAGCCAGGCGGCTGCTGCATATAAACATCCTCAGACAAGTACCCATGAAGGAAGGCATTACTGACGTCAACCTGTCGAAGCGCCCAGCCATGAGAGACAGCAAGAGATAGGACCAAACGAATGGTCGCTGGCTTAACCACTGGACTGAACGTATCACCATAATCAATCCCCTGCTGCTGAGTGAAACCACGAGCAACCAGACGAGCCTTGTGTTTATCCACGGAACCATCAGGCTTGTGCTTGGTCTTGAACACCCATTTACTGCCAACAATGTTGACGCCAGGAGGGCGAGGGACCAGAATCCAGGTCTGCGTCTGCTGAAGCGCAGAGAACTCATCAGCCATAGCCGACCGCCATGCCGGTTCTCGAAGAGCATCACGATGCGATGTTGGAGCCGCAAAGAAGGCACGACGACTCGGATTATAACGAACCGTGCCGTCGGTGTACTTCTTCTCACGACGAGTTTCATCACGAGTGCGCGTGACCATCGAGTGACCAGGGGCAGCAGCCGGAGATGTCGCGGCTGAAGGTGAGTCAGCAAGAGGCGACACGGGCTGCTGCATCACAGGAGAGGCGGGCGGCGGCGACACGGGCGCACCACCCGAGGCGGACGTGCTGGCGAGCTCGGGCGAGCCGCACGGAGAGGAGCCGCACGGTGACGAAGCGGCTGGAGCGGGCGAGCCACGTGGAGGCGAGGCGAGCGACCCGGCCTCGGGCGCCGTACCCGGCGCATGCACGTCGATCACAGGAGAAGAAGCAGCAGCGACCTCCTGAACATGCTGAACAAAAACATCATCTGAACCAGAAACGTCAGTAGACAGGTAAGATAAGTCATATTTGCGCATAGTGGTATTCGTAGCCGGTTCAGAAGAGGGAAAAGTGATAGCCTCGCGCAAAGCAGGAAGATCGACAGTGACACCAGGGGTGGCATAAGGAAAAACAGACTCGTCGAAAACGACATCACGAGAAATATAAATCCGCCCTGTAGACCGATCTAGACACTTGTAGCCTTTATGCATGGCACTGTAGCCGAGAAAAACACATAGTTTAGAGCGAAAAGCTAACTTGTGCGCATTATACTTGCGGAGGCTAGGCCAGCACGCACAGCCGAAAGTACGAAGAAATTCATAGTTCGGCTGGATTTTGAGGAGACGAAAGATAGGTGTCTCATTCTGAAGAACAGAAGTAGGCATGCGATTGATGAGATAACACGCTGTGAGGAACGCCTCGTCCCAGAAGCGCAGCGGTGTAGAAGAATGTGCGAGAAGAGCTAAACCTGTCTCGACGAGATGACGGTGCTTGCGCTCAGCAATACCGTTCTGCTGTGATGTGTGCGGGCAAGAAACACGATGAATGATGCCCGTGCGCTGGAAGTAGCTATGGAGCCGATGGTACTCACCACCCCAGTCAGACTGAACAGCCTTGATCTTAGCATCTAAGAGGCGTTCAACATGAGCCTGGAAAGCATAAAAGACTTGCTCGGCATCAGACTTATGTTTTAGAAGATATATCCAGCAGAAACACGAATAGTCATCAATAAAACTAACATAATACTTGTAACCACCAGAAGAAGCAATGGCAGGGCCCCAAACATCTGAGTGAATTAATTCAAGAGGCATAGTGGAAACACGTTCAGACGAAGTATATGATAGTTGATGACTCTTAGCACACTGACAAGCATTACAAACCGACTCAGAATTCTCAAACGGTAAACAAGGTAACTCGTGACTCTTAACAAGTGTTTGCACTACTTTATTGGATGGATGACCAAGACGCTGGTGCCACTGGGAGGCGGGCACCCGAACACCGGAACTAGCATGACGAGAAGATGCTGAAGACGATGCGCGGCTAAGCGGAATTGGGTAGAGGCCGCCATGGCTTCTACCGTGAAGAAGAATTTTCCTCGTTGCCTTGTCCTTAACACAGAAAAAATGACGGTGAAATTCAACAAACACGTCATTATCACAAACAAGACGATAAACTGAGAGGAGATGCTGGCTAACATGAGGAACATGAAGGATGTGATTTAAGAGCAATTTAGAACCGGCTAAGGTCGAATTACCAATATGTGAAATAGACAGACCTTTGCCGTTGGCGACCTGAACGTTGTCTGTGCCCGCATAGCGCTCATGCATGTGGAGGCGCTCGAGGTCGCTGGTGATGTGGTCGGTGGCGCCGGAGTCCATCAGCCAAGGAGCACCGGGATGCGAGGTCGTGGCGGCGTTGCCGGCACGCTGGTTGGAGTTGTCGACGCGGAACTCCGGGTTGAAGCGGTTACGACACTGGTAGGCTTCATGCCCCCAGTACTTGCATATCTGGCAGCGAGGGCGCTGCTTCTTGCCACCGCTGCCATTGCGGTTCTGCCCACCGCCACCGTTCCCGCCGTTGTTCTGGCCAGGATACCCGCCAGCATAGCCGCCGCCGTTGTTCTGCGGCGGGTAGCCCCCGCCGTACCCGCCGTTGGCCTGGCGAGGGTCGGGGCCGCGAGGTGCGGGAGGCGGAGCAGGGCGCCCACCGCCATAAGGAGCGGGGGGGGTAGGCGGGCGCGCGGTAGGGACCACTGAAGGGGCCCACGCGTGACACAGCATTGACCGAGGACGTCCACTCGGCAGTCTGATGCTGCTGCGCCTGCAGAGACTCGAACGAGAGAACGTGCGAGTAGAAATCGTCATAGGAGATCGACGCGTTGCCAACGGTGAGGGAAGCGGCGATCGAGTTGAACGCCGGACCGAGGCCGGTGATGATGTAGTCGACGAGTTCGTCGTTGGAGACAGGGGAACCCGCCGCAGCCATGGCATCTGCAAGGGATTTCATCTTGTGCATGTACTGGGCGGCGTTGCCGACGTCCTCCTTCCACAGTTGCTGAAGTTGACGACGGATGTGGCGGACATTGGCGCGGCTCTGGGCTCCGAACATGGTGTGGACGGACTTCCAGACTTGCGCAGCCGAGGTGCATGCGATAAGCTGGCATGCGATGTCGGGCTCCATGGAGCCGAGACGGAGACTCATGACGCGCTGGTTCACAACCCACCAGCGAGAGTACTCGGGATTGGCGACGTCCACCTTGTCAGTGCCCTCCCCTTGAGAGATCGTCTTCGCGGGGGCGGGGTCGGTGTCGTCGAGATGGCCATGGAGGCCAGCTCCGGCGAGGGCAGGCAGCGTCAGGCCCTTCCAGAGCGGGAAGTTGTCCGCAGCGAGGCGAACCGAGGGAGCGGCGACCCCGACGGCAGCGGAGGACGAGGTGGAGCCGGCGGTCGAGAGTTGGAGAGCGGAAGTTGTGGTCATCATGACGGCGGCGCGGAGGTTCTCGCGGCGGCGGAGGGATCTCGCGGCGACGGAGGCGGAGGCAGAGCGGAGGATCGAGGGCGGCGGCTAGGGTTTCTAGCGGCGCGGCCCTGAGGCTCTGATACCAAGTCAAAAGTGTTTTTAGGGTTTTCGGTGTGGCAATAGCCTACACCCTCCATCTCTTTATATATCAGGTCACGACAGTACAATTACAGTTATATACGTATACGGGCGGTACAAACACCTGCCTCGTATATAGACCGGATTCTAACACATGACAGTTTGCGAGCACGCGTCCGCTGACCGCTGGGGCCCTACGCTCCTTGCACAGAGGCACTTACGAGGTAATCATGCCATGGCAGCAGCTCCGTGTCCTTTTCTTTGCGGGTGGTAGCGCAGCAAAAGGGCATCACGCGCGAGCCTGCGAAGACGACGACGCTGTGCTGCGCTGCATCGACGGAGGAGGAAGGGAAACCTGGTCGCTAGCGGCCGAGCCTGCCTCTGCGGCGCCGTCCGTCTCTTCGTGCACGAGACACGCTGGCGATGGCAGGTAGGGTCGGAGAGCTTGAAGCCTTGTAACGGGGATGTTCAGCGTAGGCTGACACTTGTAGCTGACTGCTGACAGGAACGCAACGCTGCAGCAAGCGGTGCAGCGCGAGCGAGAGGTATTCCACATAGAATGAGGAGTCCATCGAGTGCCCTAATCAAAGCACGCCCACAAACGAACCATGGCAATGGCGCAGTGGCGCGTGCTCCCAATCCATGTCCGCCCGTGACAATGCAAGAAAGGGCAGGGAGCCGGGCGTCAACCGGAGGTCCGTGAAAAGACAAGCGCGGAAGGGGCGCGTGCCAACAAAGACCGTGAAAGACAGCTGATCCGTCCCTGGGTCGCCGCTTTCGAAACAGATGTTGCCGGATCTTTCCTCGTTCAAAAATATAACAGGCGCCGACGGCCGATCGAATATCGTTCGGCTCATCTTTCCCAGCCGCCTTGCCGTCGCACAGTAGAGATGTTCTTGGAACGCGCCTCTCCTGTGTACGTTCAGGGAGAGCAACTAGCTAGTGTTCCCTGTTATCCGTATTTTTGAAAGCCGAGGCGAAAGGACTCCGCCGGTCTATGCGTTTTGGACGAGAATCGTGTATAGGTGGAGGACGCAGAGCAGCGTTGTCCTGTCTCTATGCGCTTGTCGTCGTTGGCGTATAGGAGCTAGGTCGAATGCATCGTCAGGAAAAAGCTGGGTTTGCTAGCGTTCGATGTCGACAGATCAATCGTCTCGAATCAAGGTGCTGTCTTAGGTTTTCATAGGGAGAAATGGAGTACGAATCAGGGAGGAAGGACGCCATGGGGATCGGGGAATCGACCTCCTTCCCTTGACGCGAGTTTGGAAATGGCTAGATCTAGCACCGGCCGCCATCATCATCACGGAACATTCTCACGGGGCAACCAAAAAAACCTCATTGAATCGGCACCGATGCAATGCCCCCAGAATACCGATCTAGATGGAGATCGACGTGATCGATCGCGCGAACCCCACTTCCATAAATTACACGGGTAGATCAATCTCCTTCTCGGGATCGCTTTGTACGCGTGCGTCTCCCTTCTTGTTTTTACCCCTGCAACTAGCATGATCGAGTGGTGTCTCATGGCTGGTCCCCCATGTTCTAGTTAGCTAATTTTACTGCTTGTTTGTCACTAGAGGAGTAGATACAAGATGGACCGCGACAAGTATTCCAGGGTAGGTGAAAGCGAGCTTGTAGAAAATGGCAAACTGGGATGCGCCCAAGAGCCAAAGGGAATATTGTTCCAATCTCGTGCAACTTGGGCAGTGGATTAATTACTAGCAGTAGATCCTACGAGTTCGGATTCTAGTGTTCTACTGGTTCCTAGGTTTTGACTGCACGGTTTTCACTGCATTGTCACTTAGTTAGGTTAGGAGGGGTATGTCTATGCTCCACGTTAGAACATGCTAATGCAGGATTAAGTGGGTCGTAATTAGTTGCTGTGATGTTCCTAGACTGACGACGGATGACTGTCTGTCCAATAATTAGAAGAACGCCTTTGTTTTTTCGTGCGTGTTTACCTTAAACAAATCGTAGAGAGATCCCTGTTGTTCTGTCGTGCGTAAACAAAATCGAGTAACGTGCGGAAAACTGCTGGTCGGAACATTTAGGCATAAAATTGATGCGCAGATTGCTCCCTCCCTAACGCATAGCAAAAAAAAATCAGCTAACAGCGTAATGCCACTGAATCCGCTGATTACAAAACCTTGCGCACGGAGCTGAAGCCTGAACTGAAAGGGACGTGTCCTCTCGGCTACTGTAGTTGGTCTGAGATATTTCCATCCACAACTTTGTTCCGTTGGTAAACCAAGAAAATACGTCAAAGTGTGTAAAGTACTAAAGTGTGCCTTTCCACTTGGGGTAGCCATACTAGCACCCACTTATAGTGGCTGCAACGAGACGACGTCCCGGTGAAGGCCGGTGCGCACCGCGGAGCTCTTAATGTTTGACGGTTATTGCAGTTGGGTTTCATCATTTCGATGCTACTCCCTCCGTTTCAAAATATAAGATGTTTTAGATTTGTGAAGCAAATGTATCTAAACATATTTTAGTGTGTATTCAAATGAACCTACACACTAAAAGATGTCTAAATACATTTGCTTCACAAAGCTAAAACATCTTATATTTTGAAACGGAGGAGTACATTCTTACGCATTGGTAGACAAATTATTTGGCTGAAAAGGCGCATTCTGTTTTTTTGTGATAAAAAAATACTTCCTCCATTTTGGTTTATTAGTCCTTCGCATGTATCTAGGTAGTCAATTTGATCTATATATAATATAAACTATATGCAAAATAGCCTGCTACCACGGGTGATACCTATCCATTCTAACGTCGTTAGATATGTTCGTTAAGAATAAGTACCTCACGCCCACCCAACACCACCTACCCCGTCACCCACTGCCCCTCACCGCGCAAGCACCCTGTGCTGAATCTAGCGATCCACCGCCGGCCACGCTGCCTCGCCGCCTCGACCCGCCCCGAAATCGTCGCCCTGGGAAACCACATATTAAGTTCATAAGATTGACGATCTAGCGATACAAGGAGAACTAGTAAACCGAAACGAAGGAAGTAGCAAAGCAAAATCAAAGTGTGCATTCATTAAAAAGATGCAACTACACATTTCTTTGTAGAACTAAAATTACAATGGTTTTGTCCATAACAAGTAGATGCATGCTCAAATGGACACGCACATCATTTCACCATATGTTTTTTTATTTTTCTTTAAAATGAATTTTTACCACATGCTAGCGCATGCGGATTTTTAAGTCTCTCCGTTATGCACTTAGACAGGAACCATCTTCTATGCACATGAACAAATAGTATATCTTATTATTTACTTTGTATAAATTTGCGTTAGTGTCAGTCTGATAGCGATATGCCATGAGTATTGGTGTAGCCGTTTGAAAAGAATTATTTTGGCTGCGACTACTTCACGTAGCCAAACATGCTGTTTGCTTTAACATTACGGTTCTTGGTTTCATACTAGTACTGCACATGGGGGAGTTTCCTTGAATCTTGTCCGTATACCGCGAGGCCGGAACCAAGATAACATGCGGGCACGGGCCCCAACAGTCAAGCTCATGCCAAAACCACGTGTCTTGTACAATCAGAAATTCAGAGAATCCATGTCGATGTCGCCATCCAATCCATCCTCCAAACGCTCTGCGTCGGAATAACGCATGATGAACCTTTCGTCCCCGTTGAGAAGTCCCCGCTGCACCGGCCATGATGGTTCGCGAGACCAAATACGTACCTTGTGTAGTCAGCAGTCACCGGAGTAGGAGTAGAGCAAGACGATAACGAACAAAGCTGGAAAGGCAAAATAGAGGAGAGGAGATGAGAGGAAGAGACGGATGGTGGTAGGTTTTGGCGCCGATCTGTAAAGAAGCTCGCTCAGCTCGTCGACCGAGACGCTCTGCCCCCGCCTTTCCGCTCGCCCAATGGCGTGGTCGTGGAATGCCGAGTCCATGGACCGGCGCCGCCGCGCCTGGTAACGTGCGGCTGCACTGCACAGTGCACAGGGAGGCCATTGCTCTACGCCGTAGCTAGGCGCCTAGCTAGGTACGACGATCATCTTGCACCGGTGCACCGAGTGTACAGGGAGCTCTCACCGTGGGCACGGTCCATGTACGACGACGAGCAGACGACGGGTTCACGGCCACTGCGGTGGCGCCCCGTTGAGGCTCACCTGCACTGTGCTATGCAGACCCAACTTGGGATTCAGAAAGGGTCCCGAGACCGAACCGCGTGGCGACAAGTCCCCGTCGCATCCATCGTTTCCGACGCTCGCCCCGAATCTAATCGCGGTCGAATCCTAATCTTTGAGTAATCCGCGGCACCTAAGTCTAATCAGGGTCCCACGTAAACAAGCACCGGTGGCTAGTGTGTGTGTGCAGCGTATTACTCTAGCACAAGGGATGATTGTCGGCTGCAATTTTTTTTTGGTAGCACAAGCTTGCGCGAAGACATTTTATATTACCACATTTTAGGAATAGTTGAAATTTGACTTCAAACGATTCTTGGATTCAAAAGAATTTCAGGCGATTATTCTTGCAATATTATACGTAAAAATTGTTCACTTTCTTTCTTTCTTTTTGAATTTTCACCAAGGGAGAGAGAAAACCATCCACCTGAATTTATATTCAGGTGTCTAAAAGGCTTATGCAGCCTATGCAAGATAAGTTCAAGTGAACCAGAGTTTTATAGGGAGGACCGGGGGGAATAGAAAAGGAAACAGCACACCAACACACAACACACAAGGAAGAGAGGAGGGAGGTGACTCCAAGGAAACCCCCAAAGGCAATCGCCTCACAAGAAGAGAGCATCGCCGGCGTAACCGACAACCTCGATCAACCACTATGTCATCGACTTAATCTAACGGAAGCGCGTAGCAGAGACCACACAACGCCACGACACCACCTGCATCGGGGGTGTGGTCGAAAGGTCACGCGTGCCACCGGTTTAGACGAAGAGCACACCCGCCGAGCGCACGCGGAGGGGAAGCCCGAAGGACTTCACCCTGTCAGATCCAAACTGGCTAGATCTAGCCGCGTGCGCCGCAGCCAACAAGCTGGCAGCAGGCCGAAGCGAGTTCGGTTGAGCGCCACAACCATGATCAACCTCCGGCGCCGCGAGGCAGGCCTACACGTGGAAGGCTACCCCAAGCGGACTAGCGCGCCGCAAAGCAGCACATCCAGCCGCCAGCAGGGGCCGCGGACGCTGGGAGCCGCCACCTCCCGCCGCCCAGCAACAGCTCGCCCAACCCGCCACCTACACCGCAGACCGCCGTCGGGGAAGAAGACGAGGAGAAGCCCGCCAGAGCCAACCATATCGCGCTACCTTCTCGAGCTCCCGCTCGTCGACAAGGACAGATCCCACCGGCGGCGGCCACCTGCGGTCTTTGGCCGCGGTGTAGTCCGATGGCGGTTAGGGAGGGTTGATAGGAAAGGTGCGATGGTTTTTTAGGGTTCCACCTGAGTCGCCTCACACGGGAGACCACGTTCACAAGGGTTTAGAGGGTTTACTTTGGAAAAATCATGGCCAGCGCACTATTGCAGTCTGGGTTGAATTTATTATGAGGAACACCATGCTAATGCATGCTACGAACAGTGCGTGTAGGCGGGCGGCACGAGATCCGACGTGCGCAGTGAGCATGCATGGGACATCATCACATCGTAGGCTCGCCGCGCCGCGCACCTAGCTACCCGTCGTCAATGCTTCTTACATTCCACCGGCTATAAATAAATGGTTCTTACATTACATTCTCCTCAGTGTAGTAATTAATGGCTCTTCACCCTTTGCCCGAATTTTCTCCATGCTCGTGGGCGTGGATGCTTGAGAGAATGAAAGCGCGAGGGATCGACATTACTGGCGCACAGTTCCTTACCGCGGGCATGCATATGCATGCAGGGAGTCAGAACTACCTGGGCCATCTTTTTGTATCAGCGGAGTAGCAAATTGAGCGTATCAGTTTACTCCCCGACTACGCGCGTACCATACGCACTAGAGCGTACAGTACCTGTCTACTCGTATAGGAGCGCCATCACACACCACTGTCCAGCGGCAGGTGCACTGTCGATCCGAGTGTAAAAACTTGATCCGTAGCTGGCCGATCCGTACTCGTACAGTAGGAGCTGAGCCTGAGCGCGAGACGGCGATCCGTGAAGAACGGGACGGGACGGGGACAGGAATTGCAGGAGGGCATGCATGGCGGCGTACCGTTGCATGGGCCGGCCCAGCCGCGCTGCTCTGCGCCAGCACGCGTGCGCGACGCCGGCCCCCGCGCTGTCGCGTCCGAGCGGCATCCGATGCGCGGTGGGTCGAGGAGGCTTGGACGTTTTCCGTTACGGGCACATGCAGGGCTCGTGACAGGGCAGGACAGTCAGCGTGAAAAGATCTGCAATTTTATTCAATTTTACGCCATTCTTCTCGCTGGCTCACGTAGCACTGTGTGCAGCTACGGCCCGTATCCTTCGTCGCCCGCACTGCTCGTGCATTTCTACAGCATGCATTATGATACACCCTTTCTCCTCGCCTGTGTACAGTACTCCATACGATCGGCCCATCACCGGTCTTGGTGGCAGGTCCAATTACGAGACCATCATCACCGATCGCTGACCGCTGGGAGCACTGCGGCACTTACGAGGTAATCATGCCATGGCAGTAGATCATCCATGTTCCGCCGCTACGATCGATCCGGAACACCGTCGCCGGCCGGGTGGGGGCAGGCAGCAGCTGCTCCGTGTCCTTTTCTTTTGCATCACGCGCGAGCCTGCCAAGACGATGAAGACGCCAAAGGAAACCTGGTCGCTAGCAGCCGAGCCTGCTGCTTATCTGTATGCGCCGGAGGTATTTATTCTACATATGAGGAGGCCATCGAGTGCCCTAATCAAACAACGCCCGCCAACCAAAGAGAGCCATGCCTGGTGCTCTCCCTCGCTCCGCCCGTGACGATGCGAAAAGAGGGCGTGCGTAGAGGGAGCTAGCTGGCCGTCGACCCGCCGGCGTCCAACAAAAACCATGACAGTTGATCCGTCCGCCGGTCGCCGATGCAACATCTTTCCCTCGTCCGAAAACAAAGGCGCCGGAACAAAGCGTCGTTCGGCTCGGCTTTCCCGGCCGCCTCGGCCTCGCCTAGGAGAGAAAACGGCCGGCTCCTCTCCGTCGCACTCGCACGCACGCCAGAGCTGTTCGTCGCGCCTTTGTTTGTACGTTCGGGGGGCGTGGAGCTAGCGAAGCTGCACGGTTATCTGTGTTGGAGTTGGACAGCCGAGACCAAAGGACTCCGCCGGTCCTGCATGTTTTGGCCGACAATCGCGAGTACGAAGAGGAAGCGGAGCAGAGCTTTCTTGTTTCGATGTGGTTGTCGTTGGTATCCCCCAAGGCCCCAACTGGCCAGGAAAAAGCTGGGGTATGCTTGTATTAGAAAATGTCGCAAGCACAAAATTTTATAAAAGATCACATATATGGAGAGTTGGATCGGATGAAAAGATCACTATATGCCTTGTTTACTTTTAGTGTATTTTTCAGGATGAGAGGAGGACATTATTTCGTATCCCGAAAAATTTCCGATAGGTTGTTTACTTATTCGGATTTAGAGGGGATAATCCCAGAATATCCCCACAAATGCCTTTCAAACTAGTGTATTTTTTGCTAGATTAAAAACTCTCCACCATGAGACCTTGTTTACTTTTAGTGTATTTTAGAGGATGTGACGAGATTATTTTGTATCCTGATAATCTCCGATAGGTTGTTTACTTATCCGGGTTTGGAGGAGATAATTCCGGATTATTCCCACAAATCCCTTCTATACTAGTGTATTTTTGGCTGGATTAAAAACTCTCCACCATGATAGAGTATTTTTTGGGGAAGAGTATTAGTGGAGATTAGAGGGTATTAGGTAAACACCAAATCCCCACTTATCCCCACCTCTATCGGGGAGGAAAATACCAGACAAGTAATCAGGGCCTTAGGGAAGACCAATGGATTCCGGGCAATCCTACACGAAAGGTTTCGACTAGGCGTGGCTACGTACGGTTGATGAGCTGACCGACCCAAGCACTGTACTTGGGATGAAGAACTAATCCGAATTCTATTTATGAGGAGTGTATACTAACGTTCCTAGGGAAAAGGATTTGGCGCACATGAGCATCAGTGCTCCCTCCACTATTAGAATTTTGAATTTTTTAAATTCTCATACTTCTATATCTTTAAAAATTATGGCTTTAAATATATAGATAGATATATACACGAGGAGTGTATGCAAAAAAGTGACGTTAAAAATAATAGTATTTTAGCAAATATAAAAAAGGCAAAAAAAATTATAGTAAAATAGTATTAAATAGTATATCTCTTTGTTAGATTTTTTCTATTTTCGAAAATATAAAATATTTTTAACAAGTTCTTTTTACGTATTCTCCTACTGTATATATCTTTTTATGTATTTAACACCATAATTTTTTGAGACATAGAAGTGTGATTTGATAATCTAAAAGTGAAAGGATCACTCTTGCCCATGTACCAAACATACTTTCCGTGCTCCTAGACATTTCCTAAAAAAGGGTTTAAATTCGGAAACACTAGACCTACGGAAAATTCTTACGGAACAAACTAATAGACTGTCTACCCCTTTTTCTGATTGGTTGAATCGCTCCCACCTTCCGTGATTTGAGGGCTGCAACCCCTCTAATTTTTCTCCACGTGAGTCCGTAAGCTGGAACCCGTAGAAATCAGTCCAAATTAGATCCTGCGATGCGCCCAAACTGACGGATGATTGTCTTGCCAATAATTCGCAATCGTGACTGAGAAGATCATCTTTGTTTTTTCGTGCATAAAACAAATCGTGGAAAGATCTCTCTATCATAGCATAAACAAATCGGGCAACGTACGTGCAGAATCTGCTAGCTGGTCGGGACACTAGGCACAAAATCAATCCGTGAATTCTTCTGTCATGCGTGTCACGAAATTAATCTATCAACGTGCTGCCCCCGGATCCGCTGATTATAGAACCGTGCACACAAGATGCCTGTTTTGTTCCGTTGCACGTGAGGAGATGAAGCATGAAAGGGACGACTTGGTGTGTAAAAGCGAGCCTTTCCACTCCGGGTAGGCAAACCAGTACCCACCACTTGTCCTCCTAGTATTATCGTGGCTGCAATGAGACGACGGTGGCGTTGCGCACCGCCGTAGCTGGCATTGATGGTTAGGCTGCGAATAGAGGGCTCTTGATAGTCGACGGTTATTGCAGTTGAGCTCGTCATTTCGCTGCTGCACTCTTACGGGTAACTAAGTACCTAGACAAATCTATAATCTATAATCTATAATATCTATATAAGAGCAACCTACTAAGTTGATTTCTCTCAACATGCAAGGTATCCACCTCATTAAGTATCCTTGACCAATCCTAGAATGCCACCTAAGAAAATCTGCCACATCATAACGTATTTTTCATGATTTAATTTGCCTCAATTCACACTAACCCACCGTCCTGCATAGTGACTTTTTAATATCCTCTAACCAGTCTTTCAAGTGGTGAGAAACTAGCATCCTCCGTGCATGGTTAATTAAACCTGCCATTATCTCTTCCACTGCTTCCACCTATAAATTATGTACGTGACAATGACACCCAGCCAATGACTCTTCAACCTGCAGCGCTCATGGGCTCCTGCCTACTCAAAATCATACCGCCATGGAGCCTGCTCACCGCCGAACTCCATCCAGTTCCCGAGCGGTGCCGCATTTCCTATATCATCCAGTCCATGTCCCTCCCTGCTCGACACCTCTCAGAGCACAAGCCCATGAGGCGACTTGGTATCTGGATAACGCCGGCGGCGACGCGGTCCATGTTCATGTATGCGCTTCTTGGCCAGATAATCTAAGTATGGAGCGACAACAGCTGCCAGTCCCTTCATTGTTTCATGCAGGTAGTTCTGATCAGCAATAAGCTCAAAAAAAAATGATCAGCAATTAATTCACCATGGTCGGTATACTATTCTATTCCTGCAAGTTCTTGCCATTCCCACATGATAAGGTTATGATGATATAGTACATATAGCGCTATATAACTCTATAGAATATAACGATATTCTATGGTTAATCCGGGTGACAAGGGTATAGCTAATAGAGCCCGTTAGTTGAGTACCCCTAAGGCCCGTTTAGCTAGGCCCAATTGTAATGATAGTCGAATACGAGTTATTACCGTATGTCGATATTTGTAATCTGTATCGAACCCTACCCGATCCTCGAGACCTGGCCACCTATATATAGGGGCCAGGAGGGGACGG
Source organism: Dactylis glomerata (assembly GCA_007115705.1). Classification (NCBI taxonomy): domain Eukaryota; kingdom Viridiplantae; phylum Streptophyta; class Magnoliopsida; order Poales; family Poaceae; genus Dactylis; species Dactylis glomerata. The sequence goes on along the minus strand of QXEO01000247.1, from coordinate 8,738,576 downwards.
TGTAGGCCAGATTAAAAGCAAGCCAGGTTGAACACCCAAGTTTACTTTCGATATACACTTATTTCGACTAACTTTACCTTCGAGTTCATCCGACGCCCTATCTCCCCGATCCTAAGTCCTTCATCTAGGACATTTGTCGAGATAACCCCTCGTCAATTGGCGCCGACCGTGGGGACTTTGGGCGTTGGAGTCATGAATTCAACGGCTTTTTCGCTTTTAGCCAACAGCAGTCAAGAAATCGACGGAAGTCAAGAGGTGGAGCTAACCATCGGAAGTTTGAGCATCCTCATCGGGCCGTCGGGTTCGTCCCGCCTTTCGGATCCAACGAAACAAGACCCATCGGCAAACGAGCCTGAAACAACAGCAATAATGGAGTATTTCGACGGCTCATCCAGCGAGGTAAACTCGCCGGACAGCTCAGAAGAAGTGCAAAAAAGGGAAATTTCAGAAGACAACAAAGAAAAGGGCAACCTCAGTACAGAAATCCAACTCGACGATCTCACGATCTGCCTCGACAATATCTCAGACAACTCAACAGACACATGGAAGACAGGGCTAGAGCTTTCTGAAGACAGCAACTCGATCTTTTCAAGCTTTAATAGCAACATCGGCAAGCAGTGCCAGGTACTCGCCATTGTGGGCGACAATTCAGAAGAATTCGATGAAAATAACAACCCAGTGATAAACCCAGCAAATATCGACAGAGGAGCAAATCACCTGGCAGAAGGACAAACAGTGGAATCCCTCACAGCCAGGGAGAAAATTCGACTATCAGTCGACGAGTGGAAAATAATAAGAGAAGCCGTAGAACACGGCACACCAATACCATCCAGCTCCAGTAAAGACATGCTTTTTGGGTATCATTACGCCCTCAGGCAGCAAGCAAAGCAATTAGCAAAAGAAAAGGTAGAGATACAAAGAAGAAAAGATTCAGCCATTGCAGCCAGCGAAGCTGCTCGTAGAGCACGAAGCGACGCATCATACAGCAACGCAAGGAAAAATCGTCGACATGGCTCAAGGTATGACAACCTCGAGTACTCCGACAGGCAAAGTATTTCCAAAAACCTCGACTCGTCCTTCCTATCGGTCGACGAGCAGGGAAACATCCTACCATAAACTCCTGAAGCAGCACTAGTGGTAGCACAAGCATATCTACTTACAACTCGACCAAGTCCAGGAGATCCTAGAGAACATATGCATAGAGCAGCTGAAGGAAATATGCCCTAGAGGCAATAATAATATTGTTATTATCATATTTCTTGTTCATGATAATATTTATACTCCATGCTATAATTGTATTAAGCGGAAACATTAATACTTGTGTGGTTTATGAACAACACCGTATCCCTAGTACGCCTCTATGGACTAGCTCATTGATTAATGATGGTTAAGGTTTCCAAACCATAGACATGAGTTGTCGATTAATAATGAGGTCATGTCATTAGGAGAATGATGTGATGGACAGACCCAAATAAAGCAGAGCAATTAGATCGTGTCATCGTGTTCATCTTTGCGAAGCTTTTCCTATGTCAAGTATTGTATTCCTTAGACCATGAGATAATACAACTCCCTAGTATCGGAAGAAAGCTTTGAAGTCATCAAACGTCATCCTATGTGAGGGTGATAATAAAGGTGTCTCTCAGGTGATCGGAAAGTACTTGTTGGGTTGTATGTATCGAGATGGAATTTGTCCCTCCCGAGTCGGAGAGATATACTTCGGGCCCACTCGGTAATCGATATCAATACCGCTTGCAAGCATGTGGTTAAGGAGTTAATCACAAAGTGATATCGGATTACGGAACGAGTAAAGTACTTGCTGTGAACGAGATTGAACAAGGTATGGCGATACCGACGATCAAATCTCGGGCGAGTAAAATATCGTGTGACGAAGGGAATACATATACGGGATTAATTGAATCCTGACATCGTGGTTCATCCGATATGATCATCGATGAATATGTGGGAGTCAATATGGGTTTCCAGATCCCGCTATTGATTATTGATAGAAGATCATGTCTGCATATTCTCGAACCCGTAGGGTCACACACTTAACGTGCATCGACGCTAGGATAGAATGGATAATTGGTTTATGAGTTTTAGTTCGGAGTCTCGGATGAGATCCAGGACGTCACGAGAGGTTCCGGAATGGTCCGGAGAATAAGATTCATATAAAGGAAAGCAGTTTTTGGATTCCGAAAAGGTTTCGGAGTTTATCGGTATTGTACCGGAAGGTTCTAGAAGGTTCCGGAGTGGGACCAACGTGGGCCCACTTGACGGAGGCCTGCGTGGGCCTAAGGGGAAGTGCCCTGGCCGCCCTGGGCCAGGCGCACAAGGCCCCTAAGGCCCAGCCGGCCAGCCCAAGGGGAAACCCTAAGGGAGTCTTCAAAGAAGGAAGGGGGGGAAACTTGCCCCCCACTCTTCCTACTCCAAGTCGGCTAGGGTTTGGGGAGAGGCCAAGCTGGCCTTGGCCGGCCACCCCTCTATATATAGGGGGGCAAGGGCGCAGTCCTCTCTCACCCCCGAACCCAAACCCTAGCCGCCAACTGCTGCCCTCCCTCTTTCTCTCTCGCGACTGCGCGTAGGCGAAGCCCTGCCGCAGAAACTCTCCACCATAAGCACCACGCCGTCGTGCTGCTGATCCAATCTATCTCTCCACCATACTTGCTGGACCAAGGAAGGAGGAGACGTCGCTGCACCGCACGTGTGCAACTCTCGGAGGCGCCGCCACTTGCGGCGTAGGATCGGATCGGATCGCGAGGAGGAGACGGCGAGTACGACTACGTCAACCACGTTCTATTGAACGTTTCCGCTGTGCGAATCTTCAAGGGTATGAAGATCTCATCTACCTCTCTCGTTGATTACTTCTCCTAGATTAGATCTTGGCTTTCTTGTTCGCATCCGTAGGAAATTTTTTGATTTACTATGCTGCGAAACCCTTCAGTGGTATCAGAGCCAGGTTTATGCGTAGATGTGTTTCACGAGTAGAACGCAACATGCTTGTTGCGGGCGTTGATGTTTTCTGTTGCAAACCTCTTGTTGTGTATTTCTTATGGCGCGGTATAGTGAGATTGAAGCAGTCCAGGCCAACTTTACGCGACCGCGTTCGCGAGACCGGCTCCGCACTTGACGTGTGGCTTGTTCCACACATGCGGCTGGTGGATGCCAGTTTCTCTCACTATAGTAGTCATGGGACTTACATCGGATGTTAGCAACCATAATATCACCGTTGTGGCTTTTCGTAGGTAAGAATCGTTCTTAGCTTGCTACTCCCATAAGCCACGTAAAACATGCAACAACAAAGTAGAGGCGTCTAACTTGTTTTTGCAGGGAGTGTTTTGTGATATGGTATGGCCCAAGACATGATGAGTATGAATTGAGTTGTATGCAATGATCATGTTTTGTAATCTTTCACGACTTGCATGTCGATGAGTTCACAACCGGCAGGAGCCATATGGTTGTCTTTATAATTATGTATGACCTGCGTGTCAACTTCTTATACGCCATGTAATAGCTTTACTTTATCGCTAAGTAGTTAGCAATAGTTGTAGTTGCTATTCGTGGTGGAGGCAATCATGGTGGAGTGATGGAGATCATGCCGGCGCGCACAAGATGGAGATCATGTCGCGGAGATTGGCTATACCATGTCACATAAAATTATATGCATGTGATGTTTATCCTTTTATGTATCTTATTATGCTTAGATCGCGACGGTAGCATTATAAGATGATTCCTCACTTAAAGATCAAGATAAAATTGTGTTCTCCCCTCGTATGCGCCGTTGCGAAAGTTCGTCGTGTTCAAGCATCTCGTGATGATTGGGTGCTATAAACTCTACGTCCACATACAACGGGTGCAAGCCAGTATTTGCACATGCGGAGATACTTGGGTTTGACTTGACGAGCCTAGCATGTACAGACATGGCCTCGGAACACACGGACCGAAAGGTCAAGCATGAGTCATATGGATGATATGATCAACATGTTGATGTTCACCATTAAAACTACATCATTCACGTGATGATCGGTCTCGGTGTAGTGAATTTGGATCATGCTTCACTAAACAACTTTGAGGGATGTTGAATTTAGTGGGAGTTCATTAGTAATTTGATTAACTTGAACTAATTATCATGAACTAAATCTTAGTGTATTTGCATAAGTCGTTGTAGTCTTTGGCACCGTTTCCCACCAACACTTAGCTTAATTGAGTTAAAAGAACTATAGATTTCTGGATAATCACTTTTCGGGCTAGTGCCGTTTAGTTAGAATGTCAAGACTAAAGATTAAGTCCTATTGCAAACTTTAGCAAACCTTGCTTGCTCCATACGATTTAATAAATTGTATTAATCTAAGAGCAACGATTCAAGTTTAGTATCTAAAGATCATATGTTTGCCTTCATGATAAATTGATCTTCAAAAATTGTTTGAGAATCAAAGTGATCATCGAGCTGAAAGAATTGTTTCAGAAACAAATAAGAAGTGAAAGATATTTGATATCTAAGACTTTGATTGTTTGCAAAATGATAAAGTATAATTTAGTAAAATAACATATGCTCATATTGTATGACTATATGCGAAGATTGAAGATGCTAGGCGTCCCGATCACCCAAAAGTTTGGGAACTAATATTATACTTGCATTCATCCTTATAAGCTATAGTAGTTTCATCATGAAAGATGTCATGATAGGACGAATGAAAAGGTATCGGCTAAATTGTTTTGCTATACCAAAAGAATACTAAAGAATGGAATCTAGAAGAATACCAATCATATGATGATGGCGATCCACTTCAAAGTGCAAAATCCAAGGCTATTAGTATTTGACTAACATCCTTTGGACTATGTGTCAAATGATTGATGCCACTATTGATGTCGATAGATTCTTCTAAAAGGAGAGGAAACGCTAAATAGGATCTGCAAAAGGTATTTGGTAGAAAAGGAAAAGACTGGAATTGTCCAGCTCAGGTATATAAATGATATACATGTTATAGATGAATTCTTTTGCTCGTTAACAATGTAATTCTTGGGTATTCGATACTGATTTGTTGGTATGAAATGTCATACAAAGCAACACAATACAAGAAGTACAATGGCCTAAGTAACTAGTAAAAGAATATGGTAATGATGCATGTCGAGATACAAATAAAAGTGTTATTGTGCTTCTCGTCGACATCAAATCTAGCCTTCAAGATATTTCATGAACTTAATAATTGTTATTTTGTTCTGGTATTATGAGAGCAATGGTTGTTCAAATTATTACCGTCTTCCATAATCGATGGATAGATTATTATTATCTTGTTGGTGAAATAGACATTTATAACACTAATGCTAAAGGTCGCAAGACAAAACAAATTTCACTTATATGTGACACCACCGTTTAAGTCATATTGGAAACAAAACATGCAAGAAATTCTATATTGATAGATTTTCGAGTCATTTAATTTTGAATTGATTGACGCTTGTGAGACTTTTCCTAAAGATGATTAAACTCCGTTCATAGGCCATAGAAAGAACAAGCGACTAACTACATGGAGATCGTACATGTTGATGTATGTAGTTCATGTGTGAAGTCGAGCATGGTGTATTTTCTATTTCATCAATGACTCGAATAGATGTACGGTATATCTACTTGATGAGATAGAAGTATGAAATTGTTAAATTTATGAAGTGAAAATTGTTGTAACAAGAATATTCAAGTTATATGATTAGATCATAAAAGAAGAATATTTGAGTTACAAGTTTAGCAAACATCTAAGAGTTAGAGGAATTGTTCCACAAACTTGCATCGTGATAAACACCATAGGAGTATGGAGTTTTCGATGGATGTAATCAAACCTTGTTTGACATGGTTAGATCAATGATGAAATAAACTACCAATATAATTTGTGGATTATGCTTTAGAGACTACCGCTTTTCACTGAATAGAGTGCCATCATAATCTACTGAAATGACACCATACAAGTTATAGTTGTCTTTTCTTGAATTTTGGTATGCAAGGCATATGTGTAAAATGTTTACAACCAAAATTGGATTAGTAAGTCTTTGTAGGTTATCCCAAAGAATGTCGATGGGTGTTTCTTCTGCCATAAACCCAATTAAAGGTGATTGTCACTGAAAGAAGTGAACTTCTTATGAAGGAGTTTTTCGCGAAAGGTTTAAGTGGGAGGAAGATAGAACTTGATGAGGTTATTGAATCTGAGCAAGATGATCAAAGTAGCGCAGCACCAGAATATGTTCTGGAAGCGGCAACTGCATTCATAGATCACGCGTCTACAATATGTTGTAGTCACGACATCAAAGTTCCTATTTAACCAAGTTGGTCGTAATCAAATAGCAAGATTTGAGGACGAGATATTATTAGATAATAGTAACCAACAATATACAAAGAAGCGATGATGGGCCCTGACTTCGTCATATGAATTATTCTAGCAACAATTACATATCGAGATATGTTAGTTGAATAAACGAAACAACATTCCTCTACCGGAATGCACACCAAGGACGTGTACCTGACACGACCCAATGGGTTTTGTTAATTCAAAGGTTGCTAGATATGTATGCAAACTTCTATGGTAGAAGTAAGCATAGCGAAGTTGGAATCTTCAATGATGAAAATGTTAAAGTGTTAATTTCATCAAGATATTTGAAGATGCTTGTATTTACAAGAAAGTAAGTGGGAGCGCTAAGACATATTTCTAATGCTTTTTGTAGATGACATATCGTTCATTGGAAATTATGTGTTTTTCTTGATATTGTTAAGTTTTTCATTATAATTGGATTTTTGATGAAAGACTTAGGCAAAACCAGAATATTGAGCATCAATGTCTATACAGATAGATTGAGGCACTAATATAGTTTTGCCAGAGTACATAGATGAAATATTGAATTTGTTCAATATGGAAACAATAAGAACGGTTCTTGTTGCATGGAAGAGGTTGGAGCAAGAATCAATTGTTTTGACACTTGATGAGTGAAACCACAAGAATGATTTTATCAATCTTGTATACCATGATATGTAGATCCAGATGTGTCCAATGCTCTAAAGGTTATAGCATTCATATGATGATCGTTGGATAATAGTAAAGATATTCTTATGCACTTTCGAAGAAATAAGAATATGTTCTGTATGCAGAAGTGACAAATGGTTCATTGTAATGAGTTACATTGGCTTTGTCACACATACAAGTAAAATTTTATCTCAATTTTTAAGCTATTTGTTTTGAGTTAGAAGGTGGCACAATAAAATGGAAGAAAGTTCCATGATGACTTGGATGAGTTCCAATGTTAACATTGTGGCGGACACTGCAACGAGGGCTAAGTATATATTTGCTTTAGAAGCGGCATAAAGATGCAAAGTAGATAGTGATAATCCAACTTCTTTGTGGCACTGTCGTCTAGGTCATATTGGCGTAAAACGCATGAAGAAACTCCATTCTGATGGACTTTTGGAGTCTCTTGATTTTGAATCATTTGACACGTGCGAGCCATGCCTCATGGGCAAGATGATCAAAACCCCGTTCTCCGGAATAATGGAGCGAGCAACGGACTTATTGGAAATCATACATACCGATGTGTGCGGACCAATGAGTATTTCGACGCACGGTCGATATCGCTATTTTTCAAAGTGTGCTAGTACTATGTAGTTCTATTGTATGACAATAGTGACAACATAGTCTCGGCCAAGATACAAAGGTCTCACCAGAAGACCAAATTTATACGATGCCATCTCATGTCAAGATGAGTAATGCGTGATGACGCAAAAGATATGCAAATACAAACGGACCTGAAAGTGTCAGACCCGTAGATAAGGTTTACCACGTGCAACGCGTATGAGTAACACCGGAATGCCATAGGTGTTGAATGCGCAAGTATTAACTAGATTATTGACTCTAGTGCAAGTGGGAGACTGAAGGAAATATGCCCTAGAGGCAATAATAATATTGTTATTATCATATTTCTTGTTCATGATAATATTTATACTCCATGCTATAATTGTATTAAGCGGAAACATTAATACTTGTGTGGTTTATGAACAACACCGTATCCCTAGTACGCCTCTATGGACTAGCTCATTGATTAATGATGGTTAAGGTTTCCTAACCATAGACATGAGTTGTCGATTAATAATGAGGTCATGTCATTAGGAGAATGATGTGATGGACAGACCCAAATAAAGCAGAGCAATTAGATCGTGTCATCGTGTTCATCTTTGCGAAGCTTTTCCTATGTCAAGTATTGTATTCCTTAGACCATGAGATAATACAACTCCCTAGTATCGGAAGAAAGCTTTGAAGTCATCAAACGTCATCCTATGTGAGGGTGATAATAAAGGTGTCTCTCAGGTGATCGGAAAGTACTTGTTGGGTTGTATGTATCGAGATGGAATTTGTCCCTCCCGAGTCGGAGAGATATACTTCGGGCCCACTCGGTAATCGATATCAATACCGCTTGCAAGCATGTGGTTAAGGAGTTAATCACAAAGTGATATCGGATTACGGAACGAGTAAAGTACTTGCTGTGAACGAGATTGAACAAGGTATGGCGATACCGACGATCAAATCTCGGGCGAGTAAAATATCGTGTGACGAAGGGAATACATATACGGGATTAATTGAATCCTGACATCGTGGTTCATCTGATATGATCATCGATGAATATGTGGGAGTCAATATGGGTTTCCAGATCCCACTATTGATTATTGATAGAAGATCATGTCTGCATATTCTCGAACCCGTAGGGTCACACACTTAACGTGCATCGACGCTAGGATAGAATGGATAATTGGTTTATGAGTTTTAGTTCGGAGTCTCGGATGAGATCCAGGACGTCACGAGAGGTTCCGGAATGGTCCGGAGAATAAGATTCATATAAAGGAAAGCAGTTTTTGGATTCCGGAAAGGTTTCGGAGTTTATCGGTATTGTACCGGAAGGTTCTAGAAGGTTCCGGAGTGGGACCAACGTGGGCCCACTTGACGGAGGCCTGCGTGGGCCTAAGGGGAAGTGCCCTGGACGCCCTGGGCCAGGCGCACAAGGCCCCTAAGGCCCAGCCGGCCAGCCCAAGGGGAAACCCTAAGGGAGTCTTCAAAGAAGGAAGGGGGGGGGGAAACTTGCCCCCCACTCTTCCTACTCCAAGTCGGCTAGGGTTTGGGGAGAGGCCAAGCTGGCCTTGGCCGGCCACCCCTCTATATATAGGGGGGCAAGGGCGCAGTCCTCTCTCACCCCCGAACCCAAACCCTAGCCGCCAACTGCTGCCCTCCCTCTTTCTCTCTCGCGACTGCGCGTAGGCGAAGCCCTGCCGCAGAAACTCTCCACCATAAGCACCACGCCGTCGTGCTGCTGATCCAATCTATCTCTCCACCATACTTGCTGGACCAAGGAAGGAGGAGACGTCGCTGCACCGCACGTGTGCAACTCTCGGAGGCGCCGCCACTTGCGGCGTAGGATCGGATCGGATCGCGAGGAGGAGACGGCGAGTACGACTACGTCAACCACGTTCTATTGAACGTTTCCGCTGTGCGAATCTTCAAGGGTATGAAGATCTCATCTACCTCTCTCGTTGATTACTTCTCCTAGATTAGATCTTGGCTTTCTTGTTCGCATCCGTAGGAAATTTTTTGATTTACTATGCTGCGAAACCCTTCAGTAGCACTAAACGGACTCAATATGGTGGGCCACAAGCTATCAGCAAAAGGAGAAGAAGCACATCACCACAAAGAAGCGCACAAAGCAAGATCACCTTGTCGTCACAATAGTCCTCGGCATAGAAGCAGCAAACGCCGATCTCGATCGCCATCACCAAAACAGCACGGTGGGACTCGAAGATCGCGATCCCCAAATGAAAGGCGCGACTATGAGGACGACGAAAAGGAGATGGGGGCATCGTGCTTTACTCGTAGGGTTCGCACCACTCTAGTTCCTAAGGGATTCAAGCTACCTCATGACCAGCAAAAGTACGACGGATCACAGGAACCACAATCATGGCTCGCAGATTACTTACAAGCAGTTCAAATACTAGGAGGAACCAAAGAGACAGCAATGCAAAGTTTGCAGTTACACCTCACCGGAGCAGCAAGGTCATGGTTGAGCAAACTTGAGAAAGAATCCATTGGAAGCTGGGAAGACCTCACAAAGCAATTTAAAAGCAACTTCAGGTCGACGTACAAACGGCCAGCATCAATAGAAGAAGTCAAGGCATGCGTGCAGCAACGCGACGAAACACTACGGGCATACATCCAAAGATGGAGCCTCATCAAAAATTCAGCAGTCGAAGTTTCAGACGAAAGAGCAATAGACGCGTTCGTCATTGGATTAAGGCGAAGAGACCTAGTCGAAGAGATGGGTAGAATCAAGCCAAAAACAGTGTCAGATCTCATGGACACAGCAAACAGATTTGCAGATGGAGAAGATGCGTGCAACAACAAACGGACACGATCTCCAGAGGACAACAGAAGAAACAGATACGGAAGTCAAAGGAGACGATCCCGAAACTACGACACCTACGGCTCTCATAACCAAGTCGTCGCAGGATATAAAGACAACAGTTATCAGGGAAACGACCGCAGAAGCTCGGGATATCGCGGCTACGGGAGAGAGGAGTATAAGAAGTTTCCACCAAGAGAATCCAGAGAGTACAACCCATCACCAGAGGATATGCTCAACGGGCCTTGTCATATACATTCAGCGTTCGTCGACGGGAAGCGAGTATCAAGGCACGCGATGAAAGACTGCACAACATTCTTAAAGCTACAAGAAGCAGCAATAAACAAACAAACCGAGGCAAGGCGACAAGGATTCGAAGGTAGTAACAATCCCGCGACAAACCAGCAAGGAAACAACGGAGCTCCTCAAGGACAAGACCAGCAAAACAAGGGACACGACGATGACAACGAAGGGTACGTCCCATCAAAAGGACACATTACAGCAATGATACAACCTGTGCCCAAGTCGAACAAAGAAGAAAAGAGTATAACTCGACAAGTCAATCTAGCAGTCATGTCGCCTCCAGCTACAACAGAATATCTGCATTGGTCAGAACAACCAATCGAGTTCAACAGAGAGGACCACCCCATAACAGTACCTCGGCCAGGAAACGCGCCTCTGGTACTCAAAGCTCAAATCGGCGCGTATGATGTCGACAGAATATTCATGGACGCAGGAAGTGGAATTAACCTGATATACGCAAAAACACTCAGGGCAATGCACATATCATTGGAATTCCTAAAACCAACAGATTGCTCCTTCCATGGAATCGTACCAGAAAGTGCTAATTACCCGTTGGGTCGAATAGCACTCAATGTTTGCTTCGGCAACCGACAAAACTACAGAAGGGAAAAACTAGACTTTGAAGTAATGGACTGGCCATCGCAATATCACGCAATCCTCGGACGACCTGCGTTTTCGCGATTCATGGCAGTGCCTCACTACACATATTTGGTACTTAAAATGCCAGGACCAAAAGGAATAATCACAGTGAAAGGAAGCTTTGAAGTTTCAGATCTCTGCGACAGGGAATTCCACAAGATGGCGCAAAATTTTGGCGTAATAGCCAACCATGCAGAAAAGGCAAAGAGCGCGACTACAGAAGGCGTCAAGCTACTCGAAGGATGCACCGTGGAGCCCGAAACGAAGAAGCCACGAACAGGAACATCAGGAGAAGACACAGGCGCAGAAGAGAAAGGGAAAGCTACGGCGACATAAGCATCATAAAGACAATAGAGTAGAACAATAAAGGCCGTAAAAGCCACGAGTTATTCCAGGGGCAATGCCCTCTAGATCCAGAACACGGGTCACAGGCCGGATCTCTTGGGTCACCCCATGTATCTTACATTAAAAGTATAAATAAAGACAAAGCGTTCCTCATATTCGAGTTTACGAGTCTTTCAAAGAGAATATGCGGCAAACGCACGAACCATACAAATACGCCTTGAGAATAAATTTCAGACATATAGTCGCGAAATAAATAATCTCTCGCGTTCCACACATACTTTACAACATCGGGTTGTCAGAATCATCTACGCCTAAAGGATCTAAATAATGATACTCGCAGAAAAACGCAGCATCCGCCTCTAGAAGCCTAGCTACAAGTCTTCGAGCAGGTTGAAGCGTGTTCTCCATATGAACCCGAAGGCTAGCTCCACCTGGAGCTAAACTTAAGGACATCGTGCTATAATTCAATCTGGGGTGCCACTTGCGTATCCACCCGAGAGCAAAATTGGCACCAGCCACTAAGTTCAGTTCTATTAACCTATGAATACGATGGCTGGATCGGAAAGTATCAAGAAGAAGTGGGAAAGTTACAGGCAAAGGATTACGGGGAAGCATGATGGAGTGCATAGTTGTAAGAGCTCGCCGGCAACCATCAACTGACTCGCCAATGTGCTGGGCACGATCTTGAAGCAATACAATGGCGCTACGGCGTCGAGGATCAGACCACAGAGTCTCATAGCCAGTCGACATCTTCTCCAAAGCAGCATTTCGCTCAGCAACTCGACGTTCTTCAGCAGCAAAATTCAAGCAAGTACCTACAATGACAAATATATCACAAAAGAAGTGCACAAACAGCCAAAAGAAGAAGTCGAAAGAAAACTCACATCGCAACAGCTCGCAAGCAGACTAGACAATTCTAAGAATGAAAGATTCGCACTCTTCATTATGAACAACCTTCGCCGTCAAGCTGGAGACCTTTTCTTCAAGTGAAGAGATTTTCTTCATATAGCCACTGGCCTGGCTAGCCTTTTTAATAGCCATCTGTGCTTGGCGTTTAGCCAAGGATAGGCGAGTCTCAAGGTCAGAAATCCTGGAAGAGTATTCTTCGCAGTGACTACATCGACTAGGAGTCGACGAAATCTGAGGATTGAATCCGCGAGCAGAGGAAGGAGCAGGAGCATGAGAAGAAGGATCACTGTCACGCATCGACTACAAAAAGAAAGAAAGGAGAAACAATTTCAGAAAGATAGCATAATACTCCATACAAAGAAGATATATTTACATAAGACCACAACCCTATGGCTAAGATTCTCGGGTTGCACTTAATTGGAGTCTTTACATTCAAAAGGAGAAAACTAAATACTACAAAGAAGCTGAATCTACGCCACCTCAGCATTGTGCTCCGTGGAAGAAGGGGGCGCGGCCAGTTCCTCGCTAGAAGTCGATGGTGGCACTGGAGCCTTCGGCGCTGGAGATGGTGCAGCAGGCACAGCAGAGGCTGCCGAAGGAGAAATTGTGTTCAGCAATGCAGGCGCCAACTTCTTCGCCTTCTCGAAAAACACCTTCATCTCGTCGCGGGTATGGCCATGGGGGGAGTTAACTTTCTCCCAATCAAAGTCTGTGCCATGCGCAAGAGAAAGGACAATGGCACCTTCGGCGCCGCGCTTAATGGACAGCCCCTTCAGATGGAGAGTGGGGTCTTCATCGCTGTCAAAAGTCTTGGCGAGTTCAGTCAAGTTGCCCTTTGGGATTGACATCTTTTTCTTCGGCCATAACCCGACAAATAGCCGTGACAGAACGCGGCCAACCAACTCAAAAGTTTCCTGGATAGATATCCAGTTTTCTTCGAGTAGGTTAACCGCATCCATAAGAGGATCATCATCCGTTTGCAGGGACGACGGAGATACCCCTGTGAATTCTAAAGCAATAGAAAAGAAAGGAAGAGGCAAGTGTCAACAAATACACCAGTGCAACAGGGGACGAAAACAGAAGACAAGTCGAAGAACTTACTTTCGGCAGCAGTAGACATGGTGTGAAGACGCTCCGCCACGGCTTGCTCTCGTTGAGCATGCTCTTGGTTGGCATCTGCTAACGCCCTCTCAGCTTTCTTCGCCTTGGCAAGCGTAGATTTCTGCGATTTCTCAGCAATTGCCTTAGCAGCGGTCGCAGCATCATAAGCTTTTTGCGAAGCTTTGAGCTCCGCTTCCAGCGACGCAATGCGAGCATTGGCTGTTGCTAAAGCAGCTGCAAAAGCAGACGAAAGGAAGTCAGATAAACAGCAAGAGAAGAAGCGCAGAAAAAAAGTAATGATTGAACATCAAAATTGTACCTTCGGAAGACTTTGCAACCTTTAGGTACCCCGCACACTCCGTGCCCAGGGCGATAAATCTCTTCACCAAAGCCTGATAAAAGAAGAGTGTAAGAGTAGAAGTGCATGAAAGGAAAGAAGGGAAAAAAGAATCGCTCACATCATCAGAAGAAACTGTAGAAGCATGGGCCTCCAGAGAAACCTCGGCTTCTTTGGTCTTCTTCGCGCGTTTGAGGTTTCGGGCTTGAGTTTGAGAAACCTTCTTTACAGAGGCCCTGGTAGTCCTCGGAGCAACATATGGTTCGACAGGCTCATCAATCGCCACAGGAGAAGATGGTGGAACAGCCGTCGCACATGTTGGTGGTTCTTCATCATTACTGCATGAAAAGTATAAGTTATAAGCAAGAGGCAAGAACAAAGCAATTGAAAAGTTCGACTACAATACTTACGATGCAAGCATGTCAAAGTACTCCATATCTTCTGCAAGAGCGGGGGTTTTTCCAGCCGCTGCAGAACTCGATGAAGCAATTTTGTCGACACATTTCCGTTTTTTGTCGACACCAACATCTTCAGTAAGAGTAGGAGGAGGAGATGTCGACGAGCTAGTCTCATCTTCTGATTCTTCGACATCATCTCCGTCCTGACTTTCGTCAGCCTCGGGGGCTTCAGATGCAGGAGATGCTAGATCAGCAGGAAGGGGCCCTTCCTCTGGAAGAGGGGGACGAGAAACAATGAATTGGTGACCCTGCATATTAATAAATCAGCAGAGTGCAGAGGCAAAGAGTAATGCAAGTCGAAATTAAGAGAAGTTTGACAAAAGTGGATGCAGCGATGTATACCTCAGGAATAGGGTGCACAGAGTCGAAGAAATCTGCCTTCAAGTCAGCAACTGAGTGCTCCTTGGTGAGCTTGGTGAGATTCCTGACTCGCTTGTCGACATCTTCTTTCGACATCAGATCATCAGATATGCGAGTAGGGTCTTCTAAGCCAGAATAAGTCCAAAGCTTGGTGAGGCGGTGCTGTAGGGGTTGAACTCGACGTTGTATGAAAAACGCCATGAGTTGGATACCCGACAAAGCACCTCCTAGGCCTGTTTTCAGATTTTGAATGCGGGATAGAAGAGGAAGAATTTGTGCAACTTCCGCATCTGAGGGAAGCGAGTCCCATGACTTCAATTTCTTCACTTCTTGAGAAGCGTCAAAGGGAGGAAGGCCGAATCCATCTTCAGGAGAGGATTTGCGGTCCTTGATATAGAACCACTTTGACCTCCACCCTTGGACAGATGCGGCCATAGAAAATTCAAGATATTGCGCCTCAGGGTGCACAGAAACAACGGCTCCGCCCAGTTCGGGTTTCCTTGCCAGAGAAACATTGGGACGGAGTCGAAAGATCGATCTCCAGAGAGTGAAGTGGGGCTCAATGCCCAAAAATGACTCGCAGAGAGTCACGAAGCAAGCAATATGGAGAAGGGAATTTGGTGTGAGCTGATGGAGCTGAACACCATAGACAAATAGCAGCCCACGGAGAAACTCGTGGGCAGGAAGTGACAAACCGCGGAAGAGGAAAGCAAGGAACATTACCTGGTAACCGCTCGGGGGCTTCGGGATCCGTTCGGTGCTGGGAAACTTGATGGAATCTTCGGCAGCAATGAGGCCGTCCGCCGTGGCTTTCTCCACCTCCTTCTCGGTGATGGTGGAGCAGACCCAGTTGGTAGCAGAAGACTTGGCCATAGCGCTCCTGGTGGCCAGATGCTTCACGCGCATACAGCACAAAAGTGCGCTCGGGGGCTCCGCAAGAGAGGAAGAGGCAGAGGAGATCAGCAATGGAGGCGGCGGAGGTAACAAGCTGGTGAACAGTACGATTCCCCACTATGCCAGTTATATATCTTCTGGGAGAAGGATCGTGGGCTGAGTCGTGGCGCAAAGATCGGAAACGTTAGCCCACCAACGGTCAAAAATCGTGCAGCCCACTAAACGGTCAAAAAATCGGGAAAATTACAGTGCTACCCATAAAACGGTTCGCATTGATGAAGAGCTACGTCTTTATTGACGTCATCAAGTATATATATAAAGGTAAAAGGATGGCGCCGACGAATGCTGAAACTTATCGAAGGAATCAGATATGAAGGATTTTTTGGTTATAAGCCTTGGGGGCTGTTAATTGCATAAATATCGAGTGGAACTCTTCATTGAAGTAGTGGACCTGAACTAGAAGACAAGATGTTCTTGAAAGTATCTCGAGTTGAAGAACTTTGCAGGTGTGGTGTTTCGAGTTGAAGTGTGACGAGCTATATTATTTCTTGAGCCTATACTCGAAAAAATCTTTTTTCGACTATAGCCTCGGGGGCTACTCCCATCGGGAGCGCTGAGCGCGCACCCGATAATATTCATTGGCAAAGCATTGAAGATTGGAGAAGTGTTACTCCCATCGGGAGCGAGTTTTATGGTTGTAGAAACCCGAATATTTTCAGTCAAACTTTGACTGCGACATAAGATTCTCGAGTTGCGTTGTCGCAACAAAACTCGAATGCCGTGACTTGTCGCGAAGGTAAGACCCCGGGATCCGTCCTGTGTGGCCTGGTATACGCACATGGATGCGCTCTGCTGGTATGTATCCGTGTCTACGACGCGAAGAAAATCCTGGTGGACGCACTGGGTACCCTGAGAACCACTGGGATTCATTTTTTGTAAGTCCTAAATGAGGCAAAAGAATGGGTTTGACCGGTATCCCGAATTCAAGTCCAAGGGGATTGAATTTGAAGTAGGTGACAAGTATCTGTTCCGGCAGTTAACTGACCTCTTGATCCGTCAGAGTTGTCAGGCTTGATCATCAAAACCCCTTGCGAGCAGGTTATTATCATAAAATATAAGTCAAAAGACCAAGTCGAAGATTTGAAGAAGATAAAGAATTGACCAAGTCGAAGATTTGAAGATTAGAGATTCAACCTGAATCTGCAATTCTGGTAGAATCTCAGGGGCTACTGACAAGGGTATAGCTAATAGAGCCCGTTAGTTGAGTACCCCTAAGGCCCGTTTAGCTAGGCCCAATTGTAATGATAGTCGAATACGAGTTATTACCGTATGTCGATATTTGTAATCTGTATCGAACCCTACCCGATCCTCGAGACCTGGCCACCTATATATAGGGGCCAGGAGGGGACGGTGTAGGCCAGATTAAAAGCAAGCCAGGTTGAACACCCAAGTTTACTTTCGATATACACATATTTCGACTAACTTTACCTTCGAGTTCATCCGACGCCCTATCTCCCCGATCCTAAGTCCTTCATCTAGGACATTTGTCGAGTTAACCCCTCGTCACCGGGTGTATTGATATTGGAAAAGTGTGGACATGAATATCACAGATCAGTTTGCTTATGTGGGTTATCCAAAGAAATATTCTGACAACTGAGTAATGAAATTGAGGTGAGATCCTTACATTTATCGGTGCCCAGGTTCGTAGGAAGTCTTACCTCAAGGTTTTCTACTTGATTGCTGATTTACCTTGATCACTACCCTAGCGCAAGATCACGGGCATCTGACAGATTGGTATGAATCATACAAAAAGATACACGTTTTCATTATTTTTCCTTCGGTTCCACTCTACTGCTACAGGTATTACATTGATTTCTACAGGGTCTATAGTTCATCTGTACTAGCTTGGTTCAGTTGGAGACTAGAATCGGATTCTACATATAGAATGAAGAATATATTACTGGATGTTGTATGTTCAAATTTTTCCTACTACCAAATTTGGAATCACCAAAATTATTTGAAATCTTACATAGAACTTTAATAGTCGGGGCCTTTCCATTTGTCCGACCTTGCAAGGGAAAGAGAAATACATAATATTGAAGTATTGTGTTGCTAACAAGCTGATTTCGCCAGAAGATGAAATGTTGATTGGTACCGTTTTCCTTGAATATAGCACCAACCTTTCTTGATCAGACATTGACATGCCATATTGGTCATTCCGACTCAGATCATACGTACATAAATTCTTACACTTACAAAATTCATGATTATTTGGAGATGAACAGTGTTCCTTTCAGATTGCAATAATTGCCTTTTTTGTTTGCACACAGGTGATGAAGTAACATATTTGAAATAACAGTTGCTGCTCTGATGGGGTTTAAATGGTTCTTCTCAATGTGCAATGGATATTATCACAAGTACATTAGCAATGCTTTTTGTTTGTTTGTTCCATACATGTATTTTCTAATTATCAGTTTCCGCCGCAACGCGCGGGGTATCATCTAGTATTCTTTGGTTGAAAAGGCGCACTCTTTCCTTTTTTGCAATGTAAGAAAGTGTGCAGATTTATATGCTACTTAGAAAATGCAACTACCACTAGTAGGAAAAAACTTGTTAGTATAATGCAATCGGTGGCGTTCCAGTGGCACGCCACCAATTTAGCGCCACTAGTATTGTTCGCACCAGTGGCACACTGGTGTTCGGATTGAGCGCCTCTGTTCTACCCCTAGCGTTTCTTAATCGTTGCACGCCTCTAGTATTTATTCCAGGTGCAAAAAAATAAATTTTGATGCCGGACAAGCGTTTTGAAGCAAATACATCGAGATCGTTGTTACATATGAAATAATTAGTTCATCTCGTTTAAACAATATCGAAATTGTCTTACATGTGAACTAGTTGCATCAACTAACTATATAATTAGCTAGTCTAATGGTGATACATAGAAGATGATATCGCCTCACATAATATAGAAACATGAAAGATGTTATCACATAACATAGAATAAGACCAAGAATACAATGACGATCAGTTGGAAGATAATTGTGTAGGTCTTAACCCTACTAGATGCGGACGTTTGTTCCAACTTCATAGTTGCTTCTCTTTTCCTCCAAGGAGTTGAAGTACTCTTCCTCCATCATCTCTTTAGTTGGAAACCCTTTGAAAGAGTTGTTGGGATAGCCTAACACTTGTTTCCTACACTCATCGCATGACATACCGCATACCACTTCTTTTCCTTGAAATGCATATAAGATCGACAATACAACATTACCAACATGAAAGTAATAGTTTAATTCGTATAAGATAATCATCACAAGTCTCAAGCCTACGGAATGCATTCACCGAGAAGAGGAGGCCGTGATGGATTCTTTTTGGCCATCTTCGATCTAATGATAAAACTGTTTAGAGAATGGCAACAAAATACAAACACATATGTGCATATCAATTTGTAAGTTTATATACCATACATGCACACACATAGGTAATACATAGCAATTTATGTAAGTACAGGGAGCAAAACTGGTCAAATTCATATGCATTCTAACAAATGAGACCTACACAAGTGCAAATGAGTGCCGGAGCCGCTAGGTTTTGGCCAACAAAGTAGATGTATGCGCAATTAACTTTTGATTGGTCAGGATTAATCTATACTTTTAGATGATTTTTGTTTTTGCCTAAATATTTGGACTGCAATGACACAAGCTTTTAACAGCTGAAAAGGCAAAACAAAATCACTAACAAGCACGAGCAGTTGGCTTTTACTATTATAACAACTCAGCTTTCTTTGTTTTTTTTGTGTGTGGGGGGGGGGGGGGGGGATGTTTTCTTCTTCCTGAGATGATCAAAAAATAACTTATTTCTACAACGGTAACAGCCATCCGGTCCAGTCATTTGCATTCATGCATGTTCATAAGGTTTGGGGTCATCCTCCAACGTCTACAAATATCGTGTGAGAAATAACTATTTGTGCACCAACCAGGAAGTACTACTAGTCACTTGCTAGAAAAAAGAATTACTAGTAGTTAATTTGGCGGCTACGTGTACAAGAAAGAAGTTTGGTGTTCCGATCATTTGGTCTATGCATTGTTTGCTTCAACATCACCGTCCCTGGTTTCATACTGCACATGGGGGTTTCCTTGCGTCTTGTCTGTGTACCGCGAGGCCGGCAGCAAGGTAACATGCGGCCGGGGGCATGAATAGTCAAGCTTCAGGCCAAAACCCCTCGAAAATCAGGAATTCAGAGAATCCATGTCGCGACCCAATCCATCCTCAAATCAAATCGTCTGCGCATCGGATAAGTTGAGCCTTCGTACTGTGCTCCTAAAATCACATCATGAACCTTTCGTCGCCGTTGAGAAGTCCCCCGCTGCAACGGCCATGATGGTTCGCGAGACCATACACATTGTGTAGTCAGCAGTCACCGGAGTAGAGCAAGACGATAAGTCGATAACGAACAAAGTTGGAAAGCAAGCAAGTAGGCATGAGAGGAGAGGGGTAGAAAGAAAGCGATGGAACGTGGTAGGTTTTGGCGCCGATCTGTCTACCGATCTGAAAAGAAGCTCGCTCAGCTCGTCTACCAAGACGCTATGGCTATGTAGAAATGCTAAAGTGTTTAACGATAAAAACTCTTCTATTTTGCAGGTTATCTACAGAGTTATTGGCTCACTCCGTTTGTGGTCATCTCTGCAACGTCCACAAGATCGAGACCTTTATATGGAGGTCTGTGCACGACTGGAAGCTACGACGAGGAATACTTTTTCCCAACATGGTTGGCCGCATAGCTTACGGATTGGTGCTTCTAGCTAGGCGAGATTACAATTGCTCAACATGATATGTAATTTTGCCTTCATTTTTTTAGTTGATATTTGTTTTTGGGCTATGTGCATCCTTGTTATGCAGAGGCCGAGTGTAAGCTTAATAACTATTAAGTAATAAAACGCTCTTTATCGAAAAAAACCAAGACGCTCTGCCCCTGCCTTTCTGCTCGCCCAATGGCGTGGCCGTGGAATGTCGAGTCCACGGACCGGCGCCGGGCAACGTGCGCCTGCACTGCTACAGGGAGGCCATTGCCTACCACCCTAGCTGCTTCTACTACCTAGCCTAGGCACAAGGATCGTCTTGCACCGATGCACCAAGTGTACAGGGGTTCTTGGGTTTCGCAGAGGTGCCGAGGATTCGGATTCCGGAGGCGGCGACGAGCTCGCTCCGTGGGCACGGTTCATGGCGACGGGGTGGTCAGAGCTCGGGTTCACGGGCGCTATGGTGGCGCGCCGTGGAGGTAGAGGCCGACTCGGAATTCAGAAACGGTCCCGAGACCAGACCGCGTGGCGACAAGTCCCCCGTCGCATCCATCGTTTCCGATGCTCGCCCCAAATCTAATCCCAATCTTTGAGTAATCCCCGGCACCTAGTAAGTCTAATCAGGGTCCCACGTAAACATGCACCGGTGCCTAGTGTGATTTTTTGCTGCTACAGACTTACAGTACAACTTTGTGCGGCAGCATTTTGTAGGAGTCGTGATACTACATTTTAGTAGTTCAATATTTAAAATTCAAACGATTCTATGATTCTAAATAATTTGAAGATTTTTTTTAGGGAAACAGACGGACTCTATCTTGCCGCGAGCTATATTGATTGGCAAATATATTTACATCGTCTAAGATTTTCTGAATTCATCTACCCGAATACAATAAAAAAATACATAGCTTGTTAAGCTAAAGCAAAGGATAAAATAAACTTGCAAGGCGCGCGCCGTAGACGGCTAACTTTCAAAGCTTGGTAAGTTTTATGTACAATAAGCTTGTAAGAACTTGTAAGATACCCGCCCCATTTCTGACATATTGTGCCTCCCCATCTCAATGCAAACCTGCACAAAAGTTCAAAAACACACAAGCATAGCAAATCAAATCATTTGGTGAGGATATAAGTTTGTTCTCAAACCATGCTCTATTTCTAAATTTCCAAATTTTCCAACAAATTGCAGCAATCAGAGTGATCTCCATATTTACTCTCGCTTTGACATACCGAGGAATCCTCCAGAAGAAGGAACCTGGTTTGTTAGGGCATGTACAATGCAGGCGCTTAGATGGGCGCTAGGGAATAAAATCCCTGCTGTTATGCCCGTGTGCATCTTAATCCTGGTCCGATCCTGGTCTCTGGCGTAGCGTCGCTGCTTGCAATTGTGTCGGGCGCTTAATACAATCTGCTCGGCTGGTGGGTGGATGGACGGGTGGGCCTTCATCTTAATTAGCACTCTTGCATAGCTTTTTCCATTGAAAGGTGCGGCGCTTATGGAAACGCTTAATTATTTTTCTTTGTTAAGCGCCTGGATAAGCGTCTTTCCATTGTAGATGCCCTTATACTGCCATACCCACCACTCACCATACATATTAGCGGTTGCACATTCAATGTGCAAAAATGTCTTCTCCTTATCACAAAACTGGCATTTTGTGTTTCCCACTCAGTTTTTTTTTGTCATATTGTCCTTTGTAGATATAGCATTGTGCAAGATTAACGACAGCCAGATCGTGATCTTAAATGGTATTCTTGCCATCCACAAGCGCCCG
This sequence comes from Dactylis glomerata, assembly GCA_007115705.1. Lineage (NCBI taxonomy): Eukaryota > Viridiplantae > Streptophyta > Magnoliopsida > Poales > Poaceae > Dactylis > Dactylis glomerata. The sequence continues at coordinate 8,716,255 of QXEO01000247.1, read as the reverse complement.
AAGGATCTATCCAGGCCATTGCTTGAAAGATGTTTATACATGGATTTAACTGTAAATTTTCCAAATTTCATCCACTTCCATTTGGGCAAGTCATCAGAACCGTACAGAGCCACCCCAAATAGCATATCTTGCAGTTTCCTCAATTGTAAGTGAAGATCATCGCCCACCCATCTTCTAAATGTTAATCTCTAGCCTCTCTCAACTAGTTTAGCAATAGTGATGATTTTTTCATTACGAATATAAAAAAGGCATGCAAATATGCTAACAAAAGGCATTTCACCACACCAAGCATCCTGCCAGAAATCAGTTCTTTTTCAACTACCTACAAACGTTTGTCTTCTCCGCAAATACAGTTGCCTAATATGGAGCATGTCAGACCACAAGGGAAGTCCATTGCCCTATGTTTGATATCAGAGGTTCCACCTTTCCCAATATATTTTCTTCTAATAATCTTGCCCGGGACCATTCTTTGCCCTCCAATTTCCACCACCATTTACCCATTAAATTTATATCAAATCTTGTCAAGTTTTCAGTCCACAACCTCCTTTGCTCCTGGCTTACATATCAAATCCCAGCGTACCACATGATATCTGATTTTTTACCTTCTGTTCTCTCTCATGAAGGATCTCCTAGGTTTGTCCATTTTTTCAATATTTATTTTATGTAAAACGAACCTACACATGTGATACACTGCAATGGTTGACAATCATGGATTAATTTTCACTGCCCTGCCACCAATTGATAATGCTCTTCCCATCCAACCAGCTAACATCCTCTTACTTCTTCTCCCAATAATCTCATCTCCATGACTGAATTTCTTCTAGCACTAACTGGAACTCCAAGATATGATTGTCCATTTTCTCAATGCTCACTTAACCATTTCTGTATATTGTTTTAGTTTATCATCATCATCTAAGGTCATCATCACCTCACTTTTTTCAAAGATAAATTTTTAGTATAGACATAAATCAAATATATAGAGAAGTAACTTCAAATTCATGTCTCCCTCCAAGTCATCTTTGATTATTAGAATGGTATCATCTGCATACCATAAGATAGAGATCCATTTATTAATCAAGTTATTTGTCAGTCCGGTAACAAGCCATTTCTCTGAGCTACATGAACTATTTTTCCAGACTATTTGCAGCAACATTAAACATAAAAGGGGAGAAAGGATCACCTTGTCTGACCCTTTATAACTTCCAAATTAAGGTCACAACTGATTGTTGACTTCCCCAATAAGAGTATCCTACTTCACAACTCTAGCCATCCACTAGACCCAGCTATCATTAAAGCCTTTTTGTCTGCAACAATTAAAGAGGAGGTTCCAGTTTACCTTATCATAGGCATTTTCAGAGTATATCTTAACCACAATCCACTATTGTTTTCTAAATTTTGCTTCATGCAACAACTCCACTTCATACATTATATTTCTTCCTCTAATGGAAAAAGTTTGACATTTACTGATTAATTTGTCCATATAAGTTTCTCCCTGTCCCCCCCCCAGGTAAAGTTTTGGTAAAATTTTGAACAACACTTACAAAACACAAATGGGCTTTATTTCCAAATGATGTTAGCATCATCACATTTGGGTATCAGGGTAATAATCTGTAGTTTATCCTGCTCATGTCCACATTTTTTGGGTGGAAGTCATGGAAGACTACCTGACGAAGGAATTACAAATAGGCCCTCGATATTCGCCTACCTAGTTTTCGGTCCAGGGGAGAAGCCCGCTCGAAGGTTACACGAAGCCCGCAAGGCCCAGCACACCGACTTGGAGTAGAAGGCAAGAGACTTTGTAAACCCTAAATGGCTGCATATATAAAGCCACCAAGGGGCACCCCTAGCGCCATCTCTGGACAGATTAGACAACCTAACTCGCATAAGCTAGCCACGCCATCTCCTTCCACCTCCGCCAGATTACCTCTGCGCACCATTGTAGCAACTCCACATATACCAGCAATACAAGATCAGACAAGCAGGATGTAGGTCTTTACCCTCCGGGGGGCCGAACCTGGGTAAATTCGTGTGCCCCTCGTCGTTTATCGACCGCCGTCGAGTTCGCCGGATCCCACAAGCGCTCCATAGATCGAAAGCCCTCAAGCATGGGCATTGCCGGGTTAAAACCTCGTCAATTGGCGCCGACCGTGGGGACGACGGGATCTGGATCTACGGGCTCACCGGCTCCTTCACCATCATCGCCGGCAAGATCGCATCAGCGTCAAGCAAATTTTCTTCGTCAACAAGCAAAGGCCGATCGCATCTGGCCGAACGAGCAGTTCGACTTGTCAACGCTTTCAATTTCCGTCAAGGATGAGACGCCGAACTCGGGATCGTCTTCAGTACCAGATCGGATCGGTTCAGCCAACAACATAAGCCCGGAAGGTGCACGCGTTCGTGGCGGCAGCCGATGAAACCAACGGGCGTGGCGGCAGCGTCCTCAGGCAAGCGAGGTATACGGCACCCTCCATTGCTCCGGCTCGATGTGCCGTTTCGGCCAATCCGGGCCATAAATAGGCCTGAGCCATGTGATTGCCGACTCTGCGGCGGACGGCGCAAGAACAGTCCAAGGATTTCTGCGGCCACACGCTGCTGCCGTGATTTCTTGCCAAGGACCCAAAATCGTATGCATGCATCTGGTTGTACAAGCAAGATCGACATGTCTATTGCGGACTCGCCAAACACAAGATCTGATCACAGTTACTAGACCTCTCAGGTACTAATGAAAAAGTCTATCAACATGAGCAGTCTACAAAGGAGCTACGGGCACTTTGTCATGAAGAAAAGAAAAGAATATGGATAGCAGTGTCCATCACGGGCCAGGTCCCAAGGGGCGATGTCTATGCACGCAAGTGGAGCAGTTGTCTCAGCTCACATTGTGATTAATACGTATGCAATTGTTACTCTCCCATGACCCAATCTGAAGAAGGAAGATGAAAAAAGAGATCAATCTATTCTTACAAGCACCAAGTGCCAAGGTCTGCACGTCAGAGTCAATCGGTCAAGCTCAAGGAAGGAAAAGAAATTAGATAATCCAGCTACATCACACGGATGACAGATCTTACGGCAAAGTACATTTGCATGAATTCTCCGTCAGCTAGGCGAAAGCACACATGCATGTTTAAAAGACTTGTACGAGCAAGTTAAAAGTTTAAGTCCATCGGAAAGAAATCGGCATGAAGTCTGATCAGATCTCCGGCCAGTAAATACTCGACATTCACACTCGCAGCATAATTTTCCAGCCAAAAACATACCATCTGCTCGGACAACCTGATTTGGGCTACTCGCCTACTACGTCCGCGACGACTCCATCGCGTCCTGTTCCGTGTCGACTGCGGCTTGCCATGCACGGGGGCTCGCCGTCGCGCACTCTGCCTCGCTCGGGGGCTCGCCATCACCTCGTCTCTGTATGCGGAAGCTCAAGCATCAAGATCTTCGACACCATTGTCATGATCTTCGAATCAAGCATCAAGATCTTCGAGTCCACCGACATGGTCTTCGACTCCGCTGTCGACATGACCTTCAAATTCGCCATCATGACCTTCGAGTCCGCCGACATGGTCTTCGACTCTGTCTCCGACATGAAATTCGACCCTGCATCATGAAGAAATTCGACCCCTGCGTCATCACGATATTCGACCGCGCCGTCATCATGATCTTCGACCCCTTCATCGCCACGATCTTCGACCTCGCCGTCGCCGTGATCTTCGACCCTTCATCACGATATTCGACCGCGCCGTCATCATGATCTTCGACCACGTCTGCATCAACCTCGACCACGTCGCACCTGATAAAGCTAAGTTTTTCTCTACCAAGAGTCAATTAATATTTACTTTTGCCACACCCGATCCTCGGGGGCTTCGCCTTAAAGATATACATTTACTCATACTCTGGAGTTTTGACAAAGGGCTATGGCAATCGACAACAAATAGCTGAAATTTTGAGGGCAAGCCCAAGTGCAAGCACTTCGACTCACCCTCGGGGGCTACTGGGGGAGATAATATCTGTCAATCGACAACATCGTTTTGCATATTCTTTGAGTGCGGGCTATTTTTCCCCTCGAAGCGTACTTTTTACATTATTCGAGTGCGGGCTTTGGTCCCTCGAATCATTTTCTTCGGGCCAGCAGCGCCTTGGTATTATTCGAGTGCGGGCGCTCTTGTCCCTCGAATTGCTCTTTCGGGCCAGCAGCGCCTTCACATTATTCGAGTACGGGCATTCTTGTCCCTCGAATCGCTTTCTTCGGGTCAGCAGCGCCTTGGTATTATTCGAGTGTGGGCTTTCTTGCCCCTCGAATTATTCTCTTCGGCCAGCAGCGCCTCTATGTTATTCGAGTGCGGGTCAGCAGCGCCTTAGTATTATTCGAGTGTGGGCTTTCTTGCCCCTCGAATTGATTTTTTTGGGCCAGCAGCGCCTCTGCGTTATTCGAGTGCGGGCTTCAGTCCCTCAAATTATTCTCTTCGGCCAGCAGCGCCTCTATGTTATTCGAGTGTGGGCTTCGGTCCCTCGAATCATTTCTTTTCGGCCAGCAGCGCCGCCATATTATTCGAGTGCGGACTTCGGTCCCTCGAATCATTTCTTTTCGGCCAGCAGCGCCGCCATATTATTCGAGTGCGGACTTCGGTCCCTCGAATCATTTCTTTTCGGCCAGCAGCGCCGCCATATTATTCGAGTGCGGACTTCGGTCCCTCGAATCATTTCTTTTCGGCCAGCAGCGCCGCCATATTATTCGAGTGCGGACTTCGGACCCTCGAATCATTTCTTTTCGGCCAGCAGCGCCGCCATATTATTCGAGTGCGGACTTCGGTCCCTCGAATCATTTCTTTTCGGCCAGCAGCGCCGCCATATTATTCGAGTGCGGACTTCGGTCCCTCGAATCATTTCTTTTCGGCCAGCAGCGCCGCCATATTATTCGAGTGCGGACTTCGGTCCCTTGAATCATTTCTTTTCGGCCAGCAGCGCCGCCATATTATTCGAGTGCGGACTTCGGTCCCTCGAATCATTTCTTTTCGGCCAGCAGCGCCGCCATATTATTCGAGTGCGGACTTCGGTCCCTCGAATCATTTCTTTTCGGCCAGCAGCGCCTCGGCGTTATTCGAGTGCAGGCGTTCTTGTTCCTCGAATCGCTCTTTCGGGCCAGCAGCGCCTTCGAAACATTCAAGTTCAGGCTTCAGTCCCTCGAATCTCCTTCTTTGAGCCGGCAGCGCCTCTACACTATTCGGGTTGGGATGTCCGAACCCTCGAAACGCATCTCCACGCCGCTGGTGCCCTCATTTTGTTCGAATACGGGTTGATGCCCTTTCGAACCTCTCTTTCGGGCTATCAACGCTCCTCATTCAACATGCCCGAATTTTGGTGGCAATATACCAGTTCGGATGCCGTATGTCAAATACGAAGGTAAGTCCACGGTTTGCAACACCCGATGGCCCGGTATTCGTATCAAACGCGCTCTGCCGGAGATTTTCCATACCTACGGTATGAAGTTTGCACCGATGGACGCATCGGGTGCCTCACAATGAACTGGGCTTCGACCTGGTAAGTCCAACGCGGCTCAGGTCGGGGTAGCGCCAGCCCACGCGGGTTCGAGTCGGGGGACTCGAATCTGAGTAAGCTAACCGAGTGTTTTTGCGGCTATGCAATTAACTGAGACCCGGCGTGAGTCTCAGGCCGGTTATGCGCATCCCTCTGCAAACCCGACTTAGCATTTTCGAGGCTCAGAATGAGCACTACTCGAATTGGTATTTATTCGTCCGGCGTTGGTAGCACGCTCGGGGGCTGCGCCTTACAACCCGTTGCTAGCAACGCTCGGGGGCTACGTTTACATGCTAACCTTAGCATTCACTCCTTTAGCACTCGGCGTTGACAACACGCTCGGGGGCTTCGCCTTGCATTGGCTTTTCATTCGCCTCGAATTCCGGTGTTGGCAACACGTTCGGGGGCTGCGCCCCGCATTGGCGTCCATCCGTCTTGGCGTTGGCGACACGCTCGGGGGCTGCGCCTCGCATTGCCTTCTACATCATCGATGGTGCACCGTCTGCTGCGTCGACTTCGGTTTGACATATTCAGGCTCGACAGCAACATCACCTACAGCAAGTATTCGACAACGACATCGCCTACAACAAGAATTCGACAACATCATCATGATGATTCAACCACCATGCGACTTCACCGACCCCGACATGCAAGAACTTCATTTGGTGCCCTCACACGCGGTATGCAAGACTACGACGTCAAGGCAAGATTAGAGTCTCTACCCGATTCTACGAATCGACTAGACACTCGGGGGCTACTGACGAAGGAATTACAAATAGGCCCTCGATATTCGCCTACCTAGTTTTCGGTCCAGGGGAGAAGCCCGCTCGAAGGTTACACGAAGCCCGCAAGGCCCAGCACACCGACTTGGAGTAGAAGGCAAGAGACTTTGTAAACCCTAAATGGCTGCATATATAAAGCCACCAAGGGGCACCCCTAGCGCCATCTCTGGACAGATTAGACAACCTAACTCGCATAAGCTAGCCACGCCATCTCCTTCCACCTCCGCCAGATTACCTCTGCGCACCATTGTAGCAACTCCACATATACCAGCAATACAAGATCAGACAAGCAGGATGTAGGTCTTTACCCTCCGGGGGGCCGAACCTGGGTAAATTCGTGTGCCCCTCGTCGTTTATCGACCGCCGTCGAGTTCGCCGGATCCCACAAGCGCTCCATAGATCGAAAGCCCTCAAGCATGGGCATTGCCGGGTTAAAACCTCGTCACTACCATAAGATCACTTTTAATTATTGGCTAGCAACGCTAACAAAATTCAGCATGCATCCCATTATGTCTTGTAGATTTAATTTTCTCCATCTGGTCAATTACATCCTTATTTTCTTCCTCGGTAAACAGTCTATCTAAATCCTCCATGTCTTCTTCATTAAGCTTTTCATTGTCCTCCCATAAATTGTCTCTCAATCTTATCCGAGAGCCTTGTTCTGGACAAAAGTGGTTTTTGTAGAAATCAGTTCCATGTTCAAGTAGAGGAGGTGTCCCTTGAATCACGGCTATTCATTTCTTTAGAAAAATACAACTTTCTTTCTTTTTCTACCGTTGGCGATTCTATGAGAATAATTAGTATTGTTGTTACTTGATCTCTGTTGTGAGAAGCTCTGCTCAATTTCATGAATCTTCATCAAAGGTCTTATGCACTCATTGTTATAAGGTTTTTAAAATTTGTTTTGCATCATGAGCTATGTTGATGAACAAGGTTACATTTTGAGAAAAAGTGAGATGCGAATGAACAACTCCATTTCCACACTTTGCCACTATATTGTCCTAGAAGCCCAGCTTAGAATAGGTTGTGAAGAAATGTTTATCACAAGTCATGTTTATCACGATGGGATGTTTTAAACTCATGTTGATCTTCATGTTATTTGAGTTTGCATGGGGAGGTGTGGACTGAAAATCGCCAACACTAGTAAAAAAGTGTCCATCTACCATAGTCAAAAAATGTGGTAAAAGGTGTGTTTATTGTGGTTAATGAGTCTACAACCATGATTTTTCTACCATGGCCTATTGACCATTAGTGACCTACCTGTCATGGTTTTTCGACATCCGTGGTGGAAGAGTGTCTTGCTCTCCATTATATCAGAGCTTTAGGTTCAATATCCCAAAAACATTTCTTGATTGCCATAACCACACTAAGTTTAGTTTTCATAAAGAAACCACCAACGTGTGAGAGTTCTTCCAACTCTCTAGCATTAGTTTCACTCTGAGTTATGATAATCATATCTAAATGTATCTGCTCCTAAGGTCTAGCATCTCTCTCAATCACTGGGATGGAATAAAAACCTCGGTCAAATCAGAGCTACGAAAGTAAGGTGCAACATAATCCCACAGGTCTCTTGTCTAACAAAATGTCACATTATGCTACCCTTCACAGTTGATACACCTTCCATCAAGCAAAGCATCAAAATGTTCAACAAGTTCTACTAATTGCGAAGATACATGACACCTACTACAAGCACGGGTGCAAAGGACCCTGCCTGAGTATTGCCTTGGCCAGGAATCAAACTTGCCTATGATGAAAGAGTATGTTTCCCCACATTTTGGGTACTATATGAAGCAACCACATGATTCCACACCACCATCTCTCGGTTCATTTCCAGATTCTGATCAAGGGTCGAAGAACTAGCACCACTATATGACCAACAAAAGTATTTGGAGGGACGGTTAGCTCACCTGACATTGCCAAGCAACAAAAGTTGTAGTATCAATAGTCTGTGTCGTCACTAAATTGCAGGCCCATCTTGCATTTCCTAGCAATGGCTCCATTGATCTCAATTCCCCAAAAATTCATCTTCACGATGCCTTTGTTCTTGTAATGCTCTCTCTGGCAATCCGCTCGATTTCTCTAGCCTCTTCTGCGCTCATCTTCTTTTATGCAATCATTAGCCCTTCTACGATTCTCATCAGATATGTGGCGGTCTTCATATTGACGCCTTTCTTCTTTGCGGCCCAAGTCTCATATTTGAGTCTCTCATCCTCTCGACTACATTCCTCCTCCCATCTCCTTTCCTTCTCCCTCCCCGGCTCCTCCAACCTTAATCTCACACAATTGTATAGTGTAGGCCTATGGTATGGTACCCGTGGGGGAGAGCGACGAGGGCCGCCATAACTCCCAAACGTTCTCGTCATGTCTTAGTCTGCTTCTACATCTAGGGCGTACGATCAGCGATTTCCCGAGATCTCAACGCGCCATGGGGTAGGCGGAGAAGGTGGAGGTACAGATGGGCGAGAGGGTGGTTGGATTATGACGAAAACCATCCCAATCGTCCTCCTAGGGGTGGAAATGTGGATCTCCACCGGTCTCGCATCGAGCTGCCAATAGTACAAATTTGCCCTTTCTGATGGACCCGAGTTGGTTCGCAACACTGTTTCAACCGAACCCACGTTTGGCGCCATTGCTAAGTCGAATCTGTCTCAAACACCTGCCCACATCACACACATGCACCAAGGGCGGTGTGCATCGTGTATTCTAACAACATGATCGTGAGATAGAATCGTCGCACCAGGAAGTATCTCTGCTCTCTAGGCCTCGCAATTGTCCACCCACGTCCCCGATGGAACTGTGAGAGAGAGTCTCCGACCACGCCTAGCATTCGGTGGGATCATCTCATGCGATCTCTCGAATGGAAGAGAGGGCGCCATGGAGATCCAACGGCCTGAGTAGTGGAAGGAGCAGTGGGTGTGGTGGAGATGACGACGGAGAGCGCGTCATCTCGCGTGAAGTCGAGAACTCCAAGCATGGATCCCTAGCCACCAATGCCTATTTTCTTACACGAAGATATTATTGTTGGAGAAAGGATATATTGTGCCGAATGAGTTCGTACGAAATTTCAAGAAATGCAGCTCTACCGACAGGTAGGCTAGCTACGGGGTTTATTCTCGTCCTCCTCGGAGGCCACAAGCCTGGTTTCTGTTCTTTCCGTGCATGGCCGCTAGCGCAGGCAGCGTGAGTGCTGGTCCAACTGGCCGGCACACACACCGGCACACCGCCACACCGGCCGGCGCAGTGGCCACACGGTCACGCACAAACGACTAGCCAACGAGCTTTGACGCCCAAATAATGGTGTCCCTGCGCTTTGTTTGCCGCTTCGGGTCGGCGTCATCCGTGCGCCACGTTTCCGGCCTCCCCTCTCCCCTTTTCCTCTCCTCTTTTTGGAGCTCTTCCTCCATGGACCATGATCCACATCCATCCATCCTGCCTCCCTCCCTCTCTCGACTGTATCTGTATCACTGTATGTACTACCTCCGTCCACCGGCATGGACCACTGAGGTACTGTACCTGCGGCTCTTTGTCTCGATCTGTTTTTCAGAAATCGGAACAGATCATCGGAGCAAAACTGAGAGAGAGAACGATGGTGTAATCAGTAGCGGGGAGATGGAGCATGGAATGCAGTGACGGTATTGTAAACCCGCCGTGCAGGGCATACCGGAGGAGCTAGCAACTATCCCCATTTTCACACAGCTCAGCTGCTGAGAGCCACCTAAAAATGCTTTTATTAGGTGATCTGATTGTAGATTGCCAGCGGAATCTGCACGTACGAGCTGCTAAACGAACCTTCGCGCGACTAGTTTAACTCCATGAAAGCTCAAAAGTCGGTCCTTTCCTTTTGGACCAGCCTTCAAGCTTAAGTAAGTGGTTTACGTCCACTTTTCTTTGCCGCTTTAGTTTAATGATTATTAAGACTAAATTAGGTCTTGCTTCGAAGCAATGGCACTCCCATACGTAGGATAAAGCAGACGTATGGAGCCTCGGTTTATACAGTCCAAAGAAGTGATAACACCAGATTTAATGCACAATAATCTCGGGATCTTTAAAATCTAAATACGCTGTGGTTCAATTTATATTTCCATAGTCCCGTATACATGTTTTAAAAGTCATATTTAGGAAGGGGGGAAGTAGTGTGTTGTCTCATAAATTCAAATCCTATATAGAGACAATAGATAAACAAAGAAAGACATTATGTTGCTTATATCGCTAGTGAGTTGAGTGTAGAATTGTAGTTATTTCCTGACCTACATGGTTAATATAGAATTCTAGTCTCTTAGATAGTAGATACAATACACCTTTTTGGTGTAAAAAAAGTTCAACGAGTGTTTTTATCTGCGTGTGCCGAGTTCGTATTGTTCTTGCCTTCTTGGTGCTCGAATATAACCGTTCCCACAACCGTAACACAATTTCTTGTGGCGAGGTATTGAACCCAATTTTACTATGTGAGCGATATCAAGTCATTGCAAATTCTTAAGTACATTTTTCATTTTCGCTACGTCCTTCTATTAATGCTGTCTGCTCGATGCATGACATATTTAGTAGTACTACTAATCTCTACCATTAGTTCCGTGTGCATATCAATATATCCAAATATTTAAATCCAATTCAAAAAACAAATAGATAAATATTGCCTAGATTAATGGTTTGCCAAATTTTAAATCAAAGTTTAATTTGCTATTAACGACCGTGTTGTCTTTTTTCTATCCCCAAACTTCATTAATTTTGAATTCCAATTTCGTGGGATAGTGGGATCATAGGCAACAAATTACCTTTTTTTTAAAGAAATGTTCATATGTTATAAGAAAGAAATAATGCAATATGAGTATGTGTTAAATGTCGCTAGTGTGTTCGTGTTGTATCTGTTGTATGAATATAACCGGTCACACGCACCAACGCACGTGGTGACACGTATTCGATACACTCTCGCGTGGTCAGTTATTGGACGAGCGTTGAGATTCATTCAAAGTGATAATTAATATTTTTGCCTTTTTAACATTCCTTTTTGTCAATGCTTTTAATATTCATGGATAAATATTTAGAATTACTAGTAATCTCATGCCACTATTGGCCAGGGCATTACCAATATATCCATTTATATAGACAACTAGAGAAATAGGAAGATATATATAGTTCTTAGGTTGATAGTTAGTCAAATGCACAATCCAAGTATAATTATTCATTATCAAATGTTGCCATTATCCTTTTATTCCCGATCTAGTAAGTGTTGAATTTAGAATTCTAATTTTGTGAGACATTGAATACATATCACAGCAATAAATTTATCTTTTTAGGTATGTTCATATGTTTAGAGTAAAGTGTGTTTAGGCATCATATATTGGATACGATCTCACACCCAGACTACATAACAAATACATTTATTGTCCAGACCTTTCCAAGTCACTGAAAAATCTCAATTGGATAGTGTTAATGGTCCAGGCACTAATGGCAGGAGATTAGGACGTAGCAGTCCTAAATATATTTTCTGCATGGACCTTAATAAAAGGCATTAAAGGAACGGGATATCCAAAAGGCAAAACGTACTCCCCTGAAGAAATGGTCCACTCTATCTACCCACCCGAAAGCAACGTGCCACATCTCTCGGCAGAACGACCATTTCGTAGGGCCCCTACCCTACCCGTCTCCCATCTCCCTCGCCGCTATACGTGTATACGCGGCTCGATGTACCGTACTCCATAGTAATACCTTCGCCCTAAAATACAAATAAAGAGCAGGAGTGGTACCTCCAGCAGCCACTTCCCCCCGTCTCCAGTTACCAGCCGAGGTCGAAGGAGCAAACCGTGAGAGCGCAGGTGGTGGGGGAGAGAGGCAGCTGAGGACGGAGGGGAAAGAAGAAACCTCCAATCTTTGCTCCTGCTGCCCCGAGCCAAGATTCTCTTGTTGCATCGGCGTAAATGTAACTCCCCTGCTCCCTCCCAACTCATCACGAATCTCGACTCCTTTTCCCTGTTTCCTTCCTTGCACGCCGTTTGCGTTTCGTTTGTTTCTTGGATCTGCCATGGCGAGGGGTTAAAGGAAGGTGATTTTGAGTTTTTGTTCTTGTTCTTGTTCCTGCGCTCGTTTTCGGGGGTAGGATTCGGGGCTGTCCTGCCAGGTTCGATCTCTGCCTCTTTTCCTTCTTCAGTTTTAGGACGGCTCCGAGGATGAAATAAATGAGATGCTGCGTTTCTCTGCGTCAAATTTAATGCGGACGCTTTTAGTAGTAACCAATGCAGGTTCTCGTCCTGCTCCGTCTAGAAACTGCAAATCGTTTTGCCCCGATACCTGTTCCTCTCTGCTCGCTTCGGTTTTCCGCTCAGATCTGTGGCGCAGGCAGAGTTCACTCCTGCCCGCCGTAGCAAATGTTTGTTCTTTTTTTATTGTTCATCTTCTTTTCCTGGTTCTTGCAACTGACTAGGCGTAATCCTTTGAAATTTCTTCGCAGTGGCGATTCTGCATTGGCCGTTGGACGCGAGCTCCGAGCAGTTTCCAAGAACCCGAATTTGGAGGAGAAGATGTCTGGTAAGGCCGAGTTCTTGGGCTTTTCTTGTAGTGCGTTGTTGTTCTTCTGGAGGAAAAATGTCTCTAAGACGCCGGCCGTTCACTGCAGTGATCCATGCGGACGATATCGAGATATCGCTGTGCGACGGCAACTCGGAGGACGAGCGCCGCCGCCGCAAGATAGGCTCGCTGCGGCGGAAGGCCATCCACGCGCTCAAGAAGCGCGGCAGGCGCCGCGTCGACTTCCGCTTCCCGCCGGCCATCTCCATCGAGGACGTCCGGGACGCCGAGGAGGAGCGCGCGGTCGCCTCCTTCCGCGAGCGCCTCGCCGCCCACGGTCTCCTACCCGACAAGCACGACGACTACCACATGATGCTGAGGTCTCGTCACGGAACTATCTTTCCTTCCGTTATCCTCTGTTTTTGTCCTGTACTATTTGGATAGGTTGCGAAATGCCTGGATCTGAAACTTGCCATGTCAATATGTGATGCAGGTTCTTGAAGGCCAGGAAGTTTGACGCCGAGAAGGCAATGCAGATGTGGGCTGACATGCTGAGATGGAGGAAAGAGTTCGGCGCCGACACAATCCTTGAGGTGGATCATCATACTGACCTCCGGGCAATTCCTTCTGAGAACCTCCACTGTCTGCATAATGACAGTCTTAACACTCGTTCACTTGGTCAGGATTTCGAGTTTGAAGAACTGGATGAGGTGCTCTGCTACTACCCTCAGGGATACCATGGCGTCGACCGAGAGGGCCGACCCGTGTACATCGAGAGGCTCGGGAAGGTCGACCCCAACAAGCTCATGCAGATCACCTCTGTGGACAGGTACATCAAGTATCATGTGCAGGAGTTTGAGAGGGCCTTCAGAGAGAAGTTCCCTGCCTGCACATTGGCTGCCAAGAGGCACATCGACTCCACCACCACCATCTTGGATGTCCACGGTGTGGTATGTCAATGATCCTTCCTTGGTGTGCGCTTGTGTATCAATGTCTGTTTTTTGTTTGTTTTCTTGATTGTGTTTTTGTCATATGCAGGGTTTTAAGAATTTCTCCAAGACTGCAAGAGAGCTTGTACACCGAATGCAGAAGATAGACAGTGACTATTATCCTGAGGTATTTTTTGCTGGGCGATGGATACTTCATTGTACTACTAGTATTTTGGCTTGATAACCAATGATTCTAAGAAAACAAAACTGCAGACGTTGCATCAAATGTTTGTTGTGAATGCGGGCAGTGGGTTTAAGTTGATCTGGAACAGTGTGAAGGGCTTCCTTGACCCAAAAACTTCATCCAAGATCCATGTAAGCTCTATAGAGTATTTACCAGTATTATGATAGTGCGTTTTGCGACTGGCAACTAATTATGTCCTTCAATGTAGGTCCTCGGCTCAAATTACCACAGTAGACTTCTGGAAGTAATTGACGCAAGGTTAATACTTGCCCATTTCATTTCTTCAGATGCATACTTCTGTCTGCTTCGTACACTCTACAGCATTTTTGATAGTAGTTTTGCACTTGTGCTTTTCTCAGTGAGTTGCCAGAGTTTCTTGGTGGTTCTTGCACATGTGGTGACAAGGGAGGTTGTCTTGGGTCGAACAAGGGGCCATGGAATGATCCTTACATATTGAAGGTATTTGTTGCACTGTAATTATGTGGAACTCTTCATATGTATACCACTAATGTTTTTTAAATTGTGATTTGATTATATTATGTAAAAGTAACTTTTACATGCTCTGTTTGTAGCTCATACACAACTTGGAGGCTGGTTCTGTGAGGGACATCAAGCCAGTTTCTGACGGAGAAGAAAGAAGCAGTTCCTCTCTTCGGCTAGATCAGTTAAAGGCAAGTTAATGAGATTTATACTTTACATTCAAGCTTTACACATATAGCTGATTGCTGCTTCTAATATTGTTCTAAACATTACCTGTGCTACTTCCAGTGGCAGGGCATGATGAGTGACACATCAAATGCTGAATCCGGGTCGGATGTTGATGACTTTGGATCATCATACATTCCAAAAGGATCTGATTATGGCTGCCTCACTCCAGTCCATGAGGAAGTGAGTTCAGTGCCGAATTCTAACTTGTTCCTTCTAGCATTATTAGACTTGTTCTATTCTGCTCTCTACAGCATTATGCTAGGCTTACAACAGCTGTTCTTTAGAATTCTTTGCAATGATACCTTCTATGAGTTTAATCAGTATCAATCGCTGTAGGTTAAGGGTATTGATTCTTCAACTTACTTTGTCTGCGGCGATCAGAATTCACTGGATATATCTCTTGAAACTGGTAGGAGAACACGACGAACTACTGAAATTGTGCCAAAACAACTAGCTGATCACCGGCAGTTTTCCAACAATGGAAGCTCTCCTGATTTAGGTACCATCTCTTCCTTGAACTTGCTTGGTAAATTTCTATGACATCAATTGTTAGATATCGAGTCACTTATAATTTACCAAAAGCATTGCAATTGGAATGTGAATCCATTGATTTGAAACATAAAATGGCCATTGCAATGTTAGATGCCTAGGTTGCTGCTGCATATTTCTAGATAGACTTGAGGCATTTGCATAAAGCCCTTTAAATTCTTTCTGGAAGGAATGAAGTACATGTCATGTGGTAGACCTGCCACTCCACGAGGAACAGTTGCCCTGTGTGACCTCACAGAAGACTGTTTCATTTAATGTGTAGTACAGTGGGTTGTTTGTTGATTTTTCTGAATATATTTGGCTCCTCTGTAATATATTTGCATGTTTTACTGCTTCATCCGACCAGTTAAAATCATAACATGCTTGTGTGTTATTTTTTTTTTCTTGTTCACTTCTTTTTGTGAATTTCTTTCTCTCGTTTAACATCCTTGCTTTATAATTTGGTTTCACTCTGTTGATTATTTGGTGTTGCTTACCTCCTTGCTGATTTGTTTTTCTGTTATGTTATTAATGGCAGTCAATAATGCAGGCAAACTGGATGGTACAATTGTCCTAGTGGGTGTGGAAAATCTTATCAAATTCATGGTCACAGCTTTGATCAAGCTATTCTCCTTCTTCCGCCTTCTCATATCTGTACCTTTGAGGAGGCTTGGAAATGCCAATCCTTCTACTGTACCAGTTCCAGCTGCAGAGAAGCCACAGCCTCGAACTGTAACCGACGCTGATATGAGCGCTTGCTTACAGCGTATTGAACATCTTGAATCTATGTGCAACCAACTCGCCAGCAAACCACCGGAGATCCCTGAGGACAAAGAGCAGATTCTACTCAACTCTTTTGAGCGCATCAGGTCCATCGAGGCTGACCTGGAGAGGACCAAAAGAGTAAGTTCTTTTGAACCTCACTGTTTTAAGTTGATCATAGACTTCAGAGTTGTGCATGTTCGTAGTCTTCAGAGTTGTGCATGTACCTCAAAACGTTTCCCGCAAATGAATGTGTTTCCTCTCTCCTCTAGGCCATTTTTGAGTGTTACTACTTATGAACTCTTTGTGGATGCATTGTGGTTTATGTAAAGCTTTTGCTCAATTCATCAGGTGCTGCACGCTACCGTGGCGAAGCAGAATTCACTGGTGGAGACTCTGGAAGCTGTACAGGAGTCGTCCAGTGTCAGGGTATGCCATCTACACAACTAGACTCACTGAAGTGATTGTGTCTTTGCTTACAGTGAACCCATACTGAACTAGCATCATTCTATTCCTTACTATAAAAAGTCGTCTGCCGAACTAGATTCACTAATTCTTACACCCAATGCTTGTGCAGAGGAGGTTGTTCTGTTCATAGGATGCCACAGAATCCTCACCACCAAGTCGACATTAACCTGCGTGAAGAAGCTGCCAGTGCCATTTTTGACCACCCCGACTCGAGCCTGGTTGTCCAAAGACTTCAGAGAGGAAGGAAAGAGAAGATAGCATCCGGTGCCTGTCGCTTCCTTTCGAAACCTCAAATCTCTCCTTTTTTGTAGTTTACATTTTGAGCCCGACCCCAGGTTCTTCGCCTGTTGAACGATGTGCCGCGCAGTAAGCTAAGTTTTTTGCTGGCTGGCTAAAGCGTATTTTATCCGCGGCCGATTGTGGCAGGAAGTTAGTGGGAATCTTCGAGGTTTGACTGACTGACCTGAACCTGAACTGAACTAAGGGCTGGACGGACACTAGTGGCAGGCTTACAGCTCATGTCTGTGTAAATGGTAGTGCTATCTCTGATCTGATGATGATAGATTATTGCGATGTCAGTGGAAATGAAATGGCTCGGTACTTTGCTGGATCTTGGCAAATCTTGTGATTTCATTCAACCCGACATGGCAACGTGGGTCGATGTGCTCAGTCCGTACGAATCTTGCACGGTCTTTTACTACTGCGCGCGCCTGCACGGCACGGCAATGTCACTCACAGGGTCTTGGTTGGAGCGACCTGGAATCCAAGGCATTCTGCTTCTTCATGAGTTGCGCCCGCCCCGCCGCCCCACCACCACTTGCCGTCGGTGCCGCGTGACCGTGACGAAGCAAGCTGGGCCGTTTTACTGGTCGAAGGTAGGGCTGGACATAGATCATTTAGCTCATTTTCTTAAGGATCCAAGGTGAGCTACTCTACAATAATTATATGGTGTCCGTGAGCTAATTGTTAAGAGCGTTAATTTTCTAAAAAATGAAGTGAACGAGGGCTAATTATTTGTGCTAGCCTAGTACTGATACCACTCTAGCTTGCTTTGGATTATTGAATCTTGGTGCTAGCTAGTGTAGTGTATGTATTGCCTACTAATATATTAAAATATTATTTAGGTTTAGGTAATATTTTTTTAACGATCTTAACGAGTAGCTCGTGAGCGTTCACTAACATATAACGAGCCGAGCCAAACAATGATTTTAGCTCGTTATCCTTAACAGTCTTAATGATCCGAGTCTTATCGATCACGATCTTTAACGAGCCAAGCCTTCAATCCGAGCAACTCGATATTTCAGCCCTAGTTGAATGCGTTTATTAACATGGGCCACGACGAGGGGGAAATCGGGTGAGATCATCCTCACACGACGAAAAAGGCCTATTTAGGTGGCATGTGATGACCCCACCTCTTAACAACTAGACCCAATAATGGAAGTTGGGCCATGTTGCATGTCCTTTTTTTAAGAAAGTTTACCAAAATTCTTACTTCCTCCGATTGAAAAAAAGTATCAATGACTTAGTATAAATTTTGCACTAAGTTGTACTAAACCATTTGACGCTTTTTCCTATTAGCGAGAGTTGAAAAAGGCCGACTTCTCCAAAGATCTGTCCCTGCGCACTCTCTGATCAAAGTGTCGCGTCGTCGTTTTGTAAGATGCTTCAACTTTTCTTGTCTCTTTAGCGAAACAAATTGTCAAGTCAAAATACCTTTCAATACGTTTGTACTTTTGAAACTAGTATGCTTTTATAAGTGTACTCAACTTTAAATTGTTCAAATGTGAAATTATTCAGATTTCAGAAGAAAAAGGAACAAAAAAACACAGAAAACAGAAAGAAAACCCCAAAACCAGAAAAAAAAACTGGAAAGAGTCAAGAAAACCGAGAAGCGAAACCCGGCAAACCAGATTTCCATCACGTTAACAGGCCGCGGCCCAAAAGCGTCGTAATGCGTCCCGTAATGGGCCAGATATAGAAAATGCCGGTATAGAGTACGTGCAAGAAATATTTCATGGCTCGCTTTGTAGGTTCGTGTTACACCAGCTTTAATCCTTCGATCCCGAGCTAGCTTCGTGCTTGAGTGATGAGACAGCTTTGTAGTTGTAGATATGGTTGTTGCTCAAAGTACTTCGATGAGATCAGCAACAAGCAGCGGCGTCGGTTCTGTGCTAATACAGACTTCGATGATTTGGAATTTGTTGTCCAAGATCGAAGTTGATTCACCAAACCATCAGAACCACGAGCAAATGCTTCTATGAATTCTAACCAATCAACACGGCTAAAAGCAAACGAAAAGGTTGTACCAATCAACACAGTTAAGTTAGACATTTTCGTATGCACATTTACACTCGCTCTGAATAACATCTTTACTAAAATATAACTGAACCACTTGCACGTACTCATGGGGAGAAGTTATTTGTGTCTCTGCAGCTAACCTATAAGCTGCTTAGCTAAAACGAAGCACAAACTCGAACTCATATATATCCGCTAGTCTATAGTCATAATCTATTACAGTACCTCCAACGGCATCTCTCCACGTGAGCCAATACGAGATCATTTTTTGTGTTGCTTCACATACAAATTCTAGCAAGCAGGCTGAACACAATTCTGCATATGCACCAGCAAAAATGTACTACGTACTTAAATATTACTGCTAGGATTGAAATACCAAAATTGAATCGAATCGGATGACGGATGATATAACATCCATATATGCCAATAATAGAAGACGCTGAGCATCATATTACACATAAATTTACTCGTAAGAGGAAAACAGAAGCCACACACGAACTGATAACCAAAGGACAAAAAAGAAACACTATCTTACATGAAAGTACGGCAGATACCCTGGGCACCAACAACAGGCTACATTTCTCTGTACTAAAGAACAAAATGGTTCCTCTATACCGGATAACAGGGCAATTATGTATTTCGAGACAAATTTTGATCTTTAGTTTTGATTAAGAAAATATGAGATATTTGATATAAAAATTATACCATTGGAAAATTTCTTTTGAATACAAATCCAATGGTATAATTTTATATCATATATCTTATATTTTCTTGATTAAAATAATGATCAAAGTTTGTCTTAAAATACATAATTACCCAATAATCCGGTATGGAGGAGTAGCAATTAACGAGAAAAGGGAAAAATATTTTAATTCGTATGCATATTTACCAAGGAAACAATAGAGTGGGACTTTGAATGCCTAAATAACCGACCTTCAATGATACACTTGTCGATGAGGTTGTCCTCACAATACCCGATTCATGGATGCCTAACACAGCAAAAGGGATCAACAAAGAAAGAGAATTCAATGATTACGAACCAATATGGACCATCCCTATACATGCCTATTTTGTAATCTATTTGAAGAGGCTTAAAACAACTTCACAAAAGAAATGTAAACCATGCCACCATGGACAAGTTCATAACATATGAATCATGATAAGTAGGTTCTATCTTGCAAAGCACAAGTATGCCCAAAACTGTTGTAAAAAGTTACACAGGCTTCCAACATGGCCTCTAGACTTCTAGTTCAGCTATGGCCAATTCTACCTGTGTTGTAGTAATATAATAAAGTGCATATTGAACTCAGTTAACAACAAAATAAGGTGAGCACACACATATCATGTGCACATCAGTGCATGCGTCATTTAACCAACCCAAGCATAAAAATATCCAACAAACTATTTCATCATACATAAATCAGATACCTAGCTGAGACAAACATCAACAAAAATCTTGGTATGCAAATCTTCAAACTTTTGTTTTTTGAGCACTACGAGAGCTTAGTTTAGCTTGGAGCGTTGATGGCGCGGTGATGATGGTGTGGGAGCTTCTTCTTCAATACACGGCAACGGCGACAGAAAACTTCTGGTGCCAAGTTGACGTGGGAATGTGTAGTAAAGGACCGGCCAGTTGGAAACCCCAAGAGAAGGTTTGATGAATATAGCAGCAAGTTTTCCCTCAGTTATGAAACCAATGTTTAATTGTCCAGGAGGAAAAAGCCAATACGACTGAAGGTGATGCCCACTAGCTGCGTGACACTCCAACAAGGGCGCCGTTAACGATAACTTGTTAGCGCGTCTTCAACCAGTAGCAACGTGGAACCTGCACACAACACAACCAAATACTTTGTTCCCAACTTACGATGAGGTTGTCAATCTCACCAGTTTGCTTGAAACAAAGGAATGAGCGTATCGAGTGGAAAATGATAATAGTATGCGAGTAAAGTAAACAGTGCGAGTAAAGTAAACAGGTGATAGCAATATAAAGGAAATAGGGCCGGGGTCCACAGTTCACTAGTGGTGTCTCTCCATAAGATAAAATAACACATGCTGGGTAAACAAATTACAGTTGGGCAATTGATAGAATAAAGATAACGTGCATATGTCGAGAGGATCACTATGAGATTTTCTCTGGGCATTACAACAAGATACATAGACCACCACCCAACTGCATCTATGACTAATAATCCACTTGTGGCGAATCAATCCGAGAACTCCACAAGAATTAAGTTGCGAACAACAGATAATTGCATTAAGCAAAGTGTGTAATGTAAACAAAGCATATGCCCTCGAGCATATGAATGTTGTTTTCCCCCTAGTAGCAACATCACATCTACAACCTTAGAGGTTTCTGTCACTCCCCCAGATTAAATAGAGGCATGAACCCACTATCGAGCATAAATACCCCCTCTTGGAGTCACTAGCAACTACTCGGCCAAGATAGCTACTAACAACGGAGAGCATGCAAGATCATAAACAACATAGAGATAACATAAGATAATATTCAGCACATCAACTCAATCATAACACCAATATTCATCAGATCCTAACAAACACAACATGTAGAATTACATAACGGTGATCTCGATCATGTAAGGCAGCTCACGAGATCTAAACATGAAGCACATGGTGGAGAAGACAACCATCTAGCTACTGCTATGGACCCATAGTCCAAGGTAGACTACTCACTCATCGCGCCGGAGGCAAACATGGCGATGAAGAAGACCTTCGGTGGTGATTCCCCTCTCCGGCAGGGTGCCGGGAAGAGCTTCTGGACCCTCCCAATCTCGAGTCGACGGCGGCGGCGGATCGCGATGTATTCTGGAAAAGTGATCGGGTATTTAGGTTTTTCCTGTCGGGGGTCTTTATAGGCGAAGGGGCATCGTCAGAGGTGGACCAGGGGGCCCACACCATAGGCCGGCGCGGGCCAGGGGTAGGCCATGCCCCCTGGTGGTGTGGCCGCCCTCTGGCTCGGCTCCGTATCCTCTTCGATCTTCTGGAAGCTCCGTTAAATATCTGGACGTCTGGCTTTTGTTTCGTCCAATTCCGAGAATATTTTCTGTGCAACTTTTCTGAAACACAAAAATAGTAGAAAACAGGGAACTAGCACTGTGGCATCTCATTAATAGGTTAGTTACGGAAAATGCATACAAATGCCACGAAGTGTAACGAAACACTAAGCAAATGGTGTAAAAATAAGCATGGAGTATTAAAAATTATAGATACGTTAGAGACGTATCAAGCGTCAGTCTTTTGCTTTTGATTTTGGAGTAGCATTTTGGTTTTTTGTAGACCACCTTCAGTTGTGGAGTTATTAGAAGATCTTATATCTTTGAAAGAAAAGAGATAAGGAGAAATAAGTAATAGTCAAGAAAAGTTTTGGGGAAAGAAGAAGGTAATAGCTACAAGTATGAAGGTATGATTGCTATAACTCTAGAGTGTAATGATTTCATTGATACTTATGAGGTGATTGCAATGCTTTTCATTTAGTTGTGGTTCTTATGTATTCATTTTTATAAAGGTCTTATAATTTGTCTTGCATCATGAGCTATTTTGATGAACAAGGTTGCATTCTCTAGTGGTCAACTTTCAAACTTGTAGTTTTTGGAAATAAATAAAAGTTGGGATAAGCTAAGTTAAATAAGAGGTTGTGGGAGGACCACAAACTTGATGGCACAACCCCAGTTTGGGTAAGATGATGAGTGTGCAATCCTTTCGACTTGGTGTTGTGATGGTGTTGAACATATAAGCCATGCTTATATGGTGGACGTTCTACAGCTGTATGATTGATCTTCATGTCATTTTGGTTTTGGATCTCGGTCGGTGTGGACTGACAATGCAACCGATAAATATTTTCTTATGTATGGGATCTTTCTGATACAAGCCTTGAACGCTAAGCGGTAAGCCATGTTCTGTGGTGGACATTTTTTAGCTGCCCAAAACTATGGAAATGGTTGAAAAAAAGCTGATTTTCATGTCTTGGAGTATGGATTGTCATTGATGAAAACGTGTGGTGTGGAAACTCGTACAAAGGGGCATGAGTTACTCAAGGTCACTATGTCTAAAGATATCATGTATATGAAACAAGTGCTATGGAGCTGACTAGAAAGCATGTGGTGCCAAGCTTCATCTCCGAGGCATGAGACACTTGATATTGAGTCAAAATGGTACTGCACACATGCAAGATGTGAGGATAGGGGCAATGGAACTCCTCACCTTGAAAGAGCTTATGCAAGTTTATAAAAATAAAAGTAAGAAGAAAAGCAAAAGAAAGAGAAACAAAAAGCAGGAATGACCGCCTTGGCTCTTGGTTTGCAGCTTTGTTAAATCATAATAGTTAGTGCATGCATATTCATCTTATATTATCTTTATGATCATGGCTATGTTTGAGCTGCTACTTTTTGATCATTATTGCCTTAACCTTTAATATTTCAATGTTTGAGTTATACTTTGAAGCTGAAGCAATCATACATTGAAGACTTAGCTATTAGTGAGTTAATAAGCTACAAAGCTCATGTTTTTTATCACCTTTATGCTCGTGGACGAGCAAAGGTTAAGCTTGGGGATGTTGATGCATGTAAAATGCATCCATGATCTTTGTAGTTTAGTAGATCATATTCTTAGTTATTTGATAGTTTTAGAAGGACCTGGACTTGTTTGCCATTGATTTTGCGGGTTTTCTAAACAATCCCCTTTCATCCGATTTTAACACTGCGAAGCAGATTTCCTTGTTTTTGCATGTTTTTGAGTTTTAGGGACCTACCGGATGTCAAACGGACCCAAACTTTTTGCTACGTTACTTTTCAGGAAAGAGAAGACCGTGAGAAGAAGAAATCAACTGAGAACACAACAAGGAGGAAAAGATAAGGAACCACACAGACCCACCTCCTAGCCGCATGGTGGGACCCATCTTCCCCCTCTTGCGTTGTTTCGAAGCAATCTTGGACTCTATGGAACCGTCTCAACCTGAAATCAAATATATATACCCCCTTCTAGCAATTTCGCAAGGGGGGAGGGCAAAGAAACATGAAATAGACAATACAGATTTGCAGACTACGAGGATAGGAGGGGAGACGCTGCGAGAGCCGCTCCCGGTTGCCCCTTCGACTCCTTGAACATTGTCTCCTTCATCACCATGATAAGAGAGGTCACCCCCTAGACATGGGGATTGTGGAAGTAACTTGTATCAAACTCTGTCTCGTGCTTCATATATTATAATCACATGAGTTTCCTAACATAATTGTGACCATATTTGTATGACCCATGTGGTGGATCTTATGTTATTGAGATGATTTATGAGATGCAAAGATGTTTATGTTCTTGATGTATTATTAGATGTATATGTTACCCCTTTCTTGTTTTCTACTATTGATCACACTAGTATGCTAGGGCACGTGTGCATTGGTTGGAGCAATCTTATAGTGGTTGGGGAAGTGACATCAATCTCTGGGCTGCTAAGGTTTTCACCTTTCTATGGTTGCCTCACTAGGGAGAATGGCTAATCATGCATAAAAGTTTAGTGACAGAAAGGACCCCTTGCTTGCAAGAATGCATGTATTTTCAACATCATGTTACAGTTCATAATGCAATACTCTTTTAAGTCTTAAATTTGACTTAAGGTGGACTCCGTTGTCAAATGATTATTAGTGAGTTGACTAAACATCAGCTCTATGTTTGGACGTGATGCCCATGTTTCTGCTTATCAAGTGACATCTGGTGTATTTGCATGCTTTTAATTTATTGTTTGTGCTTTATTACCACCATGTTTATGAGAGAGGGAGATCAAGTGAAAACATTATCCCTAGTCCTGTTTTTAATCATAATAGGTTCTCTAGTTACTTTTGCTCTATTTTACTTTCAGCACTTTAAACTTGAAAATCACAAAAATCTTGTTCTCACTATTCCTTTGGTTTTGTTAATCTTGCGATCTGTTGGTGGCTGACAACCACCATAGTTAGTTGGGGATACAGAACTGTTTGTTTGCTGTTGCAGATTGCTTGTTGTTGCAGCTTGCTTGAAGAGCGAAGATAAGGAACCAACCTCAGGCTTCCCCAAGAGTTAGATAGTAACCCCGCGTCACCCTTGTGGGAAAACTTCTCTTGCTGCATCACTCTGCGCTTGGAGTCCCAATGAGTGGCATTTAAAGAATAAAGTTGCTGCCATTAAGGAGATCAGAAGGGCCATGAGCAAGGGCGGATCTAGTATAGTGGCCATGGGGGAGGGATAGGGTAGCTGCCCCTACTCAAATATTTAGTCTCCTTGTAATAGAAGGATATTTTTTCTTGTTAGCACATTATTTACCCCTACTAATTTTGATCTTGGATTCGCCCCTGGCCACGAGGCCCTAGATGAGGTGTACCATGCGGCCCAATACTCTAGCTGTAGGGTATAAGTTAGTTTGGGCCTTGTGACCCCCCTCAAAGAGTCCTCGTGCGTGACTCTTTATATTAATTGTCATCCCGGAAGCACAAAGTTTTTTCGTGAACCAAAGCATCACCACTATAAGAAAAAATGGTTTTGGGATCAGATTGATATCTCTGCCCATTTTGGGGAGGGGGATTTCATCGCCTTTATAATCTCCAACGCTATGTTTTCATCTCCCATCACCATGTGTGAGTAATTATCTATATGCACATGAGGCGAAGGGAAATTAGAGAGATTAATCATGTAATAATGCATAGTAGCCGGATTTATCAATATCTGTCTTTAGGACATTCTTATATGGTTGTTATTGCATCATTGCTAGCTTAATGCATGTTACTAGGGCCCGTGTTACCTGATTTATGATACTGAACTTTTATTGCTTCATCTTATGTATTGGTTTTAGTATTGATTTGCATTGTGTAGTACCTGCTGTAGTGTTGGTTCTACGAACCCTAAGGCAAAGATAGAGAAAACAAGGATGCTATGTTGTAGTTTGAGGATTATGTGAGATCTTGGGGTGTTAATGCGTTATTCCAGATGTCTTGGAAAGGTCTATCGTAATAACCCTTAGTTCCTTTATGGCCCTGGTGAAATGGGAGGGTTGAGCAAAAGATGTTTTGCAACTTCTTTTATAAGCATGTACAACTATATTTGGATCGTGCACCTACTTTCAACTGAGTTAGAGTCAAGTGTTGATGAGTTTAGTTTGTTATTATATGCATGATCTCATCCATGTAACGTCCATGTATTACCTCGTGCCTACGCTTTTAGCCACTTAACTCTTCCCGTGTAAACTGGAAATCAGTTATTACTACTTTTATTCCATTGTTTCTGTTTCAACTACTACTTCTCAAAAATTATTTCTTCGGGAATATTGATAGACATGCGTGGTTGAGAGTAACGTCTGAATTGCTAAATCTTGTCGGTATTCTTGTGCTCCCATCGCGTCAAATTATAAATTTGGGTTAATACTTCCCAACAAAGATTTCAATGATCCCCTACACTTGTGGGTATCAGTCGACCGTGGCTTGGCGTCATGATGCCGTGCAGCCCGACAATGAGCACGAGGTGGTGACGTCGGTGGAGGCGCGACCTCCCCAAACTGGAGGCGCCCCTCCAGTGGCCATGAGCTCAGGCCTCGCTTAGTCTAGATGGGTCTAGGCTTGCTCGCGACAACATTCTACTAGTGGTGCCTGGTGGCATCGACTGCCAGAAACCGTAGTGGTGCCGGCTGCCTCAAAGGAGACGACGGCTGGATCCCCTTCGTCTAGATCTCGTCTCAGGTGATCGAGGGTGGGACTACAGTGGTCAACTCTCCTGCTCCGTAACGACATCTCCGACTCGCTTCTCGTTGGATTAAGCCCAACGGTGGCATCTTGCCGTGTGTCCGATGGCATTAGGGTCGATGGTAGGGCTGGGGCAAAATCCCATGCGTGATGCAGATGACGTACGGCGATGCCTGTGGGAGCCGTCATGGCGCTGTCCGTGCTTGCCCCCCTCTAGCACCGGGGGAAGCCCTAGACCCAGCCGTCTGGTCGGGCGACGGTGTGGTTGCATCGTTCCTCCGTGTGGGCGTGACTTTGGTGGTTCATGGAGTCCTCGGTGTGCCTATTGGATTGGATGGTGGCTGCCACTCAGAGCGTGGGCTTTTGAGGCGCTATGTACAACATCACTGGTGCTTCATGGTCGACACCTTCTTTGGTCAGGTTTGGCCCCCGCCGCTCACTCGCCGGCTCTTCGAGGCTTATGGGCAAGCGGTGTGTTGGCTTGTGTCTTACAAGCGTTCGTTTTAGTGTCGTGAAGTTACTTTTTTCGTTTGTGATACGACCAAGAAGCTTAGAGTATTGTGTCCTCGCTATTCTTGGCTAAAAACGATACAAAGACGATTCCTTTTTGTTGGATGGGTGCTGAGTGAGTTGTAAACCGTTGCGTTATATTTATATCGGGTAACTTTTTAACGTTGAACTAGCTATCCTGGCATCCCAAGGCGTATACTCGAAAAAAAAAACCCTACTAGCACGGAAAAACAGATCCCCACCAGTGAAACCCACAAACAGAGTCGTTGACTGTCAAGATAGGAACGAACGGCAAAGATAGAGTGTGGAGGAACCGAGGAAGGTTTGGCTGAAAAAGACGCTGGGCGCAGCGTTCTTGTGCGCCAAGTCATGACACTAGCATACTCACGTGCAGGCGGTCGGCCGGGCCCACCAGATCCTCTCGTGCCACCTCCCCACGAAACACAACGGCCATGCGCTTCTTTTGATGCATGCTGGGTTACTGTACGTGGGTTAAACTGCATTAATCTGGCACCTAATCTACTCTGCTGCTCTACCAGTAAAATCACTGATTTACCGTAGTAGTCGCATGGCTGCACCACACCACAACGTGCCGAGGACACGGCCACCGCCGCTGCGCGCTCCGACAAGTGGGCCCAGCCTAATTTAGTTGGCAGGAAGGCAATCACGCATGGCATGCATCGTCCGAGTTAGCCATATCCATCCACACAATCGAGTACTGTATGTGCCGGAGTGGTAACTACATCCATCTAGTGTTGGATAATTAGGCACAATTTCCATTATTAATTCCAGAATATTAAACATGACAATAGCAGCTACTACCACATGTAACTCGAACATACTAGATGTACTAAACAACAAGATGAACGGAAACAGGCAGTAGCTAAACATGTACTCGCAGAACATGATGAACAGACGAACAGCAGTAGACCGCACGTACCGTTCGCTTGCAGATGTAGTCGTAGCAGTAACGTTGTTGATGACAACGTTGGAGAAGACCGGTCGAAGCAGACGGCGATGAAGACGGCGGTAGGCAGCACCGCCCGACTTGGATGGAAGACGACCCGTGATGAAGAGCTTGAGCAGTCGCGCAGAGCGCTTCCCAAAAACCTAATTCGCCCTCTCCCGTACAGGATCGCAAAGGCGAGTGGTTCCGGAGACCTGCTCTCCCGTTCGCCGGTGCACGCCGGCGCTCGGGATGGAGTAGACTACGGAGGCGGCGCAAGCAGCGAGAGGTGGTAAAACCCTAGATCGGTTTCAGGTGTGTACGGCGTGTAGCCAGGCAAGAGTTTATATAGGCGCGGACGCACAGCGGAAAAACCCTAGGCAACGTGGGCCACGCCCACGTCGCACGTCCGAGTCGGTTACAGTAGCCCACGATCCGGGAGCGACCCGAACTGGCTAGCTGTGACGCGTCCGTCAAGGACTCGGTCAAACGTTTGGTTTTCCTGTGCAGCAAAAAGATAAGCTCGGCTCCGAGGCTCAATTCCGCAAACCGCGCGCGTGTCGAGTCGAGTCGAGACGAGACGAGCGAGCGAGGAGGAGGAGGAGGAGCGCGCGTGTGGCACTTCTCTTCTCACTCACTTACCAAGTGGTGCAACACCCCACCTTATATGTTGGTCTACATCTCTCCCAACTTCCCATGTGGGACTAAACTTAGCTCCCACCCCTTGCCTTTGTGCAGCCAAAAACTTGGGCTGCATTCCAAATGGGCTTACACACATGAACTTTGAGATTTCTAGGAATTTCTGAAATCTACTATGGGCTCATATGAAATGGCCCAATATTTCAACATCTAGACAATGGAGTACCTAGTTACTTCCTTCATTTTATTTACCTCGCATTATGGGTTTAGTTAGAGAGTAAAACTTTTTAAAATTTGATAAAAAACATAATAAAAAATATCAATATTTAATACCAAATCCATATAATATAAAAATATATTTAAGACAATTCTAATACAATAGATTTTATATTATGGATGTTAATTTATTTTTCTAGATATCTAGTTAGACTTTACAGAGTTTAACTTTCACTAAACCTAGAACGTGAGCAAATAAAATATAGGGTGTATAGGTGTCACTCGCGGAAGGGCATCGCCTTGCAGGAATAAATGTAGCGTACATAGGCTCTAGCTCATCTGCGTATGTTTGATGTACTAAGTATTAGTACGTAGTATACAACAAGTGGCGTACATCAAGGTCACAAGAGCATCTCTATTAGATATCACAAAATATCGTATCACAGAAGTGTTTTGCGGTAAACCATAAACCATTTGTGCCGTTTGATATTTGTTGTGCCAGATGAGATCCCACAAACGAATATTGCATATTAAAACACAAACAAGTTCATAAATACAAAATCATACATCACATGCTTTTAGATGAATTCATACTATTACTAGAGTGGCGGTGGGGCTGGGAATCGCCCCTCGTTGCCTAGGGGTGACGAGGAGCGGTCAAGAGTAGAATGTTCATCCTACAATCCTACATCCATGTTTCATCTCTTACAACATGGGTGGTCTTATAGGGAAGATAAATCATACCATAAGACCTTCACTGGGCAATATCATGCCCTTCACTGATAGATTATTCAAAAATTCAGGAGAATTCAATGTTTCACAACCCCATGTAGAAAGCCCTTGCCTTCATTATGTAAACTGGAAAACTGATCCTCTTTTTTCGTTAATAGTGCGTATAGCCAAGCACATAATGATAAGTTAAAACAATATTCCATTTTTGTCTATAATGGAGAAAGCCACACATAAAGATAGATTAATTTTTTTTATTAAGGCACAGATTGAAAATTGCCATCACCAGTTCTTGGTACTCCCTTTGTTCTAGTTTATTAGAATGATATGTAGGCCAAGAAAAAAACTTGACGATAAAGTTGGTCAAAAATATTTAAATTATATGTCATATATAAAAAAATACCATTGAAATGTCTTTTGAATCCAATGGTATAATTTTTATATTTTATTGACCAAATTGATGGTCAAACAGTGTTCTTTGAAGCACACAATAACTCTATAATAACCTGAAACGGAGGGAGTAGCATTGTCAAAACGGTGCTAGCCACGGAGGGAGTACGTACCGGCGCGCAGTACGGTAATATTTGGGTGGTGCCGGGACCACAGCTCAGGGACTTAAAAGTTGTTCTTAGACTTAAATTACTAATAAGCAGTAACAGCGTTAGTAATTACCAGCCGTCCGGTAATGAGTGTGGCATTTATCGTTTTCCTTGGGGTAGACGATTAATTAGCTGTGTGTCTGGGTGGTTTGTTGGGCGACAGGGGTGGCCCACTGCGGCCAGATGACGGCAGCAGTTTTTGTGCACCGGCGGAGAGCAAGCAAAGAACGCTGCGCACGCCCCCTCTCTTTTTAATCGCAGACACTCGACACCAATTAATCCGTGGCTAGCAGCATTTCGTCGTCCCCTCCCCTCCCAAACCGCCCCCTGGGCTGGAGTAGGCAGCCGCATCGAGGTTCAAGCTGTGGATCTAGCTAGGAAGATCGAGGAAGACGACGTAGGCTCCTCCTCTACGGGTGAGTTTTCTCCTGACGCGCATGGCTGTGCTTGTGCAGATCCATCTGCTTCTGATTGATTGTCTTAATTTTCACCGGTCGCGATCGATGAATATGGAGGAGCAGGGGCCGAGTTCGTTGTTGTTTTTTGCTTTGTTTATCTTGATTTTGTTTCCTCCAGATTGTGTGCATGCTAGATGTGATTGATTTGCTTCCTTGGATCATGGTCATGTCTGACTGGTTTTACTTGGATCATACTACGGCCGGTGGAGCGTATGGTTAACTGTTGGGTTTGGATTTGCTTTTTTGTTCATTCTAGCGGGCCTTAATTCGCTCCGTGTGGCAGCCGAAGCCGATCGAGCAGTTCATGCGCTAGCTCACGCTAGATCTACACTTCTGAATTTGAACCTGTTCCTGGTAGATTTGTTACTACCGTACGTGCGCGTCTCAAGTCGTTTTTCAGGTTGGGGTAATAATAAGGAGCGAGTTCCCGTTAGATCGATGTTACACATGCAATCTGAGATACGCGCGCGCATGCATTGCCGGCTATCCACTCCAGACGATAATCACATGTGCTAGATCGAATTATGCGGCGAGCGAGACGGACGTATACCCATAGATTTTTTGTTCAATTTCTCTTGGTATTATTTCTTTTCCAGGTGCTTTAATTTCCCTCTCGTTTTAGCTTTTACCCCCCGAAATCAGAATCTCGCCCACTTTTTATGCGTACAGTACAGGTACCTCACCCTCATCAGGTGATTTCTGTTCAGTTTCCTTCCTTGGTGCATGTTGACCTGGTTCATGAGTGGAGTACGCCTGTGTATTTGGGCTTTGGAATAGATGGTTCGGGACCTGTTGTAGTTGGGCTTTGGACTAGATGGTCCGGTATGTATGTAGTTGCTATGGGCCAAACAAGTTGTTGGTTTTTGTTGCCTAGGTGGGGATATTTTGTTTGCGGTCACCAAGTTGTTTGGCACAGGCTCACATGTGCCTTTCTTGGCTGCAATCACATCGCGGTACCGCAAGTTGATGGGGTCAATTACTGAGAGGGTCATTTCAGGGTCAAATTCGAATAGCCCAAATAATACCTGTTGAAATCGTTTGAACACAAATATCTCCGTTACGGTGACGACTCGGCGCTCCACTTGGCAGGATACCCCTTTACTGGTTTGCCACCGTGGCCGCCAAGTGGCGTACCTCGTCCACGTAACATTTCTCTTCTCCCCCCATTGTTCTTCAAGCTCCTGCTCCCGCTCGCCTACCGAGATCTTAGAGTACCACAGCGCTGCTAGCGCCGCGCAGGGGACATGGCCTCGAGGTTGAAAGCGGGTTCTCCTCGCTGCGGATCTGGCAAGATCGGGATCGGGAACTGGGAAGATCTGGAGGAGGCTGTTCTCGTGCTGGAGAAGTTGGGGCGGAAGCCAGTGATCATGCGGAGGTTGTTGTCGTACTGGAGAAATGGAGGCTGTTCTCAGCCTTCCATCAATTCCAGCAGCTCTAAGAGAAATGGAGAAGTAACAGATATGGAAATTCTGATTTCTCTCTGAATTTGAATATATACGATGAATACTCTCTGAATATGCACATATAATGCTGGATTCTATTATGTTGCTCTTGCTCTCTGGTGAATTGCAGATTATCATGTTCCAGGACAGCATCATCCTCTTGCTCTACTATGTCCTGAACTTAGTTATGATCATCAACCTTTCTGTCAACCGTAGCATTACAAATGTGATTATCTGCGGCATTTTTTTGCCAGGTATCCTCATCTGCTTCTCCTTCTTGACAAGTAGACTGTTCTGCTTCCGGTTGTGTTTCTTGTCCTGTTCTATGACTTGTATGAATATCTACTGGTGGTTGTGGTTCTTGAGTAGTTCCATGATTTCTGTGAAATATTACTGGACACCAATTCCTTGAATATTTCTCTCATTTCTCTGAGGTGATACAGTAGATATTATGTTGCCAAGTAGATGGTCAGTCTGACTGCTGGCTCATGTGCCCTTCCATGCTAGAGCAAATCACTTCTCAAACATTGCACAAATTTTGTGTGATCAGCATATAGGTTCAGTACTGTCAACTTTCAGTCGATGTCAACTATGTGTGTATCATTAACTAATTAACTATTTTCTGATGCTGGAGTACTTAGATCATGTCAATTAAGCAAATCCACCAACTGAACAGCTATGCTTTGCATGAAAACTAGCACATAAAAATCAACAAAAATGGTGCATTTTCTGAATCTTGCAAAGAACAGAGGGAACATGACAGCTTCCCGAGAAGGCTAGAGGGGGAATTGGCAGTACCTAGCTTTTAAGTAACAGCAAAATACAGATAATCATAACACGACAAAATATGTCAATTTAGCAAATCCGAACAACAGAAGATTATTCCATGGCTTGGTCATACAGATAAACATAACACAACAAAATATGTCTGTTACAAGCAGATAATCAATCACAGAGTCATTACACATCATCATACTAGTGTTCGTTAACTAAAGTTTAAAAGTAGAACACTTCAAGGTAACTAGTCTTCTGGCTATTCCCAACGATGAGTTTGGGGAGCCCCAGGCATTGTTGGGAAGATCCACATTGGCGCCTCCCACTCATTGTAATAAGTGGGTCCGTATATCAGTTCTGATCCTATTGCCGGAGCTCCTCCATTCATGTGTATACGGCTCCATTCTGGCACTGGCCTGGTGTAGGGACGAGCTCGATGGTATGCAACAAACACACAGTCTTCTTGTAACAAGGACATACCTTGTCCAGCAGATGGACCAGCTCTTCCAACATCAGAACAGGGTTCTCGGTGGAAGATTGGGTTGTTGATTCCAAGAAATACTGAAAGCCCGTGCAGATGCTCCTGCCTGATCCACACTGGACCATCAACAGGATCTTCGGCTTCTGGGCGAAGATTAAAGGGATGCCTTGCGAAAACGTGGCACCGTAGACTAGGATAAGTGCTCAACCGTATCCCATCTTCAAACTGTACAGGAGCATTGCTGTTCCTATCACCATCTATCTGAATCCAAAGTAGTTCGAAATTGCCATAATGGTAGGTATTGGATGCCAAGAACCAGGTAGTTTGTGAATTAGGCACTAGAACTTCTTCAACGTCTTCATCCGGATCGGCAGGAAATGCATCTCCTTCAGCCGCATCGCCATCAACTGCAGCTGCTTGAGCCGCATCGCCAGCAACTGCAGCGCCTTCAGCCGCATTCCCTGCAACTGGATCCTCGATGGTCGGGGTAAGTATTAGACGCGCGCCTTCATCTGTGCCTGCGTACGGAAGAAGATAAGCCAGAATACAACAATGCAGTAAGCAGGTAGAACTACCTGTAAATTCAGATAGAAAGAGGGCATAACTCACCCCAAGTATGTGGTTCCCAAACCAGAACATCTCCTCGTGGTTCTGTAACCGCGTACACGCGGAACAAATCTGTGCGATCACCGAATAGATGAATTGCACAGGCGTCGACATACCTGCGAGGTGCAAGGTGGTAATTTTTGAGGATGACCCAGGCGTTGTCTTGTTGACTGTCTACATAGGCGATCAGTTTGTCAAAGATCACGATTGCTTCATAATGCCACTGATCACTGCATTTTTCCTTGTAAGGGGTCTTTGTAATCTTTATCTTCAGAAGCTGTAACTCACACTGCTTGTACGAAAACATGCATGTTCGAAACCTGGGGAAAACTCCAATATGAGCCAGTAATGGGAGAGGCAGAGTCACTTCTCTGTACATGTGGTGGATCTTCAGGAGGCCGTTATTCATGAGTAGTGCCATCCAGTCACCGTTACTTCCAACCCAATGCCCTCTTCCATCGGAGTCATTGCAATGCACGTGTGCTTTAAGTATCTTCTTGTTTAACGGCATGAAGAGGGCGTCAATGCCCTGCAATTGAATTTGTTTGGAAACTTTGTAAAAATTGAGGTGTTCCACAGAAGGAAAAGTTAGCTTGAATTGATGGAAAACTATATAGGTAAACGTAAACCGTTACAAAAAAGAGCGGTCGTGGGCAGAGTAACAGTTGTAGAGCATTTTCTAAGCACTGCCTCAGTTGTACCCTCTATGTGAACTGTTAATAGGTGCATCAAGATACGTGCTAGTCTTTTTTTTCCCTCTCAAACAAATTCTCTTTTTTGTATCTCTCACTCTATATAACATTTGAATCTGAAACTTTGCAGTTTACTCAAACAATTTTTGTTGAATTTTTAATAATTGAATAAGATAAATTTCACACAAAAAATCAAAAATATTTTTCCCACATTCTAGTTGTAATATTACAGCGACCTGCAAAGTTTGAAATCTTTATGTTACATAGTTTGATAGATATAAAAAAGACAAATTCAAAAAAGTATGGGAGTGTAGGTGAGAGCCTGCTTAGACAGAAACTTTTCCATTCCAATTTTTGCTATTTAAAAAGTCATTGCATGGTATTCGACAGAATGCTAACTGGATTGCAAGAACATTGTTTGGTAAAAAATGATGTGCCTACTAGATGTTCGACAGAAGGATAACTATGCTTGAGTATATCATAAACACATACAAGATGGAAAACTAAGTCCGTAAACCAAAACCCTAGAAGGCGTCATGGGCGGAGGAGTAACTTCAATTTTCGGAAATATTGTATCTAAAAAGTCGATGCATGCAAGGTGTTCGACTGAGAGATCGGTGGATTGCAAGAACATAAACAGACAGGAGATCGGTGGATTGCAAGAACATAAACAGACAAAATACTGAATCTAGTTACTCTTACTTGTGCATCGCTATCATGTGGCCACGAGGATTCGTCGGCGTGGAGCAGGCCCGGCGCTTCAAGCGGTAGATTCGGGGTCCCTCGAATGGCACGACGCATGCCAACCATGCCGACAGCAAGGCGAGCAGCGCTTAAGATATCGACCCGCTCGACTAGGTTCTCAACCGATGGGTAGTGGAGATTACCCCACCCCATGGATTCGTGGTAACGATCAGCAATGGGCTCTTTAGGAGTCGAACGCTGACGCTTCCCCCCCTGGGGTTCGTCCCACCCTGACCCAGACATGACCTGTGCCGGCAAATGCGGGCGGCGGCGACGTGATGGAAAGAGAAGCGGCGATGCGATGGAATGCAAACGAGAGGGCGCAGCGGTGTTGTGGAGAAGATGGGGAATAATAAGGCGATGAACTGCCTAGCGCAGGGTAATAAGTGGAAGTTGGCGTTGGGAGGGGGGGGAGGCGGCGGCGGTTCACTGTACAAGGAGTGGAAATAATATTTTTCATGGGTGGGCCCTCATTGCAGCAGGCTTCCTGCCCGCCAGTGCAATCCGTGCAATCCGTGTACAAGGCATGCGCACGCCGTTCAAAAATTAGTTTGACGTCCATCTTTCTCCAACAAATTATGCCATGAAATTTGTATTTTAAAGTTTCAAAAAAATTCGAAACAAAATTCTTGTGATAGGCATTGTTGAATGCTATAAACCGATAGAAATATCATTATGAAATACTTTATATTCTATTTTACACAAAAAAGACAAAATCTGACATATTATATAGTGAATAGTAAACGATAGAACACTATAATTTTATTAGATTTTACCATATTTGTGTAGCCTAGAATATAAAGAATTTCATATTGAAATTAGTACCGGTTTGTAGGATTCAACATTGCCTATCACAAAAAAAGATAAATTCCTAAGAAAAATATGTACTTTCTTACTACTATTTTAATACTATTTACATTCACAAATTTATCTTCTTATATCTTTCAAAATTCAACATATATTTACACCAAATCCCTTGTCGAATCCAATGATACAGCTTTTATGAACTTTTCAAAATTCTGAAAGTGTTGGGAGTATATTATTTTACAAGGTGCACACGACGGGCGCTCTGACATGCGAAGCGTGACTTGAGAGTCATTGACAGATGGGTCCCCCATGTGATGGGGCCCGCGTGCAGTGAGGGCAAGTCAGAGACAAGTTGGGCAGGTCAGGGCCTCGCTCTGGACATCAACGACACTCATGCGGCATGTCTGGGCATCTCCGGCAGAGCGCACACAGAGCGCGCTCTGGACATCAACGGAAGGCATGGCCGCGCTCTGGGCATCTCCGGCCCCTTATACAGATACACTTCAGTACATACGGAAAACACACTTACTAAATCATATATAAGGATGGTCCTCGCTCGGACACTTACATATATAGGTGGAACAAACAGTACATGAATCTAATATTGAGGGAGAGGACGCAGGCATCTTCTCATGATATTAATTCTATGGCACACGTCGTAGCATACATACGCATCCTTTGCTGCGTAGTGGATATGCTCCGGCCGTAGTTCCCGAAGATGCCTGGTGTTGTGTAGCTTCAGCACGCGGAAATCCACCTTGTGGTCTTTGAACTTGTCGTCGATGATATCCTTCGCCATGGTGGCCAAGCCGGTCCTGGCTTCGCCCGGGGCGTTGAAGTGATCTTGTAAGTCCACGTGGTTTGGTATGTGGGCGCCCAGGGCTTCAAGCTTGGGGGTGTCTTGGCGCTTGTCCACAGATGCGAAGGAAATGTCGGGGCGGTTGAGGAACTGTATGAGTTCATGACAGTTCCTCGTTGCCACGGCTTCGTGCCAGAGTAGGCAGTGATCGCGCATGCAAAGTTGCAGGAGGGCAGCGCAGGGAGGCTTGGCGATGGTGTACTCGAGGTCGAGGCCGACGATCGGCTCTTGGTCCCGCTCGCCGAGCCAACGCTCAAACATGGCGATGAACTTGGCCGCCTCTCTCGGGTCGGTTGTGTGCATCACCGTGAGGACGGTGTCACCATGAGCAGGGACCTTGTGGTAGTCGGTGAAGACATTGCCGTCGATCTCCATGACGGCCGCGGCGCAAGGAGTAGGAGTGGAGGGGGGAGGGGGGGCTTATCTCTGGAGAAGACGAAGTTGGGGATCCAATTGTTTTCCAGGCCGCGAGATCGTGGGATAAATAGTGCTCGACGGGTCGCTGGTGTAGCGCTTAGTGGGTGCTTTGGAAGTTGAGCCCCGTCGCTTCGTTTATGAGAGAAGAGGAAGTTGTGGAAGCAATTGTTTTGCAGGCACGCCGCGGTAAATGCCAGTCTAGCGCTTTGGAAGTTGAGCCCCCGTCGCTTCGTTTATGAGAGAAGAGCAAGTTGGGGAAGCAATTGTTTTGCAGGCACGCCGCGGAAAATGCCAGTCTAGCGCTTTGGAAGTTGAACCAGACGCTTCGTTTCGTTTACCGCTAGGCAGCAATTAGAAAGTCTCGTTGTTGGGTCCCCTCGTTGTTTGACTACACGCAGCAGAGCGACAGTCTAAAAAAGGAGATAGCGTGCAAGGTGGGAATAAATCCGTTCTCGTCTGACACGCGGAAGGAATAGCGAACAAAATCCATTGAAATGCTTCTCGTCGAGGTCACCTGCTCCATGAGCCAAACGAGTGAGACAAACTAGTCTAGGTTTAGCATCCAAAGCGTGTGGGGACCCACTTGTCTGGGTTAGGTTTGGTCCGACGTGTGTCTGGGGCCCCACTTGTCATAGTGTTCCGGGCCTTCGTGGGGCCACATGTCATAAGGGTTAGGGTTCGTTGCCAGTGGAAAAACCCAAACAACTGAAGCGTGGTAGCAAGTTGTGCGTACCAGCGGGATGAGAATTGACAGGGCAGCGGGATTTCAAAGGCAAGTACATTGACGAGACACGCCGCAGTCTGACAAAGCGTGCTCAAGAGATCTCAGTAGCATCATCATCATTTAGCGTGTCCTTGGGAGGCCTGCTGCCATATAAAGAATTATTTTTGCCCTAAATCCTTTTTAATCCAATTTTGCACTGCGGCTACAAGAAATGCACACCAGAAAAATCGGGGAAAAATACAGGGAGGTCCCCTGGGGTGTGGGACCCTAGAACCAAGGCCAAACCATGGTTCCCACCCCACCTGGCAGACATCGATGGCACCGCCGAGTCTGACCTAGATCTCGGAGGGGGGCCTGGGGAATTCAAAAAAAAATCAAAAAAATGGAAAAACACTGCATGGAGTCATGGTGAGTGATGCATCACCTATGAAAAATAGCAAACATGCCATCCCAAGGGTTCACATGTGGACTCTCTCACAGAGAGGTGCTTCGAGGCAGGAGTTCTCTTGGTCTTCCTTGGCAGATGACCATGGTTTGTGCAACTTCCACAGCAAACTTTGGAACCATGGTCCCATTTTTGTTGGAGAAGTGCATCTTTGCATTCCCAACCACTTTTGCAACTAGTGTTTTTCCAGTTTCCATATAAAAAATGCATTTCCCATTTTCCGGGTGCCCGGAGGGGTCGAAACACGTGCTTTTTTGTGAAGGGGCCACCAAGGGCATTGTGCAGAACATCACCACTCTATTTTTCATGGGTGGGGGACCTGCCAGGGGTGCCACATCCAGGAGGCTAGGAATTATCTCGGCCTGCTGCCATATAAAGAATTATTTTTGCCCTAAATCCTTTTTAATCCAATTTTGCACTGCGGCTACAAGAAATGCACACCAGAAAAATCGGGGAAAAATACAGGGAGGTCCCCTGGGGGTGTGGGACCCTAGAACCAAGGCCAAACCATGGTTCCCACCCCACCTGGCAGACATCGATGGCACCGCCGAGTCTGACCTAGATCTCGGAGGGGGGCCTGGGGAATTCAAAAAAAAAATCAAAAAAATGGAAAAACACTGCATGGAGTCATGGTGAGTGATGCATCACCTAGGAAAAATAGCAAACATGCCATCCCAAGGGTTCACATGTGGACTCTCTCACAGAGAGGTGCTTCGAGGCAGGAGTTCTCTTGGTCTTCCTTGGCAGATGACCATGGTTTGTGCAACTTCCACAGCAAACTTTGGAACCATGGTCCCATTTTTGGTGGAGATGTGCATCTTTGCATTCCCAACCACTTTTGCAACTAGTGTTTTTCCAGTTTCCACATAAAAAATGCATTTCCCATTTTCCGGGTGCCCGGAGGGGTCGAAACACGTGCTTTTTTGTGAAGGGGCCACCAAGGGCATTGTGCAGAACATCACCACTCTATTTTTCATGGGTGGGGGACCTGCCAGGGGTGCCACATCCAGGAGGCTAGGAATTATCTCGGCCTGCTGCCATATAAAGAATTATTTTTGCCCTAAATCCTTTTTAATCCAATTTTGCACTGCGGCTACAAGAAATGCACACCAGAAAAATCGGGGAAAAATACAGGGAGGTCCCCTGGGGGTGTGGGACCCTAGAACCAAGGCCAAACCATGGTTCCCACCCCACCTGGCAGACATCGATGGCACCGCCGAGTCTGACCTAGATCTCGGAGGGGGGCCTGGGGAATTCAAAAAAAATCAAAAAAATGGAAAAACACTGCATGGAGTCATGGTGAGTGATGCATCACCTAGGAAAAATAGCAAACATGCCATCCCAAGGGTTCACATGTGGACTCTCTCACAGAGAGGTGCTTCCAGGCAGGAGTTCTCTTTGTTTCATAACAGTTCATAACATAATAAACACAAAGTACTTCAATGTGTTCAGTTCATTACATAATTTTATTGCGAAAGCACGACACATCAGGGTTCTAGCTGGGCGCGTAGCTGCTCGTTTTCCTTCTTAAGAGACGCCACGAGTTGGCAGCTTGCGAGGTATTTCATTTTGGAATCCACGAGCTCCCTGAGTGCTTTCTCGTTTTCAGCCAGCAGGTTCCTGCATGTGATCTCCAGGGTGACAGTACTGTTTGTTAGCTTCAAATTTTCCTCCAATAGATCTTTGATCCTGCCTGTATTCTTATGTGCCGAGGCTATGGCTTCCTTGTGCAGTTCCGACCACTGTTGATTCTCCTTTACAAGCTCCTTCCGCTCACGCGCAAGGCACTTGGCAACTAAGAGGACTTTAGCCATATCCATTTCCTGGGCCAATTTTTTCTCCCTTTGTTTGGCTATCCGTTCATTAAGCCA
Source organism: Dactylis glomerata (assembly GCA_007115705.1). NCBI lineage: Eukaryota > Viridiplantae > Streptophyta > Magnoliopsida > Poales > Poaceae > Dactylis > Dactylis glomerata. The sequence goes on along the minus strand of QXEO01000247.1, from coordinate 8,675,835 downwards.
GGACACCATATCTGGGTTCAGCCCCACCTTCATTTCCTGTATCAAATAAAAACAGGGTTATTTCTACCAACGACGCCAACTAATAAGTGGCAGTGGCGTCCTCCCAAAAACCCCATTACAGGTAAAGCACTCTACTCTCAGCTAAGTCAGAATCGCAAGAACCCCAATGCATGTCAACACAATTAGAGAGTGCTTACCTCGCTGAGCCGGTGAACTGTGGGCATCGGGTTCTGGATCGCCGCCGCCATTTTTTGGGAGAGAGGCACACCCTGCAAAACCATCATGGCTCCGCCGGCTCTGGAACATTTTATTCCACGGTAATGAGTTAAAGAGGACGAAGAAGAAGAACAAAAAGATGATGATGAAGAAGGAGAATTCGTCCCAGTACTCGGATGAGCCCTCGCCTGATTCAAGTTTTCCCTTCTCCACCAGGGAGAGCAAAGATTGCGCCTCTATGTGAGGGCTTTCTCTAATGGATGGAGCAAGTTCCTTCCGGCGGCGAGCTCTCTCCATTCGCTCCGCTTCCTGAGTCGTCAGGGGGCGGTTTCTCTTTCGAGGCATGGCTAGACAGAGCGGATGGGGGGCCGGGCAGGAGGAAGGAGAAGGAAGTAGGTGAATGAATAATATGGCAAGATAGTCAAACAGCCTAGCCCGTGGTCCAACCACTGCTCTCTGTCTTCTAGCCTTCTCATGCAAGCTATCCGTAATTGAAAAAATAGAGCCCCCGCCCGGCACGCGGGTGGATACGTGGCGCCGATTAACTGACGCTCACTGCCCCGTCCCATCGTGCCAGTGCCAGGGTCCTGGCTAGACACGAGAAGGCATGCCAGGACACGCCGGAAGATAAAATGCATTATATTTTATATATTAACTGAAAATGGAAGGGTCAAATATTACGCAAGATAAATTGCATTGAACAGAAAATGGTAGCTAATATGCATGGCTTTTGCATTTTCTTCATAGATTACTAACTTAACCACTAGCTAAACCCAGTACATGACGTCGTCGGAGTCGTCGGAGTCGACCTCCGTTGGGGCCTTGTCCTTGCCCTCTGCTTCATCCTCCATCGTGGTTGCCTTGCCCTTCCCCCTGCCCTGGGGTTCCAATGACCTGGTCATGGCCGTCTTCATGTCTCGCGCAAACTTTGCGGCGGCGGATCTTGGCTGCTCAGTGTTGACGCCGCCGTCCTCATCGTCCGATTCAAGATTGATGAACGGTACGGGTTTGAGGGCGGTCTTGAACCGGCCTACACTGCGAGGCCTGCTGGAGCCACTGCCAGACCTGCTCGATGTCAATGAAGTAGGAGTTGGAGTAGATGCATTGCTGCTCGGTTCAAGCCACCATGGCCATCTGATGCGGCGGCGGCTTGACCTGCCGCGCTGTGCACGACCGGGCGTGGAGTTCCCGCTGTGGTAGTACGTACCACCGCCGTGGCTGAAGCCTGGGGTGGCGTGGCTGAGGCCTGGGGTGGAGCTTCCGCGTCGTGCGCGGGAGGTGTTGTAGCGGCCGGTGCGAGGCATCTGAACTACGGGGAGGGCTCGCTCGTGTGAAGAACAGGAGGCGGAGGCTAGTGTTCGTGGTGTCTGCCCAGAGGGAAACAGATCTTTTTGACAGGGTAGCTCTACATGGAAGCACATGCCCCCAGCGACTGTGCATAGCTTCCACGCTTGTAAACAATACATTTTCTTAGTGTCCATGATGGCAATTTCATTGGTGGCATAGTTGCGTTGCACGATCCCACCTGTCATACTCAAACGGTCATATTCTGGGGGGCGCGCCCCGTGGTATAACTGCCGGATGCAAAAGCAGCATCGTCACTCCGATTCTTCCTTCTTCCCATCTCCCCCTTGCACCTATGATTCTTTTCCGGGCTAGCTCACATCTGCTGTTCTAGTTCCCCACCCAGTCCCTCTGCTGTGCTCTCCCTTGGGTGCAAGGCAATGGTTCGCAGCTACTGCAGTTCTTCGCGGGCGGAATCAGGGACGGCTCGCCGACGCTCCCCTATCCCGTACCGGAGTAAGCCCTACGACTATTCGCCGGACAAAATCTGTGACTGTGGAGTAAAGATGCCGAGATGGATTGCGTGGACGGATGAAAACGCTGGGAGAAGATTCTACAACTGCGGCATCCGCGCGGTATTATTGTAAATTTATCATGTTTGTTTGCCAGTTTTAGATATTTTAATTCTCACATCTTTCCTCTTCCTTTACTATGTTTTGGGCAGGAAGGCAAGGGCCGAGGCTGTGAGAAGTATGAGTGGATGGACGACCCGCTGCCAGTTTTCCAGAGAGAGCTTGTTCGTGATCTTCGTGATGCTGTATGGGAGAAGATGGAGGAGAACCGTGCGCTGCTTGATGAAAACAAGGAGCTTCTGGACCAACTTCGGAAGCTCGAGCAGAGTGGTGGTGTGCATGCTCAGTTGCAGAAGCAAGCAGCCGAAATAGAGCAGATCAAGGTTAGGGCAGATGGTGGAAACAATCTGCTTTTCATATGGATATGTTCCATGGCATTTGCAGTTTATGTTGGCATTATGATGTCTAGCACCTGAAAAGCTCCTCTGTAAGGACCCAAATATTGTGTAATGTGAAATGTTATCCTGTGCCATTTATTCTGCCTTTTCTGACTGTCCCTCTGAACAAAAACTCCAATATAAGAACATATGCATAATGTCAAACATGGCTTATTAAAAATGAGTACATAGTTTACAAATTACAAATTCCATAACAAATACAGTTCGGACACAATTTCGGGCAGGTCCAGGGCCCCTGTTTTACAATGCACACACAAACACACATGTTCCGGAAAAATAGTTTTCAGAATTTTGCTGTATTACAGAGACGGAGCACTCAGAAAAAAGACTGAATTAGTCTTACTCCCACCTAGCTGTCTTCTTCCTCTTTGGGGACAGTTTTCTCGCCTTCTTGTATGTTGGATCAGAAGGTTCTGGAATGTCCGGCCAATCTGAATCAGATCCCGTGTCATCATCACTCCACTCAACTTCCTCGTGAAGCACATAGACAGCATCAGCAGTCTTGCACCTTGTCTTGCGCTTCCTGACAAATGTTAGAAAGCAGGTAAGCCCCAGCTAAGCATAGATATTACCTAATTATAAATAAAGATCATACACGCAAATACTTCATACCTAGGCTTTGGTCCGTTCAAAGGACACCCAGCTGCTCTATGTCCAATACATTTGCATTGCTTACATCTGTTTTTGCCTTTCTTGCTACCACTAAAAGGCATGCCCTGCTTCTCCATGAAATTCTTGAACCTACTCATCCTAGGTCTTCCTTTGCCTCTTTTAACATTTGGCTGGCACAGCTTGAAAGGTAGTTGAACCACAGGCCACTGTGACTGGTCTGTGCAAGGAGGGACGGCACCTGCGTAGGTAGCTCGAAATCTAGCCAAAGAGAAGTACTCACTCACATATTGATCAAGGTGTGGCAGAGTTCTTTTGTGAACCAAGAAGATTAACGCGTGTGGGCATGGCTTCCCAGTATGCTGCCACTCTAAGCAGCTGCATTCTCTACTGTCAATCTTGACGACATGCCTCAGGCCATTCCGGCTCAAATCTCTCACCTCACAGCTGTGGTCGTTAGACTCTCCAACTCTAAGGTAACCAAGACCTCGACTTCTCTGGTTTATTTGCTGAATAACAGCGGGTAGAATGTGCCCTCTTAGTCTGTCCCCAATATCTCTTCTTACTTTTATCAGCTTCATCAACATACCTTGTATGGTGTCCATCAACATATGAACTGGAAGGTCTTTTGAGTCTTTAACCCAGTTATTTACGGTTTCAGCAAGGTTGTTGTTTATGTAATCACACTTTATTGCGGGATTAAAAGCACTCCTCATCCATAAAAGGCTGTGATTCCTTTCCAAGTATACGGCAAAATCAGAGTTCTCAGCATGTATCTTGTCCATAAAAAATTTGTAGCTCTCAGGCTTGTAGGCCCTAGCAGCAGTCCACATGTAGCGATATACAGTGCCTGAGTAGTGCCTGTATAGGTTCAGCATCAAATGAGCATGGCATTCTCTTTGTTCAGCATGTGGAAATACTGTCCGAACTGCATTTGCCAATCCTTTGCATGCATCAGTGCTTATGGTCAGTGGTGAAACATCACCTATTGATCTATGCAGTTGCCTCATAAACCACTCCCAGTTCGCCTCTGATTCCGACTGAAACAGGCCGAATGCCACCGGGAACATCCAGTTGTGCCCATCCAGTGCTGTCGCTGATGCTAGACAACCATTCCATCTGCCAGTGAGGACAGTGGAGTCTATACTCAAATATGGCCTACAACCCTCCTTGAACCCTTGAATACAGGGCTCAAGGGCCATAAAAAACGGTTAAAATATATGTTTCCCTCCTCCTCTTTCGTGTCAATCTCGACAACACTACCTTGAGACCTAGATTGTATTTCAGCCTTGAAGCTGTACAACAGCCTGAAACTATTTTCCCAGTCCCCGTATAGTGTTTGCAAAGCTCTCTCTTTACGTTTCCAAACAATGTGATACGGTAGCTCGACGTTGTAATCAGTCATAAGCTTTACCTGAATCGCCTTGGCAGTCTCATTGGGCGTTTTCTTAAGAATGGCCAAAGCATGCTTCTCAACCCATTCTTGAGTTGCACAAGAAGATCTTAGTTTGCAGCCTATTGGACACCTGTGTGCAGGTCCCATCTTGTTCACCTGCATCGGAACATTCATTTTATACATTAGTTGCTTCATAATAATTCCTAAACTTGCTTCACATATGAAAACCCGAACCCGTCAGTTTGAAATAGATATTTATGTGCGAGGAAAGCTTGTCAGTACCCTAACTATTTCTCCACCAGGAAGTATCCTAACGGAGATCTTCCATGGGCATTGATCCTTCACCCTCTCCCCATTGTAGTAGTCTAATCTGCACCTCGCCTCGTACCGTTTCCTTGTGTTTCTAGTTCTGAAGACGTCAAACTCTCCGATGATACAATATTGCGCAAATGCTTTCCTGAATTCTACCATGTTGGCGAAGTATGTGCCCACCATAATTACAGGTACCATTGGATCATATGTTATCGCTAACTCGCTAGTGACCTCATCATCTACCGGTATGGCAGCTTCCTCCATTAGTGATTCATCGATTACATCATCACCTGTTTCTTGTTCCAGCACCTCTATTTCACTGTCCTCATCTTCCCCTATGTCCGAAACGGGAGGACCTTCATTGTCATCCTCTACATCATCATCACTAGGTTCATTAGCGATGCCAAGTACATCACACATTGTTTTCTCTGCCATGGGTTCGTCGACGCCATCACCTCCCATGGGTTTGACATTGACAGTCTGCCAATCTACTTGCTGTGCTGAGAAATTTTCTCCCACATCTGTCTCTACTACTGATGGTGGTTCTGCCCTTTGTTCAAAAAAATCTTGCTCCATTTGGCATTCCCATTGACAAGTATCATCGTTATCTGAGTCTGCTAACGTCCAGTCCTTCTTGGGGGTGGACTCCTTGTTGGTATACTTCTTGGGGGTGATCTTCTTTGTGGTTGACTTCTTGGGGGTGTTCTCCTCGGTGGTCTTCTTTGTGGTTGACTTCTTGGGGGTGTTCTCCTCGGTGGTCTTCTTTGTGGTTGACTTCTTGGGGGTGTTCTCCTCGGTGGAATTCTTTGCGGTTGACTTCTTGGGGGTGTTCTCCTCGGTGGTCTTCTTTGTGGTTGACTTCTTTGGGGTCTTATCCTCGGTGGTCTTCTTTGTGGTTGACTTCTTGGGGGTGGTTTCCTCGGTGGTCTTCTTTGTGGTTGACTTTTTGGGGGTGGTTTCCTCGGTGGTCTTCTCTGTGGTAGACTTCTTTGGAGTGTTCTCCTCGGTGGTATTCTTTGTGGTTGACATCTTGGGGGTCTTATCCTCGGTGGTCTTCTTTGTGGTTGACTTTTTGGGGGTGGTTTCCTCGGTGGTCTTCTTTGTGGTTGACTTTTTGGGAGTCGTTTCCTCGGTGGTCTTCTTTGTGGTTAAGGGGGTGTTCTCCTCGGTGGACTTTTTTGTGGTTGACTGGGTGTTCTCCTCGGTGGTCTTCTTTCCGGTTGTCTTCTCGCGGGTGTTCTCCCCCTGGGTGGTCATCAACCACTCTGCCATAGACTGCGCCGAGGCGTTCTTTCTGGGACAGGTCCTCTTGCATAGGAGCTTGCGGTCCCGACTCACACTACCTGTTGGAGTAACCTTTGCAGTATTCTTTGGACTATAATTTCGAGTGCCAACCTTACTAGGGCTGATCCAATCCATGTAACTAGGAATGTTCCCGTTACCTTCAGTTACACCATCTCCCTCTGGATCAGCACGGGTGCCTACGCAAGCGAGAAACAGTATATGGTTGCCCCCTCCATATTTCTCCAATGCCGCATCTAAATTAGGTTGACTGTTAACGCCAATCTCAATGTAATCATTGATTCTTCTATTCCACCACATATATTTTACTTTTTGGTGAGATCCCAGCAGCAACTTTTCACTAAACTTTCCAATCAGTTCAGCTACTGCTATCCCCTTCTGGCGATCTATGTAGACATCAACATCGTGTTTTTCAATGAGAACTTCTGAGCCATCATCCAGTTCCGCAGTGTAGGGGTCGAATGTGGCCACCATTCTCAAAAGAGGAGGAGGTTCAGCGGCAGCAGGTTTTTCAGCACCAGCAGCAGCAGGTTTTTCAATACCAGCAGGAGGTTCAGCAGCTGTATGATGTTTACCAGGAGCAGGTTTACCAATAGCAGCAGATTTACTGCTAGGATGTGTAGCAGCTTGAGCACCAGCAGCAGATTTTCTTTGATTACCAGCAGGAAATTTCTTGGATGCCCGGGCAACAACACCATCTCCTGTTCCACCAATAATTTTAGCATGTAAAATGTGGCCAGGAGAGTCTGCAAACCTTTCCAATTGATCTTCAATCTTTTCCATGTCCACAGGTGTAACAACCCCCCGCGGTGATACCCATTCGAATTCTGCAGTTTGTGCGGAGCCCATTGGAACAATTCCACGAACAAGTTCAACCATCCCAGATAAAGACTTGAAGCTTCTTTCTGCAACGAGCAAGGTTACCTTACAACCCTCCACAGCTACGGAGTTCCCATTGTCAAACATACCAACGTACTCATGAATTTGTAGAGTGACGCTGTAATCTTTGCAAATCCTACTCGACACAAGGTTGGGGAAATAAGAAATGCTTGTTAGTGTTTGACTAACAAACATCTCTCAACGAAATATATCTTGATTTCCTACATCCAGCTAGCAGATACCGATGAAGAATGGTTAAATACATAAGAGAAGACAAGCTCACCTCCTCCGCCTGCTCAGGGTGAGACATGATTCCTGATTTGCAGGCCCTTCCATCCTCTGTGCTGCTCAGCTCGTCTCCCGGCGATGGCGATCTATCTCTGCGCAACGGCTCGCTCGACATTCGGCATCACCGCGGGCCGTCGGGCGCGGGCACGCGAGCTTTAAGCAGCGCTATCTGTGTCGCCGCCGCCTCCGCCGCCGTCCTAGGGTTCAGGCAAGGTTAAGGGTGGGGGAACGAACTAGATCTTGACCGTACACCGTACTGAACTCGGTTACATCGAATTGCCACGCAGATTGACACGCTAGAACTAACATGAAACGGAGAAATACTGACATGCGGGACCGCAGTGGGCCCAAAACGGGAGAAGTCACGACAATATTTGGTTTGCCCTCATTTCGTCCAGAATGGGCCCTCTGAGGAATTACCTACCCAACTTTTCAAATAGCGTCTATTACAAGCAACAAAGGCACCTGTGAGCCTGTACCAAAGAACTTGGTGACCGCAAACTGAAACGCCCGCCTAGGTGAGCATCTTGATAGTACTTGTGTTTCCAATGAATCAAGCATGCACCTACCGTTTTTTTAGCGGGCTTTATTTTCCGTTTGGATTTGCTTTTTTGTTCATTTTAGCGGGCTTTATTTTCCCCCTTAATTCGCTCCGTGTGGCAGCCGAAGCCGATCGAGCAGTTCATGCGCTAGCTCACGCTAGATCTACTGAATTTGAACCTGTTCCTGCTGGTAGATTTGTTACTACCGTGCGCGCGCGTCTGAAGTCGTTTTTCAGGTTGGGGTAATAATAAGGAGCGAGTTCCCGTTAGACGATGTTACACATGCAATCTCAGATACGCGCGCGCATTGCCGGCTATCCACTCCAGACGATAATCACATGTGCTAGATCGAATTATGCGGCGAGCGAGACGTACGACGTATACCCATAGATTTTTTGTTCAATTTCTCTTGGTATTATTTCTTTTCCAGGTGCTTTAATTTCCCTCTCGTTTTAGCATTTACCCCCACTCGATCGCTTTCTCTCCCCGAAATCAGAACCTCGCCCACTTTTTATGCGTACAGTACAGGTACCTCTCACCCTCATCAGGTGATTTCTGTTCAGTTTCCTTCCTTGGTGCATGTTGACCTGGTTGATGGCCTGTGTATTTGGGCTTTGGAATAGATGGTTCGGGAGCTGTTATATTTGGGCTTTGGACTAGATGGTCCGGTATGTATGTAGTTGCTATGGGCCAAACAAGTTGTTGGTTTTTGTTGCCTAGGTGAGCATCTTGATAGTACTTGTGTTTCCAATGAATCAAGCATGCACCTACCGTTTTTTTACTGAATGATCAATGAAGCACCTACGTACAACGTGGAGTACTTGTGTTAATTTGCACTCTGAGTCAATCCCCAGCTGCACTCTCATAGTTGTGTGAACTTTCCTTCACCGTCTAACACCGATTAATTTGCCTTCAAAACAACACGGATTAATTGTCGCTTACATCCTAATCTAATTACATGTCTGATGGATTTCAGGATCGGTGCCATGGACAGCCTCCAGCTCTTTTGTTACGCCACTACCATCATTGTCCCAGCATTTGACTTCTAGTAAGTCCACTAGTAACATCAACACTTGACGACTGTTCATCCTTGTCATTCCTTACCAATGCAATGCAAATATGCAATTAATGCAGCTCGGCTCACCAGTGCTGGAGGAACCAGGCGCTCGACGTTGCTGCGCGGCGCCCTGATCCAACCATCGCGGCGCTTCTATGCAGCGTGGCGTGGTTCATGTGTGGATGCACCGAGGGGGACACTGAGACCATCCTCATCAGTCTCTATGGCTGCGTAGTCTATATGTACTGCTTCGTTGTCTTTCTCAAGCTCTGTTCCGCCGATGAGATGGACTATGCTTTCATTCGACTTCAGCCTGCCTCGTACTACTTGTGCGTGGTGTTTACCCTGATGATCGCTAGGGACCCACCTGGAACTTACCATCTTCTCTGCACCGCGACCGGTTGGATAGCTGCAGCAGCACCCCTCCTCACCTTCATGTTCTCGGTATCTTCTTCTCCATCTTTATCTTGGCACCTTTTCTGCTCTCCTTTAGTATGCTCTGATTATCATCATGTTCATACGCAGGCGGAGCTAACGGCCGACATGCTGCCGCACTGGGCACCCTCGCTGATCTGTCTGGTCCATTGTGTAGCCTGGGGTGTTAGGGAGATCAACATGCACGACTACCTCGCAATGGTATTCCTCTGCTTCTACTGATTTACTACTCCTACTGTACTATTTACTGCTGCTTAACACGAGATCGATCCTCTCCACTCTCTAGTCACAGTACGGTGTTGGCGCATTCTGCTCGGTCATCCTACTGCTACTCGTGCTCCTCTAGCCCACACCACAGAGTGAGAAGCAGCATCTCTTCGGCGGAACGAATGAACCAACGCCGGCACTTGTTTCATCTCTCTTTGCTACTATGTCATACCCAGCTCACGTTAAGTTATAACTGAATTAATCATGTTCGGACCGTGCCTATTACTCCCTCCTTTTGCGAATTCAAATTCTACCAAAACTACTCTGTCCGTCTCCCTTCATGTCAATAATCAAGTCTCGCTTAAATTTTTGCCAGTTACTTCCTCCGTTTTTAAATATAAGATGTTTTAGGTTTGTGAAGCAAATGTATCTAGATATGTTTTAGTGTGTAGGTTTACTCGAATATATACACTAAAATATGTCTAGATATATTTACTTTACAAACTTAAAACATCTTATATTCAAAAATAAAGTGAAGTGAGTACATGTGAAATTCAAAACGTCGCAGCTCTTTATCTTCCATTCATTCGGCAAATACAAAGCAGGAAGACACCTGCCTCCTTACGTCCGCCAGGCATACTGTGAACAGCTGCACGTTTATTTATTTGCAAAACAGAAGGCCCATCTAAACGTGCATAAGGTTTAACTAACAAATCCCTTCCTACATCAACCTTGTGAACGCACATGTTCTCTGTGATAATGACTCGGCGAAAGCTCCTGAGCCCGAAACAGAGTTTCTTTTTCAAATAATTTATTAAAACAAGTATAAATAAGATCTGTTACGATGAGACAAAAATCAAACGGTAAAAATTTATGAGTTATGGTATTTTTTATTCTTCTCCATATGGAATTAAATGGAGAACATGCAACGATATATATTTCTGTGAGCCGGTTGGACAAAGGAAAACGATTCTATAAAGCCGCAGGCTGCCTCGCTTGCGACCTCCGGGCGCGCGGCCTCACGATGCGGCACGATCCGACGGAGGCTTTTTTTCCTGGACTCCACCAACCTATCGCCCGCAAGAAAAAATCCAGCCTTATCCACTCGACTCGACACAGCTCGGTCTCCATCCTCCACACGGCTCGCTGCAAACTACTTCCCAAATCCGCCGCTAGTGCTCGGGACTGCGGGAGGTGCAGCGGCGCGGCATGGCCGGTGAGGAAACGGAACCCAACGAGCTCCCTACACGCGGGTCCCTCAAGCTATCTCCAGACGGCCTGGAGCCGCCGCTGACCATACCGCCTCATCCATCCCTCGCCGCACGCTCACACCACCTCCTACCTCACCCGCCGCTGCTTCTCTGTGGTACATGCCGCCCCGCCGACCTGACACCAACGTCTGCCGCCGCCCACCAACCTTTTCCCCTGCAACCGCCTCCGCCCACCAACCTCCTCCCCGGCAACCGCCGTCGGGCAGAGCTACGTTGCTGCATGGGAGAGCCGACGGTGTTGTGAGGCTAGGACAGAGGTGGATGATCGTCGTCAACGGTGGTGCTGCTTAGCCCACTACCAATAATTTTTTTTTTGCTACATGAGCTCTTTGGGTATGCATTGTGTAAACAATTTTTTGCTAGGACCATGTGGATTCGCATTACTGTAAATTTTATCTACGACCTGTTCTATGATTTTGCTATAATAGTACCAAGTTTTACTACGAGATATTTGGTTGGAGTCGAAGTTGATTTTTGCTATATAGCATAATTTTTTTGCTATGAGGTCTTTGGCTATGTCTCCGGTAGGTCCCTGGTAATATCTCCGACAAGATTAGTTTTTGCTATAATAGCTTATTTTTTGCTACAAGGTCTCTGGCGTGAACTCCGGCGAGGCCCGTCTGTTTGGTAGAAACATTTTTGCTACAATGAAGCAAATGCGAGGCTTTTTTTTTGCTTCATAGAAGCATTCGAGGGGATTTACGTGAAACCAATTTTTGCTATACTCATATAAATATTTTACTCTGATCGATACTTTTTTGCTCCAGTGCAGCAACCTGCAGGATTGAAGATCTAAATCTAGACTAGGAGGCTAAAAAGTTTCCAACCCTCGGGGATCCTCAGCACTCACCTTAGACAAATCAGTCTCCGTTTGTTGGCTAGACACACCCATAGCTGATGTATTATTGTCACAAAATGTCTGAGTAATTGAAGTGTTGGCTGCAAAGAATCAAAAGTAGCTTACCGTGAAAATGCATCATACTGTGTTGATTTCTTTCATTATTTTGCAATGAGTTTTGGTATATTTTTGTTTCGGACTGCTATGCCAACTTCGCACATACTCCCTCGGTTTCAAGTTATAAGAAGTGTTATATTTCTATATGAACTGAGTGAATAAACCCACTGAAATGCGTCTAGATACATGCCATTTTAGTAAAGAGACAAAAGCACTATTGGTCACGGAACTTATTCGAAATGAGTAATTTGGTCCGCAAAAAGTGAAAAACTAGCACCGATCTTTCCTCCAGTGAGTATTTTGGTCGTGAACCGGCTTCATACCGGTTTTTTTGTCCACATGGCCACGACCATTGTGTTTTGGCGGTAAAGAAAGTCTACGTGTGTTCCACGTGAGATGCCCGGGAGAAGAGCAGAATTTTCATCTTCGTCCTCGAGAAATTAGTGGAAAGTGTTTTAAGCCTACTTTTTTTTGCCAAATCAGTCACCACATGCTACTTCTTGCAATTATTATGTCCATTATACATCATTACTTGTTTCCATCCATTTTGTGAGCTTTGCACAATTAGTAGTTTTATTAGGATTTTATTACTTTTAGTACGGGTCCACAACAAGTGAGGGTTATGCTAGGGCGATTGAGAGGCGGTCATGAGATGGCTAGGGTTTCTCCACATGGATGGTTTTTCTTTGGTTCTTGTGGGTTGCAGTGGCGCAATTCCACCAAAGTTTAGATCTTGGGATTGTTGCTCGGCGCCCTGGTGTGAGGAGGAGGTGTGTCTTGTTTTCAACTTTTCATCTATCCACGACATGGCTCAAATGGAGGTTTCGAATTCGCGGGCAACCTCGATATCACCAGCGAAAGGAGATGAGGAAGTTTCGATAGGGCTCTCAGCTATTCAAGGTGACCTGGTGCTAACAGACAAAGAGGCAACTAACATCATCATCAAAGGAAGGAAGATGATGCAGATACTAAAATCCATGTGGGCAGCGATAGGAAATGATTTCAGCCTAAGGAAACTTGCAATCTCAATGCTTGAAACAACGATGTAGAGGGCGTGGGGCATACATGGTGTGACTCAGTTCAACGAGATCGACGAGAATAGATTCATGGTCCATTTCAGCTTGGAGGGGGTTGGAACCATCTAGTAAATAATGGACCCAACTGGTAGTTGAATTTCTGCCCTCTCATGATGAAGGAATATGATAGGCATGTTCGCCCATCGAATATGGTTTTCAAGAAGATGGATATTTTGGTTAGGGTTCTTGATCCGTCGCTGGATATGATGAATGTGGTGTATGGGAATTGATTGGTGGCAGGATCGATGAATATCTATCAACAGATGTAGATGAGGATGGTACGACATGGGTGAGGAGCTCCGTATCAGAGTTTCAATTCATGTGGATCAACCTCTTGTGCGAGGTGTTCGTATTTGTGAATCTGATGTGCGAGGTGTTTGTATTGGTGAATCTGATGATCAAGTTATTAGGAGTTGGTTTGACACAAAGTATGAAAAGGTACCCTACTTTTGTTTTGATTGGGCCTGCCTATCCATCCCAAGGACAGGGGTTTAGCTGATAAGCAAGAGACAAAGTAGTGGGGCGAATGGATGTGGTGCTCCCTCAGTGGAAATAAGAAACCAGCGCTGGTGCAACATTCATCAATGTTAGAGACAGAAGGCTTTCACCAAAGGTTGTCTCCGAAGGAGTTTGGAGGGGGAAACGCTATCGGAATCGCCTCCGCTAGGCTCCACCCCCTCCAGCGTGTTCATCATCACCATCTACAACAACAACACCATCTTGACCCCCCTACTATAATCTCTTGGCAAACATGATGTGTGGTACAATCTATTATTTTCCCATGATCTATTGTATCTATGTCTATGTTTGAGTAGTGATTTGTTCTTGGCAATTGTGAAATACTTCATTTATTGGTTGCATGCAAGTTTGTTATCTTCTATGTTGGTCTTATGTACTGATATATGAGTGCACAGATATGTTGGGGGATGCATAAGGATGTCACTGTTGCATGTGGCTAGGAGGAGGGATGGATGGAGTTGAAAAGAAATAGTGTTCGAAGTCTTATATGCATGCTATATTAATTCATGGTTAATTAACGGGGAATATATTGGGGACCTTAGAACTTAAAGCAGTGATTGGACATATTTGTCTTAATGAATCCCTTGTTAGCATTCATTTGGCCTAGGGACCAATCACTAGGGTGTATAGTAGTCCATTTACTTGACTACTCCTATTTATGGTTCCACCTAGAAGAAACAATAGACTGCCTTAAAAAGAGTTAGGTGTTATGCATCTAGCTAGTATATGATATTATGTCCTTCACTGATTGTGCCAACCAAAACAAATGAAATAGCAATTTATCAGAACACTTGCTCCCAAGAGTTACCCTATCTTCACTTTACTTGATTTTACTTTACTTGCATTAGATAGTTTACTTTATGTATTTACTTTTAGCACTCTATAGTTTTCTAGTAAAAAGTAAAAAGTACCCTACACCTTGTAGTTCATTGCATTGTATAAAAGGCCATATAAGTGGGTTATATGGCTTTATAGAATAGATAGTTTACCTTCAGCTCCTCATGGGTTCGACACTCAAATACTTATCGAATTATGCTACATTGATTCCCTGCTCTTGGGGATTATTAGGTGGCAAAGAAAAACAAAATACACAATACAGATTTGATGACTTTGAGGATAGGAGGGGAGACACTATCGGTCCACTCTCGGTTGCCCTCTCGACTCCATCGACACCATCTCCTTTAGCAATATGATGAAGAGGGAGTAGTTCATCCCCTGACTATGGGATTGTGGAAGTAACTTGTATCAAACTCTCTTGTACCTTGATGATTCGAGTCAATGAGCTATCTATCATGATTGTGACCATATTCGTATTACCCCATGGTGGATCTTTTTTATGAGATCATGTATGAGATGCAAATATGTTTTCTCCTCTGATGTATGAGTAGATGTCTATGTACAACCCTGTTCTTGTGTGCTTGTTCTGATCAAACTAGTATGCTAGGGATTATGACTGGAATGTGTGCATTAGTTGGAGTAATCTGGTGGTGAGTTTGGGGATGTGACAGAAATTTCTGAGCTGCTGTGGTTTTAACTTTCTTTGATTGCCACTCTAGGGAGAATGGTAACCTTGCATAAACATCCAGTGACAAAATGGATGGCTTGTTAGAAAGAATGCATCATGTTACAGTTCTTATTGCAATACTATGTTAGTTTTTAAATTTGACTTGAGGTGGATGATCGTGTCAAAGTAGTATTAGGGAGTTGTGAATAATAACTCTATGTTAGAACGTGATGCCTATGTTCATGCTCATCACTGGCATCTTGTGTGTTTGCATGCTCTTAACTTGTTGTTTGTGCTTATTTCACCTTGTTTATGAGAGAGGAAGATCAAGTGAAACCCATGATCCTTGGTCCTATTTTAGCCGTAAGAAAGTTCCTTGTTACTTGTATGCTGTTTTGTTTTAGTTCTTGTAAAACATCACAAAAAAATACTGGTTACGTACTTTGTTAACTTTGGTTTTGTAAACTTGTGTGTTGTTGGTGATTGAGAACCACCACAGTTAGTTGTGGATGCAAAGCTCTTGTTCTACTCACTAGTACTGAACGGCTACTTAGAGCCAGTTATCGCCCATGGGCCGCAGAAGGTTATCGTATCTGGCTCAAGCCCTTGGTCTCTAATAGCGAGCCACCCACGGACGGTTCTACTTCTAGCTCAAAGAACAGGACCCCCGCAGACGGTTTACCAAAGGAACCATCTCCAAGACCTCAGACGCTTACTACTGACCACCGTCTCCAATTCTTTAGATGCTTACTACTGACCATTTTCTCCAAGACATCTACTTTTAGAGGCGGCCATGTTGGGAGACCACCTCGAAAAGAGAGACGGATCATATTGGCGACCGACTCAAGAAATAGGGATGAATTTACCTTTTGACCATCTCAAAATGTTTATTTGGAGGTGGCTAATTATGCAGCCCATTTGAATTTTATAGACGATTGATACTGTGAACCACCTCAATGTGTTTTGGTGGTTGAGACGGATTTTGTATGTGGCTTTTTTAAATAAATTTACCAATAGAGACGATTTTCAAAATAGACCGCCTCTCGTAAACTTCCTAGTTGGACCATGAGTGTCCAACCGCTATTTGCAGCTGCCAATATTTCTGGATGGTCTGAAAAAATCTGGAATGCACGGTACACACATATTGTTTCCTAGAAAATACTAGATGTATATTAAAGCATTATGTATGACGAACAATATGAGTGTATGGTGATATAAACCAGAAGTTACAGTTACAGATATAAACCAGAAGGTACAGAGTGTTGTACTTATAGAAACCACAAGTTTCTAGCTATATACATGACAGTTTGAAGAAAGTATTACAGATTAAAGAAAATATACATGACAGTTTGAACACAGATTGGACAATCCTCTCACACAAGGTGGAACTCTCTGTTAGCTTTCATCACAAACTAAACAAAAAACATGGCAATCTCCAAGCAGATCGATTTTAGCTTGATCATCAGTAAATTTTCCATTTCGATGTTTGGCTAGGTAAAATAAATCATTATCAAAACCTGTACAAATAAGAAGAATATTTCAATAAAAGCAAAAGATGATGTTTGCATACCAGAGGCTCACCTGGTTTTTTATTTTCAAGCATTGCCATCATGATGGTCATATGTAGGGCAACATAGTAGCCACACAGGTGCATCGATGGGGGCTGCTGGTGGCACTGAAATAGAGCATATATATATATATATGAGCATACTAACCAGAAATATATTAATCAAGCATACATATATGTGTGCAATGCTGGTGGAAACTAATCGGATGACCAAAGTTATGGGTTAGCGTTTTGTAGTTCTTCGGTGCATTTTGTTCTTTGGAGCAAAATACTTGAAACGATCTAAAAGAATACAAATGACAAAAAAGAGAAGTATTTCAAAACCAGGAATGTATATCCTCAATTAAATTCTCTAATATACAGATGAAAGTATCAAATCACCTGTCAATAAGCTTCTTCACATCCAAATATTTTGTTTTCTTACTAAGGTAAGAATCAAGATAATAGACATTCCCATCCGATAGTGAGATAGTGATAAGAATCTAGTGAAAATTAAAAGTTGAACAATTATTAGTCGGGTGAACATGAGCAAAATCATAAACGAGGATGCGGCATCGGCTAGCTTACTTTTTAGGATAATGCCATAGGATTAGGTCCTGATCTTTGCACTTCTCGAACACATTGATGATATAATCCTCAACATTCTGTTCGCTAAAATCCATGTTTGCTTGCGAAGCAATGCCAGGGTCGACGAAGGCTAATTTATGACTCTAGGCCCTGGCTCTCACGATATTTAACCTACATATACACACACATATATTAAACTACATAGCTGCAAGTACCATGCACTCATTGACTGGTTAATTGTTAAATACTCACAATGATATGATTCTCAATAAGCAGACGTCAAAGGCATCAAAGTTCAGCAGGTCATACAAGTCCTGCCAACCCACAAAGAATAATTGAGCCTCACTGCCATGGTGAAAGTTCTCAGGGAAGAACCTAGCCATGGAGTCCCGCTGCTCGCTCGCCCTCAGGCTTCTTGAGGTCATCCATGTAGTGATTCGCCAATGATGCAATAGCAGTGCTAGGCTTAGCAGCAACATCACCGGCTAGGAGTGGACCCCCGGCCTTGTACGTCGGGTGTATATCGGCCTCCGACAGAATCCTGCCTGAGTCAAAGAATTCTTGCAGCTGGTTGGGGGTCATATCAGCGGGATTAACCGGCAGCTGTGGCTTTCTCTTCTGCCCTTTTTTGCACTCCTCTTGCCGCCCTTGTTATTGACACCAGCTGGAGGAGTCTCTGTAATATTCCTGGGCGCAGTTGAGCGTGTGAGGCTAGGTGTAACTACTGGCGGTTTGTTAGCAACCGTCCCCCTGGCGGCCACAATAATCATGGATTCTTTAGCCTTGGACATGGTCCTGCTAGCTTTTACAGCAGCTGTAGGCACTTGTGTGAAGAGCAACATCATCGTCATTTGTGTTAGCATGTCAACAGGACTGTGGTCATGCCGGCCACACTAGTGGGGGTTGCCTCTTTAGCAGATTTAGCCTAGGACACAACAGCTTTCACGAGCACCTGAGGCACTAGTAAAATCTCTTCTATCTTCGGGGCAAAGGGGGCTTCTATAGACGTTGGCGGTGGTGGACGCATGTCACCATGGACTCTAGAGTTCACATTGGTGGGGGTTGTTATCTCTTCAGTAGACACATCAGTACTGATAGCTTTCACTGCAGGAGGAGGCACTGGTGAAATCTCTGCTATCTTTGGGGCGGGGGGGAGGGCTTCTGCAGAGGTCGGCGCCGGTGGATGCATGTCACCATGGACTCTGGACTTCACACTGGTGGGGATCTCTTCAGTAGACACACCAGTACGGATAGCTTTCACAGCAGGAGGAGGCACTGGTGAAATCTCTGCTATCTTCGGGGCGGGGGGGGGGGGGGGGGGGAGGAGGGTATGTAGAGGTTAGTGGTGGTGGACACATGTCACCATCGACTCTGGAATTGGCAACACTGGTGGGGGTTACAGAAGACACATCGGGAGGAGGCACTGGTGAAATCTCTGCTATCTTCGGAGCGGGGGGGGGGGGGGTTGCATAGGTCGTCGCTGGTAGACGCATGTCTCTATGGACTCTGGACTCAGTACTGACAACTTTCACATGAACTGGAGGCACATGTGAAATCCCTGCTATCTTCGGGGCATGGGCTTTTGTGGAGGTCATCGGTGGTGGACGCATGTCACAATGGACTCTGCTCTTCGTAGTCTCTTTAGCCACAGGCACAATAGCAGGGGTATGAGGAGCTTTGGTAATATCAAGCGGTGTCTTCGATATATTCTAGATGTCGGTGCTTCTTTTGAGGACTGCCCCATAGTAACCAAGACTTCGGTCATGAGGGTCAAACTCGTTGTAGGCAAGGTACCCATCTCTTTGGTTTCAAGATGGTGATCATTGGTGTCGAGGTCGGCTCTGGGTTGTCAACAAGGATACCTTTCTTGGGCCACTGGATGAAGCCCCCCACCGCATCAATCAGAGTCGTCATTTCATCATGTGAGGGTACCGGTAGAACGATATCATCGAACCCTTGCTTGACAGAATCAACGCTGACCCTAGCGAAACTGTCGCCCATTGCAGAACATTGAAAACCTACCGTGGCCTATATATATTTGTTCAAGGATCATCCAGCTATATATATTTGTGTAATGTGTTTATATTTGTTCATGGATCATCTAGCTATATATTTTTGTGTACTATGGTAATGTGTTTAAAAACAACAGTAGAGGAGGGGGTACACCGCCGTGTTCTTTGGGCGCCGTCGGCGAGGACCTACCGTGGCCTCCTCTGAGGACCTAAGATGGTTATTTGATCAAACCACCTCTAAAGATACATTATTTAGACCTCCAGAGTGAAAACTGAACACTCTAAAAGAGTGTTTACTTACAATGTTGATCTAGACAAATAGTTCTTCAAATGCTTTCACGCTTAGAAACATGAATCTTTTAAAATTTTAATTGATATATATGTTCTTAAGTGCATATATATCCATACAATTTTTTTTCAAATGCTTTCATGCTCCCGGATGTTGATTGCGAATGTGCGGCGATTCCGGAATAACCTCATCTTGATCTCTTTGCTGAAGCGAGCGGGAAGGGCCAGGAGTTTCATCGATATTGTTGTAATCTTCCTTGAAGATCACACCATCAACATCAATGATACTCCTCTTTGATGGCATAACGACATGTCTATTCTTATTCCTCGGGTCGATGATGTAGAAGACTAGGTGAACAAGGTTAGCTGGTATGAATGCAACGTCCTTGTAAGCAACACAATCTAGGTTAACGGTTGTATGTCCATTGTCATTTGGATTCACTTGATTCTTTTGAACCTAGCGACAACGGAACAATGGAAATTTGAAATCCACATTGAAAGATCATGTGCCCCCATGTGTGGTTTTGGTAATTAATAACAATCTCTATGGACTAATGTTTGCATTGAGTTATATTTGTAGGACTTCTCCGTAGACAATGCTTGAGCCATATGTTGGTTTCAAGGTTGTAGGAAGATGAAAATAAAAAAGATTATTCTATGACCAAGGTGTTATTCAAGGAGTGATCTGAAGAATGGTCATAAGGGAGTTGAGGCTATAGATTGTGTCTTGAGGAATAATATGGAGTGTGCTCTCATGTGCATTCTCAAGACAAGTTAGTGCAATGAACTCATGAAAATGAAGCTAAGAAAGGCTCTCCCATATTGGGGTATGGGGGAGTATTTGAAGATGGCTTCATGAAGCTCATGCGAGCAAGCACGATCAAGAAAGGTGTTCCATCTTGAGGGAGTCAAGACCGTCATCATCTAGCTCAAGTGGATTGCGCAAGGCAAAGGTTTGATCTTGATAGTTTTTCTTTCTTCCCAGTCTTATAGTGTTTGGGAGACCAGGTTTTAGGATCGATAGCCGTACTATCAAGAGGGGCTCTCGAGTGAGTAACCTAATCTTATCGTTCGGAGAGAGCTCAAACCTTTGCATACTTGGTATCATCTTTCTTAGTTCTTATTTGGTCTTTCTCTATGTGAGGTTTTAGAGCTTGTGGTTATCCTCACGGTAATCCCAAGCTCACCAAAAACGGATTTCGTATAGAAAACTTATTGCGTTTTTGGTATTAGAGGTTTTACCAATTTGTGTTTGAAGAAAGGTCAAACCTTTCTTCATTTGATTTTATCCTCCTTTATTGGACTATGATGTCTCTATGGATGAAGTTGTAGAGCTCATTGTGGTGATTCCAATGAGCCCAAGTTCATCGAAAACAGAGTCCGGATGAAAAAGTTATCACCATTTTTTTATTGCAATTTCTTCAAGCTCGAATTTCTGCTAAGGATTTTTGTGCGCGTCAACCAGATGGGGAGCCGGATTTTTTGGCTAGTTTTGACCGGATAATCTCCCCCCCCGGAATTTTTGGCCAGTTTTGGCCGGATAATCCGGCCTCGAACGCTGTAACGGCCATTTTTATGTTAGGGGGTATAAATACCCCTCCCCTTCTTCTTCCATGGTGAGCTCATTTTTCCCTCTCTCTCTCCCTCCATTGTTGACCTTGGAAAGCTTGCCCATCTCTTAATTCCTCCCATGATTCTTGCATATCTTTGAGGGAAAAGAGAGAGGAGATCTAGATCTACATTTCCACCAATCACTTTCTCCTCTTAGTGAAGGGAACCTATTGGATCCAAATCTTGGAGTTCTTTGTGGATTTCCTCCTTGTTCTTCCTCTCATATCCCTCCATAGCATTTTTTTTGCTTTGGTAGGATTTGGGAGAGAAGGATTTTAGCACTTCGTGTGTCCTTGCCATTGCATCGGTTGCATTGATTTGACTTCTCCTCAGAGATTCGGTGGTGAAAAGTTCATTGAGCTTTTTACTCTTGGGTTCTTGGAACCCTAGATGGGTTTGTGGCTTAGTGGATTACTTGAGGACCTCCAATTAAGTTGTGGAGATCTTCCCAAGCTTTGTGGTGCCTCAGTGGCGATTCTTGGGAGCCTCCAATTGGGTTGTGGAGATTGCCCCAAGCTTGTACGGGTTCGGTGACCGCCCTCAAGTGTCCCATAGTGGTCGGTCTTCCATCTTGGTGGGAGGGCTCGAGGAGATTACGGTGAGCCTCCGTGGCGTTTGGGGAGCCTTGTGCCTCCACACTGCTCCAATAGAGATTAGCACTCGCAAGGGTGTGAACTTCGGGATACATCATTGTCTCCGCGTGCCTCGGTTATTTCTATACCCGAGCTCCTTTACTTATGCAATTTACTTTGTGATAGCCTTCATGCTTAAAGTTATATATATCTTGCTATCTCATAGTTGCTTATCTTGTCTAGCATAAGTTGTTGGTGCACACAGGTGAACCTAGTTTATTTAGGTTTTGTTTGCTTGGCAAATTAAACGTTAGTTTTATTCCGCATTTGTCAAGCCACTCGTAAAAGTTCTAAATCACCTATTCACCCCCCTCTAGGCGACAGCCGTGTCCTTTCAATTGGTATTAGAGCAAGGTCTCTCATTTTAAGGCTTCACCGCCTTGAGAGCAAAGATGTCAGCTAGGGGATTAGTACGCAATGACACCTTTATATTTGATGGCACTAATTATGATATATGGAAAATTTGCATGCTTAATCATTTTTGTGATATGGACCCAAATATAGAGAGAATTTTAGATATGGGTTTTTCTCCTCCTAAGGATTCCCAAAATCTATCTTTAGAGGAGAATAAAAACTCTTATCTTAATTCTCGAGCTACTAATGTGCGTTTTGATGCTGTGAGCAATGCAGTTATTTATGTAATCATGCCTTTCTACAATGCTCATGAGTTTTGGACAAAGATTCAAGAAAAATATGATGTGTCCAACATTATTGATGATGATTGTATTCCCTCCACTTCCGGCCGTGATGAACTCTCATCCACTTCACCAATGTGTGGCAAGACACAAGGTAACGTTATGGTGAGTGATGATGAATATTGCAATGTTGATAATAAGCTTACTTGTGATGACCGTTTATATCTATCTCATTGCAATGCTTCATCCTTTGACTTAAACACTTCTAGCACCATAAATGCTTTACATGCTTGTGTTGATAGTCCTTGCATATCATGTGCAAGTTGCATGAATAAATCTCATGATGATATTCTTGATTTGTCTTGTTTCCATAATACAAATATATCTACTTCCTCTAGTTGTTGTGTGTCTAACAATGTAGAGGAAAACAAATATTCCATGGGCCAAGACAAGATTGTATTTGGAGCTTCAAGTGATTCTTCTTCATCATCTCTTGGTTCCCACACTTGCCTTATGGCTAGGTCTTCAAAGGTAACTTCTACTTTTGAACCCAATATATCTAGTGATGATGATGATGATAATGAAGAAGAGGGTGATGACTTTGCCTCTTTAATTGAGAAGAGTGAAATGCTTTTTCATGCTATTCGTAAGAATAAAATTGCTTGCTCTTACTTCTATAAGATTTTGGCTATTGCCACTGAGAGCAATAAAATAATTGAGGAGCATGAGAATACCATCTTTAAAATGCAAGGTCATGCCCGTGATTACGTGGATGAGATTGCAGATTTAAAAGAAGCTCTAGAAGAAGAACAAACCACCAAGGAATCTCTTGAGGAGACCTTTACTTTAGAATTATCTAAAATAAAGAAATCTTATGATAGAACTCTTGTGGTGGCAATGATTTTGAAACTAAATATGAAGAGCTTGTAGCTACTTATGCTAAACTCCTTGAGAATGTTGAGCTTCTTAAAAATGACTCTAGGGTTGTTTTGAGTGAGCCCATCATTGTCACCGAGTCACATGAGCAACTTAAAGCTTCAAATTCAAATGAGCTTACTAAATTTCCTTCTCCGCTTTCCATTAGTGATGATGCTTGTGCTATTAACTCTACTTCTTGTGAAGCATCCATCTTGAAGGAGAATGTTGAGCTAAGGGCTCAACTTGCTTTGCTAACTAGCAATTATGGGAAATTGGAAAAAAGTCATGGGAACCTCTCTTGCTCCCATGAGGATCTCCTAGCTTCCCATGATAGGCTAAAGTTAGCTCATGAGGCTAATATTTCAAAGGTAACATCTAGTGAGCCTCATGTGGACATTTGCACTTCTTCTCAAAATGCCATATTGCCATGTGCTAGTCCTAGTATTTCATCCACTCATAATATTGCTATATCTTGTTATGACATACTTTCCTTGCCTTATTGCTCTAACAATGAAGCTTCTACTTCCTCTAGTACTTCTGTTGTTACTAACCATGTAGAGGAAATCGAAGAGCTCAAGGCCCAAGTCTCTTCTTTGAAGAAAGACTTGGTAAATAGTCATGAAAGGAAATCCAAACTCGACAATATGTTGAGTGTGCAAAAATCCCCCAGTGAGAAGAGTGGACTTGGGTTTATCTCCAACAACAACAAGAAGTCCACGGTTATCAAGAACAAGGGCCAAGGACAAATCAATGATCTGGCCAAGATTGTTTGCTTCAAGTGCAAAATTGAAGGGCACCATGTTAGATCTTGCACTTTGAAGAAGAAGGCACTAGTTGAGAAGCAACAAGGGAAGTGGACTCAAGTTCAAGGTCATGCTCAACCTCGAATTGAAGAAAGGCCACTTCCCAAGAAGAATCAAGCTAATGCTCCCATTGCGGAGAAATCAAGTGAGAAGAAGGTGAAGAAAAGAACTTGCTACATATGTGGTGAGAAGGGTCACCTTTCTTCTTCATGCTCTATGGGTAACTCATCCAGCCCTATCATAATTGATGATGCTTATTCACTTTGCAAGGATAATGTTGGCAATGTGTCTGCCAAATTTGTTGGTGCCCAAAGTGGTGTCAAGAAAAGAACCATTTGGGTTGCCAAACCTATTGTGACTAACTTCTTAGGACCCAACTTGGTTGGGGACCATCAAGCTCAAACTTGATCAATAGGTGTTATTGAAGGGCATTGGAGACTTGGCTATATCATGAAGAATTAAGGGATCTTCATCAATATATTGTCTCAAGTCAAGTCAATTGGATTATCTTATTTATATCATATATCCAATGTTCCTCTTTGCGGTAACATGTACTCAACTTATATACATTGAAAGTTACTCGTCCCTTTGCATGTGTTGGTTTTGCTCCATTACATGTGTTGGTATATGTTGTGCTACCTACTTATTTTATTTTGGGTAATCAAGTATGTACTTGTGGGTTTGCACACCATGTATGTGTGTTTGTGTTTGAGCCTATGTTGCATCTTGTTTTATATTATTTGGCTCCTTTGAGAGACTAATGGACTTTCCCATTTTGGGGGAGTGATATGCTTTGGCATTTCACAATCCTAAATATGTGTGCACATGAGGAATACCACTTAGTATTGATATTTGAAATTATCTAGTCTCTATGTGGTATGTCTTGCTCATGAGAAATTCAAATTCTATAATGTCCATTAATTATCTCTAGTTGGTTTTATTTGCCTCTTGTTAGAAGAATTGAGTTATCACATTATGGGGGAGTAATATTCTTTGTGGGTATTACAATCCTAGTGAATGTGAATATTTGAGGTTGTACCACATATTGTTGTTTTTGTAAAATTATCTTGTTCATATGTGGCATGTTTGATCAAACAAGTTTCTTTTCTCAATGGTCTTAGTGCTACCATATTTTTTGACCTTGTTTGTGAGATAGCTTCTTGGTGAGGTTTTCCTCAAATGTGAGCTTCAATATGTAAAGTCATTCTATTATTGCTTTGCTTGATTGTTTGACGTTTCTAAGCAACCAAGAATCTATCTTAGCATGGTTTTAATTCCTATCTTTTTCATATGCTTCTTTGTTGTGAAGATGATCTTGGAATTATGTATAAACTACCACCGATGAAGTAATTCCAAATACCTCTTGTCCATGGACAATTGGTATTCTATCATGTGGCATATATATTGATCATCTTTACGTTGGCTATTGCTTTTAATTGCCTTATCTATTGCCAAGAAATGTATTTGTTTTAATTCCCATTGTCTTCCTTGACTCTTGTGATTCCATTTGATTTTGTTGAACTTGTTTCGTGTTATTGTTAATGTAGGTTGAGATGATGATCCCATTTGTGTGAATTTTGTATTCAAATACAAAATCATAAATAATGCACTAATCTTGAGGGAGCTCTCCTATATTTGCTATAACATACTCTTGTGGCTTATTTCAATTGATATTGGTTATTGTTGGAAGACAAATCTTTTCTTTTTGGTACTTAGTGTGCCATCATAAAAAGAGTGGAGAGTTTGGTTTGTTTGTTGGAACCTTGCTCTCTTTGGGAGAATGGCTATCTTTTTTCTTGATTTTGCTCTATATTCTTAAAATGAGATAAGTCATTGGGCATGTTTGTTTTAGTGATCCTTTATGCTCATTGGCATTTTCTTTGTTCACTTGGTGGACTTTGGAGTCAATCTTGTGTTGAGTTGATTCTTTGATATAATTTGGACAACTTTTGGGTTTTCACGCCTTTGTGCAACTCTTTGGTCTTCTTGGTGTTTCGTCCAAATTGTATCTCCTTTTGGCTCTTGAAAGTATTTAGCATGCATATTTACTTACTACATATTATATGGCATGCTTTGCTTTCTTTCATCCAATATATAGGGTAAACTCCAATAAATCCTAAATTGGCTAAGATGTGCATGAAATTCAAGTTCATATCTATATGCAAATATTTATGTGGAGCTTGTCCTATATATTGTAGTGTCTCTAACTACTTCGGACCCAATGAATTTGGGGACCATATTGTACTTGAATATGTTTTAGGTACATGGGAGATATATTGGTGCTTGTCTCAATAATAAGGATGAAGCGGTGACTAGTTGATAATTTGTGGCAAGCTAGGATTATTGAAGAACTCCTATCTACTACATCCTTCCAATGATATCTCGGTAACAAGTATCCTATTCATGCATACTCTTCTAGCATCTAACCTTGTGTGGGTCATTTCATGGCATGAAAATCTTTATTTGCAAAGATCTTAATGAAACCTCTTTATTGAAAATGTGAGTAATTTGAGATGAGTGCATTTTTTTGGGGAATATATAAAATCATGCTCATGATTCACCCTTCCCAAATATGTCTATCTAGCAATTTTATTGCATATCAATTCCTCAAGTTCCTCACATGTGCAATATTGATGAAAGTGCAAATTTAGTTCTTTTTTGGTATACTTATTCATGATACTTGTTGCTTTTCTAAAAACATCCCAATTATCTTATTTCCCTTGTTGATATTTGTGATGTCTTTTGACATGATTGTGGTTGAAGTTCTTCAATATGCAATTTGATAAATTGAACCTTTGGTCATGCTTTAAAAAAAATCTCATTGGTATATTGCATGAACTTGTTTGGATATCATGTTCTATTCGTTATAACTATTTTATGTGTACATGTTTCTTTGTGATAATTATCTTTGTGATGTTGTCTACTTAGAAACTTATACACATGAGAGATGATATCTCCTTATTTGATATCTTATTTAAACCTTGTGTTGGGATGGAATGCTAAGCAATATCATTCATTGAGGACTATGTGGATTCTCTATGTACATCCTTGTACTAGTCTTATAATATGCTTTGTCATTCCTATCACACATTCCTTTGGTTGAGCCGTTTAATATGTTGGTTTCTTACTTGTTGCTCAACCATTTCTTTGATGCAAGTGTTAATCACATTGTCTTTTCTATGATCTCTTGCTAATTGTTGCCTTTTAAATGGTAGTGAGGGAGTGAGGATTCCATGTTGTGTAATTGTATTCAAATGCAAACATTCTATCTTGTGCACGTACCTTGGGGAGCTTCCTCATTTCATTTTAAAGCACCATTTTGCGGTTATCATAGCATTTGATGTCACTTGGTATCATTTTGTTTTGAATAATATCAAGGGAGTGATGATTCCATGTTTGTGCACCTTATACTTCAATTCAAATGGAATATTTTGTGCACAAACCTTGGGGAGCTTCCTCATATTATTTAGAGCATTGTTTTGGTATTATCATAATATCTTTATTTGATACGCTATTTGGATCTTTTGATTGTTCTCTTCATTCGTTGGAAGTTTAACCATCATGTCATCCTATTTTATTTGTAATCTTTGATCCTCAATATAGTTTGATTTCCTCCAAATTTTTGTCCTTGGATTTGTGCATGTGTTTTCACTCTTTTTGGGCCATGCACACCTTGAGGAGGAACTCTCACTATATTAGCCTTCTAAGCCTTTCCGCCAATTTGGCAATGGATGCCAATGGGGGAGAAGTTTTAAGGGTTTGATGGGAATTGGGCTTCATGCTTTGGTTTTGTTCTTAAGCATTTGCCTTGCATGCTTTGCATGGTTGAGTATATATAGTGGAAACTCCACCAACAACATTGGTTGGCAATATATGCAATGAAATTCAGGTTCATTCACACGTGCATAGATTGTGGGGGAGTTTGCTCTATATATGATGGTTCTATTAGCATCACTTACTTTTGTAGTAATTGATGTTAGTGTAACCATCTTATTTCTTTAAATTCATTATATAAACCCTCTCAAAGAGATTGTCATCAATTACCAAAATGGGGAAGATTGAAAGAGCATGTGCCCCCATGTGTGGTTTTGGTAATTAATAACAATCTCTATGGACTAATGTTTGCATTGAGTTATATTGGTAGGACTTTTCTGTAGATAACGCTTGAGCCATATGTTGGTTTCAAGGTTGTAGGAAGATGAAAATAAAGAAGATTATTCTATGACCAAGGTGTTATTCAAGGAGTGATCTGAAGAATGGTCATAAGGGAGCTGAGGCTATAGATTGTGTCTTGAGGAATAATATGGAGCGTGCTCTCATGTGCATTCTCAAGAAAAGTTAGTGCAATGGACTCATGAAGACAAAGCTAAGCAAGGCTCTCCCATATTGGGCTATGGGGGAGTATTTGAAGATGTCTTCATGATGCTTGTGCGAGCAAGCACGATCAAGAAAGGTGTTCCATCTTGAGGGAGTCAAGACCGTCATCGTCTAGCTCAAGTGGATTGCATAAGGCAAAGGTTTGATCTTGATAGGTTTTCTTTCTTCCCGGTCTCATAGTGTTTGGGAGACCGGGTTTTAGGATCGATAGCCGTACTATCAAGAGGGGCTCTCGAGTGAGTAACCTAATTGTATCGTTCGGAGAGAGCTCAAATCTTTGCATACTTGGCATCATCTTTCTTAGTTCTTATTTGGTCTTTCTCTATGTGAGGTTTTAGAGCTTGTGGTTATCCTCACGGTAATCCCAAGCTCACCAAAAATGGATTTCGTATAGAAAACTTATTGCATTTTTTGTATTGGAGGTTTTACTGATTTGTGTTTGAAGAAAGGTCAAACCTTTCTTCATTTGATTTTATCCTCCTTTATTAGACTATGATGTTTCTATGGATGAAGTTGTAGAGCTTGTTGTGGTGATTCCAACGAGCCCAAGTTCATCGAAAACGGAGTTCGGATGAAAAAGTTATCATCGTTTTTGTGTTGCAATTTCTTCAAACTCAAAATTTTGCTAAGGATTTTTGTGCGCGTCAACCAGATGGGGGGCCGGATTTTTTGGCCAGTTTTGGCCGGATAATCCGCGCCCCCCCCCAGATTTTTTGGCCAGTTTTGGCCGGATAATCCAGCCTAGAACGCCGTAACGACCATTTTTATAGGGGGGGGGGGGTATAAATACCCCTCCCCTTCTTCTTCCTTGGTGAGCTCGTTTTTCCCTCTCTCTCTCCCTCCATTGTTGACCTTGGAAAGCTTGCCCATCTCTCAATTCCTCCCATAATTCTTGCATATCTTTGAGGGAAAAGAGAGAGGAGATCTAGATCTATATTTCCACCAATCACTTTCTCCTCTTAGTGAGGGGAACCTATTGGATCTAAATCTTGGAGTTCTTTGCAGATTTCCTTCTTGTTCTTCCTCTCATATCCCTCCATAGCATTTGTTGCTTTGGTAAGATTTGGGAGAGAAGGATTTTAGCACTACGTGTGTCCTTGCCATTGCATTGGTTGCATTAGTTTGAGTTCTCCTCGGAGATTCGGTGGTAAAAAGTTCGTTGAGCTTTTTTACTCTTGGGTTCTTGGAACCCTAGACGGCTTAGTGGCTTAGTGGATTACTTGGGGACCTCCAATTAAGTTATGGAGATCTTCCCAAGCTTTGTGGTGCCTTCGTGGCAATTACTTGTGGACCTCCAATTAAGTTGTGGAGATTTTCCCAAGCTTTGTGGTGCCTCAGTGGCAATTCTTGGGAGCCTCCAATTGAGTTGTGGAGATTGCACCAAGCTTGTACGGGTTCAGTGACCGCCCTCAAGTATCCCATAGTGATCGGGTCTTCCATCTTGGTGGGAGGGCTCAAGGAGATTACTGTGAGCCTCTGTGGCGTTTGGGGAGCCTTGTGCCTCCACACCGCTCCAACGGAGATTAGCAATCGCAAGGGTGTGAACTTTGGGATACATCATTGTCTCCACGTGCCTCGGTTATTTCTATACCTGAGCTCCTTTACATATGCAATTTACTTTATGATAGCCTTCGTGCTTGAAGTTATATATATCTTGCTATCTCATAGTTTCTTATCTTGTCTAGCATAAGTTGTTGGTGCACATAGGTGAACCTAGTTTATTTAGGTTTTGTTTTCTTGGCAAATTAAATGTTAGTTTTATTCCCCATTTGTCAAGCCACTCGTAAAAGTTTTAAATCGCCTATTCACCCCCCCTCTTGATGACATCCGTGTCCTTTCACACATAGTATAGCTCCCAAATATCTTTTATATATCCGTAGTAGAGCTGTCTAATTTCTTCATTTTCTTCATTTTGTTCTAATGCTTCTAAGCATACACCACTATTTTATGTTGTTGTTGTTGTTGTTCTATCTTTTCCCCTCATAGTTGATTTTGTACATCTGAAATTTTCTGACCTCCCATATAGGGCCTCTCGCTAGAGTAGACACTCTGGGATCTACTGCTTGTTCATCACGTAGTCGATTAGTAAACCAGGTATTGAACTGAGAAATGTGGAGTTTATTGATGGAACGCCGACTTGGATGAATTGCTTTTAGAATGGCAATGTGTTCTTTCATGTATGGAGTGATTTCTTCCATGTGGTTCATCACAGAAAAGTGTGCATGATTACATTCAGTGCTAGTCGGCCTGAACTTGGCCCTTCCACTCGTTCCGACACTAGTGAGCTTACCCTCATGGACTAACCTAGGCACGCCTACCAGTTCAAGACGTTCCATGTAATCCAGGCAGAACTCAATGACCTCTTCAGTTACATAGCCCTCGATGATGCTTCCCTCTGGACATGCTCGATTCCTAACATAGTGCTTAAGAATTCCCATGAATCATTCAAATGGGTACATGCTTCGCAGATATATGGGACTGCACATCTTTATCTCGTACACAAGGTGAACAATGAGATGAACCGTGATATCGAAGAATGATGGAGGGAATATCATCTCCAAATTGCAAAGAGTCTCCACCACATTCGTTTGTAGCTCATCCAACTTTGTAGGATCATTCACCTTCCAAAAAATTGTGTTGAAGAATTCACACAACTTCGTAAGCATGTCTCAAACATGTGGTGTAAAGATATTCCTTATCGCAACATGCAGCATTTGTGTCATCAGAACATGGCAATCATGAGGCTTCATGCCTATTAAATTTGTTTTCTATCTTTGAAACAATCCTTTGCATGTTGGCAGCATAGCCCATTGGTGTCGTGGGAATTTAGAGACAGTAGCCATGGGGATGGCTTAACGGAGGGGCTCGACGGTGTGCGGCGTTGGGTCTAGCTCGGGATTGTGCCAACAGAGACACCACGGTTTACCCAGGTTCAGGGCCCTCCACGCCGGAGGTAAAACCCCTACTTCCTGCCTTGTTTCGTATTATCTTGAGAGTGGTTACAACGCTCCTCGAGCTGTTCGGTCTAGAGGAGGAAGAAGAAGATCGGATCTCCCTAGCCTAAGGGTCTAGACCCCCTTATATTGGCGGGGGTCTGGTTATAGGTTAGGTGGCTGGCTGTCCGGCTGCCGGCTCCTCCGTGGCTGCGTCTTCGGCGTGATCCTCTGGCTCTGCTCTGACGATCGCACTTTATAAAGCGCCTTTCCCCCTTGGACCGGCATCTGGGAGGCATATGCCCTCCCTTTTGCCTCGGATCCTTTCATGGGGAAGGCTCTTTGCTCGCTGGTTGGTGGAGTCCGGTCGTGGCGTGCGTCACTCCCGTCCTTTGCCTCTGCCGATCTTGTCGGGGCCAGGCCACTTTCGGTGAAATAGCCGTTGAAGGATTCTTGTCTTCATCGCCCGGCTCTAGCTTTCCTCGATGGAGTCGCCAGCCGGCTGTTGGCGCAGCCAGCCCTTCGGGTAGAGCCGGTCTTCTTACTCTAACGCCGTGGAGATTCCTGGGATGCCAGCCAGCAGATAGCACGGCCCTTGGCATACCCCAGAAGTCAGCCCCACGACAATTGGAAAATATACATGCCATACAGAGAATCACATAGTCCTTTTGCCTCTTTTTTGGTGCAGGCATAACTCACGGGGCGTGGCTTTCCTTGAGTAACCTCAGGTGGTTTTCCCCCTCTGAGTTTTGTAGCTTCAAGTCATGCCTTGGGCTATCTTTTGTTTTGTCCATGTTCAACAATGTCCCTATTATGCTTTCGCACACATTCTTCTCAACATGCATCACATCGATGGAATGCCGAACAGAGAGATATTGCCAATAAGGCAAGTCCCAAAGTATCGATCTCCTCTTCCTGATCGGTTTTATTTTGAGAGGCTGATCATCTATAAATTTTTCTTGATCTTTGTCCTTGCCTTTGCATTTGTGTCTGCATGTGGGTTTGAATACTTTTCCATGCACAATGGTGGTGCGGTGTTGATGTAGGATTTTTATATATGTAACCGCCCAGTTGGAAACCCCAAGAGAAGGTTATGATGAGCACAGCAGCAAGTCTTCCCTCAGTTGTGAAACCAAGGTTTATCGAACCAGTAGGAGAAAGAACCAAACTTCCGAAGGTTGATGCCCGCTAGCTTTGCGATGGCTCCGGACAATGGCGCCAGATAACTTGTCCCGGGCTTAGCTTTGCACCAGCAGCAACGTGGAACCTGCACACAACACAACCAAGTAATTTGTCCCAACTCACAGTGAGGTTGTCAATATCACCGGTTTGCTGTGAACAAAGGATTAAGCGTATGGAGTGGTAAAAGGCAATAGTTTGCAAGAATGTAAATAAAACAAGTAAATAGTAAACAGTAATAACAATGTAAAAGGAATGGACTGGGGTCCACAGTTCACTAGTGGTGTCTCTCCACAAAGTAAATAACATGCTAGGTAAATAAATTACAGTTGGGCAATTGATAGAATAAAGCTAGCATGCAAATGTCATGAGGATCACTATGAGATTCACTCTGGGCATTACGACAAAATACATAGACCGTAATCCAACTGCATCTATGACTAATAATCTACTCTCGAGGTGTCGTCCGAGCACCCGTTGAGCATTAAGTTGCGAACAACAGATAACTGCATTAAGCAAAGTGCGTAATGTAAACAATGCAAATGTCCTTGAACACAAGATTTTTGTTTTCTCCCTAGTGGCAACAACACATCTACAAACTTAGAGGTTTCTGTCACTCTCCCAGATTAGTAGAGGCATGAACCCACTATCGAGCATAAATACTCCCTCTTGGAGTCACTAGCATCTACTCGGCCAAGATATCTACTAGCAACGGAGAGCATGCAAGATCATAAACAACATAGAGATAACATAAAGATAATAATTCAGCACATCAACTTGACAAAGTATCAATATTCATTGGATCCCAACAAACACAACATGTAGAATTACACAACTATGATCTTGATCATGATAGGCAGCTCACAAGATCTCAACATGAAGCACATGGAGGAGATGACAACCATCTAGCTACTGCTATGGACCCGTAGTCCAAGGTAGACTACTCACGCATCACTCCGGAGGCAGTCATGGTGATGAAGAAGGCCTCCGGCGGTGATTCCCCTCTCCGGCAGGGTGCCGGGAAGAGCTTCTGGACCCTCCCGATCTCGCGTCGATGACGGCGGCGGCTTGCAGTATGTTTTGTGGAAATTGATCGAGCTCTTTAGGTTTTCCCGTCGAGGGGAATATATAGGCGGAAGGGCGGCATCAGGAAGTGGACCAGGGGGCTCACCCCTGGTGGTGCGGCCAGGGCTTGGCCCGTGCCGCCCTAGGGTGTGGCCAGGTCCTGGCTCCCCTCCGTCTCTGCCTTGGACTCCGACTCCTGTTCTGGAAAAATAGGAGGTTCGTCTTTTATTTCATCCAATTCCGAGAATATTTCCTGTGTAGCTTTTCTGAAACACAAAAACAGTAGAAAATAGGGAACTGACACTGTGGCGTCTCGTTAGTAGGTTAGTTCCAGAAAATGTATAAAAATGCCACGAAGTGTAACAAAACACAAAGCAAATGGTGTATAAACAAGCATGGAGCATCAAAAATTATTGATACGTTTGAGACGTATCAAGCATCCCCAAGCTTAACTCCTGCTCGTCCTCGAGTAGGTAAGTGATAACAAAACAATAATTTTTGTGGTGACATGCACCATCACAATCTTGATCAACGAAGTAAAGCATTGAGTGCTGAGATCAAAGCACTTAAAACATGGGCATAAGAGACATAATATTGACAATAAAACTTAGCAACCATGTTATAACATGAAAGTTAACACAAACAAAAAGATCATGAGTAATGAAGCAATGAAAGTCAAGTGTGTGTTTCAACCATATAGAAAAACATAGTAAAGTGGTTTTCAGCTTGTCCCTCATGGAGTAGCAAAACATAAATGCATAGGACACCTTCAAGTTTAAGAGGGCGACTAGATACAAATAATTTAATAACAAGCAAAACCATAATCATGAATCAATCAATGATAAATTTTGGGACTATGCACATTAAAATCAGAATGACAACTATGCTCTCTTAGACGTTGCATAAAGGTAGAAGGTGAAGACTCAACATAAAAGTAAAAGAAAGGCCCTTCGCAGAGGGAAGCAGTGATTAAACATGTGCTAGAGCTTTTCATTTGTAAAACAGAGAGATAAAAAATTGTTTTGAGAGGTGATTGTTCTTGTCAACGACTGGCAATGGGGTTCTTACTATCTTCCATACAAAGCAAGTTTTTGAGGGAGAGAGATAGGCACTTTGGTGCTCTTTTATAAAGCTTGGCACTCCTCCCCACTTTTCCTTTCACAAACCATGGCTAACCGATTCTATCGGGTGCCCACCAACTTTCACATACCATGGAGGAGTGCCTTTTTTTTGGAATAAAACAATATGGAAGATAGCAAATCCGACCACTACGTCCCCATGAGCTGAAAACAGTGTCACAAAATGAGAAGTATTTTGAAGGTTTTTTTGAAAGGTAGCACATGAAAATTTACTTGGAATGGCTTGCAAATACCATGCATAGGAATTTATAGTGGACTCATTGGAAAACTTGGTTTTAGGGAGTTGGATGCACGAGAAGTATTCCCTCTCAGTACAAAATGATGGCTAGCAAAAGACTGGGAGTGACCAACTAAGAGAGCATTAAAACAGCCATAATCATGCATACCGACAAAACATCATTCACCAAAGCATAAAGTGTTATCACAAGTCAAAAACCAAATGATCATAGAGGCTTATGGCGACTTGTTAAAGTCAAACATGTTGTAAGCATGCACCAAGTCAACCCAAATAAAGCATCAAAGGAGAAAACCACAATAACATGCTCCCATATAATAAAAACAACGCATGATTTTTTCAAAGGATCATTAAGCAATCTCAGTCATTTGAGACAAGTCATGTTGCAACAAAAACTACTAGGCATACTATTAAAATGATATCAAGCATGACATGCAAAAGTCTAAGCCACAGTCTAAACAAGCTCCCATTTGTACCACTATAGGCATGAATTTTTTTCTCTTTTCCAACACCATTCAAACCTTTTTGAAACAACTCTTTTGACGAAAACCAACATAGACCAGTGATGGCTTGTAAGTACAACTCGTTGGGAACCCCAAGAGGAAGGTATGATGAGCACAACAGCAAGTCTTCCCTGAGTTGTGAAACCAAGGTTTATCGAACCAGTAGGAGAAAACCAAACTTCAGAAGGTGATGCTTGCTAGCTTCGTGACTCCAGACAATGGCACCAGGAATATTGCTGGTGCATCTTCATCTAGCAGCAACGTGAAACCCGCACACAACACAACCAAGAACTTTGCTCTCAACTTACGATGAGGTTGCCAATCTCACCAGTTTGTTGTAAACAAAGGATTGAGCGTATCGAGTGGTAATAGGATAATAGTATGCAAGAAAGTAAACAATGCGAGTAAAAGTAAAACGTTATAGCAATGTAAAGGAAATTGGACCGGGGTCCACAGTTCACTAGTGGTGTCTCTCCATAAGATAAATAACACATGCTGGGTAAACAAATTACAGTTGGGCAATTGATAGAATAAATATAACGTACATATGTCATGAGGATCACTATGAGATTCACTCTGGGCATTACGACAAAATACATAGACCGCCATCCAACTGCATCTCTGACTAAAAATCCACTCGCGGGGAGTCATCCGAGAACCCCTTGAGTCTTTAGTTGCGAACAACAGATAATTGCATTAAGCAAAGTGCATAATGTAAACAAAGCAAGTGTCCTTGGACACAAGAATGTTGTTTTCTCCCTAGTGGCAACATCACATCTACAACCTTAGAGGTTTCTGTCACTTCCCTAGATTACTAGAGGCATGAACCCAACTATCGAGCATAAATACTCCCTCTTGGAGTTACTAGCATCTACTCGGCCAAGATAGCTACTAGCAAAGGAAAGCATGCAAGATCATAAACAACATAGAGATAACATAAAGATATATAATTCAGCACATCAACTTAACATAGTACCAATACTCATCGGATCCCAACAAACACAACATGTATGATTACATAAAGATGATCCTGATCATGTAGGGCAGCTCACAAGATCTAAACATGAAGCACATGGTGGAGGAGACAACCATCTAGCTACTGCTATGGACCCGTAGTCCAAGATAGACTACTCACACATCACTCCGAAGGTGACCATGGTGGTGTAGAAGGCCTCCGGCAGGGATTCCCCTCTCTGGCAGGGTGCTGGGAAGAGCTCCTGGATCCTCCCGATCTCGCGATGGTGACGGCGACGGCTTGTAGTATGTTTCGTGGAAAAGTGATCCATCCCTTAGGTTTTTCCCGTCAAGGGGAACTTATAGGCAAAAGGGCAGCGTCAGAAGGTGGGCCACCTGGCCTCACCATATGGTGGCGTGGCTAGGGGCTGGGCCGCGCCACCCTATGGTGAGCCTGGCCCCTGGCCCCCCTCCGTCTCATCTTCGGTCTTCACGAAGCTTCGGTAAAATAGGAGGTTCGGCTTTTATTTCGTTCAATTCTGAGAATATTTCCTGTGTAGCTTTTCTGAAACACAAAAATAGCAGAAAACAGGGAACTGGCACTGTGGCATCTTGTCAATAGGTTAGTTCCGAAAAATGCATAAAAACGCCATGAAGTGTAACAAAGCAAATGGTGTATAAACAAGCATGGAGCATTAAAAATTATAGATATGTTTGAGACGTATCAAGCATCCCCAAGCTTAACTCCTGCTCATCCTCGAGTAGGTAAGTGATAACAAAAGAATAATTTTTGAGGTGACATGCACCATCACAATCTTGATCATCTATGTAAAGCATTGAGTGTTGGGATCAAAGAACTTAAAACATGGGCATAGAAGACATAATCTTGACAATAAAAACTTAGCAACCATGTTATAACATGAAAAGAAACACAAATGAAAGATCATGAATAATGAAGCAATGAAAGTCAAACGTGTGTTCAAATCATATGGAAAAACATATCAAATGGTTTTCAGCTTGTCCTTCATAGAATAGCAAAACATAAATGCATAGGACACCTTCAAGTTTAAGAGGGCGACTAGATACAAATAATTTAAGAACAAGTGAAACCATAATCATAAATCAATCAATGATAAACTTTGGGACTATGCACATTATACTCAGAATGGCAACTATGCTCTCTTAGACGGTGCATAAAGGTAGAAGGTGGAGACTCAACATAAAAGTAAAAGAAAGGCCCTTCGAAGAGGGAAGCAGTGATTGCAAGTTTTATAAACCTTCAAAAATTATGGTACTTACTAGCTTTGAGCTCTCATTGCCCCCATCATAGGCATCTTGAATGGTTAAAGTTAATGCGAGTACAATTATGAGCATATGCTTGACAAATCATAAGTTGAAAACCTCGTGTCCCGTGAAGTACGAATACCCAAACCTCATGCTACTCGACTTAGGGTCCCAAGCAAGCTCTTGTCATTGTAAGTATACACATATCATCGAGAACCACCAAGGGGGTTACCTCCTTGCCCGATGACGTGGAACAAGCCCACATCAAAATGATAGGACAAACAGACAATGAACACCTCGGCATCTCTTTTATTTACCATTGGTATAGCTTTTTATTGTGAGATGCGTCGTCGAATGTCCACTATGGGCATGCTGTCAATTTCCACCATGAATGATGCATGGCTTAGATTAGCGGCCCAGGCGTTTCTGTAACACATATACAAACTCCATGATCCCGCAAGATTCCCAACTTATTTCACATCGCAAGTATCCGTAAACAAAAGATCACGATATCAACTCAAATAAGAGAAGTGCAATGTTGAAAGCTTTCCCCATGACGGCATGGTTTGGCTAATTCCCAACTTACAACTTGCAAGCATAACATCAACATAAGAGAGCCACAATGTCAAAATTTTAAAAGCAAGAAAAGTAAAGTATGCCATCAGGTTCGTGAGAGCTTTACTGACTAATTTTTGCATAACACCAAAAAAAGTTTAATTCGAAGGATAGATAAAAGAAAGTCAAATGTAATTGGAATAGCAAATTGCTAATAGGTATGTATGGTGGACACACTGGCATAACTTGGTTTTTGGGAGTTGGATGCACGAGTAGAGCTCATACTCAGTACAAAACAAGGGCTAGCAAAAGACTGGGAGCGACCAACTAAGAGAGCAATAACGGCCATAATCATGCATAGCAACAAAACATCATTAAAAGAAGCATAAAATGGCATCACAAGTCAAAAACCAAATGATCATAGAGGCTTATGGTGACTTTGTAAGAGTAAAACATGTTGTAAGCATGTGCCAAGTCAACCCAAATAAAGCATCAAGGAGAAAACCAAATAAATGCTTCCATATAATAAAAACAACGCATGATTTTTTCAAAGGCTCATGAAGCAATCTAGTAATTTGAGACAAGTCATGCCACAGCAAAAATCACTAAGCATACTATCAAAACGACATCAAGCATGGCATGAAAAAGTCTAAGCCGCAGTCTAAACAAGCTCCTTTTTGTACCACTTTTTTGCGTGAAACATTTTCTCTTTTCCAACACCATTCAAACCTTTTTGAAACAACTCTTTTGATAAATACCAACATAGACCAGAGGTCCAAATACACCTTGATGCAAAGATAAAACAAGATCTGAACAAAAATCAAGGCAAAAAACAAAAGCTAAACGCATAGTGCATAAAGCAATGAAAAACAAGTACATCTCCTCCAAAATAAATTTGTTGGGGTCCAACCATTTATTGCAGTAAACAAAATAAAAGAAAACTGAAAACAAAAGTAAAGACGCCCCAAGAAAAACACATAGTGCATAAAGCAATAAAAATATAGTGTGTTGAAAGGTGACCTGATTTTTGCCGATGAAGAAGGGGTGCCTCGGGGGCATCCCCAAGCTTTGACACTT
The DNA here is from genome assembly GCA_007115705.1 of Dactylis glomerata. Classification (NCBI taxonomy): domain Eukaryota; kingdom Viridiplantae; phylum Streptophyta; class Magnoliopsida; order Poales; family Poaceae; genus Dactylis; species Dactylis glomerata. The sequence continues at coordinate 8,636,619 of QXEO01000247.1, read as the reverse complement.
CTACTTCTTGGATATTTCCTGGGGTGAAATGGGCATCCCCAATCTTGAGCTTTTGTCCATACTTCATCTCATCTCATCACTCTCCAATCCCTACACTTGAAAACTTCCTTCATATAAACTTCACACAATTCTATTAGCAACGTTAGCATAAACATAATAGTAAATAAATCCTTTTGGTTCAGGTTTCAACTCAAAAACACCACATATAAAGCATATACTACTGTAGCAACTTCCTCAAAAGTGCCGTGATCAAAAGAACTCAAAAAGAAAGTGATCGAGAGGCAAACACAAATAGTGGTAGAAATCCGTCAAAACAGAACAGCTGACAAAGGTCAATTTTTCAAGGACCTTTTGTTGCTCAAATCAAAAAGTGCAAAACTAATGAAAGTTTGGATATATCCTGGGGCATACGCACAAGAAATCGCAGATCAGAAAGATATTCTGAGAATTTTCACGAATTGTTACGGTGCAGCACCAAAATCTATTTCAGGACAGCAACTTCCCCAAATCTTACCTCCCTCAAATTAGAGGTTCTTATTGGTACAACAATGAAATAAAAATGATAAGAAGCGGTCATTATAGTAGTAATAACTTCCAAGACTCAAATAAAAGAAAAAGTACTAAAAAGAAAACATTGGGTTATCTCCCAAGAGTGCTTTTCTTTAACGCCTTTGAGCTAGGCTCAGTAATTCGAGAAGATGCTCACATAAGAAATATGAATTGAAGCAAAAGAGAGCATCAAGGAGAAAACATGAAACACATTTAAGTTTAACCCACTTCCTATGCATAGGAATCTTGTAAGAAAATAAATCAAAGAAGCACATAGTAACAAGCATGGGTAGATAAAATAAGAGCAACTTCGGAACTTTCAATATAAAGAGAGGTGTTTTAGTAACATGAAAATTCAAACAACCATATTTTCCTCTCTCATAATAATTTCAGTAGCATTGTGAACAAACTCAACAATATAAATATAACACTCACCCTCCTTTGTTAAGCATGGAGGGCGATCAAACAAGGTATTATTTAAGGAGTTACTCTTATTGGGAGGTAGACATGGGTAGCTCCATTCTTCCTCCTCTTGATCATCACTCTCCTCTTCTTTTTCATCTAATGAGCTTTCAGTTTCCGCAATTTCTTCTTGCATAAGCTCCTTCAAGGCATTAGTCTCTTCTGTTGGAGAGCATCTATTGAGATATTTAAGAATATAGCCATTTTCTTCCTTGTAATTATCAAAACAAAATTTAAGTATATCATAAACCTCATATTTATAAGGTGCATCATCAGTATTTTCAAGCAAATAAGCAAGTTCAAATGCACCCTTCCAAGCAATAAATTCTTCAATTTGTTCCACATCATAAAAGTCATAATTTCCATTAATATAAGAAGATATGGTAATATCATCATTATACTCACATTGAAAAGGGAGGTGTTTATACCTCCTACAGCAACAAGATTTATCAAAGCAATAAGTAACATTATAAGTAGAGCACATATTTCTAGCAATGATATACAATTTATCAATTTGTTCCCATAAGTGTTTCCCTTTTTGTGACAAGCGGTGTTCCTCATAATATTTTTGTTGCTCTTCTGTGAATCCACCTTGCCAAAAAGATTTAGTTTCAAAGGAACCAACCATCTATAGAAAGCATGATAAAGCAAGACAATAATAGACCAACAAAAATAACAACTATAGTAGGAACTGATTTTTTTGTATTTTTGATAAAACGATGCAAGCAAAAATAAAATAAAGCAAAACAAAAACAAAGTAAAAGATTGTGCGTGCGAGACTCCCCTTGCAGAAGTCTTCTTCCTCCCCGGCAACGGCGCCAGAAAACTCGTTGATGGCTTGTAAGTACAGCTCGCTGGGAACCCCAAGAGGAAGGTGATGGGTTCGCAGCATAGAAAACAAAAAATTTCCTACGCACGAACACAAAACTAGCCAAGAAAACTCTACGAGATGGTAGCAACGGAGAACTAACCCTCGAAGACCGGAAACGGGGATTACGTTCCCGCACAAACGTTGCCGATGAAGACTCGACGAAGATGCACGTAGTCGACATAGTCGTTCACTTGACGTAGTCAACGTAGTCGTTCACTTGACGTAGTCGATGTAGTCGTTCACTTGCTGATCTCAAGATCGTGTACAAGGCGCCACAACCGGCGGCGCCTCCATACTCGGTCACACGTACGGCTTGTCGTCGTCTCCTCCACGCCCTCGGTCCAGCGGGGTAGCGGAAGAAGGGATCCGCTGGACACTCCAACACCACTTCAACTAAGTGTATGAAATCGAACTATAATTTTGGCAGAGCTTCGCTAAGCAATGCCGATGGTGGAGCAGCAACTATGGGAGGAAGGGAGGGGACCAAGAAGTGCATGAAGAGGGAGAAGAGGTGCTCCTTTTATAGGAGAGGAGGTGGCAGCCCCAAGGAGGGAGGCACCAGGCCATAGGAGAAAATCCTCCACCTCTTCATGGTGGTAACCCCCTCTTCATGGTGGTAACCTCCTCTTCATGGTGGTAACCCCATTTTAATTTTGCATGACATTCATGCTAATTAAAACTCACACTAATTGAATTAATAAAACATTTTTATTTCTTTAATATTTGTTAATTCAATCAATTAACAAACATTAACAAATACCCCCTTAAGTTATTTCGATATGCCAAAACAGTTTTGGTGCTTTTCTGAAACAACCCCTATGATGTCCTATAATTCGATCGAAGTATCGTATCCACTCAAAAATGACGATGTACCTTAAGTGTGTCACCCTACGGTTCATGAATAACGTGGACATGATCGAGACTCCTCTCTGATCAATAATCATCAGCGGGATCTGGAAATCCATAACGACTTCCACTTACTCGACGATGATCTAGTGATCGTGTGAACCATTAACGAACATAGTTAATTCCTTTTATCTCGCAATATTATTACTTGTCCGGGATCCAAACATTTGGTATCAACCATACCTAGTTCAATCTCGTTCCTGACAAGTCTCTTTACTCGTTCTGTGATAATGCATTCCCGTGACCTAGTCACATGCTTGCAAGCGATTTCAATGCAATATCACCGAGAAGGGCCTAGAGAATATCTTTCCGTCATCCGGATGGACAAATCCCACTCTTGATCCATGAGTCTCAACTAATACTTTCAGAGTACCCAAATCAACCTTTATAATCACCCTGTTACGGTGTGACGTTTGATATCATCAAAGTACCCTTCTGGTATCAGTGATTAACATGATCTCATGGTCTAAGGATTAGAACTACTTCATATAAGTTTGACATAGCAATGAAACTTGATGACTTGATCGTATTGCTATTCTTACTATGGGTGTGAGTGTTCATTACATCATTCTTCTAATGATATGACCCCATTATTAACAACATCCAATGTTCATGATCAGGAAACCTTGATCATCAGTTAATCAATGAGCTAGTATGAAAGAGAGGCTTTACTAGGAGCCTTTTAGTTTATTAATCACACAAGTATTAATGTTTCTGATTAATACAATTCTAGCATGAGAAATAAACATTTATCATAAACATGGAATATGATAATAACCACTTTATTATTGCCTCTCGGGCATATTCCCTTCAGAAGGTATGATGAGCATAGCAGGAAGTCTTCCCTCAGTTGTGAAACCAAGGTTTATCAACTCGGCCAAGATAGCTACTAGCAACGGAAAGCATGCAAGATCATAAATAACATACAGATAACATAAAGATATATAATTCAGCACATCAACTTATCATAGTACCAATACTCATTGGATCCCAACAAACACAACATGTATGATTACATAAAGATGATCCTCATCATGTAGGGCAGCTAACAAGATCTAAACATGAAGCACATGGTGGAGGAGACAACCATCTAGCTACTGCTATGGACCTGTAGTCCAAGGTAGACTACTCACACATCACTCCGGAGGTGACCATGGTGGTGAAGAAGGCCTCCGGCAGGGATTCCCCTCTCCAGCAGGGTGCTGGGAAGAGCTCCTAGATCCTCCCGATCTCGGGACGGCGATGGCGGCGGCTTGCAGTATGTTTCGTGGAAAAGCGATCCGTCCCTTAGGTTTTCCCATCGAGGGGAACTTATAGGTGAAACAGCGTCAGAAGGTGGGCTACCTAGCCTCACCATATGGTGGCACGGCCATTGGTTGGGCCGTGCCACCCTATGGTGAGCCTGGCCCCTGGCCCCCCTCTGTCTCATCTTCGGTCTTCATGAAGCTTCGGTAAAAATAGGAGGTTCGACTTTTGTTTCATCCAATTCTGAGAATATTTCCTATGTAGCTTTTCTGAAACACAAAAACAGCAGAAAACAGGGAACTGGCACTGTGGCATCTTGTTAATAGGTTAGTTCCGGAAAATGCATAAAAATGCCACGAAGTGTAACAAAACACAAAGCAAATGGTGTATAAACAAGCATGGAGCATCAAAAATTATAGATACGTTTGAGACGTATCAACCAGTGGTCTAAATACACCTTGATGCAAAGATATAACAAGATCTGGTCAAAAATCAAGGCAAAAAAGAAAGCTAAAACGCAGTTCTACAAAAAGAGAACACTCGTTGAACGATAAGAGTGAAAACTAGAGTGTTCTTGGCAATGAAAAATGGAGTGTGTCATCTCCAAAAGAAATTTGTTGGGGTCCAACCATTTATTGCAGCAAACAAAACAAAAGAAAACTAAAGGCGAAAGTAAAGACGCTCCAAGAAAAATGCATAATACATGAAGCAATAAAAATATAGTGTCTTGAAAGGTGACATGATTTTTGCCAATGAAGAAGGGGTGCCTCGGGGGCATTGATGCAGCGCGGTGTTGATGGTTTTTCACCGTACAGTTGGGAACCCCAAGAGGAAGGTATGATGAGTACAATAGCAAGTTTTTTCCTCAGAAAGAAACCAAGGTTTATCAGTCCAGGAAAAAGTCAATACTCCAGAAGGTGATGCCCACTAGCTTCGCGACAGCTCCAAACAATTTATAGGGTGCCTCGTCCAAGCTTTGCTTTGCGAGTGGCAACGTGGAACCTGCACACAACACAACCAAATACTTTGTTCCCAACTTACGATGAGGTTGTCAATCTCACTGGTTTGCTTGAAACAAAGGGTATGAGCATATCGAGTGGAAAGCAATAGTAGTATGTGAGAAAGTAAATAGTGCGAGTAAAGTAAACAGGTGATAGCAATATGATGGAAATAGGACCGGGGTCCACAGTTCACTAGTGGTGTCTCTCCATAGGATAAAATAACACATGCTGGGTAAACAAATTACAGTTGGGCAATTGATAGAATAAAGACAACGTGATATGTCAAGAGGATCACTATGAGATTTACTCTCGGCATTACAACAAGATACATAGACCGCCATCCAACTGCATCTATGACTAATAATCCACTTGTGGCGAATCAATCCGAGAACTCCACAAGTATTAAGTTGCGAACAACAGATAACTTCATTAAGCAAAGTGTGTAATGTAAACAAAGCATATGACCTTGAGCATATGAATGTTGTTTTCTCCCTAGTAGCAACAGCACATCTACAACCTTAGAGGTTTCTGTCACTCCCCCAGATTAAATAGAGGCATGAACCCACTATCGAGCATAAATACCCCCTCTTGGAGTCACTAGCAACTACTCGGCCAAGGTAGCTACTAACAACGGAGAGCATGCATGATCATAAACAACATAGAGATAACATAAGATAATATTCAGCACATCAACTCAATCATAATACCAATATTCATCGGATCCCAACAAACACAACATGTAGAATTACATAACGGTGATCTCGATCATGTAAGGCAGCTCACAAGATCTAAACATGAAGCACATGGTGGAGAAGACAACCATCTAGCTACTGCTATGGACCCATAGTCCAAGGTAGACTACTCACTCATCGCGCTGGAGGCAAGCATGGTGACGAAGAAGACATCTGGTGGTGATTCCCCTCTCCGGCAGGGTGCCGGGAAGAGCTTCTGGACCCTCTCGATCTCAGGTTGACGACGGTGGCGGATCGTAATGTGTTTCTAGAAAAGTGATCGGGTGTTTAGGTTTTTCCCGTCGGGGGGTTTTATAGGCGAAGGGGCATCATCAGAAGTGGACCGAGGCGGCCACACACATAGGGGGCGCGGCCTAGCCCTGGGCCACGCCGCCCTATTGTGTGGGCCCCTCGTGGCCCCACTCCGTCTCCTCTTTGGTTCTCTGGAAGCTTTGGTGAATTTTTGGATGTTAGGCTTTTGTTTCGTCCAATTCCAAGAAGATTTCCTGTGTAACTTTTCTGAAAAACAAAAACAGCAGAAAATAGGGAACTGGCACTGTGGCATCTCGTTAATAGGTTAGTCCCGGAAAATGCATAAAAATGCCACGAAGTGTAACGAAACACTAAGCAAATGGTGTAAAAACAAGCATGGATCATCAAAAATTATGGATACGTTTGAGACGTATCACCATCCCCAAGCTTAACTCCTGCTCGTCCTCGAGTAGGTAAGTGATAACAAAAGAAATAATTTTTGAGGTGATATGCACCAACATAATCTTGATCATATATGTAAGCGTTGTGCGCTGGGATCAAAAGAACTTAAACATGGGCATGAAAGATATAATCTTGATAGAAGAAACTTAGCAACCATGTTATAACATGAGAAAGAACACAAACGAAAGATCATGAAAATGAAACATTGAAAGTCAAACGTGTGTTCAAATCATATGGAAAAATATACAAATGGTTTTCAGCTTGTCCTTCATGAGAGAGCAAAACATAAATGCATAGGACACCTTCAAGTTTAAGAGGGCGACTAGATACAAATAATTTAAGAACAAGTGAAACCAATATCATGAATCAATCAATAAAAACTTTAGGACAATGCACATTATACTCAGAATGACAACTATGCTCTCTTAGACGGTGCATAAAGATAGAAGGTGGTGACTCAACATAAAAGTAAAAGAAAGGCCCTTCGCAGAGGGAAGCAGTGATTAAACATGTGCTAGAGCTTTTCATTTATAAAATAGAGAGATAAAAATTGGGTTTTGAGAGGTGGTTGTTTCATGTCAACGACTGGCAATGGGGTCTTACTATCTTCCATAATAAACAAGTGAGAGCGGTACCGAGTTCTTTGAAAATTTGGCACATTGGTGCTCTTTTATAAAGCTTTGGCACTCCTCCCCACCTTTTTTCCTTTCTCAAACCATGACTAACCAATTCCATCGGGTGCCCACCAACATTCACATACCATGGAGGAGTGCCTTTTTTTTTCTTTTTTAGAATTAGATTGCAATGGTCTGACGAGCTCTCATGCAAAATTAATGACGAGCAGATGAAGCTGCCTAGTCGAGGGGTATTTAATTTAATATGGAAGATAGCAATTCTGACCACTACGTCCCCATGAGCTAAAAACAGTGGCACAAAACGAGAAGTAGTTGAAAGTTTTGAAAGGTAGCACATGAAAATTTACTTGGAATGGCTTACAAATACCATGCATAGGAATTTATAGTGGACACAAATGGCAAACTTGGTTTTTAGGAGTTGGATGCATGAGTAGAGCTCATACTCAATACAAAATGAGGGCTAGCAAAAGACTGGGAGTGACCAACTAAGAGAGCAATAATGGCCATAATCATGCATAGCGACAAAGCGATATTAAAAGAAGCATAAGATGGCATCAAAAGTCAAAAACTAAATGATCATAGAGGCTTATGGTGACTTTGTATGAGTCTAACATGTATGAGCATGCGCCAAGTCAACCCAAATAAAGCATCAAGGAGAAAACCAAAATAATGCTTCCAAATAATAAAAACAACGCATGATTTTTTTCAAAGGCTCATTAAGCAATCTCAGTCATTTGAGACAAGTCATGCTACAGCAAAACCACTAAGCATACTATCAAAAAGACATCAAGCACGACATGCAAAATCCTAGGCCGCAGTCTACACAAGCTCCTTCTTGTACCACTTTTTTTTGCATAAAGCTTTTTCTCTTTTCCAACACCATTCAAACCTTTTTTAAACAACTCTTTTGATGAAAACCAACATGGAACAGAGGTCAAAATACACCTTGATGCAAAGATATATCAAGATCTGAACACAAATCAATGCAAAAATCGAAAACTAAATGCAGTTCTAGAAAAAGAGAACACTCGTTGAAACGATAAGAGTGAAAAACGGAGTGTTCTTGGCAAATGAAAAGCAAGGCAACTTCTCCAAAAGAAATTTGTTGGGGTCCAACCATTTATTGCAGAAAACAAAACTAAACATAACTGAAAACTAAAACAACTGACGCTCCAAGAAAAATGCATAGTGCATGAAGCAATAAAAATATAGTGTGTTCAAAGGTGACCTGATTTTTCCCGATGAAGAAGGGGTGCCTCGGGGGCATCCCCAAGCTTTGATGCTTGTACTTCTTGGATATTTCTTGGGGTGACATGGGCATCCCCAAGCTTGAGATTTTGTCCATTCTTCAACTCATCTCATCATTCTCCAATCCCTACACTTGAAAACTTCCTTCATACAAAACTAAACACAAATCTATTAGCAACATTAGTGTAAGCATAACATTGAATCAACCATTTTTGCTTCAGGTTTCAACTCAAAACCACCACATATAAAGTATATACTGTTGTAGCAACTTCTCCAAAAGTTCCATGATCAAAAGAACTCAAAAAGAAAGCGATAAAGCGGCAAACACAAATATTGACAGAAATCTATCAAAATAGAACAGCTGATAAAGGTTGAATTTTTAGAGGGTTTTATGTTGCTCAAATCAAATAGTGTTAAACTAATGAAAGTTTGGATATAACCTGGGGCATATGTACAAGAAATCGCAGGTCCAAAAGATATATAGAGAATGTTCATGAATTTTTACGGTGCAGCACTAAAAACTGTTTCAGGACAGCAACATCCCCAAATCTTACCTCGCTCAAATTAGAGGCTTCTCTTGGCACAAAAACGAAATAAAAATGATAAGGAGAGGTTATTATAGTAGTAATAACTTCCAAGACTCAAATAAAAGAAAAAGAACTGAAAGTAAAAACATTGGGTTATCTCTCAAAAGTGCTTTTCTTTAACGCCTTTGAGCTAGGCGCAGAAAGTGCGAATCAAGTAATATCAAGTGATGAAGCATCAAGCTCATAATTTGATCTAAGAATAGAGTCAAAAAGTAATTTCTTTCTCTTCCTAGGGAAGTGTTCCATACCTTTCTTGAGTGGGAATTGATATTTGATGGTGCCTTTCCTCATATCAATGATGACACCTACAGTTCGAAGAAAAGGTCTTCCCAAAATAATAGGACATGAAGCATTGCATTCAACATCCATGACAAGAAAATCAACGGGAACAAGGTTATTGTTAACCATAATAAGAACATCATTAATCCTTCCCAAAGGTTTCTTATTAGCAACATCAGCAATAGGAATATCATAATAACACTTTTCAAGCGGTGGTAAATCAAGCATGTCATAAATCTTTCTAGGCATGATAGAAATACTAGCACCTAGATCACATAAAGCATGACAATCAAAACCATTAACATGCATATCAATGATGGGTTCCCAACCATCTTCTAACTTCTTGGGAATAGAAGCTTTTGCTTCAACTTTTCATCCCTAATTTTTATGAGAGCATTGGTAATATGCTTAGTAAAAGCAACATTTAAAGAACTAGCATTAGGAGTCAAAGCAAGCTTTTGCAAGAACAAAATAACTTCAGATATATTGCAGCCATCAACATCAAAATCATTAAAGGAAATAGAGCTATCATCTCCCACACTCCAAAAAATTTCAGCACTCTTTGAGAAAAAGTTTTAGCAATTTTAGGCTTTTTAACACAAGGAGTGGGAGTTTTCTCTACACCAATCAAAGTAAGAGGATTGCTAGCATTTGGAATAACATCATTAGAGATAGTAATGGTACATACCTTCATCTTTCTAGCCATCTCATCTTCTCTTTCCCACCTGGCATGCAATTCTGCTAGCATCCTAACATTTTCATCAATTCTAACTTGGATAGCATTAACAGTGGCAAAAGTATTGTTCTCCTTCACATCATTAGGCAACACTTTTAATTTCACAAGTTCAAAATCATGAGCAAGGCTATCAACTTTAGAAGCAAGAATATCAATTTTGCCTAACTTTTCCTCAACAGACCTGTTAAAAGCAGTTTGCTTACCGATGAAGTCCTTGAGCATTACCTCAAGATCAGAGGGCGCGGCCCTAGTGTTGTTGGAGAAATTACCATAATAACTACCATAACCATTACCATTAGTCGAAGGATACGACCTATAATTGTTACTAGCAAAATTGTTCCTATAAGCATTGTTGTTAAAATTATTATTTCTAATGAAGTTTACATCAACATGCTCTTCTTGAGCAACCAAAGAGGCTAAAGGAACATTATTAGGATCAACATGAGTCCTCTCATTAGAAAGCATAAGCATTATAGCATCAATCTTATCACTCAAGGAAGAGGTTTCCTCAACAGAATTTACCTTATTACCTTGTGGAGCTCTCTCGGTGTGCCATTCAGAGTAATTTACCATCATATTGTCAAGAAGCTTTGTTGTGGCGCCCAAGGTAAGGGACATAAAAGTGCCTCCAGTAGCTAAATCCAATAAGTTCCTTGAAGAAAAATTCAGTCCTGCATAAAAAGTTTGGACAATCATCCAAGTAGTCAGTCCATGAGTGGGACAATTCTTTATCATAGATTTCATTCTTTCCCAAGTCTGAGCAACATGTTCATTATCAAACTGACTAAACTTCATAATATTGCTATGCAAAGCTATAATCTTAGCAGGAGGATAGTATCTTCCAATGAAAGCATCCTTACACTTAGTCCATGAATCAATACTATTTTTAGGCAAAGACAGCAACCAATCATTAGCTTTTCCTCTCAAAGAAAAAGGAAACAACTTAAGCTTAATAATATCACTCTCTACATCCTTATATTTCTGCATCTCACATAGCTCAACAAAATTGTTGAGATGAGCTACAGCATCATCAGTACTAGCACCAGAAAATTGCTCTTTCATAACAAGGTTCAACAAAGCAGGCATAATCTCATAAAAATTTGCAGCAGGAGCAGGTGGCACAATAGGAGTGCATATAAAATCACTATTATTAGTGCTAGTAAAATCACACAACTTGGTGTTCTCAGGAGTAGCCATTCTAGCAAAACTAAAAGCAGACAAGTAAAAACAACTATAAAGGATACTAATTTTTTTGTGTTTTTGAAAAAACGATGCAAGTAAAAATAAAGTAAAAGCAAAACTTAAAACAAAGTAAAGGATGTGCGTGTTAAACTCCCCTTACAGAAGTCTTCTTTTTCCCTGGCAACGGTGCCAGAAAAATGTCTTGATGCGGCACGGAGTTGATGGTTTTTCACTGTCCAGTTGGGAACCCCAAGAGGAAGGTATGATGAGCACAGCAGCAAGTTTTTCCCTCAGAAAGAAACCAAGGTTTATCAGTCCAGGAAAAAGTCAATACTCCAGAACGTGATGCCCGCTAGCTTCGCGACAGCTCCGGACAATTTATAGGGCGCCTCATCCAAGCTTTGCTTTGCGAGCGGCAATGTGGAACCTGCACACAACACAACCAAATACTTTGTTCCCAACTTACGATGAGGTTGTCAATCTCACTGGTTTGCTTGAAACAAAGGGTATGAGCATATCGAGTGGAAAGCAATAGTAGTATGTGAGAAAGTAAATAGTGCAAGTAAAGTAAACAGGTGATAGCAATATGATGGAAATAGGACCGGGGTCCACAGTTCACTAGTGGTGTCTCTCCATAAGATAAAATAACACATGTTGGGTAAACAAATTACAGTTGGGCAATTGATAGAATAAAGACAACGTGATATGTCAAGAGGATCACTATAAGATTTACTCTGGGCATTACAACAAGATACATAGACCGCCATCCAACTGCATCTATGACTAATAATCCACTTGTGCCGAATCAATCCGAGAACTCCACAAGTATTAAGTTGCGAACAACAGATAACTACATTAAACAAAGTGTGTAATGTAAATAAAGCATATGCCCTTGAGCATATGAATGTTGTTTTCTCCCTAGTAGCAACAGCACATCTACAACCTTAGAGGTTACTGTCACTCCCCCAGATTAAATAGAGGCATGAACCCACTATCGAGCATAAATACCCCCTCTTGGAGTCACTAGCAACTACTCGGCCAAGATAGCTACTAACAACGGAGAGCATGCAAGATCATAAACAACATAGAGATAACATAAGATAATATTCAGTACATCAACTCAATCATAACACCAATATTCATCGGATCCCAACGAACACAACATGTAGAATTACATAACGGTGATCTCGATCATGTAAGGCAGCTCACGAGATCTAAACATGAAGCACATGGTGGAGAAGACAACCATCTAGCTACTGCTATGGACCCATAGTCCAAGGTAGACTACTCACTCATCGCGCCGGAGGCAAGCATGGCAATGAAGAAGACCTCTGGTGGCGATTCCCCTCTCCGGCAGGGTGTTGGAAGAGCTTTCTGGACCCTCCCGATCTCGGGTCGATGAAGGCGGCGGATCGCGATGTGTTTCTAGAAAAGTGACCGGGTGTTTAGGTTTTTCCCGTCGGGGGGTCTTTATAGGTGAAGGGGCATCGTCAGAAGTGGACCGAGGTGCGGTGACCCAGCATACCACTGCATGTTGTAGTATGCAAGTCGTTGACATAACACTTGCAGAACATCGCTCCACAAGTATTACATCCCTCAGAGTGGTACAACAGAAACATAGCGGGGCCAAATACAAACATTCACTTTGTAATACAGACCAAAGCCGTGCTGATAAGGAAATGCTCTCGTAAGAGAACAACCCAGTGCTAAGTGTTATTACAACAAAACAGTAAAAGATCCAAATAATTAAACAACTGAGGAACTCAACAGCTTATTCTTATGACTACCGCTGCTCGATTCCTCGATCTCTAGTCTAAAACTACTAGTTAGGGTATTCTTCAAGCTGACTCCTCGTCTGAAGCGGCTCCGTAGCGGATGATGTAGTCTATGCCTTCAACTCCACGAGATAAATCAGGCTCCTCATAGAAGATATTCTTCTGGCTTCCGATGGCATTCAGCATTGCTTCATCTAAGTCTTCACAGTCTAGCAAGGGTTTAAGTGAGTGGGGTGAGTAACGAGCGTTACCCAACAAGTTTCTTTAAAATGAAGTTGTGGGATATGCACTAGCTACAGCCATAGACCCAAAAGAGTCACAGACTAATGCAAGGTTTTCACAAGGTTTCTTGAAAGATTGTTTTTACTTTTGAAAACTATGCCCAACGGCCAACACAGGGTATTAGTGCCTTGAGAGCACCTTTCCTGCCGCGTTCGCAGCTCCTTCCCGGAACAAGGGGTAACATGTCATATCATTTTACTCTGTAGAGGTGTGTCCTTCCAGAAGAGATCAAAGTCTTGTTGCACAACCGGGTGAATCTTTCCCATCCACACTTCCTTGGTGTGGGGCCAGTCATTGATCCAAGCCATTCACTGCCTTCTCCGCACAATGCATGCCCACCCCAACTCTGCCAAGAGGGTAAACCTCGATATTCACCCCTCACGATGAAGTACCCAGGGGCCTCTTGCAGACCATCCTAGACATCAGAACCGTGGGAACTAAGGGGTCCCACCCATGTGCACGTATTCTCGCAAGATATATGGCGTATGGTAACTGAAAAATGCCCGTTGACATGCGAACGAGAGAAGATACAAATGACTTTCCCGTCCCATTCCAAGTCTTCTAGACGACATAGTTTTTACGGCACAAGAATAACTGTGGCATTGGTAGTTAGTCCTAGGTTTACTTTCCCGTACAAGTGGAACCTCCACCACCACAATCTTACCGTGGTTCCACCTGCCAGCCTTCCTATGGTCATCACCACTGGTCGATAACCACTAGTCATATTACTTATGAAAATAGGTTTTCCATCCTTTTTGAAATGTTAGAGTTTGTAGTCAACACTTTGCAAATAGTTTCAAAACCAGTGCAGCCAAGAGATATGAGCAAGATAAACTTGCCTTGTGACTGAAAAGTAGTAGGGTCGGAAGCTTTGTGGTGCTCCTGGTCTCCTTGTTCTATAAAACACCATCATTGTCCGGTAAGGACAATGTTTAAAGAAGCAAATGGATGCTATGATGCAATGATATGCAATGCATAATGGTTTAGATAATGTTATTTACCTATTGGTGTGTTTTACCCAAGACTTTGCATGTTTAGTGTGTTTTATTCCAGACTTGGTCTTATTTGTGTGTTTTACCCAGAACTTGATAGTATTTGTGTGTTTTACCCAAGACTAGGTAATTAACAATTAATTAGAGTTTGAAAGCAATTTAGAAATTATAAAACTTTTGTTGAAGTTATTTGAAAAGAAAAGGATTTGGTTTAATGAAGAACAGACTTAATTTTTATTTTGTTTAATAGAAGTTGAGGTTTTTGGAAAAATGGAAATTAAAGAATATCTCAAATTAAATTTATTTTAAAAGAATAAGTAAAGATTATCTTTTTAATCAGATGATAATTAAATTCTGAAAATGCAATTTAGTTTAAATGATTTAAATGCAACAATGTTGATTTAAGTTTGAATTTGAATCAAATTTTAAATCAGAATTTGAAATTTTGAATTTGGTTCAATTATACAAGTGGGCCTTGGCCCATTGGCCAGCCCAGCCCACCTGGCTGGGTCTAACCCAACCGACTCGGTCCTGGGTCGGTCAAACCGACCCAGTCTAGTCCCCACGCTCTCATCTCTCTCCCCGAGCCCCCTCCTGTGACCATGGTCGCCGTCGCCGCCGCCTGCGGATTCCGGCCAGCTCTGATGGTTTCCGCCGCCGTCCTTTGAAGCAAATGCCCACCTCCAAACTGTCTGCCTCCCCACCAAACGGATTTGGAATCCCTCGCCTGTGCGAGAAGATCCCCTACTCTACCCGACTAGGGTTCCGACACTTGGCCGAGCTTGAGCCTCGCCACAGTGGCGCTGGCTCACTCTGGTGGGCTACGCTGCTGTGATGTTGCTGGTGGCCGAGAAGGTGCGGGTCAAAGCAGCCCAGGTGGGGTTGCTCCCCGTGCCGCCATTGCTGCCGTTGGTGAAGTCTTCCCCAGGCCGCGCCTGGTTGGCCGCGCGAGCACTGCCTCGCCATGCCAGCCAGGTAAGCACCTGGGCGATTGGTGAGCAACTCCTTCTCCCCTCTGCTACCTTCTACTCCTCCATGGCCGTAGTCATAGGCCATCTGGTCATGATTGGATGCACCAAGCTCACAGACTTAACCTATGATGCTGCTACCTGATGCAATCTTGCTATGTTGGTTTAGTTAGCTGTTCTAGTGCTTGATCATGTGGTGATGATCTATGCCTAAGTTTCTCTATCAGTGTGTTTAACTGACAGAGGTGTTAGTCTGAATGTTTTGCCTGTTAGCAAGATTCAGCTATAGGCTAATAGTAAAACTAATGTTTCCTAGCTTGCAATGCTTGTTGATTCAATTATCTGCTATGGATGCTTCTATCAAGCTATGTTTCAGCTATGCCTGAATCTCTCTGTCAGTCCATCTTACTGACAGAGATGTTAGTCTACACCTGATGTGTGGTAGAATTCAGTGATGAACTGCTGTTATTGTGCATGATTCCTAGCTAGTTTGCTTAGGAAAGTGATTTGATACAAAATCTTCTTGATAAGATTTGTGTACAGGGGAATTAGATTCTTCTAACTATTATCTCAACCTGTGATGCTTTGGTAACAGAGATACCTATGTGTGCAACTGAACATCTTGGTTCAGTAGAACTGCTATTTTGCTGTAGATGATTCCTAGCTGACTAGCTCAGGAAAATGATCTAAATTTCTAGTTACTATGAAAACTAGATGGATGGTGTGGAGTTGTGTTGAGGTGCATGTCCTCTTTGGACATGTGCCCAACAACTCCCTTTTCTACTGCTAAAGCATATTGGTGAAACTTGCCCCTTGAGTAGGCCTGTGATGTTGGTCTGAGGCCCATAGTACATCTGTGAGGTGCTAAGCTTGCTTATGTGCCCACTGCTTGTGATTTAGAACTTGTGCTAGCAGTGCTTGTGTGGTTGAGGTGCATGTCCAACAGGACATGTGCCCAGCACAAGCCTGCCATGTGTAGGTTCATCTGTTGCTTCACTAAGTATGCCAATGAAGCACAAGCTAAGGCTTGGGTATTGGTTTTATTTCTGTTTTACTAAATATTTTTATTAACCCGATGATGATTTATGCAAAGCATTTCTTTGCATAACTGAGGGAAACATATTCCTAATCCATCCATGCATGCAAACATATGCTGGCAATTAATTGCTTGTATAGTTTGCAAGGAAATCAACATGTGGTTGAGATCTGGATGGTGTGGTCTTGAGTATGGTTTGCTGCTGCTGATTGTTGATGAAGTGGTGGCTACTCAGGTTGCCTGCCCTTCTCCTCCTGGTTCAGCTCTGGGCTTGTCCTTCTCCTCCTGGACTTGCTGCTGGTTGCTTCTTGTCCTTCTCCTCCAGAGATGGGTCTTGAGCTTCAGGTATCCCTTACCATGGCCGTGCTGGTGAAGTGTTGGTGTGGTGGAGAGAACTGTGGTGTTCTTGGTGTTGTTTCCCTGCTGGTCAAATGAGAGCTACTTGCCCTGGTTGTGCTCATCTAGCCAGCTGCTGGCTTAGCAAGCTGCTGTGGTGCTACCAGCACAACTTCTCAGTCCTGTGACTGAGCTGCTTGTGTGATGTGTGCTTGTTTGCCTCACTCAGTTTGATCTCATCTTCAACTGGCCGTGCTGTGTAACTGCTTTGCACCCAACTGCCTTGTACCCAAGTTTATATCAGAACAGATACTGCACTTGGTCATTTATACTCAATGATGCTATTGGCAATATAATTGCCCCATGTTTGAGAGTACTTATACTAACACTAACCCATTACTTGTGTTTTTCTTTCTCTTGTTTTAGTTTTGCCTTGCAGGTTACAAAGTCAAGATTGAAGGTTGGGGAGATATATGAAGATAGTTTAGGATTAGACTTCTTTTATTTTTCCCTTTTGTAATTCATTTCCTTTTACAAATATCTGTAAAGACATTGTATTGTTGTACTTAATTAATAAAGTATAATTTCAGTTTATTTCATATTCTACTTTTAGTTTTGGTTTACAATATTGTAAAGAACATTGTATAAGTGTTTTATAAAGTAATATTTTAGTTTTATTATTTATCTTTTCAAATTCTATTTTCCAACTCAATTTACTAATGAGTTATATTTATTAATAATTATTTATTCAAGTTTTAATAATATTAAAAATAAAAAATAAAATACCAATATCACTTGAACAACAACATCAAGAGATCATAGCAAAGCTCATAACATTCTAATAACCTCTAACCCTAAGTATTATTAGATAGAAGCTTTGCTCTCTCAGGTTTTTGAATTTGCGAAAAATTTACTCAGATTTTAAATGCATGAATGCACAAAGGTCATATTTCTACCCTTCGTTTATTCCTAAATGCTGGGATATTACACGAGGCGGCCACACACATAGGGGGCGCGGCCTAGCCCTGGGCCGCACTGCCCTATTGTGTGGGCCCCTCGTGGCCCCACTCGGTCTCCTCTTCGGTTCTCTGGAAGCTTCGGTGAATTTCTGGATGTTTGGCTTTTGTTTCATCCAATTCTGAGAAGATTTCCTGTGTAACTTTTCTGAAACACAAAAACAGCAGAAAACAGGGAACTGGCACTATGGCATCTCGTTAATAGGTTAGTCCCGGAAAATGCATAAAAATGCCACGAAGTGTAACGAAACACTAAGCAAATGGTGTAAAAACAAGTATGGAGCATCAAAAATTATGGATACGTTTGAGACGTATCAGGCATCCCCAAGCTTTGACGCTTGTACCTCTTGGATATTTCTTGGGGTGACATGAGCATCCCCAAGCTTGAGCTTTTGTCCATACTTCATCTCATCTCATCACTCTCCATCCCCTATACTTGAAAACTTCCTTCATACAAAACTTCACACAATTCTATTAGCAACATTAGTATAAGCATGATAATAAATCTACTCTTTTGGTTCAGTTTCAAACTCAAATATACCATCCATTAAAGTATAAGATACTGTAGCAACTTCCTCAAAAGTTCTGTGATCAAAAGAACTCAAAAAGAAAGCGATCGAGAGGCAAACACAAATAGTGGCAGAATCTGTCAAAACTAAACATCTGACAAAGATCGATTTTGTCGAGGACCTTCTGTTGCTCAAATTGAAAAGTGCAAAACTAATAAAAGTTTGGAAATAACCTGGGTCATATGCACAAGAAATCGCAGATCAAAAAGATATACTGAGAATTTTCACGAATTTTTACGGTGCAGCGCAGAAATCTGTTTCAGAATAGCAACTTCCCCAAATCTTACCTCCCTCAAATTAGAGGTTCTTCTTGGCACAAAAACGAAATAAAAATAATAAGGAGAGGTCATTACAGTAGTAATAACTTCCAAGACTCAAATAAAAGAAAAAGTAGTGAAAAGAAAACATTGGGTTATCTCCCAAGAGTGCTTTTCTTTAACGCCTTTGAGCTAGGCGCAGAAAGTGAAAATCAAGTAATATCAAGCGATGAAGCATCAAGTTCATAATTTGCTCTAAGAATAGAGTCAAAAAGTAATTTCTTTCTCCTTCTAGGTAAGTGTTCCATACCTTTCTTGAGTGGGAATTGATATTTAATGGTGCCTTCCTTCATATCAATGATGGCACCAACTGTTCGAAGAAAAGGTCTTCCCAAAATAATAGGACATGAAGCATTGCATTCAACATCCATAACAAGGTAATCAATGGGAACAAGGTTATTGTTAACCATAATAAGAACATCATTAATCCTTCCCAAAGGATCCTTCTTAGCAACATCAGCAAGAGGAACATCAAAGTAACACTTTCCAAGCAGTGGTAAACCAAGCATATCATAAATTTTTCTAGGCATAATAGAAATACCTGCACCTAGATCACATAAAGCATGGCAATCAAAATCATTCACATTCATATCAATGATGGGCTTCCAACCATCTTCTAACTTCTTGGGAATAGAAACCTTTTGTTTCAACTTTTCTTCCCTAATTTTCATGAGAGCATTTGTAATATGCTTTGTAAAAGCAACATTCATAGAACTAGCATTAGGACTCAAAGCAAGCTTTTGCAAGAACAAAATAACTTCAGAGATATCGCGACCATAAACATCAAAATCATTAAAAGAAATAGAGCTATCATCTCCCATACTCCAAAAAATTTCAGCACTTTTTGTAGAAAAAGTTTTTGCAGTTTTGGGCTTTTTCGCACAAGGAGTACGAGTTTTCTCGACACCAATCAAAGTAAGAGGATTGCTAGCATTTGAAACAAAATTACTAGAGGTGTTAATAGTACATATCTTCATATTTCTAGCCATCTCGTCTTCTCTTTCCCACCTGGCATGTAATTCTGCTATCATTCTAACATTTTCATCAATTCTAACTTGAATGGCATTAGTAGCAGCAAAAGGATCAGGTTTGGCAGCCATTCTATTAATTAAAGAAGATTGCGCATCAGACAAAAATAAAATATTGGTTTCAGCTTTAGAAACCTTAGCTTGCAACTCAGGAATAGCCCTTTCAGATTATCAAGTTGATGACTAATAGTCTTCAACAAGGCAGATTGCTCCTCCATGGTCTTGGTGAACAACTTGTTCTGCTCATATTGCATCTGCATAAAATTCTTAGTAGCCCTTTCGACTTCTAAAATCCTTTCTTCACTAGGCATTTTAGGTCTACCAAGATAGTCATTATCACTATTAGAAGGATACAACCTATAATTGTTGCTAGCAAAATTGTTCCTATAAGCACTGTTGTTGAAATTATTATTACTAACGAAGTTTACATCAACATGCTCTTCTTGAGCAACCGAAGAGGCCAAATGAACATTATTAGGATCAACATGAGCTCTATCATTAGCAAGCATAAGCATAATAGTATCAATCTTATCACTTAAGGAAGAGGTTTCCTCAACAGAATTTACCTTCTTACCTTGTGGAGCTCTCTCGATGTGCCATTCAGAATAATTTACCATCATGTTGTTAAGAAGCTTTGTTGCGACGCCCAAGGTGATGGACATAAAGTGCCTCCAGCAGCTGAATCTAATAGACTTCTTGAAGAAAAATTTAGTCTTGCATAAAAGTTTTGGATAATCATCCAAGTAGTCAGTCCATGAGTGGGACAATTCTTTATCATAGATTTCATTCTTTCCCATGCTTGAGCAACATGTTCATTATCAAACTATCTAAACTTCATAATATCACTTCACAAAGCTATAATCTTAGCAGGAGGATAATATTTTCTAATAAAAGCATCTTTACACTTAACCCATGAATCAATACTATTTCTAGGCAAAGATGGCAACCAATCCTTAGCTTTTCCTCTTAAAGAGACAGGAAACAACTTAAGCTTAATAATGTCACCATCTACATCCTTATACTTTTGCATCTCACATAGCTCAACAAAATTGTTGAGATGAGCTGCAGCATCATCAGTACTAACACCAGAAAACTACTCTTTCATAACAAGGTTCAACAAAGCAGGTTTAATCTCATAAAAATTTGCCTCAGGAGCAGGTGGTGCAATAGGAATGCAGATAAAATTATTGTTATTGGTGCTAGTAAAACCACACACTCTCTAGAGTACCCATTCTAGCAAAACTAAAAGCAGACACGTAGAAATAACTATAAAGGAACTAATTTTTTTTGTATTTTTGATAAAACTATGCAAGCAAAAATAAAATAAAGCAAAACAATAACGAAGTAAAAGATTGGAAGCGAGAGACTCCCCTTGCAGAAATATTCTTTCTCCTCGGCAACGGTGCCAGAAAACTTGTTGGTGGTGCGGTGTTGATATAGGAGTTTTATACATGTAACCGCCCAGTTGGAAACCCCAAGAGAAGGTTATGATGAGCACAGCAGCAAGTCTTCCCTCAGTTGTGAAACCAAGGTTTATCGAACCAGTAGGAGAAAGAACCAAACTTCCGAATGTTGATGCCCACTAGCTTTGCGAGGACTCCGGACAATGGCGCTAGATAACTTGTCCAGGGCTTAGCTTTGCACCTGCAGCAACGTGGAACCTGCACACAACACAACCAAGTACTTTGTCCCAACTCACAATGAGGTTGTCAATCTCACCGGTTTGTTGTGAACAAAGGATTAAGCGTATCGAGTGGTAAAAGGTAATAGTTTGCAAGAATGTAAATAAAACAAGTAAATAGTAAACAGTAATAGCAATGTAAAAGGAATGGACCAGGGTCCACAGTTCACTAGTGGTGTCTCTCCATAAAGTAAATAACATGCTGGGTAAACAAATTACAGTTGGGCAATTGATAGAATAAAGCTAGCATACAAATGTCATGAGGATCACTATGAGATTCACTCTGGGCATTACGACAAAATACATAGACCGTAATCCAACTGCATCTATGACAAAATACTCCCTCTTGGAGTAACTAGCATCTACTCGGCCAAGATATCTACTAGCAACGGAGAGCATGCAAGATCATAAACAACATAGAGATAACATAAAGATAATAATTCAGCACATCAACTTGACAAAGTATCAATATTCATCGGATCCCAACAAACACAACATGTAGAATTACACAACGATGATCTTGATCATGATAGGCAGCTCACAAGATCTAAACATGAAGCACATGGAGGAGATGACAACCCTCTAGCTACTGCTATGGACCCGTAGTCCAAGGTAGACTACTCACGCATCACTCCGAAGGCAGGCATGGTGATGAAGAAGGCCTCCGATGGTGATTCCCCTCTTCGACAGGGTGCCAGGAAGAGCTTCTGGACCCTCCTGATCTCGCATCGACGATAGCGGCAGCTTGCAGTATGTTTCATGGAAATTGATCAGGCTCTTTAGCTTTTCCCATCAAGGGGAATATATAGGCGGAATCGCGGAAGGGCGGCGTCAGGAAGTGGACCAGGGGGGCTCACCCTGGTGGCGCGGCTAGGGCTTGGCCTGCACCGCCCTAGGGTGTGGCCAGGCCCTGGCTCCCCGCCGTCTCTGCCTTGGACTCCGACTCGTGTTCTGGAAAAATAGGAGGTCCGGCTTTTGTTTCGTGCAATTTCGAGAATATTTCCTGCGTAGCTTTTCTAAAACACAAAAACAACAGAAAATAGGGAACTGGCACTGTGGCGTCTTGTTAGTAGGTTAGTTCCAGAAAATGCAAAAAAATGTCACGAAGTGTAACAAAACACAAAGCAAATGGTGTATAAACAAGCATGGAGCATCAAAAATTATTGTTTCGTTTGAGACATATCACACAACTCTTTAGTGTTTAAGCTGATCATAGATCTGTCAGCCTTTTAAAATTGGAGGAGCCAAATCTTTCTCATGAGTGCTATCAAACTTTTCTTTAAACTCCTATATCAATGACACTTTGGCAAAAACCTCTGATGGAGCATGTACACCGTTTTCTTACACTCATGCAAATAAAGACTTGTTGTCTAGTCTAGGCACTGGACACATGCATTGGTCCCTTTTGTAGCTTGGCTAGAGGAGTTCCCATAGGCCGGATAATCATTGATGGTTATGAACAACATGCATCTCAGGGTAAAGTTGTCCTTCAGATGCGCATCACATAGTTGTACTCCTTCAGTCCAAAGAAGTTTCAAATCTTCCACCAAAGGTGCAAAGTACACATCAATGTCATTATCAGGTTGTTTCGGGCCCTGGATTAGTAGTGCGAGCATGATATACTTCCGCTTCATGAAAAACCATGGAGGAATATTGTAAATGCTGAGATTCATGGGCCAGGTGTTGTGGTTGGTACTAAAGTTACCGAACGGGTTCATTCCATCAGTGCTTAGTGCAAACCTTACATTTCTTGGATCTTTTCTAAAGCTATCACCACCATCCACCGACATGAACCTATTGATGTTCCTCCATTGTGAAGAGTCACGTGGTCCTCAATGCGCTCATCAGCGTGCCAACACATCAGTTTTGCCGTATCCGGGTTTGAAAATAAGCGTTTCAAACAAGGAGTAATAGGTAGGTACCAACACACTTTTACCGGGATATCCTTCCTACCATGTTTTTTCTGCCTCTTCTTCTTGCTCCTCTGATCAGTATCCATGGCATCCTCGCTGTCATCTGTCATATCATCAGCTGCTCCACCCTTTGGAACCTGAACCTTAGAAATTTGCACACCGGGCATTCACACAAATTGATGTAGGCATCACCATGGTACAAAATACAATCATTTTTACATGCATGTATTCTCTAAACGTCCTTTTCCAATGGACACGAAATCCTCTTAGATTTGTAAAAACTGTCTAGCATGTGGTTTTCATCCAGAAGTAAGTGATGTAATAATGTTAACAACTTGGTTACACTCTTATCTGACCATCCAAACATTTGCTTCATCTACATGAGTTCAAGAATAGTAGCTAACTTTGTGTAGTGAGGCTTACACCCGTGGTACATTGGTTTCTCGGAGTCTTCGATCATGCAAACATATTTATCGTACAATTTTTTATCCTCATAGTTTTATTTAAACTCCCGCAACATCTGACTCACACCGTCTTGTTGCTTATCATGTGTAGTGTCTTGCATTGATGTAGGACTGTGCACTTGGTTTGCTTGACAAACCTCATGATCTGGAGATATGCTTGTAATCTCAACATCATCCATTATGGCATCCTATGCATTGATATGCTCCTCATAAGAATCACCATCCTGATCATCTGTCCTTTCTTCTACTTCTCCGTGGTGGCTCCAAATTTCATAGCCCTTCATGAATCCCCTTTTGATCAAATGTGTCTAGATTACTGTAGTCCTTTTATAACTCACGATGTTTCTACAGTCACAACAGGGGCAAAGTATCCATGAGTCCTTTGTAAAATCCACATACTTTTTAGCTGCTTTTAAAAACTCCTCAAAACCATGGAGGTATGCATTGGTCACACGATTCCCCACATACATCCACCCACGGTTCATCTGCAAAATAAGACATATTTATATATATAAGTATTAAAATATGAATATTACATGCACTTAGTGTAGAACTTTTCTAGAAACAATTAGAAAAAATTTGATGTACAAATACACATATCCGTAAACTCTGATTATTATCCGGAGGGTCCCAACTGTCCTATTTATCCCCTAACCCTAGATTCTCACTCTTCCCATCTCTCTTTCTTCTCCCTCCCGAACTGCAACCGGCTGCCCCCACCCGCCCTCTCCCGCCATCCACTGACCATGGTTTAAATCGAGGTCAACAGCATCTCGATCCCGCTGGCATGAGGTGCGGCGGACATCAAATCGTCATGGGGCCTCTTATCGCCGCTGTCCCCACCGGCCTACATGGTTACGATGATGGATGACAACGAGATCCTCATCCCTGTTGTGAACTACTACTCCTCGTCGGATGAGGTACTAAGCTTGTAGATATCGTGTATCTAATTAATTTTGTTAGTAAAATTTGGATGTGCAGATGATATGAACTATTCCTAATTCAATTTGCTTCAAACTTTTTCTAGGAATCAGCCTATGAGTGCGGTATATGGGATGGATGTTTCAACAATTTCTACAAGGAAAAATCATTCTCCTAGAAAAATTAAACTTTACAAGGGAGAAGAAGAGGAAGACCGAAGAGAAGCTAAGACTAGCTCATGAGACAATCCAGAAGATGGAACAAGCAATGAAAATCATCAGCGACAAAATGGATAGAGTTGTGGAAGAGAAGGGGATGTTAGAGTTGGAGTTGGTTGATATCATCAATGATCACAATATCAAGAAGCAAGAATCTAGGCAAACAAATAGGTCGAAGATGAATAAGATCAAAAAGTATGTTCTCAGGAAGGAAATGTGTCTACAATACGCCTTCGGTGCCATTGTTATCCTAGTCACGGTTATAATCGCCATGTCCGGGATTTTAAAATGCATGAAGTAGTATATGATTGTATTCAACAAGGAAATGATTATCAGCATTGTATGTTACTAATATGTATGTGAGCATTACCTGATTGCATGATAATAGTTATGTTTGCATCAAAAAATAGATTGTATAAAATCAAAGTGGGCAAGATTTAAAACATACCTCCAAATAGTCTAGCCCCAACAGCCTTGGAAAACCTAAACCTCCATGGCGGGCAGAATACATAAACCGGACAGTCAGCATAAAAATCCAGGTATAACTTAGAGACGGTTCTAGCTAGCAAACAACCGCGGCTGAAAACTCTTAGAAACGGATAATATTACAAATCGGCTCAACACAATATAGAGGCGATTTTTATTCTACGCTGACTGTGAAGCAAAATGTCATGGAGATGGTGTACATACTAGCAACCGACTCTAAAAAGTCTTAGAGGCAGGTTATAATACTGCATTTGCATGGATTATGGAAGCGGATACCATTTACCACCGTCTCCAAGATTCTTGTAGATGGTTTGCTTGGTCACACCATCTGAGAGTATCTTGGTGAGGCGATTTATTTCATAACAGAGACAAACCGCCTATAAGGGTAGTCGCTAAGTAGCGAATTTGTACTAGTGACTATTGCAGGTTGCCTGAAGAGTGAGGAGAAGAAACCACCTGTTTCTTCCCCATGAGTTCGATATAAACCCTCGAGTCACCCTTATGGGGGAAACTACGCTTGCTGCATCACTCTGTGCTTGTGTCCCAATGAGTGGCATTTAAAGAATAGAGTTGCTGACATCAAATGGGTCCTCCAAAGTAACAAAAAATGATGGACATCAGACATCAACTATTTTTTACCGCCCAGGGGACAACCAGCAGGGACAGGCAATAATAATGCCTCAGTGTTTGATAGACTTCAAGATAATCCTTCCATATCATGTTGGAATTATTCCCTAGAGTCAATAATAAATAAAGATATTATCTTAATTCTTGTTCATGATAATTTTTTATTCCATGCTAGAGTTTTATTAAGCGGAAATACTAATACTTGTGTGGTTTATGAACACCGTGTCCCTAGTAAGTCTCTACTAGACTAGCTCATTGGTTACTCATGGTTAAGATTTCCTAACCATAGATATGTGTTGTCAATTAATAATATGGTCATGTCATTAGTAGAATGATGTGGTGGACATACCTAACTAAAGCACAACAATTATATCATATCACTTATTCAAATTGCGTAGCTGATAGTGTCAAGCATCATGTTCCTTAGACCATGAGATAATGTTACTCCCTAGTACCAGAAGAGTGCCTTGAGGTCATAAAATGTCACACTATAGCTGGGTGATCATAAAGGTGTCTCACATTAATAAAAAAGTACTTGTTGGGTTGCATGTATCAAGATTGGGATTTGTCCCTTGATGCATGTAAAATGCATCCATGATCTTTTTTAGTTTATTAGGTCATATTCCTACTTATTTCATAGTTTATTAAGGACCTAGACATGTTTTCCATTGAATTAGAGAATGTTCTAAAAAAATCCCCTTTCATTTGGTTTAAACACTATGAAGTAGATTTTCTTGTATTTGCATGTTTTTTACTTTCAGGGAACGTCAAATGGACCCAAACTTTTTGCCACATCATTATTTTGGGAAAGCAAGGACCGTGCGAAGAAGAAGTAAATGTGGAAGGCCACGAGGTGGGAAAGAGCAGACACCACAAGGCCAAGAAGTCTAGCCATGTGGTGGGCCCTATCTTCCCCTCATGGGTCCAATCGCTACAAACTTTGACTTGCCAGAGCCTTCTTAATCTAAAACCGGCTATAAAAGGGACACCCCATGCGATCTCGTGATGGGGCGGTGGATAAACACGAAATACACAATACATATATGTAAACTATGAGGATAGGAGGGGAGATGCTGCTGGAGCCGCTCCTGGTTGCCCCTTTGACTCCATCGACACCATGTCCTTCAGCAACATGATGAAGAGGGAGTAGTTCACCCCCTAAACTATGAGATTGTGGAAGTAACTTGTATCAAACTCTCTCTGGTGCTTCATAGATTAGAGTTTGTGAGATGATTTATGAGATGCAAAGATATTTATGTTCTTGATGTATGAGTAGATGTATATGTTACCCCTTTCTTGTATACTTGTTCTGATCAAACTAGTAGGCTAGGGCGTGTATGGGGATGTGTGCATTAGTTGGAGCAATCTTGTAGTGAGTTTGGGGAAGTGATAGAAACCTGTGAGCTACTATGGATTTTACCTTCTATGGTTGCCTCACTAGCTAGGGAGAAAGGATTATCTTGCATAAGCATCCAGTGACAGAACAGATGCCTTATTTACAAGGATGCATATGTGTTTTCAACATCATGTCACAGTTCTTAATGCAATACTCTGTTAAGTCTTAAATTTGACATGAGGTGGACTCTCTTGTCAAAGGAGTATTAGTGAGTTGATCTTTTGTGGTTGGCTCTATGTTGGTACGTGTGATGGCATGTAAGTACAGCCCGTTAGAAACCCCAAGAGGAAAGTATGATGAGCACAATAGCAAGTCTTCCCTCAGTTGTGAAACCAAGGTTGAATCGAACCAGTAGGAGAAAGCCAAACTTCAGAAGGTGATGCTTGCTAGATTCGTGACACTCTGGACAAGGGCGCCAGATACAACTGCTTGTCGGCGTGTAGCTTTTCACCAACAGCAA
This sequence comes from Dactylis glomerata, assembly GCA_007115705.1. Lineage (NCBI taxonomy): Eukaryota > Viridiplantae > Streptophyta > Magnoliopsida > Poales > Poaceae > Dactylis > Dactylis glomerata. Next base: position 8,608,988 of record QXEO01000247.1, on the reverse strand, counting down.
CGTGAAACGTGCACACAACACAACCAAGAACTTTGCTCCCAACTTACGATGAGGTTGTCAATCTCACCGGTTTGCTGGAAACAAAGAATCGAGCGTATCGAGTGGTAATAGGATAATAGTATACAAGAAAGTAAACAGAGCGAGTAATAGTAAAACGGTAAAGCAATGTAAAGGAAATTGGACGGGGGTCCATAGTTCACTAGTGGTGTCTCTCTATAAGATAAATAACACATGCTGGGTAAACAAATTACAATTGCGCAATTGATAGAGCAAGATAATGTACATACGTCATGAGGATCACTATAAGATTTACTCTGGGCATTACGACAAAATACATAGACCGTAATCCAACTGCATCTATGACTAAAAATCCACTCACGGGGAATCATCCGAGGACCCCTTGAGTATTAAGTTGCAAAAAACAGATAATCGCATTAAGCAAAGTGCGTAATGTAAACAAAGAAAATGTCCTTAGACACAAGAATGTTGTTTTCTCCCTAGTGGCAACAGCACATCTACAACCTTAGAGGTTTCTGTCACTCCCCCAGATTAAATAGAGGCATGAACCCAACTATCGAGCATAAATTCTCCCTCTTGGAGTTACTAGCATCTACTCGGCCAAGATAGCTACTAGCAACGGAAAGCATGCAAGATCATAAACAACATAGAGATAACATAAGATATATAATTAGCACATCAACATCACATAGTACCAATACTCATCGGATCCCAAAAAATACAACATGTATGATTACATAAAGATGATCCCGATCATGTAGGGCAGCTCACAAGATCTAAACATGAAGCGCATGGTGGAGGAGACAACTATCTAGCTACTGCTATGGACCCATAGTCTAAGGTAGACTACTCACACATCACTTCGGAGGCGACCATGGTGGTGTAGAAGGCCTCCGGCAGGGTGCCAGGAAGAGCTCCTGGATCCTCCCGATCTCGCGACGGTGACGGTGGCGGCTTGCAGTATGTTTTGTGGAAAAGAGATCCGTCCTTTAGGTTTTTCCCATCGAGGGGAACTTATAGGCAAAGGGGCAGCGTCAGGAGGTGGATCAGGCGGTCTCACCACAGGTGCACGCGGCCAGGGGCTGGGCCGCACCCCCGGTGGTGAGGCTGGCCCCTGGCCCCCCTCCGTCTCATCTTCGGTCTTCGCGAAGCTTCGATAAAAATAGGAGGTTCGACTTTTGTTTCGTCCAATTCTGAGAATATTTCATGTGTAACTTTTCTGAAACACAAAAATAGCAGAAAACAGGAAACTAGCACTATGGCATCTTGTTAATAGGTTTGTTCCAGAAAATGCATAAAAATGCCACGAAGTGTAACAAAACAGAAAGAAAATGGTGTGTAAACAAGCATGGAGCATCAAAAATTATAGATACATTTGAGACGTATCAACGTGATGCCCATATTTATACTTATCAGTAACATCTTGTGTGTTTGCATGCTCTTATGTGTCATTTGTGCTTTATTACCATCATGTTTATGAGAGAGGGAGATCAAGTGAAACCGTGATCCCCACTCCAACTTTAGCCATAGTAAGTTCTCTAGTTACTTTTATGTTGTTTTACTTGGTGCTGTTAAACCTAAAAATTACAAAAACCTTGGTTACTTACTTTTTTTTATTTTGGTTTTGTAAACTTGCGAGCTATTGGCGTCTGTCAACCACAACTTAGTTGGGGAAACAAAGCTGTTTGTTTTTTGTTGCAGGTTTCTAGAAGAGTGAAGAAAAGGAACCACCTCAGTCTTCCCCGGGAGTTCGATATAAATCCTGAGTCACCCTTGTGGGCAAGGGTGGACCTAGCAACCCTACAGCCCGGGTGCCTGCCCAGGCTTGCTAGCGTCGCCCCTGCTTGCATTATGTGACATTCTACTGTGATTTTGTCTAAAAATTGATATCTTAGGCATGTTTCCCTATGTTTCAAGATGTTTTTAGGTCCACCACTTCTTGTGGGGAAACATTTTCTTGCTACATCACTCTGCACTTGGAGTCCCAACGAGTGGCACTTTAAAGAATAGAGGCATGCCATTAGCATTATTCTCGCTCGAGGGCGACACAGGTGGTGACTAACCCTAGCCTCCACTAGGTTCCCATTACTCCTCCTCCTAGCCCCACCTCGTTGCCGCCGGAGGACACCGCGGGCGTAGGCCATGGCTGACGGTGGCGGCGGGGTGCCTCCTCACGTGTGTGCTTTGAGTGGTATGTGTGCTTGCGTGTTCTCGCCCCAGTCGGCATCTTGTCCTCGGCTATCTCGCCTGGTGTTGCTCATTCATAGCCAGAGAGGCCACCTCAAGTTCCCAATTTCAGATCTGGGGCTCAATGGGTAGTGCGTTTGGCCGGCTTGGGTGGCGGTGGCTAGCGGGAGGGTTTCCCTAAGGTGGATGGGCGGTCGTCTTTGATGTCTCCATTTGAGAGTGACTTGGAAGAGAAGATCCTGTGCATGCGCTGTCTTGGGTGACTCACCACTGTCAGGATTGGAGCATAGGCTCCTCCAGTCCCCCCTTCTCTCCTGAGTTCAATCTTGGCGGCATCGACCGAGCAGCATTGATCCTAACGTCTACTCGACTGTTCCCCGACTTCGCCAGCCTAGGGAGAAAAGGTCCTAACTTTCTGATTTCTTAGGTGTTTTTTTTGATGATGTGGTTGTATCACATTGGGTGTTTCTGCCACATTAATGTCACTGCAATTTCCACTCGGTGCTTTATTTATTTCCCTTTTCTCTTGGTGCTTTGTCCTCCTAGGTGGATGGCCCAGAGGGACCATTGGCATGAGTGGAGGTGCTTCCTTGAGTGGTGGATGTGTGGAAAAGTCGATTGCTCGGATGAAAGCCATGCCTGATATGTCCGGTGCGAACGACGGTGACGCTCTTGGGCGCTATCCTCCTCCTTGGAGGTGTCTTCGTTGAGCCTTGTCTTTGTCCCCATCATGGTCGGTCATCTCTCAGTGAAAACTTTAACCTTGCTAGGTCGCATAATGGCGTCACTTTGGTGTCGTGCCATTCCTAGAGGCTTTGCCTATTGAGACCTTGACTTGCGTCGTTCCCTTGGTTCTCATTGTGTGGTCTCCATGTGGATGGAGGCTACACCCGTGGAGCTGGTGGTTACGGATTCCGATACCGTGTGTCGGTGACATGCTACGCTCTTCAATGCTCGAGACGAAGACCTCAAGGCATCGAACTGTCATATCTTAGCTCGTAGTAGTCATGATCTTCTTGTTTTGGCTATCTTTTTCTCTGCGGTTGATGACTTCGTTAATTCAAAACCGAGCTCATTTCGAGTCTTCCGTCTAAAATAGTTGCTCAGACCTGCATTGAGGCCCAACTTGTATTGGACATGTCTTCTGATTAGTACTATGCAGCCTTAATCTCAAAATGCATTTTGTTACATTTTTTTGTCTTTAAGGTGTGTGTAGGTGCTCTGTGTTGGACTGCACCTCACAGTCCTAGAATGCCAACGGCAGGCCCAAGCCCAACGTCTTTAGAACGTGTGCGCTCTACGCCCATCGCGCCCGAGTCTCACGCCACGAGCGCTCCCCACGCGCGATCACCGCACACTACGCACGCTTAGGAGCCACGATCTCCAATCTGTTGTAACTAGATAAGATAGACATCGTACTCTGAGTGTATATATACCTCACTCCTGATCAATACAAGGCACGGTGATTCACACCATTCTTGTTGGTATCAGAGCCACCGCTCTCTCCCACTTTTCCGCTCTTCCACCTCTCTCTTGCCATGTCGCTCTCTGGAGAAGATCCGAACCTCGGCGATGCTGCTACGGATGTTGCCAGAGCCGATGACTTCATCAACCCCACGGCTGCCGCCGTGTCACCGATCAACACCGCCCCTACCATGGGCGGCACCTCCTTCGAGGCCGACAAAGCCTCTGGTCATGGCGGGATCTCTGGCGCCATGGACGCCCTCACGCTCGCCACGTCAAGCGCCGTCTTCAATGGCACTGCTGCTTCACCGACCGTGACGGCGCCCTCGATCGACCACATTAACATCACCTCCTACATCCCGTTCAAGCTCGACCTCGCCGCCGGTAACTACTCCAAATGGCGCCGGATCATGTTCTTTGTTCTCTCCAAGTTTGGTGTGTAGGACCATGTGGAGACCGAGCGTGACCCGGCTAAGGAGAGCGCCGCATGGCGCCATGATGACATGACCCTCGTCCTCTAGTTCTACACCACCATCATCGACGAGCTGTACGATGTGGTGATGACACTGCTGAGCACGGCGTACCAGGTGTGGACCATGCTCCACACGTTCTTCCACGACAACCAGCCGGGACGCACCATCCACTTCAGCGCCCAGTTCCGCAGCACCATCAAGGGCGATCTCTCCATCGCCGACTACTGTCGCCGCCTCAAGAACCTCTCCGACGCCCTCGCCGACGTCGACGAACCGGTCACCGACCGCACACTCACTCTCCAGCTGATCCGCGGGCTCAACCGCCGCTACCAGGTGATGGCCACGGTACTGCCCATGAAGATCCCGTTCCCAACCTTCGTGCAGGCTCGCTCTCGTCTCCTCCTCGAGGAGATTTCCATCGCCGAACGCGATGGGACCACAAGCAACGCCGCACTCATCATCAGCAATGGGAATGGCAACAACAACTCCAACCATGGCAACGGTAATGGCAACGCTGATCGCCCAGCTCAAGGCAACGACAACGCTGACCGTGGACAAGCTCCAGCAGGCGACAACCACAACGGCGGACGCGGCAACCGTGGTGGCCGCACTAGTGGGAAAAGGCTTATAGATAGATGTTTTATCAGTGGAGCATATTTTTCAATATGCTCCACTAGTATTTACTAGTGGCGCATTTTGTAATATGCTCCACTGATAAAAAATTTACTCGTGGCGCATTACTCCTAAAATGCGCCACCAATAAGTCTGTGGGACCCACCAGGAGGGTCGTCGACAAAATATCTTGACTTATCAATGGCGCATATTGGAAATGCGCCACGCATATTTGAGCCTTTAGTGGCGCATATAGTTCATAATGCGCCACCAATAAGTATGTGGGACCCACCTGGGCCCCACTGGCCTGACCCCTGCCAGCATTATGCGTGGCGCATATAGCAATATGCGCCACAGATAAATAAAATATCAGTGGCGCATATAGCAGTATGCGCCACACATAACTAGTGGGGCCCACCCCTCTAAAAAGGTGGCAGACTTATTGGTGGCGCATTTTGTTCAATATGCGCCACTGATAAGGTAGGCCAGATCTATAAGTTGGCAGCCCCACCACCACCATTTCATTCTTCTCCATCCAACACCAAACTAGATCTAGGTCGTCCTTCTCCTCCTCACCACCTCAATTTCTCCATTCTTGCCTCCATTCTTGGTTTTTAAACCTACTTTGCTCCATAGTTTTGAGAGGGGATGCCTCTCTAAGTTGTAGATCTACTAAACCAACTAGGTGAGTTGTTGGAGGACATGCATGTGGATGTTTTGTCTGGCCGGTGGACGTCTCGCGTGCGGTGTACACGCATGCCATGCATGCTTGTGTGTGGTGCATGAATGTTTACAGGTGACGAAGAAGCAAGAGCATGTTGCTTGCTACGGTGTGGTGCATGGATGTTTGCCGAAATGTTGATTAACTTCCGTTTCAGCAAATTTTTGCACTACCCATATGTCCTATTTTTAGGAGAGGTCATGTCGAATTTTTTCGGCGACCATGCATGCATGCATATGTGTGTGTGTGTGTGTGTGTGTGAGTGCATGATGATATGTGATTCATAAGGTACTCTCTTTTCTCTATACCGCGCAGGCAACCATGGTCAGACACATGAGCGAAGGTCAAGTGGCTAGATACAAGGAACGCGCGGTGGCCGACATGAGGATGAACAAGAGGACCCACATAAGATGTCCGTGTCGAAAATGCAAACTCGGGAGCTTACTTGACCCTGATTCCGTAGATCTGGAGAGTCACCTGCTCACGCGTGGTTTCATGCCCGGCTATGATTCTGAAGATGACGAGGACGTCAACAATGGTGTTTCTGAAGACGAGGACGTACATGATGATGATCACGAAGGAGATGGCGGCGGCGGACATGATGATGATCATCACGAAGGAGATGGCGCCAACGGACATGATGATGATGATCACGAAGGAGATGGCGGCTGATCACTCTAAGATTTACACATATATCTGAACCTTGCAACCATAAAACTTGTCTGTTTTACCTCATTTCTACCAGTGTTGCACCAACATTTTACATCATTTGATTCTTTTGTCACAGATCAGTGCGCCAAGGCACTTAAATCTACAAGTCAGAGTAATTCAAACCAAAGACCAAGCCACCAGGAATGGAGGAGTACATCTTGAGGAGCAAGAAAAGCAAGCACGGCAGAAAGTGGCTGGTACGGCACAAGAAGACAAGAAAAACGGCAAAAGCAAAAAAGCCGCTGCCGCCACCAACTTCCCACTACTCCTCTACACCGTAGCAAGATTGCCTAAAAAAGTCTTTAAAAGGAGAGGTCCAGGTTCACTCCCACCATATATCTCTCACCTCACATCCACAGCCACTCCATCCATCCACCACTCCACCAAAACCTTCCTCCTCCATAGCCCAACACCCAACTTTTCCACCTTTTTCCTCCACTCCTCTGCTGTAACAAGACTGGATCCATGGCGTCCACCAAGAACTCCAAGAACTCCCTCAGGAACCTCAAGAACACAGGATGAACATAGCCCCAAGGATCTGAAGGCCCAGCTCTCCCTCAATCTCTGCATCCTCTGCCGCGACAGCAATTCTTCTACTTTCTCTGCCACGGCAAGCCTTCGGTGACAAACAGCAAATCTCTCTTCCTTTCCCTCATGCTCTGTGATCTGTTGTGTTGATCTTGCGTTGTAAAGCAGTTTGAAACTTGTCTTTGACCTTTGCTATGGTTTGAGTGACACACTCCATTGTAAACTCTAAGATTACTGTGAAAACTGTGTTGCACTTGCTTGATCTGTAGGTGTAAGACTAGTCTCTGCACCTAGTCCCAAAAACATATCCCTGTCTAAAATTTGCTAGTTTGTTCAATGCTTTCTTGTCTGACAAACAAGAAATCCTTGAACTTGTTATGTTAAAACTTCCCTGCTCAAAACCTCCTGTTACTTTTCTGTTTACAACACCAAAAACCCGACTTTTCTGCTTAGCTTCTGGAAATTAGGAAACAGTCTCATTTGTGTTGATCCCTGTGGAGACGACTAGTAAAACCCCCCTATAATCTCAACAGATCAAAATTGGCGCCGTTGCCGGGGATCAACTTTTGATTGTTTCCTTAGATTACAGTAGACTAAGCTGTGTAAATACTTGTTCCAATTTGCAATCTTTGATTGTCTGTTTTAATGACTTGTCTGTGATCAAGCTTAGAACTTTTATTAGGGGATTTAGTTCACTAACCCTTGATCAAGTTCTTGTCTGTGATTGTGTGTAGAACAATGATTTCATCTAATCTCCGTGGGAATTCAGTTGATGCAGTCCTCTGAAGATTCTCCACTAGCCCCATTTGATCCTGAGCCAGAGAGGACTTTGTTTGCAAGAAAGAGAGCAGCTTCTGAAGTTTCTGCTGAAGATTTGGAAACCTTTGTCTCAGATTTGGAATCGTCATCCTCAGATTTCAGCATGGGTGATAAGAAGTTGAGAGATTTGTGGATTCCCAAGGACCAGATCAACAATGCAGATGTGATTATGCCTGCAATACAAGCAAACAACTGGGAAATCAAGCCAGCTCTGATCAATATGGTGCAACATAATCCCTTCAAAGGTTCTGCTTTGGAGAGCCCCCATGAGCATATCAGAAACTTTCTGGAGTACTGCAACACTTTGAAGCACAATGGTGTTCCTCCTGAAGCCATCAGGATGCAATTGTTTCCCTTCTCACTGTCTGGACTTGCAAAAGTTTGGTTCCACTCTCTTCCTGTTCACTGCAGAGACACATGGGAACATGTTCTTCAAGCCTTCTTTGAGAGATACTTCCCTCCAACCAAGGCAGCTGAGTGCAGAGACAAGATAACCAGATTTGTGCAATATGAAGGAGAAAGTCTGTATGATGCTTGGCAAAGATACCAAAGTCTCGTCAGGATGTGTCCCAACCATGGCCAGGAGCAATGGCTCATCTTGCAAACCTTCTACAAGGGTTTGACAGAGCAAACCAGATCATTTGTTGACTCAGCCGCTGGAGGTGGAATCATGAACAAGACCCTTGATGAAGCTACTGAGTTGATTGAGAGCATGGCATCACACAACTTCTCCTGGACAAATGAAAGAGCTGTCCATCCCAACACTCAGCTGCAGATTCAGTCAAGTGGCCAGAATGCTTTGGAAGCTAAGTTGGAGAGTTTAACAACTCAGCTTGCCCAGCTTATGACAGAAAGAAACAGCCAAGCTTTGGTTCCTGTCAACCAAGTTACTTCTGCCTATGCAATTTGTGGAAAAGAAGGCCATTCTCTCATGGAATGTACCTTGTCTGCACCTCCTGAAGCCATGATATCAGAGGTGAACTATGCCCAGAATCAAGGGCCATATTCCCAAAGTTACAACCCCTCTTGGAGAAACCACCCCAACCTTTCTTACAAGAGCAATAATCAGCAAAGTTACCCAGCACCAGGGCAGCAGCACTATGCCCAAGCACCCCAGCAGAGTTACCATCAGCCTGGACAACAAAATTTCAGACCCCAAGGTCAAGTGCAACACCCACAACAACAACACCACCCAGTACATCAGCAAACTACTTCATCCAGCAGTAGCAGCCAATCTGAGCTTGGAGAAATGATGAAGCTACAGAAGGAAATGTTCAGTGGAATGCAAGAAACTATGAAAATGCAATCTGAACTTTTCTACAAGACTATGCAGCAACTCACTGCTGGAATCCAGACCAACAACATTGGAAAACAAGCTGAAGGAAAACTGCCAGCCCAAGCAGAAAAAAAACCCGAAACAGTGTGGTGCCCTTACCACTACTGAAGTTATTGATGCAGTCACCACTAGGAGTGGGGTGAACACTGAACCCTTACTCAAAACCCCACCAAATGTCACTTATGTGGCCCCACAGAGAAGACCCACAGTACAGCAACAAACAACCCCTGAAATTGTCCTGCCAAGGCAGGAAAAACCTACAGGACAGCCTGCCCAGACAGAAAACCCTGCCAAGGCACAGATCTCTGCCACAGAACCAACAGAGAAGCCTTTGTTGATGAAAGTGCCATTTCCAGAGAGATTGGACAAGACCAAGGAGGAGAAGCAATACTCTAAATTCCTTGAGACCATGAAGGAAGTGCAAATCACCATCCCCATCTTGGATGCAGTGTTGCACATTCCCCTATATGCAAAGTTTTTCAAAGATCTGATCACAAGGAAGAGGAGTTTGGACAGCCCTGAGTTAGTAGCCTTGACAGAAGATTGCAGTGATGTGATCTTAAACAACATGCCCAAGAAGTTACAAGACCCTGGAAGTTTTAGCATTCCCTGTGTAGTGGGAAGAAAAACCTTCACATCCTTTTGTGACTTAGGTTCCTCTGTGAGTGTGTTACCCTCTGCTGCAAGCCAGATTCAGCAGCTGGGAACGTTGAAGCCTACCCCAATGACACTTCAACTTGCTGATAGAACCTTGAGAAAACCAGTAGGAGTCCTTGAAGATGTGTCAGTCCAAGTTGGCAACTTTGCATATCCTGTGGACTTTGTTGTGCTAGAGATGGAAGACAATGCTGAATCAATGATTCTAGGCAGGCCATTCTTGGCAACTGCTGGTGCCATCATTGATGTCAAAGGTGGAACCCTCAAATTACAATTTGGATCAGAGCAAGCTGAATTCAGTATGAAACATGCCACTCACTTACCCAATGTTCCTGAACATTGCCATTCCATTGATGTTGTTGAAAGAAGTGTGCTAGAAACTTTGCCAAAACCTGAGCAAGAAGAGCCTGAAGCTCAAGTCTTTGTTACTGCTGAAACCACCAATGTACAGCAGCTCTGTGAAGTGAAAATTTGTGAAATTGTACCTGTGTCAAGTGCGAGAGAACCAGCTCATCTAGCCCACCATTCTGTTGTGGAACTCAAAGAATTGCCTTCCCATCTGAAATACTCATTCTTGGAGAAGGAAAAGTTACACCCTGTGATTATTAGTTCTGCCCTTTCAAGTGAGCAAGAAGAAAGTCTTCTGTCTATTCTGAAGCTGTACAAGAATGTCATTGGATATTCCATTGATGACATCATTGGCATTAGTGAAAAAGTGTGTTCTCACAGGATCCACTTGGAAGAAGGCAGCAAGCCAACAAGAGAAGGACAGAGGAGACTAAACCCTGCTATGCAAGATGTAGTAAAGAAGGAAGTTCTGAAATTGTTAAAGGCTGGAATGATATACCCCATCTCTGACAGTGAGTGGGTGAGTCCTATCCACATTGTGCCCAAGAAAGGTGGCTACACTGTTGTTGAAAATGAGGAAGGAAGGCTCATGACCACAAGACCTGTTACAGGATGGAGGATGGTGAATGACTTCAGAAAATTGAACAAAGCTACAAGAAAAGATCACTTCCCTCTGCCATTCATGGACCAGATGCTAGAGAGACTTGCTGGCCAGAAGTACTACTGCTACCTTGATGGTTACTCTGGATTTCTGCAGATCCCAATCCACCCTTCTGACCAAGACAAGACCACATTCACCTGCCCATATGGAACCTTTGCTTACAAAAGGCTACCATTTGGCCTTTGCAATGCTCCAGGCACCTTCCAGAGATGCATGATGTCCATATTTTCTGATCACATTGAGAAGATTATGGAAGTTTTCATGGATGATTTCACTGTGTATGGAAAAGACTTTGAAGCTTGCTTGAAGAACCTCACCTTAGTCCTTCACAGATGCTCTGAGCAAAATCTGATTCTGAACTGGGAAAAATGTCACTTCCTTGTCTCTGAAGGCATTGTGTTGGGCCACCTTGTGTCTGCCAGAGGAATTGAGGTGGACAAGGCAAAGGTAGATGTGATTGCCAAGCTCCCTCCACCAGAAAATGTGAAGGGAATTCAAAGCTTCCTGGGCCATGCTGGCTTCTACAGAAGGTTTATCAAGAACTTCTCCTATCTTGCCAAGCCACTCACCAATCTCCTGAATCATGAAGTGAAGTTTGTGTTTGATGACACTTGTTTGCAAGCATTCAACCAATTGAAAGATGCTCTCATCACAGCCCCTGTTGTTCAACCTCCTGACTGGACACTGCCATTTGAACTTATGTGTGATGCAAGTGACTTTGCTGTTGGAGCAGTCCTTGGCCAGAGGAAAGACAAAGCTGTGCATGTTATACATTATGTAAGCAAGACTTTGGATGATGCTCAGATCAATTACACCACCACAGAGAAGGAGCTGCTTGCTGTTGTGTTCTCATTTGATAAGTTTAGACCATACCTGGTTGGACACAAGTGCATTGTCTACACAGACCATGCAGCAATCAGATATTTAGTGAGCAAAAAGGATGCTAAACCAAGGCTCATCAGATGGATCCTTCTGCTCCAAGAGTTTGACATAGAAATTAGAGACAAGAAAGGGTCAGAGAACTCAGTTGCTGATCACTTGTCCAGAATCAACATTGATGAAAACAGAGAGATTCAAGACTTGATGCCAGGAGAACAGCTCATGGCAGTCAGTGCCACTTCACCTTGTATGCTGACTTTGTGAACTTCCTAGCTTGTGATATTGTGCCAGCAGATCTCTCCTACCAGCAAAAGAAAAAATTCCTCCATGATGTCAAGAGTTACTATTGGGATGAACCTTTTCTGTACAAACATTGTGCTGATGGCATTGTGAGAAGGTGTGTTCCCTCTGATGAAAAAAGTGATGTGATGTTCCAATGCCATTCAGGATTGTATGGAGGACATGCTGGAGTGTTCAAGACTCAAGCCAAGATTTTGCAAGCTGGTTTCTTTTGGCCAAGTATGTTCAGAGATGTTCATGAGTACATAATGAAGTGTGATCCTTGTCAAAGAGCAGGAAAGATGTCAAAGAGAAATGAAATGCCCCAAACAGGAATCTTGGAAGTGGAATTGTTTGATGTTTGGGGAGTTGATTTTGTTGGACCCTTGCCATCTTCTCAAGGCTACAAGCATATTTTAGTTGCTGTTGACTATGTGTCAAAATGGGTTGAAGCCATTCCTACTGTCAATGCTGATGCCAAGGCAGTTTGTAGAATGTTCAAGACTATCATTTTCTCAAGATTTGGAGTGCCAAGAGTTGTAATCAGTGATGGTGGTGCCCACTTCAACAATGAGCAATTTGAGAAGCTTCTGACCAAGTATGGAGTAAGAAACCACAGAGTGACAACACCATATCATCCTCAGGCCAATGGCCAAGTGGAGTTGTCCAACAGAGAGATAAAGCAAATCTTGGAGAAAGTTGTGTCCAAGACCAGAGGAGATTGGTCAATGAAATTGCCCGACACTTTGTGGGCTTACAGGACAGCATACAAGACACCCATAGGCATGTCTTCTTTCAGAATTGTCTATGGCAAGGCATGCCATCTGCCAGTCGAATTGGAGCGCAGAGCGCATTGGGCAATCAGGAAGCTGAACTTGGACATTGGCAAAGCAGGAAACATGAGGAAACTGCAGTTGTGTGAGCTTGAAGAGCTCAGGAATGATTCTTATGAAAGTGCAAAGATCTACAAGGAGAAGACCAAGAAATGGCATGACTCCCACATTCTGAGAAGGGAATTCAAGGAAGGGCAGTCAGTGCTGGTGTATGATTCCAAGTTACACTTATTCTCTGGAAAGTTCAAGTCCAGATGGTTTGGCCCTTGTGTGATCAAGAGAGACCTTGGCCATGGTGCCTTTGAGGTTTACAGCTCAGATGAGGGAACATTCAAAGTAAATGGCCAGAGGTTGAAGCACTACAGGATTGGAGATTTGATTGAAAGCCAAGTTGAAGAAGATGATGAACCAGAGGACGGCTCCAATGCATCCTCTACCCCTACAAACCAGTGATGAAGAAGCTACAGTCAAGCTAGTGACTTTAAACAAGCTCTCTTCCAGGAGGAAACCTGGTATCCCTTGTATCATATATTTCCCTTTCATCTTTTTATGTTTTTGCCTTGTGTGTTTGTTTCTTTTTGTTGTTTCAGTGATAACTTGGATGAGGAGAAGGATTGCTGTTGATTGACAAGGCAGAGAAGCAGGAAAACCACCAGGTGAACACTTTCCATTTCCACACATTTGTTAAAATCTGAATCAGAATATACTATACTATTGGTTGATTTTGTGTGAAAGTACTTTGTTAAGAAATGAATCAATTTCGCTTGCTTGGACCTGAAAATATCACCTTGCATGCTACTGTGTATTTTGCTTTGAATCTGCTTATAACTCTTGCAAATGCTCTGTTCAGAGCCTAGATCCACTTTAGAACTTTTGTATGGCTTTACTCAAAGAACCTGTGAAACATCAGCATATTTGCCAATTGTTTTGAAACTGAAGTTCAGGATCCATTCCGTAGCCCCTAACCAATTGCATCTGTTGCATTTTTTGCATTAGCAAACATGATCTCTGGATTGTGATTTGTGAAGCACTAACATACTAACGTACTAACAGAAAGGAAAAAGTTTAGCATTAGCAACCATGATCTCTGGATTGTGGTGTGTGAAGCACTAACCTGAAAATGCTAAGTAAAACTTGTTGTAAATACCCAAAGCACTAGCACCTATGATCCTGGGATTGTAGGTTGTGAAGCACTAACTAAGTTAACCCTCCAAGCTAAGTTGCTAACTAACTAACTTCTCTATGCATTAGCCTACTATGTTCCTGGGAACTGTAATAGGTGAAGCACTAATTTTGCATTACATATTGGGCTATGTACTGGATCTTGAGTTTTCAATTTCAGAGTCAATCACTTTATACTCATGTGTCCTTGTTGTTTGATCTAGACATACTCAAATTCTCTTGTGAAACTTGTTTTTGAATTGGCAATTGCAAGATTTATCTGCATTGAGTCAGCAATGTTCCTTATCATGCTTTGTTGTGTTTTGTTTGGTACAATGCACACTTCTTTACTTGAGGACAAGCAAAGGTTTTGGTCTGGGGGTTTTGATCACTCTAAGATTTACACATATATCTGAACCTTGCAACCATAAAACTTGTCTGTTTTACCTCATTTCTACCAGTGTTGCACCAACATTTTACATCATTTGATCCTTTTGTCACAGATCAGTGCGCCAAGGCACTTAAATCTACAAGTCAGAGTAATTCAAACCAAAGACCAAGCCACCAGGAATGGAGGAGTACATCTTGAGGAGCAAGAAAAGCAAGCACGGCAGAAAGTGGCTGGTACGGCACAAGAAGACAGGAAAAACGGCAAAAGCAAAAAAGCCGCTGCCGCCACCAACTTCCCACTACTCCTCTACGCCGTAGCAAGATTGCCTAAAAAAGTCTTTAAAAGGAGAGGTCCAGGTTCACTCCCACCATATATCTCTCACCTCACATCCACAGCCACTCCATCCATCCACCACTCCACCAAAACCTTCCTCCTCCATAGCCCAACACCCAACTTTTCCACCTTTTTCCTCCACTCCTCTGCTGTAACAAGACTGGATCCATGGCGTCCACCAAGAACTCCAAGAACTCCCTCAGGAACCTCAAGAACACAGGATGAACATAGCCCCAAGGATCTGAAGGCCCAGCTCTCCCTCAATCTCTGCATCCTCTGCCGCGACAGCAATTCTTCTACTTTCTCTGCCACGGCAAGCCTTCGGTGACAAACAGCAAATCTCTCTTCCTTTCCCTCATGCTCTGTGATCTGTTGTGTTGATCTTGCGTTGTAAAGCAGTTTGAAACTTGTCTTTGACCTTTGCTATGGTTTGAGTGACACACTCCATTGTAAACTCTAAGATTACTGTGAAAACTGTGTTGCACTTGCTTGATCTGTAGGTGTAAGACTAGTCTCTGCACCTAGTCCCAAAAACATATCCCTGTCTAAAATTTGCTAGTTTGTTCAATGCTTTCTTGTCTGACAAACAAGAAATCCTTGAACTTGTTATGTTAAAACTTCCCTGCTCAAAACCTCCTGTTACTTTTCTGTTTACAACACCAAAAACCCGACTTTTCTGCTTAGCTTCTGGAAATTAGGAAACAGTCTCATTTGTGTTGATCCCTGTGGAGACGACTAGTAAAACCCCCCTATAATCTCAACTAGATCAGCGACGACGGACATGATGATGATCATCACGAAGGAGATGGCGGCGGTGACGGACATGATGATGATGGAGAAGACGCGGCGTCGACGGGCACACAGAAACGACTAACCTCAGCCTTGCAGGACCCACATGTTCAGGAACTGCTCCTCAAGGAGACGAGCAATGCGAAAGCTGCTGCCAGAGAGAAAGCCAAGCTGGAGCAGATGGAGATTGATGGGAAAACTCCGTTGTTTCCTGGGTGTCGACCCGAGGATACACGCTTGAGCGTCACGCTCAAGGCTCTAGAGATGAAGGCGGAAAGCAAATGGACCGACGTAAGCTTCAATAAAAACATGAGATTCTGGCAAAAACGTAGGCGGAAAGCAAATGGACCGACGTAAGCTTCAATAAAAACATGAGATTCTGGCAAAAACGTCTTCCCAAGGGAAACACGTGTCCAACTAATATCGAGGAGGCCAAGAAAATTGTGTGCCCTCTGGACATGCCGTACGTTAAGTACCACGCCTGCATCAATGATTGCGCACTTTATCGGGATGAGTACGCGGAGAGAACCACATGTCCGGTGTGCGGCCAAGGACGATACAAGATAGGGAACAAGAAAGTACCTCGGAAAGTGGTATGGTACTTCCCTATCACTCCCCGTCTGCAGCAGTATTTCGTAGACCCTAAGGAAGCAAAGCTCATGCGATGGCACACGGATAGGAAGAAGACCAAAGATGATCCGCATAAGGGCAAGATCCTGACACACCCTTTGGACGCTAGCCAGTGGAACACACTTGACATCGACTTCCATGAGTTCGGGGCTGATCCAAGGGACATCAGACTTGGTATGAGCACTGATGGACTCAATCCGTTTGGCAACCAGAGTAGCACGCACAGTACCTGGCCCGTGTTTGTATGGCCGTACAACCTCCCTCCATGGTTGTGCACCAAGCAGAGATACATACACATGTGTATTCTAATTCAGGACCCAAAACAGCCAGGTGTCAACATGCATTTGTATCTCGGTCTGTTGAAAGAAGAGCTAGCCACGCTGTGGGAGACGCCTCCTCGTACGTGGGATGCATACTCAGAAGATTATTTCCCTTTGAGAGTCGCGTTGTTCACGACGGTGCAGGACTATCCAGGTTACAGTTACGTCTCTGGCCAGGTGAACCACGGACACAACGCATGTGTCAGGTGCATGGATAAGACCCCGCATCTCCAGCTACCAAGGGATCCCGGTTCCTCGAAGACCGTGTTCCAACGGACTCGGATGTGGCTTCGAATGGATCACCCGTGGAGAAAGCGCGGAGACCTGTTCAACGGTAAAGAAGAGCTTGAAAAAGCCCCACGTCCGAGGAGCGGTGAAGTAATCGATGACATGCTAGAAAATTGGGAAGAGTGCCCTTTGCCGGGAAAGAAGCGTCCGAGGACAAAGCCGCTGCATGGTGTGTGGAAAGCGAGGTCTGTTTTCTGGGACCTGCCGTACTGGAAATACCTCCACACGCCCCATAGTCTTGATGTCATGCACGTCACGAAGAACGTATGTGAGAGTCTGCTGGCCACTATCGTCAACATGCCAGATAGGACCAAGGACGGGCCAAAGGCAAGACACGACCTGGAATTCCTTGGCATCAAGAAAGAACTTCATGGTCCGCCCGATAATGATGATGATGAGACGATGGACGAAGATACTCAGGGTCCCCGCAAGAGGGCTAAGAAGAGGGATGTGGTGTTTCCCGCTGCCTGCTTCACTCTAAGTGAGAAGGAGCTCGAGCAGTTTTTTAAGTGCCTCCTAGGAGTTAAAGTTTCTCACGGTTACTCTGGGAACATAGGCAGATATCTGGATGAAGCGAAGAAGAGGTTCAGCGGGATGAAGTCTGATACGTCTCAAACGTATCTATAATTTTTGATGCTCCATGCTTGTTTTTACACCATTTGCCTATTGTTTCGTTACACTTAGTGGCACTTTTATGCATTTTCCGGAACTAACCTATTAACAAGTGCCACAGTGCAAGTTTCCTGTTTTCTGCTGTTTTTGTGTTTCAGAAGTGATACACAGGAAATATTCTCGGAATTGGACGAAACAAGTTCCTGAAGTCTTATTTTACCCGGAAGCTTCCAGAGATCCGAAGAGGAGTAGGAGGTGGGCCACAGGGGCCCCACACACACAGGTGGCGCGGCCAGGCCCCTGGTCGCGCCAGCCATGTGTGAGGAGGCCCTGGCCCTCCTCTGACATCGCCCCTTCGCCTATAAGAAGCCTCGGGACGGAAAACCCTACGGGAATCGACAATTTTCCAGAAAGAGTTCCGCAGCTCCGCCGCCACCATCGACGAATTTCGGGGGACAGAAGTCTCTGTTCCGGCACCCTGCCGGGACGGGGAAGTGCCCCCGGAGCCATCTCCATCGGTTTCCATCGCTGTCTTCGCCGTCTCCATCGACCTCACCGCCATCTCCATCAACCTTGGTGTCTCCTATGATGAGGAGGGAGTAGTTCATCCCCGGGGCTGAGGGCTCTACCGGTAGCTATGTGGTTCACCTCTCTCTCCCATGATGTGATCTTTATGTGATCGTGAGCTTTGTATCATGTTGAACAAGTACATGTTATTATTCAGATATTTTGTGTACTCTAGTGATGTTATTAAAGTAATCTATTCCTCCTGCTATGGTGTAACGGTGACAGTGCGTGCATCATGGTGGTACTTGGTTTAGGCTATGATTGTGATCTCTTGTGGATTATGAGAATAATTATTGCTATGATAGTTTGAGTGATCTATTCCTCCTTTCATGGTGTAATGTTGACAGTGTGTGCACCGTGTTAGTACTTGGTTTAAGTTGCAATGATTTCTATCTTGAGTTGTGATCTGATTTGGGTATCGCTATGAGTGGTGTTTGTCAAGTACTTGATGAACTTTAAGGGGTGCTTCTGTAGCCACTACGCAATGATTAGTGTTATTCAATAGGAGAGTAATTCAGAGTACCTTAGCAAAGAGAAGTTATTTGTTCAGTCATGTTATATTGTTGGGAGTGTGTCCACTAGTGAAAGTATGATCCCTAGGCCTTGTTTCCAAGCATTGCACACCGTTTACTTGCTATTTTGTTACATGTTTGCTTGCAGCCATTTTTATTCCGCATCACGTTTGCTACTTATAATCATCTATACCACTTGTATTTCACAATCTCTTCGCCGAACTAGTGCACCTATACATCTGACAAGTGTATTGGGTGTGTTGGGGACACAAGAGACTTTCTGCATCGTAATTGCAGGGTTGCTTGAGAGGGATAGCTTTGACCTCTAACCTCCTTGAGTTCGATAAACCTTGGGTGATCCACTTAAGGGAAACTTGCTGCTGTTCTACAAACCTCTGCACTTGGAGGCCCAACAAGTGTCTACAAGAATAGAAGTGCGTAGACATCAAGCTCTTTTCTGGCGCCGTTGCCGGGGAGGTAAGGTAAAAGGTACTCGCATCCTCCTGTGTGAGTGCTCGGAGTTATTTCCTTTAGATTCTGCAATTATATCTTTTTGTTTCTTGTTTTTATTTTCACTAGTTAGGCTTAATGGAAAACACAGAGTTCTTTAGTCTTTTTTCTGATTTTAGATTTGAAGAGAAAATTGAAAATCCTTTGGAGCTTATTTCGCATAGCAATGTTATTAGTACGAATGCTTTGAATACTGTTAATGCTAATGCTATGGAAAAGTCTAAGCTTGGGGAAGCTGGTTTTGTTAAGCATGATATTTTTAGTTCCCCAGCTTTAGTGGAGAAAGTTTGTTCTGATAATATTTTATCTCCCATATATGATGTTCCTTCTTATGATGATATGTTTGAAGAATATGCTTTGCGAAATAGCTGTTCTTTAGCTTGTGATGATACTAAACCTCTAGTTTATGATGGTTATGATGATGGGTATAATATTTTCAGTTCACCTACTATTGAGGATAAAATTAGTTATGATTACAATATGCCTCCTATTTATGATAATTATGGTGATGAGAATAATTATTCTGTTGAATCTGCTCCTACTACTATTGTTCCTGTGGTGAGTATTAATTCTTTTATGCATGTGGCTCATGATAGGGATGTTTTATGTGATAGTTATATTGTTAGTTCTATTCATGATGCTACTGAAAGTTATTATGAGAGAGGGAAACATGGTTTGATGGATCTCAACAATAGTAAGTTTCCCCTCTTTATGTTGCAAATCTTGAAGTGGCACTTGTTTTATCTATCCATGCTTGCTACTATGTGCCTCGTTGATTTATTTTCTTACAAGATTCCTATGCATAGGAAGTGGTTCAGATATAAATATCTTTCACATTTGCTTTTTGATGCTCTCTATTGCTTTAAGTTCCTATATGGCGCCTTTGCCTCAAGCTCTTATATGGCGCCCACATGAGCATTTTTGCAAATTACTGCGCCTAGCTCAAAGGCGTTAAAGAAAAGCACTCTTGGGAGATAACCCATTGTTTATTTTCAGTACTTTTTCTTTTATTTGAGTCTTGGAAGTTATTACTACTGTAATAACCACTCCTTATCCTTTTTATTTCGTTGTTGTGCCAAGAGAAGCCTCTAATTTGAGTGAGGTAAAGATTTGGGGATGTTGCTGTCCTGAAACTGTTTTCGGTGCTGCACCATAAAAATTCGTATAAATTCTCTGTATATCTTTTGGACCTGCGATTTCTTGTGCATATGCCCCAGGTTATATCCAAACTTTCATTAGTTGAACACTTTTTGATTTGAGCAACAGAAAACCCCTCAAAAATTCGACCTTTGTCAGCTGTTCTGTTTTGACAGATTTCTGCCACTATTCGTTTTTACTGCTTTATCGCTTTCTTTTTGGGTTCTTTTGATCATGGAACTTTTGGGGAAGTTGCTACAGTAGTATATGCTATATATGTGGTGGTTTTGTGTTGAAATCTGAACTGAAAAGGGTTGATTCATTACTATGCTTACACTAATGTTGCTAATAGAATTGTGTTTAGTTTTGTATGAAGGAAGTTTTCAAGTGTAGGGATCGGAGAGTGATGAGATGAGATGAAGAATGGACAAAAGCTCAAGCTTGGGGATGCCCATGCATCACCCCAAGAAATATCCAAGAAGTACAAGCGTCAAAGCTTGGGGATGCCCCCGAGGCACCCCTTCTTCATCGGCAAAAATCAGGTCACCTTTCAAGACACTATATTTTTATTGCTTCATGCACTATGTGTTTTTCTTGGAGCGTCAGTTGTTTTAGTTTTCTTAGTTAGTTTAGTTTTGTTTGCTGCAATAAATGGTTAGATCACATCATGTTTCTTTTGGAGGAGATGAACTCGTTTTCATTTGCTAAGAACACTCAGTTTTTCACTCTTATCGTTCACCGAGTGTTCTTCTTTTTCTGCTACTGCTTTTGGTTTTCGTTTTCGCCTTGATTTGCGTTCAGATCTTGCCATATCTTTTCATCAAGGTGTATTTTTGCCTCTGGTCTTCATTGGTTTTCATCAAAAGAGGTGTTTATAAAAATTTCAAATGGTGTTGGAAAAGAGAAAAAGCTTTGTGCAAAATAGTGGTACAAGAAGGAGCTTGTGTAGACTGCGGCTTAGGCTTTTTCATGTCATGCTTGATGTCTTTTTGATAGTATGCTTAGTAGTTTTGCTGTAGCATGACTTGTCTCAAATAACTGAGATTGCTTAATGAGCCTTTGAAAAAATCATGCGTTGTTTTTATTGTATGGAAGCATTATTTTGGTTTTCTCCTTGATGCTTTATTTGGGTTGACTTGGCGCATGCTCACACATGTTAGACTCTTCCAAAGTCGCCATTAGCCTTCATGATCATTTAGTTTTTGACTTTTGATGCCATCGTATGCTTCTTTTAATGTCGCTTTGTCGCTTTGCATGATTATGGCCATTATTGCTCTCTTAGTTGGTCGCTCCCAGTCTTTTGCTAGCCCTCACCTTGTACTGAGTATGAGCTCTACTCGTGCATCCAACTCCTAAAAGCCAAGTTTACCATTGTGTCCACCATACATACCTACTAGCAATTTGCTATTCCAAGTAAAATTGACTTGCTTTTATATTCTCTTCAAATTAAACTCTTACCAGTGTTATGCGAAACTCGGTTAGTAAAGCTCTCACGAACCGGAAGGCACACTTTACTTTTTCCTGTTCTTAAAAATTTGACATTGTGGTCTTTTATGTTGAGTTTTTATGCTTGCAAGTTGTAAGTTGGATTCTAGCCCAGCCATGTTGTCATGGGGCAAGCTTTCAACATTGCACTTCTTATTTGAGTTGATATCGTGATCTTTTGTTTATGGATGCCCGCGGTGTGAAATGAATTGGGAATCTTGTGAGGATCATGGAGTTTTTATATGTGTTAGGGAAACGCCGGGCCGCCAATCTAAGCCATGCATAATTCATGGTGGAAATTTGCAGCATACCCATGGTGAACATTCGACGACGCATCTCACAATAAAAAGCTAAACAATATAGCAAATAAAAGAGATGTCGAGGTGTTCATTGTCTGCTTGTCTTGTCATTTTGGTGTGGGCTTGTTCCATGTCATCGGGCACAGAGGTACCCCATTGGCGGTTCTCAATGATATGCATATACTTACAATGACAAGAGCCTTGCTTGGGACTCTAAGTAAAGTAGCATGAGGTTTGGGTACTCATATTCACGGGGCACGAGGTCTTCAACTTATGATTTGTCAAGCATATGCATCATAATTGTTCTCGCATTAACTTTAACCATTCAAGATGCTTATGATGGGGGCAATGAGAGCTCAAAGCCGGTAAGTACCATAATTTTTGAAGGTTATAAAACTTGCAATCACTGCTTCCCTCTGCGAAGGGCCTTTCTTTTACTTTTATGTTGAGTCACCACCTTCTTTCTTTATGCACCATTAAGAGAGCATAGTTGTCATTCTTAGTGTGATATGCATTGTCCCAAAGTTCATTGATTGACTCATATTGTTGGTTTCACTTGTTCTTAAATTATTTGTATCTAGTCGCCCTCTTAAACTTGAAGGTGTCCTATGCATTTATGTTTTGCTCTCCATGAAGGACAAGCTGAAAACCATTTGTATGTTTTTCCTTATGATTTGAACACACGTTTGACTTTCATTGTTTCACTTTCATGATCTTTTGTTTGTGTTCATTTGCATGTTTACAACATGGTTGCTAAGTACTTATTGTCATGATTATATCTTTCATGCCCATGTTTTAAGTTCTTATGATCCCAGCTCACCAATGCTTACTTATATGATCAAAGTTGTGATGGTGCATGTCACCTCAAAAATTATTCTTTTGTTATCACTTACCTACTCGAGGACGAGCAGGAGTTAAGCTTGGGGATGCTTGATACGTCTCAAACGTATCTATAATTTTTGATGCTCCATGCTTGTTTTTACACCATTTGCCTATTGTTTCGTTACACTTAGTGGCACTTTTATGCATTTTCCGGAACTAACCTATTAACAAGTGCCACAGTGCCAGTTTCCTGTTTTCTGCTGTTTTTGTGTTTCAGAAGTGATACACAGGAAATATTCTCGGAATTGGACGAAACAAGTTCCTGAAGTCTTATTTTACCCGGAAGCTTCCAGAGATCCGAAGAGGAGTAGGAGGTGGGCCACAGGGGCCCCACACACACAGGTGGCGCGGCCAGGCCCCTGGCCGCGCCAGCCATGTGTGAGGAGGCCCTGGCCCTCCTCTGACATCGCCCCTTCGCCTATAAGAAGCCTCGGGACGGAAAACCCTAGGGGAATCGACAATTTTCCAGAAAGAGTTCCGCAGCTCCGCTGCCACCATCGACGAATTTCGGGGGACAGAAGTCTCTGTTCCGGCACCCTGCCGGGACGGGGAAGTGCCCCTGGAGCCATCTCCATCGGTCTCCATCGCCGTCTTCGCCGTCTCCATCGACCTCACCGCCATCTCCATCAACCTTGGTGTCTCCTATGATGAGGAGGGAGTAGTTCATCCCCGGGGCTGAGGGCTCTACCGGTAGCTATGTGGTTCACCTCTCTCTCCCATGATGTGATCTTTATGTGATCGTGAGCTTTGTATCATGTTGAACAAGTACATGTTATTATTCAGATATTTTGTGTACTCTAGTGATGTTATTAAAGTAATCTATTCCTCCTGCTATGGTGTAACGGTGACAGTGCGTGCATCATGGTGGTACTTGGTTTAGGCTATGATTGTGATCTCTTGTGGATTATGAGAATAATTATTGCTATGATAGTTTGAGTGATCTATTCCTCCTTTCATGGTGTAATGTTGACAGTGTGTGCACCGTGTTAGTACTTGGTTTAAGTTGCAATGATTTCTATCTTGAGTTGTGATCTGATTTGGGTATCGCTATGAGTGGTGTTTGTCAAGTACTTGATGAACTTTAAGGGGTGCTTCTGTAGCCACTACGCAATGGTTAGTGTTATTCAATAGGAGAGTAATTCAGAGTACCTTAGCAAAGAGAAGTTATTTGTTCAGTCATGTTATATTGTTGGGAGTGTGTCCACTAGTGAAAGTATGATCCCTAGGCCTTGTTTCCAAGCATTGCACACCTTTTACTTGCTATTTTGTTACATGTTTGCTTGCAGCCATTTTTATTCCGCATCACGTTTGCTACTTATAATCATCTATACCACTTGTATTTCACAATCTCTTCGCCGAACTAGTGCACCTATACATCTGACAAGTGTATTGGGTGTGTTGGGGACACAAGAGACTTTCTGCATCGTAATTGCAGGGTTGCTTGAGAGGGATAGCTTTGACCTCTAACCTCCCTGAGTTCGATAAACCTTGGGTGATCCACTTAAGGGAAACTTGCTGCTGTTCTACAAACCTCTGCACTTGGAGGCCCAACAAGTGTCTACAAGAATAGAAGTGCGTAGACATCAAAGTCTCACGACTGTCACGTCTTGATGACACAGATACTTCCCATTGCGATCCGAGGGATAATGGATGAGCACATCCGTGAGACGTTGTTTGGCCTCTGCAACTTCTTCGACGTCATCTCGAGGAAATCTATCGGCTTGAAGCAGCTCGACGCGCTGCAAGAAGAGATTGTCGTGATACTGTGCGAGCTCGAGATTTACTTCCCGCCCGCGTTCTTTGTTATCATGGTGCATCTGCTCGTCCATCTCGTGGATGACATCATTCATCTCGGTCCGACATTCCTGCACAACATGATGCCGTTCGAAAGGCTGAATGGTGTTATCAAAGGATTCGTCCGCAACAGGTCCCGTCCAGATGGAAGCATCGCCAAGGGCTTTCTGACCTACGAGTGCGTCTCGTTTTGTCAGAATTATCTACGCACCGAGGAGGACGACACAGACGACCCTGTTGGTCTGCCCAAAAGGACGCACATCGGTAGACTTGCCGGATATGGTCACCGCGAGGGTTTTCGCGCCTTGCATATCGGCGCGAAGGGTCGACGCCCCGACTTTCTCCGGGCACACCTCGTCGCGCTACAGCACATCGAATTGGTTGACCCTTGGGTGGAGGAGCACAAAAGCTTTGTAGAGCAGAAGTTCATTGACCTAGGTCGACCGAGGAAGAAGGGTGGAGGAGCACATCGAATTGGTTGACCCTTGGGCGGCCGCTCCGGTGCCCCCTCCCGCCGTCGCCAACATGAACGCGCACCCGGAGATCGCTCTGGTGACACCACCTCCCGGCAATGCCAACACCGAGCAGCCGATCGCACCGGTGCCTCCTCCCGCCATAGCTAAGGCGCAACCGATTGTGCTTCGTCGTAAGGCATCTCGGCGGGAGAATGATACCGGTGTATCGACATTAGCCGAGCTCAACGCCATCTCCAAGGTAATGACTCCGGCCAGCACATTTCATTTCCTTTGCCTTCGATGACTATATAGCTATAGCCAGCGACATCTCATGATATGAATGCAAACTTGTTTTCCCACAGGACACACCTTGCACACTTTTGCATTTCGTGGACGGCGAGCTGAAGGATGTTGCTAAGGGCACAATCATTCAGCCAAATAGCACAGTCATGCATCATAAGGATATGGTATCAGCGGTGTTCAAGGTCCGGCTGGCTCGGGTGTTGCCGGGATGCGAAGACATTGACCCCCCAACCCAACCTCAAGGCGCCGATGAACATAAGACCCTTGCGGGTTGCTTCGGCTGGGTCTTGACATGGCCGAAGACCCAGATTCGGCTTGTGAAGGAACAACAAGTTACTCAGCCGCCACGCATGGAAAAAGTTACTGAGCCAACGCCATGTTCGGCACCAGTTACTGAGCCGGCGCCGCCACGTATGGTGCCACCGCCACGTATGGTGCCACCGCCTCGGCGGCCACAACAAGTTGTCTCCGCCAACACCTCCCGTCACCAGAAGTTGTTGGCCGCCGCTTTACCGCAGCCACCACCAGCACCACATGGCAAGGCCGTCGCTACATCATACCCAGTACTGGTTGAGGACATCAACGATGATGATGATGACAATCCAGATGACTGGCTCAACACCGGTGCCACCGACTCTCTGTTCATGCCAAACATGCTGGAAGAACCCTACCGTGTCCGTGAAGATCCAAATGCTCGCACCAAAGCATGCACGCGTTTGGACTTCCATGGTGCCCTAGAGGAGACGCCTCCGGATGCTGGCGCCGCTGATCCTAAAGTCAATACGGGAAATATTTTTAGCCCCAACACACTCCATAAGGTGGTGAGCGACGGTGATCAGTTGGCAACCGGCTGTGGTGAGCAGTTGGAAACCGGTGGTCCCATCCAGAAGAAGCACCACCGGAAGAGGACCAAGAAGGATAAGCCGTCTGCGAGCCAGCAGCCTATCGGTCCGAAGAGGCCCAGGGTTCACGATGACCCGATGTCACAACCCGCTAAGGACACCTTGCAGGGCATAATTCATGAAGCTGGAAAACCGATCATGACTGAGGAGCAGGTCGCCCACGCGAGTGGAGCGATGGTGAGCCTTATGCACAGTATCCTGTATCTGGAGGTGGGACTTCTTAAGGAAACAAATCCATCGTACCCGGTTTTCCCGGTGAAGGTTCCAGCGGACGTGGGCTTCGTCGATGATCACCCCGCGGATATCTTCTTCATATCGTACGAGGACGTCTTCAAGCTTTTCAACGCCAAACGGCTGGACTATAACTTGGTCCGCCTATACGCGCTCCAGCGGGCGATGAAGGTCAACAGAGAGGAGAACCCTGGCGTCGCGATAGCGGACCCCTACTACATGCGTGAAGGCATGTTGATGAATCCAGCGAACCGTTCCAGAGCAAAGGAGTACCTCCAAAACTTCCTGCTGGACAACAAGAGTAAAAAAGACATACTTCTTCCTTACTTTCCCGAGTAAGTGCACACTCACTCGGCCGCCGTAATAACTTGTCATTTCTTAGCTCCTTTTCCAACATTCTTTCGTTTCAACTGTTTTGCGCAGAGACATATACTGCACATTGATCCTCGTTGCCCCGAGGTACTCGGTAGCCGTCTACTTAGACTCGGGAAGTGAGGCAAAGACAAAAAACTACGCCTACATCAAGGGTGTTCTAGATGATGCTCTCGAGGGATACGCCAGGAAGGGAGGCGACTTCAGGAAGGGGGCGGAAAATGTCAAGGACGGCAGACACATGTTCAAGCACGTAATCAAGTTCCCCTGCGTCAAGCAGCCGCCTAACAGTGTCAAGGAGGCATTCTACGCCCTCCATCACATGCGGGCGATCATCCAGAACGAACACAGGCTTACAACGCCAGCTAGTGTCCGAGGATGGGCCGAAGAGCATGCAAGGATCGAGGACGCTGAACTTAGGGACGACTTCTTCCGCATCCAGAATCAGATTGCGACTATCTTGCAAGAAGATGTCATCACAAGGGGCGGAACCTTATCCTACGCCAGACCGTTGGCTAAGCGCGAGATTGAAGACCGGTTACAGAAACAGCGTGACACTAGGACATGGACAACAAAAGATTGCTACAAACCGTTCCCGGAGCCATGCCAACCAGAGTCTTCATGATTCTTCCTAGTCGTTTAAGCGTGTATGTCAATCGTGTGTGCTTGAGTCATAAACTTTACCGTCTGCAACTCATTCCGGTGTGTGTGTGTGTGAGGTGTAAACTTATAACTTGCCTTAGTCAAAAGCATCGTTGTTGGACTTATTTACTTTTGTATGTGGGATACTTATATATAACTCTTTGCTTAGCTCGAGTACTTTCCTTTGTCGACATGCATGTGAATCCTTCATTCTGTCGGTTGCATATGATATATGGCTTTGTCGACATATGTAAGTCTTTTCTTATAGCTTGAATACTATATATATGGCTTTGTCTACAGAGATGCCGAGATGCTACGTGGTGTACAAAGGATGGGTACCAGGAGTCTACGATGAGTGGGAGGATTGCCAGAAGCAAGTGAACAGGTTCAGCGGCAACTCCTACAAGGGGTATCCAACGAGAGTGCTAGCGGAAGCTAGGTGGAGGATCCACCTCCTAGGAGAGCGGAGAAACAACAACCGGATGAAGACCTTGATGATCGTGCTCCCGGTCTTGCTCACCATTGCGGGTGTAGTCTACTCGGTCTTTTGGTGACATGTGTAGTGTGTGTAATGCGTAATGTGTGTAATGCATGGACTTGGGCTATATATGCTCTAACACTTATAATATTCGGGAACTTTGTCACTATATTATGGATCTAATTGTTTGTGATGATATATTTGTTTTGTACTGTATGCTGTGTATTCTGGTATACCTATATATATTTGTGTGCATTGCTGTCTATAAATACCAGAAAATATTAGTTTTTTTTGGACCTGCACGAAATATCAGTGGCGCATATCACATATCTTTAGTGGCGCATTAGCTATTGGTGGCGCATATAGCAATATGCGCCACGCATAAGCCTCTAATGGCGCATATGCTATATGCGCCACCAATATTCACCATATGCGTGGCGCATATCATGATGCGCCACCAATAAACTGTTATTGGTGGCGTGGCATGGGTGGCGCATACCATATGCACCACGCATATGAAAAACTAATGCGCCACCTATAAGCTTTTTTCCACTAGTGCCGTGGTCGTGGAAACGACAATGGCGGAGGCAATGTTGGGCGCGGCCAGCGCCGCAACAACTCCCGTGGATGGGGTACTTCGCTCCATGGGGCTCGCCTCTTCCTCAGCAGTGGCACTCCCAGTGGGTGCTACCGAATGCGACTGGGATCCTTAGACCCCGCCCCGGCAACCCTAACTAGGCCTACCCCATGATCTTCACCGGGCCACCGCAGCAACAGGGCGCACCCTAGCAGCCGTCTTGGGATCAGCAGAACATGCTGAGCGTCGCCATGAGCAACCTGCAAGTGCAGCCCGCCAACGCCGATTGGTACCTGGACTCCGGCGCCACGTCGCACATCACCGGCAACGCAGGTAACCTCTCCAAGCTTTATTCTCCTTCAAAGCAAAATTTGAATAGCTTCGTCATTGGCAATGGTTCCTACCTTCCCATTACGGCCTCCAGTTCTACAACCCTAACCTCTCGCCCCTTCCACCTCTCTAATGTGCTTGTTTCTCCCTCTGTTATGAAAAATTTACTGTCTGTCAGAAGATTTACCACCAATAATTTTGTTTCCGTTGAATTTGACCCATTCAGTTTCTTGGTGAAGGATCTCAGCAGCAGGACCCCGATCATGAGGTCCAATAGTTCCTCCGGCTTGTACCGTTCTTCGGCTCCTCAAAAGCTACACCCGGCGCCTTCATCAGCACCACCACTAGCGACCTCTGGCACCGAAGACTAGGACATCCGACTTCATCCACGCGTGCCAAGATTTCCTCTTATTTCCCTTTCATTTGTAATAAAATCCCTGCCTCTTCCGTAGTTTGCGAGGCATGTGATTAAGGCAAGCACACTAGATTACCGTTTACTTCTTCAAATTCCTTTACTGTTAGTCCCTTTGATCTCATTCATTGCGATCTATGGACCTTGCCTTTACCCAGTTGTTCTGGTTTTAAGTACTATCTTATAATAATTGATGATTATTCTCATTACTGCTGGTCTTTTCCCCTTCGTGCCAAATCTGATGCCTCTGAGTGCTTACAATGCTTTTTTACCTATGTACACACCCAATATAACACTACCGCCCGATGCCTCCAATGTGACAATGGGGGGAAATTTCTCAATCTCTCCCTGCGATCCTACCTCTCCTCCCACGACATCTCTCTTCGACTTTCTTGTCCTCAAATCTCTGCTCAAAACAGGAAAGCCGAACGCGCCATACATAGCACCAATGATAGTATCTGGACTCTTCTTGTCCAAGCCTCCATGCCCTTCTCTTTTTGGGTCGAGGCCATGAACACCGCCACCCACCTTTTAAACAGACGGCCTTCACGTGCGATTAACCATCTCACGCCTTATCTCCTGCTCCATGGCGCACATCCCACTTACGAACACCTACGCACCTTTGGGTGCTTGTGCTACCCTAACTTGTCTGCCACATCAGCCCAGAAACTAGCCCCACGCTCTAGCCCGTGCGTCCTCCTTGGATACCCCCACGAGCACAAAGGGTACCGCTGCATGGACATTAAGACGCGCAAGGTCATTACCCCTCGCCACGTTATTTTCAACGAATCCTCCTTTCCCTTTTCCACCATTGGCACACCGGATCCCGCTTCACAGCGCTCATCCGCAGAGAATCCGCCCCACCTGATCGCGCCATACACGATCCACTCCGGATCCCGTGCCCCTACCTCGGCGGATCCCACCTACCTCCGACCAGGTGCTGCTGCCGTACCTTCGACCAACGCAGATTCGCCCGGTCTCCCACCTGGTTCCCCACCACGAGCACCGTTCCCCAGCTCCTACACTCCACCTGTCCCAGCCCGAGCCAATCCCGCGCCAACATGATCTCCTGCAAATCGATCAGTACACCCGTGGACTCGAAGGCCAAGCTGTCCGCCACGGACGGCAACCTTCTCTCGAACCCCTCCAACTACCGGAGCCTGGCCGGCGGTCTCCAATACCTGACGCTAACACGGCCCGACATTGCCTATGTCGTCCAGCACGCGTGCCTGTTCATGCACGCTCCTCAAGATGTCCATCTTCAACTCATCAAGCGCATCCTTCGCTACATCCGGGGCACGACTCATCTGGGGCTACGCATTCATCGCCACTCCCCTCACCATGACCTCATCGGCTACTCTGACGCCGACTGGGCCGGATGCCCACACACGCGGCGGTCTACCTTAGGGTTCTGCGTCTTCATCGGCAACAACCTCGTCTCCTGGTCATCAAAACGGCAGACAACGGTGTCCCGCTCCAGCGCCGAAGCGGAGTACCGAGCCGTCGCCAACATCGTCGCTGAGTCGTGCTGGCTCCGCTAGTTGCTTGGCGAGCTCCGCCGCCCACCGCGTCAAGCCACGATCGTCTACTGCGACAACATCAGCGCGGTGTACCTCTCCGGCAACCCTGTACAACACCGGCGCACGAAGCATGTCGAAATCGACCTGCACTTCGTCCTGGAACGCGTCAGTCTCGGCGACGTGGGCATCCTTCATGTGCCCACGACGTCGCAGTAGGCCGACATATTCACCAAGGGTCTACCCAGCGTCCTGTTCAGCGAGTTCAGAACCAGCCTCAACATCGTCGAAAACCCAGTTGCGACTGCGGGGGGGTGTTGGACTGCACCTCACAGTCCTGGAACGCCAACGACAGGCCCAAGCCCAACGTCTTCAGAACGCGTGCGCTCTACGCCCGTCGTGCCCGAGTCTCACGCCACGAGCGCTCCCCACGCGCGATCACCACGCACTACGCACGCTTAGGAGCCACGATCTCCAATCTGTTGTAACTAGATAAGATAGACGTTGTACTCTGAGTGTATATATACCTCACTCCTGATCAATACAAGGCACGGTGATTCACACCATTCTTGTCTCTGTAAAGCTATGAACAAAAAAGCACGGTGAAAGAGGACAAAAGTAGGCAATACAGGAGAGTTACTGACAAGATAGTGGAAAAATAAATGTATAGTCAACAAACAAAAAGACGCATTACATCGACAAACCATCGGCCGATTTTTTGCAACACTAAATAGACCATCGATCGACGCATGTATCAGTAATTACAGATGGAGACATAGATGTACCCACTGATGAGCTAATTAGAGCAACAACAATTTATCAACGCGCTTCTGCCCCTCGTAATCAAGTCTGTTGCTACAACACTCGATAAGCACGATACCACAAAGGCCCAAGAAGAGGAAGGACAGAAAGTGTAATATGAACCCGAGATCAAACACAGCATAAGCCATCAACGCCGTCGTTCCGTCGTCGTTGCGGGCGGATTTGCGTATCAGGAAGCAGGAGATGGGGAAAAGCACGACACCGATGCAGCCCAAAAGGAACGCCATTGCCCACCTGCTACACTCCCGGGGTTCCGCCACCATTAGCTCGTCCTGCTCCTCGTCGGCCATCGATCGTACGTGTACACCGCCGCCTGACCGGCCGCACCTCAGTCCACCGATTTATCGATCTACTTACCTAGCGATTTTATTTCTCTCTCTCTTACAAAAAACCGATTTTTTGGTTCTAGGGTTTGGGTTGGTGTCGCTTGGTATAGCAATTACGTACACGTAGCACTATTGGATTGATGGATCGACCGGCTAGCACAGTTCCGTATCCGTCTACGACTCATCTCATGTATCCCTTTGACCACTAATATATGTCTCAATACAGATGTATCTAGACATATTTTAGTGACTAGATACATCATATTAGACAGATATTAGTGTGGTCGGAGGGAGTTGTATCAATCTATCTCATATATCGAGCATCAGTCAATCTATATCTCCGTTGGTGTTTCCTTCGTCCGTCCCTCGGTCGTTTCTTTCGTACGACACCTACCATAGTGCTTGAGCCGACACATAGAAAACTTTGAGCCCTGCAAAAAAAAACTCCGAACCCTAACTCGCGGCGCTAATAGTAAGAGAGGTAGCAATCTGGCAGCAGAAATCTCGAAGTCTGCCGGCAAAAAATGTTTAGTTCGGCTCATATTTGCTGTTCCCTGATCCCCTCCCGGTGTTCTTGCAGGCCATGTCGCTGCACGACGGCGGTCTCGCTGGAGTGTACCCCGAAGATGAGGATGATCGTCTCGCCGACCTGGTGGGGGACTCCGACTACGAGGACGACGAGTACATCCAATCTGTAAGTTCACTCGGTTGCTCTGTCCTTGGGCAATGGGGGTTCCGTCTCCGACTTATTCTTAAACGTTGCCAATTTCGTTTTCCTGTTCGATTCAGCAGGCTTGCTTGAGCTCAACAGTAATTAGCCATATGAAAATTTTGTATGGGAGAATGCAGATTCTAATACAGCATGATTGTAGTACTACCTGCAATTGTGGTGTTTCTTAATTCTGGGGAGGCAGTTTCAGAATAGTCTTCTTGAGGTCTGACAGAAGAGGATTCTGTTGTTTGTAGACTAGTAAGGCGTCAGAAGACACATCAGCCATGGATTTCAAGAAAGGGAAGGACATTCAGGGTATTCCCTGGGAAATAATGGGCATCACAAGGGACGCATATAGGCAGAGAAGACTGGAACACTATGACAACTTTGAAAACATACCTAATTCTGGAATAACATCGGAAAAGGCATGATATTGCTACACATTAAGACATATCGGTACTTTGCTTTTGTTCAGTTTAGGAGGTTTTGATGTGGTGATCTTGATGCAGTTATGTACACCTGTGGAGAAAGGCCAGCTGTACTACGATTTTGAGCATAACACAAGATCGGTGAAACCGACCATTCTTCATTTTCAGGTGAGAAAATGCTAACTGCTGGTACCATAACTTCTCAGTTCATGCTGAGCAAGCAAGAGTTCACATAAATGCCAATTGAGATAATATGTCTGTTATTATGTTCTTTCTTCCATGGTTGCCAATATTCTTCTGTAGTGCTGTGAAAGTTAATTTGTTGCAACAAGGATGCAGAAGGAGTGAAGGATAAGTGGGATACGTGGCATTGACTCTTATTCTAGACTCTAGACTCTCTTTTTCCTTCTTAACAAATCCGGATATGATTATCCCACTTCAACATCCCTGGGTTGCAGGTTTTCTTTTTCTGATGGTCAGTGTTTAGAATACACACAAAGGGAACTTTCATTTACTAAAAAAAATCAACTACTGAGGGCATGTACAACGCGGCGCTTAAAAGCGGGCGCTAGGATCAGAATCCAGGGTAAACTGCAGTTACGGGCTTCTTTTCCTGGCGTCTGTCTAGCATCGACGCTCTCTGTTGCGCCGGGTGCTTCGGCCAAAATATGCGCGCAGCAGGATGTACATAGCTAGACGGATTCGCATCTAAGCGCCCATCAGCTAGCGATTGCGTTGGAGCCATCCGCGCTTAGCTAGCTGTATTTTTTTCATACAACTATTTTTTGTCGCTGAAGCGCCTCTGTAAACGTCTTGGATTGAAGATGCCCTGAGAAGGTCTTCACATTCTCTTGTGTATGCACTTCATGAAAGTGCTGAAAGGCGGTTACAAGATAGTAATTATGGTATCCCTTACTAGGGTACGATCTGCCTTTTTTCCATAGGAAAAACTGCCCTTTGTATCTCGTCTGTATGGTTGTACTGAACAATCAGACGTTCTCATAGCATCAATCGCCTGCTTAACCCGTACTAAATTGTTAAGCTCGCTCTACCACTTTCATGCAGTTGAGAAATTTAGTATGGGCAACGGCAAGGCATGATTTGTATCTTATGTCACACTTTTCTGCACTTCATTGGTCACCACTGACTTCTGAGAAACAGGAAGTCATTGATCTTCAAGGAAGAGTTGCACCATATGAGGTACAGATTTATCTTCCAATTTTTTGTTTGAATTGCATTTTTCTTACAGATGCTGAATATTTTTGTTGTGAGAAAATGCATATATGTTGTGCTTTGACTTCAGAAGCACCAGGGGAATTTCTACGAGGGCTTTTACCAAACTGAAGTTACTACATTGGCAGTGAAGAATAACCTGCTGCTTGCTGGTGGATTTCATGGAGAACTAATTTGTAAGGTAACTTCTTTTCACTTATTCCATCTTCTGACCTCTACCCACTTACAATGTAATGATTGTCTAAGGAATGCAGTTTTTAGACCGTGAAGGAATAAGCTATTGTTGCAAGTCAACACATGATGCTGATGACAGTACTAATTGTCTCGAGATATTTGAGAAACCTAGGTAGTTTATTTTCTATGGACAAGTTATACTTTTGTTTCTGACAAATCGAAAATGTACTAATCTCAATGATTTTTTTTTTTTGTCAGTGGTTCTGTGCATTTCTTGGTTTCAAACAATGATTGCGGACTTAGAGACTTTGACGTGGAAAAGTTTCAAATGTGCAACAATTTTCGCTTCAATTGGGCAGTGAATGTAAGCCTCAGTCTTTTCAATGTTCAGTGTTTTATTTGCTGCACCGTGTATTCGAATTTTCTGAATTAAATACTGGTATTGAGGTCAATACTACTTGGTCAAAGCATTTTTGTCTTCTATGAGGTAAGGAGAGGGGGAAGCCTCACCTTGTTTCGCTTCTTTGTTTTCTTTCATGCAGCACACGTCATTGAGCCCTGATGGTAAAATCATTGCCGTCGTGGGAGACGATCCTGACGGTCTTCTAGTTGATGCTAATACGGGGAAAGTAAGCAGAGTGCAATATCCAATGATCAATGGCATCATGATTTATGTTAACTTATGCTTGTTTGTTTCTCACAGATGATTCATGAGCTCCGTGGTCATTTGGATTATTCGTTTGCATCAGCATGGAATCCGGATGGCCGAACATTCGCAACTGGTAACCAAGACAAGACATGCAGGATCTGGGATGCTCGTAACCTCTCCAAGTCTGTTGCTGTTCTGCGAGGAAACATCGGAGCCATAATGTCGGTACGCTACACATCTGATGGAAAGTTCCTCGCGATGGCCGAACTTGCGGATTTTATCCACATCTTTGACGTTGAAAGCGGGTATAACAAGAAGCAGGAGCTGGACTTCTTTGGTGAGATCACCGGCATGTCATTCAGTCCGGACACTGAGGCTCTATTTGTTGGTGTGCATGATCGCACCTACAGCAGCCTCCTCCAGTACAGCCGTCGACGGTTCTTCTCATACCTTGATTCAGCTCTGTGAATATTAGCTAGTGGTAAAGATGTGTGAGAACAAGATCACAAGTTGTAGAAAAGATGTACATATCCGTAGGTTCTGCTCTGAGCTCTAGCGAAACCAAAGCAAGCACAGCCACAAAGCCACAAAGTTGGTCGTGGTGCTTGAGCTGAACAAAACTGATAGCCTGTCTTCTGTAATGTCATTGCCCATACATGTCCACTGGAGTAGGGGTGTAGGGGTGAAAACCGGTAGCGGATAGTCCATATTATCTGACATTTATATTCAAAAAATTGAAAATGCTCATGTTGATATCCGAATCTGGACGACTTAAAAATGGATATGGTAAATATCTAAATTCGTTTTTACAAATACAAATACAAATGTGGTATTGAATTTTCAAGAAAATATGGAAATGGAAATATCCGTATCCGAATAAAATTATATCAACCTATATTAATAATTCTATCCCACTGCCATTTATCTAACAAAAAAGTACTAAAAAAGTGTTCAAACGTATTTTTGTATGATTAGCTCGAAACTATTGTGTATTATATTATACACTTGACTATAAGTCCACAGTGTTGTTATTTCTATCCGTTCCGAATTGAGATACACTCGATCTGTATTCGTATTCAGGTAACATCTGTTCCGCATTCGTATTTAACAATATCCGTATTCGCATCTATATTTGCTTCAAAAATATGAAAACGGATATAGGAAGGATATTGTCCGATCCGCATCTGATCCGTTTTGTGGGGACCCCGGATTACCCATCCGGAATACCCGTTATGCATACAATTCACGATCCCAGGAAAAGTGTCGTGAATCCACATAACCGAGTCGATATCAAAGTTACATCATCCATTACAGTACCAAAATAAAAGTCTTACAATTGGTCACATGACCAAGACTGATAATACCACGCAGGGCAAGTTCACAAATAAGCAGCGGACATAAGAGCAGCGCTGATGACCCAAGTCAAGCCTACTACCCTACAGGCAACTGACTGGGAGACGTTCCTAGTTCGCATTGGCGTCGTCGTACCCATCACCATCTTCAGTAAAGTCTTCCTC
Source organism: Dactylis glomerata (assembly GCA_007115705.1). NCBI lineage: Eukaryota > Viridiplantae > Streptophyta > Magnoliopsida > Poales > Poaceae > Dactylis > Dactylis glomerata. The sequence continues at coordinate 8,572,672 of QXEO01000247.1, read as the reverse complement.
CAAGTCTGACCAAGTTAATAGCCAGGGACAAAGCCGTGAGTACATTTGAATTGTACTCGCAAACCATCTAAAGAGAGAGAGTTTGATATGCAGTATGGCTGTAGCAAGGATAGGCTCTAGTCTAGGTTACTTTCTTTGAAAACACGGTTTTCTTGTGTCGATATAGCATGTCCAGAACCATGTTCTACGACATTCCTATATCCTTAGTAAAAACATTTATAAAACATATTTAGTAAAATCTCTAGGAAGGGGGTAACCCTTTTTGTTTCATAAACCAGGTCAATCACACATGACCACTTCCATCTTCTTGGCAGTACCCTCCAGGTACTCCGAACCTTTCCCATGCCATGGCAGTACCCTCCCAGTACTCCGTCTGGCACTTCCCTCCATTTTCCGAAAACCATTTTTAAAACCAAAACTGACATTGGGCAATGTAGTGATCTTTCCAACCGTCCATGACCGAGGACTCGGCTATTCGAATAGGTTTACACTCTGCAGAGGTTGTACACTTTACCCACAACATCCGGATACTCATCGTGTGGGCATCCTCCCCGCATAACAACATATGCCACGACAAGCACCCGATCGTAGTTTTTCACCTGCCCACCTTAGCATAGGACCTACCACCTAGAGATGCACCCCTCAACACCGAAGCCCAAGTGGCTGTTTGACCCAGGAGTTGCAAATTCCCCAGCCCACTTGACCCTTCGGAACCCTGCCATCACCTGCAGGCGTCTTTCAATGAGGGCCCCTAGGTTGTAACCCTGCCCCCCTAAAAAGGTGACAATGCGAGCCTGAGTAACCACTGCTACTCAGGGTGCCACGGAAAAGGTGTCCATGGTCGGACTGCCACTACATTCGGAGGCCCCATACCAAAGTGAACAAACTACTCCGCTACGCCCCGTCCCATACCAGGGTAATTGTGGTTGCACGGGTTAATTGTTCCGAACACTACAAAGAAACACCAATGTTTTTCTTATGAAAACAAACTTGTCTCCAACTCCTGGATGTGCATCCTCCTCATTTTCAAACTCATTTTTGAAAGCCATCATTGGAATAATTTCCTATTCCAAGGTTTTTCGAAGACATTTTTGAAATCTCATTTGAGTGTTCCCAACCTAGAGTTTTTGCTCCACTGCAAAGTTTTCCAAAGACTATGATGCTAACCATCACGTCACTAATCATGGGGAATAAGTAGGTGTCAAGATAGGGGTCATCCACGAGGATGATATCATTTGACTTGTGGAGCCAAGTCACCAACAATTGCTATTTAGAGGCAATAGCAACAGAAAACAATGCATTTTCATAAACAGTAATAAATCATGCAATAAGTAAAATTGGGATAAGATATGCAACAAGTTTAGATGGCTTGCCTTAGTCAGCTTGTCCCTGGTCTTCTTCTTGATATTCAAATACCTCCCCTTCTCCAGAAAACCAGGCGTCGTTCGAATCTAGCGCCGATGACAAATTAACACAATAAGCATTCAAGCACAAATAATTCACACACTTCACTACAGCAAGCAAAACACACATTCACAAGCATAAGCAGGTACCATAACACAATACTAAGCTTCTCCAAGTGGTTTCATCCAATTATCAATTTTTTAGGATTAAATGGTGAATTTAGCAAATAACAAACCCTAATAAGCCATTTACTACACTCAGGGAGTTATAAGCAACCAAACCATACAAAAGGCATATCAACAGGAAGATGTGATTTTTCTGAATCCAACAAAAGTGGATTCATCTCATTCTAATTTATAAAACTTTTTCTATGCTTTTTCTAGTGAAAATGGTGGCTGTTTTGGAAATAAAACTCCCATGCATTATCAGTAAGTCAATAAATTCTTCAAACTTAGGATCAGCAAGCTACTGCAGTACATGACCACTGAAAATTGGTTCCAACTCATTTTCTATTTTAAATCTTGATAAATAAATTGTTAAAGTCAAACAAGCTCTTATTTTGCAATAGCTACTGCAGCAAACACACAAATCAGATAGGGTTAAAACCACTGTATAATACAAGATATATAAACAGGGGTTCTAACAAAATTGGATTCACCAATTTATTATTTGTATAGCTCCAGATTTGGATTTTATAAGGAAAATCACTCTGTGTACAAGATTAATTAGAAGTAATTAAACAGGACAAATTTTGGTATAGGACCACTTCTATATGATAGATATTTTAACAAGTAACTCATAGAAATTTGAATCTACTCATTTTCATACACAGAGAAATTTTGGTGAATTTATTCCAAACCGGAAGTCTGCAGGATCAACAGATTTGAATAAAGAATTAAAAGGAAAAAAAAATGGCACGGACCGATTGGAGCAAACCTGGGCGGATCAGGCATGGGCTGGCCCAATTAACTGGGCATCGAATCGGTACGAGGTCGTTCTTCCTCGACGTACTGGATAGGTACAGCGGACGAACCCTAGCTGCTGGGGCCGATCGGGAGTTCTCCGGGAGAGGTCGGCGGTCGGCGGCGGTGGTCCGGCGAGGTGGCGGCGGTGGTCCGGCGTGGCGGCAGCGGTGTCCTGTCTGCTGGAACGCGTCCGGAGTTCGCATGCAGAGGGCTCCCACGCGAGGTCGCGGTGGTGCTCGTCCCCGACGGCTTCCTGGCCTCGTGGACGATGGCGACGGCTACGGCTGCTGCGAGTCAAACGGAGGGAATGGTGAGTTATATACAGAGGAGAGGAACAAGACGATGTGGAGAGATTGAAGAGCGGCAGCAGCGATGTCGACCTCCGCTACTGTTGCTCGGAGTTAATGGCGAAGGCGAGCTCCCTCACTAGTAGAAAACAGGGCTAATATCCTGGGGCATTAGTCCCGGTTGCTCTTTGAACCGGGACTGATGCCCAGGGCCCCACCGCTTTTTCGGCCGCTGGAACGGAGATTTCATCAGTCCCGGTTTGTTTTGAACCTCTAGTCCCGGTTCGTATTACGAACCGGGACTAAATGCTCTGGGTCGCAATCCGGCCGTTGCCAGGATCATTAGTCCCGGCTGGTAACACCAACCGGGACTAAAGACCGGACCTTTAGTCCCGGTTGGTAATACCAACCGGGACTAATGACTTCCCTATATAAAATAGTCCCTTCTTCCTCCCCGAGCCAGCCACTCCCCCTCTCCACTCTCAAGTGTTCTTCATACAACAAACCTACCTCGAGTTTATCCTCTTTGACCACCATTTTCTATCACAAATTGATGTCCCCACTTGAATCTAAGTGGACTAAAAGGTGAGAAACTTTGTGCTTTTGTGTTTCATTGGTAATTTAGCTCATTTAATGCTCTAAAAGTAGAGAGATTTGTGATTTTTTTCATGTTAGATTTTATAGATTTTATTCATGTTAGATTTTATTCATATTAGATTTTATTCATGTTAGATTTTATTAGAAATAAAAATGCTATTAGAAATAGAAATGTTAGAATTAAAAATAAAAATAGAAGTAGACATAGCTAACATAGAAATAGAAATAGAGATAGAGATAGAAAAATAGAAATACCGATAAAATTAGAGATAGAAATACCGATAGAGGTAAAAATAGAAATGCTATATAGATTTTATTCATGTTAGATTTTATTAGAAATAGAAATGCTATTAGAAATAGAAATGTTAGAATTAAAAATAAAAATAGAAGTAGACATAGCTAACATAGAAATAGAAATAGAGATAGAGATAGAAAAATAGAAATACCGATAGAAATAGAGATAGAAATACCGATAGAGGTAAAAATAGAAATGCTATATAGATTTTATTCATGTTAGATTTTATTAGAAATAGAAATGCTATTAGAAATAGAAATGTTAGAATTAAAAATAAAAATAGAAGTAGACATAGCTAACATAGAAATATAAATAGAGATAGAGATAGAAAAATAGAAATACCGATAGAAATAGAGATAGAAATACCGATAGAGGTAAAAATAGAAATGCTATATAGATTTTATTTATGTTAGATTTTATTAGAAATAGAAATGCTAAAGTTTTGTTAACTTATTCTTACTTATCAAACTAAAATTAGAGATAGAAATAGAAATTGTATATTTGATTTGCGTTTGATATGTACTTATATAATGCAGATGAGCCGAGCATGGATGTACGCCGATCGACGCTCTGGAGATTTCATTAAAGGCGTGCATTCTTTTCTCAAGGTGGCTGAGGCAACCAAGCGGAATGGTTTTATGTGTTGTCCATGCGGTGGTTGTCGAAATGAGAAGGATTACCCCTCCACAAAGACCCTTCACATCCACCTGTTCCGGTTCGGTTTCATGTCCGGCTATAATTGTTGGACCAAGCATGGGGAGAGAGGGGTTATGATGGAAGACAACGATGAAGAAGAGAATGATGACAACTATCCTGAGTTCCCTGAAACCACCGATACCGCAATGGAAGATAATAAAGAAGAAGAAGGTGAAGAACGGGCATCAGATATGCCCGCTGATGATCTTGGTCAGGTCATTGTTGATGCACAGATTGACTGTGAAAGTGAAAAGGAGAGGGAGAAGTTGGAACGCATGTTAGATGATCACAAAAAGGATTTGTACCCAAATTGCGAAGATGGCCAGAAAAAGCTAGGAAGCACGCTGGAATTGCTACAATGGAAAGCAGAGAGTGGTTTATCTGATAAGGGATTTGAGAAGTTGCTGAAAATTATGAAGAAGATGCTTCCAAAGGATAACGAATTGCCCGCCAGTACGTATGAAGCAAAGAAGATTGTCTGCCCTCTAGGATTGGAGGTGCAGAAGATACATGCATGCATTAATGACTGTATTCTCTACCGCGGTGAGTATGAGAATTTGAATGCATGCCCGGTGTGCAGTGCATTTCGGTATAAGATCAGGCGAGATGACCCTGGTGATGTTGAGGGCGAGCGCCCCAGGAAGAGGGTTCCTGCCAAGGTGATGTGGTATGCACCTATAATACCACGGTTGAAACGTTTGTTCAGAAACAAAGAGCATGCCAAGTTGTTGAGGTGGCACAAAGAAGACCGTAAGAGTGACGAGATGTTGAGACACCCCGCTGATGGGTCGCAGTGGAGAAAAATCGACAGAGATTTTCCGGAGTTTACGGAAGACGCACGCAACCTGAGGTTTGGTCTAAGTACAGATGGCATGAATCCTTTTGGGGAGCAGAGCTGCAGTCATAGCACCTGGCCCGTGACTCTATGTATATATAACCTTCCTCCTTGGTTATGCATGAAGCGAAAGTTTATTATGATGCCAGTGCTTATCCAAGGCCCGAAGCAACCCGGCAATGACATTGATGTGTATCTAAGGCCATTAGTTGATGAACTTTTACAGCTGTGGCAGACTGAAGGTGTTCGTGTGTGGGATGAGTACAAACAAGAGGAATTTGATCTACGAGCGTTGCTGTTCGTGACCATCAATGATTGGCCTGCTCTTAGTAACCTTTCAGGACAGACAAACAAGGGATACAATGCATGCACGCACTATTTAGGTGAGATCGATAGTATATATTTGGATAAAAGTAAGAAGGTGGTGTATCTCGGGCATCGTCGATTTCTTTCGCCCAAACATCAATTGAAGAAAAAAGGCAAGCATTTCAAGGGCAAGGCAGAAGTCCGAGGCAAGCCTAAACGCCATACTGGTGATGATATATTTGATATGGTCAAAGATTTAGAAGTAATCTTTGGAAAGGGTCCTGGCAGTCTGTCTGTTCTGAATGACGCTAGCGGACATGCACCCATGTGGAAGAAGAAATCTATATTTTGGGAGCTTGAGTATTGGAAATTCCTAGAGGTCCGCTCTGCAATCGACGTGATGCACGTGACGAAGAATGTTTGCGTGAACTTACTAGGATTCTTGGGCTTGTATGGGAAGACAAAAGATACACCAGAAGCACGGGAGGACCAGCACCGTATGAAAAGAAGAGACGGCATGCATCCGGAGGATTCTAAGGGTCCTGCGAGCTACGCTCTTACCAAAGAAGAGAAGGAAATCTTTTTTGAATGCCTGAGCAGTATCAAGGTCCCATCTGGATTCTCGTCAAATATAAAGGGAATAATAAATATGGCCGAGAAAAAATTCCAAAACCTAAAGTCTCATGACTGCCACGTGCTTATGATGCAATTGCTTCCGGTTGCACTGAGGGGGATTCTACCGGAAAATGTTCGAGTACCGATTGTGAAGCTATGTGCATTCCTCAATGCAATTTCGCAGAAGGTAATCAATCCAGAAGATCTACAACGGTTACAGAATGATGTGGCCCAATGTCTTGTCAGCTTCGAGTTGGTGTTCCCACCGTCCTTCTTCAATATTATGACGCATCTCTTAGTTCACCTAGTCGAAGAGATTACCATTCTCGGTCCAGTATTTCTGCACAATATGTTCCCCTTTGAGAGGTTCATGGGAGTCTTAAAGAAATACGTGCATAACCGTGCTAGGCCAGAAGGAAGCATCTCCAAGGGCTATCTAACAGAGGAGGTCATTGAGTTTTGTGTTGACTTTGTTCCTGACCTGAACCCGATTGGTCTTCCTCAATCGCGGCATGAGGGGAGACTAAGTGGAAAAGGCACGCTAGGAATGAAATCAGCATACTGTATGGACGGACATTCTTTGAGTGAAGCACACTACACAGTTCTACGAAATTCCACGTTGGTGGAGCCGTATATGGAGCGACACAAGAATATTGTACGCTCGGAAAACCCTGGGCAATCAAACTCCTGGATTACAAACTTGCACATGGCGACTTTTGGTGGTTGGTTGCAAACACTTCTCATAAATGACGCCACTGTTGGATATGAGCTGTCCATGTTGTCCAAGAAACCATCTTCAACTATATTGACTTTCCAGGGTTACGAGATAAATGGGAATACATTTTACACGGTCGCCCATGATAAAAAGAGCACCAATCAAAACAGTGGTGTCCGCTTTGATGCATTACACGATAATGGGACAAAGGACACATATTATGGTTACATAGAGGAGATATGGGAACTTGACTATGGACCGTCTTTTAAGGTCCCTTTGTTTCGGTGCAAATGGGTCAAGCTGACAGGAGGCGGGGTAGTTGTAGACCAAAAGTACGGCATGACAACAGTGGATCTCAACAATCTTGCGTACATGGACGAACCATTCGTCCTAGCCAACGATGTCGCTCAGGTTTTCTATGTGAAGGACATGTCTACAAAACCGAGAAAGAGAAAAGATAAGAAAACGAATACATCACATGATGAGCCAAAGCGACACATTGTTCTCTCAGGGAAAAGAATCATCGTGGGAGTGGAGGACAAGACAGATATGTCAGAAGATTATAACAAGTTTGATGAAATTCCGCCCTTCAGAGTGAACACTGACCCAACCCTCCTCTTAAACAAAGAAGATACTCCATGGTTACGGTGCAGAAGGAAACCCCAACACTAGATGGGGATGTTGGTGATGTGTAATAATGTATTAAACCTTTGATGTAAATGTATGATTTTGGGTTAGTTATTCAAATTTCAAACACTTTTCATATTCAAAGTTTTATCAAATTCTAAAATATGCAAAAAGAATTTTAATCAATATTGTTTTAATTAAAAAAGGTAAAATAGTTAATTGTTTGAATAGTTAGACTAATTAATTTTAAAAATAGAAAATAGTTTTGAATTACTTATTCAATTTCAAACACTTTTCATATTCAAAGTTTTATCAAATTCTAAAATATGCAAAAAGAATTTAAATCAATATTGTTTTAATTGAAAATGGCAAAATAGTTAATTGTTTGAATAGTTAGAATAATTGATTTTAAAAATAGGAAATAGTTTTGAATTAGTTATTCAATTTCAAAGACTTTTCATATTCAAAGTTTTATCAAATTCTAAAATATGCAAAAAGAATTTAAATCAATATTGTTTTAATTGAAAATGGCAACATAGTTAATTGTTTGAATAGTTAGAATAATTGATTTTAAAAATAGGAAATAGTTTTGAATTAGTTATTCAATTTCAAAGACTTTTCATATTCAAAGTTTTATCAAATTCTAAAATATGCAAAAAGAATTTAAATCAATATTGTTTTAATTGAAAATGGCAAAATAGTTAATTGTTTGAATAGTTAGAATAATTGATTTTAAAAATAGGAAATAGTTTTGAATTAGTTATTCAATTTCAAACACTTTTCATATTCAAAGTTTTATCAAATTCTAAAATATGCAAAAAGAATTTAAATCAATATTGTTTTAATTGAAAATGGCAAAATAGTTAATTGTTTGAATAGTTAGAATAATTGATTTTAAAAATAGGAAATAGTTTTGAATTAGTTATTCAATTTCAAACACTTTTCATATTCAAAGTTTTATCAAATTCTAAAATATGCAAAAAGAATTTTAATCAATATTGTTTTAATTAAAAATGGCAAAATAGTTAATTGTTTGAATAGTTAGACTAATTAATTTTAAAAATAGAAAATAGTTTTGAATTAGTTATTCAATTTCAAACACTTTTCATATTCAAAGTTTTATCAAATTCTAAAATATGCAGAAGTTATTCAAATTGAAATTCAAAATTCATATTTTCAAATGAATTCTGAAAAAACAGACCATTGGCGCTCATTTATTAAGCCTTTAGTCCCGGTTCGTTTAACCAACCGGGACTAAAGGTATGGATCTGGGCGCGCGAACGCCCAAGGTCTTTAGTCCCGGTTGGAGGCACCAACCGGGACTAAAGACTCTTTAGTCCCGGTTGGTGCCTCCAACCGGGACTAAAGACCCCCATTTAGTCCCGGTTGGTGGCTCCAACCGGGACTAAAGGGGGGGGGGTATATAAAGCCTCCTTCTTCCCCGCGACACTTAGCCGTTTCCATTCATCGCGCGCGGAGGAGTAGAGGTCTGGATCGTTGCGGTCGCCTTTCGCCGTGACCGCCGAGCCGCCGCCGCCACGCCGGAGACGTCCGCGCCGCGCACCGCCCAAGCCCTAGCCGCCGCCGCGCGCCCTAGCCTAGCCGCCGCCGCCGCGCGCAGCCCAAACCCTAGCCGCCGCCGCGCGCCGCCCACGCCGTCCGAGCCGCCGCCGCCCGCGCCGTCCGAGCCGCCGCCGCCCGCGCCGCTGCCGCCCGCGAGACGCCCCGAGACGCCGATCGATCGAGCCGCCGAGACGCAGGTGAGCGCATGCGCAGCAGCCCCGCGCCGGCCGGCCGGCCTGAAAAAAAAGTTAGAAAATAAGTAAATGCAATTAGTTAGATAATAGATTTTATGTTAGTTAGTAATAGTAAATAAGTTAGAAAAAATAGAAAGAAAAATGTAGCTAGAAAAAAGTTAGAAAAAATAGAAAGAAAAAAGTTAGAAATGTAGATAGAAAAGTAGTTAGATTTTAAGTTAGAAAAATAAGTTAGAAATATAGAAAGAAAAATAGAATATAAAAATAGTAATGTAGCAAATGTAGTTAGAAAAAATATAGAAAATGTAGGTTAGATTTTATTAGAAATGATATATAGATTTTATTTCAAATGCTATATAGATATATAGAAATGCTATATAGATTTTATTAGAAATGCTATATAGATATATAGAAATGATATATAGATTTTATTTGAAATGCTATATAGATATATAGAAATGATATGTAGATTTTATTTGAAATGCTATATAGATATATAGAAATGCTATATAGATATTATTTGAAATGCTATATAGATTTTATTTGAAATGCTATATAGATATATATAGCATTGCTATATAGATTTTATTTGAAATGCTATATAGATATATATAAATGATATATAGATTTTATTAGAAATGCTATATAGATTTTATTTGAAATGCTATATAGATATATAGAAATGCTATATAGATTTTATTAGAAATGCTATATAGATTTTATATAGAAATGCTATATAGATTTTATTAGAAATGCTATATAGTTTGTTAGTTAGATTAGTTTCTTAGTTATTCTTAGTTAGTTTCTTATAGTTAGATTAGTTTCTTAGTTATTTTTATTACTGTTACTATTAGTAAAATTTCTAGTTAGTAATAGTAATAAAAATGCTATTACTATTAGTAATAGTAATAAAAATGAATAGAAAGTGAATAGATCGAAATGTTGTTGATCTATATGTTATATGGATTTCAGATATGGATTTCGGCGCCGGAAGAGAAGGTGAAGAAGAGATATTGAAGATTATAGGAGAGGGTACCACCCGTGCACAAGAAGAGGGTACCACCCGTGCAGAAGGAGACGGCTCGGAATTTTTGAACGAGTCGGGTGAGGGAATGGAGGAGGAGCAGCCGCAGAATGATGATTGCGAGGACGGCTCACAAGGGACTGGACGTGACTTAATAACATGGACCGGCGAGGTATATATATGAAGACTAGCTCTATTCATGAATCAGTAGATGACGATGTATTATGTGGTATATATATTAACGAGTGTTTTCTTATTTTAGACCTCTGAATCTTCTAGAAAAAAGCGAGGCCCGGCCAAACGGCTGGCATCGAATCAGCATTACACGATTGGGCATCTCTCAAATGAAGGCGAACCGTTGGAACCCAAGAGTGTCGCAAATGCGTTCACACAACAATGTGGATGTCTTGTCAGGGACATGGTGCCGATAAGCATTCAGTATTGGTATAAGCCCAAGGCGGCAAAGGGAGAGCCAGCACAGCCAGAGCCAGAAGAGGGTGCAGCAGTCAACTATGTCACCAAGGTCTTGAAAGACAGACTTTGGGATTCCCTCATTCCACATTTCAATCTGCCGGTCACCGAGTCCCTGGAAGAAGCAGAGAAACAGAAGGAGAAAGTCAGGGAGTGGGCTCTCAAGAAGATGGCTGCACAGTTCAATAACCACAAGAAGAGGTTATGGAACGCCTATGTCAACGCCGATCGACAAACTCCAGAATTTACTGGCCCCAATGAGTTCCTGCGGGATCACTGGGACGCATTTGTGGAGTACAAGGAGTCAGAGCTGGGTAAGCTAAGGAGTCAGAAAAATCAGGCAAATGCCGCGAAAAAGAAATATCACCATAAGTTGGGTCCAGGCGGCTACAAAAGGGCCGAGCCTAAGTGGGATATGCAAGAGGCCGCCCTACGAGAAAAAGGCATCGAACCAGAAACAGAACAATGGCCCAGAAGGTCAAGAAATTGGGCACTTGCCCATGGAGCTGTCTACGATGAGAGAACAGGGAAATTAGTTGAAGAGAAGAAACAAATTGCTGAACCCCTGGGAGCACTTGTCAAGACAATCGCCGAGGTTCAAGAGGGGACGTTCAAGCCGGACAGAGAGAACGATGAGCTGACAAAGGCCCTCGGGAACAAAGAACACACAGGACGAACACGGGGTCTGGGTTCTGCTATTCCGTGGAGGTCTGGGTTCTCCGAAGAGAGCCAGACTTATAGAAGCCGAGAGAGAGCGAAGAAGCAGAAGGCGCAGGAGGAGGCCTCATGGATAGAGAGCATAGAAAGGCAACAGGCTGAGCTGAGAGAGTTGTATTTACTGCAGCAGAAGGCACTGGAGGAATTAAAGTCGCAAGGGGCAACTCAGCATCAGCAACACCTAGAACATGCATCAGGCGACCGATCTCAGCGGAGAAGCAGCGTGGCTTCCACGGAGGTACCGATGGTTCACTACCCCGTGGATGATATCACCAAGAAGATAGACTGTGAGCTGCATTATCCCATGAAGAACATATCGATGAAGGTGGCGGTTGGCTATGTGTTGCCATCTGGACCTGGACAAACCTGGCATGGCCGTGAGATTCGACCTGGCTATGCTAAGGTCGGGGTGGATGCAATTGAAAGGGGGTATGAGTCCCTCCTTCTTGACGTCGCTGGACCTGAAGAGGAGGAAAAACTGGGAGAAGTATTGGGTGGTATAATTCTTTGGGATAAGAAACACATCGTGTTTCCAGGCTCGGCGCCAAGGCGGCCACCCTCTCCTCCAAGTCCTCGCAATTCACCACCTCCCGACGACGACAGGGACGACTACCACCATACCCCGAGTCCACATCGATCTCCACCTCAATGTCAGCCGCCTCCGCCACCTCCGCCGCCTCAGCCCACTCGTAAGTCCCAGAGTTGTGGCAAGTACACTGCTATGTCCACTAGCAATGTCTCTCCGAAGAAATGGGCCAAGATAGCTAAGGCGGTGCCGCCTCCTCCTATCGAGAAGACTGCTGAAGAAATTGAGGCGGAGGACAGAGCCAAAGTGAAAAGGAAGCTCGCAGCCCTACGCCCGACCCCTACACCGAAGCAGGTATATACTCTGGAACAGAAGGAGTGGGCCTTTGATATGCTTACCCAACCTTCGCAATATGAATTGCGTAAGCCAGATGACTACAAGCGTTGTTTGGATAAGCAGGTAGATGCAAAAAAAGAAGCTAATAAGACAAGCGTAACTGCAAGAGGGAAAAGAGACGTTGCCCAGCTTGGAGCACAGACCAAAAAATCAATCTCCCCGCTAAAGGTCTTTGCTAGTGATGCTGGTGGGAGTGTTGCTCAACCCAATCCCGCCGACTTTGCTAAAGAAGCTGGTTTGACTCTTTCTCAATTGCTAGATGAAGGTATCACCCCAAAGGCGCCTATAGCACGGCAATATGAAAAGGGGAAGAGTCTGGTCCCACCTAGGATTGAAATGAATCTACCAACGCAAATGCGAAAATTGCATAAGTGGTACCTGCAAGCCGCAAAGGGCACGCAAGATTTTCTCCTTATGAAAATCACAAAGGACCATTTCTTAGGTCAAGACTTGGTGCATATTGAGTTTGATGAATTCTTTCAGCTATTCAATCAAGACGCGCTCGACAAATCTCTCGTCAGTGCCTATGTTCTGTAAGTGATTCATTATTTCTATAGCGAAGGCGAGCTCCCTACAGCAGGGGAAAGCTACGGGTGGGGTTACACTTCTTCTGGTGAGTGGTTTTTGTGGAGAGAGTGTAAAATGGCTTGCATGCGAAGGCTCGAACCCGGCCTCTGAACTCTTATACGGGGGCGGTGAGCTCGGAGTATGGTAGGTCTCGTCGGATGCGATTGGCCAGCGAAGCGGTGCGCTGTGAACGGCGTAGTGGTCTTGGTCTAACAAGGGTAACGAGAGAGAGAGACGCGCACTGAAACAGGCAGGGGAGGCGTGGTCGTGTCGGGTGCAGTAGGTGTTCGATAGCGCCCATAGGCTGTGTGGTCGAGCGGAGGACACGACGTGAGCAGCGTGAGAGTCCTGGATACGTGCCTTGTTGGTGTGTGTGAAGAGGAAAGGGCTGCGATTGCCGGTCGGTTCAGAACGCGGTGCGCGTCCACGGGCAGCTGGACGCCGGTCAGAGCGACGCGATAGGGCGGTGTAGGGGTAGGTTAGGCTCCGTTTGTTTAGTGGCATGCACAGAGGGGTGACAGGCATGCGTGATGGCGCGTTTTCAGAAGCTGGGTTGGCCTTCTCCTTCTTGTACAAGCCACCACGGTCACGGCAAGACATGGACCAAGAGAGAGCTGGGAGGAGCGTAGCCCGAGTCCCTGGGATGTGGGGGCGGGGTACTATGCTGGAGACGACGGCTGCTGTGATTGGGGGGTCGTAAGAGAGTGATAGCAAGGAGAGATGGGCGAGAAGATTTTACCCGAGATTTGGATCGGTTTCTCTCCTTCCCTCCAACTAAATGGGACAACAGGAGCACTGTAGCTTGTTGCAGCTCGGCCAGAGGGAGAGAGGCATGCAGGAGTGGTCAAAGAAGTTTTTGGTGCTGCTCCAAAACGAATTTGGTTAAGACTTAAGAGAGATGGATAAGAAGATTAACGTTGTGAGTTGACTTATGATTTGATGTGAGCATGATACAAAGGTTTACAAAGCAAGGGCATGAGGAGATATATTAGGGAGGGGCACTTTGATGTGAAGCCAAGTTTTGAAAATCGTTGGAATTGATTTTCAGGAAGAAGATAGGATTTTGATTTCAAAGGGTTTTACATGCAAGACAATGTTTTGGAAAACCTACTCAAATTTATTTGATGGAAAAGGTGCAAGAAATGGCTTGGTTGCCATTCCCATGCGTTTGGTGTACAAAGAAAATAAATAAAGAGATAAATTCTTTGAAATAATATCTAAATGGGAAAGAGAGTGATATGAAAGATAGATCACATTTCCCAATTTTATTTTGAGAAGAAACTTTGAAAAAAAAGGTAAAACTTTGAAGTGATTTTCTGGAAAAGAAGAAAACGGAAACGATTTATGATTTTAAAAATAAATGGCCATTAAGGTAGATGAGATAGGATGCATAAAATAAAACAAGGATACAAACGAGATGATGTTGTTTGAGGTCTAAGGGCAAAGGTAGAGGTATTAACTAAACCAAGATTGGCTAGGGAAAAAAATGTGACAAATTGTCATTGTTTTGATTAGAGTTAGAAAAAGGATTAATATAATTTAGAAGATGGTCTCAAATGACCAAGTGGTAATGAAGAGGATGGAAGATCGGATGACAAAGATGATTTTCTAGGAAGCTGCATTGTCATAGATATAAGATATGAGCTTAAGACAAGTGTCTGAAAATTTGATTCCGCCAATAGAAATGAAGATAGGGACACGTTTGGGATTTGGATGATTTGGCGTTTTAACTTGCCTCTATGATACTTCTAGGCTTCACTTAGATACTATCAAGCATTATTAAAGTTTCACAAGAAATATTAATTACTTAGGGGTAAGTCTTTAATCAAAACAAGCATTCATACAAGTAGAGATCAAGCAAAGTCAACATAGTCAACACAGTTAAACTCATCACACAAAGTCAAACATCCCTAGAAGAAATAGTTGAGCAAGTGCTCAATAGTGATCATGCCATGGGAAAACTGAAAAGAGTTTCAAAGAAAGGAGTAAAGCTCTGATAGATATTTTCGGAAACAAATAGAGACATAAATATCTCTCTTATCAAGTTTTCTCAAAGGTGTTTGAAATTCATTTATAAATATCCACAAAATATAAGTTTGTAAAATAGTGGGGATCACACCACTTTGTATGTCCCTAAAGTTTTATAAATATTTAGTTTTGGTAAAAGCTTTATTTCAAAGATAAATATAGGCTCTTGTTTTGATCAAATAAAATAATCTAGAAAAATGAGAGGTTGCCAAGATAATGGTTTTGGAAAAATAGCTAGAAGCATAAGTAATGGCACGATCACAAGGACATAAGGATTGGGTTGGTTCAAAATCTTGATCAACAAGCAGCTCAAATAGACATCCTTAATACAACATCCAAGACAAACAGGCAAACCACACTTCTAGAGGTCAACACAAAAAGTTTTTGTTGGCCCTCATTTTTGTCTTACTAAACATTACTTAAACTTGGTTACAAAAGTTGGGGTGTTACAGGATCTTCCCCCCTTAAAAAGAATCTCGTCCCGAGATTCCCGAGTGGGGTCACTTGGGGGGGAGGGGGGGTTCCACAATCCCAACATTCCACGTGTTTAGCTTCACTTGAATTTGGGCACCTTGGGGCGCAGGGCTTTGTCCCGATTGAGGGGGCACTCCCTAAAAAAGTGTCCTGGTTGACCACATGTGTAACATCCCTTCTTCTGAGTACGGGCTTGACCTTCATCTAGGCTGGGGTTGTAGTTTCTTTCCGCCAAGTACTTGGTGCTGAGCTGACTATTGGAGCTACTTGGGTGGCCTCCTTGGGGGTTGTTGTTCTTCTTCTTCCCCTGGTGATACTTTATCTTGGTCTTCAGTGGCGGATTCTTGGGTAGAGTCTTCCCGGAACGCAGCTTCAAATCATACGCTCCACTTGCAGCCTTGATGGCTAGCTGAAAGCTTTCTCTTTGGATCTTGGTCGTAGAGGTCAATACAAATTCCAGAGGACATAGTGCAGGAGTATGGCTCCTACTCTCGCATAGATAGCAGGTGACGAACGTAGTGGGGCAACCTTGGGTTGGGTGAGAGGCATCACAGTTGGGGCAGCTGTCTGAGCACCGGCTTGCTTGGTGTCCCTCTTCCCCACAGCGGCTGCACCCTTTTTTAGGAGGGTGTTGTTGAGCTGGAATGGTATTGCCTACTGTGTTCCGGCTCTGGTCCTTTTCTTCCTCGATCTGGTCCCTAGCCCCAGCATGTTCCGATATGGAAAGAGGCTGGTGAATCGGGACTGCACATGACCTTGGTATGTTCTGGATTCTTTGACGATACTCCTGGGCCATCCGGCGTATGTTGAAGTCAAAGTTGATACTAAACCGCTGGCATAATTCCTGGGGGTCAATTTTGGAGTCCGAGTCCATCTTGATAAAAAGGAACCTTGATACTATTGTCTGGTTACACAAGGGGGGTGCCACACTTATGGGTTCTCTTGAGGTATGTGAGTGCTCCTGATACGAGAATCAGGGGCATTAGGTTAAAGCTAAATGCTATGCTTTTAAAAAAAAATTTAGTGACAAAAAAAATAATCTTCAAGTAGCTGAATAACTAGTTTCCAAACATCAGGAAAGAGGGGCCAAATCATCAGAACAAGCAGAAATACATGATAACGATGCTCATTCAAAGAATCACACTAGACAACTGCAAACAATATCAAGAACACACAAAGTACTTCGAGTACCAAAGGATACTTAACAACTCACGATATTTGGGGTTAGCTCAATCAAAACGATCGAGCTTATCCTATTCATCCTAGGGTCATGGTTGGTCACAGATGTGGATGCCTTCTTTTTGTTGACGCTAGCTTGGTCGAACCTGATGGTAGTCGATGAGGTTGAGCCGTTGACGTTGAGTCGGGGAGTCCAGATTTGCAGGTCTTCTTGTCTCGCATCATATTGGTGCGAGGTCTTCGGAAGGGTCATTGAAGTTCTCCATATGTGGCAATGTCTCTTGACAGACCTAAAAATTTCTAGTCAAGCAATTGAGTACTTGGTCCTTGGCGACTGCAAAAGTGCGAGTCCAGGGAAGAACAAGGTCAGTGTCTTGACAGAGCCATTGGTGTGAACCAAAGGCAAAATATTTGTCCAAACTCTTCTTCCTTTTTAGCTGGAGTGGTTTGAAGACGTCCTTCTGAATATTTGCACCATCTGGTATTGCTAAGCTTCAGGTCTAGTTGGGGTATAACGTCCATTATTTGAATTTGAAGTGGGAAAGACAGGAGAGTAAAATCTTTAAAATCCTTGAAAAATTAGAGAGGTAAGATTAGAAGTGTTGAAGAGGGCAAGTAGGGAATAAGCCATACTATTGGCGACCTAGGGAATATAAGTTTTGCAATTAGGTTTACCAAAAAAGTAGTTTCCTAACTAACGCCCATGATAACTAAGGTCTCCTACAGTCAGGATGGCTCTGATACCAACTCTGTGGGGACCCCGGATTACCCATCCGGAATACCCGTTATGCATACAATTCACGATCCCAGGAAAAGTGTCGTGAATCCACATAACCGAGTCGATATCAAAGTTACATCATCCATTACAGTACCAAAATAAAAGTCTTACAATTGGTCACATGACCAAGACTGATAATGCCACGCAGGGCAAGTTCACAAATAAGCAGCGGACATAAGAGCAGCGCTGATGACCCAAGTCAAGCCTACTACCCTACAGGCAACTGACAGGGAGACGTTCCTAGTTCGCATTGGCGTCGTCGTACCTATCACCATCTTCAGTAAAGTCTTCCTCCAAGTCTGACCAAGTTAATAGCCAGGGACAAAGCCGTGAGTACATTTGAATTGTACTCGCAAACCATCTAAAGAGAGAGAGTTTGATATGCAGTATGGCTGTAGCAAGGATAGGCTCTAGTCTAGGTTACTTTCTTTGAAAACACGGTTTTCTTGTGTCGATATAGCATGTCCAGAACCATGTCCTACGACATTCCTATATCCTTAGTAAAAACATTTATAAAACATATTTAGTAAAATCTCTAGGAAGGGGGTAACCCTTTTTGTTTCATAAACCAGGTCAATCACACATGACCACTTCCATCTTCTTGGCAGTACCCTCCAGGTACTCCGAACCTTTCCCATGCCATGGCAGTACCCTCCCAGTACTCCGTCTGGCACTTCCCTCCATTTTCCGAAAACCATTTTTAAAACCAAAACTGACATTGGGCAATGTAGTGATCTTTCCAACCGTCCATGACCGAGGACTCGGCTATTCGAATAGGTTTACACTCTGCAGAGGTTGTACACATTACCCACAACATCCGGATACTCATCGTGTGGGCATCCTCCCCGCATAACAACATATGCCACGACAAGCACCCGATCGTAGTTTTTCACCTGCCCACCTTAGCATAGGACCTACCACCTAGAGATGCACCCTGATACGTCTCAAACGTATCTATAATTTTTGATGCTCCATGCTTGTTTTTACACCATTTGCCTATTGTTTCGTTACACTTAGTGGTACTTTTATACATTTTCCGGAACTAACCTATTAACGAAGTGCCACAGTGCCAGTTTCCTGTTTTCTGCTGTTTTTGTGTTTCAGAAGTGATACACAGGAAATATTCTCGGAATTGGACGAAACAAGTTCCTGAAGTCATATTTCACCGGGTAGCTCCCAAACATCCGAAGACCTGACGGAGGGGGGCCACGTGGCCCCCACACACAGGGGCGGCGCGGCCTGGCCCCTGGCCGCGCCAGCCCCGTGTGAGGCCGCGTGGCTCCACCTCTGACAGCCCCCCTTCGCCTACATATACCCCCTGACGAGAAAAACCTAAGGGCCCGATCAGTTTTCCAGAATACATCGCGATCCGCCGCCGCCGTCGACCCAAAGATCGGGAGGGTCCAGAAGCTCTTCCCGGCACCCTGCCGGAGAGGGGAATCGCCACCGGAGGTCTTCTTCATCGCCATGCTTGCCTCCGGAGCGATGAGTGAGTAGTCTACCTTGGACTATGGGTCCATAGCAGTAGCTAGATGGTTGTCTTCTCCACCATGTGCTTCATGTTTAGATCTCATGAGCTGCCCTACATGATTGAGATCACCGTTATGTAATACTATGATGTTGGTTTGTTGGGAATCCGATGAATATTGGTGTTTATGATTAAGTTGCTATACTGAATTATATCTTTTGTTATCTCTATGTTGTTTATGATCTTGCATGCTCTCCGTTGTTAGTAGCTATCTTGGCCGAGTAGTTGCTAGTGACTCCAAGAGGGGGTATTTATGCTCGATAGTGGGTTCATGTCTCTATTTCACCTGGGGGAGTGACAGAAACCTCTAAGGTGGTAGATGTGCTGTTGCTACTAGGGAGAAAACAACATTCATATGCTCAAGGGCATATGCTTTGTTTACATTACACACTTTGCTTAATGCAATTATCTGTTGTTCGCAACTTAATACTTTTGGGGTGTTCGGATGATATCCCCGAGGGTGGATTATTAGTCATAGATGCAGTTGGATGGCGGTCTATGTATTTTGTTGTAATGCCCAGAGTAAATCTCATAGTGATCTTCTTGACATATCACGTTATCTTTATTCTATCAATTGCCCAACTGTAATTTGTTTACCCAGCATGTTATTTATCTATGGAGAGACACCACTAGTGAACTGTGGACCCCGGTCCTATTTTAATCATATTGCAATCACCTGTTTACTTTTCCCGCACTGTTTACTTTACTCGCATATTACTACTGTTTTCCACTCGATACACTCATAACCTTTGTTTCAAGCAAACCGGTGAGATTGACAACCTCATCGCAAGTTGGGAGCAAAGTATTTGTTTGTGTGTGTGCAGGTTCCACGTTGCAGCTAGCAAGCAAAGCTTGGACGAGGCGCCATATATAAATTGTCCGCTGTTGTCGCAAACCAGTCCGCATCACCTTCAGTCGTCACCGTCTCTCTTCTTCAAGAATGATATTAAACCTTGGTTTCTTAACTGAGGGAAAACTAGCTGCTATACTCATCACACCTTCCTCTTGGGGTTCCCAACGGGCTGGTCATTCACCACGCATCAAGATAATTTTCTGGCGCCGTTGCCGGGGAAGAGAGAAGACTTCTGCGAGGGGAGTTCTTCGCACACACATTCTTTACTTTGTTATTTGTTTTGCTCTACTTTATTTTATTTTACCTGCATTGCTTTTTATATCAAAAACCCAAAAAAATTAGAATCCTTGGTAGTTGTTGTTTCTTTACTTTAGTTTACCATGTCGTTCCCTGAGTTCGTTCTGGAGGACC
Source organism: Dactylis glomerata (assembly GCA_007115705.1). NCBI lineage: Eukaryota > Viridiplantae > Streptophyta > Magnoliopsida > Poales > Poaceae > Dactylis > Dactylis glomerata. The sequence goes on along the minus strand of QXEO01000247.1, from coordinate 8,552,621 downwards.
TCTCTGTAGGTAGTGGTTCGATTATTGGCAAAAGTAACATTGAGGAGTTCTTTAATCACATTAGTATGCATGATGAAGTTGAGGAAAAGTCTTGGGTTGAGCTTGCTCCTAGTATTAAAGTTGCTTCTATCTATTTAATTGACATATTGGAAACTAGGTTTGCTAGTCTTAATCCTTTTATGCAATACATGTTCCTTAAGCTTCATGAAATTGAGGACCCCGAAAAGAAAGCTTTTATCTTGGAAACTTTGCGTTTAGAATTTAAGGATGTCGTTATTGAAGCTAGGAAGGTTCTTAAACGTTTTAATAAACTCGGTTCACCTATAACGGTTATTGATACACATGATGGGGAGGCCGAGATACCTATACCTTGCAAGCTTTTGGGATTGAATGATGCTTTCGAAAACAATTTTGCCTGGATTTGTCCTGAAAATCTTTTTGATGAGAATAGTGTACCAAAGCATGATCACCAAGGGTCTTCAAAAACTTATGTGGATGAAATACAATGCCTTATTTATAAGACCTCTTCTGTTGATCTTAATGCTTCATCACTTGATATTACTTGATTCGCAATTTTCTGCGCCTAGCTCAAAGGCGTTAAAGAAAAGCACTCTTGGGAGATAACCCATTGTTTACTTTTCAGTACTTTTTCTTTTATTTGAGTCTTGGAAGTCATTACTACTGTAATGACCGCTCCTTATCTTGTTTATTTCGTTTTTGTGCTAAGAGAAGCCTCTAATTTGAGTGAGGTAAAGATTTGGGGTTATTGCTGTCCTGAAACTGTTTTCGGTGCTGCACCGTAAAAATTCGTGAAAATTCTCTATTTATCTTTTGGACCTGCGATTTCTTGTGCATATGCCCCAGGTTATATCCAAACTTTTCTTAGTTGAACACTTTTTGATTTGAGCAACAGAAAATCCCTCAAAAATTCGTCCATTATCAGCTGTCCAGTTTTGACAGATTTCTGCCAATATTTGTTTTTGCCACTTTATCGCTTTCTTTTGAGTTCTTTTTGATCATGGAACTCTTGTGGAAGTTGCTACAGTAGTATATACTTTATATGTGGTAGTTTTGGGTTGAAACCTGAAGCTAAAAGAGGTTGAATATATTTTATGCTTGCACTAATGTTGCTAATAGAATTGTGTTTAGTTTTGTATGAAGGAAGTTTTCAAGTGTAGGGATTGGAGAATGATGAGATGAGTTGAAGAATGGACAAAAGCTCAAGCTTGGGGATGCCCATGCATCACCCCAAGAAATATCCAAGAAGTACAAGCGTCAAAGCTTGGGGATGCCCCCGAGGCACCCCTTCTTCATCGGCAAAAATCAGGTCACCTTTCAAAACACTATATTTTTATTGCTTCATGCACTATGTGTTTTTCTTGGAGCGTCAGTTGTTTTAGTTTTCTTAGGTTGTTTAGTTTGTTTGTTTGCTGCAATAAATGGTTGGACCCCAACAAATTTCCTTTGGAGGAGATGTACTCGTTTTCATTTGCAAAGAACGCTCTAGTTTTCACTCTTATAAATCGAGCGTTCATCTTTTTCTGCTACTGCTTTTGGTTTTCGTTTTCGCCTTGATATGCGTTCAGATCTTGTCATATCTTTTCATCAAGGTGCATTTTTGCCTCTGATCTTCATTGGTTTTCATCAAAAGAGGTGTTTATAAAAATTTCAAATGGTGTTGGAAAAGAGAAAAAGCTTTGTGCAAAATAGTGGTACAAGAAGGAGCTTGTGTAGACTGCGGCTTAGGCTTTTTCATGTCATGCTTGATGTCTTTTTGATAGTATGCTTAGTGGTTTTGCTGTAGCATGACTTGTCTCAAATAACTGAGATTGCTTAATGAGCCTTTGAAAAAAATCATGCGTTGTTTTTATTGTATGGAAGCATTATTTTGGTTTTCTCCTTGATGCTTTATTTGGGTTGACTTGGCGCATGCTCACACATGTTAGACTCTTCCAAAGTCGCCATTAGCCTTTATGATCATTTAGTTTTTGACTTTTGATGCCATCATATGCTTCTTTTAATGTCGCTTTGTCGCTTTGCATGATTATGGCCATTACTGCTCTCTTAGTTGGTCGCTCCCAGTCTTTTGCTAGCCCTCGCCTTGTACTGAGTATGAGCTCTACTCGTGCATCCAACTCCTAAAAGCCAAGTTTGCCATTGTGTCCACTATAAATTCATATGCATGGTATTTGTAAGCCATTCCAAAGTAAAATTTTCGTGTGCTACCTTTCAAAAACCTTCAAAATACTTCTCGTTTTGTGACACTGTTTTCAGCTCATGGGGACGTAGTGGTCGGATTTGCTATCTTCCATATTGTTTATTCCAAAAAAAAAGAAAGAAAAAAAGGCACTCCTCCAATGAATGTGAATGTTGGTGGGCACCCGATGGAATCGGTTAGCCATGGTATGTGAAAGGAAAAGGTGGGGAGGAGTGCCAAGTTTTATAAAAAGAGCACGAAGTGCCAATCTCTCTCTCAAAAACTTGCTTTATTTTTGTATGGAAGATAGTAAGAACCCCATTGCCAGTCGTTGACAAAGACAACCACCTCTCAAAATCAAGTTTTATCTCTGTTTTACAAATGAAAAGCTCTAGCACATGTTTAAATCACTGCTTCCCTCTGCGAAGGGCCTTTCTTTTACTTTTATGTTGAGTCACCACCTTCTTTCTTTATGCAACATTAAGAGAGCATAGTTGTCATTCTTAGTGTGATATGCATTGTCCCAAGGTTCATTGATTGACTCATATTGTTGGTTTCACTTGTTCTTAAATTATTTGTATCTAGTCACCCTCTTAAACTTTGAGGTGTCCTATGCATTTATGTTTTGCTCTCTTTGAAGGACAAGCTGAAAACCATTTGTATGTTTTTCCTTATGATTTGAACACACGTTTGACTTTCATTGTTTCATTATCATGATCTTTTGTTTGTGTTCATTTGCATGTTTACAACATGGTTGCTAAGTTCTTATTGTCATGATTATATCTTTCATGCCCATGTTTTAAGTTCTATTGATCCCAGCTCACCAATGCTTACATATATGATCAAGATTGTGTAGGTGCATGTCACCTCAAAAATTATTCTTTTGTTATCACTTACCTACTCGAGGACGAGCAGGAGTTAAGCTTGGGGATGCTTGATACGTCTCAAACGTATCTATAATTTTTGATGCTCCATGCTTGTTTTTACACCATTTGCCTATTGTTTCGTTACACTTAGTGGTACTTTTATACATTTTCCGGAACTAACCTATTAACGAAGTGCCACAGTGCTAGTTTCCTGTTTTCTGCTGTTTTTGTGTTTCAGAAGTGATACACAGGAAATATTCTCGGAATTGGACGAAACAAGTTCCTGAAGTCATATTTCACCGGGTAGCTTCCAAACATCCGAAGACCTGACGGAGGGGGGCCACGTGGCCCCCACACACAGGGGCGGCGCGGCCTGGCCCCTGGCCGCGCCAGCCCCGTGTGAGGCCGCGTGGCTCCACCTCTGACAGCCCCCCTTCGCCTACATATACCCCCTGACGAGAAAAACCTAAGGGCCCGATCAGTTTTCCAGAATACATCGCGATCCGCCGCCGCCGTCGACCCGAAGATCGGGAGGGTCCAGAAGCTCTTCCCGGCACCCTGCCGGAGAGGGGAATCGCCACCGGAGGTCTTCTTCATCGCCATGCTTGCCTCCGGAGCGATGAGTGAGTAGTCTACCTTGGACTATGGGTCCATAGCAGTAGCTAGATGGTTGTCTTCTCCACCATGTGCTTCATGTTTAGATCTCATGAGCTGCCCTACATGATTGAGATCACCGTTATGTAATACTATGATGTTGGTTTGTTGGGATCCGATGAATATTGGTGTTTATGATTAAGTTGCTGTACTGAATTATATCTTTTGTTATCTCTATGTTGTTTATGATCTTGCATGCTCTCCGTTGTTAGTAGCTATCTTGGCCGAGTAGTTGCTTGTGACTCCAAGAGGGGGTATTTATGCTCGATAGTGGGTTCATGTCTCTATTTCACCTGGGGGAGTGACAGAAACCTCTAAGGTGGTAGATGTGCTATTGCTACTAGGGAGAAAACAACATTCATATGCTCAAGGGCATATGCTTTGTTTACATTACACACTTTGCTTAATGCAATTATCTGTTGTTCGCAACTTAATACTTTTGGGGTGTTCGGATGATATCCCCGGGGGTGGATTATTAGTCATAGATGCAGTTGGATGGCGGTCTATGTATTTTGTTGTAATGCCCAGAGTAAATCTCATAGTGATCTTCTTGACATATCACGTTATCTTTATTCTATCAATTGCCCAACTGTAATTTGTTTACCCAGCATGTTATTTATCTATGGAGAGACACCACTAGTGAACTGTGGACCCCGGTCCTATTTTAATCATATTGCAATCACCTGTTTACTTTTCCCGCACTGTTTACTTTACTCGCATATTACTACTGTTTTCCACTCGATACACTCATAACCTTTGTTTCAAGCAAACCGGTGAGATTGACAACCTCATCACAAGTTGGGAGCAAAGTATTTGTTTGTGTGTGTGCAGGTTCCACGTTGCAGCTAGCAAGCAAAGCTTGGACGAGGCGCCATATATAAATTATCCGCTGCTGTCGCAAACCAGTCCGCATCACCTTCAGTCGTCACCGTCTCTCTTCTTCAAGAACGATATTAAACCTTGGTTTCTTAACTGAGGGAAAACTAGCTGCTATACTCATCACACCTTCCTCTTGGGGTTCCCAATGGGCTGGTCATTCACCACGCATCACACCCCTCAACACCGAAGCCCAAGTGGCTGTTTGACCCAGGAGTTGCAAATTCCCCAGCCCACTTGACCCTTCGGAACCCTGCCATCACCTGTAGGCGTCTTTCAATGAGGGCCCCTAGGTTGTAACCCTGCCCCCCTAAAAAGGTGACAATGCGAGCCTGAGTAACCACTGCTACTCAGGGTGCCACGGAAAAGGTGTCCATGGTCGGACTGCCACTACATTCGGAGGCCCCATACCAAAGTGAACAAACTACTCCGCTACGCCCCGTCCCATACCAGGGTAATTGTGGTTGCACGGGTTAATTGTTCCGAACACTACAAAGAAACACTAATGTTTTTCTTATGAAAACAAACTTGTCTCCAACTCCTGGATGTGCATCCTCCTCATTTTCAAACTCATTATTGAAAGCCATCATTGGAATAATTTCCTATTCCAAGGTTTTTCGAAGACATTTTTGAAATCTCATTTGAGTGTTCCCAACCTAGAGTTTTTGCTCCACTACAAAGTTTTCCAAAGACTATGATGCTAACCATCACGTCACTAATCATGGGGAATAAGTAGGTGTCAAGATAGGGGTCATCCATGAGGATGATATCATTTGACTTGTGGAGCCAAGTCACCAACAATTGCTATTTAGAGGCAATAGCAACAGAAAACAATGCATTTTTATAAACAGTAATAAATCATGCAATAAGTAAAATTGGGATAAGATATGCAACAAGTTTAGATGGCTTGCCTTAGTCAGCTTGTCCCTGGTCTTCTTCTTGATATTCAAATACCTCCAGTTCTCCAGAAAACCAGGCGTCGTTCGAATCTAGCGCCGATGACAAATTAACACAATAAGCATTCAAGCACAAATAATTCACACACTTCACTACAGCAAGCAAAACACACATTCACAAGCATAAGCAGGTACCATAACACAATACTAAGCTTCTCCAAGTGGTTTCACCCAATTATCAATTTTTTAGGATTAAATGGTGAATTTAGCAAATAACAAACCCTAATAAGCCATTTACTACACTCAGGGAGTTATAAGCAACCAAACCATACAAAAGGCATATCAACAGGAAGATGTGATTTTTCTGAATCCAACAAAAGTGGATTCATCTCATTCTAATTTATAAAACTTTTTCTATGCTTTTTCTAGTGAAAATAGTGGCTGTTTTGGAAATAAAACTCCCATGCATTATCAGTAAGTCAATAAATTCTTCAAACTTAGGTCAGAAAGCTACTGCAGTACATGACCACTGAAAATTGGTTCCAACTCATTTTCTATTTTAAATCTTGATAAATAAATTGTTAAAGTCAAACAAGCTCTTATTTTGCAATAGCTACTGCAGCAAACACACAAATCAGATAGGGTTAAAACCACTGTATAATACAAGATATATAAACAGGGGTTCTAACAAAATTGGATTCACCAATTTATGATTTGTATAGCTCCAGATTTGGATTTTATAAGGAAAATCACTCTGTGTACAAGATTAATTAGAAGTAATTAAACAGGACAAATTTTGGTATAGGACCACTTCTATATGATAGATATTTTAACAAGTAACTCATAGAAATTTGAATCTACTCATTTTCATACACAGAGAAATTTTGGTGAATTTATTCCAAACCGGAAGTCTGCAGGATCAACAGATTTGAATAAAGAATTAAAAGGAAAAAAAATGGCACGGACCGATTGGAGCAAACCTGGGCGGATCAGGCATGGGCCGGCCCAATTAACTGGGCATCGAATCGGTACGAGGTCGTTCTTCCTCGACGTACTGGATACGTACAGCGGACGAACCCTAGCTGCTGGGGCCGATCGGGAGTTCTCCGGGAGAGGTCGGCGGTCGGCGGCAGCGGTCCGGCGAGGTGGCGGCGGTGGTCCGGCGTGGCGGCAGCGGTGTCCTGTCTGCTGGAACGCGTCCGGAGTTCGCATGCAGAGGGCTCCCACGCGAGGTCGCGGTCGTGCTCGTCCCCGACGGCTTCCTGGCCTCGTGGACGATGGCGACGGCTACGGGCTGCTGCGAGTCAAACGGAGGGAATGGTGAGTTATATACAGAGGAGAGGAACAAGACGATGTGGAGAGATTGAAGAGCGGCAGCAGCGACGTCGACCTCCGCTACTGTTGCTCGGAGTTAATGGCGAAGGCGAGCTCCCTACAGCAGGGGAAAGCTACGGGTGGGGTTACACTTCTTCTGGTGAGTGGTTTTTGTGGAGAGAGTGTAAAATGGCTTGCATGCGAAGGCTCGAACCCGGCCTCTGAACTCTTATACGGGGGCGGTGAGCTCGGAGTATGGTAGGTCTCGTCGGATGCGATTGGCCAGCTAAGCGGTGCGCTGTGAACGGCGTAGTGGTCTTGGTCTAACAAGGGTAACGAGAGAGAGAGACGCGCACTGAAATAGGCAGGGGAGGCGTGGTCGTGTCGGGTGCAGTAGGTGTTCGATAGCGCCCATAGGCTGTGTGGTCGAGCGGAGGACACGACGTGAGCAGCGTGAGAGTCCTGGATACGTGCCTTGTTGGTGTGTGTGAAGAGGAAAGGGCTGCGATTGCCGGTCGGTTCAGAACGCGGTCCGCGTCCACGGGCAGCTGGACGCCGGTCAGAGCGACGCGACAGGGCGGTGTAGGGGTAGGTTAGGCTCCGTTTGTTTAGTGGCATGCACAGAGGGGTGACAGGCATGCGTGATGGCGCGTTTTCAGAAGCTGGGTCGGCCTTCTCCTTCTTGTACAAGCCACCACGGTCACGGCAAGACATGGACCAAGAGAGAGCTGGGAGGAGCGTAGCCCGAGTCCCTGGGATGTGGGGGCGGGGTACTATGCTGGAGACGACGGCTGCTGTGATTGGGGGGTCGTAAGAGAGTGATAGCAAGGAGAGATGGGCGAGAAGATTTTACCCGAGATTTGGATCGGTTTCTCTCCTTCCCTCCAACTGAATGGGACAACAGGAGCACTGTAGCTTGTTGCAGCTCGGCCAGAGGGAGAGAGGCATGCAGGAGTGGTCAAAGAAGTTTTTGGTGCTGCTCCAAAACGAATTTGGTTAAGACTTAAGAGAGATGGATAAGAAGATTAACGTTGTGAGTTGACTTATGATTTGATGTGAGCATGATACAAAGGTTTACAAAGCAAGGGCATGAGGAGATATATTAGGGAGGGGCACTTTGATGTGAAGCCAAGTTTTGAAAATCGTTGGAATTGATTTTCAGGAAGAAGATAGGATTTTGATTTCAAAGGGTTTTACATGCAAGACAATGTTTTGGAAAACCTACTCAAATTTATTTGATGGAAAAGGTGCAAGAAATGGCTTGGTTGCCATTCCCATGCGTTTGGTGTACAAAGAAAATAAATAAAGAGATAAATTCTTTGAAATAATATCTAAATGGGAAAGAGAGTGATATGAAAGATAGATCACATTTCCCAATTTTATTTTGAGAAGAAACTTTGAAAAAAAAGGTAAAACTTTGAAGTGATTTTCTGGAAAAGAAGAAAACGGAAACGATTTATGATTTTAAAAATAAATGGCCATTAAGGTAGATGAGATAGGATGCATAAAATAAAACAAGGATACAAACGAGATGATGTTGTTTGAGGTCTAAGGGCAAAGGTAGAGGTATTAACTAAACCAAGATTGGCTAGGGAAAAAAATGTGACAAATTGTCATTGTTTTGATTAGAGTTAGAAAAAGGATTAATATAATTTAGAAGATGGTCTCAAATGACCAAGTGGTAATGAAGAGGATGGAAGATCGGATGACAAAGATGATTTTCTAGGAAGCTGCATTGTCATAGATATAAGATATGAGCTTAAGACAAGTGTCTGAAAATTTGATTCCGCCAATAGAAATGAAGATAGGGACAGGTTTGGGATTTGGATGATTTGGCGTTTTAACTTGCCTCTATGATACTTCTAGGCTTCACTTAGATACTATCAAGCATTATTAAAGTTTCACAAGAAATATTAATTACTTAGGGGGAAGTCTTTAATCAAAACAAGCATTCATACAAGTAGAGATCAAGCAAAGTCAACATAGTCAACACAGTTAAACTCATCACACAAAGTCAAACATCCCTAGAAGAAATAGTTGAGCAAGTGCTCAATAGTGATCATGCCATGGGAAAACTGAAAAGAGTTTTAAAGAAAGGAGTAAAGCTCTGATAGATATTTTCGGAAACAAATAGAGACATAAATATCTCTCTTATCAAGTTTTCTCAAAGGTGTTTGAAATTCATTTATAAATATCCACAAAATATAAGTTTGTAAAATAGTGGGGATCACACCACTTTGTATGTCCCTAAAGTTTTATAAATATTTAGTATTGGTAAAAGCTTTATTTCAAAGATAAATATAGGCTCTTGTTTTGATCAAATAAAATAATCTAGAAAAATGAGAGGTTGCCAAGATAATGGTTTTGGAAAAATAGCTAGAAGCATAAGTAATGGCACGATCACAAGGACATAAGGATTGGGTTGGTTCAAAATCTTGATCAACAAGCAGCTCAAATAGACATCCTTAATACAACATCCAAGACAAACAGGCAAACCACACTTCTAGAGGTCAACACAAAAAGTTTTTGTTGGCCCTCATTTTTGTCTTACTAAACATTACTTAAACTTGGTTACAAAAGTTGGGGTGTTACACGTTTCCACCCCTACTCTGGAGCATTATGTCAAGGGATCCGTCAAAGTCACTCTTCTAATTCATTTGGAAAAAATTAGTTCTATTTTTTCTGGAATTCTCCAAATGAGCTAGAAGTGGGACTTTGGCGGGAAAATTATATTTCATTTTTTCGTTAATTTTTTTCCTAGAATTCTCCAAATGAGCTAGAAGTGAGACTTTGGCGGGATCCCACTTGCGTTCCTACTCTGAAGTCTTGCATGCCATCTTTTGTAAGCCAGCAATAGTCTGACCAACAATTGGTTTTTGCTTGTTATCTTTTGACCAAAAGTCAAAACCATCAATCAAATTTACGCGTTCAGCACCCACTGATCACAACCATCAAGATTGCCAACATGACATCTTACAAGAACCAGACAGCAGAGTTTATGTTACAAACAAAAGTTTACATGGCGAAAAGAAGAGAAAGCTCTGCGGCTGCAGGCAAGTTTACACACAAGACTGCTTGGTATGTTCTTCTAAGCTCAACTACGTATGTATAATTCTTGTACTTCTATGCTTAAGTAGGTACAAACTCTGCCGAGAATGACAAGAGACGCACGAGAAAGATGCATACTGCAATAAGCAGCAGTATAAACTGGATGAAACAAAACAACGACAAAGTACTTGCTCTAGACTGCAGTTGCAAGATTTCTGAACTCGCAGAGAGCTCTTTGCATTGCTCTTCCAGCTTCTCTACCATCTCTCCTAGTACTGTTGCTCGGTTCTCGGCATGACGAAATTTGAGTTCAAGCTGCTTGTAGTTGCCAAGCAGACATTTCTGCTCCTCGTAGAGAGCTTCTCGGCCCTCGGCCACTGGTGACCAGGTTTGAGAAGCTCTTGTCAGGATGATGCACTGAATCTCTGCTTCCATCTTCTCCTGGAGTACTTGATCAAGATCAGGCTGCAGCAGGAGGTTGTTGGTACTCTGTATTGCACATCTCCATGCCCTCGTCCTGCTGAGGGCTTCCAGTTCAAGTATTCTTGAATCTTTCTCCTTGATCAATGCTGATGCTCTTTCCATCCTTGACTCGAGATCCTTTCCCTTTTTACTTGCTGCTTCAACAGGTTCCACAAGGTGGAGTGAGTTGCTCCATCCATCATCCTTTGCATCCAAATCATGACTTGATTCTTTCCCGATCACCACAAAGTTTTGAATCTCTGCATTGTCCATGGGAGCAATGATTAACATAAGAGCACCTGTCAGAGGTGATTTGAAACCAAGACGCACATGAAAATCATGTTCTGACTGTACTGATGGTGACCATGCAATGATATGGAACCGGAAATGAACTAATATGAGTTTTGAAAAGGCAGAGCTCCTGCCGGTTGCTCCAAAAAAAATATGAGTTTTCAAAACAAGTCTCTCAGCAATTGTTTGAAACATGGTTAGCCGACAACCAATTGTGTACTTACAATAAGGAGCTGTAAACCCACTGATCATCTATCCGACAATGCCTACTGAATGTCATCACATTATAATACTGAAGTTTCAACTAGGTGTCAGTTCTCATAATGTGATCATGCCAAACATAATTAACTACTGCAGCATTAAAATTGAAATAGAAACCATTTGATCAGTAAAGTTTAAGCTAATTTGTCTTGCGAGGTAGAAAAGACATGTTCCTAGGTTGCATGGTCGAATGAATCAGATTTATGTCTTAATAGATAAATCTTATACCGAGCAAAATTCAAGCAGCATAATTTCTTATGTTATACTCCGTCCGTTCCATAAAACATGTCGCTAACGTGTCCAGATACATCCATATTACCGGCATGTTTTATGGAATGGAGGCTGTAGTTCATTTCTTTCTAGAAAATCAAATTATAACATCAGGATAAGTGAACCATGACTTGCATTGCTCAAGCTTCAGGAAATATATAGCAGTGATCTAACTTCTTACGAATGCAGTAATATGAACTGCACCATGCCACATTTGTGTGAACGAACAAACTCTTCAGAAATTGGTCAGTGAATGAAGATAGACTGGGTGAGAAATCATCCATACCATTCTCAAGAGCTTCCTGCGTTCTCTGAAGTAATAAGATCGATTCTGCGTATGGATCAGCACCTGAAATCATCTTTAATCCGTTCTTTTCCTTCCCCACACTCCCCTCCTCCAATGTGTCCTCGGCATCACCATTTCCCTGAAGTAATCTGCCCACCACACTGCTCCCATTCTGCGTACAGCAAACTCCCGCCGTCGATCGGACCTCCTCGCTCGGCTGCCCTTCATCAGCGTGGTCATCACCATCAGAACGAACATTGTGGATGACATTGCCGGCGATGCCGAGACCTGGTTTCCGGCCTTTGACGGCATTAGAGCTTTGGCGATCGGACTCGACGCTGGAGGAACGCGAGTTCTCGGCCTGGTCGGGGGAGAAGGCGGCGTGAGCACGCGGTCTGTCGGCTCGCACGCGCGCAGTCCGGTGATTCTTCCCGTGGAGGGGGGCGGCGGTGTGAGCACGCAGCCTGTCACGCTCGCGCGTGAAGTCGTGGCCTGGGGTGCTGGCGGCGGTGGAGGACTTGCTGCCCCGGTCCTCGCTGTTGTCGGAGTCGGCGCCGCCCGCGCCGACCGAGAAGCCGACGGAGGTGACGAGCAGGCCGAGATCCGGGTCCAGCTTCGCGGGTGCCGGTTCCAGAGGCACGAAGCGGGACGATACGGAGGCGGTGGAGCTCTCCCCTTCGGCGGCCGTCTCGTGCTTCCCCTTGGGCGGCGCGGCGGCGCCGAGGGGCAGCCGGCGCTTGTGGAGCTGCGTCGCGTCGGCATCTGCACGACCGCCGCCAGCAGCGCCGACAGAGGGGGACTCTTCCCTGTGGTGCTCCCGCTGGATACGACGCCACCGGCGGAGCCCGCGTCCTTTGGTCAAGGGCTTCGGTGAAGCCTGCGCCGACGGCCACTCGGCTGAGGACTCAACGGCGCCGTTCGCCGTGCTGCCGTTTATGTCGGCCGGCGGAGATGCCATCAGATGAGCTGACACGTCGAGCGAGGCGGAAGGCACGAGGCGTCGGGATCGGAGTACGTGGCTGGCTGCGCTGGAGCGATCGTTCGTTACACGAAATTATACGAGCAGCAAACACAGGCCAAAGTGAGGCTTTTGTCTAGAAGCCTCGCACAACTAGTCCTCGCATGCTGCTGCAACTTAGCAGCAAACAATTTTGATCATAGTTGTGTATGCGGAAAGTAGTGATTCTTTACTTTTAGATTTTTTAAAATTTTAAAACCTTACATTTTTATATCTCTAAAATTATGAGGTTAAATATATAGAAAGACGTATACAGGAGGAGCAGTGGCAGCGCCAGGTTCTAGAGAGATGGTATTCATTTTACTACCTCAGTTCCAAATTGGTTATTCCTTTCTGTCCATATTAGTTAATACTAAAGTATCTAGATATGGATATATCTAGACACACATACATAAATTTAGTAAAGTTTAAGATAACTAATTTAGAACCGAGTGAAGGGAATTGTTTCCAGCAATATATGAACAATTGCTAGGTGGACTGCGCTTGAGTTGGGGCTAGAATACTTGTGTATGATACTACCTCCACTATGATACTCGTCATAGTGGGGAGTAGTATCATACACAATTCCTGGGACATAGGCGTTGGGGCTAGGATCGTATCATGCGATGTAAAATCATTTTTGGCATCTCGTTTAATAGCCCATGAGACACGGTTTCGCACAATAGAGGAAATAGTGACTGTAGTGTTTGGTTGCTTGGAGTGAACCATTTCATGCAACGCTCATGCTGTTTGGTTGCAACATAGGCCAAAGACCTGATAACCTCTTTGACGAGGGTATGACCCCTCGGTCCTCGATATTGGTCTACCTGGTTCCTGCCAAAGAAGAAGCCCGCTCGAAGGATACATGAAGCCCGCAAGGCCCAGCACTTCGACTTGGAGCAGAAGGCAAAAACTACTTGTAAACCCTAACTGGCTGCATATATAAAGCCACCAAGGGCATCCCCTAGAGGAGGGAACTCGCATAGACTACAACACAATCTCGCATAGGCTAATCTCGCATAGACACCTGATCTCGCATAGATCCCACGCATAGGCTAGCCACGCCATCTCTTTCGACCATAGCTAGATCCCATCTGCGCGCCATTGTAACAACTCCAGATATACCAGCAATACAAGATCAGACAAGCAGGATGTAGGTCTTTACCCTCCGGGGGGCCGAACCTGGGTAAATTCGTGTGCACCCCCTGTTTCTGTCTGAAGCCGTTGAATCCGCCAAGCGCCCACATACGCTCCATAAATCGAAAGCCCTAAACATGGGCATTGTCGGGTTAGAACCTCGACACTCTTCCTTCAAGAGGTGAACATACCCAGTACATAGCACACTAATAAAGCTGAACGACCTTAGAGTTAAACTAACAGTTCATCATGGTTACGGATGCATCACGAGCTACCCCAAAAACCTACACCTCATGATGCATCACAAGTTCATCAACGGAGAGGTATGTGTACCACCTCCCAAAATATTACAGGCTTGGCATGAAGTTTTCAATAGTTCCTAGCTAGTAGAATGAATATTAGGCGAGCAAAGCAAACATAGCAGCAGCATAGGACATGTGAACTAAGCATGGTGCTTGCGTAGCCACGTCCTAAGCTAGATCTTCCTGTCTGCCAGTGTCATACGAGCGAAGGTAGTACCATCGGCCTTGTTGTCCGCAAGATGGTCGATCGCTGCAATCAGGTTGAAGGTAGAGTACACCTTCTTCCAGTTGACCACAGCTGGACGATCGAAGATGAGCTTCATCTGATGGTTGTTGACGATGGGCTTGTTCATCAACTCGTCGTCCTTCGGAACTTTCGAACAATGAGAAGATATTTGGTTAGTTGAGTGAACCATAGTAATTTGAACATGTTGAACAAAGAAGTGATATGAAAAGCTTACCATGAGGTGATGCTTGAACTCCTCCTTGTCTACCATGACCGCACAGCTAGCGCTATCAAATGTCACCCTTGGAAGATTTTTAAGCTTGCACACCATCGTCCACTTCATTTTCCGCTTCCTCATGGATTGTACACCTGACAAGGGGTGCCAGTAACGCTTGTGAAGTCTTTTACATCATTGCAGACACTTTCAGATAGCACTCTTTGAAGCCGCGGCTCAAGTTAAGCCCCATGTCGACTAGCTTGCAAATCCTGTTTAGGGCGAACTCTGACAAATTTGGATTCCACACCATGTTTGGTCTAGCATCAACCACAGATGGCGAGTTGTCAGGCACCATCCATGCCATAGATGGAATGTGTTTCATTAGATCGAGAGAAGGCGGGATGACCTACAACACAACAATGAACAATGCCAAGCATAATAATCGAGTAAATAGGGTTCAACAAGATGACCTACAGCACAACAATGCCAAACACAATAATGAACAATGCCAATGTTAAGAAGTGCTCATAGTTAGGGGAGCTGTATTAAGCGCTGATGTTGGAGAGCTCGAAGGACTGGACGGCAGCACCACCATGCTAGTGCTAGACGGGGTAGAAGGCAGCACCACCGTGCCAGTGCTAGACGGGGTGAAATGCAACACCACTGTGGCAGTGCTCGACGGAGTGGAAGGCATGACCTACAGAACAGACAAATCCACTACTAAATTGACTATGATGCATAAATCGACTATGGTACTATTTAATCCAAGCATGTGTGAACTAGATCTAAGACATGTACTGATAGATCTACAAATTTTCATCCTGATTACACATCTACCACAACCCGGGTTTCAGAGTTCTTACCGCCACCAGAAGATGATCCATCGAAATAGAGGTTGGCGAAGAAGGAAAAGGGACGTTGACGAAAGCCGCCGCCGAGCTCCTCTTCACTGCTAGTGCACAAGCTCCAGCCATAGCTTTGGATCTACGAAGGGGAAGAGCTGGATTGGGGTGGAATGACGGGTTTGGATTTCGGCGGTGAGTGCTGAGCTAAATAAGGGGCCGGAAGTAAGCGGTCGGTGACCGAAATTCTTCTGCCACTTTTTGCCGCATAGCCTGAGCTCGTGCTGTCTCCGCCGCTTGCATCCACTCGTACGCCGCGTCCTCGAAAAAGCTCTAGATGAGGGTGGCTCTGGGGATACGCTCGATTCGGACGTTTCCCTGGAGCATGCCCCGGAGGTGTTTTGAGCAGCGTGCAGGCCATAACGCAGACTTAGGTCAGGAATCAAATCAACAACCTGTTGACTCCCCAAAACCTAGTTTAACTTCTTGCAGGCAACCAATCACGTCCCAAGGCATCAACCGTACACGCTGCTATGCTCAGCAATCGCCCAAAGGATTTCGTGATGGCGCATTCTCAAGTCTGTATAGTAGATCGATGGCAAAACCACAAGCCAACAGACTGCAGGTTGTCAGGCTAGCGTCGGGATCGTGATTTTACTATATATTACTGTTAATATACTAAGAATACTACTAGGATGAGGATCTTAAATCTTGATCATGGTTTTACTGTTAGTGGCGATACTAAGACTACGAAAGCTACACTGAGGATAGGATTCTGACTAACAGGACCACTAGTGGGGACAGGGCCTCCAATCCCGGCCCGTAAAGGCCTTTAGTCCCGGTTTGCAAACCGGGACTCCAGAGGCGGGACTAAAGGCTAAACCTTTAGTCCCGGCCCGGTTACCAGCCGGGACTGGAGGGTGTCCACGTGGGCGCCTCCGAGCGCATCTAGGGCAGGACCTTTAGTCCCGGTTTGTAACACAGACCGGGACTAAAGGCATCTACAGATTTTGTTTTTTGCTTTAGGGTTTTAGGGTTTTAGGGTTTACGTGTGTCGGGGGATTAACGTGATGCCTCGTTTGGTGCCTGGTTTGGTGTTCGGGAATTAGTTTATGCATATATATAAGATTAATTTATCTTACAAGCGAGCATATATATACAAATATATGGAGATCAGAATTATCGGGACTAAAGTCCGTCTATTCGATTACATGGACCAACATCAGTAATGGCCCCTAGCTACACTAAATCGTCCTTTGTCATCTATAGCTTCCGTCCTCAGAAAGGTCGCTAGCTCCTCTGCAACAGCAATCGCGCGTTGCTCTGGTAGGTACTTCTCCCTCATGGCCGTGTACTATATAAGAAGAGGAGATGAATATGAATATCAATCATGATAACAAAGAATGACGGGTAAAAATAGAGGTGTGAATGTTCATTGCTTACGTCGTATCTGTAATCCTTATGCTCAGAGGTAAACGTGTGAATGGTCTCGCAAACATAGTATCCGCATAGATGCGTCCCCCGTGGCTGCTGGTCGCACTTTACGAGAATAGAATATATATAATGAAAATAATAATATAGCATCATAAATGTATTGAAAATAGAAGTATATCATACTACTACTTACCTGAGCCGCTCTAAAGGTCAGCTTCTCATGCTCGATACCGTCAGTCACGCACTTGAACTGCTTCCAAACCCTGCCCGACAAGGAAAATGATTTGCTAAGTTTTTTATTAATTGATATATCAGAAAATCATCGAAAGAGACCGATAGAGCGCAAGAATGATTGAAATTACCCTTGGAGCATGTCCTGCAGGCTTTGGAACTGTTCCAAGGGTCTCGATAATGGGTCGAAGGCATCAACTCTTCCCTTATCAATTTGAATGTCCAACAGAATCCAGTGGTAGCTGCACATGTATATATATATGTGTCAGTAACTTATCAATTACACTTATAAGTGAATGGACACAACAGAGTAAGACCCTCACCTGAAGTTGTATGAAAACAGTATGTGGTCACAGAAATTTTGATCTGTTAGAAACCTTAGAAGGTTTTCCTCCGTCTCCTTGGGTTTATCATTTAGCGTCGCTATATGTATTTTATCTGGATCAATAAACCCAATATTTAGGATGTTCCTACTTTTACATTCTAGAATCTTCATTCTGCATAATAGAGTACAAGTCAGAACGGAACAAGTTATATGTAGACAATGAATTGAATTAACTAAACAAGTTATATGTAGACAATGAATTGAAAAACTTACAGACAATAGCAACTCATAAGCGATTTGTCGAGGGCGTCAGCATTGTACATCTGGAAGAGTTCATCAAAGTCGATATGGATGTCTTCGGGGCGGCCGTAGTACTCCCGTGGGACACGCGCCACGATCATCGTTCTCCCATTCTTTGATTCACTTAAGTACCATGTATGCAAGTAACGCATATTTGTTGGGAGATCATCAAACTTATCTTTGCTGACCAAAGGCGCTCCCATGACAAACTGTGGCTTAGGGGCTACCACAGCCTTGGGTAACCTGTCGTCTTGGGAAGCCAGAATGTCTTCAACCGGGATACCCCATTCAGCCGCCCACTTCTTTGCTAATTCCAAATCTTGCCCCTGCACCAGAGAGGGAACATTCTCGGGTAACACCCTGAGGGGTGGGATCGACTGTTTGGCCTGTTGTCCAAGCTGAGGAACGTCTGATCTTTTTTTGCTTGTAGTTGAACTTGATTTGCTCCCACTTGCACTTGCACGTGATCTGCTCTTTTTCCCTTCCTTCTGCAATGTGCGTGTATAGTCGTCAGGCTTATGGTGTAAGTCATACTGTGATGGAAGGGTCATGAAGTATTTTGCATATGCTATTTGCTTCTCGGTGTATTCCGGGCGGGGCTCGGGTTCCTTCTTTTTCATCTGCGCATCATAATGTTCCTTTGCTATCCTGGCGTTTTCCTCGTCGGTACGATCATAAGGTCTGATAGGAAGATTAGTATGAGGTACCTTTGGGAGGGGCAATAGTTTGCGCTTTGGGGAGCTCCGTCGCTTAGAACTCATCGACGGAGCGTTCTTGCTGGCACGCTTCCGCTTAGTATCCTTAGCGGGCGGCGGCGGAGACGGCCGACCCAAGTCCGGCGGCGGTGATCGAGATGGACTCGTGTTGTGGTGGCCGTCGTCATGTGGAGGGCTTGGAGGTGATGGAGGTGTAGGTGACCTGCGACGACTCGGAGGCGGTGTTGTCCTTGGGGCCGAGCCTGGAAGCTTGATGTAGTTCTTGTCCCATAGGATGACTCCACCCAGTACTTCTCCGAGTGTCCTCTCATCTTCGGGTCCAGCTATGTCGAGCTCCATATCATGAAACCCCGCCATGATTTCATCCACCCCGACTTTAGCAAAGCCAGCTGGAATCTCACGGCCATGCCAGCGTGCATCAGGGCCAGAAGGTAAAGCTTGTTCGACGGCCACCTTCATGGATATGTTCTTGAATCTCTGATGGAGTTCACATGATGTTGACTCCTTGATTCCATCCACGGGGTAGCCGGGATCGCCCTCTATCATTAATCTTCGTGCATCGTCGGGCGGGGCCTCAGATTCAGCCACGCTGCTTTTCCGCTTAGATGGGGCACCGGTAATATCGAGTGCAGGATCTTCCTGGCGCGCTACTCCTCTAAGCTCGTCAATCTGCTTCTGTTGCTCGTTAAGCCTGGCAAGCAACTGGTTGAACTTGTCATTCTCCTCATCCCGCTGTCGCTTCTTTGCTCTCGCTCGGCTTCTGTAAGTGTCTTGGTCTCTGGCAAACCCAAGCCACCACGGGTAAGAAGGACCGAAGCCTCGCGTTCGTCCTCCATGTTCTTCATTGCCGAGGACCAGTGTGAGCAAATCTTTCTCTCTATCTGGAGTGAACTATCTTTTTCCCTCTTTAATTTCTTTCACTATCTAGGACGAATAGTTCATCCATGTACGCAAGATTGTTGAGATCCACTGTTGTCATGCCGTACTTTTGGTCTACAACTACCCCGCCTCCTGTCAGCTTCACCCATTTGCACCGAAACAAAGGGATCTTAAAAGTAGGTCCATAGTCAAGTTCCCATATCTCCTCTATGTACCCATAATATGTTTCCAAACAGTGTCCATTCTCGTCTGTTGCATCAAAGCGGACACCACTGTTTTGGTTGGTGCTCTTTTTATCTTGGGCAACCGTGTAAAATGTATTCCCATTTATCTCGTACCCTTGGAAAGTACATATAGTAGAAGATGGTGACCTGGCCAAACAGTACAGCTGATCTCCAATGGTGTCGTCATTCATGAGATGTGTCTGCAACCAACTGCCGAAAGTCTTCTCGTGTTCCCCTTTAATCCAAGAGTCAGTCTTCCCCGGGTTTTCAGAGCGTAGAATATTCTTGTGTCTCACGATATACGGAGCCACCACGGTGGAATTGTGTAGAACTGTGTAGTGTGCTTGAGAGAAAGAATACCCGTCCATACATACTTTTGCTTTCCTTCCTAGTGTGCCTTTTCCTGTCAGCCTACCCTCATACCAAGATTCAGGAACACCAATCGGCTTAAGGTCAGGAAGAAAGTCCACACAAAACTCAATGACCTCCTCTGTTCCATAGCCCTTGGAGATGCTTCCTTCTGGCCTAGCACGGTTACGAATATATTTCTTTAAGACTCCCATGAACCTCTCGAAGGGGAACATATTATGTAGAAACACAGGACCGAGAATTCTAATCTCTTCAACTAGGTGAACTAGGAGGTGTGTCATTATATTGAAAAAGGATGGCGGGAACAACAACTCGAAGCTGACCAGACATTGGACCACATCAATCTGTAACCCTGATAGACTTTCTCGATCGATTACCTTCTGAGAAATTGCATTGAGGAATGCACATACCTTCACAATTGCCAGGCAAACATTTTCCGGTAGAATTCCCCTCAATGCAACCGGAAGCAATTGTGTCATAAGCACGTGGCAGTCATGAGACTTTAGGTTTTGGAATTTTTTATCTTTCATATTTACGATTCCCTTTATATTTGACGAGAAGCCAGTCGGGACCTTGATACTGAAAAGGACTTCAAAGAAGATTTCCTTCTCTTCCTTGGTAAGAGCATAGCTGGACGCCCTTGAAACTGCCCTGGATGCATGCCATCTCTTCCTTTATGACGTTCCTGGTCCTCCCGTGCTTCCGGTGTATCTTTTGACTTCCCATACAAGCCCAGGAAGCCAAGAATATTCACGCAGAGATTCTTTGTCAGGTGCATCACGTCGATTGCGGAGCGGACCTCATGGACTTCCCAATAGGGTAGCTCCCAAAATATAAATTTCTTCTTCCACATGGGTACGCGCTTATCAGGGCCGTTAGGAATAGGTTGGCTGCCAGGACCCTTTCCAAAGATTACTTTTAAATCTTTGACCATATCAAATACTTCAGCACCAGTACAGATGACAGGCTTCCCCCGGGGTTCTGCCTTGCCATTGAAATGCTTGCCTTTTTTCTTTAAGGGATGCTTGGGCGGAAGAAAACGACGATTGTACGGGTACACATTCTTCCTACATTTGTCCAGATATATACTTTATGTCTGATCCAAACAGTGTGTGCATGCATTGTATCCCTTGTTTGTTTGTCCTGAAAGGTTACTAAGAGCAGGCCAATCATTGATGGTTACGAAAAGCAACGCTCGTAGGTCAAACGGCTCCTGTTTGTGCTCGTCCCACACGCGTACACCTGGTTCGGCCCACAGCTGTAAAAGTTCATCAACTAATGGCCTTAGGTACACATCAATATCGTTGGTGGGTTACTTTGGACCTTGGATAAGCACTGGCATCATAATGAACTTCCGCTTCATGCACAACCAAGGAGGAAGGTTATAGATACATAGAGTAACGGGCCAGGTGCTGTGACTGCAACTCTGCTCCCCAAAAGGATTCATGCCATCTGTACTCAGACCAAACCATAAGTTCCTTGCGTCACCTGCAAATCTCGGGAACTCTCTCTCGATTTTTCTCCACTACCGACCATCAGCGGGGTGCCTCAACTTATCGTCTTTCATACGATCTTCCATGTGCCATCGCAACAACTTTGCATGATCTTTATTTCTGAACAGACGTTTCAACCGTGGTATTATAGGAGCATACCACATCACCTTGGCAGGAACCCTCTTCCTGGGTGGCTCGCCCTCAATCTCACCAGGATCATCTTTTCTGATCTTATACCGCAATGCAGTGCATACCGGGCATTTATCCATATTCTCATACTTCTCACCGCGGTAGAGGATGCAGTCATTAGGGCATGCATGTATCTTCTGCACGTCTAATCCTAGAGGGCAGACAAGCTTCTTTGCTTCGTACGTGCTGGCGGGCAATTCATTATCCTTTGGAAGCTTCTTCTTCATTATTTTCAGTAATTTCTCAAATCCCTTATCAGATAAACCAGTGTCTGCCTTCCATTGCAGTAACTCCAGTGTGGTACCGAGCTTTGTGTTCCCATCTTCACAGTCTGGGTACAACTTCTTTTTGTGATCCTCTAATATACCTTTTAACTTCCGCTTCTCATTCACACTTTCTGCTTCTCTGTGTGCATCTACGATGGCCCGACGAAGATCATCATCAGGCTCATCTGATGCCTCTACATCTTCAGCTTCTCCTGTCCCTTCAGCTTCTGCTTCCCCCGTTGCCACTACAAGAAATGTGTTGACTACTGACGCTCAAAATTTGTCACAAGATCATCATAATGGTTGGTCTATGACGATTTTATGACAAAAAAATGATCGTCAAAAACGGGCGTCGTTGATGATCGAACATGACGAATTTACTGAGATCGTCATAACCGTCTATGACGATATTGGACCGTCATAACGCTTATGATGATATAATATCGTCATGGGCAAATTGGGGAGGCCACATCAGCAATCCGACATGGCATACGCGTGGCAGATGGCCACATCAGCAATCCAACATAGAATACAGGTGGCATACACGTGGCAGACATGTAAATCGAAATCAGCCCAGTCCATTTCAGTGATCTATATGGGCCAAGCCCAATAAGTCTAGCCTTTTTAAGCTGGGCCTTGGCCTTCTTTAGGTCAATATCTTTATTGGGCCATATAACCTTTTACATACTTTTTCTATTTTCTAGTCAATTTTTTACTAGGCTGGTCCCACCTGTCAGTTCTTAATTTCCGTACTGGTCCCACTCATCAGTTCATATTTTCATACTGGTATCACTGGTCAGGTCTTATTTTTCAACAATTTGACAACAATAAAATACCAGATAAGAAACAATGAATAGATCAAATTATTTTCACAAGCATAACAAAATTTCCACAGGCACATATATACAATATATACAAGGCTGAAACTGAATTTAGCCAAATATGTAAAGATCCACAACATGACCATATCCTACAACATGCAATATCACAGGACCCAAAGCATGTCCTTCCAGGCGACCACACTTTGCTCCCAATCTCCATGTCCATGACAGGATCTGTGCCTTCCAACAACGCCACAGCAACCTGCATGGGGCTTCAAGCTTCTTCAATTTTTTCCATTACTGTGAAAAACAGATGAAACTTATTTAGGTTACCAAATAATTGCACCTTTATATTTTACTAAAGAATGAATAATGATCATAGCAACCAAACCAGACCCTAAAGAAATGTCAAAGATCAAGTGATCAACACTTAATGGTCATCACCAAGCAGATCTGGCCACTTCTAGCAAGCTATTCAGTGCAAGAGTATTCGGTTCCTCTTTTATTTCACATATGCATCATAAATGAGCCTACAAAACTACCTACCGGTTTCACTCACACCAGATATACAAACATCAGCTGCAGAAGAACCAAGACATAAGAAGTCTACCAGCACAGCTCTCTAAATTAACACCACGCTGGAACTTGGAAGAAGCATTCCATAACAGTAAGACACAAATTATTAATAATGGCTTGAGACAATCAAGAGATATAAATGTGCAAAGGGTTATAAAACAACCAGGCAAGTATTGTCATCAGGTAAGAACATGCTACAGCTCAGGCACACACTACGAAGTACAATCTGCAATTAAGGTATTCAGTTTGACATTGATGAACAATTAAGGTACTCAGCTTTTCAACTAATCCTTGATTTAGTTCAGGAGTACAAGAAAACCAGAGATTACAGGGAGTAATGTTTAAAGTATGGTTCACTAAACAATACGGACTAACCAAACTACTCCAGGTTTGTTGCTTACTTCCTTCAGTACATAAAGATCATAACGACAAAGCACTGCTAGAAGCAAGCAGTAATTAAAGAAGCACAAATTAAACTGATACCCATAAGCAGCACATGATTGCTGCAAGCATCAGGCCGACAACTGTTCGAGAAGACAAGGAGTAGATACCTTCTTGTCAGTGCGGTGGATGAGACAGTTGAAGAACTGATCCATAAGTAGCGCTAGCAGGTCAGTACTTTGCATTATCTACAAAAAAACTGTAACACATCAACAATGAAATAAGTATAGCACTCTTCATTTGTAAGTCTAATGTTCAACCTTTTAAGAGGATTAAAAGGAATCAGCAACTCCGACAAGGACAACAGGATAAACAAACAGGATAAGTAGCGCTAGCAGCTCAGTACTTGTCCTTCTCTACAAACTAGGTCACAATGTTTTGTTTTGCACATACTAGTACTGCATTTTCCTAATAAAAAATCCCAGTACTGCTAGAACATAGCAGCATCAAGTGTCGTTACTGACTAGCTGCATCCATGCATACTAATGTTGAATCATTACGGCATGGAACATTGCTGCAGATTTGCCGATACATATGCATAGCTGCACATCAATTAATTAACCAGCTTTACCTGTTTCTACAAGAACACATACATAGTTGCAGAGGGGAGTCGCCTAGACTAAAAACAAAACATGAACTCTAGAAAGCACTAAGACACTGAACAAGGAAATCACCTATCTCACAAGGTCTATCTGCTGGCTGCTAGCAAAAGTTCAAGATTTTAAATTGTGAACAAGAGGCAGCAGATTGTGGAGGCAGTAGGTTAGTAGTCTAACATTGCTTGGCTGGGATGGCAATTTAGAGGATGGCTGGGACGACCTACTCTGATGATAACCAAAGCACCATGCTCAACTAGTGATCAGCAATCAGAGATCAAATAGCCCTTACAACAAATAGAAGGCATAAGTTTAGCACTCTTCACTTATAAGTCTAATGCTCAGCCTTTGGGGAATAAAAACATGTTCAATTGACATGACCTATAGTGATACTGCATAAAAACAAACTAGAAATAATGCAATGCAAACCAAGTTACTGCCTCCACACAAATTCGCCTCAAAACAAACTTGTATGGTTGATAATACCCAGACACAATTTTGAAGCCAAGTAAGGGTATGCATACAACCAGTTTATACTCTGAATGGAAGCAACTAGACAGACTGACAGAGCAAAGGCTAGAAAACACACAAATATGATTGAAAGGAGACATGTTTTTCACTTGCTGCTTGAGTATTCACCCCAAACCCC
Organism: Dactylis glomerata; assembly: GCA_007115705.1. Lineage (NCBI taxonomy): Eukaryota > Viridiplantae > Streptophyta > Magnoliopsida > Poales > Poaceae > Dactylis > Dactylis glomerata. The sequence continues at coordinate 8,527,970 of QXEO01000247.1, read as the reverse complement.
AGCGCGGCCAGGACTGTATCACAGTACATCTAGTCACATATCCACTGGTTACCTACGCATCAGATCAATAATTACCTTCAGCTTACATATCAATAGACTGAAACAACAGGCTACCTACGCATCTCTATAGCTGCATAAAAGTAGGAAGGAAAGCAATTCATTGCGGCACGTGGTGATGAAATGCTTGCTCCTATCTACTGGTTTTCAATTGCTTGTTCATATGTTATTGACTTATCTTGTACTGAGGATCTAGTATGGATGCGAATAACATTACTAGCCTAGTAATATTGCAGTATCATTCGAACTTTTTCAGCATTCTGCCAGTCCAGATGTTCAAAATAACTTGGATCTCACACATGTCATTAAAATATAGGTTCAGAAGGCACAGCATAGTGTGATTTCTTTACCGCAAGGCGCAGAAGCACATCGTGATAATAAATCAGCTCGTCTGAAGTTAACGTTACACATGAAACTTCAGGGAGGCAAAGTAGATCGGAATCGTGGAAACGCTTAACGAAATTCCTGAAAAATAATCCTAGTCCGGATGTATACTCGCACACAGATCGAGCGAGGTGCAAACGCGAGTAGGAGGCGGAGGGGGGCTGACACATACCGGCGCAGGTCTTCTCCGCATCAGGTCGATGAGCTCCTGCGCGCGCAGTTAGGCAGGCAGGGTCAGCAGACCTAGAAGAAGAGGCAAGGCGGAGGGGAGTCGCTGGTTCGGGAGGGGATCTGACCTGCTTCTGGGCGAGGATCTGGCGGCAGAGGTCCTTGAGCGCGGCCACCTCCTCCTGCACCCGCGTCACCCGCCCCACCAGCTTCGCCGGGTTCGCCTGGATGGATGAGACCGTCGCATCAGAAGGAAGCGGCTACAGGGAAGGGGGAGGGGGGAGGGATTACTGACGTGGTCGGGGTAGGAGGCGCGGAACTCGAGGTCGAGGCGGCGCTGGACGTCGGCGAGGGCGTTGCTGGCGCCGACGAGGGTGAGGAACACGTCGTTCATCGCCCACCGAACGCGACCCGGTGCTGAAGCAGCTGCACGGATGGCTCCCTCGTCGAGCGCCTAGACCGGGAGAGAGAAAGGGCCGCCCCTGCGTGGAGCTCATCAAGGGAGAGGAGCTGCCACGCCGCCGAGAAGGTCGCGGTCGCCGAGAGTGGGGCGCGCTGCTGCGAAAGATTGGAGAGTGGCGGCGGTGGAGGAGAGGAATGCGGCTAGGGTTTCGTAGGTCAGGGGCGATAGGGAGGGGTTGGAGGAGAGGAATGCGGCTAGGGTTTGGTAGGTCAGGGGCGATGGGGAGGGGTTGGTGGGTTGGATATGCATTGTAGTCCGTTGGATCACCGGGCGTGGACAGTTCAGATGGCTGCTAGGCGGCAATCCGTGGGGAGGGAGCTCTGCGATCTGATTGGCTGGTAGGGTTGAGTTGGTTTGTGCTTTTTTTCTTTTTCTTTTAAGACCTTTTCCAATTTCCAACTAATTCTGAGAAAATAATAGATTATAAAAGAATAGATAATAAGGTTGAGTTGGTTTGTGCTCTACATCTTGGGAAGGCAAATAATGTTGTTTTGGGATGTTTTCCTTCTCTTTGCACAAAAAAAATCATTTTTCATTTTCTTAATGCTAAAAATGGGTTATTTTGTGAAGCATCTACCAAAAATAAGTTTCAAAAATGGACCACCACAAATTCAAATCATATTATACCATATTTTATGCATAATGCATCATTTTTTTGCATGGAAAAAGTTATCTAGACACCCCTCAAGAAATTGACAAAATTCTGTCGATTCATCAGGAGGCGGGTCAAATTTGAACTACAGGTTCTTCATAGTTTGCTCATGTTTTTTTCAAAAAATTATTTTTGGGTACACAACTATCTATTTAATCAGAGATCCATAAATAGTTTTACAAGATTCTATCCCGTCATAGGAGCGGTCACGCTCACCGATTTGGCCGCATTTTGAAATCGACATAACAAATTCAAAAATAATCAAAACAATTCAAATCCTTCGCGTTGTGTCATTTTATGTGACCTAGTTGCTAGGAAAAATAACAAACTTTGAATATTGCCAACATTTCGAAAAAGTGTTCACAAAAAAGAGCTATCTCGTATGAAGTTTCATGGATTTCAAGCTAGATGAGCTAGCTATGGCCATAATCATGGCATAGTTTGTTCAAATTACCCTATATTGTGCATATGTGTGCATCTTGGTATGGCAAACAAAGTTGCTTTGGGGAGTATTAATTTTCTTTGCATAAAAAATTCATTTTTCATTTTCTTAATGCTAAAAATGGGTTTTTTTGTGAAGCATCTACCAAAAATAAGTTTCAAAAATGGACCCCCACAAATTTAGATCATATTATATCATATTTTATGCACAATTCATATTTTTTGCATGGAAAAAGTTATCTAGGCACCCCTAAAGAAATTGACAAAATTATGTCGATTCAGTAGGAAGCGGGTCAAATTTGAACTACAGGTGCTTCATAGTTTGCTCATGTTTTTTTCAAAAAAGTATTTTTGGGTACACAACTATCTATTTAATCAGAGATCCATAAATAGTTTTACAAGATTCTATCTCGTCATAGGAGCGGTCACGCTCACCGATTTGGCCGCATTTTGAAATCGACATAACAAATTCAAAAATAATCAAAACAATACAAATCCTTCGTGTTGTGTCATTTTATGTGACCTAGTTGCTAGGAAAAATAACAAACTTTGAATATTGCCAACATTTCGAAAAAGTGTTCACAAAAAAGAGCTATCTCGTATGAAGTTTCATGGATTTCAAGCTAGATGAGCTAGCTATGGCCATAATCATGGCATAGTTTGTTCAAATTACCCCATATTGTGCATATGTGTGCATCTTGGTATGGCAAACAAAGTTGCTTTGGGGAGTATTAATTTTCTTTGCATAAAAAATTCATTTTTCATTTTCTTAATGCTAAAAATGGGTTTTTTTGTGAAGCATCTACCAAAAATAAGTTTCAAAAATGGACCCCCACAAATTTAGATCATATTATATCATATTTTATGCACAATTCATATTTTTTTGCATGGAAAAAGTTATCTAGGCACCCCTAAAGAAATTGACAAAATTATGTCGATTCAGCAGGAAGCGGGTCAAATTTGAACTACAGGTGCTTCATAGTTTGCTCATGTTTTTTTCAAAAAAGTATTTTTGGGTACACAACTATCTATTTAATCAGAGATCCATAAATAGTTTTACAAGATTCTATCTCGTCATAGGAGCGGTCACGCTCACCGATTTGGCCGCATTTTGAAATCGGCATAACAAATTCAAAAATAATCAAAACAATACAAATCCTTCGCGTTGTGTCATTTTATGTGACCTAGTTGCTAGGAAAAATAACAAACTTTGAATATTGCCAACATTTCGAAAAAGTGTTCACAAAAAAGAGCTATCTCGTATGAAGTTTCATGGATTTCAAGCTAGATGAGCTAGCTATGGCCATAATCATGGCATAGTTTGTTCAAATTACCCCATATTGTGCATATGTGTGCATCTTGGTATGGCAAACAAAGTTGCTTTGGGGAGTATTAATTTTCTTTGCATAAAAAATTCATTTTTAATTTTCTTAATGCTAAAAATGGGTTTTTTTGTGAAGCATCTACCAAAAATAAGTTTCAAAAATGGACCACCACAAATTTAGATCATATTATATCATATTTTATGCACAATTCATATTTTTTTGCATGGAAAATGTTATCTAGGCACCCGTCAAGAAATTGACAAAATTATGTCGATTCAGTAGGAAGCGGGTCAAATTTGAACTACAGGTGCTTCATAGTTTGCTCATGTTTTTTTCAAAAAATTATTTTTGGGTACACAACTATCTATTTAATCAGAGATCCATAAATAGTTTTACAAGATTCTATCCCGTCATAGGAGCGGTCACGCTCACCGATTTGGCCGCATTTTCAAATCGACATAACAAATTCAAAAATAATCAAAACAATTCAAATCCTTCGCGTTGTGTCATTTTATGTGACCTAGTTGCTAGGTAAAATAACAAACTTTGAATATTGCCAACATTTCGAAAAAGTGTTCACAAAAAAGAGCTATCTCGTATGAAGTTTCATGGATTTCAAGCTAGATGAGCTAGCTATGGCCATAATCATGGCATAGTTTGTTCAAATTACCCCATATTGTGCATATGTGTGCATCTTGGTATGGCAAACAAAGTTGCTTTGGGGAGTATTAATTTTCTTTGCATAAAAAATTCATTTTTCATTTTCTTAATGCTAAAAATGGGTTTTTTTGTGAAGCATCTACCAAAAATAAGTTTCAAAAATGGACCACCACAAATTTAGATCATATTATATCATATTTTATGCACAATTCATATTTTTTTGCATGGAAAATGTTATCTAGGCACCCCTCAAGAAATTGACAAAATTCTGCCAATTCAGTAGGAAGCGGGTCAAATTTGAACTAAAGGTGCTTCATAGTTTGCTTAAGTTTTTTTCAAAAAATCATTTTTAGGTACACAACTATCTATTTCATCAGAGATCCATCAAAAGTTTGGCAAGATTCAACACCTAGCTAAGAAGGGTCATACCCGCCGTTTTGACCATATTTTAAATATATCATAATTGCATTTTAGTGATTAAAATTTGTTTTCTAAATTTATTTTGTGGAGAAAAAGATTTAATATTATTATATATGTAACATACATAATTTAAAAAGTTTGTTTGAATTTACTTAGCCTTGTCTTGAATCTCTTCTTTTGTGTTATAATCTTAAAAGAAATGGAAAAGTGAAAGAGGAAAAAAAAACCACTTAGCTCCTTTGTGCAGAGCAGCCCAAATCTTATCTACAGCGGCCCAGGCCCAAGTAACCAAAATCTCATAAATATAAAGGATATAACGTGGTGTATAAGCACGAGAGTTGGTCTACCCTGGTGGCAGAGAGGCTTGCGCGGGAGATGGAGGGCGTGGGTTCGAACCCCAGGCTCGCTCGCTCGGATTTTGTTTTGCCACCCCCGCTTTGTTGTCAGGTTGCTCGTGGGACCGCCCGTCATCTCGTGGGACCCACCCGTCAGGCTGTTGGACCCGCCTGCCAGGTCCATTGTAGCGCCGAGTGAGATCACATTCACAGCGGCCCAAGTTTAATTCAGCGGCCTAGGCCCAACTAACCGAAAACTTCTACTTAAAAGTAATATAGCGCGTGGAAATATCACAAGATTTAGTATAGCTTGGTGGTAAGGGAACCACAGTCGGGTGGGGAGGTTCCGAGTTCGAACCCCCGCCTGCGCTCTTTATTTTGCCACATATATTGGTCAGCCCATGTGGGACCCCTCTGTCAGGTCGGTGGGGGCGGGCGGTAGGGTCCAGATGTCAATAGCTAGACATGAATTATGAGTGTATTACATGTAGGTCCCGGTCGTCCTGCTGGGTGGGACCTGATTGTCAGGTGGGGCGGTGCGTGGGACCCGATTGTCAGCTGGGGTGGGACCCACGTGTCTGATAGGGATGGTGGGGCCTAGATGTCAATCAGCTAGACACAAAATCTGAGTATATGACATGTGGGTCCCAGATTTACATGTCTAGTACAGCTATATATAAGCTAAATTGACACGTGGATACTACACATAAGCGTAAATAGACACATGGACGACACGCTGGCGAAACCGGTGAGGTGGCAGTACAACTATTTCAAATATATTTTAATTTAATGACTATGACGATCTATTTTCGTCGTAAGAGGCTCCGAATAAGGTCTCAAACTGCATGGGAGAGGTTATGACGATTTAGTGCCCATTGGATTATGACGTTTTTGGTTCAAAACGTCGTAATTTTTAGGGCTGGTGGCCTCCCCAAATAGCCCATGACGATCTAGTATAAAATCGTCACTACTTTATGACACTTTTCTCTAGGGTCATGATGAAAACGTCACTAGTCAAAACATTTCTTGTAGTGTGCAGTATCACCATATTCAGGGTATATATCATCATCCTCTTCTTCTTCATTGTCTTCTATTATAACCCCTCTTTCTCCGTGCTTGGTCCAACAATTATATCTAGGCATGAAACCTTTCCGAAGCAGGTGGGCGTGAATGATTTTTCAGGAAGAGTACTCCTTCTTGTTCCCACAGTGAACACATGGACAAGACATAAAACCATTCTGAATATTTGGCCGAGCCACATCGCCAAAATTACGAAGACCTTCAATGAACTCGGAAGTGCGTCGGTCACCGTACATCCATTGTCGTTCGTTCATTTGTGTCATATAATTAGGTTTACTAATACTATTACCGAACATCATAAATAGTAAAATGATGAAACATGCATTTGTATCAATGACAAATAAAAGAATAGAGTTGCTAACCTCGATCGAGGAGGAAAGAACGAGGAGAAGACCTAAGTATCGCTCGGGCACCTCATATCATCTTTATTTTGTGTGAGCTTAAGTTGGTTCATGCTCTTAGGCATTTCATCAAACACCTCTTGTGCATAGGGGAAAAAACCAAACTAGCACACCCCCTCTCACACCTTCCAAAGGAAAAAAAACAGAGGAGAAGGCTGGTGGGCGGCTGTATTTATAGGCAGGACCTCTAGAACCGGTCTGTATCCGAAACCGGTGCAAAAGGGTGGCCATTAGCACCGGTTCGTGCCACGAACCGGTTCGAAAGGTGTGGCGTCTGCCACGCGGCAGACGCCACACCTTTAGCACCGGTTTGTGGCACGAACCGGTGCTAATGGTTCCTAACAAATTGGTGCTAGAGCTCCACGGGCTCAATTTAGCTCTCTGGCAGCTCGAACCGGTGCTAAAGAACCCCTTTAGTCTGGGTTCGTAAGCCAACCGGTGCAAATGCCGTTTGGAGCTCAAAACGAAAGCCCTATTTTCTACTAGTGAGTGCACATACATGACAAGTTATATGACCCACGATGTCATTTACTCCTGCGCCACGCGTCTGTGCGAGAGCACACTTTTTTTTTTGCAAAAGAGAGCACACATATGAGGTGGATCTTCTTCGTGGAGGAGTCTAGAAATGAGTCTAAGCGAATTCTTCACCTCATTATACTTTATGTGTCTTGACATCCTCATAGCATTCATAAAAGTAGTGAGTTAGATATCATTTGAAAAACAAATATTTTATGGTTAGAAAATATCATAGTGGGTTGTGATGGGATCCGTGGCACTTGTACTAGAGTGGTGAGCTTATACTCCCTCTAGTGTGTATAAGATTTTTCAAAGTTAAACCATGTAAACTTTAACTAAGTTTTATTCAAAAATATCAACATATAGAATATCAAATTGATACCATTTGATTTATCATGAAGTATATTTTAATTTGCTATTTGGTATTGTATACATCAATATTTCTCAAATTTTTTGGTCAAAGCTCGTGGTATTTGATTTTTGTGGAAACCAATGCGCATTATATTTTGGCAAGGAGGGAGTATTATGGAGCTTTAGCCCGCATCTGCAAGAGATCAAAATGTTTTTCCTAGCCCCCTCCTAGCTGTCTGAATCTCGAATTTCTTATTATCTTCTCTAAATATCCAAGCCAGCCAAGATACAGTGGTGGTGACAACCGACCAAGAGCCCAAGTGGCGATCTCCCGGTGCAGTGGCGCAACGTACTCACTCCATTCACAAAAGAGTATACTTTCAACTTTGTTGAAAAATCAAAATTTAAATTTTATCATGTTTAAATAAAAGGCCACTAACATTTATATCATTAAATTATAGTATGATGAAATATATTTTCATCGTATAGCGATTTGGTTACATAAATAGTGTCATATTTCTGTGTAGACTCAGTAAAAGTTTAAAATAGTTTAACTTTCTGAAATATTTGAAGTATGTTTTTTTGCAAATGGATGGAGTACACCAGGAGGCGGCACAGAAAATTGATGTTGCTTAGAGCCTTAGGGCGTGTTTGGTAGGCTAGGGAACATTTGGCCCGCATCCGGGGAGATGAAAATGGACCATTTGGTTTCCTGGTTCCCCCGTGTTGTCGCATGGCACGAACTTTAAAGCACCTCTGGGCCTGGCCCGGGAGAAACTACCGACTCAGCCGTTTCTGTGGAGTGATTGCGATAGATGGCGCGGTGGTGATGAAGTAAATGACCGGCCAGTTGGGAAACCCCAAGAGGAAGGTATGATGAATATAGCAGCAAGTTTTTCCCTCAGTAAGAAACCAAGGTTTTATAGATCTAGTAAGAAAAAGCCAATACTCCGGAAGGTGATGCTTGCTAGCTTCGCAACAGCTCCAGACAATTTATAGGGCGCCTCATCCAAGCTTTGCTTTGCCAGCTGCAACGTGGAACCTGCACACAACATAACCAAATACTTTGTTCCCAACTTACGATGAGGTTGTCAATCTCACCGGTTTGCTTGAAACAAAGGGTATGAGCGTATCGAGTGGAAAGTGATAGTAATATGCGAGTAAAGTAAACAGTCCGACTAAAGTAAACAGGTGATAGCAATATAATGGAAATAGGACCGGGGTCCACAGTTCACTAGTGGTGTCTCTCCATAAGATAAAATAACACATGCTGGGTAAATAAATTACTGTTGGGCAATTGATAGAATAAAGACAACGTGCATATATCGAGAGAATCACTATGAGATTTACTCTGGGCATTATAACAAGATACATAGACCGTCATCCAACTGCATCTATGACTAATAATCCACTTGTAGCGAATCAATCCAAGAACTCCACAAGTATTAAGTTGCGAACAACAGGTAACTGCATTAAGCAAAGTGTGTAATGTAAACAAAGCATATGCCCTTGAGCATATGAATATTGTTTTCTCCCTAGTGGCAACAACACATCTACAACATTAGAGGTTTCTGTCACTCCCCCACATTAAATAGAGGCATGAACCCAACTATCGAGCATAAATACCCCCTCTTGGAGTCACTAGTATCTACTCGGCCAAGATAGCTACAAACAACGAAGAGCATGCAAGATCATAAACAACATAGAGATAATATAAGATAATATTCAGCACATCAACTCAATCATAACACTAATATTCATTGGATCCCAACAAACACAACATGTAGAATTACATAACGGTGATCTCGATTATGTAAGGAAACTCACGAGATCTAAACATGAAGCACATGTTGGCAAAGACAACCAACTAGCTACTGCTATGGACCCATAGTCCAAGGTAGACTACTCACTCATCGTGTCGGAGGTAAGCATGGTGATGAAGAAGACCTCCGGTGGCGATTCCCCTCTCCGGCAGGGTGCCGGGAAGAGCTTCTGGACCTTCCCGATCTCGAGTCGACGGTGACGGCGGATCGCGATGTATTCTGGAAAAGTAATTGGGTTTTTAGGTTTTTCTCGTCGGGGGGTCTTTATAGACGAAGGGGCGGCGCCCGAGGTGGACCAGGGGGCCCTCACCACAGGTGGGCGCGGGCCAGGGGCAGGCCGCGCCCCCTGGTGGTGTGGCCGCCCTGTGGCCCTTCTCCGTCTCCTCTTCGGTTCTCTGGAAGCTTCGGTAAATTTCTGGATGTTTGGCTTTTGTTTCGTCCAATTTCGAGAATATTTCCTGTATAACTTTTCTAAAACACAAAAATAGCAGAAAACAGGGAACTGGCACTGTGGCATCTCGTTAATAGGTTAGTTCTAGAAAATGCATAAAAATACCATGAAGTGTAACGAAACACTAAGCAAATAGTGTAAAAACAAGCATGGAGCATCAAAAATTATAGATACGTTTGAGACGTATCAGCATCCCCAAGCTTAACTCCTGCTCGTCCTCGAGTAGGTAAGTGATAATAAAAGAAATAATTTTTGAGGTGGTATGCACGTACACAATCTTAATCATCTATGTAAGCGTTGTGCGCTGGGATCAAAAGAACTTAAACTATGGGCATGAAAGACATAATCTTGATAGAAGAAACTTAGCAACCATGTTATAACATGAGAAAGAACACAAATGATAGATCATGAAAAATAAAACAATGAAAGTCAAACGTGTGTTCAAATCATATGAAAAAACATACAAATGGTTTTCAGCTTGTCCTTCATGAGAGAGCAAAACATAAATGCATAGGACACCTTCAAGTTTAAGAGGGCGACTAGATACAAATAATTTAAGAATAAGTGAAACCAACATCATGAATCAATCAATGAATACTTTGGGACAATGCACATTATACTCAGAATGATAACTATGCTCTCTTAGACGGTGCATAAAGATAGAAGATGGAGACTCAACATAAAAAGTAAAAGAAAGGCCCTTCGCGGAGGGAAGCAGTGATTAAACATGTGCTAGAGCTTTTCATTTGTAAAATAGAGATAAAAATTGGGTTTTGAGAAGTGGTTGTTTCATGTCAATGACTGGCAATGGGGTCTTACTATCTTCCATAATAAACAAGTGAGAGAGGTTCCGAGTTCTTTGAAAAATTAGCACATTGGTGCTCTTTTATAAAGCTTTGGCACTCCTCCCTACCTTTTTTTCCTTTCTCAAACCATGGCTAACCGATTCCATCGGGTGCCCACCAACATTCACATACCATGGAGGAGTGCCTTTTTTCTTTTTTTTTAGAATTAGATTGCAATGGTCTGACCAGCTCTCATGCAAAATTAATGACGAGCAGATGAAGCTGCCTAGTCGAGGGGTACTTAATTTAATATGGAAGATAGCAATCCCGACCACTACGTCCCCATGAGCTAAAAACAGTGGCATAAAACGAGAAGTAGTTGAAAGTTTTTAAGGTAGCACATGAAAATTTACTTGGAATGACTTACAAATACCATGCATAGGAATTTATAGTGGACACAGTGGCAAACTTGGTTTTTAGGAGTTGGGTGCACGAGTAGAGCTCATACTCAGTACAAAATGAGAGCTAGCAAAAGACTGGGAGCGACCAACTAAGAGAGCAATAACGGCCATAATTATGCATAGCGACAAAGCGATATTAAAAGAAGTATAAGATGGCATCAAAAGTCAAAAACTAAATGATCATAGAGGCAATGGCGACTTTGTATGAGTCTAACATGTGTGAGCATGCGCCAAGTCAACCCAAATAAAGCATCAAAGGAGAAAACCAGAATAATATTTCCAAATAATTAAAACAATGCATGATTTTTTCAAAGGCTCATTAAGCAATCTCAGTTATTTGAGACAAGTCATGCTACAACAAAACTACTAAGCATACTATCAAAAAGACATCAAGCACGATATGCAAAAGCCTAGGCCGCAGTCTACACAAGCTCCTTCTTGTACCACTTTTTTGAATAAAGCTTTTTTCTTTTCCAACACCATTCGAACTTTTTTGAAACGACTCTTTTGATGAAAACCAACATGGACCAGAGGTCAAAATACACCTTGATAAAAATATATAACAAGATCTGAACACATATCAAGGTGAAAATCGAAAGCTAAAAGCAGTTCTAGAAAAAGAGAACACTCGTTGAATGATAAGAGTGAAAAACAGAGTGTTCTTGGCAAATAAAAAACAAGACAACTTCTCCAAAAGGAATTTGTTAGGGTCCAACCATTTATTGCAGCAAACAGAACTAAATAAAACTGAAAACTAAAAACAACTGACACTCCAAGAAAAACGCATAATGCATGAAGCAATAAAAATATAGTGTGTTGAAAGGTGACCTGATTTTTGCCGATGAAGAAGGGGTGCCTCGGGGGCATCCCCATGCTTTGACGCTTATACCTCTTGGATATTTCTTGGGGTGACATGGGAATCCCCAAACTTGAGCTTTTGTCCATTCTTTAACTCATATCATCATTCTCCAATCCATACACTTGAAAACTTCCTTCATACAAAACTAAATACAATTCTATTAGCAATATTAGTGTAAGCATAACAATAAATCAACCCTTTTTTGCTTCAGGTTTCAACTCAAAACCACCACATATAAAGCATATAATACTGTAGCAACTTCCCCAAAAGTTCCGTGATCAAAAGAACTCAAAAAGAAAGCGATAAAGCGGCAAACACAAATATTGGCAGAAATCTGTCAAAACAGAACAGCTGACAAAGGTCAAATTTTTAGAGGGTTTTCTATTGCTCAAATCAAAAAGTGTATAACTAATGAAAGTTTGGATATAACCTGGGGCATATGCAATAGAAATCTCAGGTCTAAAAGATATTCTGATAATTTTCACAAATTTTTACGGTGCAGCACCAAAAACTGTTTCAGGACAGCAACATCCCCAAATCTTACCTCACTCAAATTAGAGGCTTCTCTTGGCCCAAAAATGAAATAAAAAGGATAAGGAGTGGTTATTACAGTAGTAATAACTTCCAAGACTCAAATAAAATAAAAAGTACTGAAAGTAAAAATATTGGGTTATCTCCCAAGAGTGCTTTTCTTTAACGCCTTTGAGCTAGGCGCAGAAAATGCGAATCAAGTAATATCAAGTGATGAAGCATCAAGCTCATAATTTGCTCTAAGAATAGAGTCAAAAAGCAATTTATTTCTCTTTCTAGGGAAGTGTTCCATACCTTTCTTGAGTGGGAATTGATATTTGATAGTGCCTTCCCTCATATCAATGATGGCACCTACAGTTCGAAGAAAGGGTCTTCCCAAAATAATAGGAAATGAAGCATTGCATTCAACATCCATGACAAGAAAATCAACGGGAACAAGGTTATTGTTAACCATAATAATAACATCATTAATCTTTCCCAAAGGTTTCTTCTTAGCAACATCAGCAATAGGAACATCATAATAATACTTTTCAAGCGGTGGTAAATCAAGCATGTCATAAATTTTTCTAGGCATAATAGAAATACTAGCACCTAGATCACATAAAGCATGGCAATCAAAATCATTACCATGCATTTCAATGATGGGTTCCCAACCATCTTCTAACTTCTTGGGAATAGAAGCTTTTTGCTTCAACTTTTCATCCCTAATTTTCATGAGAGCATTGGTAATATGCTTAGTAAAAGCAACATTTAAAGAACTAGCATTGGGAGTCAAAGCAACCTTTTGCAAGAACAAAATAACTTCAGATATATTGCAGCCATCAACATCAAAATCATTAAAGAAAATAGAGCTATCATGTCCTACACTCCAAAAAATTTCAGCACTCATTTGAGAAAAAGTTTTAGCAGTTTTAGGCTTTTTAACACTAGGAGTAGGAGTTTTCTCTACACCAATCAAAGTAAGAGGATTGCTAGCATTAGGAATAACATCATTAGAGGTAGTAATGGTACATACCTTCATCTTTCTAGCCATCTCATCTTCTCTTTCCCACCTGGCATGCAATTATGCTAGCATCCTAATATTTTCATCAATTCTAACTTGGATAGCATTAGTAGTAGCAAAAGGGTCAGGCTTAGCAGACATTCTGTTAACCAAAGAAGATTGTGCATTAGACAAAGACAAAATATCGGTTTTAGCTTTGGAAACCTTAGCTTGCAACTCAGGAATAGCCTTGTTTAAATTTTCAAGTTGATGACTAATAGTCCTCAACAGAGCTGATTGCTCCTCCATAGTCTTGGTGAAAGCCCTGTTCTGCTCATATTGTGCCTGCATAAAATTCTTGGTAGCCTTTTCATGTTCAAAAATTCTTTCTTCACTAGGCATTTTAGGTCTACCAAGATAGCTATTATCACCATTAGAAGGAACCGGCCTATAATTGTTACTAGCAAAATTGTTCCTATAAGCATTGTTGTTGAAATTATTATTTTGAATGAAGTTTACATCAACATGCTCTTCTTGAGCAACCAAAGAGGCCAAAGGAACATTATTAGGATCTATATGAGTCCTATCATTAGAAAGCATAAGCATAATAGCATCAATCTTATCACTCAAGAAAGAGGTTTCCTCAACAGATTTTACCTTCTTACCATGTGGTGCTATCTCGGTGTGCCATTTTGAATAATTTACCATTATATTGTCGAGAAGCTTTGTTACGGCGCCCAAGGTAAGGGACATAAAAGTGCCTCTAGCAGCTGAATCTAGTAGGTTCCTTGAAGAAAAATGCAATCCTGCATAAAAAGTTTGGACAATCATCCAAGTAGTCAGTCCATGAGTGGGACAATTCTTGATCATAGATTTCATTCTTTCCCAAGCTTGAGCAACATGTTCATTATCAAACTGACTAAACTTCATAATATTGCTACACAAAGCTATAATCTTAGTAGGAGGATAGTATCTGCCAATAAAAGCATCCTTACACTTAGCCCATGAATCAATACTATTTTTTGGCAAAGACAACAACCAATCCTTTGCATTTCCTCTCAAAAAAAGGAAATAACTTAAGCTTAATAATATCACTTTCTACATCCTTATATTTCTGCATCTCACATAGCTCAACAAAATTGTTGAGATGAGCTGCAGCATCATCAGTACTAGCACCAGAAAATAGCTCTTTCATAACAAGGTTCAACAAAGCAGGCTTAATCTCATAAAAATTTGCAGCGGGAGCAGGTGGCACAATAGGAGTGCAGATAAAATCACTATTATTCGTGCTAGTAAAATCACACAACTTGGTGTTCTCATGAGTACCCATTCTAGCAAAGCTAAAAGCAGACAAGTAAAAACAACTATAAAGGATACTAATTTTTTTGTGTTTTTGATAAAATGATGCAAGTAAAAATAAAGTAAAGCAAAACTTAAAACAAAGTAAAGGATGTGCGTGCGAAACTCCCCTTGCAGAAGTCTTCTTTTTCCCCGGCAATGACGCCAGAAAAAGTCTTGATTACTATAGATGGTGCGGTGGTGATGAAGTAAATGACCGGCCAGTTGGGAAACCCCAAGAGGAAGGTATGATGAATATAGCAGCAAGTTTTTCCCTCAGTAAGAAACCAAGGTTTTATCGATCCAGTAGGAAAAAGCTAATACTCCTGAAGGTGATGCTTGCTAGCTTCGCAACAGCTCCGGACAATTTATAGGGCGCCTCATCCAACCTTTGCTTTGCCAGCTGCAACATGGAACCTGCACACAACACAACCAAATACTTTGTTCCCAACTTACGATGAGGTTGTCAATCTCACCGGTTTGCTTGAAACAAAGGGTATGAACATATCGAGTGGAAAGTGATAGTAATATGCGAGTAAAGTAAATAGTGCGAGTAAAGTAAACAGGTGATAGCAATATAATGGAAATAGGACCGGGGTCCACAGTTCACTAGTGGTGTCTCTCCATAAGATAAAATAACACATGCTGGGTAAACAAATTACAGTTGGGCAATTGATAGAATAAAGACAACGTGCATATGTCGAGAGGATCACTATGAGATTTACTCTGGGCATTACAACAAGATACATAGACCGTCATCCAACTGCATCTATGACTAACAATCCACTTGTGGCGAATCAATCCGAGAACTCCACAAGTATTAAGTTGTGAACAACAGATAACTGCATTAAGCAAAGTGTGTAATGTAAACAAAGCATATGCCCTTGAGCATATGAATGTTGTTTTCTCCCTAGTGGCAACAGGACATCTACAACCTTAGAGGTTTCTGTCACTCCGCCAGATTAAATAGAGGCATGAACCCAACTACCGAGCATAAATACCCCCTCTTGGAGTCACTAGTATCTACTCGGCCAAGATAGCTACTAACAACGGAGAGCATGCAAGATCATAAACAGCATAAAGATAACATAAGATAATATTCAGCACATCAACTCAATCATAACACCAATATTCATCGGATCCCAACAAACACAACATGTAGAATTACATAACGGTGATCTCGATCATGTAAGGCAGCTCACGAGATCTAAACATGAAGCACATGGTGGAGAAGACAACCAACTAGCTACTGCTATGGACCCATAGTCCAAGGTAGACTACTCACTCATCGCGCTGGAGGCAAGCATGGCGATGAAGAAGACCTCTGGTGGCGATTCCCCTCTTCGATAGGGTGCCGGGAAGAGCTTCTGGACCCTCCTGATCTCGGGTCGACGACGGCGGCGGATCGCGATGTATTCTGGAAAAATGATCAGGTTTTTAGGTTTTTCCCGTCGGGGGGTCTTTATAGGCGAAGGGGTGGCACCATAGGTGGGCGCGGGCCAGGGGCAGGCCGTGCCCCCTGGTGGTGTGGCTGCCCTGTGGCCCTTCTCCGTGTCCTCTTCGGTTCTCTGGAAGCTTCGGTAAATTTTCGTATGTTCGGCTTTTGTTTCGTCCAATTCCGAGAATATTTCCTATGTAAATTTTCTGAAACACAAAAATAGCAGAAAATATGGAACTGGCACTGTGGCATCTCGTTAATAGGTTAGTTCCAGAAAATGCATAAAAATGCCACGAAGTGTAACGAAACACTAATGTAACACCCCTACTTTTGTAACCCAGATTTAGTACTGTTAAGTGAGGCAAAAATAAGGGCCAACAAAAACTTTTTTGCAACTAGATAAATAAAATAGAGTTTCCTATGTGTTTGCCTGGATTGTTGTAAAAATCTTGTTTGCAAGAGTGTTGTTGATGGGTGAGTTTGTGGACCAACTAAAATTTTGTGATATAGTGATCATGCAATCCTTTGGGTTACTAGCTTTTTCTCAAAATAAAATATCTTGGCACCTCCTTTATTTCAAAATATCTTAATTTTTCCAAAACAGGAGCCAAGATGACTTTACCCAAACATGAGTATTTACAAAACTAAAGGGACACAGTGTTGTGATCCCACTACTTTACCAACTCATACTTTATAAAAAAGTATTTCAAAACTCTCTTTGAGAAAACTATATAAAGGAGATGTTTATGTCTCCACTAGCTTCAAAAATTATTTGCAAAGTCATTACTCCCTTATTTGAAACTCTTTTCAATAACCCCAAAGGCATGATCCCCATGTAGAACTTCCTCAGACCATTGCTCTCGTGATGAGTTATTATTGCATGTGATTGACTGTGTTTGACCCTGCTTGACTACTTTTTGTGTGTATGAATGCTTTGCTTGGAGGATTTCCCCTACTCCTTATTATTACTCATAACCCCCTTATTGATGCTTGATACCATCTGAATGAAGCCAAGAAGTATCATAGAGTCTTGATAAAATGCCAAACCATCCAAATTCCTAACTTGGCCCTATCTTCATTCCAGTTAACAGATTCAATTTTCAGGGGCTTGTATTAAGCTCATATCTCCTATCCATGGTAATGCACCTACCTAAAACTCATCTTTGCCCTCTGATCTTCCATTCTCTCTACCACCACTTGGGCATTTGAGGCCATTTGATAGTTGTTCTAATCATGTTTCTAACCTTAATCAAATCAGTGACCATTTGACCATCATCAGATTCCCTTTTCACCACACTCTTAGATTTTGAAATAAATTCAGTAGGCCCCATTCCATGCCCTACTGATCTTATTCTTGGACTACTCTAACCATCCATACCCTTGCTAGTATATTTTGGAATCTTGCTCAAATTAACGAGGGTTAGTTTTGAGCTCTAGTCAAAACTATATCTATCCTCTTATTCCTTCATAACCTCTAAATCCCTTCTTAGCACTCACCATCAACTCTCTCCCAAATTCAACCCTTCACAAATAATACCTGGAAATATTATTCATACTTCACACCACTTCTTCTTCCATTACAGATGTTTCTATAAAATTATTTTCCTTGTCTTATATTAGCAAAATGCATGCAAAGGGCATTTGTGCTTTTCTTGCACCTTCTCTCACCAAGTAAGTTTGAGAAAGCTCCACCACGCTATCTTGTATAGAATCCTATGAACCCCAAACCCTAGTGGTTTATCTTCAAAGTTTTCAAAACTTTGTTCAAACTCCATTTCGGCAAAATAAACAAATAAATAATAATAATTCAAAATGCAAGTGTATGATGGCCAAAAACTCATGCCACCTGGCCTAACCTTTTTTTTTCTATATATACTCAAATCTTACCTTTGAATTATACCAAAAATATCTACACCTCTCCAACTATAGCAAATTTTGATGGAAAGTTTTTATTTATTTATTTCCAACGAGAACCCTACCTATATCTCTCTCCCATCTCTTTCTCGAAAATGCCCAAGGGAGTGGTGCATGGTGTATCAGCACCGCTCTCACACCTCTGCAGCCCGTTGCCTAGCTACAGTACTACCCATGTCCCATTCTATTGGAAGCATTGGTGATACCCGATGCAAAACAAAAACAAAAAAAATCTTTGCAAAGATCTTGCGAATCCATTGCAGCAAGCCATCATCCACTCCGCTCTGTTATCATGAGGTATCAGAACCCCACAGCCCCCTCTTGACCGTATCTGGAAACCCTAGATTCTAGCACTGCCTCCTTCACTCGCTCTTGTTACTCTAGGACGCCGGTGGCGTACTCCATTTTCAAAAAGAGCTCAGTTGTCCGAGAAATCTCGCCACTAGCCTCCCCAAAGAATCATTAAGCCTTCCCAAGCAAGCCTGCAGCCTTGAATTGTTTCTCTCAGCCTCACCCGACCGTGCTCTGAGAGCCGAACTAGCATCGAGCACCTGGCGGGCGTAGACTCGTCGGTCTCCCCCCAAGCCTACCGTCCACCCCCGCTCCTGAGACCTCGCCAGCGACTGAGCCTCGCTTTATTTAACCCGCTGGCGCAGCCACCACTCCCCTCCTTGTCTTCTTACTCCTGGACACGCACGCCGCCCACCTCGGCCAGACAGCGAGCGCCATGCCAGGCGGTGTCCAACCGCCCCCCTCCCAGTTAAATCCCAGCCCAGGCCTCCACTCCTCCTAACTCGAACCAGAGCCCCCTCTCTCTCACTCAAAGGGCAGACCAACACCGGCGCTCTCTATCCCCGAACCCCAGCCAGAGCACCGCGCGGACGGCGCCGCGTCGCGAGCCCGACTTTGGCCTCTCCGTCTTCTCCATATTTAGCTCACCTAACCTCGACCCTTTCTTGCCCAGGAGCCCGATGAAAGATCGCCGCGGTTGAGTTTGTCCGTGCAGGTCGTCCCGGCGCCGCGCTCGTCTCCGACCACGCCAACGGCCAGGAGCTTCTGCAGCACACGCGCGTCGCCATGCAAGACTGCGCGCGCCTTCGCACCATCTACCTCGCCTTGACCTTGCCGCGGTGAGCCCCCAAACCCGCAGCATCGTCTAGGTCGCGACCCCGACCACTTCGTGTTTGTCTCCGTCGACGGCTGTCGCACCGTCCAGTCGTGGCCGGGGCACTCTTCTGCGCGTCCAAGGTGGCTAGGGCAAGCAGCCTCTCGTCTCCGCCATCCTCTGCGACTTCCTTGTCAGTTCATACCAACCCTGGGTGAGCTCCCGTCGATCTCCGTCGCGGATAGCTAGCTAGGCGTTCGTACATGATCGCGTAGTTCTAAGTTGCCTGGAGCACGTTTCTTAAAACATGCCTCTTGTTTTTTTAGTAAATGATATGGGGCAGCCAGGTTGGGCCGGCCTGGGTCATATCCCTCGGATCTGTTGACCGCGGCCCATTTCATTTTTTTCTGTGATTGTTTTTAGTTTTGAATAATCCCTGCTAGACTCCAAAAAAAATGTGTAGAATATCCTCTGAGCATCCAATTTGAGTGATTATAATTTTCATGAGTTCCTTAGGACAATACCTACCCAATGGTACTGCATGCATAATTTTTAATGCCCTGTAGAATATCTGTGAGTTAATTGAGTAGATCTAGTTACTTTCCACTCAAAAATCCATATCTGCAGTTTTATAAATTGAAATTGAGTGAATCCAACTTCCAGTGAAGACTTGTTGTATTTTGAGGCACTAGGAACTGGTTTTACCATTTTAGGATGTTTGTCTCTCCTGTAGTAATTATCTTAGTGAGGCTTAGGATTCACATGGTTTTATTTATTGTGCTCAGTAGGAATATTATTTTTGGGTGATTCCAACTTCTAGTGGTAGCTTATTGTTGCATATTGCTTGACTAACTGGTTTTGCTATTTTAGGACTCTTACTCTTGCAGTAGTAATTAAAATGGTATTGTGTGTATTTACTTTTAGGAAAATTTTCCACTGGCAGTAGAAAGGGAATTTTGTGTTGAATCCAACTTTGTTGGATTATGCTTTGAAAGAGCTTTCCAGAGCACTTTACCTCATATTTTTCTGAGATTCAGAGAATATTTGAGGAATATTTTGGTGCTCTAGTGCTATTCCCTATTGTTTAATTCATAGGAAATCAACCCTAAATTGTTTTTCAGTAAATCCAACTTTGTTAGATTCTTAAGATTGTTGTCAACCTGCATTTGAGATGAGTGTGCTGATTACTTCATTTGTGGCCTGCATGCTTGAATTGGTTGCTAAGTGGTGGTGTTCACATCAATTTAAGAAACCCTAGATTCTAGTAGGCTTAATTTGTTAATTAAGAACCTTTAAAACTTTGTTTGTTTTCTAAACTTGTTTGATTCTGGTACTCTTTGATGAGATGGTATGAGTGCTGAAATGCTTGTGACTTGTGTATGCATGTATGCTTATTGTGTGTTTTTATTTTTCTGGCGATAGAATCGAACGAGGAGTGTACCGAGGAGGAAGAAATCTTTGTTTATCAAGAAGAAAAAGACCAGGGACAAGCTACCAAGGCAAGCCATCTATTCTTGATGCATATCTGAACCTATCTATTCACTTGCATGTTTCTTAAAGGTTTATTCAAATGCATGGTTTTATTATTGCTATTGCTCCTAGATAGCAATTGTTGGCGACTCGGCTCCACGGGTCATGTATTATCATCCTCATGGGATGACACTTTATTTCCCTACCCATATACCCCTTGATTTAGTGGCACGATGGTCAGCATCGTAGCCTTTGATAAACCTTGTAGTGGAGCAAAAACTCTAGGATGGGAACACTCAAAGAAAGTTTCGAAATATGCTTTCGAAAACCTTGGAGTAGTATCTACTCCACTGAGATGTTTTCAAAAATGGCTTTGGACAAATAAAGTTGGACTTGGAGTAAAAAGGAGTTGTGGTTTTAAAAGAAAAGACATTGGTGATTATGTACTCACCCGGGGCAATTAATCTGTGCAACCACATTACCCTGGTATGGGACAGGGCTTAGCCTGAAGTTTGTTTGCTTTAGTGCGGGGAGCCTCATACTCCCTCCGTTTAGAAATATAAGATGTTTTAGCTTTGTGAAGTGGGTGTATCTAGACATCCTTTAGTGTATAGATTCGAACGAACCTATACACTAAAAGATGTCTAGGTACACTCACTTCACAAAACTAAAACATCTTATATTTCCGAACGGAGGGAGTACTATATAAGGGTCTGGAGGACCCCGGAATCTGGGTTGTCGCAAGTGGTGGGCAATAGTGTAGCGGGCCCGCCAATAGGCTACCCGTCTGGTAGACACTTGGGTTTCTCCCGCCGTGGCACTGGAACTACGCTCGACGGAGGTAGACGGCCAGGGTTTGCCGGGGATGTATACTCCACAGGGTAGGCACCCGTACTAAGGTGGATGAATGGAAGGCTCTGATCGGGTGCTTGTCGTGGCATAGGATGCTATGCGGGGATGATGCCCACACGATGAGTATTCGGATGGTGTGGGTAAAGTGTACAACCTCTGCAGAGTGTAAATCTATTCGAATAGTCGAGTCCTCGGTCATGGACGGTTGAACTGGCTGTTGCCTAACCCAATGTCAAGTTTTGGTTTTACAAGAATGTTTTCGGGAAAAATGGAGAAAGGTGCTGGACGAAGTACTCGGAGGGTACTACCGTGGCACGTGCTTGGTTTCGGAGTACTTGGAGGGTACTGCCGAAGGTGGAAAGTGGTCATGTGTGATTGACCGGAACTAATATGGAGGGTGGTCATGTTTGATTGACCCCCGGCTCTTCTCTTGAAAATGAGTTCCCCCTTCCCTAGAGCTTTTCTATCGATGTTTTATAAAAACTCTTCTTTAATAAGGATATAGAGATGTCATATGACACGCTATATCGACACAAGAAATTGACTAGACAGGAAAAACTAGATTAGAGCCTTTCTCCTTGCTACAGCCAAACTGCATATTTGTCCTCTCCCCTTTAGATGGTTTGCGAGTACAATTCAAATGTACTCACGGCTTTGTCCCTGGCTATTAACTTGGTCAGACTATGAAGAAGACTGCGAGGAAGGTGACGATGGTTGCGATGATGCTGGTGCGAACTAGGAACGTCTCCCAGTCAGTTGCCTGTAGGGTAGTAGGCATGACGTGGGACATCAACGCTGCTTGGTATTCGCTGCTTAGTTTGTAAACTTGCCCTGCGTGGCATTATCAGTCTTGGTCATGTGACCAATTGTAAGCCTTTATATTCGGTACTGTAATGGATGATGTAACTTTGATATCAGCTCGGTTATGTGGACTCACGACATACTGATCATGGGATCGTGAGTTGTATGCATAACGGGAATTCCGGGTGGTAAACCGGGGTCCCCACAACTAAGCAATTGGTGTACAAACAAGCATGGAGCATCAAAAATTATAGATACGTTTGAGACGTATCATGGAGCTAGGATCGTTGTCGTGCAAAGGTTGCACGAGTGCGGAAGGCAGAGCGAAACGCCGTGTCATTTTGGGGACACGCGCCATAACCTCTCTCACCACTCACTCCTCCTCTCATTCTCTCTATGTTCACTCTCACCCCAAAATGTCAAATCGCATGGTCGGCGGTTGCACTACCGTGGCCAAATCTGCCGCATCACCGCAAGCAGAAGGAGAGGGACAGAAGGGGAGACGATGGCAACCTTGACCTAGACCATGTCGCCGACATCGACCAAGATCTGCAGTTTGGCCTCATCCTCGTCCTCGACCTCGACCACGTTGACCTCGACCTCGACCCCAGTAATGGCAGTACACATCTTTTACCATTCTCTCCCTCACTTGTTCATCATAGATCTACCTGCACACACACGCTATGCACAATGGTATGTGACATGCAAATTAGATCTATTAGGTTTTTCTTGATCTTCATACTTTCTTTGTTGTTCTTCTTGATTTAGGACAAGGAAGAAGGGTATTTAGATGTTCACGGTTTGGATTCGCTTTGATCTGATACTTGTGCTTTGCATGTATGGAACTCCATTTTTAGATCGGATGTAGCATGCATCCAGTAGTTATTGTAGATCGATCAGATGCAAAGTTGAGAACTGGTTTTTACGAGCACTAGCATGTTATAGCTCTATAGATCGATGCAAACTTTAGATGCTAGTGGTAGAACGTATAGAAATTGGCCAATGATTAGAGCAGTGATGCAAAGTTATGTGGGATGTTGATCATCTATCAACTTTTAAGCTATACCCGTAGTACTATTGCTTAGTACTTGCTAAATGTTTGATTATCTCATTAACTAATTTGTGCACATTTCATATGAGGCATGCTAGTTTTGTTGCTGCCCGATGACATGCCAATGATTATATTGAGTACCCATTATAAGCTAAGGATGATCTACAACCTAGGTCCTTGCAAAACCACAAATGTATTGCATGATCCTGGGTTGTAGGGAATCTCTTCGCTAATGGATGCCACTCATATGTATGAGAGGTGATACGTCTCCAACGTATCTATAATTTTTGATACTCCATGCTTGTTTTTACACCATTTATCTACTGTTTCGTTACACTTCGTGGCACTTTTATGCATTTTCCGGAACTAACCTACTAACAAGTCACCACAGTGCCAGTTTTCTGTTTTCTGCTGCTTTTGTGTTTCAGAAGTGCTACAGAGGAAATATTCTCGGAATTGGACAAAACAAGTTCCTGAAGTCTTATTTTCCCCGGAAGATTCCAGAGATCCGAAGAGGAGTTGGAGGGGGGCCACGAGGGCCCCACACACCAGGGCGGCGCGGCCTAGCCCCTAGTCGCGCCCCCTATGTGTGAGGGTGCCTCGGTCCACCTCTAACGATGCCCCTTCGCCTATGAAGACCCCCCCGACGGAAAAAACCTAAGAACCCGATCACTTTTCCAGAACACATCGCGATCCGCCGCCGCCATCGACCCAAAGATCGAGAGGGTCCAGAAGCTCTTCCCGGCACCCTGCCGGAGAGGGGAATCGCCACCGGAGGTCTTCTTCATCGCCATGCTTGCCTCCGGAGCGATGAGTGAGTAGTCTACCTTGGACTATGGGTCCATAGCAGTAGCTAGATGGTTGTCTCCTCCACCATGTGCTTCATGTTTAGATCTCAGGAGCTGCCCTACATGATTGAGATCACCGTTATGTAATTCTACATGTTGTGTTTGTTGGGATCCGATGAATATTGGTGTTATGATTGAGTTGCTATACTGAAATATATCTTATGTTATCTCTATATTGTTTATGATCTTGCATGCTCTCCGTTGTTAGTAGCTATTTTGGCCGAGTAGTTGCTAGTGACTCCAAGAGGGGGTATTTATGCTCGATAGTGGGTTCATATCTCTATTTAACCTGGGGGAGTGACAGAAAGCTCTAAGGTTGTAGATGTGTTGTTGCTACTAGAGAGAAAACAACATTTATATGCTCGAGGGCATATGCTTTGTTTACATTACACACATTGCTTAATGCAATTTTCTGTTGTTCGCAACTTAATACTCATGGGGTGTTCGGATGATATCCCCGGGAGTGGATTATTAGCCATAGATGCAGTTGGATGGCGGTCTATGTATTTTGTTGTAATGCCCAGAGTAAATCGCATAGTGATCTTCTTGACATATCACGTTTATCTTTATTCTATCAATTGCCCAACTATAATTTGTTTACCCAGCATGTGTTATTTATCTTATGGAGAGACACCACTAGTAAACTGTGGACCCCGGTCCTATTTCCATCATATTGCTATCACCTGTTTACTTTACTCGCACTGTTTACTTTACTCGCATACTTTCACTGCTTTCCACTCGATATGCTCATACCCTTTGTTTCAAGCAAACCGGTGAGATTGACAACCTCATCGCAAGTTGGGAACAAAGTATTTGGTTGTGCTGTGTGCAGGTTCCACGTTTCTGCTAGCAAAGCAAAGCTTGGACGAGACGCCATATATAAATTGTTCGAAGCTGTCGCT
The DNA here is from genome assembly GCA_007115705.1 of Dactylis glomerata. Classification (NCBI taxonomy): domain Eukaryota; kingdom Viridiplantae; phylum Streptophyta; class Magnoliopsida; order Poales; family Poaceae; genus Dactylis; species Dactylis glomerata. The sequence goes on along the minus strand of QXEO01000247.1, from coordinate 8,503,106 downwards.
AAGCCAGTCCGCATTACCTTCAGTCGTTTGTCTCTCCTCTCCTGAACGATAAACCTTGGTTTCTTACTGAGGGAAAATCTTGCTGCTATATTCATCATACCTTCCTCTTGGGGTTCCTAATGGGCTGGTCATCAACCAGGCATCAAGAGGCTGTTTTTTTGTGCGTGTTATATTGGCCACTGATTGAATGGGTCACCCTAATGAGACCACAACGTTGCTATTCAACCTTGTACATTGCACCAACACTGGTCCTTGTGCATTGTCTTTGGTTGAATAGCATCAATCATAGTGTTGACTATGGTTTTTATTATGAGGCATGTGACCATATGTTTGGCATTATTGCATGAGTTCTTATTTTGCCAATGATTGAAATAAATGTGTCAGAATGCAAGACAAGGAGTTGTCCATAAACATAGTCCTATGTGCAAGAAAATTGCTTGCACACTAGACTTTGTCTATGGACAATCCCGTTGCATTTTGTGTGAACCCATATATGAGGCGTTCTTTGATCTTTCTTCATGTGTGCCTATGATGATATGCACACACACTTGCAAGTTCGTAATCATAGGTTGGAGTGACTAGAACCAGATGATGTGCACAAACTCATTGGTTATGTCACCCTTTGGTTCTAGTCGCCCAAGCCCTACCAACATATGTGCACCCTGTAATTGAGGCTTGCTTCTTTCTTTTGCAGGCTCAGATCAAACTAGGTGCACCTGTGGAGGTTGCCAGTGAGAGTTCAAGCAAAAGGCCACGAGGAAGGCTAGCCAACATAGGCCACTTCCACGAGGAGGCGGGTCTGGAGAACTTCATCCCGGTCATCTTCAATCCTACCTTGGGCATGCTCCAAATCCCTTCCAAGTTCGTCGTAGCTTCGGACCCATCCTTGAAAAGATCACAGTCCTCACCAACACCGGGTGTAGCTAGAGGATGACCACCAATTTTGATGGCGGGATGGTCATTATCGATTATGGGTGAGCAGCCTTTGCCATTGCACATGAACTAAGGTTTGGATACTTCCTCACCTTCCACAAGGAAGCTCCGGCCGTGTACCGAGTGGTCATCTTCAGCTACACTTGCATTGAGGTCATGACCAGGTGCCTGGACCATGGAGATGCCACGAGGTTGATCATGGAAGAGGAAGATGTTTGAAGCTACCGTCGATGTGTAGTGGTCGTTTCTGATCTATGGTATTCTCGTCTCTGAACTATGGTAGTGGCATCTCCAAACTATGGTTGTGTCGGTCCTGTACTATCGTTGTGTTGGTATTTGAAATCCTATCGATGTTTCTAAATTGAAGTGTTTTGAACTTTCATGTTGTGTGTTGTCCATTAGTCTGGTAACCTCACCACACATGAGAATAGCTTACCAGACTCAGTGTCGAGGTGCCAAACGAAACAACGGGCTACTATTTTTGGCTGCTCCATGGCCTTCTAACCGGGCAACCAAATAGCCCTTGCCCAAATCTCCACTGAGCGGAAAAATCCCTTCACAAGCAACCAAACAGATCGCTAATTTTGGCCCCTGGCTCGTTTTGAACGGGCTATGGACTTTCGAACCTGCCTCTAGTGAGCTCCAAAATCGATCCCTTAGAGCATCTCCACCGGTAGGCCCAAAAAACTGACCGGCGCCATGCATGCCGGCGCTAATTTGGGGTGTCTAGCAGCCGCTCCCTAATTATTGGGGAGCTTGCCCCCCCACCGGTGGTCCTCCCAAGTGAGAAAAGTAGCTGAGAGAGAGGGCTGAGGAGTGGGGGCAGGTGGCATTTTTTACACAGGATTTGGTGTCTGGCGCTCCCGATAGAACCCCGCCGGCGTGGGAGTTGCTTGGGACCGCCGGCGCTTTTTTTTGGAACCAAGATGACGCCGACAGTTTTTTAGGACCGCGGGTGTGACCATGTTTTTGACCCCGACCCCAAATAATTAGCCGGAGGCGTTTTGAGAGCCGTTTTGAGCTTCCCGGTGGAGATGCTCTTAGAGCCGGGACCAGTCTACACGAAAGGATTGCCGAAACAGGCTTTCACCCCGCTTTATAAATAAAGCCCAACAGCCAAACCGATACAAAGTGATGAGGGAAACCTCTTACAACACACAAACATATCAAAGATAAAACAATAAAAGCTAAGAAGCATCAAGCTTGCCACCAAAGACGCCGGCGAGAACAAGAGAACCAGGGCTCCACGACAACGCCCCCAAGGAGGTAACGACACAATAAAGCGACGCCGTCATCGAGACCACAAGGTCTTGGGCTTTCACCCGGAGCCCTAATACGGAGAGGGTAGCCGCAACAACGCCCTCAAGAGGGTCACGACACCCGCGGGCGTCGCCGTCATTGGCGCCGGAGCGCTTGGCTTTCGCCGGAAAAACCCTCCCCGCACTTGGAACCTTAGACCACCGACACGCTTCGAACTGAGCTTCCCACACATGACCTGGACGGTGTCGTCACCGCCAACACCAGGAGACCCCAACGCCCACTCCTCGCCACCCACGTGGTCCAAAGAGATGAGCCATCACCACCGCAACGCCGCCCTGCCGTCAAGATGCCCGTGCAGTCCACCTTCCAGGGCCGCCGCCCCGGCATCCGCGGACTCGCGCCCGTGCAACGAGATCCATCATGCAGCCTGCAAGGTGTTGAGGGTACGAACGGTCAAAACCCGGGGGCAGCCGCGGAACAACCATCCGGAGGAGACCGTCCTCCACCGCCGTAGGCAGTTGCCGACCGGACGTGGTAGCAGGGACACACCAGGCTCTCTGCCCGGCCGGGCTCAGATCGAGCCCGTGAAGTCCCCGCCGCCGCGCTGCTACAGGAAAGATGCCGCCTTGCCGACCCCTTTGCTCGCCCCGCCCCACCTTAACACCTCGCCACGACCAGCACCGACATCCACTGCCGAGGGACGACTTCCTTGCCACCCCCGATCCTGGCCACCACAGGCCCACCTGGCCCGTGGCAGACCCAGATCGGGCCTGACTCAGCGTGCCGCCCGAAGGGGAGAGGACATCGTCGGCATCCCCGCCGCCAAGATCCGCCGCACAGCCTCCCAGAGGACCACCCCGCCCGCCGGAGGCCCCCGTCCCTGTAGAAGCTAGTCATCAGAGCGCCGCCTAGCTTCGCCGCCTTGACCACGAGGGGCCACCTCGACCGCGGCTCACCGGCCCACCGCGCGAGGGACTCGTCGACCCGCCGCTGTAGTACCACGCCACCAGAGCGATGCAGCCCCGCGCTGACCTCCTCACGGGCGGGAACCAGGAGATCCGCCGCCGCCGCCGGCGACGGGGGGGAGGGTAGAGGGGAGGGGGTGGAGAGGAAAGGGGAGGGTTCGCCCCCTGGTCGCCCGCGGGGGCGACCGAGGAGGTCGGGAAGAGTTCATGTTTGGGAGCTTTCTGGCCATCTCACCTGAAGCTGATCGTTCAGCTACATTGATAAATAGCCAAGCCGAGATCGCGATTCAGCTACATTAATTGGCGCCAAACCGAGACCATTCGGAATAAACTCAACGGATCGAAAATAGTAGGAGTTACTCGCATAGAGTCGCCATAGTATTTTCGGAACAAGTATACAACGGATCGATAGTACAACCACTCTACTCACTCAAAATCTTATTGAAAACTGTAAACCACCAGACGCTTCACATGCTAGCGCTGATAAAAAAAAGTAATCAATTAAAGTGGCACGCACGCAGAATAGATCGTCATATATAACGGATCAGACGAGGCGGCGGCAGATGGTGACACCATCGGCGATAGCGAGCTGGCAGACCTCGATGCGCGGGTCAGCGGCGAGCTTGGCGTTGAGGTCCCTGATGGCGGCGGAGAACCTGGTGTCGAGATCGGACATGGGCGTGCCTGCCGGCATGGCGACGGTGCCGCCCCAGAGCGTGTTGTCGTAGATGATGGTGCCGCCGATGCGGACGAGGCGCAGCAGCTGCTCGTGGTACTTGACGTAGTTGGGCTTGTCGGCGTCGACGAAGGCGAAGTCGTAGGGCGCGGCGCCGTCGTCCTGCTCGGCGAGGAGCTCGTCGAGGCGGTCGAGGCCGGGGCCCTCGCGGAAGTCCACCTTGTGCGCCACGCCGGCCTTCTCGATGAAGGGGCGGCCCACCTCGTAGCATTCCCGGTCGGTGTCGATGGCCACCACCTTGCCGTCGGCGGGGAGCGCGAGCGCGGTGGCGAGGAGCGAGTAGCCGGTGAAGACGCCCACCTCGATGGTCCTCTTGGCGCCCGCCATCTTGATCAGCATCCCCAGCAGCTGCGCCTCGTCCGCCGACGACTGCATGTAGCCCCTGAATCAGATTTACAACTCGATCAGAAAACCGGAGCAGCAAGACGATCGAGTAAGTGCATGCAGAGTGAGAGATCGAGGATGATAGATACCAGGGGTGCTTGTCGGTGACGAGGCGGAGTTCGCGCATGCACTCGTGCTCGCGGGGAAACACGGTGGTGTCGAGGATGTAGGTGTAGAGGGCGTCGCTCTTGAGCAGCGTCTTGTTGCTGCTGTCGATGCTGCTGTGGACGTTGGGCACGATGTCGCTGCTGGGCGCCATGGCTAGCTCTCCTCTCCCTCTCTGCTAACTTGGATTAATTGGTAATGGTCTGTGTGTGTGATGGAGTGTCTGTCCACCCAGAGCTTCCATATTTATCAACAGGCGGATCGAGGTGCCTGCCAGGGTTGGTGTATGTGTCGCTGGATCACTCGCCTTTCCCACCAGCCAATTAAGCCAGTGGTGTTTTCATCACGTTGTCGACCGTAGGAGTATAAAACAATTAATCGACCACTTCCTGCTTTAGCAGGTTTTCACCTTCCTTTTATTTCATGACTAGCTAGCTAGTCTTTGCGTGCTTATCCCTCCGCGCGCTAGTGGCATGAGGCATGCATCCATAATCAACGATCCATCAGCAGACCGATTCCTACCGCCACCTGCTCTCCACCTTACCCGAGGGAATTCTTTTTGACCAGAGAGCTTTGGAAAGCGTCACACCTGTTTATTATTGTTCGATTTAGGTTCTTATCGTCTCAACAAAAACACGAAGCTTCAGCGACAGCGAGGGTCCGAATGAACCTAGCACACTTTCCAGTTCTACCTCCACTCCACTCCACCCACCGCGACTTGGCTGTCAGTGCCGGCGCGATTATGGATCCCTCATGGTTGGTGCAAATTCTGTAATTTAAACGACCTAGCACTTTGGGCAGGCGCTGCTTTTCTGCTTTAGGAGAAAACTAAGGTGGCATATGCGTCACGAGCCCACCACGTACACGTACTCTCCCCTTAATTTCAAAAATGAGTGTTATTTCTAGGTTTTGTACTAAGTCAAACTTTACTAAATTTGATCAAATTTATGGAAAATTGTAATAGTATTTATGACTTAAATTAAGTATAGAATCTAAAACTAGATTTTAATGTGCATCTAATGATATTAGTTTGTGTTGTAAATATTCATATTCTTATGAAGCCGCTCAAACTTAAAAAAGTTTTAACTTAGAACAAAATATAAAAGTATTTGTGAGCACAAAAGGTAGTTAATATAGCCGGCTCCTCCACTCATCTAGTTAAGTGTTCAAGGATGCAAACATTCTAATTGTTAAGTAAAAATAAAATAAAAATAAAAATTCCTACCACCACCCGCATGACTTGGCTGTCAGCACCGGCATGATTATGGATCCTAATGGTTCCTGAAAATTCTGTATTTAAACGGGCTACTAGCACTTTCAGCACATTTCTTACCCGCATTGGAAGAAAAATAATAGTCAGATCCGTCACGAGCCAAGAACGTGCTCACCCCATTCAGAAATAAGTGTAGTTATAGGTTTTGTCCCAAGTTAAACTCAACTAAGTTTAGCCAAATTTATAGAAAATTTACTCCCTCCGACCACTATTACCTATTGCTAATATGGATGTATGTAGACACGTCTAAATATCTAGATGCATTTATACTAGAAACAAGTAAGAGATCGGAGGGAGTAACATTATTTATAACTTGATTTTTAATATGATATGAAACTACATTGCAAGATGCATCTAATAGTATTAATATGTGCTGTAAATATTGATATTTTCATATTTTCTTATGAAGTTGAACAAACTTACAAAGTTTCCACTTAAAACAAATATAAAAGTACACTAATTTATGAACAAAAGAAGTAGTTAATATAGCCGAATCCTCACTCGGCTGAACTTTCTCTGTATCTACTATTTTTTTTCTTGGAGTACACCAAAAGATGTGTATCATTTCTAGACGTAGCCAAGTTGATAATACAACACCTTTCTGCTAGGTAAACACGGAAGAAAAAGTCGATATCATTCACTATGACCATAGCACAACAAGAATTCACCTTTCCCAACAAAAATCTCAAATGTAGCATCTCAACTAATTTCAGTCACCACCGAAGAACAGGCACTTTAAGATTGTAAGAGTTAATCTATGGATCCTCCACTCCAAAGAGCCTAAAGCACCAATGAGTAAATTGCAGGGCAACATCTTGAACACATCAGAAACGACACGCCCCTAGGCTGATGGGTTGAGTAACAACAAAGCAACACATCACTCGAGGCCTTTGGCATCACCAAGTCTTGTCTCCAGGGTCTCAAAATGAATTTCTTAAAACAAAGGAGCAAACTTTGAGACATGACGATTACCATTCTAGCAAATCGAACTATGGTTTTCACCCAGAAACAACACCCAAATTAAGGCATTATCGTTGCCAGCAACCACATAAGTCTTGCATAACTTTCATTTAGAGTGTAATGCCCCCATCCATCGGATATTATTTTGGCACACAACCCTTGCTATCATCGTGCGACCAGCCAGAACATGATCAAAATATCATTCTTTGCCTAGCCAAAACCACTCCACCATTGTGCCACTCCGTTGCCATTGCAACATCTCACCACGTTGTTGTACCTTCGTGGCCCACCACCAGAAGGCAAATTATCGACCGGCACAACAAAACCGCGATGGGCCGCTGCAACAAAATCACGATCATCTGCCGCAACAAAACCATAATCGGCCACCACAACAAAACCACAATTGACCGCCGCACTGCCCTATAGAGGCAGCAACACGATCACCACCGATGGAGGCAGAGAGGCACTTCCCAAAAGCCCTATAGCACCTCCACTCGCACATCCCACCACACACCCACTCCTATAGGCAAGATCCAGAGCTAGGGATCTAATCTTGATAATGAAGGGCTACCACCCAGAACGAATGAACCCTTCGCGCGCACCTCTCCATCGTGCCACCATGTGATATCGGTTGGCTCACTCTCGTCAACATGTCTGCCCAGCCCCTCGCACCACCAAGGGCTCTCACCTCATCAAAGCCGACCAAGACCAGTTGGTCTTCGCCTAGCGAGAGTGCATCAACGGACCGACCAAGATAATGTTGTGCGCTTTGCCAAGCAATGTCCTCTGACAATGTCGCGGGGAGGGAAAGAGTAGAGGTGCCCATGACTGGAGGTTCTCTCTTGGGCCACTAGGGGTGACAAGTGAGACGCGACCAAAGTAGCAAGCGCAAAAACAGGTTATGCTAAGCTTAACTCTCATAGACCGTAGGATTGCATCGTGATTCGTGCTAGCCATGAGGAGCAGCCAAAGATTTTTCCAGTGACAGTGATGTTGCAACTGAGAAAATGACTTTAGATTACTCCGTTATTCATGCTAGTCATGACTTGCATATGAGCAAAAAAAAAACATGTTTTGGGCAATTGGATCTTTTGGTAATTCACGTTGATTATGAGTTGCAACATGGTTGCTACTACAATTCGTTGATCGTCATGTGACTGCGAATTGAGCTAATTTTCAATTGACTAGGAATTAGTCGCTTAAAAAACTAACGCCGTGATCTTGCTGCGGGATGTAACTGAAAACCGCATGTCTACGTCGGAACACGTACGTCCCTGTTCAGGAAGAGGAAAGAAACAAATTAGAAGCCTCAGATCGGAGCGAGGTTGGCGCGACGAAGCTATCTATCGGCGTCCTCAAGTCGGCATGCATGTGCGTCGGGACGTTACGGCGCAACGAAGCATCGGTTTCTTCACGCGACGGCTCTCTCTCTCGTTTTCCCTGAGACATGCACTTTGCACGCGACAGCAAGTCTGTCCCTCGCGCGCGCAAGCAAGCAACCGAGCGCATGGGGTGGTGCACAATACCCTTTTCAGTCCTATATATCCAACCAACGATCGTTTGGTGCTATCGTTTTCTGTCATCTGCTTCCAACTGCGTCTTGCAGCACTAAGCCGGAGCAAATGAACAACTCAGCAGCATGCTCCGTTTTCTTCGGCATGGTTGCCCTTCTTGTATCTCCCGCCAAAGAATGTAAGATTTAATTCTTAATTCTTGATACATGTTCTACCTTCCAACATCTAAACCACTGTCCGGGTCCCATCCTCCAAAACATTGTCTTTCAAGATAACACCTTCCGGAAAAGAGACTAAATGTGTACTTCATCGGTTCAAACAAACCATCAAATTAAGGACAGATCAACAGTTTTCATCTTGTTCATTACTACGCATAGTAGGAATGATCAAAGTCAAACTTTGTTAAATTTGACCATGTATATTGAAAATGTCAATCAATGATACCAAAGCCATATAATATGAAAGTACTTTTCTTGACCGTCTAATAGTATTGATTGCATAGTGTAGAGTTTATACCCTTTTTTTTTACTAATAATAGGTCAAACATGAAAAAACCTGACTTTAACGAAACCTAATGTTTGGTGTGATATGAAACATAGGGGGTAGTGCACATGCCGCCACCATAATCTTGTTTTTGCTTCCAGCAGTGAAGCCTAGGTCACCAAAATTCAAGGCATGGTGCTCTCAGGTTACCAGATTGGACGACTAGTGAAGGTCAGATCAAGTGCTTTCACCCCATGGTCACCCAGAGCAAAGAGAGGACATGGTAACGATAAGCCAAGGGTAGAAAGGAGACGTTCCTCGCCTCTACCGAATAGCCGGCTGGTTGACCCGTAGGGCTATGTCTACAAAGCGCCGCGTGTGACTCATGACAGATACTGTGTGACTAGATGTTGTATGGCTTGTGAGCATTTCCTCCTGATTTTAGGCGGCAACTATGTATTTCAAGGTTCAGGTTTAACCAAATGAATAATTTGTGACCAAATAAAACCACTGAATTTGCATTTGATGGTATAATGTTTTGTGAAAGTTAAATGAATATTATTAATCTGACTATTGGCAAAAGTTGAGTCATGCGTAGGGCCGGATCTATGTTGGGCGGGGCCCTTGGCCAAGTTTGCGGCATGGGCCCTAAGTCTAATGTATATGGGCCCTAAGTTAGCGGCATGGGCCCTAAGGCTGGAGGCAGGGGCAATCGGTGAGGTTACGATCGTGATCGGCTGTTAGGACCGCGAGGAGTCGAGTCGGCGACAAAGCCCGCAGGATACATGCTGGGCCGAGCCTTGCAGTTTTTTTTAAATGTATAAGAATATATGGAAAAAGGTATACAAAATTATGGGCCCCTCCTGATATGAGCCCCTGGCCGCCGCATAAGGTTGCATAGGCCCAGATCCGGCCCTAGCGTTAAGACGACAACACTTAAATCGCAAAATTATCCCTCCTTCCCAAAAATAGGATGCATATAATTTTTAGTCAAAGTCAAACTTTTTAAAAGTTTTGTCAACTACTTGAAAAAATATCAACATTTATTATACCAAGTGCACATGATATGAAAATACATTTCATGGTGGTTTTGACAAAGTTGAAGTGTATAAGTGGATTGTACTAGCCTTTTCATCAGTTCGGACTTTTGGTTGCGTTGGCTAGTGCATAAAGCTTAACATGGTATCAGAGCCCAGGGTCTCGAGTTCGAGTCCTGGTTTTCGCAATTTATTGTAAAATTGTTGTTGCCCCCATTTTGTGTCCACGTGTTGACTTTCTCTTCTCCTGTCTGTGTCCACGTGTTAACTTTCTCTTCTCCCGTCATATGTGAGTGGGGGTGTTGAAGTGTATAAGTGGATTATACTATCCCTTTCCATCAGTTCGGACTTTTGGTTGCGTTGGCTAGTGCATAAAGCTTAACAGACAATACCGATTTAGGATTATAAATGTTGATACTTTTTTTCTGTAAAGTTGGTCGTGTTAGGAATAGACAAGTTGTATTTTATGGGGGCCAAAGGCCACAACATATAGTTACATGTACAGGTGAGAATATGCAGGAAACCCCCTAACAGGTGGGGAAAATACACATATACAAATATACATCTAACACCCCCCCTCAAACTCATGGTGGATCCACAACACTGAGTTTGGAGAGTAAGAAGTCATGCTGCGCTCTAGTCTGTGCCTTTGTAAAGAAATCCGCCAACTGCAAATCTGAAGGCACATACTGAAGCGCAACAACCTGAGCCTGCACCTGAGCACGTGTATAAAAAGCATCAACACCAATATGCTTGGTAAGCTCATGCTTGACCGGATCACGTGCAATACTGATAGCACCTGTACTGTCAGACAAAAGCGGAGTGGGTGTCGTAACAGAGACCCCAAAATCTGCAAGCAACCACCGTAACCATGTCACCTCAGCAATCAACAAGGCCATAGCTCGCAACTCAGCCTCTACACTCGAACGAGAAACTGCAACCTGTTTCTTCGTCTTCCAAGCAACAAGCGAACCACCAAGAAACACACAGTAAGCAGAAAGGGAACGACGATCCGAAGGATCACTCGCCCAAGTAGCATCCGAGTAGCACTGGAGCTGGAGAGAGCTGGAACGAGGAAAGAAAAGGCGACGAGTAATCGTGCCATGAAGATAACGAAGAACACGGAGGAGATGACTATAGTGGACAGTGGTAGGAGCTGAGACAAACTGACTCAGAATATGAACAGGATAAGATATATCAGGACAAGTGACAGCAAGATAAACAAGACTCCCAACAAGATGGCGATAACGCGTCGGATCAGGAAGAGGATCACCATCAGTAGAACGAAGCTTAACATTAAGCTCCATAGGAGTCTCAACAGTGCACTCATCCCCAAGAGCAGCACGTGCAAGAAGGTCCTGAATATACTTTTCCTGAGAGATAGAAAAGCCATCAGAAGTGGAAGAAACCTCGATCCCAAGAAAGTAGCGGAGAGGACCAAGATCAGTCATAAGAAACTGATCACGAAGACGAGCCTTAACAAAGGCAATATACTCAGGATCATCACCAGTAATGATCATATCATCAACATAGAGAAGAAGAAGAGTGCGTCCATGAGGAGAAGTGTGGACGAACAGCGCTGGATCATGAGCGCTGGGAGAAAAACCAGCAGTAGTCACCACAGAGGCAAAACGCTCAAACCAGGCACGAGGGGCCTGTTTCAGGCCATAAAGAGAACGCCGAAGGCGACAGACCATCCCATTAGGGACAGAATACCCGGGAGGAGGCTGCATGTAAACCTCCTCACTCAACTCGCCATTAAGGAAAGCGTTCTGAACATCAAGCTGAGACACAGACCAGTGTCGAACAGAAGCGACAGCAAGAAGAGTACGCACAGTGGTCATATGAGCCACAGGAGCAAAAGTCTCATCATAGTCACGGCCGTGCTCCTGCTGAAAGCCACGAGCCACAAGACGCGCTTTGTAGCGCTCAAGAGATCCATCAGAGCGGGTCTTAATTTTATAGACCCACTTACACGTGATAGGACGAACACCGGGAGGGGGACAGACAAGATCCCAAGTGCCAGTGCGCTCAAGCGCAGCAATCTCCTCAGCCATAGCAAGCTGCCATTCAGGATGACGCTCAGCATCCCGATAAGATGTCGGCTCAGAGGCAACAGAAAGACCATACTGACTAGGAGAGTAACGGTCTGGAGCACGACGCGGACGAGTCGCCGGAAGAGGGGAGGGAAGCTCGTCAGAAGAAGAAGACATATCAGAAGAAGAAGAAGAAGGGACATCAGGAGGATCTGGAACATGAGTGCGACGAGAATAATGAAAGGGAAAAGGAGACAACGGTGAGGTGGGCGGAGGATCAGAAGAAGAAAGAGGAGAACTAGGTGGAGAGGAGGACAACGGAGTCGAAGAGGATGGCGCCGGGGACGAAGAGGGCGCATCAGAACGAGGTCCAGGAGAAGGGACAATAGGAACAGAAGGAGGTGCATCAGGAAACAGAAGAAAAGAGATATCATCCACTGGGTAGGTACCAGAGGTGGGGCGAGGGTAGAAGGGACGCGTCTCATCAAACGTGACATCACGAGAGATACGCATCCGACGACCAACAGGGTCCCAACAGCGATAGCCCTTGTGCTCATCACTGTAGCCGAGAAATACACACTCAACAGACTGAGCGGTCAGTTTGGTGCGTTCACGAGGAGGGAGAAGAACATAGCAAACGCAACCAAACGAACGAAGAGTCGAGTAGTCTGGAGAACCACCAGAGAGACGCTCGAGAGGGATGCCACCTTGGAGGGCAGCAGAAGGCTGGATGTTAATGAGGTAAGTCGACGTAGCAACAGCCTCAGCCCAGAAATGCGGCGGAAGAGAAGAAGCAATCATCATAGCACGGGTGGTCTCAAGAATATGACGATGCTTACGCTCGGCGACACCATTTTGAGCATGCGCACCGGGACAAGAAAACTGAGCAAGGGTGCCCTGCTCAGCAAGAACACCACGCAGGTGCTGAGAGATATACTCACCAGCAGAATCAACACGGAACACACGAATGGGCGAGGAATACTGAGTGCGGACCATGGCCGCAAAGCGCTGATAAATAGAGAGCACCTCACTACGAGAGCGCATAAAAAACAACCAGGTGTACCGTGAAAAATCATCAATGAATAAAATATAGTAGCGATGGCCCCCTTTTGAACCAAAGGGAGCCAGACCCCAAACATCTGAATGAACTAAATCAAAAGGTCGCTGAGATACAGACACACTGGTAGGATAGGGAAGCTGAATCTGTTTGCCTAACCTACAACCCTGACAGTTCAAAGACACGTCTCCTGAGACAGACCCCAGAAGACCACGACGGACTAAAGACGATAAACGGGAGCCACAAAGGTGACCCAGCCGATGATGCCACTGCTGGAAAGAGCCAGTGACGGAAGCAGCGACCGCAGGAGAACTGGCCAATGAAGAGGCAGCAGATGGAACACGAAACCAGTCTAACTCCCAGAGCCCTGGAGACTCACTGCTGCGAGGGCCAGCTCCAACCAGGGCCTGTGTGCGGCGGTCCTGAACAGCACAAGAATCAACGTCAAGAATGACGCGACAACCGGAATCAGTAAGCTGACTAGCAGAGAAAAGATTCATCTTAAGGCGAGGAACATGAGAAACATCAGGAACAGAGAAAGCGGAAGTAGAGAGGGTGCCTCGACTGGAAACAGGAAGAGAGGTACCATCAGCCGTGATAACACGGACAGGAGAAACAAGAGAACGAAGAGCAGAAAGAGTAGAAGACGCAGAGGTCATATGAAAAGAAGCTCCAGAATCCAGATACCACGGGGACATACCTGACTGTGCAGAAGGTGGTGGTCGCGCGGTGCCAGAAGAAGTAGACACAGGACCAGCAGTGCCTGACGAGGAAGAGCCTGGAGTAGCAAGCAAACTGCGAATACCCTGAAGAATGTCCTGCTCAGAGAGTGCAACTGCAGAAGATCCAGAAGAACCAGCCTGCTGACGAGCCTGAAACCGCTGACGTAAGCTGGGATCCCTCGTCCAGCAGCTAGAGAAATCGTGGCCAGACCTGCCACAGTAGGAGCAGGGAGGACGAGGATTGCGGTTCTGACCGCGAGTCTGCTGGGGCTGACGCTGGCCCTGGACCGGAGGAGTAGAGAGTATCGGCGGCACTGGAGACCGCAACGAAGCCGACGGCACAGGAGGACCACGAGCAGCAAGTACAGAGAGAACCTCAAGAAGACCAGCACCACGAAGACGAGTCTCCTCAGCACGAAGCTCAGACAGCACCTCAGAGAGCGGGACACGACCACGAGCAAGTAGCTGGGCGCGACGAGGCTCGAACTCCTTGCGGAGCCGAGACAAGAACTCATAGACACGCTGAAACTCCAGATCAGCGCGCACAGTCAGACAGCAGGCACAAGTGGCACACACAGCTGTACGAAGAGAATCGAGCTGGCGCCAGATAGCAGCGCTCTGAGTATAGAACTCATCAATAGTAGAATCACCCTGCTGAAGAGCATGCTCCTGACGAACCACAGACAGGTAAAGAGCATCCCCAGACGGCTGATAGCGCTGACGAAGAAAGGCCCACTGAGCAGCAACAGTAGGAAGACCCATGAACTCAGCGGCATACTGAGGCAGAACACTGGAAGTAAGAACAGCAGCAGCACGAGCATCCTCATCTATCCACTGAGTGTAGTCAGTCAGCTCCAGCCGGTAGGTCGCAAGAGCGTCAAAATACTCCTGGACATGTCGGTCATACTCAGCCAGAGCAGTAGCATCAGCACTCTTGGCTGCATCCTTAGCCTCCTGAGTAGCATCAGGGGCAAGGGCAACGGGCGTCGGTGGAAGAGGCGCCGTAGGAGCAGTGGGGCGCGGCGGACAGGGGACCTCGCCGGAAAGCACACCCCAAAGACGAAGACCGCGCATGTGGACGCGCATAAAGGCGGCGAAATCAGGGTAATTCGCGCCATCAAAAATCACCGGGCAGCGAGGAATCGCTACATAGCCCGATGAGGAAGACATCTCTCTTTCTCTTTTTTTTTACTTTTTTTTACAGAACTCTCACAGGCAGATGAAATCCGGCGAAATTCGCACTGATCAGATCGAATCCGGCGAAATCAAGCTAGCAACCAGCAAATTCCGGCCTGGCCGGACCTATTCAGGGCATCCGGCGGCCGTTCCGAAGACGGGCGTGGGGCGGTGACGGAGCACAGCAGCGGGAGCAGCACGGCGGGCAGGGACGGAGCACAGCGGCGGGAGCAGCACGGCGGGCAGGGATCGATCTGATCCAGAGTGCGGCAGCTCGATCCAGCTCCAGCAGGAATCGATCGAATCGAGGAGACCGCGAGCCGATTGCAGGGGCGGACGGACGCAGGAGCCGAACGAGGACGGGTAGCGGAGAAGAGGGAGGACTGGGCCTCGTCGAGGCGAGCGGACCGGAGATCGAGGAAGAGACGGCGGCAGCGGCCGGACGCGGCGGCGGAGAACCGGGGCGGGCGGCGGCTGCGGCAACGAGAGAAGAGGAGCGAAACCTAGCGCTCTGATACCATGTTAGGAATAGACAAGTTGTATTCCCTGGGGGCCAAAGGCCACAACATATAGTTACATGTACAGGTGAGAATATGCAGGAAACCCCCTAACAGGTGGGGAAAATACACATATACAAATATACATCTAACAGGTCGAACATTAAAAACATTAACTTTTAGTGAAAACTATAGGCATCCTATTTTAGGATGAAGGAAGTAGCTAGTTTGGATGGTTTTAGTGATTTTTCTTTTCCTTGCTCACTTCGAACACTCTGTTCCTGTGCCGAACTTCGTGTTACGCCCAGCTAAATAGATGTGGCTGTCATTTTCCTACAGAAGTGAAGCCAGGTGGTCCAGATGACACCATGGAAGTTAATCGACTATGGACAGCGACACAAACCAACCCCGCTTGCAAAGATGACACCCGTATATAATTCCAACAAGCTGGTCCAGATGCTACTGAAAAGTCGGCGGCGGCATCAAGAAATGAAGAAAAAATCCATGAATCTGCGTTAGATTCGGAGAGCGGTCACAAAATGGTGTCGGGCGAACCTTGGACAACAACCGTACCAGCCGCTGCATACCGAGTGGACGTCTGACCCACACGGGCGTTGAAGTGGAGATATTCGCGGCGTGCACGCAAGGGAGGCAAGTGGTGTGGCGTAGAGCGTGGTCTGTGGACAACGAAAGTTACCAGCCTAGCTACGTACTACGTCGTACCATATGCTAAGAGGATGTACACATATACTAGAGATGTGCTGATTCTCCTTCTGGGCTATACTGTGTGTGTCTACGTCCAGCGAGAACGGACGTTTGGATAATGTTGCCGCTAAACTTAAATTCAAAGACCTAAATTCGAAAAATTAAAAAATTGTTTAAAAATATCATCATGTAGATAATGTTGTATTCTATCAGTGTATAATTTTTTAGCACAAAATATTTTATATTTTTGGCTCAGTGAGAATGACAAATTGAGATTTTATCCTTGATGAACAGTTATAAACAGTGCATAGAGAGCGTAATTTCCTCTTCTTATGTAATTCTGTCATTTTTACTAAGCATAAAATACAATGTATTTCGTTCGACAAAATTACACAATGAAAGAGTACAACATTGCCTAAAGTCTACATATTTCCTTATCTAAAAAAAGTCTACATATTTTTTTGAAATACTGAAATTCAAAATTTTGAAACTTCAAAAAAAGGGGGGGGGGGGGGGGGGGGGGGGGGGAGGGGACGGGACGGGACGAGTCCCTGGAGCCCGAGCTCCATTTGGAGTATTCTTACATCCAACGTCATTTTATCCTTTCAAACTTGTACATTTCTATTATCTCCATATTTTAGTACGTACTTATTTCACTCCTTTAAAAAGTGGATCGTGTCACTATGTCTGGACAGGGGCAATGCTGTCTAAATTTTGCCATCACTTAATCGTTATATGCTCTAGTTCTTAAAATTTCTATATGCTAAATATGACCGAGAGTACAATGCTACATAGTGTAAAACCGTAAATTCTATGAACCTCGTAGCATAATATGCCAGTAGAAGTCGGATAAAAATTTGCACTCTAAAGTTTAGGGCTTGGGATTTAGGGTGTTATAGTTTATAGTTTGGTTTGTTTGCAATGAGGACTTAGTACTGACGTAATTTTATGTGCATGTGTCATATATGTGCTTCGAAAACACTGAAACAAACATGGAAATTAAAGATTCATGATAAATCAAAAGTTTGAGGTAGTCTATAATCGTCATCTTTAGTTTCGTCTTTGGCATTTCGATGAGAAAATGACAAATAACTACCACAATTGGGGTAGCGGCGTCACGAAACTATCAAATGCGTTACGCGGGATACATGACTACTACTTTTGGGGTTGGATCGTAACACAGAGCACTGATTCTACAATTTACTCATATTAACACGATCTCTGACTGGCTGGGCCCACTCGTCGGGTCTACGTGGCAAGTGAAATCCTAGGAGCAGTTCATAATTTTGTAAAAAAAAACCTCAGATCTTATTTTTCTCTTACATAAAGTCCTCCGCTATGCCCCACATAAAAAAAACAAAAAAGTCGCTGCCGCCGTTGATACGTCTCAAACGTATCTATAATTTTTGATGCTCCATGCTTGTTTTTACACCATTTGCCTTGTGTTTTGTTACACTTCGTGGTGTTTTTATGCGATTTCTAGAACTAACCTACTAACAAGATGCCACAGTGCCAGTTTCCTGTTTTTTGCTGTTTTTATGTTTCAGAAATGCTACACAGGAAATATTCTCGGAATTGGACGAAACAAGTTCCAGAAGTCTTGTTTTTCCCGGAAGAGGACCGAAGACCGAACGAGAGCCAGAGGGGGGCCAGGGGCTGCCCACACAACAGGGGGCACGGCCCAGTCCCTGGCCGTGCCCACCCATTGTGTGACCACCCTGGTCCACTCCTGACGACGCCCCTTCGCCTATAAGAAGCCACCCAACGAAAAACCCTAAAACAATCAGCGAAATTTCCAGAACAGTTCCGCAGCGCCGCCGCCGTCGAAGACAAATTTCGGGGGACAGAAGTCTTCGTTCCGGCACCCTGCCGGGACGGGAAAGTGCCCCAGGAGCCATCTCCATCGGTCTCCATCGCCGTCTCCGCCATCTCCATCGACCTCACCGCCATCTCCATCAACCTTGCTGTCTCCTATGATGAGGAGGGAGTAGTTCTCTCCCGGGGCTGAGGGCTCTACCGGTAGCTATGTGGTTCACCTCTCTCTCCCATGATGTGATCTTTATGTGATCGTGAGCTTTGTATCTAGTTGAATTGGTAGATGTTATTATTCAGATATTATGCTAGTCCCATGCTTATTATTTGTAATCTCCGGAGATACCTTGTATCATGGTGTGAAGGTGACTAGTGTGCGCATCATGTGTATCTTTTTGGTTAATGTCTCTATGAATTGTTGGTGTTTGTTGAAACCATCTAGTGCGTTCACGGTGATAGTGTTGGACAATCTAGTTTGGGTACATACGGACTTTGAGGAGTGCTTCGTAGCCCTACGCATGATTAGTGTTCGTTTTCCATTGGAGAATTGTTTTGAGTTGCATATTGATGATAGTATCTATTGGTTCAATTATGTTATATTTGTTGAGAGTGTGTCCACAAGTGAAAGTATGATCCCTAGGCCTTGTTTCCAAGCATTGCACACCGTATCCTTTCAGTTTTGTTACATGTTTGCTCGCAGCGATATTTATTTTAGATTACATTTACTACTTATAATCATCACTATTACTTGTATTTCACTATCTCTTCGCCGAACTAGTGCACCTATACATCTGACAAGTGTATTGGGTGTGTTGGGGACACAAGAAACTTTCTGTATCGTAATTGCAGGGTTGCTTGAGAGGGATAACTTTGACCTCTTCCTCCCTGAGTTCAATAAACCTTGGGTGATCCACTTAAGGGAAACTTGCTGCTGCTCTACAAACCTCTGCACTTGGAGGCCCAACACTGTCTACAAGAACAGAAGCGTGTGTAGACATCAAGCTCAGAGTTATTTCCTTTAGATTCTACAATTATATCTTTTTGTTTCTTGTTTTTATTTTTACTAGTTAGGCTTAATGGAAAGTAAAGAGTTCTTTAGTCTTTTTTCTGAGTTTAGAATTGAAGTGTTTGAAAAACCTTTGGAGCTTATTTCGCATAGCAATGTTATTAGTGCGAATGCTTTGAATACCGTTATTGCAAATGCTATAGAAAATTCTAAGCTTGGGGAAGCTGGTTTTGTTAAGCATGACATTTTTAGTTTCCCAGCTTTAGTGGAGAAAGTTTGCTCTGATGATATTTTATCTCCCATGTGTGATGTTTCTAATGATGCTTGTGCTCCTCATCCTTTTAAAATACCTATGAAAATTGTTGATCGTGCTATGAATAACTGCTATTTAGGAGATGGAACTGTCCATCCCGGTGATCATTTGCTCTTTATACATGAATTATGCGAGTTGTTCAAGTGTGCAGGTATTTCGATGAACCAATTTAAGAGGAAGCTATTTTCTTTATCACTGAAGGGCAGAGCTGCGGAATGGTATAAAACAATGAAGGATGGCCGACCTATTGATTGGGAGGAAATTGTACCTCTCTTTTATTCTAAATTCTATCCTTCTAGTGAGGTTTATAAAGATAGGAATTATATTTATAATTTTCATCCGCATGAGGGAGAAAGCATTGCCCAAGCGTGGGGAAGATTGAAGTTACTAATGCACAAATTTCCTATTCATGATCTTCCCCGTAATATTGTTATTAATAATTTTTAGGCAAGGCTTTCAGGATTTTACAAGGACTATCTAGATGCATGCTTTGATGGGTCTTTAACAAGCAAGGATGTTGACACCAAGTGGGATCTGCTTGAAACAATTCAAAATAATATTGAAGGTTGGGATAGCGACAAAGGTAAAGGATCAGGTATGAATTACGAGTTTGATTGCATTAAGTCTTTCGCTGAAACTGCTGATTTTCAAGAGCTTAGTGCTAAGTATGGTCTTGATCCTCAAATTATGATTGATTGTTTTAAAGCCTTTGCTTCTCATATTAATGTTCCTAAAGGAAACGGGGACGTGTATCATGAATCTTTTAAGGACACTTGCATAGAAAGTGATATTGTTGGTAATGATTGCAATAAACATGCTCGAACCTCTGAAAGTCCTATTTCCTATAAGCATGTTAATTTGTGTGGAGTACATAGACATTGTGAACAGAGTCACAACAAGGAAGATTATTGTGTCCACCACGCAAATGAAGAAACCCGAATGTGGCACAAGGCTATAGGCGAGCTCGGTAAAAAGGTTTGTAAGCTTTATCCTTTTCTTTGTAAACATTGCGATGACATAGGTCATTTTAATTTCCAATGCTCAAGCCCTAATAGTTACTCTTCTAGTACCGCAAGTTTGTATTGTGATGACAAGATTACTCTCAATCAGCATGATGAGCTTACTTTGTTTTTGGGGTGTGAAGAGATATCTAGAAAGATTTCTTTGGTTTATATGAATGATTCTGATATTAATAGCACACTTCGTGGTTGTCGTCTCTATTGTGTTAAAGATTGCCTCGCAAATACTTACATACAAAACCTTATAAAACATGATGTTTTGCCAAGCTATGACAGGACTGATAGATGTTTTTATGTTATTAATAGAGAGGAGGAATCCTCCAAAGTTTCTTCTGTTGTTTCTGTTAGTAAACCGGATTATGTGGAGAAGATGCCTTTCCCTCCTAAAGGATATGTGGAGAAGATGCCTTTCCCTCCTAAAGGAGAGAGTAAGGAGAGTAAGAAGAGTAAGAAGAAGAAGAAGAAGAAGAAGAAGAGGAGTAAAAGGCGAGAGGAAACGGTATCTTCCCCTAAGCATTTTGATCCTACTATAGATTATGATAATTCTGATTGGGATGATGTTCCCATGCCTGTTACCTATGTTAGTGATCATGATTGGGAAAAGCACTCTACTTTTGATATTGAAAACCTTTTTGGTACCGATTCTAAGGTTAATAATTGTTGTACCATTAGTATTATCCATGTTTCCTCTTATGATGATATGTTTGATGAATATGCTTTGCAAAATAGCTGTTCTCTAGCTTGTGATGATACTAAACCTCTAGTTTATGATGGTTATGATGATGGGTATAATATTTTCAGTTCATCTACTTTTGAGGAGAAAATTAGTTATGATTACAATATGCCTCCTGTTTTTTATGATTATGGTGATGAGAATAATTATTCTGTTGAATCTGCTCCTTCTATGATTGTTCATGTGGGGAGTATTAATTCTTTTATGCATATGGCTCATGATAGGGATGCTTTATGTGATAGTTATATTGTTAGTTCTATTCATGATGCTACTGAAAGTTATTATGAGAGAGGGAAACATGGTTTGATGGATCTCAACAATATTGAGTTTCCCCTCTTTATGTTGCAATTCTTGAAGTTGTACTTGTTTTGCCTTCCTATGGTTTTTGCTTTGCGCTTTCATGACTTGTCTCTTTACAAGACTATTTTTCACAGGAAGCGGTTTAGATTTAAATGTGTTTCATATTTTCTTTTTTATGCTCTCTCTTGCTTTAAGTTCCTATATAGCGCCTTTGCCTTAAGCTCTTTTATGGCGCCTACATGAGCATCTTTGCAAACTACTGCGCCTAGCTCAAAGGCGTTAAAGAAAAGCACTCTTTGGAGATAACCCAATGTTTTATTTTCAGTACTTTTTTCTTTTATTTGAGTCTTGGAAGTTATTACTACTGTAATGACCTCTCCTTATCCTTTTTATTTCATTGTTGTGCCAAGAGAAACCTCTAATTTGAGTGAGGTAAGATTTGGAAAAGTTGCTGTCCTGAAACAGATTTCGGTGCTGCACCGTAAAAATTTGTGAAAATTCTCAATATATCTTTTTGACCTGAGATTTCTTGTGCATATGCCCCAGGTTATATCCAAACTTTTATTAGTTTTACACTTTTTGATTTGAGCAACAGAAGGACATCGAAAAAATCAACCTTTGTCAGCTGTTCTATTTTGCCAGATTTCTGTCACTATTTGTGTTTGCCTCTCGATCGCTTTCTTTTTGAGTTATTTTGATCTGGAAACTTTTTGAGGAAGTTGCTACAGTAGTAGATGCTTTAATATGTGGTGGGCTTGAGTTGAAACCTGAACCAAAAGGGTTGATTTACTATCATGCTTATGCTAACGTTGCTAATAGAATTGTGTTAAGTTTTGTATGAAGGAAGTTTTCAAGTGTAGGGATTGGAGAATGATGAGATGAGATGAAGAATGGACAAAAGCTCAAGCTTGGGGATACCCATGCACCCCAAGAAATATCCAAGGAGTACAAGCGTCAAATCTTGGGATGCCCCCGAGGCACCCCTTCTTCATCGGCAAAAATCAGGTAACCTTTCAACACACTATATTTTTATTGCTTCATACACTATGCGTTTTTCTTGGAGCGTCAGTTGTTTTTTTCTTTCAGTTTTCTTTTGTTTTATTTGCTGCAATAAATGGTTGGATCACATCATGTTTGTTTTGGAGAGAGCTATGCTCCATTTTTCATTGCCAAGAACACTCCGTTTTTCACTCTTATCGTTCAACGAGTGTTCTCTTTTTTTGCTACTGTGTTTATCTTTTGTTTTTTGCCTTGATTTTTGTTCAGATCTTGTTATATCTTTGTATCAAGGTTTATTTTGACCTCTGGTCCATGTTGGTTTTCATTAAAAGAGTTGTTTCAAAAAGGTTCGAATGGTGTTGGAAAAGAGAAAAAGTTTCATGCAAAAAAGTGGTACAAAAAGGAGCTTGTTTAGACTGCGACTTAGGCTTTTGCATATCGTGCTTGATGTTATTTTGATAGTATGCTTAGTGGTTTTGCTGTAGCATGACTTGTCTCAAATGACTGAGATTGCTTAATGAACCTTTGAAAAATCATGCGTTGTTTTTATTATTTGGAAGCATTAATTTGGTTTTCTGCTTTGATGCTTTATTTGGGTTGACTTGGCACATGCTTACACATGTTGACTACAAAATAAGTCGCCTATAGCCTCTATGATCATTTGGTTTTTGACTTGTGATACCACTTTATGCTTCTTTCAATGATATTTTGTCGCTATGCATGATTATGGCCGTTATTGCTCTCTTAGTTGGTCGCTCCCAGTCTTTTGCTAGCCCTCATTTTGTACTGAGTATGAGCTCTACTCGTGCATCCAACTCCTAAAAACCAAGTTTGCCAATGAGTTCACTATAAATTCCTATGCATGGTATTTGTAAGCCATTCCAAGTAAATTTTTATGTGCTAGCTTTCAAAAACCTTCAAAACACTTCTCGTTTTGTGACATTATTTTTACCTCATAGGGACGTAGTGGTCGGATTTGCTATATTTCATATTGTTTTATTCCAAAAAGAAAAAAAAAGAAAAAAAAAAGAAAAAGGCACTCCTCCATGGTATGTGAATATTGGTGGGCACCCGATATAATCGGTTAGCCATGGTTTGTGAAAGGAAAAAAGGTGGGGAGGAGTGCCAAACTTTATAAAAGAGCACCAAAGTGCCAATCTCTATCTCAAAAACTTCCTTCATTTTTGTATGGAAGATAGTAAGAACCCCATTGCCAGTCGTTGACAAAGAGAACCACCTCTCTAAACCCAATTTTTTATCTCTCTGTTTTACAAATAAAAAGCTCTAGCACATGTTTAATCATTGCTTCCCTCTGGGAAGGGCCTTTCTTTTACTTTTATGTTGAGTCTCCACCTTCTACCTTTATGCACCATCTAAGAGAGCATAGTTGTCATTCTGAGTATAATGTGCATAGTCCCAAAGTTATATGCTCTAGTTCTTAAAATTTCTATATGCTAAATATGACCGAGAGTACAATGCTACATAGTGTAAAACCGTAAATTCTATGAACCTCGTAGCATAATATGCCAGTAGAAGTCAGGTTAGAGGGCACGCTAGGGATAAAAATTCGCACTCTAAAGTTTAGGGCTTGGGATTTAGGGTGTTATAGTTTATAGTTAGGTTTGTTTGCAATGAGGACTTAGTACTGACGTAATCTTATGTGCATGTGTCATGTATGTGCTTCAAACTTGGAAATTAAAGATTCATGATAAATCAAAAGTTTGAGATAGTCTATAATCGTCAACTTTAGTTTCGTCTTTGGCATTTCGATGAGAAAATGACAAATAACTACCACAATTAGGGTAGCGGCATCACGAAACTATCAAATGCGTTACGCGGGATACATGACTACTACTTTTGGGGTTGGATCGTGACACAGAGCACTGATTCTACAATTTACTCATATTAACACGATCTCTGGCTGGCTGGGCCCACCTGTCGGGTCTACGTGGCAAGTGAAACCCTAGGAGCAGTTCATCATTTTGTAAAAAAACCCTTAGATCTTATTTTTCTCTTACATAAAGTCCTCCTCTATGCCCCACATAATAAAAACAAAAAAGTCACCGCCGCCATTGATATGTCTCAAACGTATCTATAATTTTTGATGCTCCATGCTTGTTTTTACACCATTTGCCTTTTATTTCGTTACACTTCGTGGCATTTTTATGCGATTTCCGGAACTAACCTACTAACAAGATGCCATAGTGCCAGTTCCTGTTTTGTGCTGTTTTTGTGTTTCAGAAATGCTACACAGGAAATATTCTCGGAATTGGACGAAACAAGTTCCAGAAGTCTTATTTTTCTCGGAAGTGGACCGAAGACAGAACGAGAGCCGGAGGAGGGCCAGGGGCTGCCCACACAACAGGGGGGGCGCAGCCCAGCCCCTGGCCGCGCCCACCCATTGTGTGACCACCCTGGTCCAATCCTGACGACGCCCCTTCTCCTATAAGAAGCCACCCTGCGGAAAACCCTAAAACAATTGGCGAAACTTTCAAAACAGTTCCGCAGCGCCGCCACCATCGAAGACAAATTTTGAGGGACAGAAGTCTCTATTCCGGCACCCTGTCGGGACGGGGAAGTGCCCCCGGAGGCATCTCCATCGGTCTCCATCGCCGTCTCCGCCGTCTCCATTGACCTCACCGCCATCTCCATCAACCTTGCTGTCTCCTATGATGAGGAGGGAGTAGTTCTCCCCCGGGGCTGAGGGCTCTACCGGTAGCTATGTGGTTCACCTCTCTCTCCCATGATGTGATCTTTATGTGATCATGAGCTTTGTATCTAGTTGAATTGGTAGATGTTATTATTCAGATATTATGCTACTCCCGTGCTTATTATTTGTAATCTCCGGAGATACCTTTATCATGGTGTGAAGGTGACTAATGTGCGCATCATGTGTATCTTTTTGGTTAATGTCTCTATGAATTGTTGGTGTTTATTGGAACCATCTAGTGCGTTCACGGTGATAGTGTGGGACAATCTAGTTTGGGTACATACGGACTTTGAGGAGTGCTTCGTAGCCCTACGCATGATTAGTGTTCGTTTTCCATTGGAGTATTGTTTTGAGTGGCATATTGATGATAGTATCTATTGGTTCAATTATGTTATATTTTTTGAGAGTGTGTCCACTAGTGAAATTATGATCCCTAGGCCTTGTTTCCAAGCATTGCACACCGTTTCCTTTTAGTTTTGTTACATGTTTGCTCGCAGTGATATTTATTTCAGATTACATTTACTACTTATAATCATCACTATTACTTGTATTTCACTATCTCTTCGCCGAACTAGTGCACCTATACATCTGACAAGTGTATTGGGTATGTTGGGGACACAAGAGACTTTCTGTATCGTAATTACATGGTTGCTTGAGAGGGATAACTTTGACCTCTTCCTCCCTGAGTTGGATAAATCTTGGGTGATCCACTTAAGGGAAACTTGCTGCTGCTCTACAAACCTCTGCACTTGGAGGCCCAACACTGTCTACAAGAACAGAAGCGTGTGTAGACATCAGCCATCCCGCCTGATGCGCACCTACCACCGCCGCAAGCACAGCCGCCGTCCCGCCTGATGCGCACCAGTCACCGCCGCAAGCACCGCCTCCCTACCTCCAGCCTGCACCGCCTCCCTTCATCGCGCCGGCTAGCTCTGCCTCCCCTGCCCCTGGCCAGCTCCGGGTCCCCAAGCGCCGCCGCCCAGCTGGCCGAAGCAGGGCACCTTGGGCCGCCGGACCCACCGCTTCAAGGCTGGACCTGGACGCTGCTACAACAACGGCCCGCCATTGACCCTCCTCGATGCACGGGAAGCTCCACCGGCGGACGCAGCTCACCGACGACCACCATGGACCTGCACCGGTGCTCGCCGGGGATGCGGCGGCGCCGGCTAGGGAGGCCAGATCCCCGCGCCTCGCGGACAAGCGCGTCATCGGTGGCTACTGGAAAGGGGGAGCGCGGTGTGGACCTAGCACCTGGACCCCTACCGTGCGACGGCGGCGGCCAGGTCGGTGGAGACGCGGGCGTCGACGAGGGGACTGGCCGGTGCGTGACCTTCGAGAAACAGAGCAGGCGAGGGAGGTCGCCGGCCGTCCCAAGGGCGCCTCCTCCGGAAGCCGAGCTCAAGGTTGCGGTGGTGAGGGAGACGACTGCCGTTGACCTGGCAGGAGCGTTAGGGAGGTGATTTTATTTTTCTTTATTTATTTTTTCTATGGGAAGTTAAGGAGGATCTGTTTGTGATTTGAAATTAAG
This sequence comes from Dactylis glomerata, assembly GCA_007115705.1. Taxonomy (NCBI): domain Eukaryota; kingdom Viridiplantae; phylum Streptophyta; class Magnoliopsida; order Poales; family Poaceae; genus Dactylis; species Dactylis glomerata. Next base: position 8,476,843 of record QXEO01000247.1, on the reverse strand, counting down.
ATTTTGGGCTTTTTTGCAAAATGAAATCAGTAATTAAGTTTTCTTTTGCCACGTCGACCTGACATGTGGGTCCGAACTGTCAGAAAATTATTTAAGTGTAGAATCAGTGCTCTGTGTCACAATCCAGCCCCAAAAATGGTAGGCATGTGTCCCGCGTAACGCGTTTGGTAGTTTCATAACACCGCTGCCCCAATTATGGTAGTTATTTGTCATTTTCTCCATTTCGATGGTTCTTCACATCTTCTTTAGGAAAAATGCAGAAGATCAAATCAGCTAAAACTGGAGTAACCATTGTCTTAGAAAAAGAGCTTTTCTTAGTGTGCTGATTTGTGACGGTTGATTTTTTTTTTTTCAAAACGGATGCCCGCCAGCGATGCATGTCCCTCTGTCTATGAAATTTGTCAAGGAGTTGGACGGTTTTACAAGCAAGGATCTTTGACAGAGAACGACCGGGAAACGAACCTAGATGTCACTGGCAGGTCGCGATTAAGTCCAGTAGTGCCATGTTAGTTCAATGACAACAAACCACTGGCCACTGCACCTTTTTGTCGGAAGATGTACTTGACAGTTGCGTGAGACACTAACACATTCCATTGGTACTAATTAGCGGAGTAAATTGGCATAGCAAAAAATGTCTGGTCTGTGTGGTGCAGCAAGACCGCAGAATATCACTTCTTCACTATAGGAATGCAGAACATTATTGTTAGGATCGGACTATTCAGACAAGGCCACTTTCAGTGGCCCTGTTGTGATAAGAATCATGCACGCACTACATCAGTGCTACTGTGCTGATAAGCATCAATCATACTCTTTCGGTTAGGCCAGACACGACAAGGCTCGTCCTTAAAAATCGACGGCTCAGCGGAATGGTGGCGCCAAGGGAGAGGTTGCCCCCAATCTTTTCTCAGTACCTGCCAACCGTAAGAAGGAGCGGCGTGTGGCATAACCTAACTGAACGCTGCTTCTTCATGGGGCAGGCTAGCTCTCACGGCGGACAAGCTACCATTCTGCGAGGCTGTGCTTTCACGAGAGGTTGTGGGGGGCAATGCGGCCGGCCAGATGGAAGGAATCAATCAGTGACCTCAATCAACAGTTGTATTTTTCAGTACTCACGCGATGAATCAATGGATATCATCGACGTCGCCTTTTTGCATACTCCCTCCATTCCGTTTAAATTGACGCTAGCTGTATATAGGTAGATTAAAATTGCTTGAACCTTTGAGTAATAAAAAGTGCCCATTATCGAAGAAAAATATACGTCGATTAAAATCTCAGGACCGGGCCTGCCCATAACTAGTTAACCATGGTCCATGTACTGATGCTAAAAAACATGAAAGGCCGAAGCCCAGTCTGCTAAAAGAAAGGAGAAATTAAAGCCCAATCATTCATCTCTACAAAGCCGGCAGTCTTTCTTCTTCGTCAAGAAACACTGTCTCCTCTAATGGCGCCTCGAAATGAGCCCCCCACTTGTACAGAACAGATCTTTCAAGGCTAACTTATTTGCCTGACAACGCTATGTTAAAGCCTTGTTCTGTTAATGTTTTGAAACCATCATTTCTCTAAATTTTGAAGCATAATACCATTTTCCACTACAAAATCTGACAATCCATCTTCTCAAGATGCTGGCATATCTTTGGAAACTAGTGAAGCCCTGCAAGTGCACTCCTCAGTAGTGCAGATCACTGAATTATCATCCAGCCCAGCTGGGCCTGCTCCTGCCATTGTGAGGACCTCTGTTCCTCCAATTCCTACTCCTGATCAGCCCCAACCTGTAAGGGGGAGCGCTCGGATTCAAGCTAGTGGAATGGCTAACATCCCTGTGCTGGAGAAAGTTGTTCAAGCAATGAAGGAAAGGGATATGGAAGGTAATATTTCTCTCTCATCCCACAACTCTTTTTCAATCTTGCAAGATGAGGTTATTGTTAGTAAAGCTCTGAAAATAGGGATAGATGCTTCTTCACTTCCTATGAAAACTATGCATATGTTGAAAGATCTTGAGATTGCAAGAGACAATCTAGCTAAAAAGAAACCTATTCAAATATCTTCTTCTGTTATTTGTATTCAACCTCCAACTTGTGGTAAAATTGTGGGTGTGGATGCAAAATCTGATGACAATCCTACACATGAAGAGATTGTAAGTGGGGAGGATGATGACTTTACTCCTGTTATATCTAGGGAAAAAAGAATGGCAATGAAGAAAAAATCTAGTGATAAGAAATAAAATCAAGGGGTACCCCTCAGCGTGGTACAAGATCCCTTAGAAAGGTCAGTACAAATCACCCTTTGTGTGAAATTGTATCTAGTCCTAGGCTCCATAATAAAAATGTTAAATATAAATGTTAGGTCTTATTATGAACTTTAGGGGGTGGGAAAAAGGTTTTTCTTTTCATCTTCGTGATCTCATCAAGGAATTTGACTTTGATTTTATTGGGTTGAAAGAAACTATGATTTTTTTTAATGTTTCCGTGTGGAGGAAGTTTGATGTTGAAAATGCTTACATTTGGCTTTGGTCTCCCTCTGTGGGAAGTTCTGGAGGAATCTTGTGTGGCCTTAAATCCTCAAGATGTCCTAGCTGATTCTGTTGGGAGATATTTTGTGAAAACAAGGGTATCTGACAAACAAAATCAGAAGGAATACTGGCTAATCACAGTATATGGTGCAACTCAGGTTGAAGATAAAGATGTGTTTTTGCAGGATCTTTCAAATATCTGTTAAAATCTGGATATTCCTGCTTTGATTGGAGGTGACTTTAATATTTTGAGGTTTGATGATGAAAAAAATATAGGAAATGGCACATCTAGGTTCTTGGACTATTTCAATGATGTGATTGATTTACATAATTTGAGGGAAATTCCTCTCTATGGTGGTCAATTTACTTGGTCCAATAACCAAAAAAATCCCACTTTGGAAAAAATTGGACAAGATCCTCATTAACATTGAGTGGGAAAACTTATTTCCCTTATCTAGTGCTAAGAAAATACCAAGACTCATGTCTGATCACAATCCTATCATCCTGGACACTGATACGTCTCCAACGTATCTATAATTTTTTATGCTCCATGCATGTTTTTACACCATTTGCCTATTGTTTCGTTACACTTCGTGGCACTTTTATGCATTTTCTGGAACTAACCTATTAACGAGTCGCCACAGTGCCAGTTCCCCGTTTTCTGCTGTTTTTGTGTTTCAGAAGTGATACACAGGAAATATTCTTGGAATTGGACGAAACAAGTTCCTGAAGTCTTATTTTACCCGGAAACTTCCAGAGATCCGAAGGAGAGTAGGAGGGGGGGCCACCAGGGTCCCACACACAGGGCTGGCGCGGCCAGGCCCTGGGCCGCGCTGATACGTCTCAAACGTATCTATAATTTTTGATGCTCCATGCTTGTTTTTACACCATTTGCCTATTGTTTCGTTACACTTAGTGGTACTTTTATACATTTTCTGGAACTAACCTATTAACGAAGTGCCACAGTGCCAGTTTCCTGTTTTCTGCTGTTTTTGTGTTTCAGAAGTGATACACAGGAAATATTCTCGAAATTGGACGAAACAAGTTCCTGAAGTCACATTTCACTGGGGAGCTCCCAAACATCCGAAGACCTGACGGAGGGGGGCCACGTGGCCCCCACACACAGGGGCGGCGCGGCCTGGCCCCTGGCCGCGCCAGCCCCGTGTGAGGCCGCGTGGCTCCACCTCTGACAGCCCCCATTCGCCTACATATACCCCCTGACGAGAAAAACCTAAGGGCCCGATCAGTTTTCCAGAATACATCGCGATCCGCCGCCGCCGTCGACCCGAAGATCGGAAGGGTCCAGAAGCACTTCCCGGCACCCTGCCGGAGAGGGGAATCGCCACCGGAGGTCTTCTTCATCGCCATGCTTGCCTCCGGAGCGATGAGTGAGTAGTCTACCTTGGACTATGGGTCCATAGCAGTAGCTAGATGGTTGTCTTCTCCACCATGTGCTTCATGTTTAGATCTCATGAGCTGCCCTACATGATTGAGATCACCATTATGTAATACTATGATGTTGGTTTGTTGGGATCCGATGAATATTGGTGTTTATGATTAAGTTGCTGTACTGAATTATATCTTTTGTTATCTCTATGTTGTTTATGATCTTGCATGCTCTCCGTTGTTAGTAGCTATCTTGGCCGAGTAGTTGCTAGTGACTCCAAGAGGGGGTATTTATGCTCGATAGTGGGTTCATGTCTCTATTTCACCTGGGGAGTGACAGAAACCTCTAAGGTGGTAGATGTGCTCTTGCTACTAGGGAGAAAACAACATTCATATGCTCAAGGGCATATGCTTTGTTTACATTACACACTTTGCTTAATGCAATTATCTGTTGTTCGCAACTTAATACTTTTGGGGTGTTCGGATGATATCCCCGAGGGTGGATTATTAGTCATAGATGCAGTTGGATGGCGGTCTATGTATTTTGTTGTAATGCCCAGAGTAAATCTCATAGTGATCTTCTTGACATATCACGTTATCTTTATTCTATCAATTGCCCAACTGTAATTTGTTTACCCAGCATGTTATTTATCTATGGAGAGACACCACTAGTGAACTGTGGACCCCGGTCCTATTTTAATCATATTGCAATCACCTGTTTACTTTTCCCGCACTGTTTACTTTACTCGCATATTACTACTGTTTTCCACTCGATACACTCATAACCTTTGTTTCAAGCAAACCGGTGAGATTGACAACCTCATCGCAAGTTGGGAGCAAAGTATTTGTTTGTGTGTGTGCAGGTTCCACGTTGCAGCTAGCAAGCAAAGCTTGGACGAGGCGCCATATATAAATTGTCCGCTGCTGTCGCAAACTAGCAAGCATCACCTTCAGTCATCACCGTCTCTCTTCTTCAAGAACGATATTAAACCTTGGTTTCTTAACTGAGGGAAAACTAGCTGCTATACTCATCACACCTTCCTCCTGGGGGTTCCCAACGGGCTGGTCATTCACCACGCATCAAGCTAATTTTCTGGCGCCGTTGCCGGGGAAGAGAGAAGACTTCTGCGAGGGGAGTTCTTCGCACACACATTCTTTACTTTGTTATTTGTTTTGCTTTACTTTATTTTATTTTACCTGCATTGCTTTTTATATCAAAAACCCAAAAAAAAAATTAGAATCCTTGGTAGTTGTTATTTCTTTACTTTAGTTTACCATGTCGTTTCCTAAGTTCGTTCTGGAGGACCTCTCTGTAGGGAGTGGTTCGATTATTGGCAAAAGTAACATTGAGGAGTTCTTTAATCACATTAGTATGCATGATGAAGATGAGGGAAAGTCTTGGGTTGAGCTTGCTCCTAGTATTGAAGTTGCTTCTATCTATTTAATTGACATATTGGAAACTAGGTTTGCTAGTCTTAACCCTTTCATGCAATATATGTTCCTTAAGCTTCATGAAATTGAGGACCCCGAAAAGAAAGCTTTTATCTTAGAAACTTTGCGTTTAGAATTTAAGGATGTCGTTATTGAAGCTAGGAAGGTTCTTAAACGTTTTAATAAACTCGGTTCACCTATAACGGTTATTGATACACATGATGGGGAGGCCGAGATACCTATACCTTGCAAGCTTTTGGGATTGAATGATGCTTTCGAAAACAATTTTGCCTGGATTTGTCCTGAAAATCTTTTTGATGAGAATAGTGTACCAAAGCATGATCACCAAAGGTCTTCAAAAACTTATGTGGATGAAATACAATGCCTTATTGATAAGACCTCTTCTGTTGATCTTAATGCATCTGCTGATATTACTTGATTCGCAATTTTTTGCGCCTAGCTCAAAGGCGTTAAAGAAAAGCACTCTTGGGAGATAACCCATTGTTTACTTTTCAGTACGTTTTCTTTTATTTGAGTCTTGGAAGTCATTACTACTGTAATGACCGCTCCTTATCTTGTTTATTTCGTTTTTGTACCAAGAGAAGCCTCTAATTTGAGTGAGGTAAAGATTTGGGGTTATTGCTGTCCTGAAACTGTTTTCGGTGCTGCACCGTAAAAATTCGTGAAAATTCTCTGTTTATCTTTTGGACCTGAAATTTCTTGTGCATATGCCCCAGGTTATATCCAAACTTTTCTTAGTTGAACACTTTTTGATTTGAGCAACGGAAAATCCCTCAAAAATTCGTCCATTATCAGCTGTCCAGTTTTGACAGATTTCTGCCAATATTTGTTTTTGCCACTTTATCGCTTTCTTTTGAGTTCTTTTTTATCATGGAACTCTTGTGGAAGTTGCTACAGTAGTATATACTTTATATGTGGTAGTTTTGGGTTGAAACCTGAAGCTAAAAGAGGTTGAATATATTTTATGCTTACACTAATGTTGCTAATAGAATTGTGTTTAGTTTTGTATGAAGGAAGTTTTCAAGTGTAGGGATTGGAGAATGATGAGATGAGTTGAAGAATGGACAAAAGCTCAAGCTTGGGGATGCCCATGCATAACCCCAAGAAATATCCAAGAAGTACAAGCGTCAAAGCTTGGGGATGCCCCCGAGGCACCCCTTCTTCATCGGCAAAAATCAGGTCACCTTTCAAAACACTATATTTTTATTGCTTCATGCACTATGTGTTTTTCTTGGAGCGTCAGTTGTTTTAGTTTTCTTAGGTTGTTTAGTTTGTTTGTTTGCTGCAATAATGGTTGGACCCCAACAAATTTCCTTTGGAGGAGATGTACTCGTTTTCATTTGCAAAGAACGCTCTAGTTTTCACTCTTATAAATTGAGCGTTCATCTTTTTCTGCTACTGCTTTTGGTTTTCGTTTTCGCCTTGATATGCGTTCAGATCTTGTCATATCTTTTCATCAAGGTGTATTTTTGCCTCTGATTGGTTTTCATCAAAAGAGGTGTTTATAAAAATTTCAAATGGTGTTGGAAAAGAGAAAAAGCTTTGTGCAAAATAGTGGTACAAGAAGGAGCTTGTGTAGACTGCGGCTTAGGCTTTTTCATGTCATGCTTGATGTCTTTTTGATAGTATGCTTAGTGGTTTTGCTGTAGCATGACTTGTCTCAAATAACTGAGATTGCTTAATGAGCCTTTGAAAAATCATGTGTTGTTTTTATTGTATGGAAGCATTATTTTGGTTTTCTCCTTGATGCTTTATTTGGGTTGACTTGGCGCATGCTCACACATGTTAGACTCTTCCAAAGTCGCCATTAGCCTTCATGATCATTTAGTTTTTGACTTTTGATGCCATCGTATGCTTCTTTTAATGTCGCTTTGCATGATTATGGCCATTATTGCTCTCTTAGTTGGTCGCTCCCAGTCTTTTGCTAGCCCTCGCCTTGTACTGAGTATGAGCTCTACTCGTGCATCCAACTCCAAAAGCCAAGTTTGCCATTGTGTCCACTATAAATTCCTATGCATGGTATTTGTAAGCCATTCCAAAGTAAAAAATTTGTGTGCTACCTTTCAAAAACCTTCAAAATACTTCTCGTTTTGTGACACTGTTTTCAGCTCATGGGGACGTAGTGATCGGATTTGCTATCTTCCATATTGTTTATTCCAAAAAGAAAAAAAAAGATAGAAAAAAAGGCACTCCTCCAATGAATGTGAATGTTGGTGGGCACCCGATGGAATCGGTTAGCCATGGTATGTGAAAGGAAAAGGTGGGGAGGAGTGCCAAGTTTTATAAAAAGAGCACGAAGTGCCAATCTCTCTCTCAAAAACTTGCTTTATTTTTGTATGGAAGATGGTAAGAACCCCATTGCCAGTCGTTGACAAAGACAACCACCTCTCAAAATCAAGTTTTATCTCTCTATTTTACAAATGAAAAGCTCTAGCACATGTTTAAATCACTCCTTCCCTCTATGAAGGGCCTTTCTTTTACTTTTATGTTGAGTCACCACCTTCTTTCTTTATGCACCATTAAGAGAGCATAGTTGTCATTCTTAGTGTGATATGCATTGTCCCAAGGTTCATTGATTGACTCATATTGTTGGTTTCACTTGTTCTTAAATTATTTTTATCTAGTCGCCCTCTTAAACTTTGAGGTGTCCTATGCATTTATGTTTTGCTCTCTTTGAAGGACAAGCTGAAAACCATTTGTATGTTTTCCTTATGATTTGAACACACGTTTGACTTTCATTGTTTCATTATCATGATCTTTTGTTTGTGTTCATTTGCATGTTTACAACATGGTTGCTAAGTTCTTATTGTCATGATTATATCTTTCATGCCCATGTTTTAAGTTCTATTGATCCCAGCTCACCAATGCTTACATATATGATCAAGATTGTGTAGGTGCATGTCACCTCAAAAATTATTCTTTTGTTATCACTTACCTACTCGAGGACGAGCAGGAGTTAAGCTTGGGGATGCTTGGGGATGCTTGATACGTCTCAAACGTATCTATAATTTTTGATGCTCCATGCATGTTTTTACACCATTTGCCTATTGTTTCGTTACACTTAGTGGTACTTTTATACATTTTCCGGAACTAACCTATTAACGAAGTGCCACAGTGCCAGTTTCCTGTTTTCTGCTGTTTTTGTGTTTCAGAAGTGATACACAGGAAATATTCTCGGAATTGGACGAAACAAGTTCCTGAAGTCATATTTCACCGGGGAGCTCCCAAACATCCGAAGACCTGACGGAGGGGGGCCACGTGGCCCCCACACACAGGGGCGGCGCGGCCTGGCCCCTGGCCGCGCCAGCCCCGTGTGAGGCCGCGTGGCTCCACCTCTGACAGCCCCCCTTCGCCTACATATACCCCCTGACGAGAAAAACCTAAGGGCCCGATCAGTTTTCCAGAATACATCGCGATCCGCCGCCGCCGTCGACCCGAAGATCGGAAGGGTCCAGAAGCTCTTCCCGGCACCCTGCCGGAGAGGGGAATCGCCATCGGAGGTCTTCTTCATCGCCATGCTTGCCTCTGGAGCGATGAGTGAGTAGTCTACCTTGGACTATGGGTCCATAGCAGTAGCTAGATGGTTGTCTTCTCCACCATGTGCTTCATGTTTAGATCTCATGAGCTGCCCTACATGATTGAGATCACCGTTATGTAATACTATGATGTTGGTTTGTTGGGATCCGATGAATATTGGTGTTTATGATTAAGTTGCTGTACTGAATTATATCTTTTGTTATCTCTATGTTGTTTATGATATTGCATGCTCTCCGTTGTTAGTAGCTATCTTGGCCGAGTAGTTGCTAGTGACTCCAAGAGGGGGTATTTATGCTCGATAGTGGGTTCATGTCTCTATTTCACCTGGGGGAGTGACAGAAACCTCTAAGGTGGTAGATGTGCTGTTGCTACTAGGGAGAAAACAACATTCATATGCTCAAGGGCATATCCTTTGTTTACATTACACACTTTGCTTAATGCAATTATCTGTTGTTCGCAACTTAATACTTTTGGGGTGTTCGGATGATATCCCCGAGGGTGGTTATTAGTCATAGATGCAGTTGGATGGTGGTCTATGTATTTTGTTGTAATGCCCAGAGTAAATCTCATAGTGATCTTCTTGACATATCACGTTATCTTTATTCTATCAATTGCCCAACTATAATTTGTTTACCCAGCATGTGTTATTTAGCTTATGGAGAGACACCACTAGTGAACTGTGGACCCCGGTCATATTTCCATCATATTGCTATCACCTGTTTACTTTACTCGTACTGTTTACTTTACTCGCATACTCTATTGTTTTCCACTCGATACACTCATAACCTTTGTTTCAAGCAAACCGGTGAGATTGACAACCTCATCGCAAGTTGGGAGCAAAGTATTTGTTTGTGTGTGTGCAGGTTCCACCTTGCAGCTAGCAAGCAAAGCTTGGACGAGGCGCCATATATAAATTGTCCACTGCTGTCGCAAACTAGCAAGCATCACCTTCAGTCGTCACCGTCTCTCTTCTTCAAGAACGATATTAAACCTTGGTTTCTTAACTGAGGGAAAACTAGCTGCTATACTCATCACACCTTCCTCCTGGGGGTTCCCAACGGGCTGGTCATTCACCACGCATCACGCGCCACCCTGGCGTGAGGGCGCCTGGCTCCTCCTCTGACATCGCCCCTTCGCCTATAAAGACCCCCCGAAGGAAAAAACCTAAGTACCCGATCAATTTTCCAGAACACATCGCGATCCGCCGCTGCCGTCGACCCGAAGATCGGGAGGGTCCAGAAGCTCTTCCCGGCACCCTGCCGGAGAGGGGAATCGCCACCGGAGGTCTTCTTCATCGCCATGATTGCCTCTGGAGCAATGAGTGAGTAGTATACCTTGGACTATGGGTCCATAGCAGTAGCTAGATGGTTATCCTCTCCACCATGTGCTTCATGTTTAGATCTCATGAGCTGCCCTACATGATTGAGATCACCGTTATGTAATTCTACATGTTTGGTTTGTTGGGATCCGATGAATATTGGTGTTTATGATTAAGTTGATGTACTAAATATTATCTTTTGTTATCTCTTTGTTGTTTATGATCTTGCATGCTCTCCGTTGTTAGTAGCTATCTTGGCCGAGTAGTTGCTAGTGACTCCAAGAGGGGGTATTTATGCTCGATAGTGGGTTCATACCTCTATTTAACCTGGGGGAGTGACAGAAACCTCTAAGGTTGTAGATGTGCTGTTGCTACTAGGGAGAAAACAACATTCATATGCTCAAGGGCATATGCTTTGTTTACATTACACACTTTGCTTAATGCAATTATCTGTTGTTCGCAACTTAATACTTGTGGAGTTCTCGGATTGATTCACCACAAGTGGATTATTAGTCATAGATGCAGTTGGATGGCGGTCTATGTATTTTGTTGTAATGCCCAGAGTAAATCTTATAGTGATTTTCTTGACATATCACGTTTATCTTTATTCTATCAATTGCCCAACTATAATTTGTTTACCCAGCATGTGTTATTTATCTTATGGAGAGACACCACTAGTGAACTGTGGACCCCGGTCATATTTCCATCATATTGCTATCACCTGTTTACTTTACTCGTACTGTTTACTTTACTCGCATACTCTATTGTTTTCCACTTGATACACTCATAACCTTTGTTTCAAGCAAACCGGTGAGATTGACAACCTCATCGCAAGTTGGGAGCAAAGTATTTGTTTGTGTGTGTGCAGGTTCCACCTTGCAGCTAGCAAGCAAAGCTTGGACGAGGCGCCATATTAAACTTGTCCGATGTTGTCGCAAACTAGCAAGCATCACCTTCAGTCGTCACCGTCTCTCTTCTTCAAGAACGATATTAAACCTTGGTTTCTTAACTGAGGGAAAACTAGCTGCTATACTCATCACACCTTCCTCCTGGGGGTTCCCAACGGGCTGGTCATTCACCACGCATCACGCGCCACCCTGGCGTGAGGGCGCCTGGCTCCTCCTCTGACATCGCCCCTTCGCCTATAAAGACCCCCCGAAGGAAAAAACCTAAGTACCCGATCAATTTTCCAGAACACATCGCGATCCGCCGCTGCCGTCGACCCGAAGATCGGGAGGGTCCAGAAGCTCTTCCCGGCACCCTGCCGGAGAGGGGAATCGCCACCGGAGGTCTTCTTCATTGCCATGCTTGCCTCTGGAGCAATGAGTGAGTAGTCTACCTTGGACTATGGGTCCATAGCAGTAGCTAGATGGTTATCCTCTCCACCATGTGCTTCATGTTTAGATCTCATGAGCTGCCCTACATGATTGAGATCACCGTTATGTAATTCTACATGTTTGGTTTGTTGGGATCCGATGAATATTGGTGTTTATGATTAAGTTGATGTACTGAATATTATCTTTTGTTATCTCTTTGTTGTTTATGATCTTGCATGCTCTCCGTTGTTAGTAGCTATCTTGGCCGAGTAGTTGCTAGTGACTCCAAGAGGGGGTATTTATGCTCGATAGTGGGTTCATACCTCTATTTAACCTGGGGGAGTGACAGAAACCTCTAAGGTTGTAGATGTGCTGTTGCTACTAGGGAGAAAACAACATTCATATGCTCAAGGGCATATGCTTTATTTACATTACACACTTTGCTTAATGCAATTATCTGTTGTTCGCAACTTAATACTTGTGGAGTTCTCGGATTGATTCACCACAAGTGGATTATTAGTCATAGATGCAGTTGGATGGCGGTCTATGTATTTTGTTGTAATGCCCAGAGTAAATCTTATAGTGATCTTCTTGACATATCACGTTTATCTTTATTCTATCAATTGCCCAACTATAATTTGTTTACCCAGCATGTGTTATTTAGCTTATGGAGAGACACCACTAGTGAACTGTGGACCCCGGTCATATTTCCATCATATTGCTATCACCTGTTTACTTTACTCGTACTGTTTACTTTACTCGCATACTCTATTGTTTTCCACTCGATACACTCATAACCTTTGTTTCAAGCAAACCGGTGAGATTGACAACCTCATCGCAAGTTGGGAGCAAAGTATTTGTTTGTGTGTGTGCAGGTTCCACCTTGCAGCTAGCAAGCAAAGCTTGGACGAGGCGCCATATATAAATTGTCCGCTGCTGTCGCAAACTAGCAAGCATCACCTTCAGTCGTCACCGTTTCTCTTCTTCAAGAACGATATTAAACCTTGGTTTCTTAACTGAGGGAAAACTAGCTGCTATACTCATCACACCTTCCTCCTGGGGGTTCCCAACGGGCTGGTCATTCACCACGCATCACGCGCCACCCTGGCGTGAGGGCGCCTGGCTCCTCCTCTGACATCGCCCCTTCGCCTATAAAGACCCCCCGAAGGAAAAAAACCTAAGTACCCGATCAATTTTCCAGAACACATCGCGATCCGCCGCTGTCGTCGACCCGAAGATCGGGAGGGTCCACAAGCTCTTCCCGGCACCCTGCCGGAGAGGGGAATCGCCACCGGAGGTCTTCTTCATCGCCATGCTTGCCTCTGGAGCAATGAGTGAGTAGTCTACCTTGGACTATGGGTCCATAGCAGTAGCTAGATGGTTATCCTCTCCACCATGTGCTTCATGTTTAGATCTCATGAGCTGCCCTACATGATTGAGATCACCGTTATGTAATTCTACATGTTTGGTTTGTTGGGATCCGATGAATATTGGTGTTTATGATTAAGTTGATGTACTGAATATTATCTTTTGTTATCTCTTTGTTGTTTATGATCTTGCATGCTCTCCGTTGTTAGTAGCTATCTTGGCCGAGTAGTTGCTAGTGACTCCAAGAGGGGGTATTTATGCTCGATAGTTGGTTCATACCTCTATTTAACCTGGGGGAGTGACAGAAACCTCTAAGGTTGTAGATGTGCTGTTGCTACTAGGGAGAAAACAACATTCATATGCTCAAGGGCATATGCTTTGTTTACATTACACACTTTGCTTAATGCAATTATCTGTTGTTCGCAACTTAATACTTGTGGAGTTCTCGGATTGATTCACCACAAGTGGATTATTAGTCATAGATGCAGTTGGATGGCGGTCTATGTATTTTGTTGTAATGCCCAGAGTAAATCTTATAGTGATCTTCTTGACATATCACGTTTATCTTTATTCTATCAATTGCCCAACTATAATTTGTTTACCCAGCATGTGTTATTTATCTTATGGAGAGACACCACTAGTGAACTGTGGACCCCGGTTATATTTCCATCATATTGCTATCACCTGTTTACTTTACTCGTACTGTTTACTTTACTCGCATACTCTATTGTTTTCCACTCGATACGCTCATAACCTTTGTTTCAAGCAAACCGGTGAGATTGACAACCTCATCACAAGTTGGGAACGAAGTACTTGGTTGTGTTGTGTGCAGGTTCCGCGTTGCAGCCAGCAAGCAAAGCTTGGACGAGGTGCCATATATAAATTGTCTGAAGCTGTCGCAAGCTAGCAAGCATCACCTTCAGTCGTTTGTCTCTCCTCTCCAAGAACGATAAACCTTGGTTTCTTAACTGAGGGAAAACTAGCTGTTATACTCATCATACCTTCCTCTTGGGGTTCCCAACTGACTGGTCATTCACCACGCATAAGGAATCTTCTAGTGCTGTTGACAGGGACTTGAATAATAAGAAGCTCCTACATCAATTACATTCTCCCACGTCAACCACGCACTAGCAGCTAATTTTCTGGCGCCGTTGCCGGGGAGGAAGTAGAAGACTTCTGCGAGGGGATCACTAGTGGAAAACAGGGCATCAGCCCCGGTTCGTTTGGGCCTTCAGTCCCGGTTGTGCAACCAGGACTAACCAACCGGGACTGATGCCCAATCTTTAGTCCCGGTTGCTATACGAACCGGGACTAAAGAGAGACCACGTGGCAAGGGCCGGGCGCTCGTGGGCGTAGGACCTTTAGTCCCGGTTTGTGTTACGAACCGGGACTAAAGTGTCCACACGTGGCAGTGTCTGCTGCTTCTTTATTTTTCTGGATTTCAATTGTTATTTAGGGGTTTAGGGTTTAGGGTATATTTATATTTTGCTCCATTCAATTGTTTGATTCATTTCAAACAAGTTTTCTTATATACTTATTCATACAGCATTACAACATAATATATAAGCCGATACATATATAATATATTTGGTTCACCGAGCATATACATACAAGAATATATACAACTTGTTCACACACATAAGATCACGACTTGTGTTTAATTATACACATTGTCTAATCGAAACTGACATGAAATTCACCCTTTGGGTTAATGACATGGTCAAGCAGAAATCCGGCTATTTCCTCTTGAATTCCTACTATGCGTTCAGTCGGTGAGAGCCGATTCCGCTTTGCTTCGAACTACGAAGAAGAAGATCAATATGAATATGAATCATCATAACAAAATTGATGCCAATAAAATGAATTTGTCAGTATATTGTTTACTTACTGTTGGAAAATCAATTCTTTCAGTGACCTGCGCACGAAGGTTCTCGCAAGCGTAGTATGCACATAGATTAGTCCCTGATGGCTGCCTCGCACACTTTACGAGAATAGATTTTAGTCAGTGACATATCAAGATTGATATACTTAATGGTATTTGAAACTAGAATTAAAGGGATGTGTGGACCTAGCTCGTACGACTTACCTCGATCTGACGGTAAATCAGCTCATTTTTCTATTCACCTTTTACTATGCGTATAAACCGTTTCCAAACACTGCCGAGCAAACAAAATGAATAGATGAGTTATAGATGAACGAAAGAGACCGATATAATGCCGTAATGATTGAAATTACCTATCCATCATATCAATGATGCTTTGGTATTCATTAAGTGGTTTATTCAACGAGTCAAAGATTTGAACCTTTCCATAGTCAGGTTCAATCTTTAGCAAAATCCAGTGGTAACTGCGTGCAAGTTTAATTATATAAGTTAATAAACTTATCAATTACACTTATAACATCGAGTAAGGAAAAGTAACTGTGTATAAGATAGTCACACTCACCTGCAGTTGTACAGAAACAGTATTCTAGCTCGGTATTCCTGCGTAAGTAGGAACTCTAGCAAGATATCCTCCGTCTCCTTGCGTTTCCTCTGTATCATCGCTCCGTTAACTCGATTTGGATCAATGAATCCAAGTTGGAGGTCATTTCTTGTCTTACATTCCATACTCTTCATTCTGCATAATAAACAGCGTAGTGAGGATAATTACATGCAAAGAACGAGTTGAGCTAGAGACTTATAGAAATAATGAATCACTTACAGAACATAGGCACTGACGAGAGATTTGTCGAGCGCGTCTTGATTGAATAGCTGAAAGAATTCATCAAACTCAATATGCACCAAGTCTTCACCTAAGAAATGGTCCTTTGTGATTTTCATAAGGAGAAAATCTTGCGTGCCCTTTGCGGCTTGCAGGTACCACTTATGCAATTTGTGTTGGTAGATTTATTTCAATCTCAGGTGGGACCAGACTCTTCCCCTTTTCATATTGCCGTGCTATAGGCGCCTTTGGGATATCTTCATGTATCAACTGAGAAAGAGTCAAACCAGCTTCTTTAGCAAAGTCGGCGGGATTGGGTTGAGCAACACTCCCACCAGCATCACTAGCAAAGACCTTTAGCGGGGAGATCGATTTTTTGGTCTGTGCTCCAAGCTGGGCAACGTCTCTTTTCCCTCTTGCAGTTGCGCTTGTCTTATTAGCTTCTTTTTTTGCATCTACCTGCTTATCCAAACAACGCTTGTAGTCATCTGGCTTACGCAATTCATATTGCGAAGGTTGGGTAAGCATATCAATGGCCCACTCCTTCTGTTCCAGAGTATATACCAGCTTTGGTGTAGGGGTCGGGCGTAGGGCTGCGAGCTTCCTTTTCACTTTGGCTCTGTCCTCCACCTCAATTTCTTTAGCAGTCTTCTCGATAGGAGGAGGCAGCACCGCCTTAGCTTTCTTGGCACGTTTCTTCGGAGAGACATTGCTAGTGGATATAGCAGCGAACTTGCCATAACTCTGGGACTTACGAGTGGACTGAGGCGGCGGAGGTGGCGGAGGCGGCTGACATTGAGGTGGAGATCGATGTGGACTCGGGGTATGGTGGTAGTCGTCCCTATCATCGTCGGGAGGTGGTGAATTGCGAGGACTCGGAGGAGAGCAGTGTTGGAAACGGCGACGCCTAGGCAGCGCTTAGGCACGCTTAAGCGCTAGGCGATGGACAAACGCCTCGCCTAGGGCATAAGCGGAAGTCTAGGTAGTGCAACTAAGAAATAGGCTTCCCCAACAAGAATTTATGTCATATTGCACTAAGGATCCATATGTGCCATATTCTATTGGTAGTTGTTCATAATTTATTCACTTAGATGCTCTAAACTAATGTGTATTCACTATTATATACCATATGCATGCTTGATGGTTCAAAAGTTGTAACCGCCTAGGGCATGTCTAGGACACGCCTAGGACGCTTAAGCACTGCCTAGGCACTAGGAGAATGCCAACCAACTCGCTTACGCCTAGCGCTTTTTCCAACCTTGGAGGAGAGGGTGGCCGCCTTGGCGCCGAGCCTGGAAACACGATGTGTTTCTTATCCCAAAGAATTATACCACCCAATACTTCTCCCAGTGTTTCCTCCTCTTCAGGTCTAGCGACGTCAAGATTGAGGGACTCATACCCCCTTTCAATTGCATCCACCCCGACCTTAGCATAGCCAGCTTGAATCTCACGGCCATGCCAGGTTTGTCCAGGTCCAGATGGCAACACATAGCCAACCGCCACCTTCATCGATATGTTCTTCATGGGAACATGCAGCTCATAGTCTATCTTCTTGGTGATATCATCCACGGGGTAGTGATCCATCGGTACCTCTGTGGAAGCCACGCTGCTTCTCCGCTGAGATCGGTCGCCTGATGCATGTTCTAGGTGTTGCTGATGCTGAGTTGCCCCTTGCGACTTTAATTCCTCCAGTGCCTTCTGCTGCAGTAAATACAACTCTCTCAGCTCAGCATGTTGCCTTTCTATGCTCTCTATCCGTGAGGCCTCCTCCTGTGCCTTTCGCTTCTTCGCTCTCTCTCGACTTCTATAAGTCTGGCTCTCTTCGGCGAACCCAGACCTCCACGGAATGGCAGAACCCAGACCCCGTGTTCGTCCTGTGTGCTCTTTGTTCCCGAGGGCCTTTGTCAGCTCGTCATTCTCTCTGTCCGGCTTGAACGTCCCCTCTTGAACCTCGGCGATTGTCTTGACAAGTGCTCCCAGAGGTTCAGCAATTTGTTTCTTCTCTTCGACTAATTTCCCTATTCTCTCATCATAGACAGCCCCATGGGCAAGTGCCCAATTTCTTGACCTTCTGGGCCATTGTTCTGTTTCTGGTTCGATGCCTTTTTCTCGTAGGGCAGCCTCTTGCATATCCCACTTAGGCTCGGCCCTTTTGTAGCCACCTGGACCCAACTTATGGTGATATTTCTTTTTTGCGGCATTTTACTGATTTTTCTTACTCCTTAGCTTACCGAGCTCAGACTCCTTGTACTCCACAAATGCGTCCCAGTGATCCCGCAGGAACTCATTGGGGCCAGTAAATTCTGGAGCTTGTCGATTGGCATTGACATAGGCGTTCCATAACCTCTTCTTGTGGTTATTGAACTGTGCAGCCATCTTCTTGAGAGCCCACTCCCTGACTTTCTCCTTCTGTTTCTCTGCTTCTTCTAGGGACTCGGTGACCGGCAGATTGAAATGTGGAATGAGGGAATCCCAAAGTCTGTCTTTCAAGACCTTGGTGACATAATTGACTGCTGCACCCTCTTGTGGCTCTGGCTGTGCTGGCTCTCCCTTTGCCGCCTTGGGCTTATACCAATACTGAATGCTTATCGGCACCATGTCCCTGACAAGACATCCACATTGACTAGTGAACGCATTTGCGACACTCTTGGGTTTCAACGGTTCACCTTCATTTGAGAGACGACCAATCGTGTAATGCTGATTCGATGCCAGCCATTTGGCCGGGCCTCGCTTCTTTCTAGAAGATTCAGAGGTCTAAAATAACAAAACACTCGTTAATATATATACCACATAATGCATCGTCATCTACTGATTCATGAATAGAGCTAGTCTTCATATATATATATACCTCGCCGGACCGTGTTATTAAGTCACGTCCAATCCCTTGTGAGCCGTCCTCGCAATCATCATTTTCCGATTCATGTGGCTGCTCCTCCTCCATTCCCTCACCCGACTCGTTCAAAAATTCTGAGCCGTCTCCTTCTGCACGGGTGGTACCCTCTCCTTCTGCACGGGTGGTACCCTCTCCTATAATATTCAATATCTCTTCTTCACCTTCTCTTCCGGCGCCGAAATCCATAACTGAAATCCATAACATAGATCAACAACATTACTCCATATTTTTATTACTATTATTGCTAACAATATTACTAACAATATTTCTAACATTTCTATCTATTCACTTTCTAACTCTATATATCTAACATAAATAAAATCTAACATAAATAAAATCTAACATTTCTATTTCTAATAGCATTTCTATTTCTAATAAAATCTAACCTAAATAAAATCTAACATAAATAAAATCTATATAGCATTTCTATTACTATTACTAATAGTAATAGCATTTTACTAACTAGCATTTCTATTACTATTACTAATAGTAATAGCATTTCTATTACTATTACTAATAGTAATAGCATTTTACTAACTAGCATTTTACTAATAGTAATAGCATTTCTATTACTATTACTATTCATTTTTATTACTATTACTAATAGTAATAACATTTTTATTACTATTACTAATAGTAATAGCATTTCTATTACTATTACTAACTAGCATTTTACTAATAGTATTGCTAACTAGCTAGTATTTTAACAGTAAATTCTAACTACTAGCATATTAACTAATAGCATTTCTAATAGTATTTCTATTTTTCTAACTACATTTGCTAACTACATTTTTCTAACTACATTTGCTAACTACATTTGCTAACTACTACTTTCTAACTACATTTTTCTAACATAAAATCTAACTATTTTTCTAAATGTTTCTAACTTATTTTTCTAACTACATTTTTCTAACTACATAAAATCTAACATAAATTTTTCTAACTACATTTTTCTAACTACATTTCTCTAACTTATTTTTCTAACATAAAATCTAACTATTTTTCTAAAAAAAAATCCTAACTATTTTTCTAATTTTTTTTGCAGGGGGCCGGCCAGCGGTGCTCACCTGCGCGCGCGGGGGCGATCGATGCAGCGGCGGCGCGGCGGCTCGGTCTCGGGCGGCGCGGCGGCACGGCGGCTCTCGGTCTCGGGCGCGCGCGGCGTTGCGCGGCGGCGCGGCAGCTAGGGCGGCGCGGCGGCTCGGGGCTCGGTCTCGGGGCTCGGTCTTGTGCGGCGGCGCGGCGGCGGCGGCTCGAGAATTCCAGCGACCGCAACGATGGACGATCTCTATCTCCGCGCGATGAAAAACTACTAAGTGTTGATCGAGTGGGGAAGAAGGAGGAGGGGCGGCGGGGTTATATACCTCCCCCCTTTAGTCCCGGTTGGTGGTTTCAACCGGGACTAAAGGGAGGTCTTTAGTCCCGGTTGAAGCCACCAACCGGGACTAAAGGGTCTTCCCGGTTGGTGGTTTCAACCGGAACTAAAGGGAGGTCTTTAGTCCCGGTTGGAGCCACCAACCGGGACTAAAGACCCTTTAGTCCCGGTTGGTGGCTCCAACCGGGACTAAAGACTTTCCGGCGGTTCCCGCCCGAGTCTCAAACCTTTAGTCCCAGTTGGTTAAATGAACCGAGACTAAAGGTGTAATAAATGCGCGCCAATGCACAGATTTTTTTAGATTTCATTTGAAAATATGAATTTTGAATTTCAAATTGAATAACTTCTGCATATTTTAGAATTTGATAAAACTTTGAATATGAAAAGTGTTTGAAATTGAATAACTAATTCAAAACTATTTTCTATTTTCAAAATCAATTATTCTAACTATTCAAACAATTAACTATTTTGCCATTTTCAATTAAAATAATATTGATTAAAATTCTTTTTGCATATTTTAGAATTTGGTAAAACTTTGAATATGAAAAGTGTTTGAAATTGAATAACTAATTCAAAACTATTTTCTATTTTAAAAATCAATTATTCTAACTATTCAAACACTAATTAACTATTTTGCCATTTTCAATTAAAACAATATTGATTAAAATTCTATTTGCATATTTTTGAATTTGATAAAACTTTGAATATGAAAAGTGTTTGAAATTGAATAACTAATTCAAAACTATTTTCTATTTTCAAAATCAATTATTCTAACTATTCAAACAATTAACTATTTTGCCATTTTCAATTAAAATAATATTGATTAAAATTCTTTTTGCATATTTTAGAATTTGATAAAACTTTGAATATAAAAAGTGTTCGAATTTGAATAACTAACCCAAAATCATACATTTACATAAAAGGTTTAATACATTATTACACATCACCAACATCCCCATCTAGTGTTGGGGTTTCCTTCTGCACCGTAACCATGGAGTATCTTCTTTGTTTAAGAGGAGGGTTGGGTCAGTGTTCACTCTGAAGGGCGGAATTTCATCAAACTTGTTATAATCTTCTGACATATGTGTCTTGTCCTCCACTCCTACGATGATTCTTTTCCCTGAGAGAATAATGTGTTGCTTTGGCTCATCTGTGATGTATTCGTTTTCTTATCTTTTCTCTTTCTTGGTTTTGTAGACATGTCCTTCACATAGAAAACCTGAGCGACATCGTTGGCTAGGACGAATGATTCGTCCATGTATGCAAGATTGTTGAGATCCACTGTTGTCATGCCGTACTTTTGGTCTACAACTACCCCGCCTCCTGTCAGCTTGACCCATTTGCATCGAAACAAAGGGACCTTAAAAGACGGTCCATAGTCAAGTTCCCATATCTCCTTTATGTAACCATAATATGTGTCCTTTTTCCCATTGTCGTGTAATGCATCAAAGCGGACACTACTGTTTTGATTGGTGCTCTTTTTTATCTTGGGCGACCGTGTAAAATGTATTCCCATTTATCTCGTAACCCTGGAAAGTCAATATAGTTGAAGATGGTTTCTTGGCCAACATGGACAGCTCATATCCAACAGTGGCGTCATTTATGAGAAGTATTTGCAACCAACTACCAAAAGTCGCCATGTGCAACTTTGTAATCCAGGAGTTTGACTACCCAGGGTTTTCCGAGCGTACAATATTCTTGTGTCGCTCCATATACGGCTCCACCAACGTGGAATTTCGTAAAACTGTGTAGTGTGTTTCACTCAAAGAATGTCCGTCCATACAGTATGCTGATTTCATTCCTAGCGTGCCTTTTCCACTCAGTCTCCGCTCATGCCGCGATTGAGGAAGACCAATCGGGTTCAGGTCAGGAACAAAGTCAACACAAAACTCAATGACCTCCTCTGTTAGATAGCCCTTAGAGATGCTTCCTTCTGGCCTAGCACGGTTATGCACATATTTCTTTAAGACTCCCATGAACCTCTCAAAGGGGAACATATTGTGCAGAAATACTGGACCAAGAATGGTAATCTCTTCGACTAGGTGAACTAAGAGATGCGTCATAATATTGAAGAAGGACGGTGGGAACACCAACTCAAAGCTGACAAGACATTGGGCCACATCATTCTGTAACCGTTGTAGATCTTCTGGATTGATTACCTTCTGCGAAATTGCATTGAGGAATGCACATAGCTTCACAATCGGTACTCGAACATTTTCCGGTAGAATCCCCCTCAGTGCAACCGGAAGCAATTGTGTCATAAGCACGTGGCAGTCATGAGACTTAAGGTTTTGGAATTTTTTCTCTGCCATATTTATTATTCCCTTTATATTTGATGAAAATCCAGATGGGACCTTGATACTGCTCAGGCATTCAAAAAAGATTTCCTTCTCTTCTTTGGTAAGAGCGTAGCTCGCAGGACCCTTAGAATCCTCCGGATGCATGCCGTCTCTTCTTTTCATACGGTGCTGGTCCTCACGTGCTTCTGGTGTATCTTTTGTCTTCCCATACAAGCCCAAGAATCCTAGTAGGTTCATGCAAACATTCTTCGTCACGTGCATCACGTCGATTGCAGAGCGGATCTCTAGGAATTTCTAATACTCAAGCTCCCAAAATATAGATTTCTTCTTCCACATGGGTGCATGTCCGCTAGCGTCATTCGAAACAGACAGACTGCCAGGACCCTTTCCAAAGATTACTTCTAAATCTTTGACCATATCAAATATATCATCACCAGTATGGCGTTTAGGCTTGCCCCGGACTTCTACCTCGCCCTTGAAATGCTTGCCTTTTTTCTTCAATTGATGTTTGGGCGAAAGAAATCGACGATGCCTGTGATATACCACCTTCTTACTTTTATCCAAATATATACTATCAATATCACCTAAACAGTGCGTGCATGTATTGTATCCCTTGTTTGTCTATCCTGAAAGGTTACTAAGAGCAGGCCAATCATTGATGGTCACGAACAGCAATGCTCGTAGATCAAATTCCTCTTGTTTGTACTCATCCCACACACGAACACCTTCAGTCTGCCACATCTATAAAAGTTCATCAACTAATGGCCTTAGATACACATCAATATCATTACCGGGTTGCTTCGGGCCTTGGATAAGCACTGGCATCATAATAAACTTTCGCTTCATGCACAACCAAGGAGGAAGGTTATAGATACATAGAGTCACGGGCCAGGTGCTATGACTGCAGCTCTGCTCCCCAAAAGGATTCATGCCATCTGTACTTAGACCAAACCTCAGGTTCCGTGCGTCTTCCGTAAACTCCGGGAAATCTCTGTCGATTTTTCTCCACTGCGACCCATCAGCGGGGTGTCTCAACATCTCGTCACTCTTACGGTCTTCTTTGTGCCACCTCAACAACTTGGCATGCTCTTTGTTTCTGAACAAACGTTTCAACCGTGGTATAATAGGTGCATACCACATCACCTTGGCAGGAACCCCCTTCCTGGGGCGCTCGCCCTCAACATCACCAGGGTCATCTCGCCTGATCGTATACCGAAATGCACTGCACACCGGGCATGCATTCAAATTCTCATACTCACCGCGGTAGAGAATACAGTCATTAATGCATGCATGTATCTTCTGCACCTCCAATCCTAGAGGGCAGACAATCTTCTTTGCTTCATACGTACTGGAGGGCAATTCGTTATCCTTTGGAAGCATCTTCTTCATAATTTTCAGCAACTTTTCAAATCCCTTGTCAGATAAACCACTCTCTGCTTTCCATTGCAGCAATTCCAGCATGCTTCCTAGCTTTTTCTGGCCGTCTTCGCAATTTGGGTACAAATCCTTTTTGTGATCATCTAACATGCGTTCCAACTTCTCCCTCTTCTTTTCACTTTCACAGTCAATCTGTGCATCAACAATGACCTGACCAAGATCATCAGCGGGCATATCTGATGCCCGTTCTTCACCTTCTTCTTCTTCATTATCTTCCATTGCGGTATCGGTGGTTTCAGGGAACTCAGGATAGTTGTCATCATTCTCTTCTTCATCGTTATCTTCCATCATAACCCCTCTCTCCCCATGCTTGGTCCAACAATTATAGCCGGACATGAAACCGAACCGGAACAGGTGGATGTGAAGGGTCTTTGTGGAGGGGTAATCCTTCTCATTTCGACAACCACCGCATGGACAACACATAAAACCATTCTGCTTGGTTGCCTCGGCCACCTTGAGAAAAGAATGCACGCCTTTAATGAAATCTCCAGAGCGTCGATCGGCATACATCCATGCTCGGCTCATCTGCATTATATAAGTACATATCAAATGCAAATCAAATATACTGGGTACAACCGGGACAAAAGGTGGTTTTTGTGTCATCTAACAAAACCGTCGGTGGGATAAAGACATGTGGGTAATCTTTAGTCCCGACTGGTGGGTACAACCGGGACTAAAGCTGTTGGCAGGATAAGGATGCGTGGGTTGATGCACTGCTCGATGAGATAAAGCATGTAGCACACGACGCCCCTGTTGGAGGAACAAGACACAAGTAGAAGCGGCGCCGTGCCTATAAAAGGAGCATCGATACGCCATGGCAAGCACAGCTCGAAGGCAGGGAGAGTTTCATCCCCACGGATGGAGGAAAGGGTTGGGAAATCTCCCGTGGCAGAGCTTCTCGAAGATGTCGTTGGTGCTCACACCCTACGGCATCTTCGGAAGCTCTGCCTCGGAAAAATTTCCCTGCAAGCCCGTGAAAGACTCCATCTCCTCTAACAGTTATGGAGTAAAGGGTTGGGAAATCTCCCGTAGCGGAGCTTCTCGAAGATGTCGTTGGTTCTCACACCCTACGGCATCTTCGGAAGCTCCGCCTCGGAAAAATTTCTCTGCAAGCCCGTGAAAGACTCCATCTCCTCTAACAGTGTTGCGTAAAGGGTTAGGAAATCTCCCGTGGCGGAGCTTCTCGAAGATGTTGTTGGTGCTCACACCCTACGGCATCTTCGGAAGCTCCGCCTCGGAAAAATTTCCCTGCAAGCCCGTGAAAGACTCCATCTCCTCTAACAGTGTTGCGTAAAGGGTTGGGAAATCTCCCGTGGTGGAGCTTCTCGAAGATGTCGTTGGTGCTCACGCCCTACGGCATCTTCGGAAGCTCCGCCCTACGGCATCTATCTCTATTTCTATCGCTATTTCTATTTTTCTATCTCTATTTCTATTTCTATGTTAGCTATGTCTACTTCTATTTTTATTTTTATTTCTAACATTTCTATTTCTAATAGCATTTCTATTTCTAATAAAATCTAACCTAAATAAAATCTAACATAAATAAAATCTATATAGCATTTCTATTTTTACCTCTATCTTCACCTATTTGTACACATAATCAAATGAACATCTAAATAATTGCTCCCATAAAAAAATCACAAATCTCTCTACTTCTAGAGCATTAAATGAGCTAAATTACCAATGAAAGACAAAAGCACAAAATTCCTCACCTTTTAGTCCACTTAGATTGAATTGGGGACATCAATTTGTGACAAAAAATGGTGGTCAAAGAGGATGAACTCGAGCTAGGTTTGTTGCATGAAGAACACTTGAGAGTGGAGAGGGGGAGTGGCTGGCTCGGGGAGGAAGAAGGAGCTGTTTTATACAGGGAAGTCATTAGTCCCGGTTTGTAATACCAACCGGGACTAAAGGCTTAATCTTTAGTCCCGGTTGGTGTTACTAGCCTGGACTAATGAGCCTGGCAATGGCCGGATTCGACCCAGAGCCTTTAGTCCCGATTCGTAATACGAACCGGGACTATAGGTTCAAAACGAACCGGGACTAATGGGTTCTGGGTTCCAGCTGCCGAAAAAGTGGTGGGGCCCGGGGCATCAGTCCCGGTTCAAACAGAAACCGGGACTAATGCACTGGAATATTAGGCCGGTTTTCTACTAGTGGGAGTTTTCGCACGCACATCCTTTACTTTGTTTTATTGTTTTGCTTTACTTTATTTATTTTACCTGCATCGTTTTATATCAAAAACCCAAAAAAAATTAGAATCCTTTGTAGTTGTTATTTCTTTACTTTTAGTTTATCATGTTGATCCCTAAGTACGTTTTGGAGGACCTCTCAGTAGGTAGTGGTTCGATTATTGGCAAAAGTAACATTAAGGAGTTCTTTAATCACATTAGTATGCATGAGGAAGTTGAGGAAAAGTCTTTGGTTGAGCTAGCTCCTAGTATTGAAGTTGCTTCTGCTTATTTGATTCACATGTTAGAAGCTAGGTTTGCTAGTCTTAATCCTTTTATGCAATACATGTTCCTTAAGCTTCATAAAATTGAGGATCCCGAAAAGAAAGCTTTTATCTTGGAAGCTTTGCGCTTAGAATTTAAAGATGTCGTTATTGAAGCTAGAAAGGTTCTTAAACGTTTTAATAAACTCGGTTCGCCTATAAAGATTATTGGTACTAACAATGAAGGAGACGAAGTACCTATACCTTGCAAGCTCTTGGGATTGTGTGAAGCTTTCGAAAATAATTTTGACTGGATCTGTCCTGAAAATCTTTTTGATGAAAATAGTATACCAAAGCATGATCACAAAGGGTCTTCTAAAACTTATGTGGATGAAATACAATGCCTTATTAACAAGACCTCTGTAGTTGATCTTGATGCTTCATCACTTGATGTTACTTGATTCGCAATTTTCTGCGCCTAGCTCAAAGGCGTTAAAGAAAAGCACTCTTGGGAGATAACCCAATGTTTCTTTTCAGTACCTTTTCTTTTATTTGAGTCTTGGAAGTCATTACTACTGTAATGACTGCTCCTTATCTTGTTTATTTCGTTTTTGTGCCAAGAGAAGCCTCTAATTTGAGTGAGGTAAAGATTTGGGGATGTTGCTGTCCTGAAACTGTTTTCGGTGCTGCACCGTAAAAATTCGTATAAATTCTCTGTATATCTTTTGGACCTTCGATTTCTTGTGCATATGCCCCAGGTTATATCCAAACTTTTGTTAGTTGAACACTTTTTGATTTGAGCAACAGAAAACCCCTCAAAAATTCGACCTTTGTCAGCTGTTCAGTTTTGACAGATTTCTGCCAATATTTGTGTTTGCCACTTTATCGCTTTCTTTTAAGTTCTTTTGATCACGGAACTTTTAGAGAAGTTGCTACAGTAGTATTTACTATATATGTGGTGGTTTTGAGTTGAAACCTGAAGCAAAAAAGAGGTTGATTATTTGTTATGCTTGCACTAATGTTGCTAATAGAATTGTGTTTAGTTTTGTATGAAGGAAGTTTTCAAGTGTAGGGATTGAAGAATGATGAGATGAGTTGAAGAATGGACAAAAGCTCAAGCTTGGGGATGCCCATGCATCACCCCAAGAAATATCCAAGAAGTACAAGGGTTAAAGCTTGGGGATGCCCCCGAGGCACCCCTTCTTCATCGGCAAAAATCAGGTCACCTTTCAAAACAATATATTTTTATTGCTTCATGCACCATGTGTTTTTCGTGGAGCGTCAGTTGTTTTAGTTTTCTTAGTTGGTTTAGTTTGTTTGTTTGCTCCAATAAATGGTTGGACCCCAACAAATTTCTTTTGGAGAAGTTGCCTTGCTTTTCATTTGCCAAGAACGCTCTAGTTTTCACTCTTATTAAAAATCGAGTGTTCTTCTTTTTCTGCTACTGCTTTTGGTTTTCGTTTTTGCCTTGATTTGCGTCATATCTTTTCATCAAGGTGTATTTTTGCCTCTGATCTTTATTGGTTTTCATCAAAAGAGGTGTCTATAAAAATTTCAAATGGTGTTGGAAAAAAGAAAAAGCTTTGTGCAAAATAGTGGTACAAGAAGAAGCTTGTGTAGACTGCGGCTTAGGCTTTTTCATGTCATGCTTGATGTCTTTTTGATAGTATGCTTAGTGGTTTTGCTGTAGCATGACTTGTCTCAAATAACTGAGATTGCTTAATGAGCCTTTGAAAAAATCATGCGTTGTTTTTATTGTATGGAAGCATTATTTTGGTTTTCTCCTTGATGCTTTATTTGGGTTGACTTGGCGCATGCTCACACATGTTAGACTCTTACAAAGTCGCCAATAGCCTCTATGATCATTAAGTTTTTGACTTTTGATGCCATCTTATGCTTCTTTTAATGTCGCTTTGTCGCTTTGCATGATTATGGCCATTATTGCTCTCTTAGTTGGTCGCTCCCAGTCTTTTGCTAGCCCTCGCCTTGTAATGAGTATGAGCTCTACTCGTGTATCCAACTCCTAAAAGCCAAAGTTTTCCAAAGTGTCTACTATACATACCTACTAGCAATTTGCTATTCCAAGTAAATTTGACTTGCTTTTATTTTCTCTTCAAATTAAACTCTTACCAGTGTTATGCGAAATTCGGTCAGTAAAGCTCTCATGAACCGGAAGGCACACGTTACTTTTTCCTGTTCTTAAAAATTTGATCTTATGTTGAGTTGTTATGCTTGCAAGTTGTAAGTTGGAGACTAGCCTAGCCATGCTGTCATGGCCAAGCTTTCAACATTGCACTTCTTAATTGAGTTGATATCGTGATCTTTTGTTTATGGATGCCCGCGGTGTGAAATGAATTGGGAATCTTGTGGGGATCATGGAGTTTGTATATGTGTTAGGGAAACGCCAGGCCGCTAATCTAAGCCATGCATAATTCATGGTGTAAATTTGTAGCATACCCATGGTGAACATTCGACGACGCATCTCACAATAAAAAGCTAAACAAAAGGCAAATAAAAGAGATGTTGAGGTGTTCATTGTCTGCTTGTCCTATCATTTTGGTGTGGGCTTGTTCCATGTCATCGGGCACGGAGGTACCCCATTGGCGGTTCTCAATGATATGCATATACTTACAATGACAAGAGCCTTGCTTGGGACTCTAAGTAAAGTAGCATGAGGTTTGGATACTCGTATTCACGGGGCACGAGGTTTTCAACTTATGATTTGTCAAGCATATGCATCATAATTGTTCTCGCATTAACTTTAACCATTCAAGATGCTTATGATGGGGGAAATGAGAGCTCGAAGCCGGTAAGTACCATAATTTTTGAAGGTTATAAAACTTGCAATCACTGCTTCCCTCTGCGAAGGGCCTTTCTTCTACTTTTATGTTGAGTCACCACCTTCTTTCTTTATGCATCATTAAGAGAGCATAGTTGTCATTCTTAGTGTAATATGCATTGTCCCAAAGTTCATTGATTGATTCATATTGTTGGTTTCACTTGTTCTTAAATTATTTGTATCTAGTCGCCCTCTTAAACTTGAAGGTGTCCTATGCATTTATGTTTTGCTCTCTTTGAAGGACAAGCTAAAAACCATTTGTATGTTTTTCCTTATGATTAGAACACATGTTTGACTTTGATTGTTTCATTTTCATGATTTTTGTTTGTGTTCATTTGCATGTTTACAACATGGTTGCTAAGTTCTTATTGTCAAGATTATATCTTTCATGCCCATGTTTTAAGGTCTTATGATCCCAGCTCACAAATGCTTCTATACATGATCAAGATTGTGTAGGTGCATGTCACCTCAAAAATTATTATTTTGTTATCACTTACCTACTCGAGGACGAGCAGGAGTTAAGCTTGGGGATGCTTGATACGTCTCCAACGTATCTATAATTTTTGATGCTCCATGCTTGTTTTTACACCATTTGCCTATTGTTTCGTTACACTTCGTGGCACTTTTATGCATTTTCCGGAACTAACCTATTAACGAGTCGCCACAGTGCCAGTTCCCTGCTTTCTGCTATTTTTGTCTTTCAGAAGTGATACATAGGAAATATTCTCGGAATTGGACGAAACAAGTTCCTGAAGTCTTATTTTACCCGAAAGCTTCCAGAGATCCGAAGGAGAGTAGGAGGGGGGCCACCAGGGCTCCACACACAGGGCTAGCAGGGCCAGGCCCTGGGCCACGCCACCCTGGCGTGAGGGTGCCTGGCTCCTCCTCTAACATCGCCCCTTCGCCTATAAAGACCCCCCGATGGAAAAAACCAAAGTACCCGATCAATTTTCCAGAGCACATCACGATCCACCGCCGCCGTCGACCCGAAGATCGGGATGGTCCAGAAGCTCTTCCCGGCACCCTACCGGAGAGGGGAATCGCCACCGGAGCTCTTCTTCATCGCCATGCTTGCCTCCAGAGCGATGAGTGAGTAGTCTACCTTGGACTATGGGTCCATAGCAGTAGCTAGATGGTTGTCCTCTCCACCATATGCTTCATGTCTATATCTCATGAGCTGCCCTACATGATTGAGATCACCGTTATGTAATTCTACATGTTTGGTTTGTTGGGATCCGATGAATATTGGTGTTTATAATTAAGTTGCTGTACTGAATATTATCTTTTGTTATCTCTTTGTTGTTTATGATCTTGCATGCTCTCCGTTGTTAGTAGCTATCTTGGCCGAGTAGTTGCTAGTGACTCCAAGAGGGGGTATTTATGCTCGATAGTGGGTTCATGCCTCTATTTAACCTGGGGGAGTGACAGAAACCTCTAAGGTTGTAGATGTGTTGTTGCTACTAGGGAGAAAACAACATTCATATGCTCAAGGGCATATGCTTTGTTTACATTACACACTTTGCTTAATGCAATTATCTGTTGTTCGCAACTTAATACTTGTGGAGTTCTCAGATTGATTCACCACAAGTAGATTATTAGTCATAGATGCAGTTGGATGGTGGTCTATGTATTTTGTTGTAATGCCCAGAGTAAATCACATAGTGATCTTCTTGACATATCACGTTTATCTTTATTCTATCAATTGCCCAACTGTAATTTGTTTACCCAGCATGTGTTATTTATCTTATGGAGAGACACCACTAGTGAACTGTGGACCCCGGTCCTATTTCCATCATATTGCTATCACATGTTTACTTTACTCGCACTGTTTACTTTACTCGCATACTCTATTATTTTCCACTCGATACGCTCATAACCTTTGTTTCAAGCAAACCGGTGAGATTGACAACCTCATCGCAAGTTGGGAACGAAGTACTTGGTTGTGTTGTGTGCAGGTTCCGCGTTGCAGCCAGCAAGCAAAGCTTGGACGAGGCGCCATATATAAATTGTCCGAAGCTGTCACAAGCTAGCAAGCATCACCTTCAGTCGTTTGTCTCTCCTCTCCAAGAACGATAAACCTTGGTTTCTTAACTGAGGGAAAACTAGCTGCTATACTCATCATACCTTCCTCTTGGGGTTCCCAACTGGCTGGTCATTCACCACGCACAAGGAATCTTCTAGTGCTGTTGACAGGAACTTGAAGAATAAGAAGCTCCTACGTCAATTACATTCTCCCACGTCAACCACGCGCTAGCAGACACTTATGAAAAGATAGACCCCAGGAGTAGAGAGTTCGGATTTGAGAAAAATTGATTAAACATCCTGATTTTTTGCCAAGGGTGGAGAAAGCCTGGAACTCTTCTGTTAGAGGTACTGACGGTATTAGCATTGTGCAAGAAAAAATGAAGAAAGTCAAGCCCTCCCTAAAAGGCTGGGGTGCAAATGTAAGGGGAGAATCTTTAAAAAGGAAAAAGGAACTATTAAGTGAGTTAGAATTTCTAGAGGTCTTGGAGGAAGACAATATTCTATTTGGTGACCAATATGCAACAAAGGGGACAATTCAGGCTAACCTCATGCAAATCTATGAGGAGGAAGAGGCTTTTTGGTTTGACAGATCAAGTAAGATATGGTTGCTGGAGGGTGATAATAACACTGCATATTTTCATAGAATTGCTAATGGCAGAAAAACAAAAAATACTATGTATTCTCTAAAAAAAGATGATATCAACATTCAAGGCACTTCTGATTTATTGGATCATGCTACAGAATATTATAAGGCCTTGTTTGGCTAAGGGGAAGGTAATAACATGGCTCTAGATGCAAACATTTGGTTTGTGGGAGAAAACTGAATGATGAAGATAATGAAGTTCTGAATGAACCTTTCTTGGAAACAGAAGTCAAAATTGCTTTGGATTGTATGGTGAAAAATAAAGCTCCAGGACCTGATGGAATCCCTGTTGAATTCTTTCAGGCATATTGGGAAATTGTGAAACATGATGTTATGCATCTTTTCCATGACTGGCATGGTGGGGATTTAAATCTGTACCGGTAGAATTTTGGTATGCTTATCCTTCTACAAAAAATGGTTGATGCAAATGTCATTCAGAAATATAGACCCATCTGTCTGTTACAAGTTCTACATAAGCTAATAACTAAATTTGCCACCCTCAGAGTGGAAACTTATATGGGGAAATTGATATCCAGTCGTCAGACTGCTTTTATCAAAGGGAAAAATATGATGGATGGGGTAATGTCACTTCATGAGATCTTGCATGAGGCCAAAAGGAAAAAACAGCAAGGTGTGGTTTTAAAATTAGATTTCGAGAAGGCTTATGATAAAGTAGATTGGGATTACTTAATGAAATGCATTTCCCATAAGGGTTTTTGTGAGGAGTGGTGTGCCAAAATCAATAGCATCCTTAGAAATGGCACCTTATGTGTTAAAATTAATAATACTAGGGAGGAAAATTTTGGGAGCCGTAGAGGTGTGAGGCAAGGAGACCCCTTTTCTCCTTTCCAGTTTAATGTTGCTGCAGAAGGTTTGGCAAAAATGATCCAGCAGGCTCAGTCAGCTAGTTTGGTCACTGGTTTGGTGCCACATCTCATTGAGAACGGTGTTGTCAGTCTCCAATATGCGGATGATACAATTATTTTAGTACAAGATGACATGGAACAGATAATTCATTTGAAGTTGATACTGTACATGTTTGAAGCAATGTCAGGTATGAAGATTAACTTTTTGAAAAGTGAGGTTATGATGGTACTGCATGATGATGACAAGAAATTGATGTATGCTGACATTTTTTGGTGCCAATTAGGGAACTAGACCATCAAATATCCGGGGGTTATAGTCTGTGGTTCTAGACTCAGAGTTGCTGATATGCTTTGCATGTCTGATAAACTGAAAAAGAAGCTGGAAGGATGGGAAGGCTATTCCTCTTCGATTGGTGGGAGATTTTCTCTCATTCAATCCTCTCCGAGTAGCACTCTCATCTATCATATGTCAATGTATATGCTTCCCATGACTAATCTTGTGAATCTGACTAAAATTATTAGACAATTCTTTTGGGAAGGAACTGGTGAGAAAAAAAATACCATCTAGTGAAATAGGATCTGGTTTGTACACCAAGGAAAAAAGATGGATTAGGTATCAAAAATTTACAGTTGTTAAATCAATGATTATATGTAAATAGTGGTGGAAGTTGGAATATGAGCAAGGCCTGTGGAAAACTTTAGTAAAAGCAAAATATGGTGTTGATAAAGGTATCACCAGGGTTAGCATGAAACATGATGATTCTGTAGTTTGGAAAGATTTGTTGAAATTGAAACATCTTTATACCACGGGGAGAATAATGTTAGTTGGGAATGGACAATCTACTGGTTTTTGGAACGATGCTTGGCGTGGGACAAGTGTTTTTTGTGATAAATTTCCTCAACCTTTTGACATCTGCTCTCAGCAACAAATTACAGTTGCTGATGCAGGAACTCTGGGATGGCAATTCAATTTTTGCAGATGGATGAATCCTGAGATTCAATCCCAGTGGAGGCAAATGAGGGATCATTTGGCTATGATTGCTTTGAATGAGGAGTCAGATAAACCTAAATGGAAATATACTAAGAATGGAATCTTCTCGGTCAAATCCTTGTATGAGAAATTGTCTGCTGTTGGCATTGACAGAAGTTTTAAACATATCTGGAAATCAAAACTCCCTTTAAAAATTAAAATCTGGCTCTGGTTAATCTGGCATAATGCAATTGCCACTAAAGACAACATGAAAAAAAGAAAGTGGATTGGCAGCTATGTGTGTAGATTTTGTCCCTCTAATGAAACAATCAATCATCTATTTTTTACTTGTCCTTTGGCGGCTTATATGTGAAGCACTATTAGTATAGTGTTGGGAGTGTATAATAGACCCTCCTGCTTCACTCAGTATTTTTGTTGGATAGCTAAAATTCTTCTAGTGGGTTTTAATCTGCACATAGTTGGAATTGATGCTCTGTGCTGGGCTGTGTGGAAAACCAGAAATAAAGCTTGCTTTGAGAACAAGCTTATTTCCTCTCCTACAAGTCTAATCTGTTACATGTGTGCTTTATTACGTTATTGGGCAGGGCTCCAGGAGGAGAAAGACAAGAAAATTCTCCTGGAAGGAGCAGAGCGTCTCCAACATGGGGCTACATCGTCTCATGATGCGACAAGGGCGTCAACCATCCAGATCAGACAGATTCAAGACCAAGACGAAGATGAAGAAGTTGATGTCTTGGGCGACTAACGTAGTCGGACTTCGATACCATCTAAGCGGATTTGATGACAAAAATGCCAGGGGAAAGCTGTTGAAACAGAGAAGTTTGGGTTGCGTTTGTGTCTCGTTGCTGTAACTTTTTGGGGGTGCACGTGTATGACCCCATTCCTTGTTCTTGTGGTTTGAACGATAGTTTGGGCACATCTGTAGGATCTAGCCCTTTGGTTATGTGGTCTTAGTTGCCGGAGACTTTGGTAGATCCTTTAGATCTACTGTTAAAACCATTTTTGCTTTCTTTTGTAATTTTGAACATCTGTTCTATTATCCTCTGATAATGGAACCCGGCTCCAGTTTGGAGGCGTATGGAAAAAATTCCACTATGAAAGCCTCCCTTTTTATTTATTTTGGATGTCGACAGCTTCCCTGGTCTTTTCGATAGTGACCGCTTGAATTTTTTTCCTAGCAAACAAACCCCTAATTAGCCAGGGCACATCTACAAAATGACATTTTCCCTTGACATATTTGTATCAAACTGCAAAATACATATTGGTCATATGATGTCTCATGCCAGAAATACTCACCCGTAACCAATCGTTATTGGACATGCAAAAGATTGAGCCGCCATAAATCAAAAAACCAAATCAAGCATTGCCTATAAGCTAATCTTTCAAGTATAACTAAAAGCAAACATTAGTACATAAATATTTTTATTAATTAGGAAAACCACATATGAAGTTCCATGCACTTTCAACCGGCCGCTCGCAGTCGCATCACCTTGCGCCACCAGTTGCAGCACGACCATCGACTGATCGTAGCACCCCACATCAATGGAAGCAACACATGTTGAGCACCTCGTCGACCTCGTAGCACTCCTACCGGCCTCCCACAGTTGCACAACCCAGTGCCGTCGCTTGCACCACGGCAGTTGGCTGGTGGTAGCACCCCACACCGGCTGGCCGTTGCCTGCTGCTCGCATAAGGCTGGTGCCAACGCAGGCGTGAGCGCGGGCGGTATCGCCCGCGTCGGGGCGAGAGGGAGGCGGGAGAGGGACGGGAGGCCAGCGGCGGGCGCCGGCGCCGTCGCCCGGCGGGAGCGGGCGGTATCGCCCGGCCGTCGCCCGCGCTGGCGGGGCGGGAGCGGGCGAGAGGGGGGCGGGAGCGGGGCGACGCGCTGGCCGGGTGGGGCGATAGGCGGGGCGAGGCGGTAGTGCCAACGGCTAGCTGACGTGGCGAGCTCTGATTCGTCCATTTTCAAATAATGTTGTAAAAGAGAGGAGAGAGAAAAGCTGATGTGGAGGAGAGAGAAGTGAGAGCTGGCACTATAGCCCGTGCACTGGCACCGTGGGGTGAGAGTGGGGTGAGAGTGAGGGTAAAAGCTGACGTGGCGAGGCTATAGTGGGGTGATGCATTGGTACCAGCCTAAGCTCCTGCTCAAGCGATGCTGATGTCAGCCTATGTGTGGTTTCCAACAACTTTTACTCCTACTCATGAGAATAAATTACTACTCTAACAAATCTACCTTTCGAATATCTCTATGGGGAATAAGGTTCCACAACATTACTTTTTACAGAAAGCAACGGTACCAAATTGTGGTGCCCCCATCACAACCTTTCTTTTTACACTCTCATAAGCTCTTTTAAAAAAAATGCAAAAGGCTGCATTTCTTTTCATTAAGATTGGAAGAAGATTATCTAGAGACCAGGGTTTTGCATTACTTTAAGATATTTCCTTTAGTTAAAGGTTGTGTTCTTGCCTATTTTTATTTTATTTTGTTCTAATTTCAAAATTCAGTAGAGAGTTCAAGAAATTTAGCTGAAAGAAAATAAGTCAAAAATTTCACAAGTTGTGTTGAATGTTTTGGAATTTGCTGGACTTTATAAGAAATTTAGTTGAAAGGCCAAAAAACCAGTTAAAGATCTTAGAACATTAGCTGACGGTTCTGCTAATCAGTTCAATAAACTATAATTTTCCTTGATATTTCCATTAAAATTAGTTGAAAGTTGGACAAAATTTATGCAACCCTGAAATAGCTTTCTTTACACCGCTTTGGTAAAGCCTTCTCTATTAAATTTGATGTCATCCTTTCTCCAAAATCTGAAGCTTCACACATTTGTGCGACGCATTGGCATATTTGTAACAAACTAAAAGAGGACATATGAACTCATCAGTAGGCAGCCGTTATTGGGCCTGCGGAAGAGGATTGAGTCGCTACTGATCAAATAACCAAATCAAGCAGACATCTGACGTTATGATAAACATAGCCGCTTGCACTACTTCTGAGTTCTGAGCATGCTAGCCTGAACGATTATGTTATGATGATACAACAATCACGCAATCACTCATTTTATTCGATACACACATTGCCCGCGCATGGGCGCAAGTAATCACTTCCTCATGAGTTGTGATCAGGCGATGCGGCGGCAGAGCGTGATGCCATCGGCGATGGGGAGCTGCACGGGCTCCACGCGGGCATCGGCGGCGATCTTTGCGTTGAACTCCCTCATGGCGTCCCTTACCTCAAGGTCGTGCTCCGTGAGCGGCGTGTTGTCGGGCATGGCCACGGTGCCGCCCCAGAGCGTGTTGTCGTAGGCAAGCACGCCGCCGACGCGCACGAGCCGCAGCAGCTGGTCGTGGTACTTCCCGTAGTTGGGCTTGTCGGCATCCACGAAGGCGAAGTCGAAGCTCCCTTCATTCGCCTCGTCGGCGATGATCCCGTCGAGGATCGGGCCGGCGGGGCCCTCGCGAAAGTCTACCTTGTGCGCGACGCCGGCCTTCTTGATGACGGGGAGGCCCAGGTTGAAGTACTCCCTGCTGACGTCGATGGCGACCACCTTGCCGTCGTCGGGGATGGCGAGCGCGGTGGCGAGGACCGAGCAGCCGGTGAAGACGCCCACCTCGATGGTCTTCCTGGCGCCCATCACCTTGAGCAGCATCGACAGCAGCAGCCCCTCGTCCGGCGGCGACGACATGAACCCGCTGCGTACAAATCAATCAGAGATATCTGGATCTGTTAAACCCACCATGATCTGTAATTCCTCACGGGAGAAGAGAAGAAAGCGAGTTGGCCATGGGGAGTACGTACAAGGTGTGCTCCTTGGTGATGTGCCGGAGCTCACGCAGGAACTCATTCTCCCGCGGGTACACCATCGTCTTCAACATGTACTGCAAATTAAACAAGACACACGCGCCATTCTTAGCATAAGGATTCAGAGAGACTGATGATTCATGATTGTGCGGGCGCGCGGCCGTGCATACCTCGTAGAGGGCCTCGTTCTTGAGGAGCGTCTTGGTGCTCTCGCTGTTGTGGATATCCTTGACTTCCCCGTTCGCGGCCATGGCCGTGCTGGTACTGCTAACTCGGCGAAGAATGGACAACAGCCGCCCAGGACACGCACCGTTCTACAATATGCACAGAGCAGAACAAGCGTCACGCAGACAGAGAGAACACGGTTCGGTGCAGACCGAGTTGTCTCGTATTTATGCTCGTCGACTACGCCTGGGTACGAGTGAGCTGTTGGATCATCAATTAATCAGCATGCCTCCACCATGGCGCGTAGCTACGGACGGGAGCTTTGCTCGCCACAGGCCGTCATGCCACGCCATACCGGTGGTGGCGTTTTGCGTGTGCGGGATCGGGATCGGGGACATCTGACGACAGGGGTCGGTGCCGGTGCGGGGCAGCTGGGGTGCCGTAGAGGATCTCGGCGATGCGATGCAATGGCGTCATCGTCTAGCTACTAGGCAACGTGAGCAGCTCCGGTGCTCAGCTCCTTGCCGTTACTCACTTATTTGAGCGTGAAATCGTGTGTAGTTTTGCCATCGGCGAAGAAGGGGAATGGCCCGCCCAAAAGATGGGTCGTACTACCTGCTGTATGGAGAGCACATGGCTGGTTGCATTGATCCAAGTGCCGCTAGCTTGCTCACTCTCTTTTTATAAAACATATCGCTAAAATGGATATATCTAGATATATTTTAGTATCTAGATATTATATTATCGATATGTTTTACGGAACGGATAAAGTAGGTCGCATGCAACGTCATCTCACTGAGGGCTGCCGAAGATTAGGGATGACAATGGGGTCGTTCCTCGTAAACCCGTAGAAAATTCATCTATTAGGGAATGGGTATTGGGTATGAGAAATTTTAATTCTCGCTATCGTAAACAAGGATGTGGATGAAAATGTCCCCCATCCTCGTTCCCCGCTATCCTCGCTAAATTGGTACATTTTATATGTAATATATTGTAATATTGTGGCTAGTGTAGCATATTTTAATAATATTTAACATATGCTACTAATTTATTGTCATTTTAGCGCATACATATTAAATTGTTGCTTATTATCATATAAATAAATGAAAAATAATAAAAATATTATTTAAATTTAGCTTTATTATGGGGAACTCGATCCCTGCCACAAGGGGATGGGAAAGAGAAAAAAGTTTTCCCGATTGTTAAATGAGGATGAAAATGAGAAGGCACTCCCCAATAATGAGAAAACCGTTGCCATCCCCTACTGGAGACCTGAGAACTCTACTGGTCTTCTTTTGAACATAAGAACTCTATTAATTGAGACCCTCTTTTACCCTTAAAAAATATAATTACCTTCAAAAAAATTGACGCCTCTTTGGTTTCCATTATTTTGCAAACAAAGATTAGAAAAATGTAGGAATAGAATGTGTCATGGCACATAAAATTCTGCAGGAATCATTGGCAGAGCTTTTCTGGTTGCATCACATGAAAAACCCACGAAATATGTATAGAGATAGAGCACATGCTAAAGTTGTCATAGATATCTAGGAATATTTTCATGAGGTTAGACTTCATACTAGAGATCCTATGAGATAGTAGTGTAGGAAAGCAGTCCATAAGAATTTTGGAGGATTTTTTTCTTTGAACCAAATAAACTGTATAGGAAAAATCGCATGTAATGGAATACTACAAAGTTTCTTTAAAATCTCTTTGAACCAAAGAGGTCTTAAGATTTCTTTTGGGAACACACTACTAATTGATCTTGGACATCACAAAATGTGTTGGACATGGTAGTTGCTTGGCTTGGCTAACTTGCTTTGGGCTAGGAGATTTTAATAATTCCTTCAACTCATATTACTCTTCGCTAATATAAATATATTTAAACATATTTTAGTGGTAGATACATACATATTAACGAAGAGTACGTAATATGGATCAAAGGGAGTAGAATATACTTATATGCTACTAAGCAGGGGCGGACCCAAGTATAGCTGAGTGGGGGCATAGGCCCTCACTCAAACTTATAGAAGGAATGCTCCCACTCAAATTTTCGAATTCCTATAATATTTGTACATATTTGAAGGAAATTTCTTTAGATTTTGCAAATTTATGCAAGAAATGCCCCCAGTCAGTTGATTTGCCCCCGCTTCTATATTTTTCTGGGTCCGCCACTGGTACTAAGCCACGACATCAGAAAACGGGATAGAAATAGGAAAAGAAATTCAGAATGGCCGGGACCGGCGCAGCTTTTACCTAGCAAAACAGAAATTTTAACCTCAATGAAGCGCATACCGCTTTCAGCAAGGTTGCTAACTTTAGAACGGCTGTGAAGCAGATTACTAACTGTGTAAAAAGTTAAAAACGGTGGTTCGAGAATGGATCGAAAACTCTTGAATGCCGAACATGTGTAACAAACTGAGATCTGAGTTGAATAGTGCAGGCGTCTATTATATGCAAATGCAGACAGCGAGGTCTAAAGATTCGAGTCTCACACCTTGTCAGCCCCGGAGGCGCACGAGATTCGCCGGCGGCGGCTCGGCCAAGCCGCCGCCTCCCCGCACCGGTCGGCGAGAAAAACGGCGCGAGACCCGCCTCCGGCGCCATGACCCAAGGCGGTGCGCAGCCCTGCTGCCGCCCGGAGTGCCGCGCTGCCCTTCATGTGTCTCCCCAGGCGCGCAGCCGCGGCTGTCGGTTGCTAGCCTGCAATGAACGACGTTGAGCACGCCGAAAACGACCTTATCTCCTTTCTATGTCCTTTCTTTTCAGGATCCGAGCGCTTGATGATTGATCTCCATTTCGCTCCGCTGGGGCACTGGCACCAAGCGAACTGGGCGATAGCGCGGCACGGACGGAGATGGGCCGGGCCAGCATCGCACGATTCTTTTGTTTTTTTAGACTAACAGGGAGCGCTCCCCGGTTCCATTAAAAGATAACGAAACCACAGCGTTTTAACACACAACACCACACCCAGTCTGAAAAGAAACGAAAACTACAATTCAGAACAAACAGCACTTCCACAGGTCCATAGACCGACAGCTCAGCAAACTGAAACTAAACTAACCGAACTTGACACAACACAACCTTCAGAAGAAGCAGCCGCAGCCGAAACGAAAGCTTCAAGATCAGGATCTCTCAGCCGATCACCACATGCACTGAGTCGTCTTCAGGGTGAGCCTGTAAGTAGGACATCGAAGCCCGGCCACCATGCTGCGCTTCAGCCACTGAAGAACTCCAGGAAGTGATCCAGCCAAAAGACTTGCAGATCAGTCCGGCTTCAGTTCCAATGGCTGACTGAGTTTTTGTGTCAGCAGACCCACGAACTGGTCCACTTTTGTCCAAACCTGCTGCTTGAAGGGAATTCTCCAGCTTCTCAGGTAAGACAAAGCCAGATGCCAGACCTGCTTCATGTTTAACCAAGATTTTCTGTTAAACACAATACTATTCCTATTATTCCAAATGCACCAAAGAATGGCAGATGAAACAAAATTAAATTGCAAAAATCTAGTGTTGCACAGCCATCTGGAAGCAATGCAGAAGAAACCAGTAACTCTAATACCAAAGACCTCAAACACCAGATCCCATAAAAGTTCAGAGATCAGACAATCAAAGAAAAGATGCTTAACAGATTCAATTTCTTTGCAAAGACTACACTCCAGAGGCTTTGGCATTCCTCTCCTCCTAAGATTATCCCTAGTCATTATTTTATTTTGAGAGAACAGCCATAGAAACACCTGAATCCTAGGAGGAATTTTCAACTTCCAAACAGCAGGAAGAAAAATCTGTTTCACACCTCGAAAATTAACCAAAGCATACATGGACTGTGAAGAGTACACCCCATTCGACTCAAACTGCCAGATCAGTTGGTCATCCTCATCAGAAAAGGAAATAGAATTGGCAATCACTAAGATTTCCTGCCATTGTACTAATAACTCAGCCGTAAATGTCCTCCTAAAGGTACATTTTAACTGAGAACCATCCCACAAATCACTAATGGTTTTGGTCTGCTGGTTAACTATATAATATATATCCCAATACTGAGTGGCTAAGGGGGAATTACCAAACCAAACATCTTCCCGGAATTTTATGGATTTACCATTACCCACATGCCATTTGTAGCCACATTTAACAGCTTGTGTGGCCCACATAACACCCTTCCAGAAGATAGAAGGATGAGGATCCTGACAACAAAGAATATTTGGTTGTTTAGTGTGATACTTTGCATCAATAATTTTCTTCCAGATACTACCCTCTGCTTTAATATATCTTCTAACCCAAGAGCCTAACAAGCAGAGGTTAAGATCTTTCAGATTTGGAATGCCTAAACCCCCAAAATCCTTCTTCATACAAATAGATGACCAATTGGCCAAATGAATTTTCCTATTTCCTTCCTCATCACTCCACAAGCAGTTTGAAAGTTGAGTATTAATCAACTTCAGAGCCCACTTAGGAAATTTAAAGAAGGAAAGCATGTAAATAGGAATACTAGCTAGAACTGTCTGAATCAACAATCTTCTGGCTTCCAGAGAAAGTAATTTCCCTCTCCAACCAGATAATCTTTTAAGCAAACTATCTACCAGAGGCTGTAATTCCTCTCTTTTCAACTTTTCAAAGTGTAAAGGTAAACCTAAGTATTTAATGGGGAAATGACCTTCTACACATTGGAAAATTCCAAGAAAAGGATTCATGTCTACACTATCTATATTAATACCAATCAATTCACTTTTGTGATAGTTAATCCTCATTCCTGACAACTGTTCAAAGCAAGTCAGAATCCATTTAAAATTAACAGCTACATCCCTGTCATTTTCCAAGAAGAGCAGGGTATCATCTGCATATTGTAAGCTGACTACACCACCAGGAATCAGATTAGAGCATAAACCCCTAATCAGCCCAGCATTAACTCCTTTAACAAGCATCCTAGTGAAAACATCAACCACAGTATTAAACAGTAAAGGGGCAAGAGGGTCTCCTTGCCTCACTCCTTTTCCTGTAAGGAAAACTCCCCTTCTACCTCATTGACTTTAACACCTACAGACCCATTTTGAGTAATCTGCCTAATCATACCAATAAACTTAGCACTAAAACCTCTAGCACTCAAAACCTCATAAAGAAAATCTAAATTTACTTTATCGTAGGCCTTTTCATAATCTATTTTAAAGACTAAACCTTGTTCCTTCTTAGAATGGATCTCATGTATCACCTCATGAGCAGTAACCACACTTTCTAAAATAAACCTCCCCCTAATGAAAGCGGACTGACATTGTGATATGAGTCTGTTCATAATTTTTGCATACCTATTAGTAACAGCCTTAGTGAAAATTTTGAAACTACAATTAAGTAGACTAATAGGTCTAAACTTTTTCATACTCCTAGCATCCTCTTCTTTAGGAATGAGAGTGATCATGGCAAAATTTAACCTATAAATGTCTAATCTATCCTCAAACCAATCATCAAACATCTCTAACAGATCATACTTAACAATGTCCCAAAAGCTTTGATAAAACATGAAGGAAAGACCATCTGGACCAGGTGCCCCATCCGCATAAGATCCAAACACAGCTTCCCTAATTTCTTCTAGCGAAAATCTACAATCTAAGCTATCATTTTCTTCTCTAGTCACTTTCTCCTCATCAGAAAAGAAACCATGATCTAGTCTAATATCAGGTCTTGCCTCCCATTTAAAGAGATCTTTATAATAATCAGTAGCTACTCCCAACATCTCTTTAACTTCAGTAACAGGCCCAGAAGGCCCATCTAAAACATTAATTTGCTTTTTCCTTCTTCTCTGATTGGCAACAGCATGGAAATAAGCTGTATTTCTATCACCCTCTACAATATCTCTATCTCTAGCCCTTTGCTTAGCCTTAATCTCTTCTAGAACCCAAAAATTATTTAACTCCCTAAGAATTACCTCTAGTCTATCACTTTCACTCCCAGAAAGGGAATGTAGTTCAGCTTTGATGTCAAGAAGATCATACTCCTGCATCAGCTCTTTCTTATGTTTCCTAATCTCAGCATCAATATTGGCACTCCAACCTTTAGCTAATTTCCTAAAGTATCTCACTTTACTTTGCCACCAATCTAAACTATTCATACCTTTCCTATCAACAGACCAAGCTTTAATAACAATATCCTTGAAGTCAGGCCTAGACAACCACCATTTTTCAAATTTAAAACTAGACTTTTTGGGAGGGTTCCCAATACCAGAATCCTAGACAATAGGAGTATGATCACTCCCAATTCTAGGAAGAGCTCTAGCAGAAGCCAGAGGAAACAAAGCCTCAAACTCAGTAGAAACAAAAATTCTATCAATCT
Organism: Dactylis glomerata; assembly: GCA_007115705.1. Classification (NCBI taxonomy): domain Eukaryota; kingdom Viridiplantae; phylum Streptophyta; class Magnoliopsida; order Poales; family Poaceae; genus Dactylis; species Dactylis glomerata. The sequence goes on along the minus strand of QXEO01000247.1, from coordinate 8,433,173 downwards.
TACTCATAATCCTATTCACTTGGTTGTTGCTCCAGGTAAAAGTTCTACCAGAAAGCCCAATTTCAATCAAAGACCACATATCAACCCAAGCATTAAACCTATCCACCCATTTAAAGTCTACATTACCATTACTCTTGTCACTCATAGCTCTAACTAAATTAAAGTCACCCCCAATTATAATGGGGCCTTGCCAATTCAGAAAAAGTTCATGTAACTCAGAAATAAAGGCCTGTTTCCCTTCCTCATAGGGGGAACCATACACAGTAACTATTCTAAAAGTGCACTCCCTACATCTATCTTTAACTATCACTCCTACTGAAAAACTCTTAACCTCCCAGCTAATAACCTCAAGCACATCAGTATCAACACCAACTAGGATACCACCTGCTGAACCAACAGCAGGCAGTAGATTCCAGCTAAAGTTCCTATTACCCAAAACCTTCTTAAGAAAATTATTGCTAAAACTCTCTCTCTTTGTTTCCTGGAAACCAACATACACAGGTTTTAAAGGAATGATTGTATCATTGATACACTCCTGTCTACCAGGGGCAGTAATACCCCTACCATTCCAAAAAGCTATTAACATTTAAACGATTTCCTAGGGTGCTTGCCCCGTTTTCTACTACTAACTTTTATCCAAGCACCTTCTTCTAAATCAAAACTATCATGAGCTGTATTATACTGCTCAGGAAATTCTAAAGAATCAATTGAAACCTGATCATTATCCAATTCTACACAGTCCACACTTCTACTGGAACTGTTATTGTCTTTATTCAACCCATTCAGCTCTAAGCTAGTAGGAATATTCACCAAGTCTCTATTTTCTAAACTAGAGTTAAGAATAGAAGAACCAATCTTAACTCCTACAGAGCTAGCCATTTCACCTAAAGAATCAAATTGCAGAACATTAAAAGGATTGCTACTCATTATACCTGGCAACTTCTTTGAAGCAGGAAGCTCCAAATTGATCTTCTTCTTTAATTCTTTTGCTTTATCCATGATCTTCATCGAACGGTCAATTCTGTTGCTCTGTCTTGTAGCCATCACAGGACCCCAGGTTTTTTGCTTCTTACCCTTCTCAGAGTCTAAGACCACATCACAGTGATCCCCATCTTCCTTGCTTGAAAACAGCTCCTCTGGCAGCTGCACTTCCAGGACATCTTCCTCATTCATCTGCATAGCCTGAGAAAAACCCTGCTCCTCATCTTGCCAGAAACCTTCAACTTCCTGTAACACATCATCAGACACTTGCTCACACCATTTGAACTGATCAGCAGAACCAATAGCTCCTTTCTGAAGCAGCAGGCTAAAGATCTCTTCCCCCTTGAGAGCAGTAACCTCATGCAAGACTTTCCTAGACCCCTCAGAGCCATTACTCCTCTGGGAGAATTGATTCCCAGACTGATTACCACCAGAAGCTGAGAACCCACCATTACCATGAGCATTAGGTGGCTCAGGGTTGGCACCATTGCTATCATCAGCTTTGCCACCATTAGCACCATCCAAACCACCACCATTGCCTCCTTCCAAGTCCTTACTCTGCATACTTCCATCCCTTCCAGATTTATCAGACTCTAACTCCACAGAGAACTGCAACTGAAACAGCTTCCCATGGAAATTGAACAATCTCCCAACTGGAATTTTGGAAGGTTCCCTACAGACTATTTTGACTCTCACCACTTCAGCACAGTTTCTGAACACACTTTGCCACTCCACTTCTTTCAACAAACCACAAACAGAAACAGCTTGGTCAATGACATTCCACTCACACCAAGGAGGAAGCAAGCCTCTAATCTGCATCCACACCTCATGCAGGAATTCCATTGGCTCAGGATCATCTTCCCATTTGCAGACATTGACAGTTACTCCTTCTCTTGACAGACCAAATCTGGGATACCCAATCACCTGCTCCACAGGGATGTGAGGGGGGAATTTCACCAGATATGACCAGTCACCAAGCTCTCTAATCTGCCAGGGCCAGTTTGTTTTATAAATATTCCCAAACTCCACAGCCAGTTCTTCTTTAGTGATAGCACCTTCCTCAACAGTGACCACACCACAGTTCTTTGTAGTACTCACAGGATTTGTAGTACTGTCTGGCATCTCAATGTGATAGAACCCTAACCCAGTAGCAGAACTGCCAATATACCTAGCAATCTGATGAGGCCTCTTGAGCACAGGGCACCCTTCTACCACATGGTTACTTGCTTTACAAATGAAACAGATCTGTGGCTTCCCACAAGCAGTTTTGGTGTGGCCAGGTTCACCACAACAAGCACAGATAGTATCAACATAGTTCAACTGAGCTAAAGGAACCATACTGGAATCAGAAACAGCAGCCTCTTTTCCCTTCTTTTTAGGAAAAACCTTCCCAGTATTTTTCCCCTTACCAAACTCACTCCCCTGGTTTTGCTGGTTGTTCTGAGCAATCCACTAATTTGGCTGCATGGCAAAAGCTGGAGGTGGATAAGCAGGAAAAGGACCCCCAAAACCCCAAGGAGGCATATTTGGTGGCATGAATCCACCAAAGGGTGGGAAAGGATAAGGAGGCTGCCCTTGGTTGAACTCAAATCCCTGAGGTTGCATCTGCTGTTGTTGCATCTGCTGCTGCTGCAACCAAGGTTCTCCTCGACCAGAACCCCTGCCCCTTCCTCTACCACGATCAGCCATGACCACAACCTCAGCAACTGCTCCTTCCACAACACAGAAGCCAGAAAGAACAGGAGACAGCGCTGGCGGCGGCTTGGAAGGAACCCTAACTCTATCAGGCAGCTGCCCTCTGTCCATCTCCTTAAGTACCCACAGTGGTTTGGTGGGATGCTGAGGAATATTCCACAGCTGCTGGAAGAAAGGCTCCACTTCTTCCTCCCACCCAAAGCCCACCGATCTACCTTTATCAACTGGGCTAGAAAGTGCCCCACACTTCTCCTGCACCAGCTCTTTCAACAATTTCCTTGAACCCCTGCCGCCATTTCTTCCAACGTCTTCTCCAGTAACAAGACATGATGGCTGAACACTAGCAAAGCTGCTGCAGCCTTGCGATCCCTCCTGGAGCCACTGCCTGAGGGAATAGGAGCCCACATCTCTGGCATGCGCTTGTTTGACCTGTGCAAGGCTGCTGACAGTGGAGATAGCTCTCTCTTCGCTCTGCCTCGCCACCGTGGCTTCAGATTCTGCCCTGGTTCGCAGACTTCTGAAACGCCTCCAGCTCGTAAGGCGAGCACTGCAAATTTCCTCTGAGCAGGTAGAGCCAGAACCAGATGTTCCCTCGGAGGTGGTTTCATCCGCCCCACAATCGAAGGGGATTGGCCCAAAAGAGCCAATGCAGAGTTCATACCTATCTGGCCTGACAAACGATTCAGATGAATCGGCGCCCTTCTGCTCCTCAGACCTCGAAATCCCCAAGCCAGAACACCTAGATGTGCTCGAATGTACCATACCAGATTGATGCAGCTTCCCTTCTTCCTCCGCGATCCCAGCGAGCTCCCCAGTCGCCATTTGCACCTCATGCTCCTCCTCTGAGGCGATCGCCAGGGTGAGACGCCTCGCAGCAGTGGATCTGAGTTTGATGTGCTTGGAGATAGGCGGAGACCTCGGTGGCGTCGGAGACGAGGAGGCCTGAGGAATAAGTACGCCGGGGAAATCCTGCCGCTCGAGAATCGAAGCAGGCCCGGTACAACCCAGTGAACGAGTCGCAACAGTACCGGTGCGCCTGGGTGGCTCGACGCGCTCCGACTCCGGTGAGAACTCCCAAAGCATCGGCTCTACCCATGGCAACCATTCCCGCAGGAGCGGCGGGTCTCGAGTCATTCGACGCACGCCACAGATTGACGACGATAGCCGAGATCGCCGCCAATCTCCACCCCCACCAAAGCGAGGCGGAACCAGAGCGCAGGCATCCCGCGGCCGAGCATCAGGCGGTCGGGTATCCCTCAGAAGCGAGGGATCCCCTTGCCAGCGCCGCCCTCCGCGAGACGGGCCTCCAGGAACCGGAGCAGCCGCCGAGGATCCACAGGGGGGATCTCCGGCCTCCAGCCCAGCGGTTCCACCATTTGAATTTGCTCCTCCGGGGACGCGAGCTGGAAGTAGAGAAGATCGATCCTGCGCCGCATCCGCTCCTGCCTCTCCAGATCCAGCTCGAGCCACCGCCGTTCCTCTTCCCGATCCCGCGAGCTCGAACCGCCGACACTCCGAGAGCCCGCCATCACCGAGGAGCGGAGAAGGAGGGGGGGAGTAGCCTAGGGCGCGGCGGAGGAGTGGGAACCGGAGGGGGAAGGATCTCGGGTGCGACAATGGAGGTGGGTGGAGGTGAGGGAGGAGCGCGAGAGCAAGCGGCATATCTCCTCCAAACGCCATAATTGTTGTCACGATTCTTTTGTTTCGTTTCTCTAGAAGTCTCGAGTAGCGCGGCGCGTGTGGTGTAGTACTTCTCCATTCTCCATAGCGCGTCATTGTTAACTACTCCGTTTTTAAATACGGAGTATAAAATGTTTTAGGTTTATACTACTATAAAGTAAATGTATATAGTGTGTAGGAGTGAACCTATACACTAACACCTATACACTAAAATATGTCTAGATATATTTACTTTATAAAACTAAAACATCTTATATTTTGAAACGGAGAGAGTACTAGCTACGGAGAAGCAAGGGGATATTTTTTTTTGAGATGGAACCTGCTATTTAATTAATCAATCGACTTACCAAACATGATGGTCACCGGGACATGTACATTGATACGCAAAGATTCCAGCCATAGAGACCTGGATTCTTGCCTACTCACACCAAACGATTCGCAAAATCGCCTGTGGAAGTGTTTTTCGATTTCAGATACACCTATGTGTAGTCTATTATAACGGCTGAGTCGTATTCTTCCAAGCTAGTCACTTTCTCTCCACCTCTTATACCCGCTTGTGTGGCTGTCGCGCTTAGTCACAGAGACGGGCCGGTAGTTTCCTCGAGCGGGTGCTTCTCCTTCATGGGCTTAAGTCTTGTATTGGGTCGATACTTGGGTCGCTAACAATCACCTCTCCGTGAGAATTCGCTTGTCCCCAAGGTGCAGAAGGAAATACTGGCAAAGGGCATCAGTGTCTTCCTAGGTCGCCAGCGTATCGGATAAACCAGACCATTGCACGAGTACCTGAGAGACCATCGCAGCGCCCTTGCGTCGCATTCGTCGTTGCAGAATCTTGAATGGCACCTGGATATCAGAAGCAAGGGGAGGCAGGTCAGTGTGTACCTAAACATGATCGCTGAGCACCTTCTTAAACTGGGAGACATGTATTACTGGATGAATGCGGCTGGTACCCAGTAATTCCAATTGATAAGCAACATTGCCAACACAAGCCAGCACTCGGTATGGTTCGTAGTACTTGTACGAAAGCTTGCGATTAGCAAGAACAACCACTGAATTCCGAATATGAGGTTGTAGCTTGAGGAAGACCAAGTCACCGACAATGAATTCTCTAAAAATTCGTTTTTTGTCCGCATAAGTTCATCTTTTGCTGAACTTGAAGAAGTTGTTGACGCAGGAGAGCCTAGACTGCATCAAGTTTAGACAACCACTACTTCAGGTCTGAAACTTGACAAGCGTCTGCAGGCAGGATGCCAAAATGCTGAGGCAGATGGTTTGTTGGAGATCGCGTTACGCAAAACAAAAAATTCTAGCGCTTAAACCAAGATCAAGCTTACAAAGAGGAGGCAACGGATCGCATACCCCGTTGATCAAACTAGTGGAAGAGTTTGTCGATGACGACGTTGTTGTAGTCATGAGTCGATTCCCGCTACTAACCTTAGTTACTCGCGAGAAGATGTATTATCCTTCTTCGGCTCCCATGATATAGGGCCGCATGTGCAACATATCCGATGGTATCCACACGTACGAGCTAGGCGTCACAGCGTCGAACGTGTGATCAAGCACATGGACAAAGCAGAATATGTCGGCGAAGATCCGGCAGCGCATCCGTCCGCATCACCGATGTGACTTGGTATAACGAGGCGAAACTTGTTCATGCTAAACTACGAGATGCATGACGTTTTCCTGCCTCTTTGTCCACCTCCCTGCCTACCCGCTGCTATCGCAAAGACCCTCCTCTCTACTTCCTTGCTGCCGCTGTCGTGCCGGCCGACCTTCCCCTGCCTCCCCACCGACAGAGGCGGAGAAGTAGACCTCGTCTCCACCTCGCCCGAGACTGGTATTTCGTCTTCTCTCCCTCTGCACAATTCCGCTGCACGCGCCTGGACAAAGTCTAAAACGTCACCTATGTACAAACAGAGTATATAGTTACAAATTCAGAGAGTAGACACAATACCATTAGGCTATTACAGAAAATATTTAGTATAGCCCTACCCATATGTCCATAATAACAACTTTTACTTCGTATTTTAGGGAGTAAAAGGGTTAGTTTTGTATTCAAGTTTCTTTGATTGAAAAGAATAAGTCATGCCTAACCGTACTGTCTAACAGCCAGGGAGGATTATATTAGTTGAGTTTAATTTCAATCTTGTTTGCCTTTCCTGCTCACTTAGTAGTGATATTATTCTATATGTTTGTAGTGGTACTTGGAAGAATATTCCTACCAAGTAGGAGTACATCCACATAGTGCATGTTACGTTTATTCGTCTGCAAACAAGGCTTTTTTTTTTGTTACAAACAGATCATGCAAAAGCTTGGCCAAGAACTACTTCGATACAGTATGTGAAACCAGTTTGGATTTCACACTGATGTGATGCTGTCTGAACAAAGTCTCTTTCTTCAAAAGATGTAAGACAGGTGCACTTCCAATATTAAGGTGGAAGTTGTTTGTATTTTATTCACAATCATAATATCTCTATATATTTCCATACAAATAAAGCGTATTTGATTGGTCTTCACCCTACATGTACCTAACAAGATGAATTTGAGGTGATTAATATAAATCTAAAGTCTGTAGCATGCTCATAAAGGTAAATAGAAACTACGGGTGTTTTGATTGACTTATTCTTTCATTATAAAAACATGTTGATACGTCTGAAGGAAACTCCATTAAGTTTCAGCTTCCATTACTAAACATGCACCATGTTGTCTTGGAACAGATACATACACTGCAGTGAGGAGGATGACTCGGTGTCAAGCTTCCAGCTATTTATTTGTAGATTTGCAGATGTAACATTTTCAAAAGCTTGTCATCCACTTGATGTTGTAAAGAAAATTTTCCAGGTAACTTGCTTTACCTTGAAAACTGCTGATTTTCATCCAAAAGTTTTGTGATAAATACCCATAAATATAAAGAATCTTATAGAGCATATATTATGGTGTTAAGAGCTGGTCACGAATAACAAATATATTGGTCATGTGTTTGGATCACTTAACCTGATTCATTCTTTGCATTGAAAACCTAGCATACATTTGAGTTTATATCGTGTATGCCTTCAAGAACGATGATATTTTTATGTGACCTAATTGACAAAGGGAAAGAAGTCAATCATGTAGAAAAATTGGTTTTATACCTTTAGCATCCAGAACTTCTTTAAGTAGATATGCTTACTTTTAGTATTTGCTTACTGCCCTCATGCTTATGTCTATATAATTCTGACTGGTTTGAACAAAATTTGGTGAAAGTCTCTTATTGGTATGTTAAAGCGCAAAAACAACATGACAGTAAAACTGCTTTAGGAAGAAAGAGAACACATGGAGAAAATTATGTTCTTTGCATCTCACAGGCTATGCATGCACTTTAGACTTTACACATAATGAGTAACATCTTGTGGTACGCACAATATGCATTTGCTGGTGTATAGATTTTTTTTAGTATGAACAAGAATCATACACCTCAACTTCTCGCAAGTGTTTGTACATATCACCAGGAAGAGTTGCACAGTTCTGGATCCTCATAGTTTGTGTCAATGTCGAAAGGGTTGTTACCATTAGGATAGGACTGGATACTATATAGTAAACAAAGAATAACAATCAACAGCCATACAACACAATGGCTAAAGATTCAAACCAGATTACCCGATTTGACAGGCAGATAAACATGTGACATCCCTATTTTGTCAGATATATGAAATACAAACTTTGTACTAAGTTAGTATAAAATCACCGACACTTATTTCCGATCGGAGGGAGTAATATTTATCTCCACTACTAATTCAGCTTATGAATACCAATGACCGGCTGGTTCCGCCACTGTTAATTCAGCTTATGAATTCTAACATGAGTATAGCAGACATCAGCTTTCCTGTAATAGTGGCATCTTTGCAACAGTGGCATCTTTGCAATTCTAACAGGGGTAGATTTGTATTTCTGAAAACATTAAATAATCAATAGTGGCATCATTGCATAATGCTAGGGTTATATGTATGTTTGAAATACTGTAATAATATATATCTTTAGCCAATATGTCTCCATCGATTTTTGGATTTCACTGATAAGTTTCTTCATTGCCCTCTGAATTCATGCAGCTCCAATGGCTGGTCACATCCGGAAGCAATGTTCAGTCGGGGATCCATTTGGGGTTTGGTTTACCTGATGTTATTCCTACAAGCCTTGAAGGTACCCCAGTTGTACATTTGGTCTCTTATGCCAGCTGTGGAATAAAATTTGCAGCTCAGACATGGATGCATATGGTCATTTTAGAGAGAAAGAAATATATAGCAGGGTTTTGAGAACAAGGAATAGATGTTTCTTCCTTCGCGCTGATGCTTGTTGTTCTTCTCGGTGTGCTCAGATCAACAGAAAAGAAGGATCAATGGCTATACTTACCGCGGCGATGTCAGAGACGATTTTGTATTTTTGTAGATCTCATTTGCATAATACTACTAACACTATGACTAGCCTTAGAATAATCTGCTAAGTGCCAATACATTGTAAAATATTTTATTAAAAATTACTGAATTTACCTCAACACTGACCTCAGTAACAGCACACAGAAACCTAGGTCCCAGTGGACGTCCTGCAACATACTGAAGCATTTACCTTACATTATTGTCACGACCACGCTGTCGGAAATGAATCGTGCAGCTAGAGATCGAGTCACTCGATCGGAAACTAAGGCCGCGGTGGATCAAATCAATCATCCGCTTCACTTGACGCGGCGGCAGAGCGTGACGCCGTCGGCGATGGCAAGGACGCAGGCCTCGACGCGGTCGTCGGCCGCAACGGCGGCGTTGAACTCTACCATGTAGTCCCGCGCGCACCACGCGGTCGTACTCCGAGCTGCCCGGTGTGTCTCGGGGCATTGCGACGGAGCCGCCCCAGAGCGTGTTGTCGTAGGCGATGGCGCCGCCGACGCGCACCAGCCGCAGCAGGCGCTCGTGGTACCCGGCGTACTGCAGCTTGTCCGCGTCCGCGTACGCGAAGTCGAATGTGCCGGCCTTGGCGCCGCCGTCCTCGGCCAAAACCCCGTCGAGCACGGCGAGGCCGTCGCCCACGCGGAAGTCCACCTTGTGCTCCACGCCGGCCTTCTCGATCACCGGCCGGCCCAGCTCGTAGTACTCCCGGTTCACGTCGATGGCCACCACCTTGCCGTCGGCGGGGAGCGCGAGAGCGGTGGAGAGCAGCGAGTAGCCGCTGAAGACGCCGACCTCGATGGTGTTTTTGGCGCCGATCATCTTGAGCAGCACGGAGAAGAACTGCATCTGGTCCGGCGAGGATCCCATGAAAGACCTGGCCACCCAGCGGCAACGCAACATAAGCAGAAACCAGACTGCCAGTGATCATATGAAGATTACGTATTTACTTGGGATGTTGCTGCGTGATGAGGCGGAGCTCCCGCGGGTACACCGTCGTCTCCAACACGTACTACATGGGGGCGAAGATAATTTAATCCCAAAGACGCCGAAAACTGGGAGAGATCATGTGCATGACACATCTAACTAGCTGATCGATCTGTTAGACGTACATACCCAGGAGCGGGTCGTCGGCGAGGAGAGTGTTGCGGTTCGGCCGGTATGTCGCCATGGAAATCTCTCTGTCTGTCTGTCTCTAGGCTCTCTCTCTCTGAGCGTGAGTGTGTGCTTGTCTAGTTGTCTACTATCTATAGGTCTGCGTCATGTAAATTTATATCTGTCTCCTTACATGTGCAATGCGAAATCGAGTAATTGACGACCGTTCACCTCAATGGTTGGTGTAATGTATCAAACTAGGAAGCTTGGCGCGGCGCACGGCACGCCCTTGGCCGTTAGATTGATATTTAAAATATTATATAAGTATAATCATATCTGAATTGCCGAAGTATCGTAGAAGTGCTCGTGTGGAGAAACAGTTGAAATAACGTAAAAGTAGTACTGTAGAGCCATGGTTCAGAAGCGACGAAAAAACATGGTAGTACAGACAAAAATCACCAAGAGATAGTAAGTCGAATTAAAAAAGAGAGCTTAGTATGATAGTAGCACTACACTGTGCCTAGAGTGAGGACAGTGTGTGCTAGCTTAAAGAGACGACAGACAGCGGAGCAAGTTTATTTTTAGAGATACCGTAGAAAGGACAGTAGTATCTTCCTCGGTTAAACGAGGCGGCGGACGGTGGAGTATTTTAGTTTCTAGAGTTGATTTTTAAAAAGTATACAATAGTATTTTCATGGATAAAAGAGGCGGCAGCCAGTGAAGTTATTATGTTTTTCCAAAGATATCATAGAAGAAGGCATTCAGACGGTGGAGTAAGTATATTTTTTCAATGGTACCATTGAAGACGACATTAGTATTTTTCCTCGAAAAAGGAGACTATGAATAGTGGAGTATGGTGGTAAAACTATCTTGAACTATTACTAAGAAATAATTGTTGAGGAATTAATGGTGAGAAATTTGTACCGGAAAATTAATGAAGGCGAGCGGTAAAAGAAGGTAGTGGCATCTTGTAGAATAAAAGAGACGACGAATAGTGGAGTATCTTTTTTATTGAATTTATTACTACAGGAAAATTAATGGAGACGATCAGTAGAAGAAGGTAGTGACATCTTATCGAATAAAAGAGGCGATGAGTAGTGTAGTATTTTCATTATCGACCATAGCAGAACCCCGAAGTTGGGGGGGGGGAGGGAGGAAAGATGGTAGTGACACCTCGTTAAATAAAAGATGCGACGAACAGTAGATTTTTTTTGTCGAGAAAATTAAATCTATGGGTAGAAGAAGGTTGTTACCATTAAATAATTACATAGGGAAATTAATGTCCAAGCACCATCAAAGAAATATTGTTGGGAAGTTACCAACTATGACCTAGGCATCGTTTTTTTGTGAGAAAGATCCGAATCTATTCCACGAGTTCACAAGAAGTACAAGGCAACTCAAACATAATAAAAAATTACATTGAGGTTCTTAGACCACCTAACAACCACTAATGCCGCTGGAGCTAATGCCGCCGGAGCGAGCCACCGACGCGCCGCTGTCGCCGATGTCGCCGCTTCCATATACCGGAGTCGGCCTGACGTTGTTGATGGCAGTCGAGAAGTCTTCATGCATGTGCCTCTAAGGACCAGTGCTCTAGAGACAAAATCGTCACCGTTGAACCCTTGAATCAATCCAAAGCTTTTAACACCAAACTTGTAACATACGTAGACTGGACGCAATCCACCACTCCATAGAAGCGGAAACCAGATGAATTCCTGCCCTCCTCAACGCCATCGGTGATAACACAGCTGACAAGGTGGACGAGGAGGCGAGAATATATTATTCTTGTCCCGTACAACACCGCCATAGCCACCATAACGACGATGCCGGTTGACCAAACTCTAACTTAAGGATCCTTCAATAATGCCAAGTGCAGGTCCTAGGTCCCCACCCCGTCCAAAGTCGCAAGCTGAGGAGGCGGGACCCGTCGATTCCTAGTCATAGACGGCAAAGACAAGGCAGATGGCAGCGGCTAAGGTGGGACCCTAGCAGCCGCCTCTCTCTCTTTTGTGGGACGTACTCTTATGGCCTAGGCACTGTTGAAGAGGTATTGTTGGGTAATTAGAGGCGTCAATTACTATTGGTATTACTATCTAAGAATTACCAGTTTGTGCATCTTAGAAAAAATAATTTTGCGAAATTTTCGGGAAGAATTGTGTATCATTAAAAAATTATTGTTGACTAATTAGTGTAGGAGAAAAACTATCCAAGCTGATGCTTTGTACCGAGAAATTAATGGATAAAATGGTTTATCGCTCACTATTAATGTGGTACCAGGAAACTACTGTAAAAAAATCTACTATATACTAAAAGCACAATACGGAGGTCTAAAATAGAGACACTACGTTGATCCACATCATCAGAATTATTTTAGCTCTTAGATCTATAATTTTAATGGTCAAGATTCAAAGATTTTACGTAACATGTATATACACGTTAAAACGTTTTGTGGGCATACACAATATGTCACGCTTAACATGTACGTGGCCCCATCGGAATCGGAAGGAAAGAAAAATAGAAGAAGTTCGGGAGGCATTAGACACGTTCGCTCCTCCTAAAAAAACCAAAACCAGCATGATACGTGTGTGCATTATTAGATGTGGATGTGCTGACATCACCAATGACATCAGCAGACTATAACATCAGAATTATTTTAGCTCTTAGATCTGTATTTTTAATGGTCAAGATTCAAAAAAATTACGTAACATATAAACACACGTTAAAACGTTTTGTGGACATATACCTACAAGTGATAACTTTTAAAAATATTCCATATTCCACTGATTCCAAATGGAAAATTTTGTTTCATAAATAGGTCACATGGCTTTTTCAGCATGCCATCCACGAGCCTAGCTGTATGCCTATACCAAACCAGATCGACAAACTGTGCGATATGTGATCTGCGACTTACCGAACCAAGGGCCATTACATCGCATATGCCCATGCCAACTTAGCAATCGGCAACAACCTGCAGATTGACAACAGCGACAACCAACCTGCTGACCTCCAACTATTGGATCGGCAACAACCTACTTATCACCGGCAGCGCCGACGTCCAACTATCGGATATGTTAATCGCTGATGTACCATGATACCAAACACTCTCTTGCTAGCTAGGCCAAACATCTGCCAAAACATGGACAGTCCATGCACATGAATATGTATTGTTCAGCCGGAAGTAGTACCTCTGATTCTCAATAAATTGCATATAAATATTTGTCAATGTCAAACTTTATAAAGTCTGAGAAAATATATAGACAAAATATCAGCACATGTAATATCAAATTGATATTATTGGAACTATCATGAACTATACTTTATATATAAAAGTTCTCAATACATTGCATATAAATATTTGTCAATGTCAAACTTTGTAAAGTCTGCGAAAATACATAGACAAAATATAAACATATATGATATTATTGGAACCATCATAAACTATACTTTCTATATGAAAGGATTTTCCTGCTTATTTTCCCACATACAAAAGGAACTCATGGCTAGGATTTAACCAAAATATAAGGGACATAGTCTCTTCATATCATCAAATAAATAATGGACATTCAATTACATTATGTGAAAATTATGTGAAAAATGATAAATAACATGTTTTAATAGCCACAAGATTGTGGTGCTCAATAAAATAACACATCTGGAGGTAACAACTTTAATACTCCCGTTTGTTAGGCCGATACGTAGTTGAAGAAAAATGTTTAACCATAACTTTGGTCAACAAAATATCGGTTATATGTCATAAAAATTTAACAATTGAAAACATATTTCGATTGTGAATCCAATAATATATTTTTGTGACATATATTATTATTTTGTTGATTAAATTTCTGGTCAATTGTTTTCTTAAAGTGCATGTCGGCCAAATAAACCAGTACATAGGGAGTAGTTTAAAATTTGTGGTGAATGATCAGTTAATATATTTTCAAAATATCAAATTAATAACCATGTGTGCCATTTGTAAGTGATATTAAATTGATACATGTAATTTTAGTAAACCTGGAAGGTAAATGAGAGGATGAAAAATCTTCACAAAGAAACTTAAAAACACTTATTTTGGCTAGGTGGTGAATTCTTTTTTATGACAATTTAAAAACAAAATCAGTTTTGCTATCCCATTAAAAAATCAAACATCGGACTGGAATTTCTTAAGTGGGCCCTAATTACTAACAAGAGCATATATATATTACATAGGTTACGAGTGTTAAACTTACATACTAATCAAACATCACATAAACATGTTACTTTACTCATCCTATAAACTTAATTTAGATATATGCACTGATTTAGTATGATGTAAAATTGACATATATAGTCCGTGCATGATTTGGTTATTAAGGATGACATCATCATAGTTTACCAAAATAAAGATATAAATATATTTCCAACACAAGTGATAATATATTTACCTTTACATGTACAATGACTGTATAATTTTCTGCCATATAATGTGAATATTATACACATGTAAATTATTCTACAAACACACAAAACATACTAAAAATGATGCCCTCGCATTTCGAGGGCCACCTTGCTAGTTAACTATAAAAATATCAAAGAACTACTGCTACGTAATTACCGTCAGAACAGCACAACGTTGAAGAATCAGTGTGGAGTAATTACTGTGGGGAGGATTACTGCTCAAGATAAATATTTATATTGGGATATTATTGTGAGGAAATCAATGGTGGAAGAAATGTAACAAGCATTTTCTTGTTGTGCTGGAAAACTATTGTGACGAAACAAATGGCAAAAATTACTATAATGGGCACTGTGCACGCGTTACGTGGAACCAACTGTAAAGAACTGATGGCAAAAAATACTGCAGGTGGACTATTCATGTTGTAGTGTTACTTGTTTACGGATGGCGAAAATTATTGCAGCTCGACTATTCACACTATAGCGGTATTTGTTTTGGCAATTGGATTAAAATTTGAAGGTTCAACCGATAACACTGTTCATATATGCTTTACTATTCATATAAACAGTTGTACATGACGTGATGTGTTGAGAAGGTCTGAAATCTAGCAGCTTTAATCATGTGTCATGTATATTTTTGTTTATCTCCTTACATGTGCGATGCGAAATCGATGACTGTTCACCTCATCGATCCAATTATTGGAATGGTTGGTATAATAGTATCAAATCAATCTGGTAAATCCATTTTAAATTGAAGTCCTCTTTCTAAAGATGATTGATTAATTGGGACCATAGCAGTGTCGCACCACCAACATTATTTTCACTAGATTCCGGGGCACCTCTTGGCGCACGTTTCTTAACTTTTACATCGTAAACGATTTAGCATCAGCTATATTACTCTCTCCGTCCTAAATTATCATGCATTCTAGATTTAGTCAAAGTTAAATTTTGTTAAATATGACAATGTGTATAAGAAAAAATATAAATATTTACAATATAAGATAGATATTGTTAGAATTATCATGAAAAATATTTTTATATTATATGTATTTGATATTATAAGACTATATTTTTTAACAATATATTTGGCCAAATTTTATCTAGTTTTACTTTGACTAAAACTAGAATGCAGGGTAAAAATGGATAGAGGGAGTAACCATGTACTTTATTGCTCTTTTCAGAATAACTAATACACCACACTTGCCAATAAAAGATACTCCCTCCGTTCCAAAATGTAAGTCGTATAAGGATTAGTGAAAAGTCAAAGTTTACTAATTTTGACCAAATATATAGGAAAAATATCTATATCTATAATATTAAATGGATATATTAAAAATATACTTTATGGTGAATCTATTGATATCGATTCAATAATATAAATATTCATATTTTTGTGTATAATCATGGTCAAACTTAGAAAATATTGACTTTTGATTAATCCTTTGACAAGGGTATAGATAATAGAGCCCATCAGTTGAGTACCCCTGAGGCCCGTTAAACTAGGCCCAATTGTAATATTAGTCGAAATACGAGTTCATATCGTATATTGATATTATAATCTGTATCGGATCTCACCCGATCCTTGAGATCAGGCCACCTATATAAAGGGGCCAGGAGGGGACGGTGTGGGACAGATTGAAAGCAAGCCAGGTTCTACACCTACGTTTACTTTCATAGCCACCTTATTTGACTGAGTTTACCTTCGAGTTCATCCGACGCCCTGTCTCCCCGATCCTAAGTCCTTCATCTAGGACATTTGTCGAGTTAAACCCTCGTCAATTGGCGCCGACCGTGGGGACTCCGGGCGTTGGCATCATGAACTCGACGGCTTTGCCGCTTTTAGCCAACAACAACTCGCAAGTCGACGAAATTCAGATACCCTTCGGAATCGTCGATTTTTAACCTCACCAGTCAAGTTTCACGCAAGTATTTGAAAGTATGGATCAAGATATGGATTTAACGATCGGAAGTCTAAACTTTCACGTCGGAACTAGGTTGGATTCGCCTTTCAGACCCGACGAAAACGGGTCCGTCGGTAAGTGAACCCGAGACAGTAGCAATGTCAGAATCATCTGAAGGCTCTTCCAGCGAGGTAAACTCGCCGGTCAGCTTAGTAGAAGCAAAAGAAGGAAAAATCGCAGGAGGCGATGAAACCATGGAGAATTTTGACTTAGAAGTGCAACTCGAAGATCTCATGATCTGCCACGATGACACCTCAGATCAATCAACAGATACCTAGAAAATGGGACTAGAACTTTCTGAAGATGATAATTCGATCTTCTCAAGTCACAACAGCAAGCTCGACAATCGGTATCAGATACTCGCCATCACAGGAGATAACTCAGAAGAACTCGATGACAACAACAACCCAGTGCTTAATCCAGCAAATATAAACAGAGGGGCAAATCACTTAGCAGAAGGAGAAACCGCTGACTCCCTCGCAACAAGGGTAAAAGTTCGACTATCAGAAGATGAGTGGAGAACAATCAATACAGCCGTGGAGCACGGCACGCCAATACCAACAAATTCCAGACAAAACATGCTTTTGGGATACCATTACGCCCTAAGGCAGCAGGCGAAGCAATTAGTAAAGGAAAGGATTGAAATACAGAAAAGGAAAGACTCAGCCATTGCAGCAAGCGACGCTGCTCGCAGAGCACGTAGTGATGCATCGTACACAAACAGAAGGCATCATCGACACAGATCGAGGTATGAGAATCTCGGGTACTCAGAAAGACAAAGTATCTCAAAAAACCTCGACTCGTCCTTCCTATCGGTCGACGAGCAAGGAAATATTATACCAAAAACTCCTGAAGCAGCATTGGTGGCAGCTCAAGCATACCTGCATACAACATGACCAAACCCAGGAGACCCGAGGGAACATATGCACCGCGCAGCGCTAAATGGATTGAAGATGGTAGGCAACAAATTATCAGCAAAAGAGGAGGAGGCATATCACAACAAAGGAACCCATAAACCAAGATCACCATGCCGTCACAATAGTCCTCGGCACAGAAGTGGAAGTCGCCAATCTAGGACACCGTCACTAGCATGATACAATAGTCCAAAGAACAAAGGAACCCGATGATCCAGAACCCCCAATAGAACATATGACTACGAAGATGGTGAAAAGGAGATGGGGGCGCCATGCTTTACCCATAGGGTTGGCATCACGCCAGTACCCAAAGGTTTCAAATTACCCCATGACCAACAAAAGTACGACGGATCGCAGGAGCCACAGTCATGGCTTTCAGATTATCTACAAGCAGTAAAACTATTAGGAGGAACCAGGGAAACAACAATGCAAAGTTTGCAATTACACCTCACCGGTGCAGCAAGGTCATGGTTAAGCAAACTAGGAAAGGAAACAATTGGAATCTGGGAGGAGCTCACAAAACAATTTACAAGCAACTTCAAGTCGATATACAAATGGCTAGCATCTATAGAAGAAGTCAAAGCCTGCGTGCAGCAATGCGGGGAAACATTAAGAGCATATATCCAAAGATGGAGTATAATCAAAAACTCAGCAGTCGAAGTCTCGGATGAAAGAGCAATAGACGCATTCATAGTCGGGTTACGACGAGGAACCTAGTCGAAGAGATGGGCAGAATTAAGCCAACAACAGTATCAGATCTAATGGATGTGGCAAACAGGTTCGCAGATGGAGAAGATGCGTGCAACAATAAATGCACGCGATCACCAGAAGATGAAAGAGGAAACAGATACGGAGGTCAAAGAAGAAGATCCCGCAATTACGACAATTACGGCTCTCATAGCCAAGTAGCCACAGGATACAAAGACAACAGCTACCAAGGCAACGACCATAAAAGTTCGGGATACCGCAGCTACGGGAAAGAAGATTACAAAAAATTTCCGCCAAGGGAATCCAGAGAGTACAACCCATCACCAGAAGATATGCTCAACGGACCATGTCATATTCACTCTGCGTTCGTCGATGGGAAGCGAGTATCTAGACACGCAATGAAAGATTGCACCACGTTCTTGAAACTACAAGAAGTAGCACTCAACAAGCAAGCCGAGGCAAAACTGCAGGAATACAAAGGAAACACAAGCAACACACCTGCAACCCAACAAGGAAACAGTGGAGCTCCCAAGGGCCAAGATCAATCAAACCAGGGACGCGACGACGATGAAGGATATGTTCCATCTAAAGGGCACATCACAACAATGATACAACCAGTGCCCAAGTCGAACAAAGAGGAGAAAAGCATAACTCGACAAGCTAACCTCGCAATAACTTCACCTCTAGCAACAACGGAATATCTACATTGGTCAGAGCAACCCATAGAATTCAGCAGAGACGATCACCCAATAACAGTACCTCGGCCAGGAAACGCGCCCTTGGTACTCAAAGCTCAAATAGGGATGTACGATGTCGACAGAATATTCATGGACGCAGGAAGCAGAATAAACTTAATCTACGCAAAAACCCTACGGGCAATGCACATTTCATTAGAGTTCCTGAAGCCAACAGATTCTCCTTTCACGGAATAGTCCCAGGGAGCGCTAACTATCCACTTGGTCGAATAGCACTCAATGTTTGCTTCGGGAATTGGCAAAATTACAGAAGGGAGAAACTTGACTTCGAAGTCATGGACTGGCCATCACAATATCACGCGATCCTCGGGCGACCCGCGTTTTCGCGATTCATGGCAGTGTCACACTACACTTATCTGGTACTAAAAATGCCAGGACCCAAAGGAATTATTACGGTCAAAGGAAGCTTCGAGTTATCAGACCTATGCAACAAGGAATTCCACAAGATGGCCTAGAACTTTGGCATGATTGTAACATCCTAGCGTTTAGGACCAAACGGGGGTAGAATCAGGGTTTGTGCATTGCATTCATGCATCTGAAAACCTGGAAAATTTTCGCGCAAATTATTTAAAACACAAAGTAACTAAAGTTCCTCTTACTCTGATGTTTAGGTTTAGTGCATCGGAGTGAGTGCGATGAATTTCGGCATGACCTTTGTTGAATCATTGATTTGGGGGGAAGGAATTTGAATTCAAGATTTAAATTTGGAACTGGATAATAATTCAAATAATGTTGAAATAAACAATTGAATATTAAACATCACACAAATTGAATATAGAATAAGTTTTGGATAATGCCTTTATTACAATTGCATAGTGTATTGTATTACAAATCTCAAATAGTGAGATTAATTACAAAAAGGAATAAATATTACAAAAGGAATAAACCAAAAATCCTAACTAATCTTTAATATGGCCATCATCTTCATTCCTGCAAATAAGAAGTAACAAAGACAAGGAAACTTGTTTGTTTGATTAAAATGTTTGTCTCCATATTTTGTGGAGGCAATTTAATTTATTAAACTCAGAAAAAGAATTTAGGAAGAACTCCTAAATTCTATGTTCTAGAACTAGAGGGCATCATTTAAACAAATAACCAATTCTGGAAAAAAGGGTCCATAATTCATACACTTGAATTGATAGGCATCTTAAAGGCAGGCAACCAAATCAAATAAAGTAAGCAGATTATGACACCCTCTAATTCTAGCTAAGTTTAAAGTAATAAAATCCAAATCAATGAATATTAAATTCATACTTAACATGATATTGGTTAAGTAGAATTAAGAAGTCACCAAAAATCTATTTAGCAAGATCAGTAATATTTGCACAGCCAGAAATACAAGTGGCAACATCAAAA
Organism: Dactylis glomerata; assembly: GCA_007115705.1. Classification (NCBI taxonomy): domain Eukaryota; kingdom Viridiplantae; phylum Streptophyta; class Magnoliopsida; order Poales; family Poaceae; genus Dactylis; species Dactylis glomerata. The sequence goes on along the minus strand of QXEO01000247.1, from coordinate 8,413,185 downwards.
GAAATCACCAATCAAGATAAACATGACACAGCCGTGGCTTGCTTGTGAAGGCAAACAAGCCAAATTGGTATTTTGCACTGAGTGTAGATAACCACCAGCACACCAGAGGTAGCCGCACCTCACACACCAGCATTTCACCACTTTCTCACCTTACCTCAAGAACACTAAGAACCATCCCAGATATCACCACAAAGATCCCAGCTCAATCAACAAGTGACCATGGTCACTTAGAAGATCACCAGAGGCTGATCAAGAGGAGGAGCAGAGCTGCCAGGAAAGACGAGAGCAAGAAGGCAGCAAGGAGTGCAGCCGAGTCAGATCAAGCAGGACAAGACCACCACAAGATCCAGATCAAGAAGGAGGAGAAGAGCACCAGAACCAAGCCTGATACCAACTTCTCTTCTCCAAAAATCTCAGCAACAAGGTGAACAAGCTAGAACAAGCAGTAATATCTGTTATTATCATCCATCAAAGAAAATAAGGGGGGCAATAGGTTTACCCTCAGACTGGCATAGAGATGCTATGCTAGAGCATCATGGGGTATTTAAAAGAAAAGTGAATCAGTATCTGTTCTTATCAACAAAGAGGGGCCTCAGCCTTTGCATCATTGGCAGGGCCAAGAAACAAGCAAGATCTGTTCCATCAGTTTAATCATCCAACAGTAGTCCTATTCAGAGGTTGGACATAATCATTTTGCACATCACAGCCACAAAAACCATTCCTGAGAACATCTCAGAGCAGCCAGCCAAACATCTCAGTTAAATATTGTGCATACTCTTGAGGAGGCACCACAATATTTACGCTTTAACAAAGCATAGTAATAGTCATAGGAGGTTAGGCATAATGCTCTGGAAGTGATATCCAGCTAAAGCCTAGGTAAATCATAACTGAATAAAATTCAGTTCATATCTCAAAATTCACAGAACATAGGGACAGTGAGTATAAACTGTCAAACTGAACCCAAAGTTCAGTCAACACCTTAACTGAATTCCATCAAAGAGCTAGTATGTCACAGTAAAGCTAACATCACAGAATCATCACAATTATGGTGTATCACTCGCGGTAACTAAATCAACTAGCACCCAGCAATAGCACAAGCAGGTTATCATCAGAGAAATTAACCAGTAGAGCATCACTAACTCAGACCAGTGACCAGCATCAAGGTTTGCATCGAGCTAGAAGGTAAGAGAGAAGGAGAACAGCTCACAGATGTAGGGCCGACGTCGAGGAGGTGGCGGCGGCAGTGGCGGCACGAGGGCGCCACGGCACCTCCGCACCAGGCCACGCCAGCTCGTGGGTCAGGAGGTCACCGGTGTCAGCAGCCGAGGGTGGCCGGTCGGGTGGCAGAAGGAGCGCCGGAGAGCCGCGGCAGCGGGTCGAAACCCTAGCCGCGGAGGGGATCGGCGCATAGGGCAGAGGAGGCGACCGGGCCAGGAGAATCGAAGCGGTGGCGGTGTAGATCAGGAGGCGGTGGTGCGGTTGAGACCGGCGGCGGCGGCGGCGGGCGCCACCGGAGTCGACCGGAATCAGCGGTCGGTGGCGAGGGCGACGCCATGGGCGGCAGAGGCGCGAGGCAGGGGGGTGGTCGTCGGTCGTCGGTCGGGTCTGACCGACCGAGCGATCGAATCGATCGGCTCGGGCCAAATTAACCAGGCCGAGATGGGCCGGCTGGGCCAAACGGGCTTCGGTCTGCTTAACTAATTAGGCCAGCCAGCTAGAAATAAAAATTGCAAATTTTTATTTTAATAAGAATCTAATTAATTCTATAAGTGAGTAAAACTTTAATAACACCTTAGAGAAATTTAAATACAATTAAAACCTGTCTCTGAACCTTATTAACAATTTAGTATTTTATTTAAGAACTGAAATAAATATTTGAATCAAGTTTTATTATTCATAATTTTAACTAATACATGTCCATGGAATGAATTAAGCCTTACCATAATTCAAATAACATAAAAATTATTAGCACATAAACTTGAAAGTCATTCCCTACTTAAATAGGTTTCACTCTTAAAGTGATAATCCCATGTTTCATTAAACTAATAATGACATGCCATTCAAATAAATTTCAAAAACTCAATGCATGATTAACACTTGGGTAAAACACACAAAATGGGGTAAACCACTTAAACCCTAATGCATAGCATCTATATGCATCATAGCATGATTTGCCTCTTTAAACATTGTCTTACAAGACAATGATGCTACTTTTCCAGAACCTGGGGTTCAGGGTTCAACCGAAGCTTTCGATTGCAATACCTTGCAGTCTCAAGGCAAGTTCACTCTTGCTCATACCTTTTGATTATTTTTATCAAATTACTTGCAAATATACCTGTGGTATTACTACTGCATTCAAAAGCAAAAGGTTCTCTTTTATATGAAATATGTCTAGTTGGTTATCGACCCGAGTGGTGATAACCTAGGAGGGTTGGCAAATGGAACCATGGTAAGATTGTGGTGGTGGAGGTTCCATTTGCACGGGAAAGTAAAACCTAGGATTAATAACAAATGCCGCCAGTGATTCTTGTGCCGTAAATTACGCGTTAACCATAAGACTTGGAATGGGACAGGAAAGTCAGCTAGTTCTTCTCCCTTTCGCATGTCAACGGAGGACCATACCGAATGGTCGGGATGTAAATCATATAGCGTTGCCTGACAACATGGGTGGGACCCCTAAGTTCCCTCGGTACCTGGTGTCTATGATGGATTGCGGGTATCTCGGGCATGTAAATCGGGGCTTGCACGTTGGCTATGCCATAAATCGGGGCTTACCGTTGCCTGAGCGAAGCAAAAGGGTGGGCATGCGGGGTCACGGAAAAGGGTAGTGATTGGCTTGGATCAATGACTGGGCCCCATACTAAAGTGTTTGGACGGGAAAGATTCGCCTGGTTGTGCAGCAAGGCTTTGATCTCTTATGGGTAAAGCAACGCACCTCTGCAGAGTGTATGAATTGTGGCTTGTCACTCCTTGTTCCGGGAAGGATCTGCGAACACGGCAGGAAAGGAACTCCATGAAGTTCTAGTCAACCTGTGAAGGCTGTCGGGCATAGTTTTCAAAATAAAAGCAATCTCTTGAAGAAATGTTTATGAAAACCTGCATGACCTGTGATCATTGATCTATGGTCGTAGCTAGTGCATCAAACACTTATCCCTTTTAAATGAACTTGCTGGGTAACGCTCGTTACTCACCCCACTCCCTCTTAACCCTTGCTTAGACTCTGAAGACCAGGAAGAGGAGGCACTCTACGCCAATGCAACCCAGGAGGAGATATTCTATGAGGAGCCAGATCTGTCTGGTGGTGTAGAAGGTGAAGATTACAAGATCGTCTACGGTGCCGAAGAGGAAGCCGAGCAGTAGACGAATTAGTACCGTTAGTTTAGCCGAGCAACCTAAAACCCTACTAAATAAGTTGCTGAGCTATCTTAGTTCTTAGTTGTACCTTCAGTTATTCTAGAACAAGTATTGTAAGTGGTGAATCAATGGGGTATCCTCGATGAACCTAAGAGGACCTCGAAGTTGTTGTTATTTGGCTTGTAATAATAAAAGTTTGTATGTGGACCCGCAATGTTTCTGTTGTACCACTCTGAGGGATGTAATATTTGTGAAATGGAGTTTCATAAGTGTTATATCAACGACTTGCGTACTACAACATGCAGTGGTATGCTGGGTCACCGCAGCTGGTATCAGAGCAATTTCTTTGACCTTAGGTTGGAAACCTATTAAATTGGGTAGAACCTGTAGGAAGTCTTATAGGAATAGTAAAGAGTTCTCTAGAAATATGGTGGGTATTCACTTGAGAATAACACTACCATATATTTTAGTGCGATGATTCTTTATTATTAAGCATTGCTATTATTGTAACTCGATGTAGAATGAACCACAACCAGAAAGACCCAAACATTTTTCACACATATCTGGTTGTGTTAAGAACAAGGGTGATGTCGTAACCTTAATAGTAGGGGGTTAAATCTTACTATTCATAAGTGACAAGGGTATAGTTAATAGAGCCCGCTAGATGAGTACCCCTGAGGCCCGATAAGCTAGGCCCAATTGTAATGATAGTCGAATACGAGTTCTTACCGTATGTCGATATTGTAATCTGTATCGTACCCTACCCGATCCTCGAGACCTGGCCACCTATATATAGGGGCCAGGAGGGGACGGTGTAGGGCAGATTGAAAGCAAGCCAGGTTCAACACCCAAAGTTTACTTTCGACACACACCTATTTCGACTAACTTTACCTTCGAGTTCATCCGACGCCCTATCTCCCTGATCCTAAGTCCTTCATCTAGGACATTTGTCGAGTTAACCCTCGTCAATTGGCACCGACCGTGGGGAACTTGGGCGTTGGAATCATGAATTCGACGGCTTTTTCGCTTTTAGCCAACAGCAGTTCAGAAGTCGACGGAAGTCAAGAGATGGAATTAACCATTGGAAGTTTGAGCATCCTCATCGGGCCTTCAGGCTCGTCTCGCCTTTCGGATCCGACGAAACAAGATCAAGATCCATCGGCAAATGAGCCTGAAGCAACAGCAATAATGGAGTATTCCGACAGCTCATCCAGCGAGGTAAACTCGCCGGTCAGCCTAGAATCAACAGACACATGGAAGACAGGGTTAGAGCTTTCTGAAGATGGCGACTCGATCTTCTCAAGTCTTAATAGCAACATCGGCAAGCAATGCCAGGTTCTCGCCATCGTGGGAGACAACTCAGAGGAATTCGACGAAAATAACAACCCAGTGATAAATCCAGCAAATATCGATAGAGGAGCGAATCACCTAGCAGAAGGGCAAACAGTAGAATCCCTCACAACCAGGGAAAAAATTCGACTATCAGTCGACGAGTGGAAAATAATAAGAGAAGCCGTAGAACACGGCACGCCAATACCATCAAATTCCAGCAAAGACATGCTTTTTGGGTATCATTACGCCCTAAGGCAGCAAGCAAAGCAATTAGCAAAGGAGAAGATAGAGATACAAAGAAGGAAAAATTCAGCCATTGCAGCTAGCGAAGCTGCTCGTAAAGCACGAAGCGACGCATCATACAGCAACGCGAGAAAAAATCGTCGACACGGCTCAAGGTATGACAACCTCGAGTACTCTGACAGGCAAAGTATCTCGAAAAACCTCGACTCGTCTTTCCTATCGGTCGACGAGCAGGGGAATATCCTACCGAAAACCCCTGAAGCAGCATTAGTAGCAGCGCAGGCATATCTGCTCACAACTCGACCAAGTCCAGGAGATCCTAGGGAGCACATGCATAGGGCAGCATTGAACGGACTCAACATGGTAGGCCACAAGTTATCAGCAAAAGGAGAGGAAGCACATCATCACAAGGAAGCACACAAAGCAAGGTCACCTCGCCGTCACAACAGTCCTCGGCATAGAAGCAGCAAACACCGATCTCGATCGCTGTCACCAAAATAGCATGGTGGAACTCGAAGATCGCGATCCCCAAATGAAAGGCGCGATTATGAAGACGACGAAAAAGAGATGGGGGCATCGTGCTTTACCCGTAGGGTTCGCACCACCCCAGTTCCTAAAGGATTCAAGCTACCTCATGATCAGCAAAAATACGACGGATCATAGGAACCACAATCATGGCTCGCAGATTACTTACAAGCAGTTCAAATACTAGGAGGAACCAAAGAAACAGCAATGCAAAGTTTGCAACTACACCTCACCGGCGCAGCAAGGTCATGGTTAAGCAAACTAGAGAAAGAATCTATTGGAAGCTGGGAAGACCTCACAAAGCAATTTACAAGCAACTTCAGGTCGACATATAAGCGGCCAGCATCAATAGAAGAAGTCAAAGCGTGCGTACAGCAACGCGATGAAACACTATGGGCATACATCCAAAGATGGAGCCTCATCAAAAATTCAGCAGTCGAAGTTTCAGACGAAAGGGCAGTAGACGCGTTCATCATTGGATTAAGGTGAAGAGACCTAGTCGAAGAGATGGGTAGAATCAAGCCGAAAACAGTGTCAGATCTCATGGACACAGCAAACAGATTTGCAGATGGAGAAGATGCGTGCAACAACAAACGGACACGATATCCAGAGGATGACAGAAGAAACAGATATGGAAGTCAAAGGAGACGATCCCGAAACTACGACACCTACGGCTCACATAGCCAAGTCGCCGCAGGATATAAAGACAACAGTTATCAAGGAAACGACCGCAGAAGCTCGGGATATCGAAACTATGGAAAAGAGGACTATAAGAAGTTCCTGTCAAGAGAACCCAGAGAGTACAACCCATCACCAGAAGATATGCTCAACGGGCCTTGTCACATACACTCAGCGTTCGTCGATGGGAAGCGAGTATCAAGGCACGCAATGAAAGATTGCACAACATTCTTAAAACTACAAGAAGCAGCACAAAACAAGCAAAGCGAAGCAAGACGACAAGGATTCGAAGGGAGCAATAATCCCGCGACAAACCAGCAAGGAAACAACGGAGCTCCTCAAGGACAAAACCAGCAAAACAAGGAACACAACGACGACGAAGGGTACGTTCCATCAAAAGGACACATCACGGCAATGATACAACCCGTGCCCAAGTCGAACAAAGAGGAAAAGAGTATCACTCGACAAGTCAACTTAGCAGTCATGTCGCTTCCAGCCACAACAGAGTATCTGCATTGGTCAGAACAACCAATCGAGTTCAGCAGAGAAGACCATCCTATAACAGTACCTCGGCCAGGAAACGCGCCTCTGGTACTCAAAGCTCAAATCGGCGCGTATGATGTCGACAGAATATTCATGGACGCAGGAAGTGGAATTAACCTGATTTACGCAAAAACACTCAGGGCAATGCACATATCGCTGGAGTTCCTGAAACCAACAGATTGTTCCTTCCATGGAATTGTACCAGGAAGTGCTAATTACCCACTGGGTCGGATAGCACTCAATGTTTGCTTCGGCAACCGAAAAAATTACAGGAGAGAAAAACTAGACTTCGAAGTCATGGACTGGCCATCTCAATATCATGCGATCCTCGGACGACCCGCGTTTTTGTGATTCATGGCAGTACCTCACTATACATATTTAGTACTTAAAATGCCAGGACCAAGGGGAATAATTACAGTCAAAGGAAGTTTTGAAGTCTCAGATCTCTGCGACAGGGAGTTCCACAAGATGGCGCAAAACTTTGGCATGATAGCCAACTATGCAGAAAAGGTGAAGAACACGACTGCAGAAGGCATCAAGCTACTCGAGGGACCCGTCGCGGAGCCCGAGGCAAAGAAACCACGAGTAGAAACACCAGGAGAAGACAAAGGCGCAGGAGAAGAAGGGAAAACTGCGACATCATAAACATAGAGAAAGAGCAGGACACAAAGGCTATAAAAGCCATGAGTTATACCAGGGGCAATGCCCTCTAGATCCAGAACACAGGTCATAGGCCGGATCTCTTGGGTCACCCCATGTATCTTGGATTACAAATATAAATAAAGATAAATCGTTCCTCATATTCGAGTTTACGAGTCTTTTCAAAGGAAAACATGCGGCAAACGCACGATTTACACAATAAACGCCCTGGGAATAAGTTTCAGACATATAGTCGCGAAATATATAAACTCTCGCGTTTCACATACACCTTACAACATCGGGTTATCAGAATCATCCACACCTAAAGGGTCTAAGTAGTGAAACTCGCAGAAAAACGCGGAGTCTTCTTGTAACAGTCTGGCTATAATTCGCCGGGCAGGCTGCAAGGTGCTCTCTAAGTGTAATCGCAAGCTCGCCCCACCCGGAGGATAGCTCAGCGACATGGAACTATAATTGAGTCTTGGCTGCCACTTGCGTATCCACCCAAGAGCAAAATTGGCACCTGCCACTAGATTCAGTTCTATCAACCGATGGATTCGCTGGCTGGACCTGAAAACATCAAGAAGCAGCGGGAAAGTAGCAGGCAGAGGATTGCGAGGAAGCATGACCGAGTGCATAGTTACGATAGCTCTCCTACAGCCATCCACTGCCTCGCCAATGTGTTGGGCACGGTCCTGAAGCAACACAACAGCACTCCGGCATCGAGGATCAGACCATAAATTTTCAACACCTGCAGACATTTTTTCTAGAGATGCACTTCGTTCGGTAACCCGACGATCCTCAGCAGCGAAATCCAAGCAACTGCCTATAAAGGGCAAAGGATGTCATAAAATAGCAGTGGAGCAAGAAACTAAGAAGATAAGTCGAGAGGGAACTTACATCGCAACATTTCACAGGCAGATTCGACAATACCAAGAATAAAAGAATTGCATTCTTCGTGGTGCAAAATCTTCGCCGTCAAGCTGGACACTTCATCGCCAAGAATCGATACCTGCTTCGTCAGGGCAGAAGTTTTGCTAGCTTTATCAAACGCCATCTGAGCTTGGCATTTGGCTGAAGCCAAGTGAACCTCAAGGTCAGAAATCCTCGAAGAATACTCTGCGCATTGATTGCATCGACTAGGAGTCGACGAAATCTGAGGATCGAATCCACGGGCAGAGGAAGGAGCAGAACGACGAGTCAAAGGATCACGAACATGCATCGACTACAAAAGAAAAAAAAGGAGGAAACAATTTCAGAGAGGCAGCATAAAACTTCATACGAAGAGGATATATTTACATAAGAGCACAACCCTATGGCTAAAGTTCTCGGGTTGCACTTAATTGAAGTCTTTACATTCAAAAGGAGAAAACTAAAAAAGCCACAAAGAAGCTGAGTCTACGCCACCTCAGCATTGTGCTCCGAGGAAGAAGGGGGTGCGGCCAGTTCCTCGCTAGAAGTCTACGGTGGCACTGGATCTTTCGCCGCTGGAGGTGGTGCAGCAGGCACAGCAGAGGCAGCTGAAGGAGAAATCGTTGTCAACAATGCAGGTGCCAACTTCTTCGCCTTCTCGAAAAACACCTTCATCTCATCACGGGTGTGGCCATGGGGGGAGCTAACCTTCTCCCAGTCGAAGTCTATACCGTGCGCAAGAGAAAGTGCAATGGCACCCTCGGCGCCGCGCTTAATGGACAGCCCTTTCAGCTGGAGAGTGGGGTCTTCAGTGGTGTCAAAGGACTTGGCAAGTTCAGTTAGGTTGTCCTTTGGGACTGCCGTCCTTTTCTTCGGCCACAACCCTGCAAATAGCCGTAACAGAACGCGGCCAACCAACTCGAAAGTCTCCTGGATAGATATCCAGTTTTCCTCGAGTAGGTTCACCGCATTCATCAGAGGATCATCGTCTGTTTGCAAAGCCGACGGAGATACCCTAGTAAATTCTGCACAAATAGAAAAGAAAAGAGGAGATAAGTGACAACAGGTATACCAGTACAACAGAAGTCAAAAATAGAAAGACAAGTCGAGGAACTTACTTTCAGCGGCAGTAGACATGGTGTGAAGACGCTCTGCCACGGCCTGTTCCCGCTGAGCATGTTCCTTGTTGGCATTAGCTAGAGCCCTTTCAGCTTTCTTCGCCTTGGCAAGCGCAGATTTCTGCGACTTCTCAGCAATTGCCTTAGCAGCGGTTGCAACGTCATAAGCTTTCTGCGAAGCTTTGAGTTCCGCCTCCAATGAAGCAATTCGAGCATTGGCGGTTGCTAAAGCAGCTGCATAAGAAGTCGACAGATAGTCAGATAGATAACAAAGGATAAAGTGCAGAAGACAAGTGGTGATTGGACGTCAAAGTTATACCTTCGGAAGCTTTCGCAACCTTTAGGTACCCAGCGCACTCCGTGCCCAAGGTGATAAATCTCTTCACTAAAGCCTGAGAAAAGAAGTGTGTAAGAGTAGAAGGGCATGAAAGGAAGGCAAGTAAAGAAGAATCGCTCACATCATCAGAAGAAACCGTAGGCGCATGGGCCTTCAGAGAAATGTTAGTTTCTTTGGCCTTCTTTGAGCGCTTAGGGTATCGGGCTTGAGAAACCTTCTTCACACCGGACCTGGTAGCCCTCGGCGCAACATCTGGTTCGGCAGGTTCATTGATGGCCATAGGAGAAGGTGGTGGAGCAGCTGTTGCATATGTCGGTGGTTCTTCATCATCACTGCATGAAGAATATAAGTTATGAAAACAAGACAAGAACAATGCAGTTGAAGAACTCGACTACAATACTTACGATGCTAGCATGTCGAAATACTCCATATCTTCTGCAAGAACGGGAGCTTTACCAGCCGCCGCAGAACTCGATGAAGCGATGTCATCGACACGCTTCCTTTTCTTGTCGACACCAACATCTTCAGCAAGTACAGGAGGAGGCGATGTCGACGAGCTAGTTTCTTCTTCTAATTCCTCGACATCATCTCCGTCCTGACTTTCGTCAGCCTCGGGGGCTTCAGATGCAGGAGAGGCTAGATCAGCCGGAAGGGGCCCTTCCTCTGGAAGAGGAGGACGAGAAACAAGGAATTGGTGACCCTGCATATAAATGTGTCAGTAGAATGCAAAGGTAAAAAAAAATAAGCAAGTCGAAACCAAACAAAATTTGACAAACAGTGGGCGAGGAGATACATACCTCAGGAAGAGGGCGCACGGAGTCGAAGAAATCCGCAGTCAAATCGGCAACTGCATGTTCCTTGGTGAGCTTGGTGAGATTCCGGACTCGCTTGTCGACATCTTCTTTCGATATCAGATCTTCAGATATGTGAGTAGGATCCTCCAAGCCAGAGTAATTCCAAAGTTTGGTAAGGCGGTGTTGTAGAGGTTGAACTCGATGTTGAATAAAAAACGCCATGAGTTGCATACCCGACAGAGCACCCCCTTGACCTCCTTTTAAAGCCTTGATGCGGGAAAGAAGAGGAAGAATTTCTTGTGCTTCTGCATCTGAGGGGAGTGTGTCCCACGATGCCAATTTCTTTACCTCCTGGGAAGCATCAAAAGGAGGCAGGCCAAATTCGTCTTCAGGCGAGGATTTGCGGTCCTTGATATAGAACCACTTCGTCCTCCATCCTTGGACAGACGCGGCCATGGAAAATTCAAAATATTGTGCTTCAGGACGCACAGAAACAACGGCTCCGCCCAGTTCGGGTTTCCTTGCCAGAGAAACATTGGGGCGAAGTCAAAAGATTGATCTCCAGAGAAGGAAGTGGGGCTCAATGCCCAAGAATGACTCGCAGAGAGTCACGAAGCAAGCAATGTGAAGAAGGGAATTTGGTGTGAGCTGATGGAGCTGCACACCGTAGACAAATAGCAGCCCACGGAGAAACTCGTGGGCGGGAAGGGACAAACCGCGGAGGAGGAAAGCGAGAAACATTACCCGATAACCGCTCGGGGGCTTCGGGATCCGCTCAGTACTGGGAAATTGGATGGAATCCTGGGCGGTGATGAGGCCGTCCGCCGTGGCTTTCTCCACCTCCTTCTTGGTGATGGTGGAGCGCACCCAGTTGGTGGCAGACGTCTTGGCCATGGTGCTCTTAGTGGCCAGATGTTTCACGCGCATCCAGCACAAAGCGCGCTTGGGGGCTTCGCAAGAGAGGAAGAGACAGAGGAGATCAGCAATGGAGGCGGCGGAGGGAATGAGCTGGTAAACAGTACGATTCCCCACTATGCCACTTATATATATTCTGGGAGAAGGATCGTGGGCTGAGACGTGGCGCAAAGATCGGAAACGGCAGCCCACCAACGGTCAAAAATCGTGCAGCCCACTAAACGGTCAAAAATTGAGAAAGTTACAGTGCTACCAATAAAACGGTTCGCACTAATGAAGATTTACGTCTTCATTGACGTCATATAATATATATATAAAAGAAACAAGATGGCGCTGACAAATGCAGAGTGGTGGATTCGTATTCGACGACAAGGTGTTCTTAAAAAAAAGTATCTCGAGTTGAAGAACCTCCAAGTTCAAGTGTTTCGAGTTGAAGTATGAAGAGCTACATTATCTCTTGAGCCTATACTCGAAAAATTCTTTTTTCGACTATAGCCTTGCTACTCGTGTGATGACGCCAGAAAAGACTGTGGCGTTTAGTTGACGTGGGAGCAGTATGTCCTTGTGCGTGGTGATGACCAGCCCGTTGGGAACCCCAAGAGGAAGGTATGATGAGTGTAGCAGCAAGTTTACCCTCAGTTAAGAAACCAAGGTATATCGAACAGGAGAAGGGAGACGGTGACGACTGAAGGTGTTTGTGGAACCTGCACACACACAAACAAATACTTTGTCCCCAACTTGCGATGAGGTTGTCAATCTCACCGGTTTGCTTGAAACAAAGGTTATGAGTGTATCGAGTGGAAAACAGTAGTAAAATGCTAGTAAAGTAAACAGTGCGGGAAAAGTAAACAGGTGATTGCAATATGATTAAAATAGGACCGGGGTCCACAGTTCACTAGTGGTGTCTCTCCATAGATAAATAACATGCTGGGTAAACAAATTACAGTTGGGCAATTGATAGAATAAAGATAACGTGATATGTCAAGAAGATCACTATGAGATTCACTCTGGGCATTACAACAAAATACATAGACCGCCATCCAACTGCATCTATGACTAATAATCCACCCCCAGGGATATCATCCGAACACCCCAAAAGTATTAAGTTGCGAACAACAGATAATTGCATTAAGCAAAGTGTGTAATGTAAACAAAGCATATGCCCTTGAGCATATGAATGTTGTTTTCTCCCTAGTAGCAACAGCACATCTACCACCTTAGAGGTTTCTGTCACTCCCCCAGGTGAAATAGAGGCATGAACCCACTATCGAGCATAAATACCCCCTCTTGGAGTCACTAGCAACTACTCGGCCAAGATAGCTACTAACAACGGAGAGCATGCAAGATCATAAACAACATAGAGATAACAAAAGATATAATTCAGTACAGCAACTTAATCATAAACACCAATATTCATCGGATCCCAACAAACCAACATCATACAGTTACATAACGGTGATCTCAATCATGTAGGGCAGCTCATGAGATATAAACATGAAGCACATGGTGGAGAAGACAACCATCTAGCTACTGCTATGGACCCATAGTCCAAGGTAGACTACTCACTCATCGCTCCGGAGGCAAGCATGGCGATGAAGAAGACCTCCGGTGGCGATTCCCCTCTCCGGCAGGGTGCCGGGAAGAGCTTCTGGACCCTCCCGATCTTCGGGTCGACGGCGGCGGCGGATCGCGATGTATTCTGGAAAACTGATCTGGCCCTTAGGTTTTTCTCGTCAGGGGGTACTTATAGGCGAAAGGGGACTGTCAGAGGGGGTCCCACGCCCCCTCACACGGGGCCGGCGCGGCCAGGGGCCTGGCCGCGCCACCCCTGTGTGTGGGGCCCACGTGGCCCCTCTCCTTCTCTCCTTCGGATGTTTGGGAGCTCCCCGGTGAAATATGACTTCAGGAACTTGTTTCGTCCAATTCCGAGAATATTTCCTGTGTATCACTTCTGAAACACAAAAACAGCAGAAAACAGGAAACTGGCACTGTGGCACTTCGTTAATAGGTTAGTTCCGGAAAATGTATAAAAATGCCACTAAGTGTAACGAAACAATAGGCAAATGGTGTAAAACAAAGCATGGAGCATCAAAAATTATAGATACGTTTGAGACGTATCAAGCCTCGGGGGCTACTCCCATCGAGAGCGCTGAGCGCGCACCCGACGATATTTATTGGTAAAGCATTAGAGATTGGAGAAGTGTAGGAGTGTTACTCCCATCGGGAGCGAGTTTTATGGTTGTAGAAACCCGAATATTTTCAGTCAAAATTTGACTGCGACATAAGATTCTCGAGTTGCGTTATCGCAACGGAACTCGAATGCCGTGACTTGTCACGAAGGTAAGACCCCGGGATCCGTCCTGTGTGGCCTGGTATACGCACATGGATGCGCTCTGCTGGTATGTATCCGTGTCTACGACGCGAAGAAAATCCTGGTGGACGCACTGGGTACCCTGAGAACCACTGGGATTCATTTTTTGTAAGTCCTAAATGAGGCAAAAGAGTGAGTTTGACCGGTATCCCGAATTCAAGTCCAAGGGGATTGAATTTGAAGTAGGTGACAAGTATCTGTTCCGGCAGTTAACTGGCCTCTTGATCCGTCAGAGTTGTCAGGCTTGTTCATCAAAACCCCTTGCGAGCAAATTATCATGAAACATAAGTCGAAAGACCAAGTCGAAGATTTGAAGATATGAAGAATTGATCAAGTCGAAGATTTAAAGATTAGAGATTCAACCTGAATCTACAATTCTGGTAGAATCTCAGGGGCTACTGACAAGGGTATAGTTAATAGAGCCCGCTAGATGAGTACCCCTGAGGCCCGATAAGCTAGGCCCAATTGTAATGACAGTCGAATACGAGTTCTTACCGTATGTCGATATTGTAATCTGTATCGTACGCTACCCGATCCTCGAGACCTGGCCACCTATATATAGGGGCCAGGAGGGGACGGTGTAGGGTAGATTGAAAGCAAGCCAGGTTCAACACCCAAAGTTTACTTTCGACACACACCTATTTCGACTAACTTTACCTTCGAGTTCATCCGACGCCCTATCTCCCCGATCCTAAGTCCTTCATCTAGGACATTTGTCGAGTTAACCCTCGTCAATAAGAGAGTTAAACATGTAAGAATATTGTACTACATATCCTAATGAGAGAGGGTAGAATTAATAAGTAAGTATGCACACTCACAAAGAAATCACTTTGATTGTAAAAGTTAAGTATTGCATGTGTATAATACATTTGGTTTTCATTTGGATTTGCCACTAAGTGTAACGAAACAATAGGCAAATGGTGTAAAACAAAGCATGGAGCATCAAAAATTATAGATACGTTTGAGACGTATCAAGCATCCCCAAGCTTAACTCCTGCTCGTCCTCGAGTAGGTAAGTGATAACAAAAGAATAATTTTTGAGGTGACATGCACCTACACAATCTTGATCATATATGTAAGCATTGATGAGCTGGGATCAATAGAACTTAAAACATGGGCATGAAAGATATAATCATGACAATAAGAACTTAGCAACCATGTTGTAAACATGCAAATGAACACAAACAAAAGATCATGATAATGAAACAATGAAAGTCAAACGTGTGTTCAAATCATAAGGAAAAACATACAAGTGGTTTTCAGCTTGTCCTTCAAAGAGAGCAAAACATAAATGCATAGGACACCTCAAAGTTTAAGAGGGCGACTAGATACAAATAATTTAAGAACAAGTGAAACCAACAATATGAGTCAATCAATGAACCTTGGGACAATGCATATCACACTAAGAATGACAACTATGCTCTCTTAATGGTGCATAAAGAAAGAAGGTGGTGACTCAACATAAAAGTAAAAGAAAGGCCCTTCGCAGAGGGAAGCAGTGATTGCAAGTTTTATAACCTTCAAAAATTATGGTACTTACCGGCTTTGAGCTCTCATTGCCCCATCATAAGCATCTTGAATGGTTAAAGTTAATGCGAGAACAGTTATGATGCATATGCTTGACAAATCATAAGTTGAAAACCTCGTGTCCCGTGAATACAAGTACCCAAACCATGCTAGTTTACTTAGAGTCCCAAGCAAGGCTCTTGTCATTGTAAGTATATGCATATCATTGAGAACCGCCAATGGGGTACCTCCGTGCCCGATGACATGGAACAAGCCCACATCAAAATGACAGGACAAGCAGACAATGAACACCTCGACATCTCTTTTATTTGCTATATTGTTTAGCTTTTTATTGTGAGATGCGTCGTCGAATGTTCACCATGGGTATGCTGCAAATTTCCACCATGAATTATGCATGGCTTAGATTGGCGGCCCGGCGTTTCCCTAACACATATAAAAACTCCATGATCCCTACAAGATTCCCAATTCATTTCACACAGCGGGCATCCATAAACAAAAGATCACGATATCAACTCAAATAGGAAGTGCAATGTTGAAAGCTTGCCCCATGACGGCATGGTTGGGCTAGAATCCAACTTACAACTTGCAAGCATAACAACTCAGCATAAAAGACCACAATGTCAAATTTTTAGAACAGGAAAAAGTAAAGTGTGCCTTCCGGTTCGTGAGAGCTTTACTGACCGAATTTCGCATAACACTGGTAAGAGTTTAATTTGAAGAGAATATAAAAACAAGTCAAATTTACTTGGAATAGCAAATTGCTAGTAGGTATGTATGGTGGACACAATGGAAAACTTGGCTTTTAGGAGTTGGATGCACGAGTAGAGCTCATACTCAGTACAAGGCGAGGGCTAGCAAAAGACTGGGAGCGACCAACTAAGAGAGCAATAATGGCCATAATCATGCAAAGCGACAAAGCGACATTAAAAGAAGCATACGATGGCATCAAAAGTCAAAAACTAAATGATCATGAAGGCTAATGGCGACTTTGGAAGAGTCTAACATGTGTGAGCATGCGCCAAGTCAACCCAAATAAAGCATCAAGGAGAAAACCAAAATAATGCTTCCATACAATAAAAACAACGCATGATTTTTTCAAAGGCTCATTAAGCAATCTCAGTTATTTGAGACAAGTCATGCTACAGCAAAACCACTAAGCATACTATCAAAAAGACATCAAGCATGACATGAAAAAGCCTAAGCCGCAGTCTACACAAGCTCCTTCTTGTACCACTATTTTGCACAAAGCTTTTTCTCTTTTCCAACACCATTTGAAATTTTTATAAACAACCTCTTTTGATGAAAACCAATAAAGTTCAGAGGCAGAAATGCACCTTGATGAAAAGATATGATAAGATCTGAACGCATATCAAGGCGAAAACGAAAACCAAAAGCAGTAGCAGCAAAAGTAGAATGCTCGATTAATAAGAGTGAAAACTAGAGCATTCTTTGCAAATGAAAACGAGTTCATCTCCTCCAAAGGAAATTTGTTGGGGTCCAACCATTTATTGCAGCAAACAAACAAACTAAACAAACTAAGAAAACTAAAACAACTGACGCTCCAAGAAAAACACATAGTGCATGAAGCAATAAAAATATAGTGTTTTGAAAGGTGACCTGATTTTTGCCGATGAAGAAGGGGTGCCTCGGGGGCATCCCCAAGCTTTGACGCTTGTACTTCTTGGATATTTCTTGGGGTAATGCATGGGCATCCCCAAGCTTGAGCTTTTGTCCATTCTTCAACTCATCTCATCATTCTCCAATCCCTACACTTGAAAACTTCCTTCATACAAAACTAAACACAATTCTATTAGCAACATTAGTGTAAGCATAAAATATATTTAACCTCTTTTAGCTTCAGGTTTCAACCCAAAACCACCACATAAAAAGTATATACTACTGTAGCAACTTCCACAAGAGTTCCATGATCAAAAAGAACTCAAAAGAAAGCGATAAAGTGGCAAAAACAAATATTGGCAGAAATCTGTCAAAACTGGACAGCTGATAATGGACGAATTTTTGAGGGATTTTCCGTTGCTCAAATCAAAAAGTGTTCAACTAAGAAAAGTTTGGATATAACCTGGGGCATAAGCACAAGAAATCGCAGGTCCAAAAGATATACAGAGAATTTTCACGAATTTTTACGATGCAGCACCGAAAACAGTTTTAGGACAGCAATAACCCCAAATCTTTACCTCACTCAAATTAGAGGCTTCTCTTGGCACAAAAACGAAATAAACAAGATAAGGAGCGGTCATTACAGTAGTAATGACTTCCAAGACTCAAGAAAAAGAAAAAGTACTGAAAAGTAAACAATGGGTTATCTCCCAAGAGTGCTTTTCTTTAACGCCTTTGAGCTAGGCGCAGAAAATTGCGAATCAAGTAATATCAGCAGATGCATTAAGATCAACAGCAGCGATCTTTTCAACAATGAAGGAAAATGTGTTCAACTGAGTTTTTGAAACTCCTTTACGATCACGCTTTGGCAAACTACTTTCATCGAAAAGATTTTCAGGGCAAATCCAACTAGAATTCTTTTCCCAAGCATCATGAATTCCTATAAGTCCATGAGGTATTGGTGTTTTAAAATCATCAGGCGTACCAACAACCTTAACAGGCGAGCCAAGCTTATTAAACTTCTTAAAAACTTTCCTAGCCTCAATTGCAACATCTCTAAATTCTATGCGCAAGGTTTCTAAGATGAAAGCTTTCTTTTCGGGATCCTCAATTTCATGAAGCTTAAGGAACATGTATTGCATAGAAGAATTAAGACTAGCAAACCTAGCTTCTAACATGTGAACTAAATGAGCAGAAGCAACTTCATAACTAGGAGCTAACTCAACCAAAGACTTTTCCTCAACTTCCTTATGCATACTAATGTGATTAAAGAACTCCTCAATGTTACTTTTGCCAATAATCGAACCACTCCCTACAGAGAGGTCCTCCAGAACGAACTCAGGGAACAACATGATAAACTAAAGTAAAGAAATAACAACTACCAAGGATTCTAATTTTTTTGGGTTTTTGATATAAAAAGCAATGCAAGTAAAATAAAGTAAAGCAAAACAAATAACAAAGTAATGGATGTGTGTGCGAAGAACTCCCCTCGCAGAAGTCTTCTCTTCCTTCCCCGGCAACGGCGCCAGAAAAGAGGCTGCTACTCGTGTGATGACGCCAGAAAAGACTGTGGCGTTTAGTTGACGTGGGAGCAGTATGTCCTTGTGCGTGGTGATGACCAGCCCGTTGGGAACCCCAAGAGGAAGGTATGATGAGTGTAGCAGCAAGTTTTCCCTCAGTTAAGAAACCAAGGTATATCGAACAGGAGAAGGGAGACGGTGACGACTGAAGGTGTTTGTGGAACCTGCACACACACAAACAAATACTTTGTCCCCAACTTGCGATGAGGTTGTCAATCTCACCGGTTTGCTTGAAACAAAGGTTATGAGTGTATCGAGTGGAAAACAGTAGTAAAATGCTAGTAAAGTAAACAGTGCGGGAAAAGTAAACAGGTGATTGCAATTTGATTAAAATAGGACCGGGGTCCACAGTTCACTAGTGGTGTCTCTCCATAGATAAATAACATGCTGGGTAAACAAATTACAGTTGGGCAATTGATAGAATAAAGATAACGTGATATGTCAAGAAGATCACTATGAGATTCACTCTGGGCATTACAACAAAATACATAGACCGCCATCCAACTGCATCTATGACTAATAATCCACCCCCAGGGATATCATCCGAACACCCCAAAAGTATTAAGTTGCGAACAACAGATAATTGCATTAAGCAACGTGTGTAATGTAAACAAAGCATATGCCCTTGAGCATATGAATGTTGTTTTCTCCCTAGTAGCAACAGCACATCTACCACCTTAGAGGTTTCTGTCACTCCCCCAGGTGAAATAGAGGCATGAACCCACTATCGAGCATAAATACCCCCTCTTGGAGTCACTAGCAACTACTCGGCCAAGATAGCTACTAACAACGGAGAGCATGCAAGATCATAAACAACATAGAGATAACAAAAGATATAATTCAGTACAGCAACTTAATCATAAACACCAATATTCATCGGATCCCAACAAACCAACATCATACAATTACATAACGGTGATCTCAATCATGTAGGGCAGCTCATGAGATCTAAACATGAAGCACATGGTGGAGAAGACAACCATCTAGCTACTGTTATGGACCCATAGTCCAAGGTAGACTACTCACTCATCGCTCCGGAGGCAAGCATGGCGATGAAGAAGACCTCCGGTGGCGATTCCCCTCTCCGGCAGGGTGCCGGGAAGAGCTTCTGGACCCTCCCGATCTTCGGGTCGACGGCGGCGGCGGATCGCGATGTATTCTGGAAAACTGATCTGGCCCTTAGGTTTTTCTCGTCAGGGGGTACTTATAGGCGAAAGGGGACAGTCAGAGGGGGTCCCACGCCCCCTCACACGGGGCCGGCGCGGCCAGGGGCCTGGCCGCGCCACCCCTGTGTGTGGGGCCCACGTGGCCCCTCTCCTTCTCTCCTTCGGATGTTTGGGAGCTCCCCGGTGAAATATGACTTCAGGAACTTGTTTCGTCCAATTCCGAGAATATTTCCTGTGTATCACTTCTGAAACACAAAAACAGCAGAAAACAGGAAACTGGCACTGTGGCACTTCGTTAATAGGTTAGTTCCGGAAAATGTATAAAAATGCCACTAAGTGTAACGAAACAATAGGCAAATGGTGTAAAACAAAGCATGGAGCATCAAAAATTATAGATACGTTTGAGACGTATCAAGCCTCGGGGGCTACTCCCATCGGGAGCACTGAGCGCGCACCCGACGATATTTATTGGTAAAGCATTAGAGATTGGAGAAGTGTAGGAGTGTTACTCCCATCGGGAGCGAGTTTTATGGTTGTAGAAACCCGAATATTTTCAGTCAAAATTTGACTGCGACATAAGATTCTCGAGTTGCGTTATCGCAACGGAACTCGAATGTCGTGACTTGTCACGAAGGTAAGACCCCGGGATCCGTCCTGTGTGGCCTGGTATACGCACATGGATGCGCTCTGCTGGTATGTATCCGTGTCTACGACGCGAAGAAAATCCTGGTGGACGCACTGGGTACCCTGAGAACCACTGGGATTCATTTTTTGTAAGTCCTAAATGAGGCAAAAGAGTGAGTTTGACCGGTATCCCGAATTCAAGTCCAAGGGGATTGAATTTGAAGTAGGTGACAAGTATCTGTTCCGGCAGTTAACTGGCCTCTTGATCCGTCAGAGTTGTCAGGCTTGTTCATCAAAACCCCTTGCGAGCAAATTATCATGAAACATAAGTCGAAAGACCAAGTCGAAGATTTGAAGATATGAAGAATTGATCAAGTCGAAGATTTAAAGATTAGAGATTCAACCTGAATCTACAATTCTGGTAGAATCTCAGGGGCTACTGACAAGGGTATAGTTAATAGAGCCCGCTAGATGAGTACCCCTGAGGCCCGATAAGCTAGGCCCAATTGTAATGACAGTCGAATACGAGTTCTTACCGTATGTCGATATTGTAATCTGTATCGTACGCTACCCGATCCTCGAGACCTGGCCACCTATATATAGGGGCCAGGAGGGGACGGTGTAGGGTAGATTGAAAGCAAGCCAGGTTCAACACCCAAAGTTTACTTTCGACACACACCTATTTCGACTAACTTTACCTTCGAGTTCATCCGACGCCCTATCTCCCCGATCCTAAGTCCTTCATCTAGGACATTTGTCGAGTTAACCCTCGTCAATAAGAGAGTTAAACATGTAAGAATATTGTACTACATATCCTAATGAGAGAGGGTAGAATTAATAAGTAAGTATGCACACTCACAAAGAAATCACTTTGATTGTAAAAGTTAAGTATTGCATGTGTATAATACATTTGGTTTTCATTTGGATTTGCTTTTGATTTAATTGTGTGACTAGTACTGTGCATAAAGTTGAACTCAGAAAACATAGGCATGGTGTAATTATGAGAATTCGCTTTGTGCAACAGGACTAGAGGGGCATGGATCCAGGCGTAGAACGCGAGACTGAGCAGCAGCGTCAAGAAAGAGAGGCCAAGCAGAAGGCAGATGCAGATGCAGCAGCAATGGAACCACCACAACCACCTCGTCCTATCTCAGAGCAAAGTTTTCTCCAGTATATGCAGTTTGTGGAGGAAAACAGGAGGCGAGATCAGGAATAGCAAAACAAATTCATGCAAGATTTGGCCGGACAAGCTGGAATAGCGGGAAGAGATAATGTCAGGCAAGGAGTAAATCTGTCTGAATTTCAGAATACAAGACCTCTACTTCCTCCGGCTGCTGGCCAACCTCCGGGAGGTTTGTTTGGACAGTCAGGCTTCATGTGTCCCTCTTGGTTACAACTATAACAAATGATCTTCGGCTTCCAGCACTCGCTCTTAACATGTCCTGATCGCCCACAACCTCCACAAATAACCATCCTCTTCGGATTTGGAGATGTTGAGTTGGATGAATTACCTCCTGGCCTGAATCTGGGTTTGAAACTCAGATTGGGCACTGATTTCTTAGATTGGAACTGCTTTGGCTCAAGCCTTGCCCTCTTCTTCCTCTCTTCTTGGACCTGCCAGTAATCATCCTCGAAAGTAATGGCAGCATCAACTAACTTCTGAAATCCTTGTGCACTGAATGGCCTCATTTGTATCTTCACATATGGATTCAAACCTCTCAGAAACCTTTTCTTGCGTTTCTCCTCGGTACTAACCTCGTCAACCGCATAGCGAGATAACCGACTGAAATCCCGAATGTACTTCATAACAGGTGCACTCCCCTGTTCCAGCTTCTCAAACTCTTGCCTCTTGAGCTCCATGATGCTTTCCGGAACATGATGTTCACGAAACTTTTCTTTAAACTCTTCCCATGAGAATACGTGTGTGATTGGATGTATAGCTATAAGGTTCTCCCACCATGATGTCGCTGGCCCTGTCAACAAATAAGTTGCATAACGTACCATTTCCTCCTCGCTACAGCCGATAGTCTTCAGCTTCCTTTCAGTGTCAGTCAACCAATCCTCCGCGTCCATATGTTCTGGTGCTGTTGCAAATGGAAGAACTGCCGGAGGAGGATCATCAGCTGGAGGAAGGAATTTCGGTGGGAACAATAGTGGTAAACGAGGAAGGCCATTTGGGAAGCTGAATTGCACCACACTGGAGGAAGTAGGCCACTCAGACCAAGCTGTGATAGGTACGCTAAGCATTCTATCCCATCCCGGCAAAGTTTTATTTGATACTGGAGCAACTACTTCTTTTATTTCCAAGCAATTCATGGAGCAATATGGGATTAGATGTTCTATGATAGAATCCCCTATTACTGTCTTATCCGCGGGGGGTACGTTAGTAGTCACCCACATAAGGAAGGAACAAATCATCAGGATTTGCAACTTCGTGTACTTTGCGGATCTATTTGTGATTCCAATGGGAGACATAGCAGTGATACTGGGAATGGACTGGTTGTCAAATCATGGAGCTCAAATTGACTGTGAAGAAAAGACAGTGTCCATTAGAAATCCCGAAGGTGGAAGAATAGTTTATCAAGGTGATAAGCATACTCAAATTGAGGCAGAACTGCAATTGAACTCAATGAAGGAAGTGAAGATTGAAGAGATACCTATAGTTAAGGAGTTTAAGGATGTGTTTCCAAAGGAATTACCTGGAATGCCACCTGATAGAGAGATAGAATTCACAATTGACTTGATACCGGGAACTACACCGATTGCACAAGCACCTTATAAGATGGGTCCGAAGGAGTTGAAAGAGTTGAAGGAACAGTTAGATGAATTGGAAAGGAAGGGATTCATCAAGGAAAGTATATCACCGTGGGGATCACCTGTCATTTTTGTTGATAAACGAGATGGAGGCAGAAGGATGTGTGGAGATTATAGAAACTTAAACAATGTGACTATCAAAAACAAATATCCACTGCCTAGAATACAAGATTTGTTTGATCAAGTGAAGGGAGCAGGAGTCTTTTCCAAGATAGATCTGAGATCGGGTTATCACCAAATCAAGATTAAAGCAGAAGATATTCCGAAGACAGCTTTTGTATCCAGGTATGGACACCATGAGTACCTTGTTGTACCTTTTGGATTGACAAATGCACCAGCTATATTCATGAATCTGATGAACAAGATCTTTATGCCTTATCTAGACAAATTTGTGATAGTGTTTATTGACGATATCCTGGTATACTCAAAGGATAAGTCTGAACATGCTAAGCATTTGAAGATAGTTCTACAGATTTTGAGAGAACATCAATTATATGCCAAGTTTAGCAAGTGTGAATTTTGGCTAGATAAAGTGGAGTTTCTTGGACATGTAATCAGCAAAGAAGGCATAGCTGTGAATCCAAGCAAGGTAGAGTCAGTTCTGGAGTGGAAATCCCCCAAAAGTGTCAAGGAAATCCGAGGTTTCCTAGGAATGGCTGGATATTATCGAAGGTTCATAGAAGGGTTCTCCAAGATAGCTAGACCAATGACTAAGTTGCTACGGAAGAATACACCATTCATGTGGTCAGAACAGTGTGAACAGAGTTTCCAAACACTTAAAGAGAAGTTAACTACCGCACCAGTGCTAGCAGTCCCAGAAACATGCAAGGATTATATTGTCTATTGTGATGCATCCAAGCAGGGACTAGGATGTGTGCTCATGCAAGATAGGAAAGTAATAGCTTATGGGTCCAGACAGTTGAGACCAAATGAAGTCAACTATCCAACACATGACCTTGAATTAGCAGCCGTGGTGTATGCATTGAAGAGCTGGAGACATTTTCTTTATGGAGCAAAATGTGAGCTATACACGGATCACAAGAGTCTCAAATACTTCTTCACTCAGAAAGAGCTAAATATGAGGCAAAGGAGATGGTTAGAGTTGATAAAAGATTATGATCTGACCATCAACTACACACCGGGGAAGGCGAATGTAGTAGCAGATGCTTTGAGCAGGAAGAGTACTGACAGCGTGACCGTGGACATAGAGTTACCTCAAGGGTTGAAAAGAGAATTAGAGCAAGCGGAAATCATGTTCCTAAAAGGAGAGGCTATAGGCAGCATAGCAACTATGAGAGTTATAGAGGAGCTACAGAATGACTTGAAGAATGAGATAATTCAAAAGCAAGATGACGATCCTTTCATACAAGAAGAAGTTAGAAGAATCACTGAGGGAAGGCAATCAGTGTTCCATTTAGGAGAGTTTGATTCACTATGGTTTGAAAAGAGGATTTGTGTACCTGACGATGAGAAGATTAAGGAAATAATACTCAAAGAAGCTCACGAGACACCTTATTCAATACATCCAGGGAGTACGAAGATGTACATGGATTTAAAGGAGATATTCTGGTGGAATAACATGAAAAGAGAAATTTCCAAGTATGTGTCTGAGTGTCACACATGCCAAAGAGTGAAGGCGGAACATCAAAGTCCCGCAGGGCTTCTAAAACCTCTAGAGATTCCTGAATGGAAGTGGGATGAGATCGGTATGGATTTCATCACAGGTTTAGCGAAGACCAAGAATAATAAGGACATGATATGGGTAATTGTGGATCGATTGACCAAGAGTGCACAATTTATTGCTGTGAACCAGAAGGACAATGGTGAGAAGTTGATAAACTTATATGTGAAGGAAGTTGTCAGTAAACACGGAGTTCCTAGGAAGATAGTGTCAGATCGAGGTTCTGTATTTACCTCAGAATTTTGGAAGCAACTTCAGGAAGCTTTAGGATCAAAGCTAGACTTCAGCACAGCCTATCACCCACAAACTGGAGGACAAACAGAAAGAACTAACCAGATTCTTGAAGATATGCTTAGAGCATGTGCTTTGAACTTTGGAGGTTCTTGGGAGGAACATCTACCATTGGCAGAGTTCTCATATAATAACAGCTATCAAAGTAGTATCAAGATGGCACCTTATGAAGCACTCTATGGAAGGAAGTGTAGATCACCAATATGTTGGTATGAAGTCGGAGGGAACAAAGAATTTGCACCGGACTACATCAAAGAGAAACAAGAGGCAATTGACATCATCCGAGATCGTCTCAAGATTGCACAGAGCAGACAGAAAAGTTATGCAGATCAGAAGAGAAGATCATGGGAACCTCAAGTAGGAGACATGGTTTATCTTAAGGTTAGTCCAATGAAGGGAGTCAAAAGATTTGGAGTGACAGGGAAATTGAGTCCGAGGTATATCGGACCTTTCAAGATTCTGAGTCAGAACCGGGAGGTAGCTTTTGAATTAGAGTTGCCAAAGAGGCTGTCACAAATCCACAATGTTTTTCATGTATCACAACTACGGAAGTGCCTTAGAACTCCAGATGAGCCAGTTTCACATGAAGAGTTAGAACTGCAAGCAGATTTGACCTATATTGAACATCCATCCAAGATTCTCGATGAAAACTGGAAGAGATTGAGAAACAGAGCTATCAAGTATTGCAAGGTTCAATGGAAGCATCATTCTGCAAGAGAAGCTACTTGGGAGAAAGAAGAAGACTTAAGACAAGCCTATCCCGAGCTATTCAGCTATCACCGTGTGTAACTTCGGGACGAAGTTTTTGTTAAGGGGGGAAGGCTGTAACATCCCAGCGTTTAGGACCAAACGGGGGTAGAATCAGGGTTTGTGCATTGCATTCATGCATCTGAAAACCTGGAAAATTTTTGCGCAAATTATTTAAAACACAAAGTAACTGAAGTTCCTCTTACTCTGATGTTTAGGTTTAGTGCATCGGAGTGAGTGCGATGAATTTCGGCATGACCTTTGTTGAATCATTGATTTGGGGGGAAGGAATTTGAATTCAAGATTTAAATTTGGAACTGGATAATAATTCAAATAATGTTGAAATAAACAATTGAATATTAAACATCACACAAATTGAATATAGAATAAGTTTTGGATAATGCCTTTATTACAATTGCATAGTGTATTGTATTACAAATCTCAAATAGTGAGATTAATTACAAAAAGGAATAAATATTACAAAAGGAATAAACCAAAAATCCTAACTAATCTTTAATATGGCCATCATCTTCATTCTTGCAAATAAGAAGTAACAAAGACAAGGAAACTTGTTTGTTTGATTAAAATGTTTGTCTCCATATTTTGTGGAGGCAATTTAATTTATTAAACTCAGAAAAAGAATTTAGGAAGAACTCCTAAATTCTATGTTCTAGAACTAGAGGGCATCATTTAAACAAATAACCAATTCTGGAAAAAGGGTCCATAATTCATACACTTGAATTGATAGGCATCTTAAAGGCAGGCAACCAAATCAAATAAAGCAAGCAGATTATGACACCCTCTAATTCTAGCTAAGTTTAAAGTAATAAAATCCAAATCAATGAATATTAAATTCATACTTAACATGATATTGGTTAAGTAGAATTAAGAAGTCACCAAAAATCTATTTAGCAAGATCAGTAATATTTGCACAGCCAGAAATACAAGTGGCAACATCAAAAGAAATCACCAATCAAGATAAACATGACACAGCCGTGGCTTGCTTGTGAAGGCAAACAAGCCAAATTGGTATTTTGCACTGAGTGTAGATAACCACCAGCACACCAGAGGCAGCCGCACCTCACACACCAGCATTTCACCACTTTCTCACCTTACCTCAAGAACACTAAGAACCATCCCAGATATCACCACAAAGATCCCAGCTCAATCAACAAGTGACCATGGTCACTTAGAAGATCACCAGAGGCTGATCAAGAGGAGGAGCAAAGCTGCCAGGAAAGAGGAGCAAGAAGGCAGCAAGGAGTGCAGCCGAGTCAGATCAAGCAGGACAAGACCACCACAAGATCCAGATCAAGAAGGAGGAGAAGGGCACCAGAACCAAGCCTGATACCAACTTCTCTTCTCCAAAAATCTCAGCAACAAGGTGAACAAGCTAGAACAAGCAGTAATATCTGTTATTATCATCCATCAAAGAAAATAAGGGGGGCAATAGGTTTATCCTCAGACTGGCATAGAGATGCTATGCTAGAGCATCATGGGGTATTTAAAAGAAAAGTGAATCAGTATCTGTTCTTATCAACAAAGAGGGGCCTCAGCCTTTGCATCATTGGCAGGGCCAAGAAACAAGCAAGATCTGTTCCATCAGTTTAATCATCCAACAGTAGTCCTATTCAGAGGTTGGACATAATCATTTTGCACATCACAGCCACAAAAACCATTCCTGAGAACATCTCAGAGCAGCCAGCCAAACATCTCAGTTAAATATTGTGCATACTCTTGAGGAGGCACCACAATATTTACACTTTAACAAAGCATAGTAATAGTCATAGGAGGTTAGGCATAATACTCTGGAAGTGATATCCAGGTAAAGCCTAGGTAAATCATAACTGAATAAAATTCAGTTCATATCTCAAAATTCACAGAACATAGGGACAGTGAGTATAAACTGTCAAACTGAACCCAAAGTTCAGTCAACACCTTAACTGAATTCCATCAAAGAGCTAGTGTGTCACAGTAAAGCTAACATCACAGAATCATCACAAGTATGGTGTATCACTCGCAGTAACTAAATCAACTAGCACCCAGCAATAGCACATGCAGGTTATCATCAGAGCAATTAACCAGTAGAGCATCACTAACTCAGACCAGTGACCAGCATCAAGGTTTGCATCGAGCTAGAAGGTAAGAGAGAAGGAGAACAGCTCACAGATGTAGGGCCAGCGTCGAGAAGGTGGCGGCGGCAGTGGCGGCACGAGGGCGCCATGGCACCTCCGCACCAGGCCACGCCAGCTCGTGGGTCAGGAGGTCACCGGCGTCAGCAGCCGAGGGTGGCCGGTCGGGTGGCAGAAGGAGCGCCGGAGAGCCGCGGCAGTGGGTCGGAACCCTAGCCGCGGAGGGGATCAGCGCATAGGGCAGAGGAGGCGACCGGGCCAGGAGAATCGAAGCGGTGGCGGTGTAGATCAGGAGGCGGTGGTGCGGTTGAGACCGGCGGCGGCGGCGGGCGCCACCGGAGTCGACCGGAATCAGCGGTCGGCGGCGAGGGTGACGCCATGGGCGGCAGAGGCGCGAGGCAGGGGGGTGGTCGTCGGTCGGGTCTGACCGACTGAGCGATCGAATCGATCGGCTCGGGCCGAATTAACCAGGCCGAGATGGGCCGGCTAGGCCAAATGGGCTTCGGTCTGCTTAACTAATTAGGCCAGCCAGGTAGAAATAAAAATTGCAAATTTTTATTTTAATAAGAATCTAATTAATTCTATAAGTGAGTAAAACTTTAATAACACCTTAGAGAAATTTAAATACAATTAAAACCTATCTCTGAACCTTATTAACAATTTAGTATTTTATTTAAGAACTGAAATAAATATTTGAATCAAGTTTTATTATTCATAATTTTAACTAATACATGTCCATGGAATGAATTAAGCCTTACCATAATTCAAATAACATAAAAATTATTAGCACATAAACTTGAAAGTTATTCCCTACTTAAATAGGTTTCACTCTTAAAGTGATAATCCCATGTTTCATTAAACTAATAATGACATGCCATTCAAATAAATTTCAAAAACTCAATGCATGATTAACACTTGGGTAAAACACACAAAATGGGGTAAACCACTTAAACCCTAATGCATAGCATCTATATGCATCATAGCATGACATTAAGCAAAACCACTAAGCATACTATCAAAAAGACATCAAGCATGACATGAAAAAAAGCCTAAGCCGCAGTCTACACAAGCTCCTTCTTATACCACTTTTTTGCATAAAGCTTTTTCTATTTTCCAACACCATTTGAAAATTTTTAAGACACCTCTTTTGAATACTTGTCTTGTCTATTTTCCCAAGAGCAGATCAGTAAACAGAAATTGGTAATACAATCCTAGAAAAGAAAGATGCATATCCCTATTCTCAGTAGCTTGAGTAGGAGCAAAAGTTTTGATCAAACAATTGTCATATTAGTAAGCTACAAAGGATGCTGCACAAGTCAAGCATCTCCGTTTGCAGTCTCATAGTCATAGTCACATGAGGTATATATTAATGGTCTTGTGTTCTGTAGCAGTACTTACACAATGATGCGAGAAGCTATGGTACATGGAAGGAGGCAGCAGCAAGGTGTGGATGAGGATGGAAAAGACGTGTCGTCGCTGCCACTGTTTTATCTCTCTAAAGTCTGAACTCTTTCTAATCCTCCACTGAATGAGCCTGTATGATTGCTCTTTCTTTTCTATTTCATAACAGAGCACCTTCTGCCTCTCGATCTGAATTCTGACAGGCTGAAGTCAGAAAACAAAACGCGCAAGGTTAGGATAGCGGCCTTCAGTTGATCCATCGTTGAGGAACAAAAACATTCCTTCTTCTGCTATCCATTGCTCAAATGGGCATCACCCCGTAATCTAGAACCGGAGGAGCTGTTGCAACAACAAAAAAGAGCTCCGAGGGAGACGAACCTGAATGGGAGTCTGTCCGCAGGGGTCAGGAAAGAGCCCCGAGCCGTTCCAATCCTTGCCGACGAAGCTCTCAATGGAGGCATACAGACCCCGGTTATCCTCCTCCATCGACGCCTCCTCTGCCTTTGCCGAGCTCTCGTTGGGCACCCCATCCGCCTTGCAGTCGCGGAGGAGTTGTGACGCCAGAACAACAACGAAGAGAACCATGAGATGCCTCGTCACCGTAAACAAAGGGGCAGAGGAGGCACAGTTCGCCGGGTGCCAGGCTGGGGGCGAGCCACCTCTACCAACGGCTTGCCTCATCGCAGCTTAGACGTCCACGGCTAGGGTTTACGATTGCGATTGAAGAGGAATAATCACAGCGTGCGAGAGCAAAAGTGGGAGGTAGAGGTGGAACAACCTATTGACCGGAGACCCAGAACCCCAGACGTGCAATCCATCGAGGAATCGACTCCACCGACTCCAAAAACGACCGGCGGCCACGCTAAATCGCGAGCAGGTAGGCCCCGCGATAGCGACTCCCCGATCAACCAGGAGCGCTCAAAGCCAGGGAGCTTACAACTCTCTAGAGACTACACCACACGCGCCGCGCTACTCGAGACTTCTAGAGAAACGAAACAAAAGAATCGTGCGATGCTGGCCCGGCCCATCTCCGTCCGTGCCGCGCTATCGCCCAGTTCGCTTCGTGCCAGTGCCCCAGCGAAGCGAAATGGAGATCAATCATCAAGCGCTCGGATCCTGAAAAGAAAGGACATAGAAAGGAGATAAGGTCGTTTTTGGCGTGCTCAACGTCGTTCATTGCAGGCTAGCAACCGACAGCCGCGGCTGCGCGCCTGGGGAGACACATGAAGGGCAGCGCGGCACTCCGGGCGGCAGCAGGGCTGCGCACCGCCTTGGGTCATGGCGCCGGAGGCGGGTCTCGCGCCGTTTTTCTTGCCGACCAGTGCGGGGAGGCGGCGGCTTGGCCGAGCCGCCGCCGGCGAATCTCGTGCGCCTCCGGGGCTGACAAGGTGTGAGACTCTCGAATCTTTAAACCTCGCTGTCTGCATTTGCATATACTTAATAGACGCCTGCACTATTCAACTCAGATCTCAGTTTGTTACACATGTTCGGCATTCAAGAGTTTTCGATCCATTCTCGAACCACCGTTTTTAACTTTTTACACAGTTAGTACTCTGCTTCACAGCCGTTCTAAAGGTAGCAACCTTGCTGAAAGCGGTATGCGCTTCATTGAGCTTAAAATTTCTGTTTTGCTAGGTAAAAGCTGCGCCGGTCCCGGCCACTCTGAATTTCTTTTCCTATTTCTATCCCGTTTTCTGATGTCCTGGCTTAGTACCAGTGGCGGACCCAGAAAAATATAGAAGCGGGGGCAAATCAATTGACTGGGGACATTTCTTGTATAAATTTGCAAAATCTAAAGAAATTTCCTTCAAATATGTATAAATACTATAGGAATTCGAAAATTTGAGTGGGAGCATTCCTTGTATAAATTTGAGTGAGGGCCTATGCCCCCACTCAGCTACACTTGGATCCGCCCCTGCTTAGTAGCATATAAGTATATTCTACTCTTCGATCCATATTACATACTCTTTGCTAATATGGATGTATCTACCACTAAAATATATTTAAATATATTTATATTAGCGAAAAGTAATATGAGTTGGAGAAATTATTAAAATCTCCTAGCCCAAAGCAAGTTAGCCAAGCCAAGCAACTACCATGTCCAACACATTTTGTGATGTCCAAGATCAATTAGTAGTGTGTTCCCAAAAGAAATCTTAAGACCTCTTTGGTTCAAAGAGATTTTAAAGAAACTTTGTAGGATTCCATTACATGCGATTTTTCCTATACAGTTTATTTGGTTCAAAGAAAAAAATCCTCCAAAATTCTTATGGACTGCTTTCCTACACTACTATCTCATAGGATCTCTAGTATGAAGTCTAACCTCATGAAAATATTCCTAGATATCTATGACAACTTTAGCATGTGCTCTATCTCTATACATATTTCGTGGGTTTTTCATGTGATGCAACCAGAAAAGCTCTGCCACTGATTCCCGCAGAATTTTATGTGCCATGACACATTCTATTCCTACATTTTTCTAATCTTTGTTTGCAAAATCATGGAAACCAAAGAGGCCCTCAATTTTTTTTGGAGGTAATTATATTTTTTAAGGGTAAAAGAGGGTCTCAGTTAATAGAGTTCTTATGTTCAAATAAAGACCAGTAGAGTTCTCAGGTCTCCAGTAGGGGATGACAACGGTTTGCTCATTATTGGGGAGTGCCTTCTCATTTTCATCCTCATTTAACAATCGGGAAGACTTTTTTCTCTTTCCCATCCCTTTGTGGAAGGGATCGAGTTCCCCATAATAAAGCTAAATTTAAATAATATTTTTATTATTTTTCATTTATTTATATGATAATAAGCGACAATTTAATATGTATGCGCTAAAATGACAACAAATTAGTAGCATATGTTAAATATTATTAAAATATGCTACACTAGCCACAATATTACAATATATTACATATAAAATGTACCAATTTAGCGAGGATAGCGGGGAACAAGGATGGGGGGACCTTTTCATCCACATCCTTGTTTACGATAGCGAGAATTAAAATTTCTCATACCCATTCCTTAATAGATGAATTTTCTACGGGTTTACGAGGAACGACCCCATTGCCATCCCTAATCTTCGGCAGCCCTCAGTGAGATGACGTTGCATGCGACCTACTTCATCCGTTCTGTAAAACATATCGATAATATAGATGTATCTAAATACTAAAATATATCTAGATATATCCATTTTAGCGATATGTTTTATAAAAAGAGAGTGAGTAAGCTAGCGGCACTTGGATCAATGCAACCAGCCATGCGCTCTCCATACAGCAGGTAGTACGACCCATCTTTTGGGCGGGCCATTCCCCTTCTTCGCCGATGGCAAAACTACACACGATTTCACGCTCAAATAAGTGAGTAACGGCAAGGAGCTGAGCACCGGAGCTGCTCACGTTGCCTAGCTAGACGATGACGCCATTGCATCGCATCGCCGAGATCCTCTACGGCACCCCAGCTGCCCCGCACCGGCACCGACCCCGATCCCGATCCCGATCCCGCACACGCAAAACGCCACCACCGGTATGGCGTGGCATGACGGCCTGTGGCGAGCAAAGCTCCCGTCCGTAGCTACGCGCCATGGTGGAGGCATGCTGTTTAATTGATGATCCAACAGCTCACTCGTACCCCAAGCGTAATCGGCGAGCATAAATACGAGTTCAGTGGGGAGGAGCTCACCGATTTTTTTTAAGGAGAAAGGCGAGAAACCAGAATTCGCCCCCGGGATTCGAACCCTGGTGGCCGCGAGCATAAATACACGACGCCTCGGCCTGCACCGAACCCGTGTTCTGTCTGTCTGCGTGACGCTTGTTGTACTCTGTGCATATTGCAGAACGGTGCGAGTCCTGGGCGGCGGGGGTTGTCCGATCTTCGCCGAGCTAGCAGTACCAGCACGGCCATGGCTTCGAACGGGGAGGTCAAGGATATCCACAACAGCGAGAGCACCAAGACGCTCCTAAAAAATGAGGCTCTCTACGAGGTATGCACGGCCGCGCGCCCGCACAATCATCAGTCTCTCTGAATCCTAATGCTAAGAATGGCGCGTGTGTCCTGTTTAATTTGCAGTACATGTTGAAGACGATGGTGTACCCGCGGGAGAATGAGTTCCTGCGTGAGCTCCGGCACATCACCAAGGAGCACACCTTGTACGTACTCCCCATGGCCAACTCGCTTTCTTCTCTTCTCCCGTGAGGAATTACAGATCATGGTGGGTTTAACAGATCCAGATATCTCTGATTGATTTGTACGCAGCGGGTTCATGTCGTCGCCGCCGGACGAGGGGCTGCTGCTGTCGATGCTGCTCAAGGTGATGGGCGCCAAGAAGACCATCGAGGTGGGCGTCTTCACCGGCTGCTCGGTCCTCGCCACCGCGCTCGCCATCCCCGACGACGGCAAGGTGGTCGCCATCGACGTCAGCAGGGAGTACTTCAACCTGGGCCTCCCCGTCATCAAGAAGGCCGGCGTCGCGCACAAGGTAGACTTTCGCGAGGGCCCCGCCGGCCCGATCCTCGACGGGATCATCGCCGACGAGGCGAATGAAGGGAGCTTCGACTTCGCCTTCGTGGATGCCGACAAGCCCAACTACGGGAAGTACCACGACCAGCTGCTGCGGCTCGTGCGCGTCGGCGGCGTGCTCGCCTACGACAACACGCTCTGGGGCGGCACCGTGGCCATGCCCGACAACACGCCGCTCACGGAGCACGACCTTGAGGTAAGGGACGCCATGAGGGAGTTCAACGCAAAGATCGCCGCCGATGCCCGCGTGGAGCCCGTGCAGCTCCCCATCGCCGACGGCATCACGCTCTGCCGCCGCATCGCCTGGTCACACCTCATGAGGAAGTGATTACTTGCGGCCATGCGCGGGCAATGTGTGTATCGAATAAAATAAGTGATTGCGTGATTGTTGTATCATCATAACATAATCGTTCAGGCTAGCATGCTCAGAACTCAGAAGTAGTGCAAGCGGCTATGTTTATCATAACGTCAGATGTCTGCTTGATTTGGTTATTTGATCAGTAGCGACTCAATCCTCTTCCGCAGGCCCAATAACGGCTGCCTACTGATGAGTTCATATGTTCTCTTCAAGTTTGCTTCCCAATGCGTCGCACAAATCTGTGAAGCTTCAGATTTTGGAGAAAGGATGACATCAAAATTTAATAGAGAAGGCTTTAACAAAGCGGCGTAAAGAAAGCTATTTCAGGGTTGCATAAATTTTGTCCAACTTTCAACTAATTTTAATGGAAATATCAAGGAAAATTATAGTTTATTGAACTGATTAGCAGAACCGTCAGCTAATGTTCTAAGATCTTTAACTAGTTTTTTGGACTTTCAACTAAATTTCTTATAATGGTCCAGCAAATTCCAAAATTAACATTCAACACAACTTGTGAAACTTTCAACTTATTTTCTTTCAGCTAAATTTCTTGAACTCTCAACTGAATTTTGAAATTAGAACAAAATAAAATAAAAATAGGCAAGAACACAACCTTTAACTAAAGGAAATATCTTAAAGTAATGCAAAACCCTGTAGATAATCTTCTTCCAATCTTAATAAAAAGAAATGCAGCCTTTTGCATTTTTTTAAAGAGCTTATGGGAGTGTAATAAGAAAGGTTGTGATGGGGGCACCACAATTTGGTGTCGTTGCTTTGTGTATAAAGTAATGTTGTGGAACCTTATTCCCCATAGAGATATTCGAAAGGTAGATTTGTTATAGTAGTACTTTATTCTCTTCAGTAGGGGTAAAAGTTGTTGGAAACCACACATAGGCTAACATCAGCATCGCTTGAGCAGGAGCTTATGCGAGCAGCAGGCAACCGCCAGCCGGTGTGGGGTGCTACCACCAGCCAACTACCGTGGTGCAAGCGACGGCACTGGGTTGTGCAACTGCAGGAGTCCGATTCTACGAGGTCGGCGAGAGGTGCTCAGCATGCGTTGCTTCCATTGATGTGGGGTGCTACGACCAGTCGATGGTCGTGCTGCAACCGGTGGCGCAAGGTGACGTGACTGCGAGCGGCCGGTTGAAAGAGCATGGAACTTTCATTTGTGGTTTTCATAATTAATAAAAATATTTATGTACTAATGTTTGCTTTTAGTTATACTTGAAAGATTAGCTTATAGGCAATGCTTGTTTTGGTTTTTTGATTTATGGCGGCTCAATCTTTTGCATGTCCAATAACGACTGGTTACCGGTGAGTATTTCTAGCATGAGACATCATATGACCAATCTGTATTTTTCAGTTTGATACAAATATATCAAGGGAAAATGTCATCTGTTTGATGGCCCATGGCTAATTAGGGGTTTGCTTGCTGGAAGAAAAAAATCAAGCGGTCACTTTCCAAAAGACCAGGGAAGTTGTCGGTATCTAAAAAAATAAAAAAGGGAGCCTTTCGTAGTGGAAAATGGTACTTCAAAATTCGGAGAAAGGATGGTTTCAAAATATTAATAGAACAAGGCTTTAACAAGGCGTTGTCAGGCAAATAAGTTAGCCTTGAAAGATCTGTTCAGTTCAAGTGGGGAGCTCATTTAGAGGCGCCATTAGAGGAGTCTGTTTCTCGACGAAGAAGAAAGACTGACGACTTCATAGAGACGAATGATTGGGCTTTAATTTCTCCTTTCTTTTAGCAGACTGGGCTTTGGCCTTTCATTTTTAGCATCAGTACGTGGACCATTGTGGTTAACGGGAAATCCTATGCTCCGCCCGCGGGCGGGCATTAATAAGCTCCGCACACGAGCAGAGGTCTACGGGCCACGGCCCGTTAGCGCGCGCCAACAGTTTTTTTGGTTTCTGAGTTCTGCTTTTTCTGTGCGGTTTTCACGGTTTTCTGGTTTCTGTCTGCTAAAAGCGGTTTATTTCAAACGTAAAATTGTTCAAATTTTATTTTTGTTCATATTTTTAAATTTCAAATTTGTTCAAATTTGAATTTTGTTCAGATTTGAATTTTACTCGAATTTAAAATTTGTTCAGATTCGAATTTTTTTCAGATTTGAAATTTGTTCAGATTCAAAAAATGTTCAAATTTGAAAACTGCTCAAATTTTAAAATTGTTCAGATCTAAAATTTGTTCAAATTCTCTTTTTTGTTCAAATTCTAAATTTGTTTCTTTTTTTTGAACTTGTTTAAATTCGAAATTTTGTTCATATTTCATAATTGTTCAAATTTGAAATTTGTTCATATTCTAAATTTAAATTTGTTGAAAAATTGTATTTTTTTCAAATTTAAAATTATTCAAATTTCAAAAAGGTAAACAGGAAAATTAACAGAATAAGGAAAAACAAAGGAAAAAACTGGGGGATCACCCCTTATTCGGCCAGGCCCATACGCGAAACACGCGGGCGCGCCCTATCATTGCGCGCTAACGCGCGATGCATAGGAGCGCCCGTGGTTAACTAGTTGTGGGCAGGCCCGGTCCTGAGATTTTAATCGACATATATATCGCTAGCGTCAATTGAAACGGAACGGAGGGGGTATGTATGCAAAAGGACGACGTCGATAATATCCATTAATCCATCGCGTGAGTACTGAAAAGTACTCCCTCCGTTCAGAAATATAAGTTGTTTTAACTTTGTGAAGCTAATGTTACGCCGCTCCTTCTTACGGTTGGCAAGTACTCCTGAGAAAAGATTGAGCGCCACCATTCCGCTGAGCCGTCGATTTTTAAGGACGAGCCTTGTCGTGTCTGGCCTAACAGAAACAGTATATGATTGGATTGATGCTTATCAACACAGTAGCACTGATGTAGTGCGTGCATGATTCTTATCACAACAGGCCACTGAAAGTGGCTTTGTCTGAATAGTCCCATCCTAACAATAATGTTCTGCATTACTATCGTGAATACTTCCTCTCTGTTTTAAAATGTAAGATGTTTCACGTTTGTGAAGTAGATGTATTTAGACATCTTTTAGTGTGTATATTTAAATGAATCAATACACTAAAAGATGTCTAGATACGTTTGCTTCACAAAACTAAAACATCTTATATTTTAAAATGAAGAGAGTAAATGATATTCTGTGATCTTGCTGCACCACACAGTCCAGACATTTTTTTTGCTATGCCAATTTACTCCGCTAATTAGTATGGAATGTGTTAATGTCTCACGCAACTGTCAAGTACATCCTCCGACAAAAAGGTGCAGTGGCCAGTGGTTTGTTGTCATTGAACTAACATGGCACTACTGGACTTAATCGCGACCTCAAGTGAAACCATCCAACTCCTTGACAAGGATCCTTGCTTGTAAAACCATCCAACTCTTTGACAATTTTCATAGACAGAGGGACATGCACTTCGGAAAGCAGCCTGCTCTAAAAATGGTTTCACTTATCTTCATGCCATCAACCGGTCACTAATCAGCACACTAAGAAAAGCTCTTTTTCTAAGACAATGGTTACTCCAATTTTAGCTGATTTGATCTTCTGCATTTTTCCTAAAGAAGATGTGAAGAACCATCGAAATGCCAAAGACAAAACTAAAGATGACGATTATAGACTACCTCAAACTTTTGATTAATCATGAATTTTTAATTTCCATGTTTGTTTCAGTGTTTTTGATCTGATGCATATTGTTTAGTTAATCCATAAGTATGGATAATTCACTACAAAACAGAAGCACATACATATTACATGACACATGCACATAAGATTACGTCAGTACTAAGTCTTCATTGCAAAAAAACCAAACTATAAACTATAACACCCTAAATCCTAAGCCCTAAACTTTAGAGTGCAAATTTTTATCCCTAGCGTGCCCTCTAACCCGACTTCTACTCGCATATTATGCTACGAGGTTCATAGAATTAACGGTTTTACACTATGTAGCATCGTACTCTCGGTCATATTTAGCATATAGACATTTTAAGAACTAGAGCATATAACGATTAAGTGATGGCAAAATTTGGACTGCATTGCCCCTGTCCAGACATAGTGACACGATCCACTTTTTAAAGGAGTGAAATAAGTACGTACTAAAATATGGAGATAGTAGAAATGTACAAGTTTGAAAGGATAAAATGACGTTGGATGTAAGAATACTCCAAATGGAGCTCGGGCTCCAGGGAGTCCCCCCCTTTTTTTCAAAGTTTCAAAATTTTGAATTTCAATATTTCAAAAAAAATTAGAAAAATATGTAGACTTTTTTAAATAAGGAAATATGTAGACTTTAGGCAATGTTGTACTCTTTCATTGTGTAATTTTGTAGAACGGAATACATTGTATTTTATGCTTAGTAAAAATGACAGAATTACACAAGAAGAGGAAATTACGCTCTCTATGCACTGTTTATCACTGTTCACCAAGGATAAAATCTCAATTTATCATTCTCACTGAGTCAAAGATATAAAATATTTTGTGCTAAAAAATTACACACTGATAGAATACAACACTATCTACATGATGATATTTTTCAATAATTTTTTAATTCTTTGAGTTTAGGTCTTTGAATTTAATTTTTAAACTCTTTGAAATTAAGTTTAGCGGCAACATTATTCAACCGTCCGTTCTCGCTGGATGTAGACACACACAGTATAGCCCAAGAAGAAGAATTAGCACATCTCTAGTATATGTGTATATCCTCTTAGCATAGTACGACGTAGCTAGTAGGCTGGTAACTTTCGTTGTCCACAGTCCACACCAGTGGCGGAGCTAGGGGGGACCAGCAGGTGCCCTGGCCCGCCCTATGGAATGGATTAACATTAAAAAATTCTGATTTAAGGCTAATTTTAACAATAAATTTAGGAGGAAAATGCTTTGTTGCCCCCCCCCCCCCCCTAATAAAGAATTGCCATGTTCGGCCCTAGGGATGTAGACGGACAGTCCGCCGGACGTGACGGACAGCCGTCGGGACAAAATAAATAAGCTACGTATAGCTACGCAGATTCAGCGATTACAAAACAGATTTAATTAGGCGGACATGTTCGGATATTTTTACGGACGTCCGTCTACATCCTGATTCGGCCCCCTTCAAGTAGGAATCCTGCCTCCGCCCCTGGTCCACACTCTACACCACGCCACTTGCCTCTCCCTTGCGTGCACGCCGCGAATATCTCCACTTCAACGCCCGTGTGGGTCAGACGTCCACTCGGTATGCAATGCAGCGGCTGGTACGGTTGTTGTCCAAGGTTCGCTCGACACCATTTTGTGACCGCTCTCCGAATCTAACGCAGATTCATGGATTTTTTCTTCATTTCTTGATGCCGCCGCCGACTTTTCAGTAGCATCTGGACCAGCTTGTTGGAATCATATACGGGCGTCATCTTTGCAAGCGGGGTTGGTTTGTGTCGCTGTCCATAGTCGATTAACTTCCATGGTGTCATCTGGACCACCATCTATTTTGGCACACCCCATGGGTCGACGGGCTTATTCCTAAGGACATCGCCCCATCTATTTTCACCATTTCCAAGAAGAAGAATATCACTGTGAGGAAAGGGCTTGAGCAAGACTTTTGGATTTCGAACCTATCCTTCGGGGAGGGGATTGAGGTGACTCACATTATGGAGTTCTCAAGCTTATGGGCAAAAAATCAAGCAATCCACCTTACCGAGGAGCCGGACTCTATTACTTGGAGACTCTCCGCTACCGGCTCATACTCCTCTTCTACAGCCTACAAAGCTCAATTCACTGCTACTCCAACCTCCTTCATGATTCCGGCGGTTTGGGACAATTGGGCTCCTCCTAAATGCAAAACTTTTGCTTGGTTGATCCTCCAAAATAAGGTGTGGACGTCGGATCGCCTATTGCGGAGGGGGTGGCTAAATTGTGGGCCTTGCCAACTTTGCAAAAGAGAGCCAGAATCGGCGGCACATCTCATTTTCAAGTGTAGATACTCAATTCGCGTTTGGAACGGCTTAAGGGATTGGCTCGGCCTAGGAGATTTCGACACGAGCCTTTGGAGCAACTACAACAACCTTCAAGAGTGGTGGTGTGCAATCTCCGGAACCCATGGTTTACGGCGGAAGGGCATAACATCCTTGCTCCTTCTCACCGCTTGGGAGCTTTGGAATGAAAGAAATGCGAGAGTGTTCAAAAATGTAGCATCCATGCCCGCTTTGATTATTTCTTCCATTAAGAGTAGCGCCGCCCTTTGGGGAATAGCCGGAGCGAAGCATTTGAGCGCTTTGATGCCGCGAGAATAGGCCTTTGTGTTTAGAAGCTCCGCTCCTTTGTAACCTAAACTCTTTTTTTCCTCCTCCTTAATTAATGGAATAGGCAAATCTTTTGCCTCGTTTCAAATCTGGACCACCTGGCTTCACTTCTGTAGGAAAATGACAGCCACATCTATTTAGCTGGGCGTAACACGAAGTTCGGCACAGGAACAGAGTGTCCGAGATGATCAAGGAAAGAAAAATCACTAAAACCATCCAAACTACTTCCTCCATTCCAAAATAGGATGTCTATAATTTTCACTAAAAGTTATTTTTTTTAAAGTTTGACCAAATTTACGGAAAAAGTATCAACATTTATAATCCCAAATCGGTATTGTCAGAACCACCATGAAATGTATTTGCATATCATGTTGTTATAATAAATGTTGATATATTTTTTCAAATAGTTGATCAAACTTTTAAAAAGTTTGACATTGACTAAAAATTATATGCATCCTATTGTGGGAAGGAGGGATAATTTTGAGATTTAAGTGTTGTCGTCTTAACGCGCGACCCAACTTTGGCCATTTGTCAGATTAATAATATGCATTTAACTTTCACAAAACATTATACCATCAAATGCAAATTCGGTGGTTTAATTTGGTCACAAATGATTCAAGTTTTATTGATCAAATTAGTGGTTAAACCTGAACCTTGAAATACATAGTCGCTGCCTAAAGTGAGGAGAAATTGCTCAGAAGCCATACAACATCTAGTCACACACTGCCGTGAGTCACGCGGCGATTTGTAGACATAGCCCTACGGGTCAACCAGCCGGCTATTCGGTAGAGGCGAGGAGCGTCTCCTTTCTACCCTTGGCTTTATCGTTACAATGTCCTCTCTTTGCTCGGGCTGACCATGGGGTGAAAGCACTTGATCTGACCTTCACTAGTCCAATCTGGTAACTCGAGAGCACCATGCCTTGAATTTTGGTGACCTAGGCTTCACAGCTGGAAGCAAAAACAAGCGATTTGGACAAAAATAACTCAAATTTTAAATAAATTTTAAAAATAAACCTTTTATAAAAAACATTGACACGGCTAAGCCTTTTTTGCCGCGCCAGTCACGGCGGCGTGGCACAAAGCGTTGCGGCGTCTTTGGCGGTGGCAAGGCTAAGCTGCCACGCTGGACGTGTAGGTCCTGCATTGGGATGTTCAGTGCCATGTGACACACATGCCTGCGGCGCCTTTGTCCGTGGCATGGCACATTAGGGCAAAAAAGCCCAGCTGGCCCCGCCCGACCCGCCTGCCTCACTTCTTCTCCTTCCTCCTTCTGGTATCTCCCATGGTGGCGGCGGCGGATGATTCTTCTCTCCCCCTTCTCTAATCCTCCATCTAATCGCGAAGTATTTGTTCTCAATCTCTTTCCCGAGGTATGATGGCGCGGTGATGATAGTGTGAAAGCTTCTTCTTTAATACACGGCAACGGCGACAGAAACTTTTGTGACCAAGTTGACGTGGGAATGTGTAGTAAATAACCAGCCAGTTGAAAAACCCCAAGAGAAGGTTTTGATGAAGATAGCAGCAAGTTTTCCCTCAGTTATGAAACCAAGGTTATCAATCCAGTAGGAGGATGAAATACGACTGAACGTGATGCCCGCTAGCTTCGCGACAGCTCCGGACAATTTATAAGGTGCCTCGTCCGAGCTTTGCTTTGCGAGCGGCAACGTGGAACCTGCACACAACACAACCAAATACTTTGTTCCCAACTTACGATGAGGTTGTCAATCTCACCGGTTTGCTTGAAACAAAGGATATGAGCGTATCGAGTGAAAAGCAATACTAGAATGCGCGAGTAAAGTAAACAGGTGATAGCAATATAAAGGAAATAGGACCGGGATTCACAGTTCACTAGTGGTGTCTCTCCATAAGATAAAATAATACATGCTGGATAAACAAATTACAGTTGGGCAATTGATAGAATAAAGACAACGTGCATATGTCGAGAGGATCACTATGAGATTTACTCTGGGCATTACAACAAGATACATAGACCGCCATCCAACTGCATCTATGACTAATAATCCACTTATGACGAATCAATCCGAGAACTCCACAAGTATTAAGTTGCGAACAACAGATAATTGCATTAAGCAAAGTGTGTAATGTAAACAAAGCATATGCCCTTGAGCATATGAATGTTGTTTTCCCCTAGTAGCAACAACACATCTACAACCTTAGAGGTTTCTGTCACACCCCCAGATTAAATAGAGGCATGAACCCACTATCGAGCATAAATACCCCCTCTTGGAGTCACTAGCAACTACTTGGCCAAGATAGCTACTAACAACGGAGAGCATGCAAGATCATAAATAACATAGAGATAACATAAGATAAAATTCAGTACTTCAACTCAATCATAACACCAATATTCATCGGATCCCAACAAACACAACATATAGAATTACATAACGGTGATCTCGATCATGTAAGGCAGCTCACGAGATCTAAATATGAAGCACATGGTGGAGAAGACAACCATCTAGCTACTGCTATGGACCCATAGTCCAAGGTAGACTACTCACTCATCACGCCGGAGGCAAGCATGGCGATGAAGAAGACCTCCGGTGGCGATTCCCCTCTCCGGCAGGGTGCCGGGAAGAGCTTCTGGACCCTCCCGACCTTTGGGTCGACAGCGGTGGCGGATCGCGATGTATTCTGGAAAAGTGATCGGGTGTTTAGGTTTTTCCCGTCGGGGGGTCTTTATAGGCGAAGGGGCGGCGTCAGAAGTGGAACAGGGGGCCCACGCCACAGGCCGGCGTGGGCTAAGGGTGTGCCGCGCCCCCTGGTGGTGTGGCCACCCTCTGGTCTGGCTCCGTCTTCTCTTCGGTGTTCTGGAAGCTCCGTGAAATATCTGGACGACTGGCTTTAGTTTCGTCCAATTCCGAGAATATTTCCTGTGTAACTTTTTTGAAACACAAAAACAACAGAAAATAGGGAACTGGCACTGTGGCATCTCGTTAATATGTTAGTTTCGGAAAATGCATAAAAATGCCACAAAGTGTAACGAAACACTAAACAAATGGTGTAAAAACAAGCATGGAGCATCAAAATTTATGGATACGTTGGAGACGTATCAGCATCCCCAAGCTTAACTCCTGCTCGTCCTCGAGTAGGTAACTGATAACAAAAATAATAATTTTAGAGGTGACATGCACCTACACAATCTTGATCATCTATGTAAGCGTTGTGCGCTGGGATCAAAAGAACTTAAAACATGGACATGAAAAATATAGTCTTGATAGAAGAAACTTAGCAACCATGTTATAACATGAAAATGAACACAAACAAAAGATCATGAAAATAAAACAATGAAAGTCAAACGTGTGTT
This sequence comes from Dactylis glomerata, assembly GCA_007115705.1. Classification (NCBI taxonomy): domain Eukaryota; kingdom Viridiplantae; phylum Streptophyta; class Magnoliopsida; order Poales; family Poaceae; genus Dactylis; species Dactylis glomerata. Next base: position 8,369,385 of record QXEO01000247.1, on the reverse strand, counting down.
CAAATCATAAGGAAAAACATGCAAATGGTTTTCAGTTTGTCCCTCATGGAGTAGCAAAACATAAATGCATAGGGCACCTTCAAGTTTAAGCGGGCGACTAGATACAAATAATTTCAGAACAAGTGAAACCAACAATATGAATCAATCAATGAAAACTTTGGGACAATGCACATTATACTCAGAATGACAACTATGCTCTCTTAATGGTGCATAAAGATAGAAGGTGGTGACTCAACATAAAAGTAAAAAAAAGACCCTTCGCGGAGGGAAGCAGTGATTGCAAGTTTTATAAACCTTCAAAAATTATGGTACTTACCGGCTTTGAGCTCTCATTGCCCCCATCATAAGCATCTTGAATGGTTAAAGTTAATGCGAGAACACTTATGCTGCATATGCTTGACAAATCATAAGTTGAAAACCTCGTGTCCCATAAAGTACGAATACCCAAACCTCATGCTACTTTACTTAGAGTCCCAAGCAAGCTCTTGTTATTGTAAGTATACACGTATCATCGAGAACCGCCAACGGGGTACCTCCGTGCCCGATGACATGGAACAAGCCCACATCAAAATGACAGGACAAACAGATAATGAACACCTCGGCATCTCCTTTATTTACCATTGGTATAGCTTTTTATTGCGAGATGCATCGTCGAATGTTCACTATGGGCATGCTGTAAATTTCCACCATGAATTATGCATGGCTTAGATTAGCGGCCCAGGCGTTTCTCTAACACGTATACAAACTCCATGATCCCGCAAGATTCCCAATTCATTTGACACCGCGAGTATCCATCAACAAAAGATCACGATATCAACTCAAATGAAACATAGTGCAATGTTGAAAGCTTGCCCCATGACGACATGGCTGGGCTAATTTCCAACTTACAACTTGCAAGCATAACAACTCAACATAAGAGAGTCACAATGTCAAAATTTTAAAATGAGAAAAGTAAAGTGTGCCATCCGGTTCGTGAGAGTTTTACTGACCAATTTTCGCATAACACCAAAGAGAGTTTAATTTGAAGGATAGATAAAAGCAAGTCAAATGTACTTTGGAATAGCAAATTGCTAATAGGTATGTATGGTGGACACTTTGGAACAACTTGATTTTTAGGAGTTGGATGCACGAGTAGAGCTCATACTCAGTACAAAATGAGGGCTAGCAAAAGACTGGGAGCGACCAACTAAGAGAGCAATAATGGCCATAATCATGCAGAGCGACAAAACGACATTAAAAGAAGCATAAGATGGCATCAAAAGTCAAAAACTAAATGATCATAGAGGCAATGGCGACTTTGTATGTGTCTAACATGTGTGAGCATGCGCCAAGTCAACCCAAATAAAGCATCAAAGGAGAAAACCAAAATAATGTTTCCAAATAATTAAAACAACGCATGATTTTTTTAAAGGCTCATTAAGCAATCTCAGTCATTTGAGACAAGTCATGCTACACCAAAACCACTAAGCATACTATCAAAAAGACATCAAGCACGATATGCAAAAGCCTAGGCCACAGTCTACACAAGCTCCTTCTTGTACCACTTTTTTGCATAAAGCTTTTTCTCTTTTCCAACACCATTCAAAAATTATATAAACAACTCTTTTGATGAAAACCAATATGGACCAGAGGCAAAAATACACCTTGATAACAAGATATAACAAGATCTGAACACAAATCAAGTCGAAAAACGAAAGCTAAACGCAGTTCTAGAAAAAGAGAACACTCGTTGAAATGATGAAAGTGAAAAACGGAGTGTTCTTAGCAAATGAAAAGCAAGGCAACTTCTCCAAAAGAAATTTGTTGGGGTCCAACCATTTATTGCAGCAAACAAAACTAAACAAACTGAAAACTAAAACAACTGACGCTCCAAGAAAAACGCATAATGCATGAAGCAATAAAAATATAGTGTCTTGAAAGGTGACCTGATTTTTGCCGATGAAGAAGGGGTGCCTCGGGGGCATCCCCAAGCTTTGACGCTTGTACTTCTTGGATATTTCTTTGGGTGACATGGGCATCCCCAAGCTTGAGCTTTTGTCCATTCTTCAACTCATCTCATCATTCTCCAATCCCTACACTTGAAAACTTCCTTCATACAAAACTAAACACAATTCTATTAGCAACATTAGTGTAAGCATAACATTGAATCAACCCTTTTTGCTTCAGGTTTCAACTCAAAACCACCACATATAAAGAATATAATACTGTAGCAACTTCCCCAAAAGTTCCGTGATCAAAAGAACTCAAAAAGAAAGCGATAAAGCGGCAAACACAAATATTGGCAGAAATCTGTCAAAACAGAACAGCTGACAAAGGTCGAATTTTTAGAGGGTTTTCTGTTGCTCAAATCAAAAAGTGCTCAACTAATGAAAGTTTGGATATAACTTGGGGCATATGCACAAGAAATCGCAGGTCCAAAAGATATACAGAGAATTTTCACGAATTTTTACGGTGCAGCACTGAAAACAGTTTTAGGACAGCAACATCCCCAAATCTTACCTCGCTCAAATTAGAGGCTTCTCTTGGCACAAAAACGAAATAAAAAGGATATAGAGAGGTTATTACAGTAGTAATAACTTACAAGACTCAAATAAAATAAAAAGAACTGAATGTAAAAACATTGGGTTATCTCCCAAGAGTGCTTTTCTTTAACGCCTTTGAGCTAGGCGCAGAAAATGCGAATCAAGTAATATCGAGTGATGAAGCATCAAGCTTATAATTTTCTCTAAGAATAGAGTCAAAAAGTAATTTCTTTCTCTATCTAGGGAAGTGTTCCATACCTTTCTTGAGTGGAAATTGATATTTGATGGTGCCTTCCCTCATATCAATGATGGCACCTACAATTCGAAGAAAGGGTCTTCCCAAAATAATAGGACATAAAGCATTGCATTCAACATCCATGACAAGAAAATCAATGGGAACAAGGTTATTGTTAACCATAATAAGAACATCATTAATCCTTCCCAAAGTTTTCTTCTTAGCAACATCAGCAATAGGAACATCATAATAACACTTTTCAAGAGGTGGTAAATCAAGCATGTCATAAATCTTTCTAGGCATAATAGAAATACTAGCACCTAGATCACATAAAGCATGGCAATCAAAACTATTAACATGCATATCAATAATGGGTTCCCAACCATCTTCTAACTTCTTGGGAATAGAAGCTTTTTGCTTCAACTTTTCATCCCTAATTTTTATGAGAGCATTGGTAATATGCTTAGTAAAAGCAATATTTAAAGAACTAGCATTGGGAGTCAAAACAAGATTTTGTAAGAACAAAATAACTTCAGATATATTGCAGCCATCAATATCAAAATCATTAAAGGAAATAGAGCTATCATATCCTACACTCCGAAAAATTTCAGCACTCTTTTGAGAAATAGAGTAGTAATGACTTTGAGCTTCTCTTGGCACAAAAATGAAATAAAAAGGATAAGGAGCGGTCATTACAGTAGTAATGACTTCCAAGACTCAAATAAAAGAAAAAGTACTAAAAAGAAAACATTGGGTTATCTCCCAAGAGTGCTTTTTTTTAACGCCTTTGAGCTAGGCGCAGAAAATTGCGAATCAAGTAATATCAAGAGATGAAGCATCAAGCTCATAATTTGCTCTAAGAATAGAGTCAAAAAGTAATTTCTTCCTTTTCCTAGGGAAGTGTTCCATACCTTTCTTTAGTGGGAATTGATATTTGATAGTGCCTTCCCTCATATCAATGATGGCCCCTACAGTTCGAAGAAAGGGTCTTCCCAAAATAATAGGACATGAAACATGGCATTCAACGTCCATAACAAGAAAATCATCGGGAACAAGGTTATTGTTAACTACAATAAGAACATCATTAATCCTTCCCAAAGGTTTCTTCTTGGCAACATCAGCAATAGGAACATCAAAATAACATTTTTCAAGCGGTGGTAAATCAAGCATGTCATAAATCTTTCTAGGCATGATAGAAATACTAGCACCTAGATCACATAAAGCATGTCAATCATAACCATTAACATGCATATCAATGATGGGTTCCCAACCATCTTCTAACTTCTTGGGAACGGAAGCTTTTTGCTTCAACTTTTCATCCCTAATTTTTATGAGAGCATTGGTAATATGCTTAGTAAAAGCAATATTTAAGGAACTAGCATTGGGAGTCAAAGCAAGCTTTTGCAAGAACAAAATAACTTCAGATATATTGCAGCCATCAACATCAAAATCATTAAAAGAAATAGAGCTATCATCTCCCACACTCCGAAAAATTTCAGCACTCTTTTGAGAAATTTTTTTGGCAGTTTTAGGCTTTTTAACACAAGGAGTGGGAGTTTTCTCTACACCAATCAAAGTAAAAGGATTGCTAGCATTAGGAACAACATCATTAGTGGTAGTAATGGTACATACCTTCATATTTCTAGCCATCTCATCTTCTCTTTCCCATCTGGCATGCAATTCTGCTAGCATCCTAACATTTTCATCAATTCTAACTTGGATAGTATTAGCAGTAGCAAAAGGATCAGGCTTAGTGATCATTCTGTTAACCAAAGAAGTTTGCACATTAGACAAAGACGAAATATCGGTTTCGGATTTGGAAACCTTAGCTTGTAACTCAGGAATGGCCTTGTTTAAATTTTCAAGTTGATGACTAATAGTCCACAACAGAGCTGATTGCTCCTCCATAGTCTTGGTAAAAGCCTTGTTCTGCTCTTATTGCGCCTGCATAAAATTCTTGGTAGCCTTTTCAAGTTCAAATATTCTTTCTTCACTAGGCATTTTAGGTCTACCGAGATAGCTATTATCACCATTAGAAGGAAACGGCCTATAATTGTTACTAGCAAAATTGTTCCTATAAGCATTATTGTTGAAATTATTATTTCTAATGAAGTTTACATCAACATGCTCTTCTTGAGCAACCAAAGAGGCCAAAGAAACATGATTAGGATCTACATGAGTCCTATCATTAGAAAGCATAAGCATAATAGCATCAATCTTATCACTCAAGGAAGAGGTTTCCTCAACAGAATTTACCTTCTTACCTTGTGGAGCTCTCTCGGTGTGCCATTCAGAGTAATTTACCATCATATTGTCGAGAAGCTTCATTGCGGCACCCAAGGTAAGGGACATAAAAGTGCCTCCAGCAGCTGAATCAAGTAGGTTCCTTGAAGAAAAATTCAGTCCTGCATAAAAAGTTTGAACAATCATCCAAGTAGTCAGTCCATGAGTGGGACAATTCTTTATCATAGATTTTATTCTTTCCCAAGCTTGAGCAACATGTTTATTATCAAACTGACTAAACTTCATAATATTGCTACGCAAAGCTATAATCTTAGCAGGAGGATAGTATCTACCAATAAAAGCATCCTTACACTTAGCCCATGAATCAATACTATTTTAGGCAAAGACAACAACCAATCCTTAGCTTTTCCTCTCAAAGAAAAAGGAAACAACTTAATCTTAATAATATCACTCTCTACATCCTTATATTTCTGCATCTCACATAGCTCAACCAAATTGTTGAGATGAGCTGCAGCATCATCAGTACTAGCACCAGAAAATTGCTCTTTCATAACAAGGTTCAATAAAGCAGGCTTAATCTCATAAAAATCAGCAGCAGGAGCAGGTGGCGCAATAGGAGTGCAGATAAAATCACTATTATTAGTGCTAGTAAAATCACACAACTTGGTGTTTTCAGGAGTAGCCATTCTAGCAAACTAAAAGCAGACAAGTAAAAACAACTATCAAGGATACTAATTTTTTTGGGGTTTTGATAAGACGATGCAAGTAAAAAATAAAGTAAAGCAAAACTTAAAACAAAGTAAATGATGTGCTTGCAAAACTCCCCTTGCAAAAGTCTTCTTTCCTCCCCGGCAACGGCGCCAGAAAACTTGTTGATGGCGCGGTGATGATAGTGTGTAAGCTTCTTCTTTAATACACGGCAACGGCGACAGAAACTTGTGTGACCAAGTTGACGTGGGAATGTGTAGTAAATAACCGGCCAGTTGGAAAACCCCAAGAGAAGGTTTTGATGAAGATAGCACAAGTTTTCCCTCAGTTATGAAACCAAGCTTATCAATCCAGTAGGAGGACGAAATACAACTGAAGGTGATACCCGCTAGCTTCGCGATAGCTCCGGACAATTTATAGGGCGCCTCGTTCGAGCTTTGCTTTGCGAGCGGCAACGTGGAACCTGCACGCAAAACAACCAAAGACTTTGTTCCCAACTTATGATGAGGTTGTCAATCTCACCGGTTTGCTTGAAACAAAGGGTATGAGCGTATCGAGTGGAAAGCAATAGTAGAATGCGAGTAAAGTAAATAGTGCGAGTAAAGTAAACAGGTGATAACAATATAAAGGAAATAGGACCGGGGTCCATAGTTCACTAGTGGTGTCTCTCCATAAGATAAAATAATACATGCTGGGTAAACAAATTACAGTTGGGCAATTGATAGAATAAAGACAACGTGCATATATCGAGAGGATCACTATGAGATTTACTCTGGGCATTACAACAAGATACATAGACCGCCATCCAACTGCATCTATGACTAATAATCCACTTGTGGCGAATTAATCCGAGAACTCCACAAGTATTAAGTTGTGAACAACAGATAATTGCATTAAGCAAAGTGTGTAATGTAAACAAAGCATATGTCCTTGAGCATATGAATGTTGCTTTCCCCGTAGTAGCAACAGCACATCTACAACCTTAGAGGTTTCTGTCACTCCCCCAGATTAAATAGAGGCATGAACCCACTATCAAGCATAAATACCCCTTCTTGGAGTCACTAGCAACTACTTGGCCAAGATAGCTACTAACAACGGAGAGCATGCAAGATCATAAACAACATAGAGATAACATAAGATAAAATTCAGTACTTCAACTCAATCATAACACCAATATTCATCGGATCCCAACAAACATAACATGTAGAATTACATAACGGTGATCTCGATCATATAAGGCAGCTCACGAGATCTAAACATGAAGCACATGGTGGAGAAGACAACCATCTAGCTACTGCTATGGGCCCATAGTCCAAAGTAGACTACTCACTCATCACGCCGGAGGCAAGCATGGCGATGAAGAAGACCTCCGGTGGTGATTCCCCTCTCCGACAGGGTGCCGGGAAGAGCTTCTGGACCCTCCCGATCTTCGGGTCAACGGCGGCGACGGATCGCTATGTATTCTAAAAAAGTGATCGGGTGTTTAGGTTTTTCCCGTCGGGTGTTTAGGACCCCTACCATTTGTCGATGGAGGCAGTCATCCTGTCCCGAGCGACGATGTTGTGGACTCTGGAGAGAGAGGCAAAGCGATGAGCGGGAAATGGCGATCGTGGAAGAAATGCGGTGGGGGCGCGGGAGACTATATGTCAGATGTGCCAATGACAAGTGTGGCCTGCCTTTTTTGCCCTACTTGTCGCTCGTGTTCGGCATCCCCGCAATGACCCTGGTGTAGCGGGGATGGCCTGAGGATGCCGAGCCATTTATTGGGCCACGCCAGACCGATTTCGCGTTTGGGGGATGTGGTTGGGCGAGTGTTTCAGTCCGACGCGCCCAATAGCCCCGTGCGGCTCCATTGAGTGGATGCGGCTAGGATGCTCTAATGTAGTTTTCCCTTGAGAGTCCACCAACATGAAATTGCAGGTATGAGTTGGTAGGCGTCATGGATAGAGTTGGTAGGCGTCATGGATAGCTAGGGCCACTTACAGCCTGAGGTCTGTTAGCTAGTAATAAAAATAAGGGCAATGATGAGCGTCCCCTGAGGGATCGATTCCTTAGATCCTCCGCCTCCTGGGCCGTTGGATTGACTCTTGTGTACGATCTAGATCGGTTATTGACTGCATCATTGATGTGTGGTTGATGACCAGCCCGTTGGGAACCCCAAGAGGAAGGTATGATGAATATAGCAGCAAGATTTTCCCTCAGTAAGAAACCAAGGTTTATCGATCAGGAGAGGAGAGACAAACGACTGAAGGTGATGCGGACTGGCTTAGCGACAGCTTCAGACAATTTATATATGGCGCCTCATCCAAGCTTTGCTTTGCTAGCACCAACGTGGAACCTGCACACAACACAATGATGTGTGGTGAATGACCAGCCCGTTGGGAACCCCAAGAGGAAGGTGTGATGAGTATAGCAGCTAGTTTTCCCTCAGTTAAGAAACCAAGGTTTAATATCGTTCAGGAGAAAAGCAGACAGCAACGACTGAAGGTGATGCAGACTGGCTTAATAACACTCCAACAAGGGCGCCGTTTCACGATAAAAACGAGTTGGCGAGTCTTCAGCTAGTAGCAACGTGGAACCTGCACACAACACAACCAAGTACTTTGCTCCCAACTTGCGATGAGGTTGTCAATCTCACCGGTTTGCTTGAAACAAAGGTTATGAGCGTATCGAGTGGAAAATAATAGAGTATGCGAATAAAGTAAACAGTGTGAGTAAAGTAAACAGGTGATAGCAATATGATGGAAATAGGACCGGGGTCCACAGTTCACTAGTGGTGTCTCTCCATAAGATAAATAACACATGCTGGGTAAACAAATTACAGTTGGGCAATTGATAGAATAAAGATAAACGTGATATGTCAAGAAGATCACTATGAGATTTACTCTGGGCATTACAACAAAATACATAGACCGCCATCCAACTACATCTATGACTAATAATCCACTTGTGGCGAATCAATCCGAGAACTCCACAAGTATTAAGTTGCGAACAATAGATAATTGCATTAAGCAAAGTGTGTAATGTAAACAAAGCATATGCCCTTGAGCATATGAATGTTGTTTTCTCCCTAGTAGCAACAACACATCTACAACCTTAGAGGTTTCTGTCACTCCCCCAGGTTAAATAGAGGCATGAACCCACTATCGAGCATAAATACACCCTCTTGGAGTCACTAGCAACTACTCGGCCAAGATAGCTACTAACAACGGAGAGCATGCAAGATCATAAACAACATAGAGATAACATAAGATAATATTCATTACAGCAACTTAATCATAAACACCAATATTCATCGGATCCCAACAAACCAAACATGTAGAATTACATAACGGTGATCTCAATCATGTAGGGCAGCTCATGAGATCTAAACATGAAGCACATGGTGGAGAAGACAACCATCTAGCTACTGCTATGGACCCATAGTCCAAGGTAGACTACTCACTCATCGCTCCGGAGGCAAGCATGGCGATGAAGAAGACCTCCGGTGGCGATTTCCCTCTCCGGCAGGGTGCCGAGAAGAGCTTCTGGACCCTCCCGATCTTTGGGTCGACGGCGGCGGCGGATCGCGATGTGTTCTGGAAAAGTGATCGGGTACTTAGGTTTTTTCCGTCGGGGGGGGGGGTCTTTATAGGCGAAGGGGCGATGTCAGAGGAGGAGCCAGGTGCCCTCACGCGGGGCTCGTGCGGCCAGGGGCCTGGCCGTGCCACCCCTGCGTGTGGGGCCCTGGTGGCCCCCCTCCTACTCTCCTTCGGATCTCTGGAAGCTCCCGGGTAAAATAAGACTTCAGGAATTTGTTTCGTCCAATTCCGAGAATATTTCCTGTGTATCACTTCTGAAACACAAAAACAGCAGAAAATAGGAAACAGGCACTGTGACAACTCATTAATAGGTTAGTTCCGGAAAATGCATAAAAGTGCCACGAAGTGTAACGAAACAATAGGCAAATGGTGTAAAAACAAGCATGGAGCATCAAAAATTATAGATACGTTGGAGACGTATCAAGCATCCCCAAGCTTAACTCCTGCTCGTCCTCGAGTAGGTAAGTGATAACAAAAGAATAATTTTTGAGGTGACATGCACCTACACAATCTTGATCATGTATGTAAGCATTTGTGAGCTGGGATCATAAGAACTTAAAACATGGGCATGAAGATATAATCTTGACAATAAGAACTTAGCAACCATGTTGTAAACATGCAAATGAACACAAACAAAAGATCATGAAAATGAAACTATGAAAGTCAAACGTGTGTTCAAATCATAAGGAAAAACATACAAATGGTTTTCAGCTTGTCCTTCAAAGAGAGCAAAACATAAATGCATAGGACACCTTCAAGTTTAAGAGGGCGACTAGATACAAATAATTTAAGAACAAGTGAAACCAATAATATGAATCAATCAATGAACTTTGGGACAATGCATATCACACTAAGAATGACAACTATGCTCTCTTAATGGTGCATAAAGATAGAAGGTGGTGACTCAACATAAAAGTAAAAGAAAGGCCCTTCGCAGAGGGAAGCAGTGATTGCAAGTTTTATAACCTTCAAAAATTATGGTACTTACCGGCTTTGAGCTCTCATTGCCCCCATCATAAGCATCTTGAATGGTTAAAGTTAATGCGAGAACAATTATGATGCATATGCTTGACAAATCATAAGTTGAAAACCTCGTGCCCCGTGAATACAAATACTTAAACCTCATGCTACTTTACTTAGAGTCCCAAGCAAGGCTCTTGTCATTGTAAGTATATGCATATCATTGAGAACCGCCAATGGGGTACCTCCGTGCCCGATGACATGGAACAAGCCCACACCAAAATGACAGGACATGCAGACAATGAACACCTCGACATCTCTTTTATGTGCCTTTTGTTTAGCTTTTTATTGAGAGATGCGTTGTCGAATGTTCACCATGGGTATGCTGCAAATTTCCACCATGAATTATGCATGGCTTAGATTGCCGGCCCGACATTTCCCTAACACATATACAAACTCCATGATCCCCACAAGATTCCCAATTCATTTCACACCGCGGGCATCCATAAACAAAAGATCACGATATCAACTCAAATAAGAAGTGCAATGTTGAAAGCTTGCCCCATGACGGCATGGCTGGGCTAGAATCCAACTTACAACTTGCAAGCATAACAACTAAACATAAGAGACCACAATGTCAAATTTTTAAGAACAGGAAAAAATAAAGTGTGCCTTCCGGTTCGTGAGAGCTTTACTGACCGAATTTCGCATAACACTGGTAAGAGTTTAATTTGAAGAGAAAATAAAAGCAAGTCAAATTTACTTGGAATAGAAAATTGCTAGTAGGTATGTATGGTGGACACTTTGGAAAACTTTGGCTTTTAGGAGTTGGATGCACGAGTAGAGCTCATACTCAGTACAAGGCGTGGGCTAGCAAAAGACTGGGAGCGACCAACTAAGAGAGCAATAATGGCCATAATCATGCAAAGCGACATTAAAAGAAGCATAAGATGGCATCAAAAGTCAAAAACTAAATGATCATGAAGGCTATTGGTGACTTTGTAAGAGTCTAACATGTGTGAGCATGCGCCAAGTCAACCCAAATAAAGCATCAAGGAGAAAACCAAAATAATGCTTCCATACAATAAAAACAACGCATGATTTTTTCAAAGGCTCATTAAGCAACCTCAGTTATTTGAGGCAAGTCATGCTACAGCAAAACCACTAAGCATACTATCAAAAAGACATCAAGCATGACATGAAAAAGCCTAAGCCGCAGCTACACAAGCTCCTTCTTGTACCACTATCTTGCACAAAGCTTTTTCTCTTTTCCAACACCATTTGAAATTTTTAAAGACACCTCTTTTGATGAAAACCAATAAAGATCAGAGGCAAAAATACACCTTGATGAAAATATATGACAAGGTCTGAACGCAAATCAAGGCGAAAACGAAAACTAAAAGCAGTAGCAGAAAAAGAAGAACACTCAATTTTTAATAAGAGTGAAAACTGGAGTGTTCTTGGCAAATAAAAACGAGTACATCTCCTCCAAAGAAATTTATTGGGGTCCAACCATTTATTGCAGAAAACAAACAAACTAAACCAACTAAGAAAACTAAGACAACTGACGCTCCAAGAAAAACACATAGTGCATGAAGCAATAAAAATATAGTGTTTTGAAAGGTGACCTGATTTTTGCCGATGAAGAAGGGGTGCCTCGGGGGCATCCCCAAGCTTTGACGCTTGTACTTCTTGGATATTTCTTGGGGTGATGCATGGGCATCCCCAAGCCTGAGCTTTTGTCCATTCTTCAACTCATCTCATCATTCTCCAATCCCTACACTTGAAAACTTCCTTCATACAAAACTAAACACAATTCTATTAGCAACATTAGTGCAAGCATAACATATAATCAATCCTCTTTTTGCCTCAGGTTTCAACTCAAAACCACCACATATATAGCAAATACTACTGTAGCAACCTCCCCAAAAGTTCTGTGATCAAAAGAACTCAAAAGAAAGTGATAAAGTGGCAAACACAAATATTGGCAGAAATCTGTCAAAACTGAACAGCTGACAAAGGTCGAATTTTTGAGGGGTTTTCTGTTGCTCAAATCAAAAAGTGTTCAACTAATAAAAGTTTGGATATAACCTGGGGCATATGCCCAAGAAATCGCAGGTCCAAAAGATAAACAGAGAATTTATACGAATTTTTACGGTGCAGCACCGAAAACAGTTTCAGGACAGTAACATCCCCAAATCTTTACCTCACTCAAATTAGAAGCTTCTCTTGGCACAAAAATGAAATAAAAAGGATAAGGAGCGGTCATTACAGTAGTAATGACTTCCAAGACTCAAATAAAAGAAAAAGTACTAAAAAGAAAACATTGGGTTATCTCCCAAGAGTGCTTTTTTTAACGCCTTTGAGCTAGGCGCAGAAAATTGCGAATCAAGTAATATCAAGAGATGAAGCATCAAGCTCATAATTTGCTCTAAGAATAGAGTCAAAAAGTAATTTCTTCCTTTTCCTAGGGAAGTGTTCCATACCTTTCTTTAGTGGGAATTGATATTTGATAGTGCCTTCCCTCATATCAATGATGGCCCCTACAGTTCGAAGAAAGGGTCTTCCCAAAATAATAGGACATGAAGCATGGCATTCAACGTCCATAACAAGAAAATCATCGGGAACAAGGTTATTGTTAACTACAATAAGAACATCATTAATCCTTCCCAAAGGTTTCTTCTTGGCAACATCAGCAATAGGAACATCAAAATAACATTTTTCAAGCGGTGGTAAATCAAGCATGTCATAAATCTTTCTAGGCATGATAGAAATACTAGCACCTAGATCACATAAAGCATGTCAATCATAACCATTAACATGCATATCAATGATGGGTTCCCAACCATCTTCTAACTTCTTGGGAACGGAAGCTTTTTGCTTCAACTTTTCATCCCTAATTTTTATGAGAGCATTGGTAATATGCTTAGTAAAAGCAATATTTAAGGAACTAGCATTGGGAGTCAAAGCAAGCTTTTGCAAGAACAAAATAACTCCAGATATATTGCAGCCATCAACATCAAAATCACTAAAAGAAATAGAGCTATCATCTCCCACACTCCGAAAAATTTCAGCACTCTTTTGAGAAATTTTTTTGGCAGTTTTAGGCTTTTTAACACAAGGAGTGGGAGTTTTCTCTACACCAATCAAAGTAAGAGGATTGCTAGCATTAGGAGCAACATCATTAGAGGTAGTAATAGTACATACCTTCATCTCTCTAGCCATCTCATCTTCTCTTTCCCACCTGGCATGCAATTCCGCTAACAATCTAATATTTTCATCAATCCCAACTTGAATAGCATTAGCGGTAGCAAAAACATTGTTCTCTTTAACATCATTAGGCAACACTTTTAATTTCAGAAGTTCAACATCATGAGCAAGGCTATCAACTTTAGAAGCAAGAATATCAATTTTGCCTAACTTTTCCTCAACAGACTTGTTAAAAGCAGTTTGCTTACCGATGAAGTCCTTGAGCATTACCTCAAGCTCGGAGGGCGCGGCCCTAGAGTTGTTGTAGGAATTACCATAAGAGTTACCATAACCATTACCATTGGTAGAAGGATATGGCCTATAATTGTTACTAGCAAAATTGTTCCTATAAGCATTGTTGTTAAAATTATTGTTTCTAATGAAATTCACATCAACATGCTCTTCTTGAGCAACTAGAGAGGCCAAAGGAACATTATTAGGATCAACATGAGTCCTATCATTAGCAAGCATAGCCATAATGGTATCAATCTTATCATTCAAGGAAGAGGTTTCCTCAACAGAATTTACCTTCTTACCTTGTGGAGCTCTCTCGGTGTGCCATTCGGAATAATTTACCATCATGTTGTCTAGTAGCTTTGTTGCGGCGCCCAAGGTAAGGGACATAAAAGTGCCTCCAGCAGCTGAATCAAGTAGGTTCCTTGAAGAAAAATTCAGTCCTGCATAAAAAGTTTGGATAATCATCCAAGTCGTCAGTCCATGAGTGGGGCAATTCTTTATCATAGATTTCATTCTTTCCCAAGCTTGAGCAACATGTTCATTATCGAACTGAGTAAACTTCAGAATATTACTACGCAGAGATATAATCTTAGCAGGAGGATAGTATCTACCAATAAAAGTATCCTTGCACTTAGCCCATGAATCAATACTATTCTTAGTCAAAGACGGCAACCAATCTTTAGCTTTTCCTCTCAAAGAAAAAAGAAACAACTTGAGCTTAATAATATCACTATCAACATCCTTATATTTCTGCATCTCACATAGCTCAACAAAATTGTTGAGATGAGCTGCATCATCTTCAGTACTACCACCAGAAAATTGCTCTTTCATAACAAGGTTCAACAAAGCAGGCTTAATCTCATAAAAGTTTGCAGCAGTAGCAGGTGGTGCAATAGGAGTGCAGATAAAATCACTATTGTTCGTACTAGTAAAGTACACAACTTGGTGTTTTCAGGATTGGCCATTTCAGCAAAATGAAAATAAACAAGTAAAAACAACTACCAAGTATTCTAATTTTTTTGGGTTTTTGATATAAAGCAATGCAAGTAAAAAAAATAAAGTAAAGCAAAACAATAAAACAAAGTAAAGGATGTGTGTGCGAAAAACTCCCCTCGCAGAAGTCTTCCACTTTTCCCCGGCAACGGCGCCAGAAAATTAGCTGCTGGCACGTAGTTGACGTGGGAGAGTATAGTTGATGTAGGAGCTTCTTCTTCTTCAGTTCCCCGGCAACGGCGCCAGAAAATTAGCTTGATGCGTGGTGAATAACCAGCCCGTTGGGAACCCCAAGAGGAAGGTGTGATGAGTATAGCAGCTAGTTTTCCCTCAGTTAAGAAACCAAGGTTTAATATCGTTCAGGAGAAAAGCAGACAGCAACGACTGAAGGTGATGCAGACTGGCTTAATAACACTCCAACAAGGGCGCCGTTTCACGATAAAAACGAGTTGGCGAGTCTTCAGCTAGTAGCAACGTAGAACCTGCACACAACACAACCAAGTACTTTGCTCCCAACTTGCGATGAGGTTGTCAATCTCACCGGGTTGCTTGAAACAAAGGTTATGAGCGTATCGGGTGGAAAACAATAGAGTATGCGAATAAAGTAAATAGTGCGAGTAAAGTAAACAGGTGATAGCAATATGATGGAAATAGGACCGGGGTCCATAGTTCACTAGTGGTGTCTCTCCATAAGATAAATAACACATGCTGGGTAAACAAATTACAGTTGGGCAATTGATAGAATAAAGATAAACGTGATATGTCAAGAAGATCACTATGACATTTACTCTGGGCATTACAATAAAATACATAGACCGCCATCCAACTGCATCTATGACTAATAATCCACTTGTGGCAAATCAATCTGAGAACTCCACAAGTATTAAGTTGCGAACAACAGATAATTGCATTAAGCAAAGTGTGTAATGTAAACAAAGCATATGCCCTTGAGCATATGAATGTTGTTTTCTCCCTAGTAGCAACAGCACATCTACAACCTTAGAGGTTTCTATCACTCCCCCAGGTTAAATAGAGGCATGAACCCACTATCGAGCATAAATACCCCCTCTTGGAGTCACTAGCAACTACTCGGCCAAGATAGCTACTAACAACGGAGAGCATGCAAGATCATAAACAACATAGAGATAACAAAAGATAATATTCAGTACAACAACTTAATTATAAACACCAATATTCATCGGATCCCAACAAACCAAACATGTAGAATTACATAACGGTGATCTCAATCATGTAGGGCAGCTCATGAGATCTAAACATGAAGCACATGGTGGAGAAGACAACCATCTAGCTACTGCTATGGACCCATAGTCCAAGGTAGACTACTCACTCATCACTCCGGAGGCAAGCATGGCGATGAAGAAGACCTCTGGTGGCAATTTCCCTCTTCGGCAGGGTGCCGGGAAGAGCTTCTGGACCCTCCCGATCTTTGGGTCGACGGCGGTGGCGGATCGCGATGTGTTCTGGAAATGTGATCGGGTACTTAGGTTTTTTCCGTCGGGGGGTCTTTATATGCAAAGGGGCATCGTCAGAGGTGGCCCAAGGCACCCTCACACATAGGGGGCGTGGCCAGGGGCTGGGCCGCGCCGCCCTGGTGTGTGGGGACCTCGTGGCCCCCCTCCAACTTCTCTTCGGATCTCTGGAAGCTTCCGGGAAAAATAAGACTTGAGGAACTTGTTTCATCCAATTCTGAGAATATTTCCTGTGTAGCACTTCTGAAACACAAAAACAGTTGAAAACAGGGAACTTGCACAGTGGCGACTTGTTAATAGGTTAGTTTCGGAAAATCCATAAAAGTGCCACGAAGTGTAACGAAACATTAGGCAAATGGTGTAAAAACAAGCATGGAGCATAAAAAATTATAGATACGTTGGAGACGTATCAAGCATCCCCAAGCTTAACTCCTGCTCATCCTCGAGTAGGTAAGTGATAACAAAGAATAATTTTTGAGGTGACATGCACCTACACAATCTTGATCATATATGTAAGCATTTGTGAGCTGGGATCATAAGAACTTAAAACATGGGCATGAAAGATATAATCTTGACAATAAAAACTTAGCAACCATGTTATAACATGAAAATGAACACAAACAAAAGATCATGAATATGAAACAATGAAACTCAAACATGTGTTCAAATCATAAGGAAAAACATACAAATGGTTTTCAGCTTGTCCTTCATGGAGAGCAAAACATAAATGCATAGGACACCTTCAAGTTTAAGAGGGCGACTAGATACAAATAATTTGAGAACAAGTGAAATCAACAATATGAATCAATCAATGAAAACTTTGGGACAATGCACATTATACTAAGAATGACAACTATGCTCGCTTAAAGGTGCGTAAAAATAGAAGGTGGTGACTCAACATAAAAGTAAAAGAAAGGCCCTTCGCGGAGGGAAGCAGTGATTGCAAGTTTTATAACCTTCAAAAATTATGGTACTTACCGGCTTTGAGCTCTCATTGCCCCCATCATAAGCATCTTGAATGGTTAAAGTTAATGCGAGAACAATTATGATGCATATGCTTGACAAATCATAAGTCGAAAACCTCGTGTCCCGTGAATACGAGTACCCAAACCTCATTCTACTCAACTTAGAGTCCCAAGCAAGGCTCTTGTCATTGTAAGTATATATGTATCATCGAGAACCGCCAACAGGGTACCTCCGTGCCCGATGACATGGAACAAGCCCACATCAAAATGACAGGACAAGCAGACAATGAACACCTTGACATCTCTTTTATTTGCCATTGTTTAGCTTTTTATTGTGAGATGCATCGTCGAATGTCCACCATGGGTATGCTGCAAATTTCCACCATGAATTATGCATGGCTTAGATTGGCGGCCCAGGTGTTTCCCTAACACATAAACAAACTCCATGATCCCCACAAGATTCCCAATTTATTTCACACCGCGGGCATCCATAAAAAAAGATCACGATATCAACTCAAATAAGAAGTGCAATGTTGAAAGCTTGCCCCATGACAACATGGTTGGGCTAGTATCCAACTTACAACTTGCAAGCATAACAACTCAACATAAGAGACCACAATGTCAAATTTTTAAGAACATGAAAAAGTAAAGTGTGCCTTCCGGTTCGTGAGAGCTTTACTGACCAATTTTCGCATAACACGGGTAAGAGTTTAATTTGAAGAGTAAATAAAAGCAAGTCAAATTTACTTGGAATAGCAAATTACTAGTAGGTATGTATGGTGGATACTTTGGAAAACTTGGTTTTTAGGAGTTGGATGCACGAGTAGAGCTCATACTCAGTACAAGGCGAGGGCTAGCAAAAGACTGGGAGCGACCAACTAAAAGAGCAATAATGGCCATAATCATGCAAAGCGATAAAGCGACATTAAAAGAAGCATAAGATGGCATCAAAAGTCAAAAACTAAATGATCATAAAGGCTATTGGTGACTTTGTAAGACTCTAACATGTGTGAGCATGCGCCAAGTCAACCCAAATAAAGCATCAAGGAGAAAACCAAAATAATGCTTCCAAACAATAAAAACAACGCATGATTTTTTCAAAGACTCATTAAGCAATCTCAGTTATTTGAGACAAGTCATGCTACAGCAAAAATCACTAAGCGTACTATCAAAAAGATATCAAGCATGACATGCAAAAGCCTAAGCCACGGTCTACACAAGCTCCTTCTTGTACCACTTTTTTGCATAAAGCTTTTTCTCTTTTCCAACACCATTTGAAATTTTTTTAAGACACCTCTTTTGATGAAAACCAATAAAGATCAGAGGCAAAAATACACCTTGATGAAAAGATATGACAAGGTATGAATGCAAATCAAGGCGAAAACGAAAACCAAAAGCAGTAGCATAAAAAGAAGAACACTCGGTTTTTGATAAGAATGAAAACTAGAGCGTTCTTGGAAAATGAAAAGCAAGGTAACTTCTCGAAAGGAAATTTGTTGGGGTCCAACCATTTATTGCAGCAAACAAAACAAAACTAACTAAGAAAACTAAAACAACTGACGCTCCAAGAAAAACACATAGTGCATGAAGCAATAAAAATATAGTGTTTTGAAAGATGACCTGATTTTTGCCGATGAAGAAGGGGTGCCTCGGGGGCATCCCCAAGCTTTGATGCTTGTACTTCTTGGATATTTCTTGGGGTGATGCATGGGCATCCCCAAGCTTGAGTTTTTGTCCATTCTTCAAATCATCTCATCATTCTCCAATCCCTACACTTGAAAACTTCCTTCATACAAAACTAAACACAAATCTATTAGCAACATTAGTGCAAGCATAACATATAATCAACCTCTTTTTGCTTCAGGTTTCAACCCAAAACCACCACATATAAAGTATATAATACTGTAGCAACTTCCCCAAAAGTTCCGTGATCAAAAGAACTCAAAAGAAAGCGATAAAGCGGCAAAAATGAATAGTGGCAGAAATCTGTCAAAACAGAACAGCTGACAAAGGTCTAATTTTTGAGGGGTTTTCTGTTGCTCAAATCAAAAAGTGCTCAACTAACGAAAGTTTGGATATAACCTGGGCATATGCACAAGAAATTTGAGGTCCAAAATATATACAGATAATTTATACGAATTTTTACGGTGCAGCACCGAAAACAGTTTCAGGACAGCAACATCCCCAAATCTTTACCTCACTCAAATTAGAGGCTTCTCTTGGCACAACAATGAAATAAACATGATAAGGAGAGGTAATTAAAGTAGTAATGACTTCCAAGACTCAAATAAAAGAAAAAGTACTGAAAATAAAATATTGGGTTATCTCCCAAGAGTGCTTTTCTTTAACGCCTTTGAGCTAGGCGCAGAAAATTGCGAATCAAGTAACATCAAGTGATGAAGCATCAAGCTCATAGTTTTCTCTAAGAATAGAGTCAAAAAGTAATTTCTTCCTTTTCCTAGGGAAGTGTTCCATACCTTTCTTGAGTGGGAATTGATATTTGATGGTGCCTTCTCTCATATCAATAATGGCACCTACAGTTCTAAGAAAAGGTCTTCCCAAAATAATAGGACATGAAGCATGGCATTCAACGTCCATAACGAGAAAATCAACGGGAACAAGGTTATTGTTAACCACAATAAGAACATCATTAATCCTTCCCAAAGGTTTCTTCTTAGCAACATCAGCAATAGGAACATCATAATAACATTTTTCAAGCGGTGTTAAATCAAGCATGTCATAAATTTTTCTAGGCATAATAGAAATACTAGCACCTAGATCACATAAAGCATGGCAATCGAAACCATTAACATGCATATCAATGATGGGTTCCCAACCATCTTCTAACTTCTTGGGAACAGAAGCTTTTTGCTGCAACTTTTCATCCCTAATTTTCATGAGAGCATTGGTAATATGCTTAGTAAAAGCAATATTTAAAGAACTAGCATTGAGAGTCAAAGCAAGCTTTTGCAAGAACAAAATAAATTCAGATATATTGCAGCCATCAACATCAAAATCATTAAAAGAAGTAGAGCTATCATCTCCTACACTCCGAAAAATTTCAGCACTCTTTTGAGAAAAAGTTTTGGCGATTTTAGGCTTTTTAACACAAGGAGTGGGAGTTTTCTCTACACCAATCAAAGTAAGAGGATTGCTAGCATTAGGAGCAACATCATTAGAGGTAGTAATAGTACAAACTTTTATATTCCTAGCAATCTCATCCTCTCTTTCCCATCTAGCATGCAATTCTGCTAACAATCTAAGATTTTCATCTATTCCAACTTGAATAGCATTAGCAGTAGCAAAAACATTGTTCTCTTTCACATCATTAGGCAACACTTTTAATTTCAGAAGTTCAACATCATGAGCAAGGCTATCAACTTTAGAAGCAAGAATATCAATTTTGCCTAACTTTTCCTCAACAGACTTGTTAAAAGCAGTTTGTTTTACCATGAAGTCTTTGAGCATGACTTCAAGTTCAGAGGGCACGGCCCTAGAGTTGTTGGAGGAATTACCATAAGAATTACCATAACCATTACCATTAGTAGAAGAATATGGCCTATAATTGTTACTAGCAAAATTATTCCTATAAGCATTGTTGTTAAAATTATTGTTTCTAATGAAATTCACATCAACATGCTCTTCTTGAGCAACCAAAGAGGCTAAAGGAACATTATTAGGATCAACATGAGTCCTATCATTAGCAAGCATAGACATAATGGTATCAATCTTATCACTCAAGGAAGAGGTTTCCTCAACATAATTTACCTTCTTACCTTGTGGAGCTCTCTCGGTGTGCCATTCGGAATAATTTACCATCATATTGTCAAGTAGCTTTGTTGCGGCACCCAAGGTAAGGGACATAAAAGTGCCTCCAGCAGCTGAATCAAGTAGGTTCCTTGAAGAAAAATTTAGTCCTGCATAAAAAGTTTGAACAATCATCCAAGTAGTCAGTCCATGAGTGGGGCAATTCTTTATCATAGATTTCATTCTTTCCCACGCTTGAGCAACATGTTCATTATCAAATTGACTAAACTTCATAATATTGCTACGCAGAGATATAATCTCAGCAGGAGGATAGTATCTACCAATAAAAGCATCCTTACACTTAGCCCATGAATCAATACTATTCTTAGTCAAAGATAGCAACCAATCTTTAGCTTTTCCTCTCAAAGAAAAAGGAAACAACTTGAGCTTAATAATATCACTTTCTACATCCTTATATTTCTGCATCTCACATAGCTCAACAAAATTGTTGAGATGATTTGCATCATCTTCAGTACTAGCACCAGAAAATTGCTCTTTCATAACAAGGTTCAATAAAGCAGGCTTAATTTCATAAAAGTTTGCAGCAGGAGCAGGTGGCGCAATAGGAGTGCAGATAAAATCACTATTGTTCATGCTAGTAAAGTCACACAACTTGGTATTTTCAGGAGTAGCCATTTCAGCAAAACTAAAAGTAGACAAGTAAAACAACTATCAAGGATTCTAATTTTTTTGGGATTTTGATATAAAACGATGCAAGTAAAATAAATAAAGTAAAGCAAAACTAAAAACAAAGTAAAGGATGTGTGTGCGAAAAACTCCCCTCGCAGAAGTCTTCTACTTCCTCCCCGGCAACGGCGCCAGAAAAAGAGCTTGATGCGTGGTTGATGACCAGCCCGTTGGGAACCCCAAGAGGAAGGTATGATGAATATAGCAGCAAGATTTTCTCTCAGTAAGAAACCAAGGTTTGTCGATCAGGAGAGGAGAGACAAACGACTGAAGGTAATGCGGATTGGCTTAGCGACAGGTTCGGACAATATATATATATGGCGCCTCGTTCAAGCTTTGCTTTGCTAGCAGCAACGTGGAACCTGCACACAACACAACCAAATACTTTGTTCCCAACTTGCGATGAGGTTGTCAATCTCACCGGTTTGCTTGAAACAAAGGGTATGAGCGTATCGAGTGGAAAGCAGTGAAAGTATGCGAGTAAAGTAAACAGTGCGAGTAAAATAAACAGGTGATAGCAATATGATGGAAATAGGACCGGGATCCATGATACTCCAAGTTGATGTGGAAGATCAGAAGTCCTTATGCGTGGTGAATGACCAGCCCGTTGGGAACCCCAAGAGGAAGGTATGATGAGTATAGCAGCTTGTTTTCCCTCAGTTAAGAAACCAAGGTTTATCGTTCAGGAGAAAATCAGACAATGACGATTGAAGGTGATGTTTGCTAGTTTGCGACAGCTTCGGACAATTTATATATGGCGCCTCGTCCAAGCTTTGCTTGCTAGCTGCAACACGGAACCTGCACACACACACAACCAAGTACTTTGTTCCCAACTTGCGATGAGGTTGTCAATCTCACCGGTTTGCTTGAAACAAAGTTTATGAGCGTATCGAGTGGAAAACAGTAGAGTATGCAAGTAAAGTAAATAGTGCAAGTAAGGTAAACATGTGATAGCAATATGATGGAAATAGGACCGGGGTCCACAGTTCACTAGTGGTGTCTCTCCATAAGATAAATAACACATGCTGGGTAAACAAATTACAGTTGGGCAATTGATAGAATAAAGATAAACGTGATATGTCAAGAAGATCACTATGAGATTTACTCTGGGCATTACAACAAAATACATAGACCGCCATCCAACTGCATCTATGACTAATAAGCCACTCCCGGGGATATCAATCCGAACACCCCATGAGTATTAAGTTGCGAACAACAGATAATTGCATTAAGCAAAGTGTGTAATGTAAACAAAGCATATGCCCTTGAGCATCTGAATGTTGTTTTCTCCCTAGTAGCAATAGCACATCTACAACCTTAGAGGTTTCTATCACTCCCCCAGGTTAAATAGAGGCATGAACCCACTATCGAGCATAAATACCCCCTCTTGGAGTCACTAGCAACTACTCGGCCAAGATAGCTACTAACAACGGACAGCATGCAAGATCATAAACAACATAGAGATAACAAAAGATAATATTCAATACAGCAACTCAATCATAAACACCAATATTCATCGGATCCCAACAAACCAAACATGTAGAATTACATAACGGTGATCTCAATCATGTAGGGCAGCTCATGAGATCTAAACATGAAGCACATGGTGGAGAAGACAACCATCTAGCTACTGCTATGGACCCATAGTCCAAGGTAGACTACTCACTCATCGCTCCGGAGGCAAGCATGGCGATGAAGAAGACCTCCGGTGGCGATTCCCCTCTCCGACAGGGTGCCGGGAAGAGCTTCTGGACCCTCCCGATCTTTGGGTCGACGGCGGCGGCGGATCGCGATGTGTTCTGGAAAAGTGATTGGGTACTTAGGTTTTTTTCCGTCGGGGGGTCTTTATAGGCGAAGGGGCGATGTCAGAGGAGGACCCAGGTGGCCTCACGCTATGGTGGCGCGGGCTAGGGGCTGGCCGCGCCACCTATGCATGTGGGCCCCTGGTGGCCCCTCTCCTTCTCTCGTTCGGATCTCTGGAAGCTTCCGGGTAAAATAAGACTTCAGAAACTTGTTTCGTCCAATTCCGAGAATATTTCCTGTGTATCACTTCTAAAACACAAAAACGGCAGAAAACAGGGAACTGGCACTGTGGCAACTCGTTAATAGGTTAGTTCCGGAAAATGCATAAAAGTGCCACGAAGTGTAACAAAACAATAGGCAAATGGTGTAAAAACAAGCATGGAGCATCAAAAATTATAGATACGTTGGAGACGTATCAAGCATCCCCAAGCTTAACTCCTGCTCGTCCTCGAGTAGGTAAGTGATAACAAAAGAATAATTTTTGAGGTGACATGTACCTACACAATCTTGATCATATATGTAAGCATTTGTGAGCTGGGATCATAAGAACTTAAAACATGGGCATGAAGATATAATCTTGACAATAAGAAACTTAGCAACCATGTTGTAAACATGAAAATGAACACAAACAAAAGATCTTGAAAATGAAACAATGAAAGTCAAATGTGTGTTCAAATCATAAGGAAAAACATACAAATGGTTTTCAGCTTGTCCTTCAAAGAGAGCAAAACATAAATGCATAGATAGCCTTCAAGTTTAAGAGGGCGACTAGATACAAATAATTTAAGAACAACTGAAACCAACAATATGAATCAATCAATGAACTTTGGGACAATGCATATCACACTAAGAATGACAACTATGCTCTCTTAATGGTGCATAAAGAAAGAAGGTGGTGACTCAACTATGCTCTCTTAATGGTACTTACCGGCTTTGAGCTCTCATTGCCCCATCATAAGCATCTTGAATGGTTAAAGTTAATGCGAGAACAATTATGATGCATATGCTTGACAAATCATAAGTTGAAAACCTCGTGTCCCGTGAATACGAGTACCCAAACCTCATGCTACTTTACTTAGAGTCCTAAGCAAGGGTCTTATCATTGTAAGTATATGCATATCATTGAGAACAGCCAATGGGGTACATCTGTGCCCGATGACATGGAACAAGCCCACACCAAAATGATAGGACAAGCAGACAATGAACACCTCGACATCTCTTTTATTTGCCTTTTGTTTAGCTTTTTATTGTGAGATGCGTCATCTTATGTTCACCATGGGTATGCTGCAAATTTCCACCATGAATTATGCATGGCTTAGATTGGCGGCCCGGCGTTTCCTAAACACATATACAAACTCCATGATCCCCACAAGATTCCCAATTCATTTCACACCGCGGGCATCCATAAACAAAAGATCACGATATCAACTCAATTAAGAAGTGCAATGTTGAAAGCTTGCCCATGATAGCATGGCTGGGCTAGAATCCAACTTACAACTTGCAAGCATAACAACTCAACATAAGAGACCACAATGTCAAATTTTTAAGAACAGGAAAAGTAAAGTGTGCCTTCCGGTTCGTGAGAGCTTTACTGACCGAATTTCGCATAACACTGGTAAGAGCTTAATTTGAAGAGAAAATAAAAGCAAGTCAAATTTACTTGGAATAGCAAATTGCTAGTAGGTATGTATGGTGGACACTTTGGAAAACTTTGGTTTTTATGTGTTGGATGCACGAGTAGAGCTCATACTCAGTACAAGGCGAGGGCTAGCAAAAGACTGGGAGCGGCCAACTAAGAGAGCAATAATGGCCATAATCATGCAAAGCGACAAAGCGACATTAAAAGAAGCATAAGATGACATCAAAAGTCAAAAACTAAATGATCATGAAGGCTATTGGCGACTTTGTAAGAGTCTAACATGTGTGAGCATGCGCCAAGTCAACCCAAATAAAGCATCAAGGAGAAAACCAAAATAATGCTTCCATACAAATAAAAACAACGCATGATTTTTTCAAAGGCTCATTAGGCAATCTCAGTTATTTGAGACAAGTCATGCTACAGCAAAACCACTAAGCATACTATCAAAAATACATCAAGCATGACATGAAAAAGCCTAAGCCGCAGTCTACACAAGCTCCTTCTTGTACCACTATTTTGCACAAAGCTTTTTCTCTTTTCGAACACCATTTGAAATTTTTATAAACACCTCTTTTGATGAAAACCAATAAATATCAGAGGCAAAAATACACCTTGATGAAAAGATATGACAAGGTCTGAACACAAATCAAGGCGAAAATGAAAACCAAAAGCAGTAGCAGAAAAAGAAGAACACTCGGTGAACGATAAGAGTGAAAACTAGAGCGTTCTTTGCAAATGAAAACGAGTACATCTCCTCCAAAGGAAATTTGTTGGGGTCCAACCATTTATTGCAGCAAACAAACTAAACCAACTAAGAAAACTAAAACAACTGACGCTCCAAGAAAAACACATAGTGCATGAAGCAATAAAAATATAGTGTCTTGAAAGGTGACCTGATTTTTTCCGATGAAGAAGGGGTGCCTCGGGGGCATCCCCAAGCTTTGATGCTTGTACTTCTTGGATATTTCTTGGGGTGATGCATGGGCATCCCCAAGCTTGAGCTTTTGTCCATTCTTCAACTCATCTCATCATTCTCCAATCCCTACACTTGAAAACTTCCTTCATACAAAACTAAACACAAATCTATTAGCAACATTAGTGTAGGCATAACATATAATCAACCTCTTTTTGCTTCAGGTTTCAACCCAAAACCACCACATATATCGCAAATACTACTGTATCAACCTCCCCAAAAGTTCCATGATCAAAAGAACTCAAAAGAAAGCGATAAAGTGGCAAACACAAATATTGGCAGAAATCTGTCAAAACTGAACAGCTGACAAAGGTCGAATTTTTTAGGGATTTTCTATTGCTCAAATCAAAAAGTGTTCAACCAACAAAAGTTTGGATATAACCTGGGGCATATGCACAAGAAATCACAGGTCCAAAAGATATACAGAGAATTTATACGAATTTTTATGGTGCAGCACCAAAAACAGTTTCAGGACAGCAACATCCCTAAATCTTTACCTCGCCGAATAAGAGGCTTCTCTTGGCACAAAAACAAAATAAACAAGATAAGGAGCGGTCATTACAGTAGTAATGACTTTCAAGACTTAAATAAAAGAAAAATTACTGAAAAGAAACATTGGGTTATCTCCCAAGAGTGCTTTTCTTTAACGCCTTTGAGCTAGGCGCAGAAAATTGCGAATCAAGTATTTTCAGAAGAAGCATTAAGATCAACTGCAGAGGTCTTGTCAATAAGGCATTGTATTTCATCCACATAAGTTTTTGAAGACCCTTTGTGATCATGCTTTGGTACACTATTTTCATCAAAAAGTTTTCAGGATAGATCCAGTCAAAATTATTTTCGAAAGCTTCACACAATCCCAAAAGCTTGCAAGGTATAGGTATTTCGGCCCCTTCATCGTTTGTACTAATAACCTTTATAGGTGAACCGAGTTTATTAAAACATTTAAGAACTTTCCTAGCTTCAATAACGACATCCTTAAATTCTAAGCGCAAAGTTTCCAAGATAAAAGCTTTCTTTTCGGGATCCTCAATTTCGTGAAGCTTAAGGAACATGTATTGCATAAAAGGATTAAGACTAGCAAACCTAGCTTCCAACATGTGAACTAAATGAGCAGAAGCAACTTCATAACTAGGAGCTAACTCAACCAAAGATTTTTCCTCAACTTCCTTATGCATACTAATGTGATTAAAGAACTCCTCAATGTTACTTTTGCCAATAATCGAACCACTACCTACTGAGAGGTCCTCCAGAACGTACTTAGGGATCAACATGATGAACTAAAGTAAAGAAATAACAACTACCAAGGATTCTAATTTTTTTGGGTTTTTGATATAAAGCAATGCAGGTAAAATAAATAAAGTAAAGCAAAACAATAAAACAAAGTAAAGGATGTGCGTGCGAAAACTCCCCTCGCAGAGGTCTTCCACTTTTCCCCGGCAACGGCGCCAGAAAAGAGGCTGATACTCCAAGTTGATGTAGAAGATCAGAGGTCCTTGTGCGTGGTGAATGACCAGCCCGTTGGGAACCCCAACAGGAAGGTATGATGAGTATAGCAGCTTGTTTTTCCTCAGTTAAGAAACCAAGGTTTATCGTTCAGGAGAAAAGCAGACAATGACGATTGAAGGTGATGTTTGCTAGTTTGCGACAGCTTCGGACAATTTATATATGGCGCCTCGTCCAAGCTTTGCTTGCTAGCTACAACGCGGAACCTGCACACACACAACCAAGTACTTTGTTCCCAACTTGCGATGAGGTTGTCAATCTCACCGGTTTGCTTGAAACAAAGTTTATGAGCGTATCGAGTGGAAAATAGTAGAGTATGCGAGTAAAGTAAACAGTGCGAGTAAGGTAAACAGGTGATAGCAATATGATGGAAATAGGACCGGGGTCCACAGTTCACTAGTGGTGTCTCTCCATAAGATAAATAACACATGCTGGGTATACAAATTACAGTTGGGCAATTGATAGAATAAAGATAAACGTGATATGTCAAGAAGATCACTATGAGATTTACTCTAGGCATTACAACAAACTACATAGACCGCCATCCAACTACATCTATGACTAATAATCCACTCCCGGGGATATCAATCTGAACACCCCATGAGTATTAAGTAGTGAACAACAGATAATTGCATTAAGCAAAGTGTGTAATTTAAACAAAGCATATGCCCTTGAGCATATGAATGTTGTTTTCTCCCTAGTAGCAACAGCACATCTACAACCTTAGAGGTTTCTGTCACTCCCCCAGCTTAAATAGAGGCATGAACCCACTATCGAGCATAAATACCCCCTCTTGGAGTCACTAGCAACTACTCGGCCAAGATAGCTACTAACAACGGAGAGCATGCAAGATCATAAACAACATAGAGATAACAAAAGATAATATTCAGTACAACAACTCAATCATAAACACCAATTTTCATCGGATCCCAACAAACCAAACATGTAGAATTACATAACGGTGATCTCAATCATGTAGGGCAGATCATGAGATCTAAACATGAAGCACATGGTGGAGAAGACAACCATCTTGCTACTGCTATGGACCCATAGTCCAAGGTAGACTACTCACTCATCGCTCTGGAGGCAAGCATGGCGATGAAGAAGACATTCGGTGGCGATTCCCCTCTCCGGCAGGGTGCCGGGAAGAGCTTCTGGACCCTCCCAATCTTCGGGTCGACGGCGGCGGCGGATCGCGATGTGTTCTGGAAAAGTGATCGGTGTCGTGGGGATGACTTAGGGGGCGCATCACGGGCCAGGCAGTATGCCGGCTGGCGTCCCAGGAGTTGCCACGACTTCAGCACGAGAGGACCGGCTCCGCCCGAAGGGCCGGCTGCGCCAGCGGCCGGCTGGCGACTCCACCGAGGAGAACTGGAGCCGGGAGATGAGGACAAGGCCTCTCAACGGTTGTCTAGCCAAAAGTAGGGTGGCCCCGACAAGAGCAGGAGGGGCGCAGGACGGGAGTGACGAGCGCCACGACCACGTCCAGCCAATGAGCGATCGAAGACCCTTCCCCATGATAGGATCCGAGGCAAAAGAGAAGGGATATGCCCTCTAGATGCCGGTCCAGGGAAAAGGCACTTTATAAAGTGCCTTTGCCAGAGTAGGGCCAGAGGATGACGCCAAGGACATCGCCGCCGAGGAGCCGGCAGCCGGCCGAACCGCTACCTAAACCTGTAACCAGACCCCCATCTATATAAGGGGGCCTGGACCCTTAGCATAGGGGATGGGATCTTCTTCTTCCTCCTCTAGCTGAACAGCTCAAGGAGCACTGTAATCGTTACAACCCAATCAATACTAAGCAGGCAGGAAGTAGGGGTTTACCTCCAACCGGGAGGGCCCTGAACCTGGGTAAACCGAGGTGTCTCTGTTGGCACAATCCCGAGCCGGACCCATCGTCACCAACGTCGAGCCCCTCCGATAAGCCTCCCCATGGCTACTGTCTCTAAATTCCCACGACAGTTGGCGCCCACCGTGGGGCAAAGCGCGGTGGCGAGCGGAGTCAAGTTCCGGCCGGGACCCTCCGGTGAGAAGGTCGCCTTCGGCCTCGTCTGGAGGTTCGGCACCTTCGACTGCGTCGACGACAACTTGGCCCACTTCAAGAACGGCTTCGGCAACAGCGGCTCCTTCCTCGACGTCGGCAGCCACCGCTTCTACGTCGCCAAGCCCTTTCCGGAGGAGGTCACCGACATCTTCGACTCCCTCTGCGACGGAGGCTCGAGCTGTGGTGAAAGCAGCAATCTTGGCACCATGGTCGAGGTGATGGTCCAGGGAGAGGATGAGGGCGGCAAATTGCCGCGCCCCGAGCGCCCGTCGCTCGAGCGCCCACCTCCTCAGGAGCAAGATGCTCCACTCCCAGAGCGGGACGCCCCGGACGTCTCCGTGGCGGACCTGCGCGTTCCCCTCGACCGCGTCATCGATCCCGCCTGGGTCGCCAAGGCCCTGGAGCGGACGCGTCTCGTCCTCCTTGGCAAGGTGGCTGAGGATGAGGCTAACTGGCGCCGCGAGAGCACCACGCTCGACGAGTTCTATGACGTGCATGGAGACGCACCGCCCGAGCTCGCCCGTGACCTGCGCCGAGGCTTCGCCACCATCGTCCCCGGCCAGATCCAGCGGTCGCCATTGGCAAGCCGAGGCCGCGGAGGGCGTGGACAGGGCAGCCGTGCTCCGAGCGGCAGCGCCCAAGGCCGCCGCGCCCAGCAAGGCGGCGGAGCAAGTAGGCCACGCTTGATCGCGGGGTTAGCGCCAGGGTCGGAGTCCCAGGCTCGCCCATCGGCGATGCACATCCACCTGTGGCTCGACCACATCAAGACGTCCTCTAGGGGATCTGCTAGCTCAAAGCGAGCGGCTTCAGACCAAGTAGGCCCGGGGGCTGCAGGCAGTGGTCATGGGCGCAAAGAGGGCAAGTACACCCTCGATGCTGCGCTTGATCAGCTGTGTAAATTTCACACCTTCCTGGGCAGGGAAGCGACCCACTCCACTCCACGCGCTCGGTAGATCCCTGGTACGTCGCAAGCGCAACCAGCTGGAGGTCAGGAGGACCAACAGCGCGACCCAGCTGGAGGCGAGCCGGATCAAGATGATGACTTCCCGACGGATGTGGAGCAGTATCACATCTTCACTACCCCCGGCAAGGACAAAAGGAACGACCTTTGGCATGAGGCAGAGGTGAACGCTGTGATGCCCGCAGAACCCCAGTTCATGCATTGGTCCAAGGCGGCCATTACCTGGGGGCGTGAGGACCATCCAAAGCTGATGCCCAGCCCTGGAGAGTACGCTCTGGTTGTGGATCCTGTTGTGTGTTCCGATACGCACATGTGTCGATTCTCCCGCGTGCTCATCGACGGCGGTAGCAGCATTAACCTTCTTTACCGAAGCTCCCTGGAGAAGCTGGGCATCCCGCTTGCTCAGCTGAAACCTAGCCGGCTCACCTTCCATGGCGTCGTGCCTGGGCATTCTTGCACCCCTTTGGGCAAGGTGCAGCTAGAGGTTCTCTTCGGAAAGAAGGGGAATAGCCGCCGCGAGCCCATCTGGTTCGAGGTGGTGGACATCAGCAGTCCCTACCACGCGCTGCTAGGCCGTCCGGCCCTGGCTAAGTTCATGGCTGTCCCGCATTACGCTTATCTGAAGATGAAGCTCCCAGGGCCCAGAGGTGTGATCACAGTCTCGGGAAACTTCAAGAAGTCCCTGGCCTGCGCAAAGGAGAGCTCGCAGCTGGCAGAGGCGCTGGTCGTCGCCGAGGAGAAGAGGCAGCTTCTACATCGTGTGGAGCTGACCCAGCAAGACGTACCGGTTCGCCAGTCGCCTGTGGAGGAATTCAAGCCAGCCAATGACACCAAGAAGATCCTGTTGGATGAGAGCGACCCCTCCAAGTACGTCATCATCGGCACTGGCTTGTCTGCCAAATAGGAAAGCGAGCTCACCAGCTTCCTCCGTGAGAATCGGGACATCTTTGCATGGTCTCCAAAGGACATGCCTGGTGTGCCGAGGGAGCTGGCTGAGCACGCACTTAACGTCCGGCCGGACGCCAAGCCGGTCAAGCAGCCGCTGCGGCGGTTTGCAGAAGAAAAGAGGAAAGCTATTGGTGAGGAGATTGCCCGGCTCCTTGTAGCCGGCTTTATCATGGAAGTGTTTTACCCTGACTGGCTTGCGAACCCAGTCTTGGTTCTGAAGAAGAATAACACTTGGTGAATGTGTATCGACTACACCAGCCTCAACAAGGCTTGCCCCAAAGATCCTTTCGCGCTGCCACGAATTGACCAGGTGATCGACTCCACAGCCGGCTGTGACCTGTTGTCTTTCCTGGACGCCTATTCAGGCTACCACCAGATCCCGCTCTTCCAGCCGGATCAGATCAAGACCTCCTTTATCACCCCATATGGAGCCTACTGCTACGTTACCATGCCGTTCGGCCTGAAGAACGCCGGAGCCACTTACCAGTGGACCATGCAGCGATGTCTGCAAGAGCAGATTGGGAGGAACGTACACGCCTATGTGGACGACGTGGTGGTGAAGACCAAGCAGAGTGGCACGCTCCTGGACGATCTCAAGGAGACCTTCACCAACCTGTGGCGCTATTGCATGAAGCTCAACCCTGAGAAGTGCACCTTTGGTGTGCCAGCTGGGCAGCTCCTAGGTTACATCGTTTCCCAGCAAGGGATCGAGGCTAACCTCTCGAAGATAAAAGCCATCGAGGCCCTAGAGAAGCCCACTCAGCTCATAGATGTGCAGAAGTTTGCTGGTTGTTTGGCCTCGCTTAGCTGGTTCGTCAGCCGGCTTGGGGAGAAGGCCATGCCGCTGTACCAGCTGATGAAGAAGACGGACCACTTCATTTGGTCCCAACGCGCTGACGACGCCTTCAACGACCTCAAGCGAGCCCTGTCTACCGCGCCAATATTGGCAGCGCTGGCACCGCGAGAGCCAATGCTGCTCTACATCGCAGCAACCCCACGCGTCATCAGCGTGGTGATCGTGGTGGAGCGCACCGAGGAAGGCAAAGAGCTGCCGGTCCAGCGCCCAGTGTACTACTTGAGTGAGGTGCTCACTCTCTCCAAGCAGAATTACCCGCACTACCAGAAGGTCGCGTACGGCGTGTACATGGCGGCCAAGAAGCTGAAGCACTACTTCGAGGAGCACCCAATCATGGTGGTAAGCACCACCCCGCTCTCGGAGATCATCGGGTGCAAGGATGCGTTGGGAAGAGTGGCCAAATGGGCGATCGAGCTCGCAGCTCATACCATTCAGTACAAGCCCAGGACGACGATCAAGTCACAGATCATAGCAGACTTCTTCGCTGACTGGGGAGAGCACCAGTACCTACCACCGGCTCCGGACTCCACCCACTGGCGCATGCACTTCGATGGCTCCAAGCTGCTCGGGGGCTTGGGAGCTGGCATCGTCCTCACCTCTCCCAAGGGAGAGAAGCTGCAGTACGTGCTGCAGATGCACTTCCGTGCGTCGAACAACGTCACTGAGTACGAAGCCCTGATACATGGGCTCAAGATGGCCAAGCAGATCGGCATCAGGAGGATCCTCTGTTTCGGAGACTCTGACCTAGTGACGCATCAGGTCTCGGGGGACTGGGACGCCAGGGACGCCAACATGGCCTCCTATCGCTTCTACGTGCAGCAGCTCAGTGGATTCTTCGAGGGCTGCGAGTTCCACCATGTCCCCAGAGCAAACAACGAAGAAGCAGATCGGCTGTCCAAGATCGGCTCCACCAAGCAGGATATCCCAGCTGGGGTATCCCTGGAGATCATCCACAAGCCATCTATCAAACCTTTGCCGAAATCCATATCCATCTACGTGCCTGGAGACCCAGCCCCGGCTCAGGTACCGCCACCGGACCCGGGGGCTGCTGTCTCGGGGCTAGAGGAGGCAGCCGGCCAGCCCAGCGCGGCCGGCTCAATGAAGGACAAGGGGACTGCCGGCTCCACGCCCGCTCCCCCAGCCGGACCATCAGATGAAGCCAGCACAACGACGGACCCGGGGGCTGCTGACCCTATGATCGCCAGTGTCTTCCACATACGGGAGATACCTTCCTGGGCGGAACCATTCTCCAACTACCTCATCACTGAGGACTTGCTGTACAAGCGCAGCATGTCAGGCATGTCAGGCATCTACCAGAAGTGCATCGAGCAGGAAGCTAGGCGAATTCAACGTCGAGCTGGGGCGTACACCATTATCAAGAGCAAGCTGTACAAGCGCAGCATGTCAGGCATCTACCAGAAGTGCATCGAGCAGGAAGAAGGGATGGAGCTGCTAAAAGAGGTACACCAAGGGGAGTGTGGACATCACGCATCTTCCAGAGCCTTGGTGGCCAAAGCCTTTCGACATGGCTTCTACTAGCCAACGGCCAAGCAGAATGCAGAGCAGCTGGTGAAGCAGTGCAACGGCTACCAGTGCTTCTCCAAGCACAGAAACACTCCAGCGGCAGCCCTCAAGACCATCCCGCTCACCTGGCCGTTCGCTGGAGTGTTTCTGTGCTTGGAGAAGCACCCGTGGGCTTGACGCATCTACTGGTTGCTGTGGACAAGTTCACCAAGTGGATCGAGGCCAAGCCAATCAAAACACTCGACGGTTCGTCCACGATCAAGTTCTTCAACGAGATCATCACAAGATATGGAGTTCCCCACAGCATCATCACCGACAACGGGACAAACTTTGCGAAGGGAGTCTTTGCGGATTACTGTGGTCAGAAAGGCATCCGGCTGGACTTAGCGTCAGTAGCACACCCTCAGTCAAATGGACAAGTGGAGAAGGCAAATGGGCTGATCCTAGCCGGCATCAAACCAAGACTGGTCGAGCCTCTCGAACGCTCAGCCGGCTGTTGGGTCGAAGAGCTACCCTCAGTGCTCTGGAGCCTGCGCACCACTCCAAATCGCTCTGTCGGCTTCACACCTTTCTTCCTAGTCTATGGAGCAGAGGCGGTGTTACCCACGGACATTGAGTTTGACGTGCCCAGAATTGTCCAGTACACGGAGAAGCAAGCAAAAGAAGCTCGCGCAGATGGCGTCGACCTCCTCGAGGAGGCACGAGAATAGGCTCTAGCTAGATCAGCGCTCTACCAGCAGCAGCTGTGATGATACCACAGCCGGAAAATTCGCCCGCTCGCGTTTCGTGAAGGAGATCTCGTACTCCGGCTGGTCCAAAGCACTAAAGGCATGCACAAGCTGTCTCCTCCCTGGCAGGGACCGTTCATTGTCAGCCAGGTGCTGGGCAATGGGGCATATTACCTCATCGATGCACAAGAGCCTAGAAAGAACAAGGCAGATAACTCTGACAAGGAGACCGAGCGTCCCTGGAATGTCAGTCTCCTAAGACCTTTCTTCTGCTAAGGCAAAAGCTTGTACCCCGAAAAACGTGTCAATAAATAAGGGAAAACGGAGCGGCTAGTTACCGCCGGCTCCGAGGAAAACACTTCGTGTATGTTTTGCTTCCTGCGTTATTCACTTGACCGGCAGCCGGCTCCAGGCACCGAGCCGCAGCCGGCAGCCCCGAAAAAGATCGATCTCTCGCCAGCCGGATGAGTACTACGTATGACGAAGGTCTCGAGCCCAACCTCCACTTTCCGGCTCCGCATACCCGGATGGATAGGAGCCGGCAGGCCACATACGAAGGAAAGCCGCAGAGCAGAACCGCAAACGGTAGAGAAAATCGCTCGACCAGGTGTTAAGGGCAGTGTCTGTTAACTAAGCGTTGGTTAGCACGAGTCGGGGGCCCAATAGACCGAAGTACTACTTCTCACTCCGCGGCTCGCTCCCACCCTAGGCCGGCATTTGGCTGCCGGCCCAAGGGAGACTAACCAGCACCAGGCTGCCGGTTGGGGGTAGAAGGGCCGAAGGGTGGGAAGATTAAGGAAAAAGTTGAGGGAACCGGGCAAAGGCAAAACCAGCGAATAGTTGATAGTCACAGTCCTCCGACGCTTGGGCCGAGAAGCCACGTCCAAGAGGTTCGAAGCTAGGGCTACCTCGCTTGGCGTTGGCATCATTCACGAAAAGTTAGTTTCGAGCTAGCTGTTAGTCCAGCTACCCCAAAATTCGGGGGCTAGGGGGAAAGGGAATTGGCCCTCAGAAGCAGGCCGGCTCCAGTACCTCGCCAGCTGTCCGGGCAGCTGGCGCTGCGACACGATTGGTGAACGAGCAGCGGAATTGAAACCTAACACTCGCAAAGCAACGGCTAGAGCCGGAAACTGGGAGACCTACTCCAATCGTGGGAAGGGAAGCGCGCCGGCTTCGACCTCACCCGAGCCGGTACAGGATTCAGTTTCCGTTCCGTCCGCGCTGGAGCCGGAGCTAACCCATTCTTCCTGGAGCCGGCCAGCAGAAGCGCCGTTCCATCCGCGCTGGAGCCGGAGCTAGTCCATCTGGAACCGGCCAGCAGAAGCACCTTTCCCTCCGCGCTGGAGCCGGAGGAGCCCGCCCGAAGCGTTTGCACAGGCCAGTGACCATCGCGGTCCCTACCTACGGATTCGCGTGACAGCGGATTCGCGTGGGAAGGATCATCGCATTGCAATGGTGTCAAGCAGAAGACATTTGCGCGATGGCAAAAGCACACAGTGAAGAAGGACATTCACGCAGCAAACGAAGAGGAACGAGTAAAGATTTGCAGGAAATGAAAGAGGTTCTTAATCATACGGCTGGCGGTTGCATAATAAGGGCCACGCTAAGGACCGAAGTAACAAAAGGACTTCCCCTTCCTACCCCTAGATTCCCGTTGACAATGCTACTGTCAAGGAAGGGGCTTCGAGGGCGCTCGCCGATCATGGCCAGGTTAAGTAGGCGCGGGCGCAGCCGGAGCCGTCAACGACGCGGACGCAGAGGACGGGCGACCCGGCGCGGTGGGTCGGGATGAGGGACCATCCCCGCTCTAGGCCGTAGTCGGTGAAGAA
Organism: Dactylis glomerata; assembly: GCA_007115705.1. Taxonomy (NCBI): domain Eukaryota; kingdom Viridiplantae; phylum Streptophyta; class Magnoliopsida; order Poales; family Poaceae; genus Dactylis; species Dactylis glomerata. Next base: position 8,332,899 of record QXEO01000247.1, on the reverse strand, counting down.
CCGCTCCCACCCCCCGGTGAGATAGCTCTTCCCCTCCTCGTCGTGGAGGACCTCGATGTCGTACAGCGGCTATCCGCCGCTGCCATCCTCGATCATGAAGCTTGATGGGGGGTTCTTCCCCATCGTGCCAAGGAAGCTGGCAGGGAGCGGAAGGCGTTCCCTACTCCCGGCCAGCAGGGGCACCATGGCGGTGGCGAACCCATGCTTCTGGACGTAGGAGAGCCGCTGCTTGGTCGGCGGGCGCGGCGGCGGCGCTCGCACCTTCTTCGCGGCCGCACTGGAGGAGCCGCCGACGTCCAGGCCGGCGAGGCCCGGAGGGGCGGCCCCGAACGCCATCGCGGCACCAACGAGGGCCACCGCCGCTTGCAGAGGCGTCCCGGTGAGGCCGGCGACAGAGGTCGCGGCCGCGGGAACCACGGCGCCGCCGGCGGCCGCAACCCCGGTCCCGCTAGGGGCCGCGGCAATGGCGAAGGAGCGGCCGATCCCGAGGGGCCAGGTGGCGGCCAAGGTGGCGGACGCAGCCGCAAGCGCGGCCAGGGTTTTCTTGTTGCGGCTGCCCCGTGGGCGGCCGCGCTTCTGAGGCATCGCTGGCGCCGCCGCCAGGCCGCCAAGCGGGCGATCACGCTCATGCCCGCCCGGCCCGTCGCCGGCTCCGGCCCCGGCTCCGCTGGCTGCCCCGAGTGACGACATCAAGACCAAACTGGAAGAAGCGGGGGCGACCGTTTGTGGGGAGCGAAGGAATGGAGGTGCTCGGGAGTGAAGAAAGCCCTCGAGAGCTCCAATATTTAAGGGCTGGCAGGGCACAAAAAGTCGAGCCGGTTTAATGCGATTTAATCGCACGCGTGGCGTTTCGATGGGACGCGACGCTGCCGCCAGCCCCACTTCGTTACGTGATGTCCGCCGAAATCATTGTGGTGGCCGAAGGGTCAAAACGATAAGACTGGTCACTGGCGCACTGCGCCGGCCGCCACGTGGAGGCAAGGCCCGAAGCGGCACAAGTTTCGAGGAAGCAGCCCGCCGGCTCGCGGCCGCCAGCCGGCTCGACCCTGAAGCAGCCAAGACGGCCTGAGGAACTCCGCAAGGCGTGACCCTGATGTTTGGAACGACCAAGCCGGACTAGAAATCCTGGGACTTCGACAAAAGCGAGCAAGACTTCGGCGAGAAGAAGAACCCGCCGAAGCCCCATGCTAGCCCATGAGACTTCGCCAGTTTCGGGGGCTAGTGTCGTGGGGATGACTTAGGGGGCGCATCACGGGCCAGGCAGTATGCCGGCTAGCGTCCCAGGAGTTCCCACGACTTCAGCACGAGAGGACCGGCTCCGCCCAAAGGGCCGGCTGCGCCAGCAGCCGGCTGGCGACTCCACCGAGGAGAACTGGAGCCGGGAGATGAGGACAAGGCCTCTCAACGGTTGTCTAGCCAAAAGTAGGGCGGCCCCGACAAGAGCGGGAGGGGCACATGACGGGAGTGACGAGCGCCACGACCACGTCCAGCCAATGAGCGATCGAAGACCCTTCCCCACGATAGGATCCGAGGCAAAAGAGAAGGGATATGCCCTCCAGATGCCGGTCCAGGGAAAAGGCACTTTATAAAGTGCCTTTGCCAGAGCAGGGCCAGAGGATGACGCCAAGGACATCGCCGCCGAGGAGCCGGCAGCCGGCCGAACCGCTACCTAAACCTGTAACCAGGCCCCCGTCTATATAAGGGGGCCTGGACCCTTAGCATAGGGGATGGGATCTTCTTCTTCCTCCTCTAGCCGAACAGCTCAAGGAGCACTGTAATCGTTACAACCCAATCAATACGAAGCAGGCAGGAAGTAGGGGTTTACCTCCAACCGGGAGGGCCCTGAACCTGGGTAAACCGAGGTGTCTCTGTTGGCACAATCCTGAGCCGGACCCATCGTCACCAACATCGAGCCCCTCCGATAAGCCTCCCCATGGCTACTGTCTCGAAATTCCCACGACAATCGGGTACTTAGGTTTTTTCCGTCGGGGGGTCTTTATAGGCGAAGGGGCGATGTCAGAGGAGGACCCAGGTGGCCTCACGCTATGGTGGCGCGGGGCAGGGGCTGGCCCGGCCACCTATGCGTGTGGGCCCCTGGTGGCCCCTCTCCTTCTCTCCTTCGGATCTCTGGAAGCTTTCGGGTAAAATAAGACTTCAGGAACTTGTTTCATCCAATTCCAAGAATATTTCCTGTGTATCACTTCTGAAACACAAAAATAGCAGAAAACAGGGAACTGGCACTATGGCAACCTGTTAATAGGTTAGTTTCGGAAAATGCATAAAAGTGCCACGAAGTGTAATGAAACAATAGGCAAATGGTGTAAAAACAAGCATAGAGCATCAAAAATTATAGATATGTTGGAGATGTATCAGTCCACAGTTCACTAGTGGTGTCTCTCCATAAGATAAATAACACATGCTGAGTAAACAAATTATAGTTGGGCAATTGATAGAATAAAGATAAACGTGATATGTCAAGAAGATCACTATGCGATTTACTCTGGGCATGACAACAAAATACATAGACCGCCATCCAACTGCATCTATGACTAATAATCCACTCCCGGGGATATCATCCGAACACCCCATGAGTATTAAGTTGCGAACAACAGATAATTGCATTAAGCAATGTGTGTAATGTAAACAAAGCATATGCCCTCGAGCATATGAATGTTGTTTTCTCCCTAGTAGCAACAGCACATCTACAACCTTAGAGGTTTCTGTCACTCCCCCAGTTTAAATAGAGGCATGAACCCACTATCAAGCATAAATACCCCCTCTTGGAGTCACTAGCAACTACTCGGCTAAGATAGCTACTAACAACGGAGAGCATGCAAGATCATAAACAACATAGAGATAACATTAGATATATTTCAGTACATCAACTCAATCATAACACCAATATTCATCGGATCCCAACAAACCAAACATGAAGAATTACATAACGGTGATCTCAATCATGTAAGGCAACTCATGAGATCTAAACATGAAGCACATGGTGGAGGAGACAACCATCTAGCTACTGCTATGGACCCATAGTCCAAGGTAGACTACTCACTCATCGCTCCGGAGGCAAGCATGGTGATACGTCTCCAACGTATCTATAATTTTTGCTGCTCCATGCTTGTTTTTACACCATTTGCCTATTGTTTCGTTACACTTAGTGGCACTTTTATGCATTTTCCGGAACTAACCTACTAACGAGTTGCCACAGTGCCAGTTTCCTGTTTTCTGCTATTTTTGTGTTTCAGAAGTGATACACAGGAAATATTCTCGGAATTGGACGAAACAAGTTCCCGAAGTCTTATTTTACCCGGAAGCTTCCAAAGATCCGATGGAGAGTAGGAGGGGGGCCACCAGGGCCCCACATGCAGGGGTGGCGCGGCCAGGCCCCTGGCCGCGCGGGCCCCGCGTGAGGGCGCCTGGCTCCTCCTCTGACATCGCCCCTTCGCCTATAAAGACCCCCCGACGGAAAAAAAACCTAAGTACCCGATCACTTTTCCAGAACACATCGCGATCTGCCGTCGCCGTCGACCCGAAGATCGGGAGGGTCCAGAAGCTCTTCCCGGCACCCTGCCGGAGAGGGGAATCGCCACCGGAGGTCTTCTTCATCGCCATGCTTGCCTCCGGAGCGATGAGTGAGTAGTCTACCTTGGACTATGGGTCCATAGCAGTAGCTAGATGGTTGTCTTCTCCACCATGTGCTTCATGTTTAGATCTTATGAGCTGCCCTACATGATTGAGATCACCGTTATGTAATTCTACATGTTTGGTTTGTTGGGATCCGATGAATATTGGTTTTTATGATTGAGTTGCTGTACTGAATATTATCTTATGTTATCTCTATGTTGTTTATGATCTAGCATGCTCTCTATTGTTAGTAGCTATCTTGGCCGAGTAGTTGCTAGTGACTCCAAGAGGGGGTATTTATGCTCGATAGTAGGTTCATGCCTCTATTTAACCTGGGGGAGTGACAGAAACCTCTAAGGTTGTAGATGTGCTATTGCTACTACGGAGAAAACAACATTCATATGCTCAAGGGCATATGCTTTGTTTACATTACACACTTTGCTTAATGCAATTATCTGTTGTTCGCAACTTAATACTCATGGGGTGTTCGGATTGATATCCCCGGGAGTGGATTATTAGTCATAGATGCAGTTGGATGGCGGTCTATGTATTTTGTTGTAATGCCCAGAGTAAATCTCATAGTGATCTTCTTGACATATCACGTTTATCTTTATTCTATCAATTGCCCAACTGTAATTCGTTTACCCAGCATGTGTTATTTATCTATGGAGAGACACCACTAGTGAACTATGGATCCCGGTCCTATTTCCATCATATTGCTATCACCTGTTTTCTTTACTCGCACTGTTTACTTTATTCGCATACTCTACTGTTTTCCACTCGATACACTCATAACCTTTGTTTCAAGCAAACCGGTGAGATTGACAACCTTATCGCAAGTTGGGAGCAAAGTACTTGGTTGTGTTGTGTGCAGGTTCCGCGTTGCTACTGGCCGAAGACGAGTCAACAAGTGCGCCCTTGTTGGAGTGTTATTAAGCCAGTCTGCATCACCTTCAGTCGTTGCTGTCTGCTTTTCTCCTGAACGATTTTAAACCTTGGTTTCTTAACTGAGGGAAAACTAGCTACTATACTCATCACACCTTCCTCTTGGGGTTCCCAACAGGCTGGTCATTCACCATGCATCAAGCTAATTTTCTGGCGCCGTTGCCGGGGAAATGTGGAAGACTTCTGCGAGGGGAGTTTTTCGCACACACATCCTTTACTTTGTTTTATTGTTTTGCTTTACTTTATTTATTTTACCTGCATTGTTTTATATCAAAAACCCAAAAAAATTAGAATCCTTGGTAGCTGTTATTTCTTTACTTTAGTTCATCATGTTGATCCCTAAGTATGTTCTGGAGGACCTCTCAGTAGGTAGTGGTTTGATTATTGGCAAAAGTAACATTGAGGAGTTCTTTAATCATATTAGTATGCATGAGGAAGTTGAGGAAAAGTCTTTGGTTGAGTTAGCTCCTAGTTATGAAGTTGCTTCTGCTCATTTAGTTCACATGTTAGAAGCTAGGTTTGCAAGTCTTAATCCTTTTATGCAATACATGTTCCTTAAGCTTCATGAAATTGAGGATCCCGAAAAGAAAGCTTTTATCTTGGAAACTTTGCGCATAGAATTTAGGGATGTTGCAATTGAGGCTAGGAAAGTTTTTAAGAAGTTTAACAAGCTTGGCTCGCCTGTTGAAATTGTTGGTACACCCAATGAAGAATCTAGATTGCCAATACTTTGTAAGCTTGTAGGAATTCATAATGCCTTGGTAGCTAATACTAGTTGGATTTGTCCTGAAAATCTTTTTGATGAAAATAGTGTACCAAAGCGTGGCTACAAGGGATACTCAAAACCTCAATTGGATAGTATTTATTCCTTTATCCCTATTGTGGATCCTGATCCCCCTTTCATTATTACTTGATTCGCAATTTTCTGCGCCTAGCTCAAAGGCGTTAAAGAAAAGCACTCTTGGGAGATAACCCAATGTTTTCTTTTCAGTACTTTTTCTTTTATTTGAGTCTTGGAAGTCATTACTACTGTAATGACCGCTCCTTATCTTGTTTATTTTGTTTTTGTGCCAAGAGAAGCCTCTAATTTGAGTGAGGTAAAGATTTGGGGATGTTGCTGTCCTGAAACTGTTTTCGATGCTGCACCGTAAAAATTCGTATAAATTCTCTGTTTATCTTTTGGACCTGCGATTTCTTTTGCATATGCCCCAGGTTATATCCAAACTTTTGTTAGTTGAACACTTTTTGATTTGAGCAACAGAAAACCCCTCAAAAATTCGACCTTTGTCAGCTGTTCAGTTTTGAAAGATTTCTGCCAATATTTGTGTTTGCCACTTTATCGCTTTCTTTTGAGTTCTTTTAATCACGGAACTTTTGGGGAGGTTGCTACAGTAGTATTTGCTATATATGTGGTGGTTTTGAGTTGAAACCTGAAGCAAAAAAGCAGATTGATTATATGTTATGCTTACACTAATGTTGCTAATAGAATTGTGTTTAGTTTTGTATGAAGGAAGTTTTCAAGTGTAGGGATTGGAGAATGATGAGATGAGTTGAGGAATGGAAAAAAGCTCAAGCTTGGGGATGACCATGCATCACCCCAAGAAATATCCAAGAAGTACAAGCGTCAAAGCTTGGGGATGCCCCCGAGGCACCCCTTCTTCATCGGCAAAAATCAGGTCACCTTTCAAAACACTATATTTTTATTGCTTCATGCACTATGTGTTTTTCTTGGAGTGTCAGTTGTTTTAGTTTTCTTAGTTGGTTTAGTTTGTTTGTTTGCTGCAATAAATGGTTGGACCCCAACAAATTTCCTTTGGAGGAGATGTACTCGTTTTTATTTGCCAAGAACGCTCTAGTTTTCACTCTTATTAAAAATCGAGTGTTATTCTTTTTCTGCTACTGCTTTTGGTTTTCATTTTCGCCTTGATTTGCGTTCAGATCTTCTTATATCTTTTCATCAAGGTGTATTTTTGCCTCTGATCTTTATTGGTTTTCATCAAAAGAGGTGTTTATAAAAATTTCAAATGGTGTTGGAAAAGAGAAAAAGCTTTGTGCAAAATAGTGGTACAAGAAGCGAGCTTGTGTAGACTGCGGCTTAGGCTTTTTCGTGTCATGCTTGATGTCTTTTTGATAGTATGCTTAGTGGTTTTGCTGTAGCATGACTTGTCTCAAATAACTGAGATTGCTTAATGAGCCTTTGAAAAAATCATGCGTTGTTTTTATTGTATGGAAGCATTATTTTGATTTTCTCCTTGATGCTTTATTTGGGTTGACTTGGCGCATGCTCACACATGTTAGACTCTTACAAAGTTGCCAATAGCCTTCATGATCATTTAGTTATTGACTTTTGATCTCATCTTATGCTTCTTTTAATGTCGCTTTGTCGCTTTACATGATTATGGCCATTATTGCTCTCTTAGTTGGTCGCTCCCAGTCTTTTGCTAGCCCTCGCCTTGTACTGAGTATGAGCTCTACTCGTGCATCCAACTCCTAAAAGCCAAAGTTTTCCAAAGTGTCCACCATACATACCTACTAGCAATTTGCTATTCCAAGTAAATTTGACTTGCTTTTATTTTCTCTTCAAATTAAACTCTTACCAGTGTTATGCGAAATTCGGTCAGTAAAGCTCTCACGAACCGGAAGGCACACTTTACTTTTTCCTGTTCTTAAAAATTTGACATTGTGGTCTCTTATGTTGAGTTGTTATGCTTGCAAGTTGTAAGTTGGATTCTAGCCCAGCCATGCTGTCATGGGGCAAGCTTTCAACATTGCACTTCTTATTTGAGTTGATATCGTGATCTTTTGTTTATGGATGCCCGCGGTGTGAAATGAATTGGGAATCTTGTGGGGATCATGGAGTTTGTATATGTGTTAGGGAAACGCCGGGCCGCCAATCTAAGCCATGCATAATTCATGGTGGAAATTTGCAGCATACCCATGGTGAACATACGACGACGCATCTCACAATAAAAAGCTAAACAAAAGGCAAATAAAAGAGATGTCGAGGTGTTCATTGTCTGCTTGTCCTGTCATTTTGGTGTGGGCTTGTTCCATGTCATCGGGCACAGAGGTACCCCATTGGCAGTTCTCAATGATATGCATATACTTACAATGACAAGAGCCTTGCTTGGGACTCTAAGTAAAGTAGCATGAGGTTTGGGTACTCGTATTCACGGGGCACGAGGTTTTCAACTTATGATTTGTCAAGCATATGCATCATAATTGTTCTCGCATTAACTTTAACCATTCAAGATGCTTATGATGGGGGCAATGAGAGCTCAAAGCCGGTAAGTACCATAATTTTTGAAGGTTATAAAACTTGCAATCACTGCTTCCCTCTGCGAAGGGCATTTCTTCTACTTTTATGTTGAGTCACCACCTTCTATCTTAATGCACCATTAAGAGAGCATAGTTGTCATTCTTAGTGTGATATGCATTGTCCCAAAGTTCATTGATTAATTCATATTGTTGGTTTCACTTGTTCTTAAATTATTTGTATCTAGTCGCCCTCTTAAACTTTGAGGTGTCCTATGCATTTATGTTTTGCTCTCTTTGAAGGACAAGCTGAAAACCATTTGTATGTTTTTCCTTATGATTTGAACACATGTTTGACTTTCATTGTTTCATTTTCATGACCTTTTGTTTGTGTTCATTTGCATGTTTACAACATGGTTGCTAAGTTCTTATTGTCAAGATTATATCTTCATGCCCATGTTTTAAGTTCTTATGATCCCAGCTCACCAATGCTTACATATATGATCACGATTGTGTAGATGCATGTCACCTCAAAAATTATTCTTTTGTTATCACTTACCTACTCGAGGACGAGCAGGAGTTAAGCTTGGGGATGCTTGATACGTCTCCAACGTATCTATAATTTTTGATGCTCCATGCTTGTTTTTACACCATTTGCCTATTGTTTCGTTACACTTAGTGGCACTTTTATGCATTTTCCGGAACTAACCTATTAACGAGTTGCCACAGTGCCAGTTTCCAGTTTTCTGCTGTTTTTGTGTTTCAGAAGTGATATACAGGAAATATTCTCGGAATAGGATGAAACAAGTTCCTGAAGTCTTATTTTACCCGGAAGCTTCCAGAGATCCGAAGGAGAGTAGGAGGGGGGCCACCAGGGCCCCACACGCAGGGGAGGCGCGGCCAGGCCGCGCGGGCCCCGCATGAGGGCGCCTGGCTCCTCCTCTGACATCGCCCCTTCGCCCATAAAGACCCCCCGACGGAAAAAACCTAAGTACCCGATCACTTTTCCAGAACACATCGCGATCCGCTGCCGCCGTTGACCCGAAGATCGGGAGGGTCCAGAAGCTCCTCCTGGCACCCTGCCGGAGAGGGGAATCGCCACCAGAGGTCTTCTTCATCACCATGCTTGCCTCCGGAGCGATGAGTGAGTAGTCTACCTTGGACTATGGGTCCATAGCAGTAGCTAGATGGTTGTCTTCTCCACCATGTGCTTCATGTTTAGATCTCATGAGCTGCCCTACATGATTGAGATCACCGTTATGTAATTCTACATGTTTGGTTTGTTGGGATCCGATGAATATTGGTATTTATGATTGAGTTGCTATACTGAATATTATCTTATGTTATCTCTATGTTGTTTATGATATTGCATGCTCTCCGTTGTTAGTAGCTATCTTGGCCGAGTAGTTGCTAGTGACTCCAAGAGGGGGTATTTATGCTCGATAGTGGGTTCATGCCTCTATTTAACCTGGGGGAGTGACAGAAACCTCTAAGGTTGTAGATGTGCTGTTGCTACTAGGGAGAAAACAACATTCATATGCTCAAGGGCATATGCTTTGTTTACATTACACACTTTGCTTAATGCAATTATCTGTTGTTCGCAACTTAATACTCATGGGGTGTTCGGATTGATATCCCCGGGAGTGGATTATTAGTCATAGATGCAGTTGGATGGCGGTCTATGTATTTTGTTGTAATGCCCAGAGTAAATCTCATAGTGATCTTCTTGACATATCTCGTTTATCTTTATTCTATCAATTGCCCAACTGTAATTCATTTACCCAGCATGTGTTATTTATCTATGGAGAGACACCACTAGTGAACTGTGGATCCCGGTCCTATTTCCATCATATTGGTATCACCTGTTTACTTTACTTGTACTGTTTACTTTATTCGCATACTCTACTGTTTTCCACTCGATACACTCATAACCTTTGTTTCAAGCAAACCGGTGAGATTGACAACCTCATCGCAAGTTGGGAGCAAAGTACTTGGTTGTATTGTGTGCAGGTTCCGCGTTGCTACTGGCCGAAGACGAGTCAACAAGTGCGCCCTTGTTGGAGTGTTATTAAGCCAGTCTGCATCACCTTCAGTCGTTGTTGTCTGCATTTCTCCTGAACGATTTTAAACCTTGGTTTCTTAACTGAGGGAAAACTGGCTACTATACTCATCACACCTTCCTCTTGGGGTTCCCAACGGGCTGGTCATTCACCACGCATCACATGGCAATGAAGATGACCTCCGGTGGCGATTCCCCTCTCCGGCAGGGTGCCGGGAAGAGCTTCTGGACCCTCCCGATCTTCGGGTCGACGGCGGCGGTGGATCGCGATGTGTTCTGGAAAAGTGATCGGGTACTTAGGTTCCGTCGGGGGGTCTTTGTAGATGAAGGGGCATCGTCAGAGGTGGCCCGAGGCACCCTCACACATAGGGGGCGCGACCAGGGGCTGGGCCATGCCGCCCTGGTGTGTGGGGCCCTTGTGGCCCCCCTCCCACTTCTCTTCGGATCTCTGGAAGCTTCCGGAAAAAATAAGACTTCAGGAACTTGTTTCGTCCAATTATGAGAATATTTCCTATGTAGCACTTCTGAAACACAAAAATAGCAGAAAACAGGGAACTGGCACTGTGGCGACTTGTTAATAGGTTAGTTCCGGAAAATGCATAAAAGTGCCACGAAGTGTAACGAAACATTAGACAAATGGTGTAAAAACAAGCATGGAGCATCAAAAATTATAGATACGTTGGAGACGTATCAATCATCCACCTTCTTAACCACTCCCACGAGAGAGGATAAACACGCCGCGTTTCCAGGAACGCCACCTCTCTGTTGCTGGACATCCCCTCCCCACATGGAAGCTCTGGTCGTTGTTTGCCAAATGGCAGTGGATCTCCCGCCGCACCGCACCACCACCCAGTCGCTCAAAATCTTTGGCGACTTCCATCATCGTGGACTGATGACCCACAAGTATAGGGGATCGCAACAGTCTTCGAGGGAAGTATTACCCAAATTTATTGATTCGACACAAGGGGAGCCAAAGAATATATGTAAGCCTTAACAGATGAGTTGTCAATTCAGCTGCACCTAGAAACAGTCTCGCTCGCAGTGCTTTATCAGTAGCAACAGTTTTATAGTGGTGACAGTAGTAAAACAGTAACAGCTGTAGTAAAATAGCAGCGGTAATACTAACAGTTGTAAACAATAGGAACAAATACTGTAGGCATAGGGATGGATTACGGGCGTTGCATGGATAAGATAATTCATGAAATCAATGAGACATGGGCATTGCAGATAAATAATGATAAAGCATCCTAGTACAAACAACCATAGGCATGTGTTCCGTATATAGTCGTACATGCTCACAAGGAGAAACTTGCACGACATCTTTTGTCCTACCAGCCTGTTGCAGCAGGGCCTCAAGGGAAACTACTGGTAATTAAGGTACTCCTTTTAATAAAGTACCGAAGCAAAGCATTAGCACTCGGTGAACACATGTGATCCTCACATCATAGCCATCCCCTCTGGTTATCCCAATTTCTGTCACTTTGGGGCCTCAGGTTCCGGACAACAATATGTGTATACAACTTGTAGGTAAGACCATAAACAACAAATATCATCATAGAAATAAAAACATGTTCAGATCTGAAATCATGGCACTCGGGCCCAAAGTGACAAGCATTAAGCACAACAAGTTGCAACAATGTCATAGGCACTAAATAAAGATACTAGGCACTATGCCCTAACAATCTCATATCAAATTACATGAACAATCTCATCCAATCCCTACCATCCCCTCACCTACAGCGGGGGAATTACTCACACATGGATGGGGGAATCATGGATGGTTGATGGAGGAGCGTCGGTGATGATGGTGATGAAGATCTCCTTCGAATCCCCGTCCTGGCAGGGTGCCAGAACGGAGTTTCTGGTTCCGAATCGCGGTTTCTAATGGCGGCGGCGCAGCGGAAGTCTATCTGGGAAAAACGCCGTCTCCCCAATATTATGTCGTCAGAGGGTATATGTAGGCGAGAGGGGAGGCCGAGAGGACGGCTGGGTCCTCCTCACGCCAGGGTGGCGCGGCCAGGGCTGGGCCGCGCCACCAGTGTGTGAGGGCCCCTCGAGCCTTCTCTCCATCCCATCTTCTGGCTCCGTGGGTCTTCTGGTGAAATAGGATTTTTCATGATTTTTCCCGAATTTTTACTAGAGGTTGGATTTCTGCACAAAAACGAGACACGAGAGCAATTCTACTGAAAACAGCGTCAGTCCGTGTTAGTTGCATTAAAAACACACAAATTAGAGGAGAAACAATAGCAAAAGTGTTCGGGAAAGTAGATACATTTTAGACGTATCAACTCCCCCCAAGCTTAGCTATTTGCTTGTCCTCAAGCAATTCAGTTAACAACTGAGAGCGATAAAAGAAACTTTCACGAACACATTTGCTCATATGATGTATATATACTAACTATGTGATCCAGTACTCAGGCAATTCATAATAAGAAATATGCAACTAATGTCACCTCATAGTCAAGCAAGCTATGAAAGAGTGTCAATGCACTAATAACAAGTAACAAGTACATAAGAAGCTACAAGATTGTAATATGCATAAATGATATGAAAGAGTGGTATCCAGCTTGCCTTTATTTGTGGAGCAAAACATAAATGCTGAGGCACCTCTGAAGTCCAAGGGAAGACTAGAAGTAGAAATATCAAAGATACAAGCATCAAAGTTATACCACAGTTAACCGTGTTCTGGGACAAGCACATTACACTAAGAATAATAGCTATGCTCTCAAGAAGTGCTTAAAAGTTAGAAGATGAAGACTCAACATAAAAATAAATGAATGGCCCTTCGCAGAGGGAAGCAGTGATTTAACATGTGCTAGAGCTTTTCATTTGTAAAACAGAGATAAAAATTTATTTTGAGAGGTGGTTGTTCTATGTCAACGACTAGCAATGGGGACTTGCTATCTTCCATAATAAACAAGTGAGAGCGGTTCCGAGTTCTTTGAAATTTTGGCACATTGGTGCTCTTTTATAAAGCTTTGGCACTGCTCCCCACCTTTTTCCTTTCTCAAACCATGGCTAACCGATTCCATCGGGTGCCCACCAACTCTCACATTCCATTGGAGGAGTGCCTTTTTTTCTTTCTTTTCAGAATTAGATTATAATGGTCTGACCAGCTCCCTTGCAAAATTAATGACGAGCAGATGAAGCTGCCTAGTCGAGGGGTACTCAATTTAATATGGAAGATAGAAATTCTGACCACTACGTCCCCATGAGCTAAAAACAGTGGCACAAAATGAGAAGTAGTTGAAAGTTTTGAAAGGTAGCACATGAAAATTTACTTGGAATGGCTTACAAATACCATGCATAGAAATTTATAGTGGACTCTTTGGAAAACTTGGTTTTTGGTAATTGGATGCACGAGTAGAGCTCATACTCAGTACAAGTGAAGGCTAGCAAAAGACTGGGAAGCGACAATCGAGAGAGCAATAACTGTCATAATCATGCTTGCGACAAAACAAAATTAATATAGGCATAAAAATGATACAAGAACTCTGAGGCAAAGTAAATCATCGAGGCTTAATTGACTTTTTGTTCAGTCATGTGCATGCTTGAGCATGTGCCAAGTCGATTCAAATGAAGCTTTCAGAGGAGGATACCACAATATCATACCATATTATGAATAAAACAATGCATGCAAGCGTCTACATGACATGCTACAAGCTAATAGTAAATTGAAACTAATCATATGAGAGCAAGAACTACAAAGCATCCATTAGATAACATATACCTTACATTAACCGACTAAGCATGTCCACATAAATGAGTATATGTACAAAAATGAAAACAAACAGAGTTCATACCAGCCTCTTACCACATCTCGGATTGTCGTATGTCGTCATTATTGCTCTTCACTTGTGTGGCTTGAATAATATAAAGTGAATACCAAGCTCCAATGGAGTAATGGGAGACTGAACTCTGCCACAAACTTTACAAAACCGAGGAAGAACAACAAATATTTTTGTGTTTTCGATTTTTGAAACAAAAGCAGAAGGAAATAGCAAACAAAGCAAAATATTTTTGGGTTTTTCAAGTGGCAAACCGAAAATAGCAAGTAAAGCAAACCAAAGGTAGGAAACTAAAAATACAAACGAAGAGAAACAACGGAAATATTTTTGGTCTTTTTGTGTTTTGGAAAACAGAAGTAAGAACTAGAACAATAAAGAAGGAGAAACATGGATATACAAAGGACCGACAAAATATAATATGTAGATGAGTGCATCGTCGGCGTACCTCCCCCAAGCTTAGGCTTTTGGCCTAAGTGGAGATCAATCCCAACTCGGCCAACTCGGCCATGAGGTGGCGCCTCCGTAGTGTGACGAAGAAGCACCATCGTCCTGATATGAGCTCGAGGACGCCCCGGAGTGGTATGTGGTGAAGTGATAGGCCGGCTCCTCCTCTTCCTCCGGGACCACCGCACCGTGTTGGATATTGAAACCAAGCAACCTAAGCTGATCGTCTAACTCCTCCTTCATGCACGACCATGGCCTCACGTGAATGCTGAACAAGTTAGGCTGAGGCAAGGGAACTTCCCTTTCCTCTCCATCAATAAATAACATCCTGTAAACTAATTTTCCTGCACATGAGTTAGCAGTAACAAAATGATGGAGTTTCATGGCAGCAAGATCAAGCCTCTGTGGAGCCAACAATACATCATTAGGAGCAATAGAAAGTCCTAGCTCAGCAACAATGCGCGCAGCAATAATACCTCCATAAATAGGTCCCCTAGCGGCTAGGCGACGAGCAATAATAGCACCGAGGTTATACTTCTTACTAACATCAAGAGCGGTAGCTAAAAAAACTAAATGATAGTTGGAGATATTGCTAGTGTTTTCTCTACCAAGTACACTAGTTGCAAGATAGTAAGTAAAATATCTAATAGCTGGGAGCTGAATGTTTCTTATCTTGCCACGCTGTGCGGTGCGGTCATCATCATTGGTCACCCCTCGGTAAAGCTCCAACAAATCAGCGGTGTGATTTTGTATCCTCTTGGCCGTTCCAAACATGGGAATACCTAAAATAGAACAAAACCTCCCAAAAGGCATGGTGATAGACTTATCATAAATCTTCAATGCAACGGAAGGATTGAAATGAGCGTTAATAAATTTAAAACTCTCAACGAAAATCTTTGTAAGCATAGCATATTGGTCTCTTTCATCTGTCATGTAAGCAGTCAACCCAACCCTGTTAATAAGGAGCAAGAAATCATCAAGAATCCCTACATCACTCAAAAAGTTAATACAAGGGAAGGTGGATGGATGTGCATCTCCATCGTCCCCTTCAAGGTTTGGTGACATGAGATACTCATTATAAGACATCCTATATTGAGCAGTTGATCTTGAGGGCCTTGATGACCTTGGTGCATCACTTTCAAACACTTCTCCATATGTGAAGTTGTCCATCTCCTTTCTCTGAAATTTTTAACAAACTCATAAAAGGTGATTTTAAGACAAGCAAGTGTAGGAAACTACTATAGTGGGTTACTAGGGAGCTAACATGCATCAAAATAATAAATCTAAGCAATAGAACAAGCATGCATACTCATTTATTGTAATATCCCAGCATTTAGGACAAAACGAAGGGTAGACTTAGGATTATTGTGCATTCATGCATCTTAAAACCTGAGTAAATTTTTCGCAAAACAAAAGAAAACCTGGGAGAGTAAACTTCTTTCAATGCATCATTAGAATTAGAGGTGTGTTGATTGCTAAGAGTTTGCTATGATCTCTTGATGATATTGTGAAGTTAGTTTAGAAATTAAATGTTTGTAGAATTATCTCAAATTTGAATATTCATTAAGTAATAAAGAAATAATTCAATTATACATTAATTGAATAATAGAAATGGAAATAGAATGTTAAACAAATAGAAATAGTACTTTATTAATATCATACATTAATACAATGTCTTTACATATTTATTAAATAAAAAGAAGATTACATTTATGATAAACTAAAAGAAACCTAGCTCTAAAACTATATCTAAAAGACTTCATGAAGTTCATCTTCTAGTCTTCATAACCTGCAACCTGCAAAACAAAACAAGAATAAACAAAAGAAAAGAAATAAAGGATTAGTGTAAGATTACTCTCAGACTAGGGCAAATGTTTTGCCATTGCATCATTGAGTGTATTTGATCAAGTACAGTATCTGTTCTTAAAAACAAACACTGGGGGTACAAGTCCAATGTGCACATAGCAGATTCACAGCACGGCCAGGGGGGGATCAGATCAAGCCTTGGTGACAAGCAGCTCACAAGGAGCTTAGTCACTGCATGGGAAGCTTGTGCTGGCAGCACCACATCTGCTAGCAAAGCTAGCAGTCGACCTGGTGAAGAGCACCAGGGGAAACAGCCACACACACTTCCAATACTGCACCAGCGCAAGAACACTAGTGACCTTGCACCCCATACCAAGAACAAGAACCAGTTCTTGCACTTCATCACTCAAATACATCCAGCAAAACCATGGAGGCCAATTGAAGCTCAAGACCAAGCCAGGAGGAGAAGGACCAGGAGCAAGTCCAGGAGGTGAAGGACAAGCTAGTAGTAGAGCCAGGAGGAGGAGGCAAGCTAGAAGCAAGCTACCATCCATAGCAAGCAACAGAAGCTGTACACAGCACCACTATTGCACAACTATAGGTAAAAGGTAGAAACCCTGCAAGCACATCATTGCTAGTGTATGTTTCCAGCATGAGTTGCTATTGGTTAATCCCTCAGCTTGGCAAAGATATGCTTTTCTCACACTCATCATTGTGAAACATCATTAAAAGCCTCAGTTTACACTTCACTGGCACATCTCAAGTATAAAAACCACTCAGTGAAGTTTGTGTTGGGCACATGATCTACTGATCATGCACCTCAATCACAACTAGCTTGTTAATGGACAAGCAAGTCCAAGCACAGCAATAAAATCACCTTCCTAGTTGCCAAGAACTAGGAATCATATCTATTTTGTTCAAGCTAATGTCACAGAGTACTGCAACATAGCATATCATCATATCACTAGGTTATCATGGATAAGCCAGAAGCAGCAGCTGACACAACACACTTACCACTGAACTTGTAACAGCAGTTAATTGAATATCAAACATTCAGTTATCACCACAGTATAGAGATACCAGCAAGCACAGGGGAGTCTGCTAGCACAAATAGGATAGAGCTAGCTATGCAAATACATTACTGCTAGCAGGTGCCAAGTGCTAACTGAATCTTGCAAATGCGC
Organism: Dactylis glomerata; assembly: GCA_007115705.1. NCBI lineage: Eukaryota > Viridiplantae > Streptophyta > Magnoliopsida > Poales > Poaceae > Dactylis > Dactylis glomerata. Next base: position 8,315,788 of record QXEO01000247.1, on the reverse strand, counting down.
AAGGTTCAGAAACAACACCTCTGTCAGAAAGTGTGCTGACAGAGGAAGAAAGGGAGCTAACAGATCATCACATAACATAGCACAATCACAGCTAATTGAATCATACAAGCATTCAGCAGCAGCATCACAGAGCAAGCTCTGTGAGTTTGGCTCACTGGTCTTGATCAGATGGTCAGAGACCATGGCCAGAGAAGAGAAGAGCGGGGTAGAGAAGATGAAGAAGAAGCTCACCGTTCGCCCAGGCGCGTGTCTAGGCGGCATGGCGGGGCAGTGCCCGCGCGGCCGGCTAGATGCCACCTGAGGAAGTCTTCACCGCGGCACCACCGGGAGCACCGCATCTGGCGCTTCCACCAGCGTGCACACACACACTTGGACCACCGCAGGCACGCACAGCATGCCAGGTGAAGAGGTCCGACGAGATGTGAAATCGGCGGCGGCAAAGAGGCGATTCTCTGAGTGAGATCCAGTCACGGATCTCCTCTCAGAGGAAGTGGCCACCGATTCTGCTCGGTGGAGGGGAAGAGGGTGCTGAGGGGAGCATTTCGCCCTTGGTGGCGGCGGCGTTGGACACCGGAGATGGCCGGAGTGGCCAGGCGACGGCATCGGCGATCCAGTTCGCCAGAGAGCTCGACGGGTGAGAGAGAGAGCGAGTGAGGGCTGGGCTGGGTCGGTTTGACCGACCCAGACCCGAGCCGGTCGGTTTAGCCGAACCGAGTGGGCCAGCAGGCCAGTTGGGCCAGCAGGCCAGTTGGGCCAAGCAGGCTTTGGAAAAGTTTGCTAAATCAAAATTTTCAAACTTAAATTCTAATGTTATTTTCTTTTGAATTCAAACCAAAAATCCAAAATTCAAATAACATGAATAAAACACTCTTTTATTCTCTAATGAAATAAACAATAAAATAAATTCAAATCTTTGAATTAGTCTTTTAAACATAATTTTAAAGTTTTTGAATTCTATTTTCAAAAACCTTAATTATTATTTATAGTATCAAAATTGAATTTCTTCTTCAAAAATTAAACCTTTTCCTTTTCAAATAACTCAATTAAAGTTTTATAACTTAGACTTTAATTTCAAACCTTTACTTAATTATTTCAACATTTCAAAAGTGGGTAAAACACACAAATAAAATTTATGTCCTTTGAAAATCTTTAAACCCTAGAAAGTCTGGGGTAAAACACACAAATACAATTTGTGTTTTTAAGAAACCTTTAAACCCTAGAAAGTGGGTAAAACACGCAAATAAGAAAACGAAATTCATGAATCACCATGCATAGCATATCATTATGCATAGCATTCAACTATTTCTTGAAACATTGTCCTTACCGAACAATGCTTGGATTTTTGTAGAACAAGGAGATCAGGAGCATCGCCAAGTATCCGACTCCATTACCTTTCAGTCACAAGGCAAGTTTATCTTGCTCAAAACCTATTTTCAAAAGTAATATGACTAGTGGTTATCGACCAGTGGTGATAACCTAGGAAGGCTGGCAGGTGGAACCACAGTAAGATTGTAGTGGAGGAGGTTCCACTTGCACAGGAAAGTAAACCTAGGACTAATTACCAATGCCACAGTTAGTCCGGCGCCGTAAAAACCGTGTCATCCAAGAGACTTGGAATGGGACGGGAAAGTCAGCTGTATCTTCTCTCGTTCGCATGTCAATGGACAGCCAGCTGCCGGTCGCAGTAGGTCTTGCGGGACTACTTGCATATGGGTGGGACACCTAAGTTCTCACGGCCCTGGTGTCTATGATGGTCCGCAAGGGACGCCTAGGTACTTCATCGTTGGGGGTGAATATCAGGGGCACAACCTGCTTGCGTGAATTGGGTGGGCATGCGTTGTGCGGAGAAGATAGTGATTGGCTTGGATCAATGACTGGGCCCCACATCAAGGAATTTTGGACGGGAATGTACGCCCGGTTGTGCAGCAAGGCTTTGATCTCTTTTGGAAGGACACACCTCTGCAGAGTGTAAAAAGATGTGACATGTTACCCCTTGCTCCGGGAAGGAGTTGCGAACGCGGCAGGAAATGTGCTCTCAAGGCACTATACCTGTGTTGGCTGTTGGGCATAGTTTTCTAAAGTAAAAGCAACCTTTCAAGAAACTTTGATAAAACCTTGCATAGGCCTACGACTCTTTTGGGTCTGTGGCTGAAAATAATGCATATCACACACCTTCTTTCTAAAGAAACTTGCTGGGTAATGCTCGTTACTCACCCCAATCTCTTAAACCCTTGCTAGACTGTGAAGAACTCGACGAGGCCACTCTGAACGCAATCAAAGGCCAGTAGGACATCTTCTAGGAGGAGCCAGATCTCTCCCGAGGCATCGAAGGCGTGGATTACATCATTCGCTACGGGGCATCCTCCGGCGAGGAATCAGAGTGAAGAACTACTAACAATTAGGGTAGTACCGTAGCCGAGGAACCGAGCAACTGTAGGATATGAATAAGTTGCTGAGTTCTTCCCTTGTTTAATTATTTGAGCTTTCCAGTTGCTGTAAACACTAAGCACTTGAGGTGTTCTCTTTACCGGGAGCATTTCGGTATCATCACGCTTTGGTTTGTAATAAATGTGGATCAGTTTGTATTTGGGCCCGCAATGTTTCTGCTGTACCATTCTGAGGGATGTAATATTTGTGGAGGCTTGTTCCGCAAGTGTTATGTCAACGACTTGCATACTACAACATGCAGTGGTATGCTGGGTCACCGCAGCTGGTATCAGAGCAATTGCTTTGACCTTAGGTTGGAAACCTAGTAAAGGGATAGAACCTGTAGGAGTCTATTAGCAACGGTAAAGAGTTCTCTAAATCTATGATGGTTATTCACTTGAGAATAACTTAGTCATATTTTTAGTGTTACAATTCTTTATTATGATGCATCATACTAATTCTGTACCTTATTCTTGTAACAGCTATTATGGCATCGAGAATTCCAGCACGTACTGTTTGGTCACAGAGGAAGACTCTGGAAGACTATGAGGGAACCTTGACTGAGCAGTTAGGGTCACTACTACGGGCTTTTGGACTCAGCACCGACATCCCTGTTAAGACTTATACTTACAAGGATGACGGGACTATGGTTAAGTACCGTATTGTGATCATGCTACCAGATGGATTAGTATCTAGTACAGTTCAGCCTTCCGGAGAGGGAAGAGGTGAGACGGCATCTTATCACGAGGCGGTAGTGAGAGCTATTGCAACTATTAGGGAGTACAGAGCGGTGGAGTTAGTTGGCACTACTTTTGCCGCTATTCCCCATGACGCACTGATGGATGAGCCGGTAATGGATCATGATGTTCTGGTGAAGAAGAAGCCGAAGTTTACAGCCAGACTTCTTGATAGGTACAGGAAGATGGTAGGTTCACTGTATAACACTCACTAGGTCATTGTGGAGGACAAGGCGGAGATGCTCGATGACCTCACAGACACTACTAGGAGGCAGGAGCGAGCACAGTTGACTAGGCAGGAGTTGGAGGGATCTCATTTCTCACCGGTTGTGGGAAAGCACAGTTACCCGACACAGCCTAGACCTTCCAGGTATTCACTCACTCCTGAGCCTATTCACTACCCAGTTAGCACTTCTAGTATGGAGGCGCAGCAGGGTCTCAAGGGGGTCTCGGAGTCCGAGCTTCCTATTGAGAACTCTGATGGGTGGAGGTTTGACTGGCTGGGAGACGGCCAACAGTATACTAGCTCGTATGGAGGGACAGCTCATGCAGCAGGAGGTGGCGATGCAGTAGTCACTCCTGTTGTATCTGTTGAGGAGGAGGATCCAATGGAGGTTCAGTTTGAGAGTCAGGAGCCAGTTGAGGCACCTATGGAGCAGGAAGCACCGTTTGATCACATCCACTGCACGGAGAGTGTGTGTTATGGAGAGGCAGAGCTTTTTCCTACTATGCCTACTCACGAGACCAGTGTGTACTATGAGAGTTACCTTGGATGGAACAGACTCGAGTTGAGTGATACTTCAACTATGGACACATCTGACTTGGATTATGTTCCGGGCGGGAGGCCATTCGTTCCAGAGGCAGTGCGCGGACTACACGCCATCACGGGTGGACTCCGGGTATGTACTATGAGCCATGAAACCAGGACAAGATGTCAAGACCAAGACCGAAGCTTAGTTGTATCTGTGAGTGCAGCTAGTGCTAATAGTATGTTGATGTAATAAGAGAGACGGTAGAACTATTCCATCTCGATCTATGAGTGTACTCCACGTGTGAGAGTGCGTGTTGTAATAAGGACCTTGTATCAGTATTGTATGATATGTATAATATGTATCTTATATTTGGTTTTCTTGCGATCTTCCATTTGGATTTGGATTTCTGTTTTCCATTGTGTGACTAGTTCTGAGCATGAAGTGAAGCTCAGAAAGCATGGGCATGGTGTAATTATGAGTTCTTCGCTTTATGTTACAGGACTAGAGGGGCTATGGATACGGGTTTAGCTGCTGAGGCTGAGGAGCAACGCTTGGCACAGGAGATTCAAGCGAAGGCTATGAATGACCAGCAGGCAGAAATGGAAGCCAAAGCAAAGGCTGATCAAGAAAATCAAGCTCATTTACCACCACCACCGTTCAGGCCTTTGGCGGAGCAAAGCTTTATGCAATATATGCAGTTCATGCAAGAGACACAGAATAAATTCATGCAAGAGCTCATGGGTCATGTTGGAGCCGGAAGGGTTCCGGAGGCAAGAGGGGTAAGTCTTTCCGACTTCCTCAATGCAAAACCACTACCTTTTGCATCCGCAGTTGAACCAATGGATGCGGAAGATTGGATTATGGATACCGAGAGAAAACTTAAGGCGGTGGGAGCCAATGACGAAAAGAAGGTTCGATATGCTGTACACCTTCTATCTGGACCAGCCGCAGCGTGGTGGGACAATGAAGTGACACTCCAACTTCCGGAGAAGGTATTCTCTTGGGATGAGTTCAAAGAAAAATTCCGTACATTTCATGTGCCGGAAAGTGTGGTTGAGCTCAAGAGAAGGGAATTCGAAGATCTCAAGCAGGGGAGTGCAACAATGATGGCATACATCAAGGAGTTCACTAGACTATCTCGTTACGCAAGTGACGAGGTTAGTACAGACAGTAAGAGGGTGAAAAGATTTCTCAGGGGATTGGATCCGTACGCGGCAATGCAGATGAAGTTGACAAAGCCGCGTAACTTCCAAGAACTCATGGATACAACCATTACTTGGGAGAATGATTACAAGTTGGTTCAGATGAGCCGACTGAAGAGAGCCAAGACGGAGGCCAAGAGAGTTCCACCAACCCGAAGTACTCCAACTCTGAGTTTCAAACCCAGGGTTAGAACAGGAGGAGCTCCACCAAATCGAAAGGTATTCACACCAAAAGAACAGATCATCTGTCACAAGTGTGGACTCCCAGGACATATTCAGAAAGATTGCAATAAGCCAAGGATTATCTGTTATGGTTGCGGGAAGGAAGGTCATATCCATCCAAATTGTCCAAACAAACCCGCTGGTGGAAAGCCGGATAACCGTGGAGGCAGTAGAACCACATCTGGAGGTGGCAGTAGTAGCAAGAACGACAATGGAAAAAGAGGCCGGAACTTTGGGAGGTTGAATTGCACATCTCTGGAGGAGGCTAACAATTCAGAAACGGCGGTCATAGGTACGCTAAGCATCCTTACTCATCCCGTTAAAGTTTTATTTGACACCGGAGCCACTACATCATTCATTTCCAAAGATTTTGTTGAAAAATATGGGGTAAGGTGTTGGGCGATAGCACATCCTATGACTGTTGTCACGGCCGGGGGTAAACTTTTAGTATCCCAATGCATACCATACCAGGTCATTACGATCTGTGGCTGTCCTTACTTTGCCGATCTCTACGTTCTTCCACTCAAAAACATTGAAGTTGTTCTGGGAATGGATTGGATGTCAGATCATGGAGCACACATTGATTGTGAAGAGAAGACTGTGTCAATCCAGAAGTCTGGAGGTTGGAGAATTACATATCAAGCAGATAAGTATACCCATGTGGAGATTGGAATTCAACTCAATTCACTGAAAGAGGCCAAGTTAGAAGATATACCAGTGGTTAATGAGTTTATGGATGTATTTCCCCAAGAATTACCGGGAATGCCACCGGATCGGGAAATAGAATTTACTATTGATCTGAAGCCAGGCACAGCACCAATTTCACAAGCACCCTATAAAATGGGTCCTAAAGAGTTAAAAGAACTGAAAGAGCAGCTAGATGAATTGGAAAGTAAGGGATTCATCCAAGAAAGTATATCACCTTGGGGTTCGCCAGTCATATTTGTGGATAAAAGGGATGGAGGTAGAAGAATGTGTGGGGATTTCAGGAATCTGAATAATGTCACCATCAAAAACAAGTATCCTTTTCCAAGAATCCAAGATTTGTTTGATCAAGTTCATGGAGCTGGGGTTTTCTCAAAAATTGATCTGAGATCTGGGTATCATCAAATCAAGATAAAGCCTGAAGATGTACCAAAGACTGCATTTGTCTCAAGGTATGGCCATCATGAATATTTAGTTGTTCCTTTTGGTCTGACCAATGCTCCGGCAATTTTTATGAACTTGATGAACAAGATTTTCATGCCATATTTGGACAAGTTTGTGATAGTGTTTATCGATGACATTCTGATTTATTCCAAGAATAAAGAGGATCATGCCAAACATCTCAGAATGGCATTGCAAGTGTTAAGGGAACATCAGCTGTATGCTAAATTCAGCAAATGTGAATTTTGGCTGGATCAAGTCGAATTCCTTGGACATGTCATTAGCAAGGAAGGGATTGCTGTGAATCCAAGCAAAGTTCAGTCAGTCTTGGATTGGCAAGCACCAACCAATGTGAAGGAAATAAGAGGTTTTCTAGGAATGGCCGGATACTATCGGAGGTTCATCGAAGGATTCTCGAAGATAGCAGGGCCGATGACCAAATTGTTAAGGAAAAACACTCCATTTGAGTGGTCTGAAAAATGTGAAGAAAGTTTTCAAGAGTTGAAAAAGAAACTCACAACAGCACCTATCTTAGCAGTACCAGAATCTGGAAAAGATTATACAGTATACTGTGATGCATCCAAGAATGGACTGGGTTGTGTTCTGATGCAAGACCAGAAGGTAATTGCTTATGGTTCAAGACAACTTAAACCACATGAAGTCAACTACCCAACGCATGACCTTGAATTGGCAGCAGTGGTATTTGCTCTCAAGCAATGGAGGCAATTTCTTTATGGAGCCAAGTGTGAGCTTTACACCGATCACAAGAGCCTGAAATACTTCTTCACTCAGAAGGAGCTGAACGTGAGGCAGAAAAGATGGCTAGAGTTGATCAAGGATTATGATCTTACTATCAATTATACTCCTGGAAAGGCTAATGTGGTAGCCGATGCATTAAGCCGGAAGAGCACCGTAACACAACAAATGGATAGGGAACTTCCGGAGGAATTGCTTAAGGACCTGGAAAGACTGGAAATAGAATGTCTGGAGGTCCAATCTTTGGGGAGTATTCACACTATGAGAGTAATGGAGGAAAGACAAAGTGATTTGAAATACACTATATTCAGAAGACAAGATGAAGATCCCTTCATCGCCGAAGAAATCCGCAGGATTGAAGAGGGTAGACCATCTGAATTCCGTCTAGGTGATTTCAATTCACTCTGGTTCCAAAATAGAATTTGTGTGCCGAATATACCAGAGATCAAAGGAATGATTCTCAAAGAGGCTCATGAGACACCATATTCAATACATCCGGGAGGTACAAAGATGTACATGGATCTCAAAGAGTTGTTTTGGTGGAATAACATGAAGCGGGACATAGCCAAGTATGTAGCAGAATGTCACACCTGTCAAAAAGTTAAGGCAGAGCATCAAAGTCCAGCAGGGTTACTTCAACCTTTGGACATTCCGGAGTGGAAATGGGAGGAAATCGGGATGGATTTTATTACCGGTTTACCTTTAACCAAGAAGCACAAGGATATGATATGGGCGATAGTTGATCGACTCACCAAAAGTGCACATTTCTTGGCTGTGAATCAGAAAGATAGCGCGGAAAAGCTGGTAGAAATCTACGTTAGATAAATCGTCAGCAAGCATGGAGTGCCCAAGAAAATTGTCTCTGATAGAGGGTCTGTTTTCACATCAATTTTTGGAGAAATCTTCATGCAGCTCTGGGATCATAGTTGGATTTCAGCACTGCTTATCATCCTCAGACTGGAGGGCAAACTGAAAGAACAAATCAAGTCTTGAAGGATATGCTACGGGCATGTGCTCTAGATTTCGGAGGTTCGTGGGATGAGCACTTACCTTTAGCAGAGTTCTCTTACAACAACAGTTATCAAAGCAGTTTGAAAGTAGCACCATTTGAAGTATTATACGGATGGAAGTGTAGATCTCCAATATGTTGGTTTGAGCCGGGAGGCAACCATGAATTTGAAACGGATTTCATCCAAGAGAAGCAGGGCATCATTGATACTATCCGTGATCATTTAAAGATAGCTCAGAGTAGACAAAAGAGTTATGCAGATCAAAAGAGGCGGACATGGGAACCCGAAGTTGGAGATTTGGTTTATTTGAAAGTTAGTCCTATGAAAGGAATCAAGAGGTTTGGTATTAAAGGGAAGTTAAGTCCAAGATATATTGGACCATTCAAGATTCTAAGTCAGAATGGAAGTGTTGCTTTTGAATTGGAGCTTCCAGCGAAATTGAAGCAGGTTCATAATGTTTTCCATGTTTCTCAACTTCGGAAATGTTTGAAGGCACCGGAAGACTCTGTTACACATGATGACCTAGATCTTCAAGCAGACTTGACTTATGAGGAAAAGCCAATAAAGATCTTAGAGGAGAACTGGAAGAGGCTTCGGAACCGTGCAATCAAATTCTGTAAAGTACAATGGAATCATCACTCCGAAAGGGAAGCAACTTGGGAGAAAGAAGAGGATTTGAGACAAGCCTATCCTGAACTATTCAGGTACACAAAGTTTTAAATTCGGGACGAAGTTCTGATAAGGGGGGAAGACTGTAATATCCTAGCATTTAGGACAAAACGAAGGGTAGACTTAGGATTATTGTGCATTCATGCATCTTAAAACCTGAGTAAATTTTTCGCAAAACAAAAGAAAACCTGGGAGAGTAAACTTCTTTCAATGCATCATTAGAATTAGAGGTGTGTTGATTGCTAAGAGTTTGCTATGATCTCTTGATGATATTGTGAAGTTAGTTTAGAAATTAAATGTTTGTAGAATTATCTCAAATTTGAATATTCATTAAGTAATAAAGAAATAATTCAATTATACATTAATTGAATAATAGAAATGGAAATAGAATGTTAAACAAATAGAAATAGTACTTTATTAATATCATACATTAATACAATGTTTTACATATTTATTAAATAAAAAGAAGATTACATTTATGATAAACTAAAAGAAACCTAGCTCTAAAACTATATCTAAAAGACTTCATGAAGTTCATCTTCTAGTCTTCATAACCTGCAACCTGCAAAACAAAACAAGAATAAACAAAAGAAAAGAAATAAAGGATTAGTGTTAGATTACTCTCAGACTAGGGCAAATGTTTTGCCATTGCATCATTGAGTGTATTTGATCAAGTACAGTATCTGTTCTTAAAAATAAACACTGGGGTACAAGTCCAATGTGCACATAGCAGATTCACAGCACGGCCAGGGGGGATCAGATCAAGCCTTGGTGACAAGCAGCTCACAAGGAGCTTAGTCACTGCATGGGAAGCTTGTGCTGGCAGCACCACAGCTGCTAGCAAAGCTAGCAGTTGACCTGGTGAAGAGCACCAGGGGAAACAGCCACACACACTTCCAATACTGCACCAGCGCAAGAACACTAGTGACCTTGCACCCCATACCAAGAACAAGAACCAGTTCTTGCACTTCATCACTCAAATACATCCAGCAAAACCATGGAGGCCAATTGAAGCTCAAGACCAAGCCAGGAGGAGAAGGACCAAGAGCAAGTCCAGGAGGTGAAGGACAAGCTAGTAGTAGAGCCAGGAGGAGGAGGCAAGCTAGAAGCAAGCTACCATCCACAGCAAGCAACAGAAGCTGTACACAGCACCACTATTGCACAACTACAGGCAAAAGGTAGAAACCCTGCAAGCACATCATTGCTAGTGTATGTTTCCAGCATGAGTTGCTATTGGTTAATCCCTCAGCTTGGCAAAGATATGCTTTGCTCACACTCATCATTGGGAAACATCATTAAAAGCCTCAGTTTACACTTCACTGGCACATCTCAAGTATAAAAACCACTCAGTGAAGTTTGTGCTGGGCACATGATCTACTGATCATGCACCTCAATCACAACTAGCTTGTTAATGGACAAGCAAGTCCAAGGACAGCAATAAAATCACCTTCCTAGTTGCCAAGAACTAGGAATCATATCTATTTTGTTCAAGCTAATGTCACAGAGTACTGCAACATAGCATATCATCATATCACTGGGTTATCATGGATAAGCCAGAAGCAGCAGCTGACACAACACACTTAGCACTGAACTTGTAACAGCAGTTAACTGAATATCAAACATTCAGTTATCACCACAGTATAGAGATACCAGCAAGCACAGGGGAGTCTGCTAGCACAAATAGGATAGAGCTAGCTGTGCAAATACATTACTGCTAGCAGGTGCCAAGTGCTAACTGAATCTTGCAAATGCGCAAGGTTCAGAAACAACACCTCTGTCAGAAAGTGTGCTGACAGAGGAAGAAAGGGAGCTAACAGATCATCACATAACATAGCACAATCACAGCTAATTGAATCATACAAGCATTCAGCAGCAGCATCACAGAGCAAGCTCTGTGAGTTTGGCTCACTGGTCTTGACCAGATGGTCAGAGACCATGGCCAGCGAAGAGAAGACCGGGGTAGAGAAGATGAAGAAGAAGCTCACCGTTCGCCCAGGCGCGTGTCTAGGCGGTATGGCGGGGCAGTGCCCACGCGGCCGGCTAGATGCCACCTGAGGAAGTCTTCACCGCGGCACCACCGGGAGCACCGCATCCGGCGCTTCCACCAGCGTGCACACACACACTTGGACCACCGCAGGCACACACAGCATGCCAGGTGAAGAGGTCCGGCGAGATATGAAATCGGCGGCGGCAGAGAGGCGATTCTCTGAGTGAGATCCAGTCATGGATCTCCTCTCAGAGGAAGCGGCCACCGATTCTGCTCGGTGGAGGGGAAGAGGGTGCTGAGGGGAGCATTTCGCCCTTGGTGGCGGCGGCGTTGGACACCGGAGTTGGCCGGAGTGGCCAGGCGACGGCGTCGGTGATCCAGTTTGCCAGAGAGCTCAACGGGTGAGAGAGAGAGCGAGTGAGGGCTGGGCTGGGTCGGTTTGACCGACCCAGACCCGAGCCGGTCGGTTTAGCTGAACCGAGTGGGCCAGCAGGCCAGTTGGGCCAGCAGGCCAGTTGGGCCAAGCAGGCTTTGGAAAAGTTTGCTAAATCAAAATTTTCAAACTTAAATTCTAATGTTATTTTCTTTTGAATTCAAACCAAAAATCCAAAATTCAAATAACATGAATAAAACACTCTTTTATTCTCTAATGAAATAAACAATAAAATAAATTCAAATCTTTGAATTAGTCTTTTAAACATAATTTTAAAGCTTTTTGAATTCTATTTTCAAAAACCTTAATTATTATTTATAGTATCAAAATTGAATTTCTTCTTCAAAAATTAAACCTTTTCCTTTTCAAATAACTCAATTAAAGTTTTATAACTTAGACTTTAATTTCAAACCTTTACTTAATTATTTCAACATTTCAAAAGTGGGTAAAACACACAAATAAAATTTATGTCCTTTGAAAATCTTTAAACCCTAGAAAGTCTGGGGTAAAACACACAAATACAATTTGTGTTTTTAAGAAACCTTTAAACCCTAGAAAGTGGGTAAAACACACAAATAAGAAAACGAAATTCATGAATCACCATGCATAGCATATCATTATGCATAGCATTCAACTATTTCTTGAAACATTGTCCTTACCGGACAATGCTTGGATTTTTGTAGAACAAGGAGATCAGGAGCATCGCCAAGTATCCGACTCCATTACCTTTCAGTCACAAGGCAAGTTTATCTTGCTCATATCTCTTGATTGCACTGGTTTTGAAACTTCTTGCAAAGTGATGACTTCAAACTCTAACATTTCAAAAGGGATGGAAAACCTATTTTCAAAAGTAATATGACTAGTGGTTATCGACCAGTGGTGATAACCTAGGAAGGCTGGCAGGTGGAACCACGGTAAGATTGTGGTGGAGGAGGTTCCACTTGCATGAGAAAGTAAACCTAGGACTAATTATCAATGCCACAGTTAGTCCGGCGCCGTAAAAACCGTGTCATCCAAGAGACTTGGAATGGGACGGGAAAGTCAGCTGTATCTTCTCTCGTTCGCATGTCAATGGACAGCCAGCTGCCGGTCGCAGTAGGTCTTGCGGGACTACTTGCATATGGGTGGGACACCTAAGTTCTCACGGCCCTGGTGTCTATGATGGTCCGCAAGGGACGCCTAGGTACTTCATCGTTGGGGGTGAATATCAGGGGCACAACCTGCTTGCGTGAATTGAGTGGGCATGCATTGTGCGGAGAAGGCAGTGATTGGCTTGGATCAATGACTGGGCCCCACATCAAGGAATTGTGGACGGGAATGTACGCCCGGTTGTGCAGCAAGGCTTTGATCTCTTTTGGAAGGACACACCTCTGCAGAGTGTAAAAAGATGTGACATGTTACCCCTTGCTCCGGGAAGGAGTTGCGAACGTGGCAGGAAAGGTGCTCTCAAGGCACTATACCTGTGTTGGCTGTTGGGCATAGTTTTCTAAAGTAAAAGCAACCTTTCAAGAAACTTTGATAAAACCTTGCATAGGCCTACGACTCTTTTGGGTCTGTGGCTGAAAATAATGCATATCACACACCTTCTTTCTAAAGAAACTTGCTGGGTAACGCTCGTTACTCACCCCAATCTCTTAAACCCTTGCTAGACTGTGAAGAACTCGACGAGGCCACTCTGAACGCAATCGAAGGCCAGCAGGACATATTCTACGAGGAGCCAGATCTCTCCCGAGGCATCGAAGGCGTGGATTACATCATTCGCTATGGGGCATCCTCCGGCGAGGAATCAGAGTGAAGAACTACTAACAATTAGGGTAGTACCGTAGCCGAGGAACCGAGCAACTGTAGGATATGAATAAGTTGCTGAGTTCTTCCCTTGTTTAATTATTTGAGCTTTCCAGTTGCTGTAAACACTAAGCACTTGAGGTGTTCTCTTTACCGGGAGCATTTCGGTATCATCACGCTTTGGTTTGTAATAAATGTGGATCAGTTTGTATTTGGGCCCGCAATGTTTCTGCTGTACCATTCTGAGGGATGTAATATTTGTGGAGGCTTGTTCCGCAAGTGTTATGTCAACGACTTGCATACTACAACATGCAGTGGTATGCTGGGTCACCGCATTTATACTGTCACCTACAATGCTAAAATACTCAAGAAATACTTCACCAAAAGAAATTCTACTTGGACAAGCGGAGGAGTCACATACCGGAGAACAAATGCTCCAAATCTCAGCAGAAATGTTGGGCTGAGCAAGGAGATTGAAAAATCGAGGTGAAGAACAGCAAGAACTCGGGTTTGAGCTGAGTGTGTCATTGTTTTCGGGAGAGAGAAAGAGCAGGAGAGGAAGAGATAAGTGAGGGGCCAGGTGGGGCCCTCTCACACCTGGGTGGCGCGGCCAGGGCTGGACCGCGCCACCTATGTGTGAGGTGGTGTGTCAGCCCCTCCTGGTGCCTCCCAGGTGTCTCTCTGCCCCATTTTTGACATAAAAAATTATAAAGAATTTTCTGGAATTTTTCGAGAAACTTTATTTTCGAGGATTTTTCAGAAATTGGCATATCGATAAAACTCAGAAAAACGACGATGAAAAGATTTCAAGCAAAACAAAACCAAGCATGCAGCAGCTCTGAGATACTCTTAATCATGCAACTAAACTGAAAGAATAAAATTTATGAAAGTAAATACAAGTGAGGTGGAGTGGATGCGGTGAAAACAAAGTTTCATTCATATAAATCACTTTGTTAACAAGGTTGATCAAGTCTTGTTCCCAAACTAACTTTATATGAGGCAAAACTTTGCACTTCACTAAATGCTTATGTTACCTCAACTTTGATAGGTATAGTCCCAACCATAACAATTTGATATTCTTCCTTGGGCTTTCGCTCTGAACAAATGATTTGACCAACTTTGATGGTCTCAACATGCTTGATTGAATTTAGAGCATTCTTCCTATCAATCTTCTTGGGAAAATAAACCGTATACTCTTTGTCATTAACATTAAAAGTGACTTTTCCTTGATTGCAATTAATAATAGCACCTGCGGTGTTTAGAAAAGGTCTCCCAAGAATAATAGACATATTATCATCTTCAGGCATTTCCAACACAACAAAGTCAGTTAAAATCAAACAACTGTTAGCAACTTGAACAGGAACATTTTCACATATACCAATAGGAATAGTAGTAGACTTATCAGCCATCTGCAAAGATATATCAGTTGATACCAATTTTTCTAAATCAAGTCTCTTATAAAGAGAGAAAGGCATGACACTAACTCCAGCTCCCAAATCACATAAAGCAGTTCTAACATAGTTATTTTTAATGGAGCAAGGAATAGTTGGTATACCTGGATCTCCAAGCTTCTCCGGTACTTTACCATCAAAAGAATAATTAGCAAGTAAAGTGGAAATTTCCTCACTAGGAATTTTCCTTTTATTAGTGACAATATCTTTCATATACTTTGCATAAGGAGGCATTCTAATAGCATCAGTCAAAGGAATTTGCAAAAATAAAGGTCTCATCCATTCACAAAACCTGTTGTAGTGTTCTTCTTCCTTGGACTTGTGTTTCTTACTATGAAAAGGCATTGGTTTCTGTACCCAAGGTTCTCTTTCTTTACCATGCTTGTTGGCAATGAAGTCTTCTTTGGTGTACTTTGCATTCTTGTCAATCTTCTCTGGTTCTTCTTCAACTTCTTCTTTATTGGAAGCATCTCCTGGTTCAGTTTCAGCATTAGAAATAGAAACACTGTTAGGATCTTTACCTGCATCAGAGGATTCTGCAGTTGTTTTATGCTTCTTCTTCTTCTTCTTAGAAGGAATATCATCATTTGAAGTGCGTTGAGAATCTTGCTCAACCTTCTTAGGATATCCTTCAGGATATAATGGATCTTGAGTAGCAGCGCCACTTCTTGTGCGTATTTCACATGCTTGCTTCTCTCTTGCGGCATTAACTAGCAAGTCTTTTTGCACCTTGGTAAGCTGATCAATTTGTGTTTGAACCATTTGAAAATGTTTAACAAGTATCTTCACATCATTGGCGGTTCTCTCCACAATATCCTGCAACTTGTTAATAGCTCTAGAATTTTCCAACAGATGATTATGCACCATTCTATTAAAATTTTCTTGCTTAACAATAAAATTATCAAATTCATCTAAGCATTGATCAGGAGGTTTAGTATAAGGAATATCTCTTTCATCAAAGCGTTGGAGAGAGTGTGCCTCAATAGCAGATGAGTGAGGGATTGGCTTACATAATTCTTCTATAGGAGGTAAATTCTTCACATCTTCGGCCTTAATATCTTTCTCCTTAAGAGATTTCTTAGCTTCCTTCATAACTTCATCATTTAATTCAATCATCCCTTTCTTCTTCGGCGTAGGCTCTGTAGATGGCGCAGGGGTTGGTGCTGGTGTTGGCTCAACTAAAGTCCAATCATCATGATTCCGGCTTATTTTAGCCATTAATTCTTCAGCTTCGGCCAGAGTTCTTTCCCTGAAAACACAACCAGCACAACTATCCAAATATGACTTAGATTCATCCGTTAGTCCATTATAAAATATATCAAGGAGTTCATTTTTAGGCAATGGTTCTTTAGGCAAAGCTCTAATTAAAGAACAAAACCTTGTCCAAGATTCAGGCAATATCTCTCCTTTTACCTGTTCAAAATCAAAGATTTTCTGCACAGCAGCATGTTGAGCACTAGCAGGAAAATATTTCTGAAAGAAAGCATTAACCAAAGCAATAGGACTAGTAAGAGATCCAGGAGACAAGCTATTAAACCAATTTTTAGCACCATCTTTCAACGAGAAAGGAAAAATCTTAGCAACAAAGTAAGTGCGGAGCTTAATATCATCAGAAAACAAATTACTCAAAGTAGAAAGCTCATTTATGTGCCCCATAGCACTCTCATCTTTAGTACCACAAAAAGGAGTTTTCTCAACAATAGATATATAAGATAAATCCAAAGAGAAATCATAATCCTTGTCTCTAATATTTATGGGAGAAGTAGCAAACTTAGGATCAGAAGACAAATTATATCTAACAGAACGTCTTGCAAAAAGTTCTTTAACATTACCAGCATTACGAGCAGCACGTGCTTCAGCAATAAAATCATCATTAAGCTCAATATAAGCATCATCATCATAATCATCACTATGGCATTCCCTAGACTCAGGTGAACTAACAGGTGTAACAGTGGTGTTTCCCAACTTAGCTCTAGCAATAGTAGCATCTAAAAAGGAACCTAGTGAACCACTCTCATCAAGCACAGTAGAAGCATCATCTAAATTATCAGTGGCATTCTCAATCTCAGCAGAAGTAGTAGCAGTAGCATGTGGGTGTGGTGGTGTAAGCAACTTACTCATAACAGATGGTGAATCAAGAGCAACAGAGGTGTTGAGAGTCGTACCTCTTCTTGTAGTGGATGGCAATATAGGAACTTTTCCATCACGAGGTTTACCCATGATGAAAGGATTGCAGCGAACAATATGAATACCAAGTGAACTTACAAATAAAGCTATGCTCCCCGGCAACGGCGCCAGAAAATAGTCTTGATGACCTACAAGTATAGGGGATCGCAACAGTCTTCGAGGGAAGTATTACCCAAATTTATTGATTCGACACAAGGGGAGCCAAAGAATATATGTAAGCCTTAACAGATGAGTTGTCAATTCAGCTGCACCTGGAAACAGTCTCGCTCGCAGTGGTTTATCAGTAGCAACAGTTTTATAGTGGTGACAGTAGTAAAACAGTAACAGCAGTAGTAAAATAGCAGCGGTAATAGTAACAGTTGTAAACAGTAGGAATAAATATTGTAGGCATAGGGATGGATTACGGGCGTTGCATGGATAAGATAATTCATGAAATCAATGAGACATGGGCATTGCAGATAAATAATGATAAAGCATCCTAGTACAAACAATCATAGGCATGTGTTCCGTATATAGTCGTACGTGCTCACAAGGAGAAACTTGCACGACATCTTTTGACCTACCAGCCTGTTGCAGCAGGACCTCAAGGGAAACTACTGGTAATTAAGGTACTCCTTTTAATAAAGTACTGGAGCAAAGCATTAGCACTCGGTGAACACATGTGATCCTCACACCATAGCCATTCCCTCCGGTTATCCCAATTTCTGTCACTTTGGGGCCTCGGGTTCCGGACAACAATATGTGTATACAACTTGTAGGTAAGACCATAAACAATAAGTATCATCATAGAAATAATAACATGTTTAGATCTGAAATCATGGCACTCGGGCCCAAAGTGACAAGCATTAAGCACAACAAGTTGCAACAATGTCATAGGCACTAAATAAAGATACTAGGCACTATGCCCTAACAATCTCATATCAAATTACATGAACAATCTCATCCAATCCCTACCATCCCCTCACCTACAGTGGGGGAATTACTCACACATAGATGGGGGAATCATGGATGGTTGATGGAGGAGCGTCGGTGATGATGGTGATGAAGATCTCCTATGAATCCCCGTCCCGGCAGGGTGCCAGAACGGAGTTTCTGGTTCCGAATCGCGGTTTTTGATGGCGGCGGCGCAGCGGAAGTCTATCTGGGAAAAACGCCGTCTCCCCGATATTATGTCGTCAGAGGGTATATGTAGGCGAGAGGGGAGGTCGAGAGGACGGCTGGGTCCTCCTCACGCCAGGGTGGCGCGGCCAGGGCTGGGCCGCGCCACCAGTGTGTGAGGGCCCCTCGAGCCTTCTCTCCGTCCCATCTTCTGGCTCCGTGGGTCTTCTGGTGAAATAGGATTTTTCATGATTTTTCCCGAATTTTTACTGGAGGTTGGATTTCTGCACAAAAATGAGACACCAGAGCAATTCTGCTGAAAACAGCGTCAGTCCGTGTTAGTTGCATTCAAAACACTCAAATTAGAGGAGAAACAATAGCAAAAGTGTTCGGGAAAGTAGATACGTTTTGGACGTATCATGGACTCTCCGCACCGCCAGCAACACCTTTGCCTTCTTCGGTGGTAGTACCACCGCAAGCGGGCTGGCGCCTGGCAGCACGACGGGCCATATCGGTATAAACATATAAGATATTGTTGTTCACACTAACAAGGAACTATAAGTTGTTTATAGTAGTGACCAACATCTCGACTAATTAAGTTATATTGCAAAAAAAAGAGAAAATTTATTGGAAAGAGGATTGCTCACATTTTCATCTTGATTTTGGCTTTTAACCTCAATAGATATCATCATTGGCGTTGAGGTCGATTCCTTGCAAGCTCTAGGCAACATCTTCTCAAAGCACGGCGCTTCTCTTGCTTGTCATTCATTTCAGACCTACAAATCAATAAAGTAATACTA
This sequence comes from Dactylis glomerata, assembly GCA_007115705.1. Taxonomy (NCBI): domain Eukaryota; kingdom Viridiplantae; phylum Streptophyta; class Magnoliopsida; order Poales; family Poaceae; genus Dactylis; species Dactylis glomerata. The sequence goes on along the minus strand of QXEO01000247.1, from coordinate 8,297,126 downwards.
ACAAACTAAGGATCATTCTCTAATGTCACTGGGCAAAATCCGCAATAAAAATAGGAGCACTTTGCAATCTGCATACGGCCCAAACTCTGAAATCAGACACCTCTAATGTCAATTGGGCAAACTCTGTGTGCAGTCTGCACACACGCAATCACTGCTGCTATGGCGCCGCAGCGCCACCGCCCGTGCCTGCTGGAATATGGCTGCGCTGCTGTGAGCCGGCGACTGGAGTGGTGGCTGTGTGGCGGGGGCTCAGGGGATCGGGGAGGCAGGGGCGAGCCGGTGGCAGCTGGACCGCAGAAATCGACCGCTGTAGGGGACGGCAGGATGCGTGGCTATCTGGATTAGCACCGGCGGGAGCGCGCCGGCGACCAACGTGGCGGCGCAACGGGCGCAGGCACAGGGGGTTCGGTCGACCTCTCTGGGTAAAATATTGAGTACTCTAAAATATTCGGACGAGGTTAGCAGACATGGGGGGCCACCAAGTTTCAGAAGCTAGCCCGACGGAAGCCTAATATGATTTTTACAGCCCAAGTTAGGAGGAGGTCCTATAGGCATTTTCTATTTGACGCTCGAGGGTGGTCCTCCCTGGCGCTCGCGCGTTACCGATCTCTGGTTTCGCTTAGGCCTTGTTCGGCTAGCGTGTATCAGAGAGTTTTACCTGAGGTGTTTTGGGTGATCTAGGGAATCATGGCGTGTATCAGCGAGTTTTACTGCTAGTCCATGTGCAATCTCTCGCTCCATGCTTTAAAATACGAATTAGACAACGAGGCGGGGTCCTGGTTCGATGTTTCTGAATCACGCCAGGCCATGTGAAAATTGTCCGCGCTCGCAGGCACACAGCGCAAAGTGGAGCGATGAGAAAACGCCTGGTAGGTGACGCGTTTTCGATCCCGGTCGACCCGACGAGTGTACGAGCGTATCGGAGTGGATTACTGGGCTCGGCCCGTCCAAAACCTGTGTACCAAATGATCCATACAGTATTTAAGTGTGTTATGTAGTGTTGGGCCAGAAAATTACACCACAAGACCTTTCAAACCCGGCCTGCCGAACGAGGCCTTAAGGATCGATAGAATGGGCGGGCCCAGTAATTCGATAGTCTGCCTTTCTTCGTTCGCGCTTGCGTGCACTGCACGGACACATCGTTGCTTACTTGAGCACAAGTACGAGCGTGCTGCTATTTATATCGGTTGCTTTCCTATCAATTTACTGATGTGGGATTAAAAAAAGAGTACAAGTGCTTGACACGCTCGCTACGGCCGCGTAAAAAATAAGCCACTCCCTCTCTCTGTCAGTATGCATGCATTTTTCTTGTCATCTATCTTTGCTAGCTTTTACACCGCGCAGTAAAAGGTAGCTACTCTGGTCACTGCTGCAGCAGTCAGGTGACAGAATGACTAGAGGAGTGAGATCATGGAGCACGGGATGTGTCCACGAACTGGTACAGAGTACTATACCTGATGGGCGCAGTCCAAATTTTTCAGAGAGCAAGGTACGTATACGGTTAGTAGTAAATAGCACGTTACACTATACTCAAAAATAAAATGTATCAAAATATTTTGCTCACGTGGAACCTGGTTTATTACCTGATTGAATATAAATTTTGGAAGAAAATAAGAGAAAAAATTTAGTTAAAAAAATACCACCTAAAAGTGGAACAGAAAAACTGAACCATAACTTTACAACGATAGAATAAATCACGAGCATGAAAAAGGAACAAAAACAGTTGTGTGTGCAAAACAATCGTGAATAAGAGTTGGACTAATTGGACAACTTTTTTTAGTTCATGAGTAACAAATATTTGGACAGGAAAGAACGCAACCACATAATAAATTACGAGTACATGTGGAATACAAATTTACCGCTTGAGGACCATAAAAAAATTAGTTCCTAGGGAACAAAAATTTGGATACAAATAAACAAAAAATTACCGATCGTGTAAGAAATAATGAGCGCCCATAACCATGGAACAAAAATAATTAGTTCCCATGGAACAAAAAATTGGAGGTAACGGTGGAACACAATTTACCTCTTGAAAGACCGTGGAACAACATTTTGGTTTCTGGTAACAAAAATATGGGTACAAAGGAATGAAACATTACCGATCGTTGAACAAATTACAGGCGCCCTAAGACCAAGGAACAAAAAAAAAGTTCCAGGGGAACAAAAAATTTGACATGAAGGAGCAAAACATTACTGGTCGTGAAATATATTAGGAGCTCCCTAGGACCATGGAAAATAGTTCTCATGGAACAAAATATTGAACAAACAGGAACAAAAACTACCGATTGGGAAACAAAATGAGACACGTGGAACACAAATTTGCCACTCGAAAAGACTATGGAACACAATTTTAGTTCCCAGATAACAAAAATTTGGATACCTGGAAACAAATCATTATGGGTCTCGGAACAAATTACGAGCGCCCGAGGACCATGGAACAAAACAAATTAGGTTACGAGGAACAAAATATTAGATAAGGAACAAATCGAATATAAATGCGGAACAGAGCTTTAGAATACGAGGAACAAAAATATAGGAACCATGAAAGAAAGTAATACTACAAAGGGAACAAGGCTAGTGTGAAGGAACAAATCGAATATAACACAAAATATGCGAGGAACCAAAATATAGATACCATAGAAAAAAATATGAGTGCCAAGGGAACAAGGCTAGTCGAAGAACAAATCGAATATAAACGCGGAACAGAGCTTTAGAATATGAGGAATAAAAATATAGGAACCATGAAAGAAAGTAATACTACAAAAGGAACAAGGCTAGTGTGAAGGAACAAATCGAATATAACACAAAATATGCGAGGAACAAAAATATAGATACCATGGAACAAAATATGAGTGCCAAGGGAACAAGGCTAGTCGAAGGAACAAATCGAATATAAACATGGAACAAAGCTTTAGAATTTGACGAACAAAAATATAGAAACCATGAAAGAAAGTAAGAGTACAAAGGAACAAGGCTAGTGTGAAGGAACAAATCGAATATACACTACACCGACCACAGCCATATAGCAACGTATACCTCGCAACGACAGGGCTATGCGTTGTCAGCTCCCGCACTTCTCCTATGCAGTTTACAACCTCCCATTATCCCCTCCGCAAATAGTGCCCTCAATCCCAATCTTCTCCGCTGATTATAGTACCACGCCCCCCTGGAAAAATAACTCCACCGCCACCAGTCTCAGATTCGTCTGCTCGTCCTTCCTCCGCATCGCCCACTTCAGCCGTGCTCCTGGATCTTAGCGCTGAGAGATTCTGAACTACCACAGCGACAACGCCGGACGCCAGACGATCCTCTTCAGATCCGGTGGTTTGATCTACTTGCCCCCTTTCATTTTCTCATGTTCTCTGTTAGCCTGATCTGCTGTTCAGTTCCTTAGGGTAGGAGGTAGTTTCTGGTTGCTGCGCCGCCTGCCATTGATGACTCCAGAACCGTGGATCCTCTCACCCAGGTTTGCTTTCATGGATGCCAACCCCACGGCTCACCTGCCTTCATCGCCCTCAAGAAGGTAACCTCTCCATTGCAGATAAAATTTGGTGGCTTCTTCGATTCAATTGGTATTTGGTGCCCCTGCAATGGTTATATATACAGGTCGTCTTTAAACTTCCACGGGTGCTCACGGCTGGACTAGTTAGGTGTGTGACTGGACTACATATATGCCTCTTCCGTTCGAATTGGTTCAGTAATCATTAGTACTAGTACTACCGTGCTTGTATTTTGGCTAGTGAAGTAGTGATCCTTCTTATTTTGATCTCATCTGACCCTCTAATTTAGTTCTGCCGGTTTTGTCTAGTGGTCCTCTGTTTTAGTTATGGAGATTACAATTGTTTATGCGCCTCTATTTAATCCGTCTATCAATCTCTGTAAATATATTTTACTCGATACTACCAGATTATCTGCAGCCAAAATAATCATTTTGCTGCAGATGAGTATTAACAACAATTGTTTTGGATGTCAATGCTATGCATCTTCAGGGTCTTATCAGGAGAGTAGCTCGTTGACCGTGGAAACAGGACTAGCTACCTGGTATTTCTTGTTTCCTTTTACAGAACCATCCGTTGTCCAGGATCCAGGAGGAAGTAATATTTTAGTACCTTAACCTCTCACTATTCAGAAATAATTGAGTTTGTCCTATAATCATGACTTGTAGCTCTGTTAGTTCATTTTTGTAACATGTGACGGCATGAGAGTCTTCAGGATTTTTTGCTTTGCAATTGCAAGAAATATGTTGTATAGATATACTCACTATGAATATACTTCTGTTATTTTATATTCTTATAAAATGTAACGCATGTGAATCCTCATGCTATTTTGCTTTGCGACTACAAGAAATACTAGTACTACCGTGCTTGTATTTTGGCTAGTGAAGTAGTGATCCTTCTTATTTTGATCTCATCTGATCCTCTAATTTAGTTCTGCCGGTTTTGTCTAGTGGTCCTCTGTTTTAGTTATGGAGATTACAATTGTTTATGCGCCTCTATTTAATCCGTCTATGAATCTCTGTAAATATATTTTACTCGATACTACCAGATTATCACTTTCTAGACATCTTACACTTGCCAGGGTGCAGAAGTATGCAGGTAAATTTATTTCATGTGCATTTTTTTAACTTTGTGTACTTTTTAGTACTAAAATATTTGTATTTATGGTGAATTGCAATCTTTTTATTTCAGAAGGTTGCATCAGCACAGAAATGCTTGGCAAGATGCCACGCTATCTTTTTTCTCACTATTGTGTTTATTTTAAAATGTTACTCAGTGGACTGCAGTTTAGCAGGTTTTACTCTTAAGAAGGTATATGCCGAAGGTAAAAAGTTGCTTTGTGTAAAGTCAGATTGCAGATCAGCACTGTGGTGTGGAAGCTCTTCTCGGCATCTGGAAGATAAATAGGATCAGGGAGACTATATGCATGTTTAAATCTTCTGCAATAAAGACATGCATGACTGATACATATCACCACTTCTTATCATCTTATGGGACTATGACCGAAAAAAGTGAAGACTCAGCAAAAGATGTGAAACAAGTACATTGGAACGTGATGCATGACTGTTGATAGCAAGTTGGACAATATTGCTACTACTAGATAGTTTTATATTATGTTCTAGAATATAATTTTCAGGGTTGATGTTTAGAACAAAAACATATATATCCCTTGGGTCATGTTCTTTGTAATGAACCATAGTTGATTTAATATATGATGTGTTTCCATTTAGTATATGGCCCTCTTGTGCACTATCCGCATTGGCCAGATAAAGAGCAATATTTGGAATGGAATGAAGTGTTCATCATATATCCATTTGAATGAACCGATATATCCATTTTTTCACGATAACCAGCAACACATATGAAAGTGTTGTTATGCTCTAACTTAATCCGTTGCTATCTTACAATGCTTATTTACATTGATTACCAACGCATGTATATACGTTGCTGTAGAACCTTGCAACGCCACCTACAGCCACGCATACAAAATCCGTTGGTATAGACCTCACCAACGCATATATGGACATTCCGCAACGCATCGATGCGTTGCTGAAGGGGGGTTCCTGTTGTAGAGATAACACAAAATATGCGAGGAACAAAAATATAGATACCATGGAACAAAATATGAGTGCCAAGGAAACAAGGCTAGTCGAAAGAACAAATCGAATATAAACGTGGAACAAAGCTTAAGAATATGAGAAACAAAAATATAGAAACCATGAAAGAAAGTAATACTACAAAGGGAACAAGGCTAGTGTGAAGGAACAAATCGAATATAACACAAAATATGCGAGGAACAAAAATATCGATACCATAGAACAAAATATGAGTGCCAAGGGAACAAGGCTAGTCGTAGGAACAAATCGAACATAAATGCGGAATAGAGCTTTAGAATATGAGGAACAAAAATATAGGAACCATGAAAGAAAGTAATACTACAAAGGAACAAAGCAAGTGTGAAGGAACAAATCGAATATAACACAAAATATGCGAGGAACAAAAATATAGATACCATAGAACAAAATATGAGTGCCAAGGGAACAAGGCTAGTCGAAGGAACAAATCGAACATAAAAATGGAATAGAGCTTTAGAATATGAGGAACAAAAATATAGGAACCATGAAAGAAAGTAATACTACAAAGGAACAAAGCAAGTGTGAAGGAACAAATCGAATATAACACAAAATATCCGAGGAACAAAAATATAGATACCATAGAACAAAATATGAGTCCCAAGGGAACAAGGCTAGTCGAAGGAACAAATCGAATATAAACGTGGAATCGAGCTTTAGAATATGAGGAACAAAAATATAGGAACCATGAAAGAAAGTAATACTACAAAGGCAACAAGGCTAGTGTGAAGGAACAAATCGAATATAACACAAAAAATACAAGGAACAAAAATATCGATACCATAGAACAAAATATGAGTGCCAAAGGAACAAGGCTAGTCAAAGGAACAAATCGAATATAAACGCGGAACAAAGCTTTAGAATATGAGGAACAAAAATATAGAAACCATGAAAGAAAGTAATACTACAAAGGGAACAAGGCTAGTGTGAAGGAACAAATCGAATATAACACAAAATATGTGAGGAACAAAAATATAGATACCATCGAACAAAATATGAGTCCCATGGGAACAAGGCTAGCCGGAAAAGAACAAATTAAATCTAAATGCGGAACGAAACTGTAAAATATGGGGAACAAAAATATAAAAATCGTGAAACAAAACATAAATATCAATGAAACAAAGGCTAGCGTGAAAAAAAACTCAAATTTAAACATGAAATAGAACTATAGAAATATGGAGAGAGAAAAATAAGATAATTTTTTTCTAACTAAAAATAAGAACCCTAAAAAAGGAACACTTTTTAAACTAAATGGAACAGAATTACTTTAAAATAAAAAAAGAGAAAAGTGAAAGAAACATATAAAAGAAAAAAGAAAAAGTCTAACTAGTAGATCCTAATAACGTACTATTTAATAGAGCAAACACCTAAGTACTTAAACGAAAAAATGGTAGAAATAGAAGTAAGAAAGGAAGAGAAGGAAACATGTGAAAGAAAAAATGAAAAGAAAAAATCTGCAGCAGACGTATAGTAAAGCAAAGATATATCAGAAGGCAACCAAATCCCTACGAGGACCAACGAACTCCTAGCTAAACGTACAGCTGGCTGAAACGTACGTACTGAAAGAATCTAACAGAACATGTTAATGGACCGAGCCCAGCTTCTAAAACGTTTAGTGAAACGGATGTTTCATAGCACGCGCGCTACGGAGCCTTCCGGATCGGTTTTCACCGTGGTTTCTGGTTACCTATTTTTCCTTACGGTTGTTCTTACTTTTTTCTTTCTCGTTTATTCTTACTAGCAAAAATACTCATGCGTTGCAATGGGAGGTAAAATTTTTTATTTCTCCGGCATAGTCTGCAGTGGTCTCTTGAAGCTGGTATGTCTGTGACACTGCAACCATGACAGCGAGACATTGGCAACTTCCTCATCGATAACTTTTCGATCTCCATGGTTGTCACCACGTGGTTGCTCAAGTGGCGGCATAGAAGCAGATGGGATTGCAAAAAAATACAAACTGTATTATCAATTCTTTAATTACATTGAATCCATTTTTTATGTCAATAGATGGCTAATTAGACAATATGGCAATTTTAGTATTCTACTTTAAAAACTAATCACGATTAAAGAGTAATTATTTTTGAAAAGAAAGAGATATGAAGCTATGAAAAAAGTGTGCTTGAAAATATTGTTCATCTACTTTTTAGCATAGAGACTAACCGATTGGATGAATAATACCTCCCGCAATGCTCCTAACTTCTTCTCTGGAACACACTCAATCCCCGCATGTACAAGAAGTGTACTCCGAAACTACTTTACTTCACATGTAAAATAACATAACCCTCACGGCGTGGTGTACAGATAGAGACAAGTACCTGTGTTGTACAAACGGAGACAGGTACCTGCGGTTGATGTTGTTCACCGGCAGTTACGTACAATCTCGGTGACAGAGATCAAACTCGACGATCACAAAGATCATGCAAATATCGCGGCCGGCCGGCTTCGTGCGCTGGTGCCAATCAAATTTGTCTTGCAAGCGGCAAGCTGGAGTAGTGGAGCCTGGTTGACTTGTTTCGGTGTCAGCGAGCAGTGTTGGCAAGCACGCGGAGGACCTCCCACGCCCGACGGCAGAGAGCGGAGGCAAAGCCTACAGATCAGACCTCATGCATCCTGACCGGAAAATAATCCTATACGACCTGGATCGTACGCCCCGATCGCTGGACCAACTCCGGAGGATGACGCGTGGTGATACGAATCCCAAAGCAGCCTACTCCAATTCATTCCCTTCTTCTCCAGATTAGTTGTCGCTCGTGCCTGAGAGCATCTATTGGCCGCCGATGCAGTGTCCTCGTCGCCGTGTTGCTGGTCCATTCACCAGCTCTCGCTTCTCTCACCCGCCGTCTAACGAAACGCTCGGCGGCACCCGGCGCCCGGCGCTTCAGCCATGGCAACCCTGTTCGTCGCCCTCGCAGCACCGCCGGCACCCGTCTGCTTGCCCCCGCCGACTTTGCCCAGCTATTCTTCCATGGGGTAGTTACATGCTAGATGCAGATCAGCATGGATGGACTGCATGCCCGCAGATGCTTGGGTACTCAGTCTGATGTTTTACTCGGGAAGATGTCACAATCAGCAACTGGCTCTAAGACGCTGTGCAACCGGCTGCCAACGAGCGTGTCCACCGTCGGCGGGGCAGAGCTGAGAGCGCCGGTGAATCCACGAAATGGCGAACGAATCGCTTGAGAAGGGAGAGGGGAATTGGAGTAGGCTGCTTTGAGATTCGTATCGCCACGCGTCACCCTCCGGAGTTGGTCCAGCGATCGGGGCGTACAACCGAGGTCGTATAGGATTATTTTCCATCCCGACCTCTAATCGCACTCCTCTTGAACAACATGTCTTTCCATCGGCCGAGTCTTTCCGTGATTTGAAGTTCCTTGACGCAGATGGTAGCAGAGAGCTGATCGACCTGATGGTGAAAGGACGAGATGTCGCCTAGAGGGGGGGGGGGGGGGGTGAATAGGCGTTTTAAAAACAATTACGGAATTGGCTTGAAGGAATGCAGAATTAAACTAACGTTTATTTTCTTCAAGCACAAGACCTAAATATGCTAGGATCAACTAAGTGCAACAACAACAACTAGAGATAAGCAAGATAGCACAAGATGTAATTCACAAGTGATAAACAAGATATAAGTACTTCAAGCACAATGGCTATCACAAGGAAATAAACTCGGGTATAGAGATAACCGAGGCACGCGGAGACGAAGATGTATCCCAATGTTCACTTACATAAAGTAAGCTAATCACCGTTGGAGAGATGCGGGTAACCACGAAGGCCCCCGAACGCCACGAAGGCTCACCTTCTTCTCCGAGTCCCCCACGAAGCTAGGGACCCCTTCTTATGGTTAGCTTTTCCTCCACTCCGGAGATGGCAAGCTCCACAACCACTTCACAACTCCCACAAAGGGGAAGCCCGAGCCTCTTCACAATCTTCCACGAAGAGATCACCGAGGCACCAACCGCCAAGCCAACTAGGAGGTCACCCTCCAAGAGTAACAAGCTCACGGTCTCTCACTCGAACAAATCGTAATGGAGAGCTCAACACTATGCAAGGATGCAAAGCAAGAACACAAGGGGAAGTGCTCAAATCCTTCTCTCTCAAATCCTGATACGTCCAATTTGCATCACTATTTTGTATCATAATTTACTGCTATTCATTGATATATTTCATATTTAGATATGATACTTATGTTATTTCCTTTGCTTTCACATGTTTGATGATCATCGGAGGAGTTGCTGTTAGAGTCAGGATTCTGCTGGAAAAAGGACCATCAGGAGACCATATTTTGAAGATCAGGAAAATTCTAGAAAAATACCCAGAAATTATATTTTCCCAGAAGACTCACAAAGCCAGAAGGAGGAGTCGAGAGGAGCCAGGGGGGCCCCACATGCCAGGGTGGCGCGGCCATCCCCTGGCCGCGCGGGCCCCACGTGAGGCCACCCTGGCCCACCTCTGGTCTCGCCCCTTCGCATACATGATCGTCCCCGAAAACCTAAATCAGGGGGAGGCTCAGAGTTAGACACAGCCGCCTCTACGGGGCGGAGAACACCAGAGAGAGAAAGCTCTCTGGCAGGGAGAAATCTGTCGGGGAAATTCCTTCCCGGAGAGGGGAGATCGTCGCCATCGTCATCACCATCGCACCGGACTTCATCGGGATCATCATCATCATCATCATCTCCATCACCAGCACCTTCATCTCCACCATCACCACGTCATCCCGCTGTAACATCTTGAGTTGGATCTTGTTATATTCATAGGGGAAACTTTCCCGGTGTTGATTACTCTTGTAGTTGACGCTATTGAGTGGAACCGTTGAGTTAAGGTTTATGTTCAGATTGTTATTTACCATTATTTTACCTCTGATCATGATCCATATGATGTCTTGTGAGTAGTTCATTTAGTTTTTGAGGACATGGGAGAAGTCAAGATATTAGTAGTGAATTATTGTTGAGAAATATTTAATGGTTTGATATTGTTGTGGTGCTATTTCACTAGTGGTGTCATGTGAACGTCGACTACATGATACTTCACCATTTATGGGCCTAGTGAGATGCATTGTGTATTTGGCTACCGATTGTGGGGTTGCTGGAGTGACAGAAACCTAAACCTCCGTTGGGAAACCACTGCACCAGGGAGCATAGGATCTTAGAGTTTAAGGCTGTGGTTAGATTTATCTTAATTACTTTCTTGTATTTGCGGATGCTTGCAAGGGGTATAATCACAAGTGTGTATTTATCCTAGTAAGGGTAGTGCGCTAGCACAGGTTCACCCCCATAACACCTACCAAACCAATAAATACTATTGGCTCTATGAAGCGAAAGCTCTTGACAGAAACTCCCGTGTGTCCTCGAGAACGTTTGGTTATTATAAGTACACAACCGGCTTGTCCTTTGCTGAAGAAAGGATTGGGCCACTTGCTGCAATTGTTACTACTGTCTTTTATTTACTCGCACTTTATTTACTCGTATTACCAAATACCCCTGAAAACCTGTTTGCTAGTATTTACAGTGATTCCTTGATCAAAACTGCTCATCAACACCTTCTGCTTCTCGCTGGGTTCGACACTCTTATTTATCAAAAGTACTACGATACACCCCCTATACTTGTGGGTCATCAAGACTATTTTCTGGCGCCGTTGCCGGGGAGTGTAGCGCTATTGAAGAGTGGAATTGGAAAAGGTAACCGTCACTGTGAGTATTGTTTTTATTTTGTCTTTTATTTTTGTTTTACTCTGCTATGGAGAACTCTCCATTTGGTTTCCTATTTGGAAACACATCTACTACTACTGCTACACATGCGGAGGAATCACCACCGCCGCCGCCTGCTGAAATTGATCCTTTTAAAATACCTATGAAAATTGTTGGGCGTATTATGGATAAGGGATTTCTATTTTCGTGCCCTCAGGTCGTTAGTTGTACTCAGTTTTCCCCAGCTCCTTAGTTTTTCCTCAGTTTTGTCCAAGCCCTTGGCTGAAACCGTCACCAGTGCTGGAACGGCCGGTTGCCCGACGGTTGAACACCTTTGACCGTTAACTGCTGACTAGTGGGGCCACGTAGAGCCCGCAAAGACACGTCAGAGCATCCATCTTTGTTTGACCGTAAGCATCGCCGTATCCCTGACCAAAACGCGGACGAGTGGGGCTTCGGTATATCGAATGACAAGTGGGGCCATGACGCTGATACAAGGTGCAATACACGGGTAGGAATAGATTTTTAAACGGAGCTCTACAGCGATGGCACGGAGGAGGTGGCCTGCGGGGTGCCGAGATGAGATCGACGTCCACAAAGAACTACATGAGGCGAGATCAGACGCATTAGATAGATATGAACTAGACGCGTTTAACCATGCAAAGAAGAGAAGAAATGGTCGAGGACATCGACGACGACCTCAACACTTTGACTGACGGTGTCGGACACGAACACGAGCAATGTAGAGAAAACTAGTGTCTCTCCTTTCTGGCGTGTATAGATAGGTGCTAGGGGAGTGTGGTGGCGAAGGGAAAGACCTCGCGGTGGTCTGTGGTGTCCAGCATAGCGGGGCGACGTGGCCGTGCCCACAGTGGCGTGCATATTCGGCATTGGCATCAGCATGTACGTTCGTCATTGGCCTCGGTGGTATCTCTGGTGTGTCAGTGATCGAATGAGTGGACGGGATTGAGGGTGCATCCCGACGGTGACCTAGCAGTGGCGGCGAGCATGCATACCCGTTCTGACCATGCCGATATCGGCATCGGCATCGTTTGGAGGCTGTGGTGCTCGAATCATGGTGGAAATTGCGATTCCCTATTATTTTTACATGCATAATATATAGAAAATTGCTAGATCTATAAATCGATGCATATGAAGCTACATATATATTCTTGGTCATAATCCCCTTAGATGCATGGCTTCACGTCGTCGTTGCTTTCATCGTCAGTATCTTCGTCGTCCGTGTAGTAGTACTTCCTGCACGTTGTTCCGTCGAACACCTTCACTGTGGGCACATAATCGCCTTCATATTTGAAGTGTAGGAAGCAGCCGAAATCCACACCGTGCGCGATGGCGAAATTCTCCCAGCCCTTGTCGAGGTACATCCGGCCTTGTCTGTCAAATAGGACCTCCACGGTCCAGAGACGAGGACCGCAGTCAGCTGCTCGCAGATACACCTTTGCGGGCTCCTGGCCATCAAGATAGTCCGCAAAATTTTGTGGGAGTGCCTGCAAAGAGATCGAGCGCCGATCGTTTGAAATTAAAGGTTTTTTATAACATGCACATAATTAATCACATGCATCATATATGTGCGAACGCGTATGTACCTTCTTGGCCAAAGGGTCTTCATAGATGGTGATGAAGAACTCCTCTATGATCAATGGCAGTGTTGACGGTGGTGGTGGCAATGATGATGATCCACCACCCCGGCCGCCCCTTCCCCTTCCCCTTCCCCTTCCGGTCGGCGTCCGAGACGTGGAAGCCATGGCAATGGATCAAGTGTATGTGAACGAAGAAGAGAGAGGCAGAAACGAAGAAGAGAGAGGCAGAACCTATTGACATGAGGGATGGCCGTTGTGGGGGTTTATAAGGGAGAGATGACCGTTGTGGGGTTTACACCATAAATTAAGGTAGAGATGACCGTTGTGGGGTTTACACAATAAATTAAGGAGGAGATGACCGTTGTGGGGGTGGTTTATATCTCAACAAAAAAGTAATGCCTAAAAGAAATGGAAATTCTTGAAAGTTCATCATTTTACCGTGAAAAGTAATGCGTAAAAGAAATGGAAATTCGTGATAGTTTATCATTTTACCGTGAAAAGTAATGCGTAAAAGAAATGGAAATTCGTGATAGTTCATCATTTTACCGTGAAAAGTAAAGCCTACAAGAAATGGAAATTCGTGATAGTTTATCATTTCAATGTGAAAAGTAATGCTTAAAAGAAATGGAAATTCATGATAGTTTATCATTTTACCATGAAAAGTAATGCCTAAAAGAAATTCATGATAGTTCATCATTTTACCGTGAAAAGTTAAGCCTACAAGAAATGGAAATTCGTGATAGCTTATCATTTTACCGTGAAAAGTAATGCCTACAAGAAGTGGAAATTCATGATTACCCAACTTGTTGAATCCGGTGGCAAACTCGTCATTTAGCATACATAGAGGGGTAGTAGTTTGCCACCGACAGATAGAGAGAGGGTGGCACGATCCTGCCCGTTGGATCATAGGATCGACGGTAGGTGGGCACGATCCGTGTGACAACAGCTCGACCAATCAGGCCAAGTTAGGGCTTCTGTGAGAAGGGAGAGGGTAAAACTGAGTAGTATCAAGGATACAAGGGCAAGTAAATAATAAACAGGCTAAGGAATTCAAATAAGAGATTTAGAAAAAGAAAAACACATGTTTTGTACAATGAAACCCAGGTTGGCCTACCTCAAAGTATTAGCAATTCAAATATACATGAGTGTAAAAATTATGGCCTCATTCAGACAAACTATGTTTTGGGTATAGATGTTTTGAGAAGGGGTTTGAGTGGAAAGCCATGAACCTTCATAGCTACTAGTGATTTCAGAAGTGGCCATTTGTTTGAAAACGTGATTTATATATGATTGTTATGATTTCCTACGTGGCAGGTCGCGTAACAAGACTCCATGAGTAGGAGGCACTATGATTTTATTTTTTTGAATTTTTTTGCGCATGAAATGACTCAATTAGATGGCTTAATCCCATCTGTTGACTCTCTGTTGACCAGCCACTTGAGGGTAAAACTGAGTATATTGCACTAGGCAGTATTAGTACTCGAGGGGAAAACTGAGTACAGATATTTTTCCAGTGTAAGATTTGAGGGTAGAACTGAGTACACGTAACGGTGCTGATGTGCAGTCCCACGGACGCGTGTCGCGGTGAGCAGCGGTTAGCCGCGCGGTGCACGTGCTGAGACCAAAATGTCAACTGCCAGTACAGAGCCCCTCTCCCTCCCTCTGCACACAGTCTCATCATAACTCACGCACGCAACCACACCTCTCACGTCCCATCACCTTCTCCAAAAAAACCCCAGCCGCCCTACGCGCGCTCCCCTACCGGCGATGGAGAAGAAGAATGCGCCAGCGGCCGTCGCCCCCGAGCCCGTCGCCTCCGAGCCCGTCGCCTCCGAGGGCGGCGCATCCAGGCGCGGCGCCTCCATGAACTGGGCCTCTCTCAGGGCTGACGGACCACTTCACAAGATCGGCGCCTGCTTACTGGCGAACGAGGAGTATGTGGACACCTACTCTGCTTTGAGGCAAGTTTGTACTAATTGGCGCTCAGATTTACCTGAGCCCGACGTGCACCTGCACGAATGGATCATGGTAGAGCACGCCCTTCCACGCGCCGCTGAGTTCTCCTTCCTCCACCTCCGCACATCCCGCTACGTCACCATCGATCTAACGGAAGTTCATGCAAGGTTCAAATTCCTCCATATCTATAGAGTTAATCCTTTTATTTTCAATCGTAAACATCTTAGTGCTGAATGTTATCTTCATCAATCCCATATATTTTAGATACTACTTCGTCAGCTTTTGCCGTGGCATCATCGTGCTTGCCCAAAAGAACCAGCCGCACAAGATACGGCTTCTGAACCCACTCACAAAGACATCGAACACTATATTTCAGGCGCAGATGCCATCTGTTATTCTGGAGTCAGTCACTGTAATGAAGTCCCCGACTATGCTCTTCGTTTCCACATATTACCCGGCAGAAATTGCTTGGGTCGATGAGAGCACTCCAACTAAGGGTATAGATGAAGAGTGGGGAGAAGGTAGATTTTCGATCGAGTACCATTCTATGCGTTGCATTACCACGTTCAATGGTGAATTCTATGCACTAGCTGTGAACAATTTTGAGTTCGGAACATTGGTGTGCACCAACAATGCCCAGTTGGAGCAGGGCGCGAGCAATGTCAACATGGAGACACTATTTTCTTTTCCAGAACTTGGAAATGACAAGTTCTACCTTGTAAAGTCGGATGGTGATCTGCTGCTTGTGTTGTTGGGCGGTCGTTTGGAGGAAGGTCAAACAGTGGTGTACCGTGTGGACACTGAGAGCCGCTCTCTCCATGCCGTCAGTAACATTGGCAGTCGTGCCTTCTTCGTCCATCATGTCCGGTGTATCTCCGTCGACACCAGAGTGCACCCGACACTTCGACCTGGCTGCATCTACTACGCGGATTTGGGTTATATCAGAGAGTACTTTGATGATATGAACGCCTGGGATGAGTCGCCACTATATGTGGATAGATTACAAAAGTACGGTCTGAAAAAAGAACAAAGGCCATACCGTTTGGAGGATGTATTGGCTGCACACTGCAGACGGAAGGAGTTCAATGAATATTTCTTTCGGACCAGAAAATGGAGCGACGAATATATATATGATGAATGAAGAACAGATTCATTCATCCTGGGGTATCCTAATCTTCATGTTGGGCATACATTGCATCTTATATTATTTTCAGCTTAGTTTGTCATGAACATTAACATTGTTATTGGCTGCTTTTGGCTGCTGTATGCAGTTTATGTATTATACTTAGTTTTCTAGATTTATTATGCTGCTGTGAATTTATCCTATACTAGCTTCTAGATTTGCTACTAGATTTGTTACCATATTGGGCAAAAAACGAGGGCCAAAAGGCAACAATCATTGAAGAAAGACAGAAATAGAAGCTTCTCTAGATTTGATACTAATTTGGTGAAAAGAGAGAGAACTGTTACAGAGAGAGAGGGGAAAAAGGCGCTCTGAAAAGGCGCTCTGAAAAGGCGCTCTGAAAAGGCAATGCCAATTTGGCCCGAGAGAGACAGAACCGAGCTCTCACGTACAACCAAACGCGGTCTCGTCCTGTCCCACGCGGTCCCTTTCTACCAGCCCCACGCGACGCGGCCCCACACGACGCGGTCCCACACGTCAGCACGGAACTGTCAACTAAACGGAAATCCTCCCGTCCGAGCTCCTTCTGAGGGTTTCAGACAAGGGCTTGGGGAAAACTGAGGAAAAACTAAGGAGCTGGGGAAAACTGAGTACAACTAACGACCTGAGGGCACGAAAATAGAAATCCCTATGGATAACTGCTATTCAGGAGATGGAACTGTCCATCCGGGTGATCACTTATTATTTATACATGAATTATGCGAGTTGTTCAGATGTGCAGGTATTTCACCAAGCTAGGTTAAGAAGAAATTATTCTCATTATCATTGAAAGGCAGAGCTGAAGAGTGGTATCGACTACTCCAAGATGGTCCATCTATGGCATGGGAGGATATTGTGCCTCTATTTTATTCTAAGTTTTATCCTCCAAGTGAAATTCATAAAGACCGTAACCGGATATATAATTTTTGGCCTCAT
This sequence comes from Dactylis glomerata, assembly GCA_007115705.1. NCBI lineage: Eukaryota > Viridiplantae > Streptophyta > Magnoliopsida > Poales > Poaceae > Dactylis > Dactylis glomerata. The sequence goes on along the minus strand of QXEO01000247.1, from coordinate 8,280,158 downwards.
GATGGAGAGAGTATTGCCCAAGCGTGGGGGAGATTGAAGTTACTAATGCTCAAATGCCCCATTCATGAGCTCCCCAATAATATTGTTATTGATAATTTTTATGCGCGGCTTACTCTTCCTGATAAGGATTATTTGGATGCTTCTTGCTTTGGATCATTTACTCATATGAAAGAAGATGATAAGTGGAAACTTCTTGACCGTATACAAGAGAATGCTGAAGGTTGGGAAAACGACAAAGGTAGGAAGTCAGGTATAAACTATGATTACGAATGTATTAAATCTTTTATGGGAATCGATGACTTTCATAGTGTTAGCGCTGCTTATGGTCTTGATTCACAAATACTTGCTAATTGTCTTAAGGCTTTTGCCTCTTATATTGATGTTCCAAAGAAAGATTGGAACAAATATCATGCGCCTTATAAAGATTCTATTAGTCATATACCTGCTGCAGCTACTGATGTTTGTACTGTTGATAGCATTGTGCCTGAACCTTATTTTGAGAACACACCTTTCCCTGCTAAGGTAAAGAAGTATTCTACTTTGGTAAGTGTGTCTAATAAAAGTACTAAGAAAGCTGCAGAACCTGATGAGCAAATTACTATTAAGTCTCCTGTAGCTATATTGAAGGATCTTGTTACTAAAGATGTAGGAGATGAATATATTCTTTTTTGTGAAGATGCTTCTAACATTCTCTCACATCCTAAAAAGCATAGGAAAACAAGTGTTCCTGTTATTTCTGTCAGGATTGGAGATCATTGCTATTATGGTTTATGTGATATTGGTGCTAGTGCCAGTGCTATTCCCTTAGAGCTTTATAGAGAAATTATGCACGAGATAGGTGCTTGTGAACTTGAAGATATTGATGTGGTTGTTCAGCTTGCTAACAGAGAGACAGTTTGGCCTCTTGGTATTGTCCGAGATGTGGAAGTTCTTTGCGGTAAGACTAAATACCCTACTGATTTTCTAGTGCTCGGTAAGGAGGCTAGTAAAACTCGTCCTATTATTTTTGGTAGACCATTTTTGAACACTTGTGGCGCCGTGATAGATTGTAAGAAGGAGAAATTTTTTACTAAGTTTAATGGAGAGTCTTATGAGCTTAATTTTTCCAAGTTTGCTAAGACTTCTTATGAAAATGACACGCCTAATGAAAATTTTCGTGTTGAACAGCTTGCTTCTATTGCTCTTGCTCCTAATAATGCCTTACAGCAATTCATGGAAGATCACGAAAGTGATGTTTTTAGCAAGGAAAGAGAAGAGATTGACGATATTCTTCTTTGTCAACCACCATTACTCAAGCATAATCTACCTGTGGAGGATCTTGGTACCACTTTGCCGCCTAAGGAAGATCCTGTTTTTGAATTAAAGCCTTTGCCTGATAATCTCAAATATGCTTACATTGATGATAAGAAAATATATCCTGTTATTATTAGCTCTAAACTTTCAGGAAAGGAAGAGGAAAGATTATTGGAGATATTGAGGAAACACCGAGGAGCTATGGGATATACTCTTGATGATTTAAACGGGATTTCTCCCACTTTATGTCAGCATGCCATTAATATGGAGAAAGACGCAAAGCCAGTGGTGGAGCATCAACGCCGCCTAATTCCCAAGATGAAGGATGTGGTAAGAAATGAGGTATTAAAACTCCTTGATGCTGGTAGTATTTATCCTATTGCTGATAGTAGATGGGTTAGTCATGTTCATTGTGTTCCTAAGAAGGGAGGTATGACTGTTGTGCCTAATGAGAATAACGAGCTTATTCCTCAAAGGGTAGTTGTTGGTTATAGAATGTGCATTGATTATAGGAAGGTAAACAAAGTTACTAAGAAAGATCATTACCCTTTACCGTTTATAGATCAAATGCTAGAAAGGTTGTCTAAGAAGACTCATTTTTGTTTCCTTGATGGTTATTCTGGTTTCTCTCAAATTGCTGTTAAGAAGGATGATCAGGAGAAAACCACTTTTACTTGCCCTTATGGAACTTATGCTTATAGACGTATGCCGTTTGGTTTATGCAATGCTCCTGCTACTTTTCAAAGATGTATGTCTGCTATTTTTCATGGCTTTTGTGAAGAAATTGTGGAGGTCTTCATGGATGATTTCTCCGTCTATGGAACTTCTTTTGATAATTGTTTGCACAACCTTGATAAAGTTTTGCAGAGGTGCGAAGAAACTAACCTTGTTCTTAATTGGGAGAAATGCCACTTTATGGTGAATGAAGGAATTGTCCTTGAACATAAAATTTCTGAAAGAGGTATTGAAGTTGACAGAGCAAAAGTGGAAGCAATTGAGAAAATGCCTTGTCCAAGAGATGTTAAAGGTATTCGCAGTATTCTTGGTCATGCTGGTTTCTATAGGAGGTTTATTAAAGATTTATCTAAGATTTCAAAGCCTCTTACCAATCTTCTTCAAAAGGATGTACCATTTGTCTTTGATGATGATTGTAAGGAAGCTTTTGAAACTCTTAAGAAGGCTTTAACTACTGCTCCTATTGTTCAACCACCTGATTGGAATTTACCTTTTGAAATTATGTGTGATGCTAGTGATTTTGCTGTTGGTGCTGTTCTTGGGCAGCGCGTACATAATAAGTTGAATGTTATTCATTATGCTAGTAAGACTCTTGATGCTGCTCAGAAGAATTATGCTACTACTGAGAAAGAGTTTCTTGCTGTTGTTTTTGCTTGTGATAAGTTTAGATCTTATATTGTGGATTCTAAAGTTACTATTCATACTGATCATGCTGCTATTAGATATCTTATGACTAAGAAGGATGCTAAGCCTAGGCTTATTAGATGGGTGTTGCTTTTACAAGAGTTTGATTTGCATATCGTAGATAGGAAAGGTGCTGAAAATCCTGTGGCTGACAACTTGTCTAGATTGGAAAACATTTCTTTTGATCCTGTTCCTGTTAATGATAGTTTTCCAAATGAACAGTTGGCTGCAATAAATGTAACTTCGCAAGACCTTCCTTGGTATGCTGATTATGCTAACTTTATTGTTTCCAAGTATTTGCCTCCAACCTTTACAGCTCAGCAAAGAAGGAAATTCTTCTATGATTTGAGGCATTATTTTTGGGATGACCCACATTTATATAAAGAAGGAGTTGATGGTATTATGAGAAGATGCGTACCGGAATATGAGCAGCAAGAGATATTAAGAAAATGCCATAGCAGTGCCTACGGAGGGCATCATGCTGGAGATAGAACCGCACAGAAGGTTCTACAGTCAGGTTTTTATTGGCCAACCCTCTTTAAGGATGCCAGAAGGTATGTTTTATCTTGCGATAAATGTCAAAGAGTTGGTAATATTTCTAGACGCAATGAAATGCCTATGAATTACACTCTTGTTATTGAACCGTTTGATTGTTGGGGATTTGACTTTATGGGGCCTTTTCCTCCTTCAAAAGGCTATACCCATATACTTGTTGCTATTGATTATGTTACTAAATGGGTAGAAGCCATACCTACAAAGAGTGCCGATGGTGAGACTTCGTTAAAAATGCTTAAGGATGTTATTTTTCCTAGGTTCGGAGTGCCTAGATATCTTATGACTGACGGAGGTTCTCATTTTATTCACGGTAGTTTTAGAAAAACTCTTGCTAAGTATGATGTTAATCATAGAATTGCTTCTGCTTATCATCCCCAAACTAGTGGGCAGGTAGAGCTTTCAAATAGAGAGATCAAGTCTATCTTGCAGAAGACTGTTAGTAGATCTAGGAAAAACTGGGCTAGTAAGTTAAATGACGCTTTATGGGCTTATAGATCTGCTTATAAGAATCCCATGGGTATGTCTCCTTATAAGATGGTTTACAGAAAAGTGTGTCACTTGCCCTTAGAATTAGAACACAAAGCTTTTTGGGCAGTGAGAGAGCTTAACAGAGATTTTAAACTAGCCGGTAAGAAAAGGTTGTTAGATTTGAGTTCTCTTGATGAGTGGAGAAACGAAGCGTATGAGAATGCCAGACTTTTCAAAGAGAAAGTCAAGCAATGGCATGATAAGAGAATTCTTAAGAGAGAGTTTCATGTTGGTGAGAAAGTTCTATTGTATAGGTCTCGTCTCAAATTTTTTGCAGGTAAATTACTCTCTAAATGGGAAGGACCATATGTTATTGTGGAAGTGTACCGCTCAGGTGCTATTAAGATTGCTTCATTGAAAGATGATTCTACACAAGTGGTGAATGGGCAAAGACTCAAGCATTATATTTCTGGAGATTCCTATAATGAAGATGTTGATGTTATTGAAACAGTTTCTCCGGAAGATTACATCCAAAACAAACTGCAGGAACCTGCAGAGTTCGTTTTTGAATAGATTAAAGATGTTCAAGGACCCAAGGGAGAAGGGAGCCTCGAAGCAAGGATGGAAGCATTGGAACAGGAAGTTTTCAAATACAAGAAGATGGTGGAACGTGAGGTGGACATTATCTATAGGATTAATCAAGAGCTTGTCGCCAAGTACAAGAAGGAGACTACAGAGCTTTGGAAGGATGTCCTCTCACTCCAAGAGACGACTAGCCAATTACAAGCACAACTCTACGACGTGCATAACCAAAATTGTGAGTATGAAGCTAGATTTCAACAAATGAGTGCTGCTGCAAGTTTCAGGATTTTGGAGACCAAGACATCCTTCTTTGATGGAGGACCTCTGCCTAGGAAGTACGACAACGAAGAAGGCCTACCGCCACCACCAAAGGAGTAATTCATCATCGGTTTAGGCATCCCCTTGGCTTGTTCCAAGCTTGGGGGAGTGCCGCGGTATCACATCATTACCTTTCGCTCATTTACTTTTCAAAGTAGAGTCGTATCATGAATAGAGAAGTTATCATATAGAATAGTTTGCAGTTTGGAAGTATCCTCCTTAGTCAGTTATCTATGTATCCCTTGGTGTGAGTTGCGGTAATAAAATATTAATGAGAAGTTTTATTGTTTACTTTTCGCACACTCTATGTTAGTTTGCAATCTCTCTCGTATGACTAGTCTTGTTGATTGGTATTGGTATCACATTGGGAGCATGAGTAGATTTAGTTGGTTTTGGCAAACCTAGCTTGGTCAGTAGCAATTTTACCTTGAGGTTTGAGTAGAAAAGAATAAAGAAGTGCTTGCAGTTACATCACTTCAGTTTTCCCTTATGTTTGGCTTATAAGCATTGTTATTCTTAAAGTTAAAATTGTTGTACCTTCAAGGGAGTTTGCATGATTGTTCTTATTATATGTATGTTTGTTTGTTTCATGCAACTCTTATGCTTGCTACCCAGCCTTGCTAGCCAAAAACCTGTACTGAGAGGAAATACTTCTCGTGCATCTAATTCCCAAAAGCCAAGTCACTTCTAAAGAGTCCACTATAAATTCCTATGCATGGTATTTCTAAGCCATTCCAAGTAAATTTTCATGTGCTACCTTTCAAAAACCTTCAAACGCTTCTCATTTTGTGCCACTGTTTTTAGCTCATGAGGACGTAGTGGATGGGTTTGTTATCTTCCATACTAAATTAAGTACCCCTCGACTAGGCAGCTTCATCTGCTCGTCATTAATTTTGCAAGGGAGCTGGTCAGACCATCATAATCTCAAAAAGAAAAAGAAAGAAAAAAGGCACTCCTCCAATGGAATGTGAAAGTTGGTCGGCACCTGATGGAATCGGTTAGCCATGGTTTGAGAAAGGAAAAAGGTGGGGAGGAGTGCAAAGCTATAAAAGAGCACCAAAGTGCCAATTAATCAAACATCTCAGAACCGCTCGCACTTGTTTAGTATGGAAGATATCAAGAACTCCGTTGCTAGTCGTTGACAAAAGCAACCACCTCTCAAAACAATTTTTACCTCTGTTTTACAAATGAAAAGCTCTAGCACATGTTTAATCCCTGCTTCCCTCTGCGAAGGGCCTATCTTTTACTTTTATGTTGAGTCAACCTATTTCCTTCTGTCTCAAGCAAGCATTTGAGTTGTTATGTTTCACTCATCCATATGTTGATCCGTTTAATCATGTTTATTATCTTCCTTGTTTTGTATAATGCTTTTGTCTGAAGGAATATATCTTTGAAAGCTTTCTATGTATGCAAAAGTTTACTTTGTTGAGCATATAGTCTTTGCTATATTAGCTCTGTTCTAAAAGGCTCCGTCTAAAAGAAAGAATAGCTTGTTCATCATTCTTTGACCAAGAGCTAAGGTTTGCCATTGCCAATTATATTTACCTTGTGCATCTTTACATGTGATTCCCTTTTACTTATTGCAAGTCTATATCTTATAAAGGGGAGTTGCTGTCTATTATAATTTGTGCCTTAGTGAATGTGATGCTTCTTGTCCGTATTTTGAATTATCGACACTTCACTCCATAAACCTGTGGTCATGTTTACCGAGTTTAGTTTTCGCTTGGGGACAAGCGAGGTCTAAGCTTGGGGGGGTTGATACGTCCAATTTGCATCACTATTTTGTATCATAATTTACTACTATTCATTGATATATTTCATATTTAGATATGATACTTATGTTATTTCCTTTGCTTTCACATGTTTGATGATCATCGGAGGAGTTGCTGTTGGAGTCAGGATTCTGCTGGAAAAAGGACCATCAGGAGACCATATTTTGAAGATCAGGAAAATTCCAGAAAAATACCCAGAAATTATATTTTCCCAGAAGACTCACGAAGCCAGAAGGAGGAGTCGAGAGGAGCCAGGGGGCCCCATACGCCAGGGTGGCGCGGCCAGCCCCCTGGCCGCGTAGGCCCCACGTGAGGCCACCCTGGCCCACCTCTGGTCTCGCCCCTTCGCATACATGATCTTCCCCAAAAACCTAAATCAGGGGGAGGCTCAGAGTTAGACACAACCGCCTCTGCGGGGCGGAGAACACCAGAGAGAGAAAGCTCTTCGGCAGGGAGAAATCTGTCGGGGAAATTCCTTCCCGGAGAGGGGAGATCGTCGCCATCGTCATCACCATCGCATCGGACTTCATCGGGATCATCATCATCATCTCCATCACCAGCACCTTCATCTCCACCATCACCACGCTATCCCGCTGTAACATCTTGAGTTGGATCTTGTTATATTCATAGGGGAAACTTTCCCGGTGTTGATTACTCTTGTAGTTGATGCTATTGAGTGGAACCGTTGAGTTAAGGTTTATGTTCAGATTGTTATTTACCATTATTTCACCTCTGATCATGATCCATATGATGTCTTGTGAGTAGTTCGTTTAGTTCTTGAGGACATGGGAGAAGTCAAGATGTTAGTAGTGAATTATTGTTGAGAAATATTTAATGGCTTGATATTGTTGTGGTGCTATTTCACTAGTGGTGTCATGTGAACGTCGACTACATGATACTTCACCATTTATGGGCCTAGTGAGATGCATTGTGTATATGGCTACCGATTGTGGGGTTGCTGGAGTGACAGAATCCTAAACCTCCATTGGAAAACCATTGCACCAGGGAGCGTAGGATCTTAGAGTTTAAGGCTGTGGTTAGATTTATCTTAATTACTTTCTTGTATTTGCGGATGCTTGCAAGGGGTATAATCACAAGTGTGTATTTATCCTAGTAAGGGTAGTGCGCTAGCACAGGTTCACCCCCATAACACCTACCAAACCAATAAATACTATTGGCTCTATGAAGCGAAAGCTCTTGACAGAAACTCCCGTGTGTCCTCGAGAACGTTTGGTTATTATAAGTACACAACCGGCTTGTGCTTTGCTGAAGAAAGGATTGGGCCACTTGCTGCAATTGTTACTACTATCTTTTATTTACTCGCACTTTATTTACTCATATTACCAAATACCCCTGAAAACCTGTTTGCTAGTATTTACAGTGATTCCTTGATCAAAACTGCTCATCAACACCTTCTGCTCCTCGTTGGGTTCGACACTCTTATTTATCGAAAGTACTACGATACACCCCCTATACTTGTGGGTCATCAAATCCCACCAAGGCAACAAATGCTATGGAGGAGTTAGAGAGGAAGAACAAGGGTGGAGGTCAACCAATGACTCCAAGATCTAGATTCAAAGGATTCCCCTCACTTAGAGGAGGAATGATTTGCTGGAGATTGTAGATCAAGATCTTCTCTCTCAAATCCCTCAAAAAGATGCAAGAATCATTGGAGGGAAGAGGGAGGAGGAAAGCTCAAGAGGGTCAACAATGGAGGTGTATTTCGTGCTCAAGAACCCTAAAACATTTGGGGAAGAAGACCCCTTTTATAGTCCTCAAAGAAAACTAGCCGTTTGGGGCGAAACTGGATTTCCGGTTGAATTCCCGGTTGGACTGGAAATTTCCGGTTGAATTCTCGGTTGGACCGGAAATTCTCGGTTGAATTTCCGGTTTAAACCAAACCAAAACCGAAAATATAGTAAAATAGTTCTGCAACTTTCCGGTTGATTTTCGGTTGAATTTCCGGTTCAAACCGAGCTCGGAACCGGCGGAAAATAGCCTCATGAAAAATACGATAACTTTCACATCCGGACTCGGATTTTAGTAAACTTGGGCTTTTTGAAAAGCTAAGAAAAATATCTATCCAATGGAGACCATAAAACCCAAGAAGTAGTAAGAGATAAAATACCAAATAAGAAGAGGTTAAAACCTCTTTTAAGAAAGAACCGGTAAAACCTCCAAACTCTAAAACGTGCTAAAAGATGCATACGGATTCCCTTTTTGATGAACTTGGACTTGTTGGAAAGCTAGCAACAAGCACAAGAACCTCACACAGAGAAAATACAATAAGCAACAAAGTAGGGAGAAGCAAAGTATGCAAAGGATTGAGCTCCCTAAGACGATGTGATCAAGTTATCCAACTGAAAGCCCCTCTTGATAGTGCGGCTATCTATCCTATAACCCGGTCTCCCAACAAACACCTTGAGACGGGTAAAAGGAAAACCTAGCAAGGACAAACCTTTGCCTTGTGCACCCCTCTTGATCTTGATGGTGATGCTTCATGCTTCCGTCAAGCCGGAATGCTTCACTTGATCATTGTTGCTTCGTGAAGACTTGCAATATGCTCCCCCATACACCACTATGGGATACCTTCACTAAGGCATGTCTTCACAATTGCATTATCTCCAAATGGATGAAAAGCTTCAAGCATATGATCTTCTCGAGATGCTTATCTTGAAACTTGCACTTCTCAACCTTGATGACAACCACCACTTGATGTCATCCTTTCATGGGCTATATGAAATATCACTAGTGATGCATATCCATGACACAATACCTAACCCACATAGAAAACACAAACACACATATGTAATGGGTTAGTTCACAAAGAACAATTGACAAACCATACCATACCACAAGACCAATTGGTCCCATGTGGCACATTCCTTATGCTTCATGTGTTGACCAAACTAGAATCCAATCTTTGATCTTTGCCTTGGTCAACCTTGAATCTTCTCACGCTCTATCACAATATCTCGAGCCACATAAAGAATTCTTCATTTGATTGCATGCTCTAGGTATTAGTCAATCATATCTCAACTCATGAGACCATCATGACCTCAACATAGAGCCATATCTTGAATTCTTCTCATGTAACCAAACTCTCAAGATCTTGAGACTCCTTGGCTTAGCACATAAGCTAGAGCATGGATTACTTGAGTTCTACACAAGAACTATATATTTATTTCTTCTTCTTGATCATAATGAATTCATCTCTTCTATGCAATGATCTTGATGCCAATACTTAAGATAAATCTTTATCTTCATGGCATCCAAGCCTTGAATCCAACACATGGACTTCAAGCAATTCCTATGAACAATTCCTTCACAAAAAGCTCAATGAAAACATTAGTCCATAGGGATTGTCATTAATTACCAAAAACACACTTAGGGGCAATTTACCCTTACAATCTCCCCCAATTTTGGTAATTGATGACAATCTCAACAAGAGGGTTTATATAATGAATGATAGAAACTAATATGCAACTTATCTGAGAATAAATTGCATACAAGAGGTTGTATTTGATATGGTCAAGTAACACGAAGCTACTACCGCATATCAAAATCAATTGTACTCACATAAACTACAACAAATATGGTTGATGTGAGTGCAACCAAAATATATAGAGCAAACTCCCCCACAATATATGCATGTGTGATGAACTTGAATTTCATTGCATACATTGTCAAGATAAACCTTTGATGGAGTTTAAACTATATATTCAACCATGCTGACAAGGGTATAGTTAATAGAGCCTGTTAGTTGAGTACCCCTGAGGCCCGTTAAGCTAGGCCCAATTATAATGATTGTCGAATACGAGTTAATACCGTATGTCGATATTTGTAATCTGTATCGAACCCTACCCGATCCTCGAGACCTGGCCACCTATATATAGGGGCCAGGAGGGGACGGTGTAGGGCAGATTGAAAGCAAGCCAGGTTGAATACCCAAGTTTACTTTCGATATACACCTGTTCCGACTAACTTTACCTTCGAGTTCATCCGACACCCTATCTCCCCGATCCTAAGTCCTTCATCTAGGGCATTTGTCGAGTTAACCCTCGTCAATTGGCGCCGACCGTGGGGACTCTGGGCGTTGGAATCATGAATTCGACGGCTTTTTCGCTTTTAGCAAACAGCAGTCCAGAAGTCGACGGAAGTCAAGAAGTGGAACTAACAATTGGAAGTTTGAGCATCTTCATCGGGCCGTCGGGTTCCTCTCGCCTTTCGGATCTGACGAAACAAGATCAAGATTCATCGGCAAGCAAGCCCGAAACAAAGGAAGCACGGGAATCATCCGAAGGCTCTTCCAGCGAGGTAAACTCGCCGGTCAGCTTAGAAAAAGCATTAATCGCAGAAAGCGACGAAATTCACGAAAAATTCGACCGAGAAGAAAAAGCGTGTCAGACGCACAACAACGCAAGGGACTTCGCCGTAGGAAGCAGCGGCGTCTCCAAAGTACATTAGTTATGCGTTATTATCACTGAAGCAGAAGATGGAGACAACAGCGAAGGAAGCAAAAAGTTCGACAGGCAAGTCGACAAAGTGAAAGATCACAACAAAAGGGAAAAAGAGAAAATACACGTCTCGACCGGTGAATGGAGAATGATTACGTCAGCCATTAATCATGGTACAGAAGTCCCCGAAGGATCGCGAAGAGAAGTTCTAATGGGATATCAGTATGCACTATACCAACACAAGAAGAAACTAAGGGAGGAAAGAGACATGATGTTTCAAGACAACAACAGCATATCAAGGGAAGAATACTGGGAAGACTATAGTGAAGACTCAGAATATAGCAGAGAGAGGCGTGGAGATCCAAAACACAAGAGAGGGGCAACAACACGCGACAGAGAAGAAAGGTACTCGAGGAGCCCCACCCCACAGCTAGAAGAGGAGGACGAGGACCTGATACAAAAAACGCCAGAGGCGGCATTAGCAGCAGCACAAGCATATTTACTAGCCACAAGGCCAGAGCATGGGGACCCGCGAGAAGATATGCACCGAGCCGCGATACGAAGCCTCGGAATAGTAGAAGGTAAAATCAGGGAGCAAGCCCCAGAGTTGAAGTCGACAAGCTACAAGAGAAGCGGCAAGGAGAAGTTCGGGTACAAGTACTCAAGCGACGACTATAGTGAATCATCAGAAGAGAAAAAGCGACAGAAAAGGAAGGAGGATGCAAGAAGTATAATAGCACAAGCTCGAGTAGATAAATCGCGGCATGCTTGGAGGGAAGAAAATTACGAAGACGATGATAAAGATATGGGTGCGTTATGCTTTACCCGTAGGGTTCGCAAAACGCGAGTACCCAAAGGATTTAAATTACCTCATGATCAGAGCAAGTACGACGGGTCGCAGGAACCCACACTGTGGCTATCAGATTATCTACAAGCAGTACAGATATTAGGAGGAACAAAGGCGACCGCAATGCAAAGTTTGCAGCTACACCTCACCGGCGCTGCCCGGTCTTGGTTGAACACTCTACCCGACGAGTCCATTGGAAGCTGGGGGGAACTCGAAAGTCAATTCGCAAGAAATTTTCGTTCCACCTACAAGCGCCCAGCATCACTGGAAGAAGTTAAAGCATGTGTGCAAAAGAAAGGCGAAACGCTACGATCTTATATACAATGCTGGAGCATAATCAAAAACTCAGCAGAGGACGTCTCCGATGAACGAGCAATAGACGCCTTTTCAGAAGGACTTCGTCGCTCAGATCTTGTGGAAGAGATAGGAAGAACAAGACCTACGACAGTAACTGAGCTAATGGAACAAGCCAACAAATTCGCTGATGGAGAGGACGCGTATAACAATAAAAGAGGACGTTCGCCAGAAGTCGACAGAGTAAGTCGACAAAGGAGATGATACCGCAGCGGGGGCAACCAAGGAAGGCGAAATCAGGTAGCCGCAGGCTATATACTAGAAGAAGAAGGATACGAAAGGAGGAGGTTCCCAGCAAAAGGAACAGAAAAATCAAGATACTCTGGTCCTTCGGCCGAGGATATGCTATACGGACCTTGTCGAATCCACTACGCGTACCTCGACGGGAAAAGAGTCTCAAATCACCAGATGAAGGACTACAGAACATTCCTAAGGTTGCAAGGTGCAATGGGCTCGAGCCAAGAAGGAAGGCAAGGAGAAAAACGCAGAAGTCAAGGATTTCAAACTCAAAGACTGTCAAAGCACCTAGAGTCAAAAGTATACATATCAGCTATGATTCAACCGGTGCCCAAGTCGAAGAAAGAGCGAAAGAGCATAACCAGGCAAGTGAACCTAGCAATATCATCACCACCGGCCACCACAGAGTACCTACGATGGTCAGAGCAACCAGTCAAGTTCAGTAGAGCAGACCACCCACGGAAAGTTCCTAGGCCGGGCCACTCGCCTATGGTTTTAAAAGCGCAAATAGGAGGATACGACATTGGAAGAGTGTTCATGGATGCAGGGAGCGGCATAAACTTAATATATGCTAGAACACTAAAGGCTATGTGCATATCACCGACGAGTCTGAAGCCAACAGATTGCTCTTTCCACGGGATAGTACCAGGAGCAGCAAACTACCCTTTGGGAAGAATAGAACTCGATGTCTGTTTTGGTAGCAGCGAAAATTATAGAAGAGAGAAGCTGGAGTTCGAAGTTATGGATTGGCCGTCACAATATCATGCAATCCTGGGGCGCCCGGCATTTGCAAAATTCATGGCAGTACCGCACTACGCGTATCTCACGTTAAAAATTCCAGGGCCCAAAGGAACAATAACAGTACAAGGGAGCTTTGAAGTAGCCAACACATGCGACAGAGAATTCAACAAGATGGCGCAAACCTTCGGCATGACAGCAGAATACGAGAGGCTCAAAGGAGAAACAAATCATAATGTGCTACCCGACGTTGGGCGATCCCTGCCAGATAAGGCTTTCGACACAACGCAAGATTCAAAGAAAATTCAGGTCCACCCTACGGATCCAAACAAGACGACATCCATTGCAGTAAATTTGGATCCCGCATAGGAAGGCGCGCTCGTCGAGTTCCTCCGTGAGCGCTGGGAAATTTTCGCCTGGTGTCCATCAGACATGCCAGGGGTTCCCAGGGAACTCGTTGAGCACGCACTAAATGTCGATCCCAAGGAGAAACCAGTCAAGCAACCATTGCGATGATTCGATGAACCCAAGAGGAAGGCAATAGCGTCAGAATTACACAGATTAGAAAACGCTGGATTTATCAGAGAAATCAAAACTTCGAGTTGGGTGTCGAACCCAGTAATAGTACCCAAGAAGAACACAGACGTACAAAGAGTATGTGTCGACTACACATCTCTCAACAAGCATTGTCCAAAGGATCCCTTCCCTTTACCCCGCATCGATCAAATAATCGATTCAACAGCGGGCTGCGCAAGGCTTTCCTTTTTGGATGCATATTCTGGCTATAACCAGATCAAGCTGAAGAAAGAGGACGAGGAAAAAACGGCTTTCATCACACCGTATGGGGTGTTTTGCTACCAAGTGATGCCATTCGGCCTAAAAAATGCAGGAGCAACTTATCAAAGAATGATGCAGAGTTGCCTTGGGAGCCAAATAGGACGCAACATACAAGTCTACATTGATGATGTAGTCATCACCACAAGAGAGGAGAAATCTTTAATCAGCGACTTGGCAGAAACCTTCGACAATCTGAACAAGTTCAAGCTTAAGTTGAACCCGACAAAATGTTCCTTCGGAGTTTCAGCAGGACAACTTTTGGGATTCTTGGTATCCGCACGAGGAATAGAAGCAAATCCAGAGAAGATTCAAGCAATTCTAACAATGGGGAAACCCACGAAACTCCACGACGTACAGAAATTAGCAGGAAGAGTCGCGGCATTAAGTCGTTTCGTTGCTCGACTAGGGGAGAAAGCGCTTCCTTTTTATGCACTTATGAAGAAATCAGACGACAAATTTGAGTGGACAGAAGAAGCAGACGCAGCGTTTGCACAACTGAAAAAAGTGCTCTCCACGCCGCCAGTGCTGGTCGCACCTAAAGAAAAAGAGCCACTACTACTGTACATCGCCGCAACCCATCAGGTGGTAAGTACAGTTCTAGTAGTCGAAAGAAGTGAAGAAGGCAAAGCTCATGGCGTCCAGAGACCGGTATATTTCATCAGTGAAGTACTATCTCCAACCAAACAGAGATACCCGCATTACCAGAAGTTGGCGTACAGTGTCTTCACTACCGCACGAAAATTACGACAGTATTTTACTGTGCACCCAATTATAGTGGTCAATGAAGCACCACTATCGAACATATTGAACAACCCTTTAGCAACAGGCCGTGTCTCTTTGTGGGGAATAGAGTTATCTCCCATGGACATCACGTACGAAAAAAGGAAGGCGATCAAGTCGCAAATTTTGCCAGATTTTACAGCAGAGTGGCTCGAGCTGCAAAGCACGGGACCACCAGATTTATCGAGTACTTGGACAATGTACTTCGATGGTTCAAAGCGAGTACAAGGAGCAGGCGCAGGAGTGGTATTAATATCGCCTCATGGCGACAAGTTAAAATATGTCTTACGGATGAGCTTCCCGCAAGCTTCTAACAATGAAGCGGAGTACGAGGCTTTGTTGCACGGGATGAAGATGGCTAAAGCTTGTGGAGCAACTCGCCTAAAGATATTTGGAGACTCTAACCTTGTTGTCCAACAAGTTATGAACAGGTGTGACACAATCAATGACAACATGATGGCCTACAAGAATTTGTATCATTATCTCGAAGGAACCTTCGATGGATGCGAAGTCTCTCACGTCAGCAGGAACAACAACGAGGAAGCTGACACTTTAGCAAATATTGGATCACAATGCTTACCTGTGCCATCTGGAGTATTTTGGGAAGAAATAGTAGAAAGATCAATAAAAAGTGCTAAAAGTTCGACTACCACGACAGGTTCGGGGGCTGTGGCAGAGCCAGAGGAGGTCATGATGATAGAAGAAACATGGATGCAGCCATATATTGCGTACATGATAAATAAAAAGCTACCAGAAGATGCAGTGGAGGCTAAGAGGATAACTCGAAGAGCGAAAGCGTTTGTCGTGATTGAAGGAAGACTATACAAGAGAAGTATTACAGGCGTTTTACAACGCTGTGTCACACCCCAGGAAGGGCAAACAATATTGAAAGACATACACGGCGGAGTATGTGGCCATCACGCCAGCAGCAGAGCAATAGCGGCAAAAGCTTTTCGAGCGGGATTCTATTGGCTAACAACCATTGAAGACGCGAAAGATATAGTTCGAAAGTGTGAAGCATGTCAAAGGTTTGCATCCAGACCGCACGCACCAGCAGCGGAGCTCCAAACAATACCATTATCCTGGCCTTTCGCACAATGGGGTCTTGACATGGTGGGAAAGCTGCACAAATCTTGGCCAGGGGGGCATGTCTACATGTTAGTAGCAGTCGATAAATTCACCAAATGGGTGGAAGCAGCTCCAGTAACAACTCAAGACTCTACAGCAGCAATTAGCTTCATCAAGTTGATAGTTTTTCGTTTTGGTGTACCACACAGCATCATCACAGACAATGGGACAAATTTTACTTCAAAAGAATTCAAAAGCTACTGCGAAGGATTGGGGATCAAACTTAAGTTTGCATCTGTGGCGCACCCGAAGACAAACGGGCAAGTCGAAAAAGCCAATGGCCTGATAAGTAGTGGAATAAAAAAGAGGCTTTTAGCACCTCTCGAGAAAGCCAAGAGCGCTTGGGTAGAGGAATTGCCCTCCGTTCTTTGGAGTCTAAGAACTACACCTAATGCAGCAACTCAAGAAACTCCTTTCTTCCTGGTCCATGGCGCAGAAGCCGTGCTTCCAGTCGAAGTTACACACGAGGCTCCAAGAGTGACGGCATATGATGAGGCGACATCGACAGAAGCATTGCAAGACGACGTCGACGCACTAGATGAAGCAAGAGACAAAGCATTAGAAAGGGCTACGCAATATCAGCAAAGCTTACGAAACTACCATAGCAGTCGAGTTCGACCACGATCCTTTGTGGTAGGCGACCTCGTTTTGCGACTCAGGCAAGACAGCCATGGGAAATTGGAGTCCCCGTGGGTGGGACCTTACATCGTCACGGAAGTCATACCAGGAGGAGCATATCGACTACAAGACAAGAAGACTGGGAAGGACGAAAGCAACCCATGGAACGCAGAACAGCTACGACGTTTTTACGCGTAGACTAAATATAAAGATATCAATATATTCGAGTTAGCCCTCTGAACCTAGAACATGAGGCCACGGGTCGGGTTCTTTGGGTTGAACTCGACAAAATTGTACGATTTTTGTGTTACTTCTCCGCTCGGGGGCTTCAACCCCTGGGTCGTACGAAACAAAAGTTATTATGGCAAGATGGAGGCTTTTCCCTTATTATAAGGTTGTTTAGACAACCCAACGAATATTGATAAAATTTGGTTCATGAAAGGAACCCGATATTATTCCTACCTTTTTTGGTTCGCAAAGAGCCCAATATATGGAAAACATACCTCAGAACATAAATTGTTCTCATGGTACTAGTAAAAGGAATTGAGTACTTGGATAATATTCATTGCAGATAAGAAGCAAGGACGCGATAAAAAAGAAATTACATAAAAACATAGAAAGTCCTAACGAAGGTGGACTTCAAGCTTCATATGTCCTCTGGCAAAGAGTGCCATCGAAGATCTTCACATCAAACTTCGACGTCCCAATATGGAAGTCGAAGGCCATGAAGAAACCTTGACGGATGTCATGGTCCTCCGCAAACTGCGCCCAGCCTCCCCTGAAGTACTGTTCACCGTCGCCATCGTACCATACCTCCACCTCATATGGGATGCCGCTGCCAGATTGTTCACGAAGAACAGCTTCTCGCAGCTTGCGACCATCGATAAACTTCGTAAAATTCAGCGGTAATCGCTGAATCTCACGGCATTGCGCCATGGCAATGCAGAGGAAGGAGAAGATTTGAGGAGGAGCAGCGGGAGCGGCAGGTGCAGCAGGAGGAGGAGCAGCAGGCCCTGGAGTGGCGCTGGTCGCTTTAGGCTTGTTCTTGCTCCCAGGTGGGCGGCCGGGACGATGTTTAGCCGGAACGTCAGAAGAAGTTCCTGCGGCGGCTGGCATGGTCTTCTTGTTTTTACTTCCACGAGGGCGACCCCGACCTTGTGGGGCTACCGGAGAGCCACGGGTCAGACGGGAACCTTGAGCATCAGCCATGAGCGCAACAAGAAAAACCTCGCAAAAACCCTAGATGGAGGAAGAAGATGATGCGGCGGAGGAGGAGTCTGATTAGGGTTTTTACCTTAATCAGCAGGTGCTTTATTTATAAGCACATATTATTGGGCCTTCGGGCTACAGCAAAGCCCGTGAACATAATTTATAACAGGAGTTAAATTCTGCGCACAGCAGACGATAATATCAAAGAAGGGAAAAAAAAGAGGGGAGAAGATTATGCGATACGAAAACCTCGACTTGGACTCGGGGGCTCGTCAAATAATAAGAGGTCTACAGAAGAAAGAAGAGCTGAACTTTGAGTCTATGCTTGACTACAAGTTGCCAAACATAGCCTCGGGGGCTACTCCCATCGGGAGCGCTGAGCGCGCACCCCATAGAGATGAGATGATGAATATTTTAGATGAAGAAGGATAAAACTTCGACTACGTAGTCGACAAATTGAAGAGAGATTACTCCCATCGGGAGCGAGTTTTATGGTTGTAGAAACCCGAATATTTTCAGTCGAACTTTGACTGCGACTTAAGATTCTCGAGTTGCGTTATCGCAACGAAACTCGAATGCCGTGATTTATCACGAAGGTAAGACCCCGGGATCCGTCCTGTGTGGCCTGGTATACACACATGGATGCGCTCTGCTGGTATGTATCCGTGTCTACGACGCGAAGAAAATCCTGGTGGACGCACTGGGTACCCTGAGAACCACTGGGATTCATTTTTTGTAAGTCCTAAATGAGGCAAAAGAATGGGTTTGACCGGTATCCCGAATTCAAGTCCAAGGGGATTGAATTTGAAGTAGGTGACAAGTATCTGTTCCGGCAGTTAACTGACCTCTTGATCCGTCAGAGTTGTCAGGCTTGTTCATCGAGACCCCTTGCGAGCAAATTATCATCAGTATAAGTCGAAAGACCAAGTCGAAGATTTGAAGATAAAGTCGAAGAATTGATCAAGTCGAAGATTTAAAGATTAGAGATTCAACCCGAATCTGCAATTCTGGTAGAATCTCAGGGGCTACTGACAAGGGTATAGTTAATAGAGCCCGTTAGTTGAGTACCCCTGAGGCCCATTAAGCTAGGCCCAATTATAATGATAGTCGAATACGAGTTAATACCGTATGTCGATATTTGTAATCTGTATCGAACCCTACCCGATCCTCGAGACCTGGCCACCTATATATAGGGGCCAGGAGGGGACGGTGTAGGGCAGATTGAAAGTAAGCCAGGTTGAATACCCAAGTTTACTTTCGATATACACCTGTTCCGACTAACTTTACCTTCGAGTTCATCCGACGCCCTATCTCCCCGATCCTAAGTCCTTCATCTAGGGCATTTGTCGAGTTAACCCTCGTCACATGCAAAACATTTAACAAAGAAGAGATGCATGAAAGGCAAACACTCAAGCACAACCAAACTTAAGTATAAAAACCATTTCCCTTAAACCCTCTAAACTTCTCCCCCATTGGCAACGATTGCCAAAATGGATGAAGGAATTTAGAAGGCCAATATAGTATGAGTCCCTCCCCAAGATGTGCATTTCTCATAAAAATGAGTGAAATCATATGCACTTATCAAATTAACAATATTTGGAGGAACTCAAACCATATTGAGGATCAAAGATTGCAAAAAGATGACATAGTGAAGGAAGCTTCAACAAATGCAGCAAGCAAGCAATCAAGAGACCCAAAGAACCAATTGGACACAAGAAGAAGTGATGATAAGAGCTACTAGGTGCTTTAAATGAAATAAGGAAGCTCCCCAAGGTTTATGCATAAATTTGAATTTTTGTTGCATTTGAATACAATATGCACAAACATGGAATCCTCACTCCCTCTA
This sequence comes from Dactylis glomerata, assembly GCA_007115705.1. Classification (NCBI taxonomy): domain Eukaryota; kingdom Viridiplantae; phylum Streptophyta; class Magnoliopsida; order Poales; family Poaceae; genus Dactylis; species Dactylis glomerata. Next base: position 8,260,700 of record QXEO01000247.1, on the reverse strand, counting down.
TATCATTTAAAATACAACCATGAGCATGAGAGAATACAAAAGAATCGATACGCTTATCAAAGTGAACTTTAGTCCAAAAAGATTCACGAGATATGAGTGCGAGAAGAAGCAATAAAGAATAAACAAGCACTCATAAATCAAGTTCTTACCAACACCATCAAGAACAAAATGGATAAGAAAGATGGTCGGTAAAGAACGAGGATATCAAGGGAAGAAATTAATGCTCTTATGCATATACATTTCTAAGTGGTCAAAAATCATGATGAACAATCCACAAAGGAACATGTATACACAAGAGGTTATTTGAAATTAAGGAAGACATGATATCCAAGAGAGAGTCATAGAATATACCAGATAACTTTGCTAGAAAGCATATATAGCTCAAGGCTCCATTTTCCATTATGGTATATTAATAAACTCCCCACGCAAAATCATCAAAGCCATCACAACTAGCAATGAGGGATCAAAAGATAGCCGGGATGCTTTGAAAGGCAACAAGCATAATAGATAAGGGAACAACTTGCAATATTATCTATATTGCACATGAGAGAGCATTGAGGAATTAATATGCAATAAATTGCTAAAGGGAATATTGGGATTGGTGAATCATAAACATGATTTTATATACTCCCCATTGATACGTCTCAAACGTATCTATAATTTTTGATGCTCCATGCTTGTTTTTACACCATTTGCCTAATGTTTCATTACACTTCGTGGCACTTTTATGCGATTTCCGGAACTAACCTATTGACTAGATGCCATAGTGCAAGTTCTCTGTTTTCTGCTATTTTTGTGTTTCAGAAGTGATACACAGGAAATATTCTCGGAATTGGACGAAACAAGTTCCTAAAGTCTTATTTTGCCCGGAAGCTTCCAGAGATCCGAAGAGGCGAAGGAGAGGGGCCACAGGCCAGCCTCACACTAGGCTGGCGCGGCCCAGGCCCTGGCCGCGCCGCCTAGGTGTGAGGAGGCTTGGGGCCACCCCTGACGATGCCCCTTCGCCTATATAAAGCCTCGGGACGGAAAACCCTAGGGGAGACAGCGAAATTTCCAGAACAGTTCCGCAGCGCCGCCGCCGTCGAAGCCAAATTTCGGGGGACAGAAGTCTCTGTTCTGGCACCCTGCCAGGATGGGGAAGTGCCCCCGGAGCCATCTCCATCGGTCTCCATCGCCGTCTCTGCCGTCTCCATCGACCTCACCGCCATCTCCATCAACCTTGTTGTCTCCTATGATGAGGAGGGAGTAGTTCATCCCCGGGGCTGAGGGCTCTACCGGTAGCTATGTGGTTCACCTCTCTCTCCCAAGATGTGATCTTTATGTGATCGTGAGCTTTGTATCATGTTGAATAAGTAGATGTTACTCTTCTTCATTATGTGTACTCTAGTGTGTTATTAAAGTAAACCATTCCTCCTGCCATGGTGTAACGGTGACAGTGCGTGCATCATGGTGGTACTTTGTCTAGGCTATGATTGTGATCTTTTATGGATTATGAGAATAATTATCACTATGATAGTATTGAAGTGATCTATTCCTCCTTTCATGGTGTAATGTTGACAGTGTGTGCACCGTGTTAGTACTTGGTCTAAGTTGCAATAATATTTATCTTGAGTTATGATTTGATTTGGATATCTCTATGAGTGGTGTTTGTCAAGTACTTGATGAACTTTAAGGAGTGCTTCGTAGCCCTACGCAATGATTAGTGTTATTCAATAGGAGAGTAATTCAGAGTACAATAGTGAAGAGAAGTTATTTATTTATTCAATTATGTAATATTTGTTGGGAGTGTGTCCACTAGTGAAAGTATGATCCCTAGGCCTTGTTTCCAAGCATTGCACACCGTTTACTTCCTGATTTGTTACATGTTTGCTAGCAGCAATATTTATTTCATATCACAGTTACTACTTATAATCATCACTACCGCTTGTATTTCACTATCTCTTCGCCGAACTAGTGCACCTATACATCTGACAAGTGTATTGGGTGTGTTGGAGACACAAGAGACTTTCTGTATCGTAATTGCATAGTTGTTTGAGAGGGATAGCTTTGACCTCTTCCTCCCTGAGTTCGATAAACCTTGGATGATCCACTTAAGGGAAACTTGTTGCTGCTCTACAAACCTCTGCACTTGGAGGCCCAACACTGTCTACAAGAACAGAAGCGTGTGTAGAAATCAAGCTCTTTTCTGGCGCCGTTGCCGGGGAGGTAAGGTAAAAGGTACTCGCATCCTCCTATGTGAGTGCGCGAAGTTATTTCCTTTAGATTCTGCAATTACATCTTTTTGTTTCTTGTTTTTATTTTCACTAGTTAGGCTTAATGGAAAATAAAGAGTTCTTTAGTCTTTTTCCTGAGTTTAGATATGAAGTGTTTGAAGAGAAAGTTGAAAAACCTTTGGAGCTTAATTTGCATGCTAATAGTGTTGTTAGTATGAATGTTTTGAACACTGTTATTACTAATGCTATAGAAAAGTCTAAGCTTGGGGAAGCTGGTTTTGTTAAGCATGATATTTTTAGTTCCCCAGCTTTAGTGGAGAAAATTTGCTCTGATGATATTTTATCTCCCATATGTGATGTTCCTTCTTATGATGATATGTTGAAGAATATGCTTTGCGAAATAGCTGTTCTTTAGCTTGTGATGATACTAAACATCTAGTTTATGATGGTTATGATGATGAGTATAATATTTTCAGTTCACCTACTATTGAGGATAAAATTAGTTATGATTACAATATGCCTCCTATTTTTGATGATTATGGCGATGAGAATAATCATTCTGTTGAATATGCTCCTACTACTATTGTTCCTCTGGTGAGTATTAATTCTTTTATGCATGTGGCTCATGATAGGGATGTTTTATGTGATAGTTATATTGTTAGTTCTATTCATAATGCTACTGAAAGTTATTATGAGAGAGGGAAACATGGTTTGATGGATCTCAACAATATTAAGTTTCCCCTCTTTATGTTGCAAATCTTGAAGTGGCACTTGTTTTATCTATCCATGCTTGCTACTATGTGCCTCGTTGATTTATTTTCTTACAAAATTCCTATGCATAGGAAGTGGTTTAGATTTAAATGTGTTATATATCTGCTTTTTGATGCTCTCTATTGCTTTAAGTTCCTATATGGCACCTTTGCCTCAAGCTCTTATATGGCACCCACATAAGCATCTTTGCAAATTACTGCGCCTAGCTCAAAGGCGTTAAAGAAAAGCACTCTTGGGAGATAACCCATTGTTTTATTTTCAGTACTTTTTCTTTTATTTGATTCTTGTAAGTTATTACTACTGTAATAACTGCTCCTTATCCTTTTTATTTCGTTGTTGTGCCAAGAGAAGCCTCTAATTTGAGTGAGGTAAAGATTTGGGGATGTTGCTGTCCTGAAACTATTTTCGGTGCTGCACCGTAAAAATTCGTATAAATTCTCTGTATATCTTTTGGACCTGCGATTTCTTGTGCATATGCCCCAGGTTATATCCAAACTTTTATTAGTTAAACACTTTTTGATTTGAGCAACAGAAAACCCCTTAAAAATTTGACCTTTGTCAGCTGTTCTGTTTTGACAGATTTCTGCCAATATTTGTGTTTGCCACTTTATCGCTTTCTTTTTTAGTTCTTTTGATCACGGAACTTTTGGGGAAGTTGCTACAGTAGTATATACTTTATATGTGGTGGTTTTGGGTTGAAACCTGAAGCAAAAAGAGGTTGATTATATGTTATGCTACACTAATGTTGCTAATAGATTTGTGTTTAGTTTTGTATGAAGGAAGTTTTCAAGTGTAGGGATTGGAGAATGATGAGATGAGATGAAGAATGGACAAAAGCTCAAGCTTGGGGATGCCCATGTCACCCCAAGAAATATCCAAGAAGTACAAGCGTCAAAGCTTGGGGATGCCCCCGAGGCACCCCTTCTTCATCGGCAAAAATCAGGTCACCTTTCAAGACACTATATTTTTATTGCTTCATGCAATATGCGTTTTTCTTGGAGCGTCAGTTGTTTTTGTTTTAGTTTTATTTTGTTTTGTTTGCTGCAATAAATGGTTAGATCACATCATGTTTCTTTTGGAGGAGATGAACTCGCTTTTCGTTTGCCAAGAACACTCTAGTTTTCACTCTTATCGTTTCAACGAGTGTTCTCTTTTTTTGCTACTGCGTTTAGCTTGCATTTTTCGCCTTGATTTCTGTTCAGATATTTTTATATCTCTTCATCAAGGTGTATTTTTGCCTATGGTCTATATTGGTTTTCATCAAAAGAGGTGTTTATAGAAAGTTTGAATGGTGTTGGAAAAGAGAAAAAGCTTTATGCAAAAAATTGGTACAAAAAGGAGCTTGTTTAGACTGCGGCTTAGACTTTTTCATTTCATGCTTGATGTCTTTTTGATAGTATGCTTAGTGGTTTTTTCTGTAGCATGACTTGTCTCAAATAACTGAGATTGCTTAATGAGCCTTCGAAAAAAATCATGCGTTGTTTTTATTATGGAAGCATTATTTTGGTTTTCTCCTTGATGCTTTATTTGGGTTGACTTGGCGCATACTCGCACATGTTAGACTCTTACAAAGTCGCCAATAGCCTCTATGATCATTTAGTTTTTGACTTTTGATGCCATCTTATGCTTATTTTAATATCGCTTTGTCGCTTTCACTAGTGGAAAAAGGCTTATAGATAGATGTTTTATTAGTGGAGCATATTATTTAATATGCGCCACTAGTATTTACTAGTGGCGCATTTGCAAATATGCTCCACTAATAATTTTCTTACTAATGGCGCATATTGTTTAAAATGCGCCACGCATAACTGGCGGGACCCACCAAAAAGGTCGTCGACAAAATATCCTGTCTTATGCGTGGCGCATTTGCCATATGCGCCACGCATATTTGACCTATTAGTGGCGCATATTGCAATATGCGCCACTAATAGGTCAAATATGCGTGGCGCATATGGCAAATGCGCCACGCATAACTGGGGGAATTTTTTTCACCCGCCACCCACCCCCCCCCGTGGGTCGCCTTTTTAGTCTTTTAAAAAATAAAGGAAAATGTTAAAAGGTTTGAAAAAAATTCAAAAAATCAGATTTAGTTATGTTATGTGATCTAGTAAGTAATAAAAATAATAAAAATAAATTTAACAACCTACGGTCGTTTCGACAAATTTTAGAATCTCAAAATTCAAAAGGGAAAATAGACTTTTTCGCACTTTTATATTTTCAAATTTTTATTTTTATTTTTATTTTTATATCATAATTTCTATTGGATTAAACTTTTGGATTAGTTATATACACACATATAGCACACATGCAGATATACACACACATATACACAGATAAACACATATATATGCACATATACACAGACGTACATACACATATACACACATATACGCACATATATACGGACGTACATACACATATACACACATATATGCACCTATACGCACATATACATAGACATACATACACATATACACACATATATGCACATATATGCACATATACGCACACATATACGCATATATATGCACATATACGCACATATACGCATATATACATGGATGTACATACACATATACGCACATGTACACACACATATACGCACATATACGCGGACATACATACACATATACACACACATATACATAATACATATATATATATAAAAACATATACACAAATACACACACATATATGCACATACACATATATATACACAAGCACACATAGGCCTTAAGAGGATTGATATGATAGTAATATTAATAAGAACTTGGATAGGTTAGGGACAGCTCATGCAAATAGAATGGAGAAGTTAAACGTGCTCAGCCCGGAGTAGTCTAAGGATGGGTGACCTACCGGGAAGTCAAGAAATTCGATGTGATTTGAAAATGTTCCTCATGTGATAAAATCCTCAAAAAATTAAAATACAATAGTTTTTTCACATTATTTCGATTTTTATGATTTTCAAAAAAAATTGGTTTTTTTCGATTTTTAAATTTGTTTTTGAAATTTTTGAATTTTCAAAGGCTACTAGTGGCGCATATAGCAATATGCGCCACGCATAGGCAAATTATGCGTGGCGCATATGGCAAATGCGCCACCAATAAACTGTTACTAGTGGCGTGGCATTGGTGGCGCATTCCATATGCGCCACGCATAAGAAAAATAGTGCGCCACCTATAGCCCTTTTTCCACTAGTGTTTGCATGATTATGGCCGTTATTGCTCTCTTAGTTGGTCGCTCCGAGTCTTTTGCTAGCCCTCATTTTGTACTGAGTATGAGCTCTACTCGTGCATCCAACTCCCAAAAAACAAGTTTGCCATTGTTTCCACTATAAATTCCTATGCATGGTATTTGTAAACCATTTCAAGTAAATTTTCATGTGCTACCTTTCAAAAAACCTTCAAAATACTTCTCATTTTGTGACACTGTTTTCAGCTCACGGGGACGTAGTGGTCGGATTTGCTATCTTCCATATTGTCTTATTCCAAAAAAAAAGAGAAAAAAGAAAAGAAAAAGGCACTCCTCCATGGTATGTGAATGTTGGTGGGCACCCGATGGAATCGGTTAGCCATGGTTTGAGAAAGGAAAAAGGTGGGGAGGAGTGCCAAGCTTTATAAAAAGAGCACAAAAGTGCTAATCTCTCTCTCAAAAACTTGCTTCATTTTTGTATGGAAGATAGTAAGAACCCCATTGCTAGTCGTTAACAAAAGCAACCACCTCTCAAAACCCAAGTTTTATCTCTCTGTTTTACAAACGAAAAGCTCTAGCACATGTTTAATCACTGCTTCCCTCCGCGAAGGGCCTTTCTTTTACTTTTATGTTGAGTCTCCACCTTCTACCTTTATGCACCGTCTAAGAGAGCATAGTTGTCATTCTGAGTATAATGTGCATTGTCCCAAAGTTTTCATTGATTGATTCATATTGTTGGTTTCACTTGTCCTTAAATTATTTGTATCTAGTCGCCCTCTTGAACTTGAAGGTGTCCTATGCATTTATGTTTTGCTCTCTATGAAGGACAAGCTGAAAACCATCTGTATGTTTTTCCTTATGATTTGAACACACATTTGACTTTTATTGTTTCATTTTCATGATCTTTTGTTTGTGTTCTTTTTCATGTTATAACATGATTGCTAAGTTTCTATTATCAAGATTATGTCTTTCATGCCCATGTTTTAAGTTCTTTGATCTCAGCACTCAATACTTTACCTTTATGATCAAGATTGTGATGGTGCATGTCACCTTAAAAATTATTTCTTTTGTTATCACTTACCTACTCGAGGACGAGCATGAGTTAAGCTTGGGGATGCTGATACGTCTCAAACGTATCTATAATTTTTGATGCTCCATGCTTATTTTTACACCATTTGCCTAATGTTTTGTTACACTTCGTGGCACTTTTATGCGATTTCCGGAACTAACCTATTGACAAGATGCCACAGTGCCAGTTCCCTGTTTTCTGCTGTTTTTGTGTTTCAGAAGTGATACACAGGAAATATTCTCGGAATTGGACAAAACAAGTTCCTGAAGTCTTATTTTGCCCGGAAGCTTCCAGAGATCCGAAGAGGCGAAGGAGAGGGGCCACAGGCCAGCCTCACACTAGGCCGGCGCGGCCCAGGCCTTGGCCACGCCGCCTAGGTGTGAGGAGGCCTGGGGCCACCCCTGACGACACCCCTTCGCCTATATAAAGCCTCGGGACGGAAAACCCTAGGGGAGTCGGCGAAATTTCCAGAACAGTTCTGCAGCGCCGCTGCCGTCGAAGCCAAATTTCAGGGGACAGAAGTCTCTGTTCCGGCACCCTGCCGGGATGGGGAAGTGCCCCGGAGCCATCTCCATTGGTCTCCATCGCCGTCTCCGCCATCTCCATCGACCTCACCGCCATCTCCATCAACCTTGCTGTCTCCTATGATGAGGAGGGAGTAGTTCATCCCCGGGGCTGAGGGCTCTACCGGTAGCTATGTGGTTCACCGCTCTCTCCCATGATGTGATCTTTATGTGATCGTGAGCTTTGTATCATGTTGAATAAGTAGATGTTACTCTTCTTCATTATGTGTACTCTAGTGTGTTATTAAAGTAATCTATTCCTCCTGCCATGGTGTAACGGTGACAGTGCGTGCATCATGGTGGTACTTGGTCTAGGCTACGATTGTGATCTTTTATGGATTATGAGAATAATTATCACTATGATAGTATTGAAGTGATCTATTCCTCCTTTCATGGTGTAATGTTGACAGTGTGTGCACCGTGTTAGTACTTGGTCTAAGTTGCAATAATATTTATCTTGAGTTGTGATTTGATTTGGATATCTCTATGAGTGGTGTTTGTCAAGTACTTGATGAACTTTAAGGAGTGCTTCGTAGCCCTACGCAATGATTAGTGTTATTCAATAGGAGAGTAATTCAGAGTATAATAGTGAAGAGAAGTTATTTATTTGTTCAATTATGTTATATTTGTTGGGAGTGTGTCCACTAGTGAAAGTATGATCCCTAGGCCTTGTTTCCAAGCATTGCACACCGTTTACTTCCTGATTTGTTACATGTTTGCTTGCATCGATATTTATTTCATATCACAGTTACTACTTATAATCATCACTACCGCTTGTATTTCACTATCTCTTCGCCGAACTAGTGCACCTATACATCTGACAAGTGTATTGGGTGTGTTGGGGATACAAGAGACTTTCTGTATCGTAATTGCAGGGTTGTTTGAGAGGGATGGCTTTGACCTCTTCCTCCCTGAGTTCGATAAACCTTGGGTGATCCACTTAAGGGAAATTTGTTGCTGCTCTACAAACCTCTGCACTTGGAGGCCCAACACTGTCTACAAGAACAGAAGCGTGTATAGACATCACCCATCATATGCAATCATCTCAACATGCTCACATATACAATAAAGAGATTTCTTTATAAGACCTTTGCAAGAACCATAACATTTGCAAATAAATATTATCAAGCCAAGAACCAACCTACAAGAGTTGGGATGCTAGAAAAGTATGCATGAATGTTATACTTGTTACCGAGATAGCAATGGTGTGATGTAGTAGATAAGAGTTCGCCGGTCATCCTAGCTTGGCTCCAATAATCATATGGTGACAACACCTTCCTTATAAAAGAGACAAGCATCCATTGCATCTCCAATGTACCTAAGACATCATTCAAGTACATCTTGGTCCCCAAACTTATTGGGTCCAAAGTGGTTAGACTAACCACAATACATATGATAGACTCCATATAAATATGTGCATAGTTATAGATGAAATTTGAATTTCATGCACATCTTCGCCATTTAGGATTTGATGGAGTATAACATATATATTGGATCAAAGAAAGCAAATAAGATACAAAATTAAGCATAAAGAGAATATGCATGCACCTATCTTTCAAGATCCAAAGAAGATACAATTTAGACAAAAAACACCAAGAGTACAAGTAGGTATAAAAGGTGTGGTAAAACACATTTGTTGTCCAAATGATATCAAGGGAACAAATCAACAAATGATTTATTCATAAAATTCAACAAATGAACCTAACAACTCATTGAGCAAGAAAGAAATATAAAAAAAACACACATGCTCGAAGATTTATCTCATTCAAGCAAATAAATCATAGAAGAAGGAATGAGATAACAAACTCCCGAAAGAGCAAGGTTCCAACAAATAAACCAAACCCTCTACACTTTTCACAATGGCACAAGTACCAAAAGAAAAAACGGTTTGTCTTACATCAACACACACTTGATGGGGATCAAGAGATGATACAAAGTCAAGCAAAAAAAATCCTCAAGAAGGTAATAAGACAACGGGAGTCAAAAAAAATTTCTTGGCAAGAAATATGGGCAATAAGAGGCAAATTCCAAGGTGAAGATGATCTAGAGGAATTACCACACATATATACGAATACCAATTGTCAAAGACAAGAAGTTCATATTGGAATTATTTTCCGGTGGTGTATTGCAAAGATATTCAAGATCAACTTCACAATAAAAGGCAAATCGTTAAATATTCAAATTAAGCACCATGCACGAAAAAGGATTCTTGGTAGCTCCAAAAATAGTCAAACAATCATGCAAAGCAATGATTAGAGTAACTAGAAGCAAACAGCTTCCTACTTATGATATATATATATATATATTTGAGTGAAACCGCACCAAGAATTCTTACTCAAACCAAGACAAAAGAAATGAGCTATAAAATCTTTTAAAAGAGAGCGGAGCTTGTTTGAGCAAACATGCCACCTAGGAACAAGATAATTAACAATATCAATACTAAGTGGCAATACCTCAAAACTTCACATTTCCTAGGATTGTGATATGCACAAGGCATATTACTCCCCCATAATGTGATATTCAATTCTTTACTACAAGAGGCAAATAAAATCCAACTAGAGATAATTAATGGAGATATATAATTTGAATTTCTCATGAGCATGGCATACCACATAGAGACTAGGTAATCTTGCAATATCAATACTAAGTGGTATTACTCATGTGCACGCATTTATAGGATTGTGAGGTGCCCATGGCAAATCACTCCCCCAAAATGGGATGTTCCATTAATCACTCAATAAGAGCCAAATAAGATACCAACAAGATGCATTAGAGGCTCAAAGCAAAAACACAAGTATATGATGTGACAAACAACCAACACCTACTTGAATACACAGGATTAGTAGGTATAAGGAACAACATATACAAACACATACTTGGTACAAAACCAAAACATGCAAAGGGGCAAGTAACTTACAATATAAAGAGGTTAAGTACAAGTTACCGCAAAGAGGCACATTGGATATAAAATGATAGTGTCAATGACTTAGCTTGATGAAATAAAATTAATGAAGATCCCTTAATTCTTCATGAGGTAGCCAAGTCTCCAATGCCCTCCACAAACACCTATTGATCAAGTTTTAGCTTGTTGGTCCCCAACCAAGTTGGGTCCTAAGAGGTTAGTCACAATAGGCTTGGCAACCCAAATGGTCCTTTTCTTGGCACCACTTTGAGTTCCAACAAACTTGGCAAACACATTGCCATCCTTATCTTTCCTAAGAGAATAATCATCATCAACAATGATAGGATTAGATAAGGTACCTCTCAAGCATGAAGAAGCAAGGTGCCCCTTCTCACGGCAAATATAGCAACAAGTGCTTCCCTTTCTCTTCTTCATTGATTTCTTGATTTGGGAAGCTTCATCTTGTTTCTTCTTGGGAAGTGGCCTATCTTCAACTTGAGGTCGAACTTGAGCTTGACCTTGTGCCCGCTTCCCTTGTTGCTTCTCACTCAATTGCTTCTTCTTCAATGGGCAAGATCTCACATGATGCCCTTCAATCTTGCAATTGAAGCAAACAATCTTGGCCAAATTCTTGACTTGGTCTTGGCCCTTCTTCTTCTTGTTGCTCTTGGACTTGTTCTTGTTATTGGAGTTGAATCCAAGTCCACTCTTGTCATTAGGGGATTTTTGCACACTCAAAATATTATCGAGTGTGGATTTCCCTTCATGACGCTTATCCAAGTCTTTCTCCAAACTAGTGACTTGGGCCTTGAGCTCTTTGATTTCCTCTACAAGGTTAGTAGTAATACAAGTACTAGAGGAGGTAGAAGCTTCATTGTTAGAGCAACAAGGCATATCAAGTAATTCATCACAAGATGTAGCAATATTATGCCTAGACAAATTACTTGGACTAGCACAAGATAATATAGCATTTTGGTTCAAAGTAGTGCTCATGTCCAAATGAGGCTCACAAGATGTTTTCTTAGAGAAACTTGCCTCATGAGCTAACTTTAGCCCATTATAAGAGATTAAGAGATCCCCATGAGAGCCCGAGATCTTTTCATGGCTTTCCTCCAATTTCTTATAATTGCTTGTTAGCAACTCAAGTTGAGCCCTTAGCTCAACATTCTCCTTTAATATAGATGCTTCACAAGAAGTGGAGTTAGTAGCACAAGCATCATTAATAGATTTAGCATTTGTAAGCTCATAAGATTTAATAGATTGAGATAGGCAAGAATTAGTATGCTTCTCTTCGGATAGCTCTTGCTTGAGGAGATTGAATCTCCATTTCCCCTCATTAACGAGGGAGTTCAATTCCTTAATGGTCTCCTTGTGGTTAAACAAGGCTTCCATTAAGTGTTCGACTTTGGCACGAGCATCATTATTACCACAAAGAGAGGCATACACAATTCCCATCTCATGCAAGAAAACTTCATTATCATCATCATTAACATCATCATCATCACTCTCATCATAAGGAGATATGTCGGGATTCAAAGTAGGAGTTACCTTTGAGCCGCTTGCCATAAGGCACATGTGAACTTGGGTAGATGATGATGGAACATCAACTAAAGCACATTCTTCATTTTCGAGTGTAGGACAAGCTCTTGCGAGATGTCCATACTCGTGGCATTCATAGCATTGCCTTCTCTTGATAGGAACCTTCTTGGTTCTTCTATTGATTTCTTCTTTAATTATGTGACCCAATTTTTCTTTAATTTCCTCTACATGGTTAGTCATACAACAACTAGAGGAAATAGAATCATTTTGAGTATGGTCACAACTAGAAACAAGCATATCATCACAAAACTTAATCAAGCAAATTTTAGGAGATATGCAAGGACTTTAACACAAGAATGAGTAAAGAATTTCTTGCAAGAAGTGTTTAGGTCCAAACTCTCTACACCATTAGGATTTATAGAAATAGAATCATTGGTGCAAAGAACAAGACTACCATCATCACATATGATTTATTCACTCACCATATCATTACCTCGTGACAAGTCACATGTTGGTGAGGTGGAAGAACTTGAACTATCATCACGACCGGATGTGGAAGCAACTTGGAGCTCTTCATGATGTGAAGGTGAAGAGAGCTCCTTGGGTTCACTTTCAACCTCAAGTGAAATGGACCTACCAAATGACTCTTCTATCTTGGTCCATATCTTATGAGACGTCTTGCACTTTGAACCCATCAAGCAAACATAAACTATGGAGCTCACAGACAATAAAATTTCATTAGATACTTGAGCTTCAAGATGTAAATTTTTCTCATCCTCAATAGATAGATTTTGAAGATCCATCAGAGGAGAAAAATGTACATCTAGAAATCGCTCTATATTTGGACACAAAGTCCGAAGATTAGAAAGCATGCGATTTCTCCATAGCATATAATTTGTGCCATAAAAAATAATTGTGTCATTGTGCACTAAATAACTAGCCGACATCTTTACTCTCAAGGCGGTGAAGTCTAAACAAGGAGAGACCTTGCTCTGATACCAATTGAAAGGACGAGATGTCGCCTAGAGGGGGGGGGTTGATACGTCTCCAACGTATCTATAATTTTTGATGCTCCATGCTTGTTTTTACAGCATCTGCCTATTGTTTCATTACACTTAGTGGCACTTTTATGCATTCTCCGGAACTAACCTATTAACGATATGCCACAGTGCCAGTTTCCTATTTTCTGCTGTTTTTGTGTTTCAGAAGTGATACATAGGAAATATTCTCGGAATTGGACGAAACAAGTTCCTGAAGTCTTATTTTACCCGATCACTTTTCCAAAACACATCGCGATCCACCACCGCCGTCGACCCGAAGATCGGGAGGGTCCAGAAGCTCTTCCCGGCACCCTGCCGGAGAGGGGAATCGCCACCGGAGGTCTTCTTCATCGCCATGCTTGCCTCCGGAGTGATGAGTGAGTAGTCTACCTTGGACTATGGGTCCATAGCAGTAGCTAGATAGTTGTCTTCTCCACCATGTGCTTCATGTTTAGATCTCATGAGCTGCCCTACATGATTGAGATCACCGTTATGTAATTCTACATGTTTGGTTTGTTGGGATCCGATGAATATTGGTGTTTATGATTGAGTTGTTGTACTGAATATTATCTTTTGTTATCTCTATGTTGTTTATGATCTTGCATGCTCTCCGTTGTTAGTAGCTATCTTGGCCGAGTAGTTGCTAGTGACTCCAAGAGGGGGTATTTATGCTCGATAGTGGGTTCATGCCTCTGCTTAACCTGGGGGAGTGACAGAAACCTCTAAGGTTGTAGATGTGCTGTTGCTACTAGGGAGAAAACCACATTCATATGCTCAAGGGCATATGCTTTGTTTACATTACACACTTTGCTTAATGCAATTATCTATTGTTCGCAACTTAATACTCATGGGGTGTTCGGATTGATATCCCCGGGAGTGGATTATTAGTCATAGATGCAGTTGGATGGCGGTCTATGTATTTTGTTGTAATGCCCAGAGTAAATCTCATAGTGATCTCCTTGACATATCACGTTTATCTTTATTCTATCAATTGCCCAACTATAATTTGTTTACCCAGCATGTGTTATTTATCTTATGGAGAGACACCACTAGTGAACTGTGGACCCCGGTCCTATTTCCATCATATTGCTATCACCTGTTTACTTTACTCGCACTGTTTACTTTATTTGCATACTCTACTGTTTTCCACTCGATACACTCATAACCTTTGTTTCAAGCAAACCGGTGAGATTGACAACCTCATCGCAAGTTGGGAGCAAAGTACTTGGTTGTGTTGTGTGCAGGTTCCACGTTGCTACTAGCTGAAGACTCGCCAACTCGTTTTAATCGTGAAACGGTGCCCTTGTTGGAGTGTTATTAAGCCAGTCTGCATCACCTTTAGTCATTGTTGTCTGCTTTTCTCCTGAACAATTTTAAACCTTGGTTTCTTAACTGAGGGAAAACTAGCTACTATACCCATCACACCTTCCTCTTGGGGTTCCCAACGGGCTGGTCATTCACCACGCATCAAGCTAATTTTCTGGCGCCGTTGCCGAGGAAAAGTGGAAGACTTCTGCGAGGGGAGTTTTTCGCACACACATCCTTTATTTTGTTTTATTGTTTTGCTTTACTTTATTTATTTTACCTGCATCGTTTTATATCAAAAACCCAAAAAAATTAGAATCCTTGGTAGTTGTTTTTTACTTGTTTACTTTCATTTTGCTGAAATGGCCAGTCCTGAAAACACCAAGTTGTGTGACTTTACTAGCACGAACAATAGTGATTTTATCTGCACTCCTATTGCACCACCTGCTACTGCTGCAAACTTTTATGAGATTAAGCCTGCTTTGTTGAACCTTGTTATGAAAGAGTAATTTTCTGGTGCTAGTACTGAAGATGCTGCAACTCATCTCAACAATTTTGTTGAGCTATGTGAGATGCAGAAATATAAGGATGTTGATAGTGATATTATAAAGCTCAAGTTGTTTCCTTTTTCTTTGAGAGGAAAAGCTAAAGATTGGTTGCTGTCTTTGACTAAGAATAGTATTGATTCATGGGCTAAGTGTAAGAATGCTTTTATTGGTAGATACTATCCTCCTGCTAAGATTATATCCTTGCGTAGCAATATTATGAAGTTTACTCAGTTTGATAGTGAACATGTTGCTCAAGCTTGGGAAAGAATGAAATCTATGATAAAGAATTGCCCCACTCATGGACTGACTACTTGGATGATTATCCAAACTTTTTATGCAGGACTGAATTTTTCTTCAAGGAACTTACTTGATTCGGCTGCTGGAGGCACTTTTATGTCCCTTACCTTGGGCGCCGCAACAAAGCTACTTGACAACATGATGGTAAATTATTCCGAATGGCACACTGAGAGAGCTCCACAAGGTAAGAAGGTAAATTCTGTTGAGGAAACCTCTTCCTTGAATGATAAGATTGATACCATTATGGCTATGCTTGCTAATGATAGGACCCATGTTGATCCTAATAATGTTCCTTTGGCCTCTTTGGTTGCTCAAGAAGAGCATGTTGATGTGAATTTCATTAGAAACAATAATTTTAACAACAATGCTTATAGGAACAATTTTGCTAGTAACAATTATAGGCCGTATCCTTCTACCAATGGTAATGGTTATGGTAACTCTTATGGTAATTCCTACAACAACACTAGGGCCGCGCCCTCCGAGCTTGAGGTAATGCTCAAGGACTTCATCGGTAAGCAAACTGCTTTTAACAAGTCTGTTGAGGAAAAGTTAGGCAAAATTGATATTCTTGCTTCTAAGGTTGATAGCCTTGCTCATGATGTTGAACTTCTGAAATTAAAAGTGTTGCCTAATGATGTGAAAGAGAATAATGTTTTTGCTACCGCTAATGCTATTCAAGTTGGAATTGATGAAAATATTAGATTGTTAGCGGAATTGCATGCCAGGTGGGAAAGAGAAGATGAGATGGCTAGAGAGATGAAGGTATGTACCATTACTACCTCTAATGATGTTGCTCCTAATGCTAGCAATCCTCTTACTTTGATTGGTGTAGAGAAAACTCCCACTCCTTGTGTTAAAAAGCCTAAAACTGCCAAAACTTTTTCTCAAAAGAGTGCTGAAATTTTTCGGAGTGTGGGAGATGGCTGCAATATATCTGAAGTTATTTTGTTCTTGCAAAAGCTTGCTTTGACTCCCAATGCTAGTTCTTTAAATATTGCTTTTACTTAGCATATTACCAATGCTCTCATAAAAATTAGGGATGAAAATTTGAAGCAAAAAGCCTCTGTTCCCAAGAAGTTAGAAGATGGTTGGGAACCCATCATTGATATGCATGTTAATGGTTATGATTGCCATGCTTTATGTGATCTAGGTGCTAGTATTTCTATGATGCCTAGAAAAATTTATGACATGCTTGATTTACCACTGTTTGAAAAATGTTATTTTGATGTTCCTATTGCTGATGTTGCTAAGAAGAAACCTTTGGGAAGGATTATTGATGTTCTTATTTTGGTTAACAATAACCTTGTTCCCATTGATTTTCTTGTTATGGACATTGAATGCCATGCTTCATGTCCTATTATTTTGGGAAGACCCTTTCTTCGAACTGTAGGTGCCATCATTGATATGAGGGAAGGCACTATCAAATATCAATTACCACTAAAGAAAGGTATGGAACACTTCCCTAGGAAAAGAAAGAAATTACTTTTTGACTCTATTCTTAGAGCAAATTATGAGCTTGATGCTTCATCTCTTGATGTTACTTGATTCGCAATTTTCTGCGCCTAGCTCAAAGGCGTTAAAGAAAAGCACTCTTGGGAGATAATCCAATGTTTTCTTTTCAGTACTTTTTCTTTTATTTGAGTCTTGGAAGTCATTACTACTGTAATGACCGCTCCTTATCTTGTTTATTTCGTTTTTGTGCCAAGAGAAGCCTCTAATTTGAGTGAGGTAAAGATTTAGGGATGTTGCTGTCCTGAAACAGTTTTCGGTGCTGCACCGTAAAAATTCGTATAAATTCTCTGTTTATCTATTGGACCTGCGATTTCTTGTGCATATGCCCCAGGCTATATCCAAACTTTTGTTAGTTGAACATTTTTTGATTTGAGTAACAGAAAACCCCTCAAAAATTTGACCTTTGTCAGCTGTTCAGTTTTGACAGATTTCTGCCAGTATTTGTGTTTGCCACTTTATCGCTTTCTTTTGAGTTCTTTTGATCACGGAACTTTTGGGGAGGTTGCTACAGTAGTATTTGCTATATATGTGGTAGTTTTGAGTTGAAACCTGAAGCAAAAAGAGGTTGATTATATGTTATGCTTACACTAATGTTGCTAATAGAATTGTGTTTAGTTTTGTATGAAGGAAGTTTTCAAGTGTAGGGATTGGAGAATGATGAGATGAGTTGAGGAATGAACAAAAGCTCAAGCTTGGGGATGCCCATGCATCACCCCAAGAAATATCCAAGAAGTACAAGCATCAAAGCTTGGGGATGCCCCCGAGGCACCCCTTCTTCATCGGCAAAAATTAGGTCACCTTTTAAAACACTATATTTTTATTGCTTCATGCACTATGTGTTTTCCTTGGAGCGTCAGTTTTTTTAGTTTTCTTAGTTGGTTTAGTTTGTTTGTTTTCTACAATAAATGGTTGGACCCCAACAAATTTCCTTTGGAGGAGATGTACTTGTTTTCATTTGCCAAGAACGCTCTAGTTTTCACTCTTATTAAAAATCGAGTGTTCTTCTTTTTCTGCTACTGCTTTTGGTTTTCGTTTTCGCCTTGATTTGCGTTCAGACCTTGGCATATCTTTTCATCAAGGTGTATTTTTGCCTCTGATCTTTATTGGTTTTCATCAAAAGAGGTATCTATAAAAATTTCAAATGGTGTTGGAAAAGAGAAAAAGCTTTGTGCAAAATAGTGGTACAAGAAGGAGCTTGTGTAGACTGCGGCTTAGGCTTTTTCATGTCATGCTTGATGTCTTTTTGATAGTATACTTAGTGGTTTTACTGTAGCATGACTTGTCTCAAATAACTGAGATTGCTTAATGAGCCTTTGAAAAATCATGCGTTGTTTTTATTGTATGGAAGCATTATTTTGGTTTTCTCCTTGATGCTTTATTTGGGTTGACTTGGCACATGCTCACACATGTTAGACTCTTACAAAGTCGCCAATAGCCTTCATGATCATTTAGTTTCTGACTTTTGATGCCATCTTATGCTTCTTTTGATGTCGCTTTGCATGATTATGGCCATTATTGCTCTCTTAGTTGGTCGCTCCCAGTCTTTTGCTAGCCCTCGCCTTGTACTGAGTATGAGCTCTACTCGTGCATCCAAATCCTAAAAGCCAAAGTTTTCCAAAGTGTCCACCATACATACCTACTAGCAATTTGCTATTCCAAGTAAATTTGACTTGCTTTTATTTTCTCTTCAAATTAAACTCTTACCAGTGTTATGCGAAATTCGGTCAGTAAAGCTCTCACGAACCGGAAGGCACACTTTACTTTTTCCTGTTCTTAAAAATTTGACATTGTGGTCTCCTATGTTGAGTTGTTATGCTTGCAAGTTGTAAGTTGGATTCTAGCCCAGTCATGCTGTCATGGGCAAGCTTTCAACATTGCACTTCTTATTTGAGTTGATATCGTGATCTTTTGTTTATGGATGCCCGCGGTGTGAAATGAATTGGGAATCTTGTGGGGATCATGGAGTTTGTATATGTGTTATGGAAACGCCGGGCCGCCAATCTAAGCCATGCATAATTCATGGTGGAAATTTGCAGCATACCCATGGTGAACATACGACGACGCATCTAACAATAAAAAGCTAAACAAAAGGCAAATAAAAGAGATGTCAAGGTGTTCATTGTCTGCTTGTCCTGTCATTTTGGTGTGGGCTTGTTCCATGTCATCGGGCACGGAGGTACCCCATTGGTGGTTCTCAATGATATGCATATACTTACAATGACAAGAGCCTTGCTTGGGACTCTAAGTAAAGTAGCATGAGGTTTGGGTACTCGTATTCACGGGGCACGAGGTTTTCAACTTATGATTTGTCAAGCATATGCATCATAATTGTTCTCGCATTAACTTTAACCATTCAAGATGCTTATGATGGGGGCAATGAGAGCTCAAAGCCGGTAAGTACCATAATTTTTGAAGGTTATAAAACTTGCAATCACTGCTTCCCTCTGCGAAGGGCCTTTCTTCTACTTTTATGTTGAGTCACCACCTTCTTTCTTTATGCACCATTAAGAGAGCATAGTTGTCATTCTTAGTGTGATATGCATTGTCCCAAAGTTCATTGATTGATTCATATTGTTGGTTTCACTTGTTCTTAAATTATTTGTATCTAGTCGCCCTCTTAAACTTTGAGGTGTCCTATGCATTTATGTTTTGCTCTCTTTGAAGGACAAGCTGAAAACCATTTGTATGTTTTCCTTATGATTTGAACACACGTTAGACTTTCATTGTTTCATTTTCATGATCTCTTGTTTGTGTTCATTTGCATGTTTACAACATGGTTGCTAAGTTTCTTATTGTCAAGATTATATCTTCATGCCCATGTTTTAAGTTCTTATGATCCCAGCTCACCAATGCTTACATATATGATCAAGATTGTGTAGGTGCATGTCACCTTAAAAATTATTCTTTTGTTATCACTTACCTACTCGAGGACGAGCAGGAGTTAAGCTTGGGGATGCTTGATACGTCTCCAACGTATCTATAATTTTTGATGCTCCATGCTTGTTTTTACACCATTTGCCTATTATTTCGTTACACTTAGTGGCACTTTTATGCATTCTCCGGAACTAACCTATTAACGAGTTGCCACAGTGCCAGTTTCCTGTTTTCTGCTGTTTTTGTGTTTCAGAAGTGATACACAGGAAATATTCTTGGAATTGGACGAAACAAGTTCCTGAAGTCTTATTTTACCCGATCACTTTTCCAGAACACATCGCGATCCGCCGCCGCCGTCGACCCGAAGATCGGGAGGGTCCAGAAGCTCTTCCCGGCACCCTGCCAGAGAGGGGAATCTCCACCGGAGGTCTTCTTCATCGCCATGCTTGCCTCCGGAGCGATGAGTGAGTAGTCTACCTTGGACTATGGGTCCATAGCAGTAGCTAGATGGTTGTCTTCTCCACCATGTGCTTCATGTTTAGATCTCATGAGCTGCCCTACATGATTGAGATCACCGTTATGTAATTCTACATGTTTGGTTTGTTGGGATCCGATGAATATTGGTGTTTATGATTGAGTTGCTGTACTGAATATTATCTTTTGTTATCTCTATTTTGTTTATGATCTTGCATGCTCTCCGTTGTTAGTAGCTATCTTGGCCGAGTAGTTGCTAGTGACTCCAAGAGGGGGTATTTATGCTCGATAGTGGGTTCATGCCTCTGCTTAACCTGGGGGAGTGACAGAAACCTCTAAGGTTGTAAATGTGTTGTTGCTACTAGGGAGAAAACAACATTCATATGCTCAAGGGCATATGCTTTGTTTACATTACACACTTTGCTTAATGCAATTATCTGTTGTTCGCAACTTAATACTCATGGGGTGTTCGGATTGATATCCCCGGGAGTGGATTATTAGTCATAGATGCAGTTGGATGGCGGTCTATGTATTTTGTTGTAATGCCCAGAGTAAATCTCATAGTGATCTTCTTGACATATCACGTTTATCTTTGTTCTATCATTTGCCCAACTCTAATTTGTTTACCCAGCATGTGTTATTTATCTTATGGAGAGACACCACTAGTGAACTGTGGACCCCGGTCCTATTTCCATCATATTGCTATCACCTGTTTACTTTACTCGCACTGTTTACTTTATTCGCATACTCTACTGTTTTCTACTCGATACACTCATAACCTTTGTTTCAAGCAAACCGGTGAGATTGACAACCTCATCGCAAGTTGGGAGCAAAGTACTTGGTTGTGTTGTGTGCAGGTTCCACGTTGCTACTAGCTGAAGACTCGCCAACTCGTTTTTATCGTGAAACGGCGCCCTTGTTGGAGTGTTATTAAGCCAGTCTGCATCACCTTCAGTCGTTGCTGTTTGCTTTTCTCCTGAACGATTTTAAACCTTGGTTTCTTAACTGAGGGAAAACTAGCTACTATACTCATCACACCTTCCTTTTGGGGTTCCCAACGGGCTGGTCATTCACCACGCATCAGGGGTGAATAGGCGTTTTAAAAACAATTACGGAATTGGCTTGAAGGAATGCGGAATTAAACTAACGTTTATTTTCTTGAAGCACAAGACCTAAATATGCTAGGCTCAACTAAGTGCAACAACAACAACTAGAGATAAGCAAGATAGCACAAGATATAATTCACAAGTGATAAACAAGATATAAGTACTTCAAGCACGATGGCTATCACAAGGAAATAAACTCGGGTATAGAGATAACTGAGGCACGCAGAGACGAAGATGTATCCCGATGTTCACTTACATAAAGTAAGCTAATCACCGTTGGAGAGATGCGGGTAACCACGAAGGCCCCCGAACGCCACGAAGGCTCACCTTCTTCTCCGAGTCCCCCACGAAGCTAGGGACCCCTTCTTATGGTTAGCTTTTCCTCCACTCCAGAGATGGCAAGCTCCACAACCACTTCACAACTCCCACGAAGGGGAAGCCCGTGCCTCTTCACAATCTTCCACGAAGAGATCACCGAGGCACCAATCGCCAAGCCAACTAGGAGGTCACTCTCCAAGAGTAACAAGCTCACGGTCTCTCACTCGAACAAATCGTAATGGAGAGCTCAACACTATGCAAGGATGCAAAGCAAGAACACAAGGGGAAGTGCTCAAATCCTTCTCTCTCAAATCCCACAAAGGCAACAAATGCTATGGAGGAGTTAGAGAGGAACAACAAGGGTGGAGGTCAACCAATGACTCCAAGATCTAGATTCAAAGGATTCCCCTCACTTAGAGGAGGAATGATTTGGTGGAGATTGTAGATCAAGATCTCCTCTCTCAAGTCCCTCAAAAAGATGCAAGAATCATTGGAGGGAAGAGGGAGGAGGAAAGCTCAAGAGGGTCAACAATGGAGGTGTATTTCGTGCTCAAGAACCCTAAAACATTTTGGGAAGAAGGCCCCTTTTATAGTCCTCAAAGAAAACTAGCCGTTTGGGGCGAAACTGGATTTCTGGTTGAATTCCCGGTTGGACCGGAAATTTCCGGTTGAATTCTCGGTTGGACCGGAAATTCTCGGTTGAATTTCTGGTTTAAACCGAGCCAAAACCGAAAATATAATAAAACATTTTTGCAACTTTCCGGTTGATTTCCGGTTGAATTTCCGGTTCAAACCGAGCTCGGAACCGGCAGAAAATAACCTCACGAAAAATGCGATAACTTTCACATCCGGACTCGGATTTTAGTAAACTTGGGCTTTTTGAAAAGCTAAGAAAAATATATATCCAATGGAGACCATAAAACACAAGAAGTATTAAGAGATAAAATACCAAATAAGAAGAGGTGAAAACCTCTTTTAAGAAAGAACCGGTAAAACCTCCAAACTCGAAAACGTGATAAAAGATGCATACGGATTCCGTTTTTGATGAACTTGGACTTGTTGGAAAGCTAGCAACAAGCACAAGAACCTCACACAGAGAAAAAACAATAAGCAACAAAGTAGGGAGAAGCAAAGTATGCAAAGGATTGAGCTCTCTAAGACGATGTGATCAAGTTATCCAACCGAAAGCCCCTCTTGATAGTGCGGCTATCTATCCTGTAACCCGGTCTCCCAACAAACACCTTGAGACCGGTAAAAGGAAAACCTAACAAGGACAAACCTTTGCCTTGTGCACCCCTCTTGATCTTGATGATGATGCTTCATGCTTCCGTCAAGCCAGAATGCTTCACTTGATCATTGTTGCTTCGTGAAGACTTGCAATATGCTCCCCCATACACCACTATGGGATAACTTCACTAAGGCATTTCTTCACAATTGCATTATCACCAAATGGATGAAAAGCTTCAAGCATATGATCTTCTCGAGATGCTTATCTTGAAACTTGCACTTCTCAACCTTGATAACAACCACCACTTGATGTCATCCTTTCATGGGCTACTAGTGATGCATATCCATGACACAATACCTAACCCACATAGACAACACAAACACACATATGTAATGGGTTAGTTCACAAAGAATAATTGACAAACCATACCATACCACAAGACCAATTGGTCCCATGTGGCACATTCCTTATGCTTCATGTGTTGACCAAACTAGAATCCAATCTTTGATCTTTGCCTTGGTCAACCTTGAATCTTCTCACGCTCTATCACAATATCTCAAGCCACATAAAGAATTCTTTATTTGATTGCATGCTCTAGGTATTAGTCAATCATATCTCAACTCATGAGACCATCATGACCTCGACATAGAGCCATATCTTGAATTCTTCTCATGTAACCAAACTCTCAAGATCTTGAGACTCCTTGGCTTAGCACATAAGCTAGAGCATGGATTACTTGAGTTCTACACAAGAACTACATATTTATTTCTTCTTCTTGATCATAATGAATTCATCTCTTCTATGCAATGATCTTGATGCCAATACTTAAGATAAATCTTTATCTTCATGGCATCCAAGCCTTGAATCCAACACATGGACTTAAAGCAATTCCTATGAACAATTCCTTCACAAAAAGATCAATGAAAACATTAGTCCATAGGGATTGTCATTAATTACCAAAAACACACTTAGGGGCAATTTACCCTTACAATCTCCCCCATTTTGGTAATTGATGACAATCTCAACAAGAGGGTTTATATAATGAATGATAGAAACTAATATGCAACTTATCTGAGAATAAATTGCATACAAGAGGTTGTATTTGATATGGTCAAGTAACACGAAGCTACTACCGCATATCAAAATCAATTGTACTCACATAAACTACAACAAATATGGTTGATATGAGTGCAACCAAAATATATAGAGCAAACTCCCCCACAATATATGCACGTGTGATGAACTTGAATTTCATTGCATACATTGTCAAGATAAACCTTTGATGGAGTTTAAACTATATATTCAACCATGCAGAACATTTAACAAAGAAGAGATGCATGAAAGGCAAACACTCAAGCACAACCAAACTTAAGTATAAAAACCATTACAGGATGCTGCATGAATGGAAATTTCCACCCGGTTCGGAAGTACCCGCGCACGGTGCACTTCTATAAAGGATGATACAAGGTCTCCCATACTAGGGTAAACAAGCTACGGACTAAGCCCCTTCCCATTTAGGGGTAATGTGGTCGTACGGTAATGGTTGGCTCACATGGTACATCACTTATTATCATTTTTCAAATACATTCCATAGTCCTTAGTCAAGATTATTTTCCTTCATAAAACCATCATGTAGGAGAAGTCTCCAATTCAAGTTTCCAAGTTCAAGTCACCAATTTCAAATAGGGTTCCCCTTATAGATGACCTCAATTTTATTAGCGACTAAGCAGCTACATTGAGTGATGATACCACTAAATAGGGTAGGATAAACTCAGCTTGATACTCTTGCTAAGCAAAATATCACTACACAACTATCATTCTAAAGTAGCAAATCAATCATGCAATTTACTTAAAAACAAGTAGAATGCAATAGGAAAACTAGGCATTTGGAGTATGATTCAAAAGATGGCTTGCCTTGGTTGGCAAGGTGTCCTGGATAGTCTTCTTCTTCTTGATAAAATCCCCCCTCAATATCCTCTTCAGCAACACTAGCGTCTAATAACGAATAAACACAATGCACACAATCACTTAAACAATACCAACAACACTCCAAGCACACATACTTGTTTTCAAACAATAGTAGTCATGTTGAATTTTATTGAGTTGGTTTGCAAGTTTTCTTCCAAGTTTCCATTAACTGTGCAAGTTGGATTTTTTTACCATGTGCCATGTGTTGATCACTTTCTTAGCATTGGTATGAAACCAGGGGTATTAGGGCTAGTTCAAGAGGAGAGGGATTAATTAAGTAAATTGGTAGTGGGGGTAATTATTAAACCAAGTATGTAGTGAAATCTATCATTTTATGCTACACACTAGGATTGGATTAGGGTTTAATTGATAGCACTAACAAGGTTTTAATTGATTAAGGTTGGACTAAACAGTAGATAAGTTGACTAGTGAGTTCACAAACCGAGTTTCAACATTTTAGAAGGTTTTAACAAGTTTCTAAGATTTGCCTAAGATTAATAAGGCTAAGGTAAAAGCATTCTTATTAAATTAGTTAACTAACTCAAATTGAATCATGGATGATTCCAGGGGCTAGATTATTCCCTAAGCTTTCCAACGAGTAATTATTTGCTAAAAATGGATTCCTAAATCTCCTGGAATTTAAATTCGAAAATCAGTACTGAATTGAATTCGAAAATCGGGCGGGAAATAATAAAACATCTAACGGACCGAATTCTAACAGAACTGGGCCGCACTGAAGGATTCCCGAACGGGCCGGCCCAAATACCGTTTCGCAGGCGGGAGACGTTTTCTTTTTAAACCTGACAGGTGGGGCCTCCCCGTTAGATCACTTAACAATCCCGAATCGGTAAGTTGCCGTTGGATTAGAATCCAACGGTGCTCGGGCGTCTTCTACTTCGGACACGGGCAGGGACTCACCGGCGACAACGGTGTATGGCTCGATGGAGCAGCTCGACGCAGGGGAAGAAGAACTCAACGGTGGGGATGTAGATCGACGGCGGCTGCTCTACTCCTCCACCTTGCACCAGCAGAAGCTCCAACGGCGGCCGGAATCTTCCAGAACGCGGCGGCGCACACTCGCAGAACTCGGAAGCTTCTGAGGGAGAGAGGAAGAGAGAAAGGTAGGAATCGGTAGCTGCGGTGGTGTGGAGTTCTGAGGCGTCGAGGGGCCTTTTTATAGGGTCGAGAGGGAGCGGGAGCTAGGGTTTCCAGAGGCGGGAAAAAATTTGGGGCGCGGCGGCTCTGGCGACGTCGTTGGGTCACGGGGGCAGGTCGTGGGTGACGCGGCTCCTCCGCGGGCGGGCTGGCGTCGCTCGCTGACCTCGGCAACGGTCGGCGCGCGTGCGCACTGGTCCGGTCACAGGGAGGCAGGAACGGCGGCTTTTCCACCGTCCATGGCTGGGGTCCGGGCGGGCTCCCGTGAGGGATCGACAGCGGAGGGGTCTAAGGCGTCGTCGGGTACACCTACGAGTACGAAGAAGTACGGCGGTGGCGTCATCAACAGTAGACGCGATTTTCTGAATTTGTGCTCACAGGGTGTTCGGTCAAATGCCTGAATGAAATTTGAATTCGAAATTTTGAAATCTGCCACCGTGGGTTGTCAAGATATTCCATAAGGATTCCAAATCTATTTTTGTTCTGAAGAAAGAAAATGTTTTGCAGAAATTTTATTTCAAAATTTGGATATGGTCACTGTTTCAGATTCAAACTTTGGCAGATGTTTGAGTGGGGTTCTGGTTTGAGTTTTTGTTTGAAAAACCTTGGTTGAGTAAGTAGGTAATGTGGTCAAGCTCAACCAACTAACCAGACACCTAATTGATTTACAGATTTCTTAATCTAAGTGTCCAAAGTAGGGTAGTCAATAACCTTTTCTAGATCAAACTTTTCTTCTCTTTTTCTTTATTTCTTTTGCTTCTGGTTTCTTTGGTCCTTGTGGTTCTTCCCTAATGCTTCTGTTGGTTAGATGTGGATTAACTAAATAATATACAACAATTTTCAACACACATGACATCATAGAACAACACTTATTCGAATACTATGCATGCATGCGATATGAGATGAAAGGTTTTATCTTGGCCCAAAATTTGGCACTTTAATTAATAGGAAATAGGTTACAAATTTTTGAGTTGTTACAATCGACATATTTTTGTCCCCTTTGAGAGTATGAAGAAAAGGGTGATGGATGCTGAAACATCTGATTTCCACCAAGAGCTCATGCATCGTGTAGACGAGTACATTATTTTCAAGCCTCTCGAGAGCAACAATTCAACATCTTCATAAAATTACGGGGAATATCTCTTAGTCTCTTACATTGTTGAGGTCAATCTTACAACCTTGTTGATATCTTGCATTCACAAAGGTTACGTTCTAGCAAAACAAAATTGACAGCTAAGCATGCTCCATTACAAGATTGATGGCAGTCTACAGGTTGCTGCCAACTTTCTGATACCCTATTTTGGTAGAGCATGAATTAATATATAAGATTGATGCTGTAAATTGACATCTATGCAAGCTCCATTGCAAGATTGATGGCAGTGTACAAGTTCCTGCAAACTGTCTGATAGCCCATTTTGTAGAGATGTGAGCAATGGATTATCCGGTAGTTGACAAATCAGTTTCGAAAGGAAAATGCAGAAATATGCGCATACGATGTCTTTTATGTGTTGGCATTTCATGGTGTTCTTTTCAGCATTATCTCTACTACTGCAAACAAAAAAATTATGCACATAGGATGTTTTCATTGGTAGCGTTTGAGATTTCAGTATTATTTCTACCAGAAAATTGTTTTACCATCGCAAACTAAACTTCCCTGTTGGTAAGAATTTGCAACAAAATGACATTTAAACTGACTTTCTCCCAAAGTTTAAATAAAGTATTATAGTCAGTTCACCACACATTCTGAATCAACACCAAGTTTAGTTCTTGGTTTAAATTCTATAGTATTCTTATAAACAAAATACCGATTGGTTCCACTGACTTGCCCACCTATTTTTCATTGTTGTAAAGTCTAGGAGGAGGCTGTAAAGAGATGAAAAAGAAGCTTTATTCCCATGCAGCGTACTTCCAGCAGTATTGCAGAATAGTACATTTCTCAATTTTGAAAAGGGGGACAGTGCATATTCTTATTTAAATGTCCTTCTCTTGGAAGTTATTTTGCTAAACTTTTTGGATTTCTTTGAACAAGTACATGTCATTTTCAATGCCAACTCCTTTCACTGAATTTAGCAGTAGTTGACTTAAAAGGAGCTATTTCTTGGTTAGGCTTTTTATTTTGATCGGTAAACAAATTGTCTTACTGCCTTCATGTTTGTGCTGATTAATCAAATGTCGCCGTAATAGTGTTTTGTAGTCCATCCGTTCCAAATTAAATGTCTGAGCCTTGTATAGATACGCATGTATCTAGAGATGTTTCAGTGTGTACATACATATGAATCTATTTGAATGTTACCAGATACATCTGTCCCAATAAGTTGATACCTTCTAGGAGAATTAATGGAGGGACACAAGTTTGGTCTTTGATTGTCCAACAAATTTATTATATTTTGTGATCACCCTAAATATGAACAGTTCAAGTCTGTTGTGGAATTTTTTAGAATTTTGCTTGCAATCATTCAAGCAAAGAAAAAATTGACCCGACAAGGTATGCCCCTTTTTTCTTGCCCCATAATTTTTTTTTGAAAACCATGGTGGAATCTATTTGAGAACAAGGTCTCTAAAGCATAAGCAATGGGCATAGCAAGACCTTGGTCATACGAAATCATGGCAAGCACGAGTATGTAACTTTCATGCAGAGAGAAATGAAATTCGAAGAGTTTGAGGTGATAGTCATGAGGAACAAATAAATGTAATACGGTAATGGTTTGAAAGCAGTGATAATGACTATATCATGTAATTGTGAATGCTTCTGTATGAGATATAAATTTATTAGGCCGTAGCAAAGCACGATGGTTTGAAAGTAGTGATAATGACTATATAATGTAATTGGGAATGCTTCTATATGAGATATAAATTTATTAGGCTGTAGCAAAGCACGGGCATTCAGCTATTCTATATCTATATCTATATCTATCTATACCTATACCTATATATATATATATTATAATAATAAAGGACGTAAGGTTTCCGTGGTTAGTTCGTACGTTAAACTGGTTAGTTCGTACATTAAGGGTGTGTTTGGTAGCCTGCATCTACTCAGAAACTCTCCTCTCACCCGAGATTTGGACGAGATCCGGTGTTTGTTAGACCGGTTCTTCCCACCAGCGCACTGCTGAGCGCATACGGAAAAGGCCACATAGCCGGGATGAGGAGCGAAGCCCAAATCGAGCTTCGCTGCTCGTCCGGGACGAGCTCATCCCCGCAAAGCACTGTAGCAGGCCCATCGCACCCCCCAGACCCCCACCCCGCACATCATTTCCCCCCTCACGCGCCCGTGTCTCTGCGACGGCGCCCACGAGCAGCGAAGCCCCACACGCGCCTGTGTCTCCTCGATCTCCCTCGAGCCCAGATCTCCGGCGAGCAGGTGGCCCTCGAGTTCTCCGGCGAGCAGGTGGCGGCCCTCGAGTTCTCCGGCTCGCGAGGTCTCCGGCGAGCAGGTTCTTCTGCTCCGACCACGGGACCACGGGATCTCCTGCCGAGCCGTGGGGCGCGGAATCGACGCCGCCGGCGACCACCGCCTGCTCTACTGCAAGGGCTCCGGGAGGCTCGTGGCGCTCGACGAGGCCCGCGCGCGGGACCTGCCCATCGGCGAGGCCGTGCTATGCGGCGTGCCCCCGGACGTCGAGGTGGAGGCCTATCGCGGCCACCCTGAGCGCAGCCGCCCGCCACGGGCTCGCCTCGCGCAGAAGCTTCCCAAGGTCGTCCCCGCCAACCTCCTCCGCCCGCGGTTCACCGTGGCCAGCACCGGAGCTCCTCCGCCCGCCATTAACAGGGGCCTGATTGCGTTTTCAGGGACGAGATTGCTTTTTAAATATATTTACAGGGACCCAATCACGTTTTACTTTGTATATAGGACCTGATTGCGTTTTATTTTTGGATACACGGGTCTTTGTATAAATAACTAGACCTAACTCAGATCTCAACTTATACAAGCTACCAAACAAAGTCTTGACACAGCATGGGTGAACACACACGACCTACCAAA
Source organism: Dactylis glomerata (assembly GCA_007115705.1). Classification (NCBI taxonomy): domain Eukaryota; kingdom Viridiplantae; phylum Streptophyta; class Magnoliopsida; order Poales; family Poaceae; genus Dactylis; species Dactylis glomerata. The sequence goes on along the minus strand of QXEO01000247.1, from coordinate 8,230,641 downwards.
CACGTAACAAAATCTCGATGCAACTTGTATGAGGTGAGAAAATCTCAGGTGAGAAAGCTATTCTATGATGATGCAGGCTACCAAACACACCCTAAACCGATCGATCGGATCGATCGCTCGCAGGCTGGCGTCAAAACTTTAGTTGTCTTTTTGGGCCTTGAATAAATCTCTTGGGCTAGCTTTCCTGGCGGTGTGTTTCTAGCTTCCACGTCCCACAAGTGGTTTCTTATATATACGCGTGTATAGATCGAGTAGACACGATAGATTGAGGAGACGAGATCAAAGCGAGGGATCAATCTACCAAGAAGCAAGGGATCGATCTACCAAAGCCGGGCGCCATCGCAAGCTGCGACGTCCATGCATGGACGCTCATGCTAACCTCCACGCACGCTCTCGGAGATCGTGACCGGGTTGGCCAAGGAACCGATCGAAACAAAGTATCGAGAACCATGGTGGCGATCACGGCCTCGTGATTCGAGGATACATCAGGCGAGAACCATGGTGGCGACCACGGCCAACAGAAGTAAAGTCGATGAGTCGAGGTCTTAGGCAAGGAGATCACGCACGGCGGCGCTCCACTACAGCCGCAGAAGTGGCGACCCTCCGCGACTCGCGCCGCCATGAACAGTGTTTGTCTCACTCCTCCACGCCCCCCGCCTCTGCCTCGCCCGTCAACGATCGGTCTACGCATGATGCCTGGCAGGCCAGCGATTTGAGAGGAGGAGGACCAGCTCCGAGAGTGTGCCCTGTAGGGGAACAAGTGCCAGAAGCGCGATCGCCGTTTGAGCGGTTCATGCGTGAGGCCACCGAGCCGCTGCAACATGGAAGGGCAGCGGGACAATGCCATGGATTTGCTCCAGTGCGTTCTGGTGTGTTCCTTTGTATTCAGTGCCCAAGGTGTGCACGCCGGCAGCTACGCACGGCTTGGCTGTCAAGGTCGCCCCGTGGAGCACGAATACGCCAGCCCGAGCAACATGTATATGTGGAGGCGCGGAGTGCGGGGCTGCCGCGCAATGTTCGACGATGTACAATGAGAGAAGTTCATCCACATCACGAGACAATATGACATCGTTATATTATGGAGGACACTGCTTTCTGCTTGTTGGAAGCCGTGCAGTTATTCATTTTGCAAAACTTGTATTTGAGAGGATTCTTAAGCTGCACGATTTCATGGTGGGAATCATACTCAACGATCTAATTCGTTTCAAACATGTCGTGGATGGGGATGGGGTCTGCTCTTCTGGAGGCTATTGCTAGATTTTAACACAATCTTTGTACGCTGATGCTATATCCCTCTTGTGTCCACTCAGGTATGATCAACTTATATGTGCATTTTAAAACCAGATAATAATTCAAGACTTATTTCAGATACTGCTAGCATTGATTTTATTTTGTGCCCCTTTTATCTATTATACGGATATTTGTGTGACTGGTGTCGACGAGGAGGAAGAACATAACCAGTCTAGCTAGCTGGCCGACCTGCATCATGCATGTTTTATATATGTGCTCGGTTTTTCCTGGTCAAGTCATCGAATCGCATCCGATTGATTAGGTCTCCAAGGTGGAAGAGCCGGCCGCGGCCGCGCAGCAGGTGGCGGATTAGCGGCCGCATGGCTTTAAAGAGTAAGAGCTGTTGGTGACTGGCATGGTGCGATTTCAGTTGCGTTCTGCCCCAAATCCTCACGCATGGTATGGGACAGAGGCGGGTGGAAGCAGCGTCAATGGCGGATGGCCTGGGAAAGACGATATGTGGCAACGGGCCTATAACTAAAGGTATCGTTTTTTGCTTCCACGTTTTCAAAAGTCCAGCAAGTTTAGCCTCCTCATGTGGATTATATTGTTGGACGGTGTTCGAACACCACCGACTGCATGCTGGGCTTATTATATTTTCTTTTTTGAATTCATTGCATAGAGCTGTCTCAAACCATCTATACTATATTAGCGCATGCGGTTATATGATCAGCCAACCTCACAGGAAACCAGTCCACCCCTAACTCCTGCATTACATCTTCATAAGCTATCCATGGCATTGCTTCTCCTATTAGGTCTACTCCTTTTTTATTATCTAACAGTCCGATAACAGCGATGATAGGAACATCACCATGAAACATGATGCATACATAGCTAGCTGATGTTGTTTGTGGGTTTGAAAAATTATGTCTTTAATCAAATCTAGGTTAGGTTTAATTTTTTTAATAAAATATTTTTTTTTAATTTATATCAAATTTGTAATGTGCAAATATTAGCAAAGCTTCTTGATTGTTTTTGCGCCGGTCTCGAACTCTCGATCCGTGGCACCGCTAGCTGGTATTTGCCTGGTTCTTCATTGTTACTAACTAACTCGCTCCACCTCGACTTTGAGAGCTATCACGTCATATTGTGCTTCTCTAGCCACAAATACTTAGCAAACTAATATGTTGTCTATGCATTCTTTTATCCCGTTGCAACGCACGGGCATATTTGCTAGTAATAATGAAAGCAAAAGGGTTTCTCCCCAGATTTTGAGGATTCCACCTTTTAAGCTAATTACCAGGTTGCCACCCGTAAGTTATTTCTTTGGTGCGTCCCTCGTAGCTTTGACCACGGCCGGCCCAGAATCGATTTGGTGTTCAACCGACTAGAACTTATGCAGGTGCATAAAATCTAACCGAACTAATCCTACAAAGTCATCGCTGACGGGAAAAGAAAATCAGAAACACATCTCTCTTTCCTTGGCGGCGGCCTAGATGACGTCGCGCAGCTCGTCGGCAGGAATCAGCCGGTCGTGAGGGCGGTAACCTTGGAGAATTTGATGGGCTGGGCAAGGCATGGCGGCCAGGCTGCTCCGACGCTAGCGCCATGACACGTCGGAGCTCCTCGAGGGTCAAACTCTTCGTCCGGTGTGGCCGCGTAGGCCCAAGTAGACGTGCGAGTTCAACTGCTTGGTGGTCTTCACACCGGAGGCCAGCGGTGTTGCGGTGCATAAGGCGGTGTCTGGCCGCTACATGAGCATCGATAGAGAACCACGGCGTCCACTATCCGTGGCGCCATCAGACTAGGTTTCCATCAGGTTGATCAGCTCTTTGCTGCCATCTGCGTCAAGGAACTTCAAATCACGGAAAGACTCGGCCGATGGAAAGACATGTTGTTCAAGAGGAGTGCGATTAGAGGTCAGGATGGAAAATAATCCTATACGACCTGGGTTGTACGCCCCGATCGCTGGACCAACTCCGGAGGGTGACGCGTGGCGATACGAATCTCAAAGCAGCCTACTCCAATTCCCCTCTCCCTTCTCAAGCGATTCGTTCACCATTTCGCGGATTCACCAGCGCTCTCAGCTCTGCCCCGCCGACGGTGGACACGCTCGTTGGCAGCCGGTTGCACAGCGTCTTAGAGCCAGTTGCTGATTGTGACATCTTCCCGAGTAAAACATTAGACTGAGTACCCAAGCATCTGCGGGCATGCAGTCCATCCGTGCTTATCTGCATCTAGCATGTAACTACTGATGTAGCTAGGCTAAGAACACTTCGGCTATGCTACTGTCTATTCATTGAAACTGTTGTGATCTGAGAGAGATAGAGAGATCCGAGAGAGAAGAGAGTCACCTGTGCTTTGGCTCGAGGAGCTCAACCCGGTGGCCATCGGAGAGGGCAACGGCGTGAGCGTGGAGGGTGAGAGTCAGTGGCGGCGGACTTCCCGTCAGCACTGCGTGAACCCTAGATCGGGAGGGTGTGTTGGTGGGGAGAGCGACGCACGATGAACCTCGTGTTGTGTTCCGTCGGCCCCCACCTCTTTTTATACGCACAGGTGACAGGGGCCCACAACCATGGATCGGTTGAGCGCCCCCGATCAGGGCGCGAGTCAAGGCCCGTTCAAGCCGTTGGGCTTGATCGGGGTGGAGATCAACCTAACATTCTCCCCCTTGATCTCAACTTTACTTTTAACTTTATACTTTACTCTTTACTCGTTTCATCACGGATCAGTACATAGAGCATGTTTCATCGTCACAGCTCATTTGCCGATAGAATCAGACAGCCACTATACACTTTTCTGTTTTGAAACAAATTCTGTTACTTTTGGGCCTCTTATGATCCAGGAATCATAGGCTTGCCATTAAACCCATGCCGGCTAAGTATTCCTTGAACACATTGGGTGGTAAGCCTTTCGTTAGCGGATCCGCAAGCATATCCTTTGTCCTTATATGCTCGAGTCTTATAGTTTGATCCTGGATTTTATCTTTCACAATATAATACTTTACTTCTATTTGTCTGGTAGCTTTACTCGACTTGTTGTTGTGAGCATAAAATACTGCAGGCTGGTTGTCACAGTACATCTTTATTGGTTTGTCAATGCAATCCACCACTTTCAATTCGGGTACAAATTTCTTTAGCCATAACACCTGATTCGTGGCCTCAAAACATGCTATAAATTCGGCATACATCGTGGATGATGCAACTATTGTCTGTTTGCAGCTTCTCCACGAAATAGCCCCTCCTGCGAGAGTGAACACATATCCAGTTGTGGACTTTCTTTCATCTTTATCTCCCGCATAATCTGCATCTGAATACCCTTTTATCTCTAGGGAATCAGATCTTTTGTAAGTTAGCATGAGGTCTTTTGTGCCTTGCACATAACGCAATACTTTCTTTACCATCTTCCAGTGCTCTATGCCTGGATTTGACTGATATCTACCGAGTACCCCGGTGATAAAAGCTAAGTCAGGGCGAGTGCACACTTGTGCATACTGTAAGCTTCCAACAGCCGAAGCATATGGTACTGCTTTCATTTGATTGATCTCATATTGATTCTTGGGGCATTGATATTCCCCAAAACTGTCGCCCTTGACTATCGGAGCAGGTGTGGCATTACTCTTATGCATATTATACTTTATTAGAACTTTTTCTAAATATGCCTTCTGTGATAGTCCTAACACTCCATTCTTCCTATCTCGGTGATTTTCTATGCCCAAAACATATGAAGCTTCACCAAGATCTTTCATATCAAAGTTTGAGGACAAAAACTTCTTTGTTTCTCGTAGAAGACTAACATCACTGCTAGCAAGCAGGATGTCATCCACATACAAGATTAGGAAAATATATTTCCCACTTTTAAACTTTGCATAAACGCAGTTGTCCTCGATATTTTCTTTAAATCCAAATCTTTTGATGGTACCATTAAACTTTAGATACCACTGTCTAGAGGCTTGCTTTAATCCATAAATGGATTTCTTTAGACGGCATCCCATGTGTTCCTTCCCCTCCATAAAAAAACCCTTGGGTTGTTTCATGTACACTTTTTCTTCTAAATCTCCATTTAGAAATGTCGTCTTTACATCCATTTGATGCAACTCTAAATCAAAATGTGCAACTAGTGCCATTATGATTCTGAAGGAATCCTTACATGAGACTGGAGAAAATGTCTCATTGTAATCTACCACTTCTCTTTGTGTAAATCATTTTGCCACTAGACGCGCTTTATACTTTTCTATGTTCCCGTTAGAGTCATACTTTGTTTTGTAGAACCATTTACAGCCTACTGTTTTGGCTCCTTTGGGAATTTCCTCTAAGTCCCAAACATTGTTAGAACTCATCGACCTCATTTCATCTTCCATGGCCTCTAGCCACTTCGATGAGTTGGGGCCTTCCATAGCTTCTTCATATGAGGTGGGATCACCTTCCATATGAACTATTTCTGTGTTATAAACTTTATAGTCGGTAGAAATAGCTGATTTCTTGACTCTTTTGGACCTTCTAAGGGCCTCATTCTCTGGCTCATTTTGTACCTCAACTTCTGGTACATCTATTAAAGGTGGCTGCTGCAGCTTCCTTTCATGCTCAACAAAGGATTCAGTCGTCTCCTAACGGACAGGTTCCGAATGTTCACACCTTGTTGTCATGGGTGGAGTTACAACAGGTGCTTGCACCGCAACCTCAGGGATTGTTGGTGTAGGCACAACAGGTAGCGAGAAAAATGGCTCCTGGATCATCGGATTAGGTGCATGCACTCTCTTCTCCTCAAGATCAATTTTCCGAGCTACCATGCTCCCCCTCATTAGTTCGTCCTCCAAGAAGACTGCATGTCTCATTTCTACAAACTTTGTATATTTGTCTGGACAGTAGAAACGATAACCTTTTGATCTGTCAGGATAGCCAATGAAGTGGCAAGTTACTGTTTTGGGGTCTAACTTTGCAATATTTGGATTAAATACTTTTGCCTCAGCTGGGCTCCCCCAGACCCTCAAGTGGCACAGGGAGGGAACTCTCCCTGTCCACAACTCATACGGTGTTTTGGGCACCGACTTGCTTGGTACTCTGTTGAGAATGTGAATGGCGGTTTTAAGCGCCTCCATCCATAATCCCAATGGCAGGATAGAATAACTCATCATACTACGCACCATATCCATAAGAGTACGGTTGTGCCTTTCAGCTACTCCATTTTGCTGAGGTTCGCCCGGCATAGAATACTGGGCGACTATTCCATTTTCCTGTAAGAACCTTGCAAAAGGTCCAGGTACTTGACCATATGGAGTGTGCCGACCGTAGTACTCCCCTCCACGGTCGGACCAGACTATTTTAATTCGTTTATCATGCTAATTTTCAACTTCTGCTTTGAATATTTTAAATTTATCCAATGCTTCAGACCTTTCTTTAATTAGATAAATATAACCATATCGGGAGTAATCATCTGTGAATGTTATGAACGAGTCATAGCCATCCACACTTTTCATAGAAAATGGTCCACAAATATCAGTGTGGATTATTTCTAGTGTTGCTGTACTTTGGTTTGCACTCTTTTTAATTTGCTTTACATACTTTCCTTTTATGCAATCTATGCATTGTTCTATATCGGAGAACTCTAACGGAGGAAGAATATCATTTTTAACGAGGTTTTTGATTCTTCCCCTCGAAATATGGCCTAATCGACAGTGCCATAACTTCGATGAGTCATGAGTCCTTTTTCTTTTCTTTTGTTCTTTGTTCGACAAGGAAGTTTGTTCATTCACATTACACACAGAATGCACTTTTTCACGTAAGGATAACAAATAAAGCTCGTTGTGAAGTAAAGCAACACCCACACAAGCATCTTTAAACCATATGGCACACTTGCCGTGTGCAAAATAACACTGATAACTGTCTTTATCCAAACGTGATACACTTATTAAGTTTCTATGAAGTGAAGGAACAAATAACACATCTCTAAGCAGAATCGAAAAACCATCAGCTAACTCCAAGGAGATGTCGCCAACAGCTTCCACATCTGCTTGAACTCCATTCGCAACTTCAATGCATCTTTCATTTCTTTTCATAGTCCTTGTCGAATGGAATCCCTGTAAAGAATTTGCAACATGAACAGTTGCACCTGAGTCAATCCACCAAGTAGATTTTGAAAACTGTGAATACAGGGATTCATTAACAAAAGAAACTGTATCTATACCTTTCCTTGCCATTATGGACTTTAGCCATTCTGGACAGTCTTTCTTGAAGTGCCCAGTCTTCTTGCAGTGGAGACACTGGTCTTTATCCACTGGGAGAGTGGGCTGATGATACTATTGGGGACCTTTGCCATATGGCTTGGAGGGAGAACCTTGATTGCTGTTCTGGAAGTTCTGGTAGTTCCTTTTCCTGTTGTCCTTGACATAGTTGATGGAACCACCATTTGAGGCTTTAAGCCTATCTTCCTCTTGTACACACATGGCAATCATCTTTTCTATGTCCCATTTATCAGGGGACATGTTGTAGTTGATAACAAAGTTATCAAACTCTTTAGGCAATGATGCCATGACAAGGTGAACAAGCAGAGTAGGCTTTAGTTCCAGATCAGCATCCATGGGCTTCAGTTTATAAGCCATGTTGCTCATCCTCAAGATGTGCTCCCTAATGCCATGTGCACCTCCTGTGTACTTTTCTATGACCAACTGCTTGAGCAGCTGGGTAGCATACACCTTTGAAGAGCCAGTGAACTGGCTCTTTATCTTTTCCAAAAACTCCCCAACGGAAGTGCACTCTGCGATTGAGCCCGCAATGGCGTTCTCAATCGTATTCTTTATAAAGGCCATGCACTTTTTGTTTGTATTGACCCACTTTTGGTTCTCTAGCACATATGCCAGCTCCACTGGAGCAAAGTCCTTTTTCTTGTTCTCCCATGCAGCATCATCATCCTTTGTATCTCTGACTGGCTCTGTCGGCTTGACCGGCTGTGGAGTGTCCACAACCCAGTCGACCTCAGCGCAGACAAAAGCCAGATCAACTTTCTTCCTCCACTCAGTGTAGTTGTCACCCCTGAGCGTCGGAACGTCTTTGAGGCAACTCATCAGACTGTAGCCTCCTGAAATTCACAAAGATGTAAGATAACAAAACAATTGCATGCATTAATCCAACATTGGTATAAATCAACACATACAACTGTTTGTGCAATTAAAACTATATTACCGTTGGGCAAATTTAGAGATAAGTGCACCTTTTAACATGTAATAAATAAATTATGTTCATGCTATTAACAACGTTGGTTATATAATAACAGAAACATAATCACTTTTAAAATCACTTTATCACATCTTTTAAAAAATTTAAATACCACTTTATTGCATTTAAGCAATTTCTTTTAACTATTTGCAGCGGAAACATGAATAAAATTCATAAACTTTAAACTTTATAGAAAAGTTTCTGTAACTTTTGAATTCTCTAAACAAATTTTTCGTTGGAATAATTCAAATAGAGAAAACTATATGAAATTTGCTCAAAAAACTGAACAAAAACAATTAAAACTGTGATCTGTAAAAAAAAAAGCAGAAAAACTATATTGGCCTGTGGCCTTCGGCGGCCCACGACCACTTTGCGCGCGAGGCGCACTGTGCAGCGGATAAACGCCGCCGCTAACTTTCCTGGCCCAGCCCATGCGGCCGGTAGCCTGCAGGGAACCACACCGGGTGCTGCTGGCCGTCGGATTCAATCCGACGGTCCAGCGTCGAGATCGGTTTGGTCAAAACCGCCCCCCCCCGTACTGGTTGGAAACCCTAACCCTAAACCATTCGACCCCGCTCCCACTCGCTGTTGCTGTCCGCCCGTGGCGGCTGGAGGAGACCGAACGACGGTGGCCGGCGCGCCGCCGGCGCACCGCCGGTGACGGCGCCACCACACGGTGGCGTGGCAGAGCCCTCCCGTCTCCCCTCTCTCTGTGCCCGGCGGCGGCTGGAAGACCAAGTCGCCCGCGGCTGGCGTGCCGCCGGTGACGGCCGGAGCTCGCCGCGGCGGCGGCGGTGGGTGACGCAGCCGAGCACCCGCGGCGGTGCACACACCCCACCACTTCTTTTCCTCTCCCGCGTCTGTCAAGGGCGACGAGCAGAGGAGTCTGTTGGCCGGTGGCCTCTGTCGAGCCCGCGGCAGTGGTCGGCGGCTCACACCTTGCCCCCGAAGGGGTCTTTCCCTTTCGGCCGTGGCGGGGCAAGCCCCTCCACTGCCCGGTCCTTCTTCTCAGATGCCCCTCAGAGGTGCGCATCGAGATCGAGCGGGACGGCGCGGCCACGATGGCGGCGCACTTTGCCGGTGACCGGTGAGTTCTTTTCACTTTACTCTCTGTCTTGATTCGGAGTTCTTTTGGGGAGTGGGATTTTCTTTCTTGATCCAAACCGAAGAGATCTAGAGCCTAAATATGGATGCTCTGATACCATTGATGTAGCTAGGCAAAGTCGGCGGGGGCAAGCAGACGGGCGCCGGCGGTGCTGCGAGGGCGACGAACAGGGTTGCCATGGCTGAAGCGCCGGGCGCCGGGTGCCGCCGAGCGTTTCCTTAGACGGCGGGTGAGAGAAGCGAGAGCTGGTGAATGGACCAGCAACACGGCGACGAGGACACTGCATCGGCGGCCAAGAGATGCTCTCAGGCACGAGCGACAACTAATCTGGAGAAGAAGGGAACGAATTGGAGTAGGCTGCTTTGGGATTCGTATCACCACGCGTCATCCTCCGGAGTTGGTCCAGCGATCGGGGCGTACGACCCAGGTCGTATAGGATTATTTTCCGGTCAGGATGCATGAGGTCTGATCTGTAGGCTTTGCCTCCGCTCTCTGCCGTCGGGCGTGGGAGGTCCTCCGCGTGCTTGCCAACACTGCTCGCTGACACCGAAACAAGTCAACCAGGCTCCACTACTCCAGCTTACCGCTTGCAAGACAAATTTGATTGGCACCAGTGCACGAAGCCGGCCGGCCGCGATATTTGCATGATCTTTGTGATCGTCGAGTTTGATCTCTGTCACCGAGATTGTACGTAACTGCCGGTGAACAACATCAACCGCAGGTACCTGTCTCCGTTTGTACAACACAGGTACTTGTCTCTATCTGTACACCACGCCGTGAGGGTTATGTTATTTTACATGTGAAGTAAAGTAGTTTCGGAGTACACTTCTTGTACATGCGGGGATTGAGTGTGTTCCAGAGAAGAAGTTAGGAGCATTGCGGGAGGTATTATTCATCCAATCGGTTAGTCTCTATGCTAAAAAGTAGATGAACAATATTTTCAAGCACACTTTTTTCATAGCTTCATATCTCTTTCTTTTCAAAAATAATTACTCTTTAATCGTGATTAGTTTTTAAAGTACAATACTAAAATTGCCATATTGTCTAATTAGCCATCTATTGACATAAAAAATGGATTCAATGTAATTAAAGAATTGATAATACAGTTTGTATTTTTTTGCAATCCCATCTGCTTCTATGCCGCCACTTGAGCAACCACGTGGTGACAACCATGGAGATCGAAAAGTTATCGACGAGGAAGTTGCCAATGTCTCGCTGTCATGGTTGCAGTGTCACAGACATATCAGCTTCAAGAGACCACTGTAGACTATGCCGGAGAAATAAATATTTTTACCTCCCATTGCAACGCATGAGTATTTTTGCTAGTAAGAATAAATGAGAAAGAAAAAAGTAAGAACAACCGTAAGGAAAAACAGGTAACCAGAAACCACGGTGAAAACTGATCCGGAAGGCTCAGAAACCTTCCTAAAACCGGAAAAACTATAACACTACTGGGCCGGCCCACATGGGAAACCTAACGATGGAACTGGTATGCGTATCGGCGCTCGCCGACGCGTCGAGCGTGGAGAATGCTCCGTAGCGCGCGCGCTATGAAACATCCGTTTCGCTAAACGTTTTAGAAGCTGGGCTCGGCCCATTAACATGTTCTGTTAGATTCTTTCAGTACGTACGTTTCAGCTAGCTGTACGTTTAGCTAGGAGTTCGTTGGTCCTCGTAGGGATTCGGTTGCATTCTGATATATCTTTGCTTTACTATACGTCTGCTGCAGATTTTTTCTTTTCATTTTTTCTTTCACATGTTTCCTTCTCTTCCTTTCTTACTTCTATTTCTACCATTTTTTCGTTTAAGTACTTAGGTGTTTGCTCTATTAAATAGTACGTTATTAGGATCTACTAGTTAGACTTTTTTTTTCTTTTTTCTTTTATATGTTTCTTTCACTTTTCTCTTTTTTTATTTTAAAGTAATTCGGTTCCATTTAGTTTAAAAAGTGTTCCTTTTTTAGGGTTCTTATTTTTAGTTAGAAAAAATTATCTTATTTTTCTCTCTCCATATTTCTACAGTTCTATTTCATGATTAAATTTGAGTTTTTTTTTCACGCTAGCCTTTGTTTCATTGATATTTATGTTTTGTTTCACGATTTTTATATTTTTGTTCCCATATTTTACAGTTTCGTTCCGCATTTAGATTTAATTTGTTCTTTTCCTGCTAGCCTTGTTCCCTTGGGACTCATATTTTGTTCGATGGTATCTATATTTTTGTTCCTCGCATATTTTGTGTTATATTCGATTTGTTCCTTCACACTAGCCTTGTTCCCTTTGTAGTATTACTTTCTTTCATGGTTTCTATATTTTTGTTCCTCATATTCTAAAGCTTTGTTCCGCATTTATATTCGATTTGTTCCTTTGACTAGCCTTGTTCCCTTGGCACTCATATTTTGTTCTATGGTATCTATATTTTTGTTCCTCGTATTTTTTGTGTTATATTCGATTTGTTCCTTCACACTAGCCTTGTTCCCTTTGTAGTATTACTTTCTTTCATGGTTCCTATATTTTTGTTCCTCATATTCTAAAGCTCGATTCCACGTTTATATTCGATTTGTTCCTTCGACTAGCCTTGTTCCCTTGGGACTCATATTTTGTTCTATGGTATCTATATTTTTGTTCCTCGGATATTTTGTGTTATATTCGATTTGTTCCTTCACACTTGCTTTGTTCCTTTGTAGTATTACTTTCTTTCATGGTTCCTATATTTTTGTTCCTCATATTCTAAAGCTCTATTCTGCATTTATGTTCGATTTGTTCCTTCGACTAGCCTTGTTCCCTTAGCACTCATATTATTCGATTTGTTCCTTCACAATAGCCTTGTTCCCTTTGTAGTATTACTTTCTTTCATGGTTTCTATATTTTTGTTCCTCATATTCTTAAGCTTTGTTCCGCGTTTATATTCGATTTGTTCCTTCGACTAGCCTTGTTTCCTTGGCACTCATATTTTGTTCCATGGTATCTATATTTTTGTTCCTCGCATATTTTGTGTTATATTCGATTTGTTCCTTCACACTAGCCTTGTTCCTTTGAACTCTTACTTTTTTTCATGGTTTCTATATTTTTGTTCCTCATATTCTAAAGCTTTGTTCCGCGTTTATATTCGATTTGTTCCTTCGACTAGCCTTGTTTCCTTGGCACTCATATTTTGTTCCATAGTATCTATATTTTTGTTCCTCGCATATTTTGTGTTATATTCGATTTATTCCTTCACACTAGCCTTGTTCCCTTTGTAGTATTACTTTCTTTCATGGTTCCTATATTTTTGTTCCTCATATTCTAAAGCTCGATTCCACGTTTATATTCAATTTGTTCCTTCGACTAGCCTTGTTCCCTTGGGACTCATATTTTGTTCTATGGTATCTATATTTTTGTTCCTCGGATATTTTGTGTTATATTCGATTTGTTCCTTCACACTTGCTTTGTTCCTTTGTAGTATTACTTTCTTTCATGGTTCCTATATTTTTGTTCCTCATATTCTAAAGCTCTATTCCGCATTTATGTTCGATTTGTTCCTTCGACTAGCCTTGTTCCCTTGGCACTCATATTTTGTTCTATGGTATCTATATTTTTGTTCCTCGCATATTTTGTGTTATATTCGATTTGTTCCTTCACACTAGCCTTGTTCCCTTTGTAGTATTACTTTCTTTCATGGTTTCTATATTTTTGTTTCTCATATTCTTAAGCTTTGTTCCACGTTTATATTCGATTTGTTCTTTCGACTAGCCTTGTTTCCTTGGCACTCATATTTTGTTCCATGGTATCTATATTTTTGTTCCTCACATATTTTGTGTTATATTCGATTTGTTCCTTCACACTAGCCTTGTTCCTTTGTACTCTTACTTTCTTTCATGGTTTCTATATTTTTGTTCCTCAAATTCTAAAGCTTTGTTCCGCGTTTATATTCGATTTGTTCCTTCGACTAGCCTTGTTCCCTTGGCACTCATATTTTGTTCCATGGTATCTATATTTTTGTTCCTCGCATATTTTGTGTTATATTCGATTTGTTCCTTCACACTAGCCTTGTTCCCTTTGTAGTATTACTTTCTTTCATGGCTCCTATATTTTTATTCCTCATATTCTAAAGCTCTGTTCCGCGTTTATATTCGAATTGTTCTTCGACTAGCCTTGTTCCCTTGGCACTCATATTTTGTTCTATGGTATCTATATTTTTGTTCCTCGCATATTTTGTGTTATATTCGATTTGTTCCTTCACACTAGCCTTGTTCCCTTTGTAGTATTACTTTCTTTCATGGTTCCTATATTTTTGTTCCTCGTATTCTAAAGCTCTGTTCCGCATTTATATTCGATTTGTTCCTTATCTAATATTTTGTTCCTCGTAACCTAATTTGTTTTATTCCATGGTCCTCGGGCGCTCGTAATTTGTTCCGAGACCCATAATGATTTGTTTCCAGGTATCCAAATTTTTGTTATCTGGGAACTAAAATTGTGTTCCATAGTCTTTTCGAGTGGCAAATTTGTGTTCCACATGTCTCATTTTGTTTCCCAATCGGCAGTTTTTGTTCCTGTTTGTTCAATATTTTGTTTCATGAGAACTATTTTCCATGGTCCTAGGGAGCTCCTAATATATTTCACGACCAGTAATGTTTTGCTCCTTCATGTCAAATTTTTTGTTCCCCTGGAACTTTTTTTTTTGTTCCTTGGTCTTAGGGCGCCTGTAATTTGTTCAACGATCGGTAATGTTTCATTCCTTTGTACCCATATTTTTGTTACCAGAAACCAAAATGTTGTTCCACGGTCTTTCAAGAGGTAAATTGTGTTCCACCGTTACCTCCAATTTTTTGTTCCATGGGAACTAATTATTTTTGTTCCATGGTTATGGGCGCTCATTATTTCTTACACGATCGGTAATTTTTTGTTTATTTGTATCCAAATTTTTGTTCCCTAGGAACTAATTTTTTTATGGTCCTCAAGCGGTAAATTTGTATTCCACATGTACTCGTAATTTATTATGTGGTTGCGTTCTTTCCTGTCCAAATATTTGTTACTCATGAACTAAAAAAAGTTGTCCAATTAGTCCAACTCTTATTCACGATTGTTTTGCACACACAACTGTTTTTGTTCCTTTTTCATGCTCGTGATTTATTCTATCGTTGTAAAGTTATGGTTCAGTTTTTCTGTTCCACTTTTAGGTGGTATTTTTTTAACTAAATTTTTTCTCTTATTTTCTTCCAAAATTTATATTCAATCAGGTAATAAACCAGGTTCCACGTGAGCAAAATATTTTGATACATTTTATTTTTGAGTATAGTGTAACGTGCTATTTACTACTAACCGTATACGTACCTTGCTCTCTGAAAAATTTGGACTGCGCCCATCAGGTATAGTACTCTGTACCAGTTCGTGGACACATCCCGTGCTCCATGATCTCACTCCTCTAGTCATTCTGTCACCTGACTGCTGCAGCAGTGACCAGAGTAGCTACCTTTTACTGCGCGGTGTAAAAGCTAGCAAAGATAGATGACAAGAAAAATGCATGCATACTGACAGAGAGAGGGAGTGGCTTATTTTTTACGCGGCCGTAGCGAGCGTGTCAAGCACTTGTACTCTTTTTTTAATCCCACATCAGTAAATTGATAGGAAAGCAACCGATATAAATAGCAGCACGCTCGTACTTGTGCTCAAGTAAGCAACGATGTGTCCGTGCAGTGCACGCAAGCGCGAACGAAGAAAGGCAGACTATCGAATTACTGGGCCCGCCCATTCTATCGATCCTTAAGGCCTCGTTCGGCAGGCCGGGTTTGAAAGGTCTTGTGGTGTAATTTTCTGGCCCAACACTACATAACACACTTAAATACTGTATGGATCATTTGGTACACAGGTTTTGGACGGGCCGAGCCCAGTAATCCACTCCGATACGCTCGTACACTCGTCGGGTCGACCGGGATCGAAAACGCGTCACCTACCAGGCGTTTTCTCATCGCTCCACTTTGCGCTGTGTGCCTGCGAGCGCGGACAATTTTCACATGGCCTGGCGTGATTCAGAAACATCGAACCAGGACCCCGCCTCGTTGTCTAATTCGTATTTTAAAGCATGGAGCGAGAGATTGCACATGGACTAGCAGTAAAACTCGCTGATACACGCCATGATTCCCTAGATCACCCAAAACACCTCAGGTAAAACTCTCTGATACACGCTAGCCGAACAAGGCCTAAGCGAAACCAGAGATCGGTAACGCGCGAGCGCCAGGGAGGACCACCCTCGAGCGTCAAATAGAAAATGCCTATAGGACCTCCTCCTAACTTGGGCTGTAAAAATCATATTAGGCTTCCGTCGGGCTAGCTTCTGAAACTTGGTGGCCCCCCATGTCTGCTAACCTCGTCCGAATATTTTAGAGTACTCAATATTTTACCCAGAGAGGTCGACCGAACCCCCTGTGCCTGCGCCCGTTGCGCCGCCACGTTGGTCGCCGGCGCGCTCCCGCCGGTGCTAATCCAGATAGCCACGCATCCTGCCGTCCCCTACAGCGGTCGATTTCTGCGGTCCAGCTGCCACCGGCTCGCCCCTGCCTCCCCGATCCCCTGAGCCCCCGCCACACAGCCACCACTCCAGTCGCCGGCTCACAGCAGCGCAGCCATATTCCAGCAGGCACGGGCGGTGGCGCTGCGGCGCCATAGCAGCAGTGATTGCGTGTGTGCAGACTGCACACAGAGTTTGCCCAATTGACATTAGAGGTGTCTGATTTCAGAGTTTGGGCCGTATGCAGATTGCAAAGTGCTCCTATTTTTATTGCGGATTTTGCCCAGTGACATTAGAGAATGATCCTTAGTTTGTTAGTATTACTTTATTGATTTGTAGGTCTGAAATGAATGACAAGCAAGAGAAGCGCCGTGCTTTGAGAAGATGTTGCCTAGAGCTTGCAAGGAATCGACCTCAACGCCAATGATGATATCTATTGAGGTTAAAAGCCAAAATCAAGATGAAAATGTGAGCAATCCTCTTTCCAATAAATTTTCTCTTTTTTTTGCAATATAACTTAATTAGTCGAGATGTTGGTCACTACTATAAACAACTTATAGTTCCTTGTTAGTGTGAACAACAATATCTTATATGTTTATACCGATATGGCCCGTCGTGCTGCCACGCGCCAGCCCGCTTGCGGTGGTACTACCACCGAAGAAGGCAAAGGTGTTGCTGGCGGTGCGGAGAGTCCACGATGATGGAAGTCGCCAAAGATTTTGAGCGACTGGGTGGTGGTGCGGTGCGACGGGAGATCCGCAGCCATATGGAAAACGACGACGACCAGAGATGTCCAGCAACGGAGAGGAGGCGTTGCACTGATCACGAAGGGGAAGAAAAGGAGGAAGAAAAAATAACCATTGAAACAACTCCAAAATGAATGTACAAATCCTATTTGGGATGGACCTCTAAGTAGGGCATGTAATCCGACGAGCCTTCCTCACCGGCATAGGACGACCCTGTGATCTCCATGTCGTTGTAGGGGTGCGAGGGCATGCCCCTGCCAGCGCCAGCGAAGTCGGTGGCCGACGACCCGGCCGAGTTGGCCCCGTCCCTGTCAGGCTCGTTCAGCAGCATGGCCTCCACCTCCTTGACAACGGTGCTCATGGCCGGCCGCGCCGCCCCTGACTCGTCGACGCACTGCATTGCGAGCTGCACGTACCTCCTGAATCCAATGGTGCGCGCAGCCTCCCGAATCGCAGGATCGACAATGGCGCGCAGGCCGTAGTAGTCGCGGTCGGCCGGGTCGAGAACCTGCCTCACCTCCCGCACAATGTACTTCCCCTTCTCGATCGGTCGCCTCCTGCTCACTATCTCCAACATGACCACCCCGAAACTGTACACATCGCTCTTGTCCGACAACTGCTCTGTCATGTAGTACTCCGGATCCAAGTAGCCCTACCAGATTTTACATGTAATTAATTGAGAGATCGAGCAATTGTTCTGAGGTGAAAAATGTCGGAGTGGATATGGTTGTTACCATTGTTCCTTTGACTTGGGTGGAGACGTGGCCTTTCTCGGTGTCGGCAAGGAGCTTGGAGAGGCCGAAATCCGCAACCTTGGGCTTAAGCTTCTCGTCGAGGAGGATGTTGGTGGACTTTATGTCCCGATGGATGATCGGCGGGTCTGCGAGCTCATGGAGGTAGGCCAGTCCCCTCGCCGAGCCGAGAGTGATCCTCAATCTCGTCTTCCAATCAAGGTTAGATCCTCTCACTGCGAAAAGTTTCATCAATTTGAGCACAAACAAAATGGTGAAGAGTTAAGAGAAAGTTGTGGTGGTGCCACTGGAGAATTGGAGTGGTCTGGGATTCAGAATCCATTTAAATGTTCTTACCATTCAGGTTCTCTCTCAGCGTCCCACAGGCGACAAACTCGTACACCAGCATCTGCTCCCCTTGCTCGAAGCAGAATCCGATCAGGCTAACCAAGTTCCTGTGGTGAACCCTGGACAGCAGCTCGATCTCGTTCTTGAACTCCGGCGCGCCTTGCATCGATCCGGACTGCGCCCGCTTTATCGCCACCTGTATTCCATCCACCAGTGTTCCCTTGTACACCTATTGATTGGACACATTGCAGTGAGTGAGCCGGTGTTATTTTATTTCAACTTATTTGTGCAGTGCTAGCCATATTTCAGGAACATGGAGAGATGTGTTGATGCAGTTTGGAGTCGTTACCTTTCCATAGCCTCCTGCACCTATCTCATAGCTATCTGAGAAATTCTCGGTGCAGCTTTTCATCTCCTCGAAGGAGAAGAACCTCGCTCCCTTCAGCTGTGGAGCTCCTCCACTGTCTTTCTGCATAATTCCCCATGATGCTGGAATTGTGGAACAATGGTCATATCAGTTTCAACCTTAATTATCTATGTCATGGTTGCTTCTGGATGTTCAGTTTATCACAGATTAAATTGCAAGGCCTGCTTGTATAATTATCCTACCAAAAGGGTTGGCTTTCACTTCTAGTTCCTGGTTCCTTTTCTTCTGTCGCAGAGCAAATAATCCCAACGAAATGAAGGCAATCACAACAACTCCCCCGCCTGCTGCAGTTCCAGCTATAGCACTTGTACTGAACTTTGATTTTTTGGCACCAGCAACTGACAAAGTGTCATAATAGTTAGTTTCGAACAGCCATGCTACTTTAAATCTTCAATGCAAACGGGGAAATTCAAGTACCTAAAAAGGGGACATATTGATCTCCAATGAAGAAATAGGGCCCGAACTTTGCCGGTGGCTTGTAGATCTGGTTGCTGAAAAGAAACCCGATGACGCTCACTTGAGTCGTGTTGAAATTTGTCCCAGAAGGCGGGAACAACTCCACTTGAATTTGGAGGTAGCTGTCATTGTTAAAGTGCACATCAGACAGGTAAACTGCACTGACACGCAGGTTCGAATCCTTCGAGAGGCTCGTCTCCAATTTCTGAAATGTGTCGCTGTCCGTCAGGTCTTTGAAAAACGGAGCTCTAAAGACCATCTTGCCACTGTACGCATAGGCGCAGCCACAGGTTGCGGGGTTTTGATTCTGATTACTAGGGCACAAATTTGCCGAGGCACATCTGTCCATGCTAGTTCTGTATGTGGCCTCGTTCTGTTTCTGGATGATACAGAGCGGACCATTTTTCAACGCTTCATCTTGACACGCTGGATTCCCAATAAGCCTGTAGAAAGATTTGAGAAAGGAGAAAAGTGGTGTTAGTGATGCACAGAGAAAACAACTAAATACCACCACTCTTTGATGAGTTTTTATGATCTTACACCAGTGCTTTTTTGTAGTCTGGATTCTCATGGACAGTAACTATGCTGTTTGTACTGAGATCAACAGATTGCAGATTTTTGCTAATGCTGCCTGACATCTCTAGTGTCCCGTTGTGTTGGTTTTTGCTCAGTACACTGCATAAACATGATTTTTACTTTTTAATCTTGAATTTATTATGTGCATAATATTCTACAAACTTACACCTCCTGTAGCTGGGGCAATGCGAAGAGTGCCGCAGGAACCTCACCAGTGAGTCCTCCATTAGATACCGATCTGAGTGATAACAACAATATCATGATTACTATGAGATTGTTCAAATGACTTGTTATTTAGAGAGTCAACTGTTTAAGACAACTCACACTGAAGTAAGATTTGCTAGAGTTGTGAACCAGTTTGGGGCTACCGAAGAAGTAAAGGTGTTGTTGCTCAAATCCCTTGTTAATAAAGCATCGTCAAGTCAGCATTTAACCAAATTATTTATATGATTGGACAGTTCAGCTTAAAGCATTATAGTAAGGTTCTTACACAACATTTAACACCTTCATACTGCTGAGATCTGGTAGTGATCCTGTTAGCTTGTTGTTTGCCAAGTTCCTGCAGAGGATAGCATTATCAGAAAATAGGTACCTCAAGGGGTAGAAGACATGTCATCTTGTTACCCAAAGTTAATCAGGCAGAAAGGATTCAGCAGTTTAGACCTATCTGTCTGTTGAACGTAAGTTTCAAGATTTTCACGAAAGTGGCCACCATTAGACTTAATACGGTAGCTGATCATGTGGTTCGCCCTTCGCAAACTGCTTTTATGCAAGGAAGGAACATCCTTGATGGAGTTGTTATCTTGCATGAAGCGGTTCACGAACTCCATACCAAAGAGTTGAATGGGGTAATTTTGAAACTAGATTTCGAAAAGGCCTATGATAAGGTCAAGTGGTCTTTCCTTCAGCAGACACTAAGGATGAAAGGTTTTTCTCCTGAGTGGCGCGCTTTGATCAATGATTTCGTGTCTGGCGGTAGTGTGGCCATCAGAGTCAATGATGACACTGGCCGCTACTTTCAGACTAGAAAGGGGCTTCGGCAAGGTGATCCTCTATCACCCATGTTGTTTAACATTGTAGCCGATATGCTTGCTATATTGATTGAACGTGCTAAGGCGGATGGTCAAATTGAAGGTGTGATTCCTCATCTAGTTGATGGTGGTTTATCGATCCTTCAATATGCCGACGATACAATTCTTTTTATGGAACATGACCTCGAGAAAGCTCGAAACCTCAAATTAATTTTGGCGGCTTTTGAACAGCTATCTGGTCTCAAAATAAACTTCCATAAGAGTGAATTGTTTTGTTTTGGGGAAGCCCAGGACGCAGCTAGCAGCTATGCAGAGCTGTTTGGCTGTGGGCAAGGACAATTTCCTATCCGGTATCTAGGCATTCCGATTCATTATCGGAGATTGACCATTGCCGAATGGAAAGCTGTCGAGGAGAGACTCCAAAAACGTCTTAGTAGTTGGAAAGGTAAATTGTTGTCCCTGGGTGGAAGACTGGTTCTCATTAACTCAGTACTTTCCAATATGGTACTGTATATGATATCCTTCTTTCTTTTGCCTAAAGGAGTCTTGCAAAAACTCGATTACTATCGATCTAGATTCTTTTGGCAAGGGGATAGTGAGAAAAAGAAGTATCGACTGGTAAAATGGAGTGTGGTCTGTAGGCCGAAGGACCAAGGGGGGCTCGGAGTTCATGACCTTCAGGTCAAGAATTCCGCCCTACTAGGAAAGTGGCTTTTTAAGCTGCTAACCGAAGATGGTGTTTGGCAGACCCTCCTTAAGAGGAAGTACATTGGCTCGAAAGCGTTGTCTCAAGTTTTTTGGAAACCTGGTGACTCGCATTTTTGGGCTGGCCTCATGGCGTCGAAGAAATTTTTCTTCCCTCATGGTACTTTCTCTATTAATGATGGATCGCAGATACGGTTTTGGGAGGATACCTGGTTGGATAATGTCCCGTTACGAGACCAATATCCTGCCTTATATAGTATAGTTCGGTATAAAAGTGATACCATTGCTAAGGTAATGGCAACCTCACCGCCGGCTGTATCTTTTAGACGAGATCTATTGGGTAACAGATTAAATGCTTGGCATACCTTACAACAACGTTTGGAATCCATTCAGTTATCCCCGGGTCCAGATGAGTTCCGTTGGAATCTCCATTCCAATGGGGCTTTCTCGGTAGACTCTCTATACAAAGCAATTCTGCAATCCGATATTCCAGTTGATAATAACAAGAAGATTTGGAAGATGAAGATACCACTAAAAACCAAAAATTTTGCGTGGTATCTACGTCGGGGAGTGATCCTAACCAAAGACAATCTTGCTAGGCGTAACTGGCATGGAAGCAAAACGTGTGTGTTTTGTCATCAGGATGAAACTATTAAACATCTTTTCTTCCAATGCCGCTTTGCCAGATCTATATGGTCAATCATCCAAGCTGCTTCAAGCCTGTACCCTCCGACTAGTGTTGCCAACGTTTTTGGAAATTGGCTTCATGGTATCGATCTCAGGTTTAGAACGCTTATTCGGGTGGGAGCGATAGCCGTTATTTGGTCGCTTTGGCTATGTAGGAATGACAAAGTTTTTGATGATAAAAATTGTTCTATTCTGCAGGTAATTTACAGATGTGCCGCTACGCTCCGTTTGTGGTCACCTCTTCAACGGCTGGAGAACAGAGACCTATTTACGGAGGTCTCTACACGATTGGAGGCTACGGCGAGGGATATTTTTTCCCCACATGGGTGGCCGCATAATCTCAGGATTGGCCCTTCTTCATCTGTTTAGGCGATCTACATTTGCTCGTAACGATATGTATTTCGCCTTTTGTCTTGGACTTGAATTTTGGACGGCTGTGTGCATTTTGTTATGCAGAGGCCGGGTGTATTGCTTATCTAAGTAATAAAATCCCTTTATCGAAAAAGAGGAAACTTACAGCTCATTTAGATTGACCAAGTTGGTCATGCTAGGAACTGGTCCCGACAACCTGTTCCTATCCAATCGACTATCAGAGACAAAAAATGTGTCAAATATTATGATAAAAGAAAATCTTGGAGGAAAGCAAGTTCATTGATTCGAAGATACTTACAGTACTTTGAGCTTGCTAATGCTTCCAATCTCAGGCGGAATTGGGCCTGTGAACTGATTGCTATCAAACAATCTGACAAAGGCGAAGAAATAATTTAGTAGGATATATTTATCCATAAGAAAGATAAAACTGGAAATTTGCTTATGCCTTACATGTGTATGAGACTCATATCAGAGTGGAAGAGGCCTCTAAGCGATCCAGTTAACTGGTTCTTGTTGAAATGGCTGTGCAGCAATAATAGTTTAGAAAGATGAAATAATTGGAATGGATGTGCGTATAAACTGGGTATCTAACAAACAAATTTACAAGTGCTGTGTGGCGTTAAGCATGTTAAGGCCCGGTGCCGTTCCTGTTGAGATAGGCACAGATCCTGTGAGCTCATTATCTGCCAGGTCTAGCCATAGGAGGCTTGAGAGTAGGCCAATTTGTGGCGGTATTGTGCCTGTAAACTTGTTTGAATTCAATGCGCTACAGAAGAAGGTGCACACATAATAATTAGTTAGTAATGTTTGTCAAAAACAAAATAAATAAGAATAATAAGTTCATGATGCAAGAAGTTTTACTTACAGGAAAGTCAGCTTCTGCAGGCTGCCTATTTGTTTTGGTATGTCACCGTCGAAGTTGCAACCAGCCACGATCCTGAAAATCACATCGCCAGCAATTCAGTAAGTCTGTTTGGTGATTGCATGAGGGAAGGTAGGGTTGACAACAATGAGCGATGCGTTGCTTACAGTGTCGTGAGCTGTGCAAGGTTCCCGATGGAAGCAGGCAACGGACCGCTGAGATCAGTGTTGTACGAAAGATCCCTGCAATGCAAACGTATATGTGCCATTAGCTACCAGGTTTCGTTATTACCACATATTGCGAGACTTTGCTCCTAGACCTTAGAAATTGAAACATCTCTACTTTCTGTCATCCATTTTCTATAAACCTGGACTAAATCAACACATATTTACCTAATCCATGCCACATTGCCAACTAGCTAGCCTAAATGTAAACTTGGTAAAAATTAAAGGTTGAATTGGGCAGCTCATCTCTGTTTGACGGATAAGACTTGTATAGAATCTGTCCATTAGGTGGGAATGGGATCGTAGGATTAAGTCATAAAAATTATATTTAAAAAGTGCGAAAAAAATTAAAAATCTTATACACCATATATATAGGCTGCATCTATAAATTCAAGAAATTTCAGCTCGAAATTTGATCTACAGTTGGAGAAACAAAAAAGACAAATTTACTATGAATAGTGTCAGATTTGGCTGAATAGTGTTTCACACTAATCACACCCAAATTTATATTTTTAGCTCTCCATTTGTATGTCGAATTTAAAGCAGCAATTTTTTGGTGTTGCATATATAACACAGATGTGTGTTGTCAATTTTTAAAGAATATTTAAACATATTTTTTCTTTTCAAAAATATATCTCATAGATCATATCTAAAACTAGATTCTATACAAGTCTTCCTCCTGTTCTGACTAGTAATCAACTATTACTACAATGTCACATGAACAATGGCAGGCGAGGCGAGGACGACTTACAGGAAGATGAGCTCGCTGAGCTGGCCGACGCTGCTGCTCAGTGTTCCCTGAATGTTGACGCTGGATACCCTCCTGCGACAACGAAAGGCAATTACCATGATGATACTTGCTGTTGTGGCTGGAAATGCTGGTGGCGAATGATGGAACTGCGGTGTGGTGGAAGTCCTGGGAATGGCTTGTACTCACAGAGACGTGATCCTCCCGTTGCTGCACTGGATCCCGTCCCAGGTTCCGTCGCAGGGGTCGCCGGACGACGTCCAGGTCGACGGGTAGTTTCTCCACTGGCTCATCACCGACCGGAGCGCCGAAGCTACCACACAAAGAAGGTTACAGGGCTGGAGAAAGACGAAAAGATACATGACGTTTTGATCGTCGATCGGACTAACCATCCTCCGCGTTGGTCTGGCAGAGCCCCGCCGGCACACTGCTGGCCACCACCAGCAGGAGCAGCAGCGCCGGCCGCGTTGCGGCGTCCATTGTATTCACGGCGACAACGGACGGTGGCCTTCTAGCTGACTGTCCAGAGACTCGCCGTGGATAAATATAGGAGACCAAGAGGGGGGGAGCCGACAGCCGATGCAGGCCAAAACTAGGCGCCAATAGCTACAAATATACTTAGAATGTATGTTTTGTAGTAAATGTTTTTTATGAACTACTATGGTCAGCTACTGCTGGTGGCACCTGGACACCGAGTTCCAGCCGGGTTCCGGTTGCATGATTTGGGCATTGCCATCGTCTTAATTCCAATTCTTTTTCTCCTCCAGTAAGCTAGTCTGGGTGCTTGACGTTTGATTCCTCTTCATCCTAGACTTGTTTATGCATACACTTACCTATGAAAATCAAGTGGCCTCCATCTAACGGCAAAGGCGAAAAAAGCTTGTGAGATCCTGGCGAAATGGTGCTGCTACTTTCTAGGAAAAGGGCCAATTGGGCGGGTCGTCAGCCAGCTTGATCATATGCTGTTGTTCAGCTCGTGGGATGGAGATTAAAAAAATACTTTTGTTAGCCGTCGTAGTTGACGA
The DNA here is from genome assembly GCA_007115705.1 of Dactylis glomerata. Lineage (NCBI taxonomy): Eukaryota > Viridiplantae > Streptophyta > Magnoliopsida > Poales > Poaceae > Dactylis > Dactylis glomerata. The sequence goes on along the minus strand of QXEO01000247.1, from coordinate 8,205,674 downwards.
TGGCGACTTGTTTTCTGTGGAATCAGACGACGTGGAACAGTAGAGGGACGATGTAACTCGCTATCATCCCTATATGGTTATATCTATCAATATATATGTGTGGATAATCTAATGGGCGTTCTAGTCTTAACAAGGGAACGTTTCTTGTGTAACCCATGGAAAAGGAGTGAAAGGGCTCACACTCAAAAAAAAAAAAGAGGAGTGAAAGGGCTTTTCTCTCTCCAATCTAACATAGGTTTTTGTAGCGTGCAGAAGTTTAAATTTGCTTGCTTTATTAATTTATAAAGACGGGCATTTATGCCTTCCTTTAAAAAAATTGCTTGATTTTTTAGGCTACGTTCTGATGTGAGCCTCCGTTTTAGATTCAAATTCGACCTTTCTTCGGTGTCTTGGGCCACGAACTCCTATAAGCTTGCAAAGCAGCGTGACATGGGCCAGTCCATACTACAAAACCCATTTAGTTATGACCTTTATCCTCAAGGATGAGCATAGGTCAAGCTTGGAGATGCTGATGCATATAAAATGCATCTATGCCCTTTGTAGTTTATTGTGTTACATTTCATCATATTTGTGTCTTATCTACTGTTAGAATCATGCTTTACACTGATTTCGGGGATTTTTCAAAAGATCCCCATTATTTTGGATTTAACTCGGCAAGGCAAAAAAAACCATCTTTTAGTTTTTTTTTACTTTTCAGAAGCTACGAAACTCGAAAAAGGGCAAGGTCAAACAACACGGTTCAGATATTTTGAGATGGATCCAACAAACTAAAGTGGCCCAGAAGGGGAGCAACGGGCTGCAAATGAGAGGTGGTAGAGCGGCTTGATCCCCTGGCTGTGCCACCACATCAATCTTGGACCTCGAGCATCCGTTTTCGTCCATGTTTGTCTTGATCTCTTCTTCTTAACCTAAAACCATCCGTAAAAAAGGGTCTCAATAATCATGATTTCATGACGTATGAATGCAGAGATCAAAACTACGAAACAGAGAGTCTCCAGTCCGTCGTCAGCGGAGGCCGAAGGCAAAACCGTTGCCGGAATCGCCTTTAGGTGCCTCCACCCCCTCCAGCATGGTCATCATTAACATTTACATCAATACCACCTTCATCATCTCCATATCCCCGCTGTAATATCTTGATAAACATGATTTTGAGTGCAATCTATCATTTTCCCATGATCTGTTGTTTCTCTATGTCTAGTTTGGACTAGTAACTTATTTATGGCGATGGTGAAATAGTTTGTATATGGTTGGATTTAAGTTTGTTATCTTATGTACTAATGTATGGGTGCACTCATATGTTGCAGAATGCATAAGGTTGTTACCGTTGCGTGTGTTTGGAGGTTATTAGGGAGGGCCGGAGTGATTCGAAACCATATCCCTCCTTTAGATCCATGACCATTAATAATGTTTTAATCAACGGAAGGATAAACTAATAGGGACCTTAGATCTTACAGCAGTGCTTGGACTGTATATCTTAATAACTCCCATGTTAGCACGGTAATGGTCTTGAGATCAATGACTAGGGGTGTGTTTGCTCGTGAAAATAGCTACACCTATTTATGGTTCATCTTTAGACGAAACAAAGTACTCTTTATGAAAGTTAGATGTGATGGTCAGGTGTGTTGATGCTAGAAACTATTCCTTAACTGACCCATTGGTTGCTACTGTCTAGTCGTGGGGTTCTAATCATCATTGTTTGTGCTTTACGGTATTTACTTAGTATCTAGCTAGTAAATTAGTATTTATTGTGACAATCAAAACGAATGAAATATCCATTTGCCATAACACTTACTCGCTTGAGTTACTTTCATCAAATCACACTTGCATAAGATCCCTTGCATCTCTAGTTATAGTACTTAATTATTTTAGTATCAACAAATTTAAACCTTGCATGCAAATGAAGCTTGGCTCTAATGGTTGGGTTCCCAATGGTGGAACCAGCCCACCCAAGTTCAAGTCTTAGACTTGGTATGAGCGTTTGTATTTATCTAGATTTATTTCAGGATTATCCGACGCTACTCTTTTAGTGGTAGATGACATGTCCATCAACAGTGAGGCGCATGTGGTGTCTTTTAGCAAAGCTTGTTGAGATATAATTGTCAATAAAAAGTTTGTTAGGATAAGCTCGCGCATGTGAAATCAGAGGGAACATTTTACCAATTTATTGGGATAAGGTGCGTGCACGCTAAGACCAGGGATGGAGGGCTTTTAGTGGGCGTGAGTTTAAATAGATAAGTGTGTGGTGATTTTTTTTGTAAATAGTTAGAAGTATAACAATGCCGGACATCATTTTTTGCTTTAATAATAAAAATATACATATTAGCAGAGTTTCTTTTTTCCGATCAGTGACTCAGTGAGTGATTATGTGTCAAACAGACCAGACATGGTCAGGTCGCTGCCTTGCCGACGAATACCTAGAATAATGATGGTTTTGGGGAGCTCAAGCAGGGTCCACACACGAGGTGAGAATGTGAAGTATGGCTATCGATGGATCGATCACTGCTAGCTAGTGCTGCTCGCTCCGACTCTTCCGGCGGTCGCGCAACGGGAGAAGAAGTATATGCTTATTTACAAAAGAAATATATAGTACAGCTGACTCAAAGTTGTGGGGAATCAGAAACAGAATGAATTATTGATAAACTGGTGCCATGTCTCACGGATTGCTCATATTTATTTACCCCATGAACATTCGATCTGTAAACTGCCTTGCTGTTCACGCACGTAAACAAACTGGTGGTCAGCTCTCTGACAGAGGCGGCTTAGGCTGCACTTTTTTTATACACATGCCACCGTGGACCGGATAATAATTTGTCTAGTTCTGACTTACGGAACACGGCACAAATTATCGAACAATGATAAGTTGGCTGAAACATAAACAAGAACACATCACGATGGATGGCGAGGTGGTCCACATGCTCCCATTATTAGCAGTAACAAATATATTAATGGAAAGTGTATACTAACAAATATACTTACAAAAAAGGATCATATGTATTGAGTCTTCTAAATCCAGTGAAAATACGTGCTAATTATCGAGTTTTTTTAATTATCACAAGTACTGTATAGACCTGAAACGGCATAGTAACTATGGGAACGTTCCTAGTATTTATGATGAAGTAAAGGTTGCCCAAACTGTTTCTCTATGCTCGGTTCAAGCATAAATGCGTAGATATCATACCACAAGTTAGGGATCGTGGGTGTGGGCTTCTTTTGCACTAAAACACATACTCCCCCCGTCAGGAATTATCCTGCATTCTGTGTTTGGTCAAAGTCAAACTTTTTAAATTTTGATCAAATATATTGGTAAAACTATCAATAACTATGAAACCAAATACATGCAATATGAAAATATATTTTATGACAATTCTAATGATGGTTATTTTATATTATAAATATTAATATTTTTTCTTATACGCTTAGTCAAAGTTTATAAAATTTAACTTCGACTAAATCCAGAATGCAGGGTAATTCTTGACAGAGGGAGTATGTTGATGTTTATGGCGAGGAGGCTTCGCAAAACAAGGGCCGGTGCTCGGTGGGAATCACTTTCTTGTCACCCTCCTACTCATTATCTTTGCCTTGAATATTCAGAAGTCCCATGCTGAAGCATAATTTGCAAGGTATTTCATGTTTCTCTTGTAGAAACTGTACAACCCATGATGCTAAGATGGTGAGAGTTGTTAAACCGGCAGCGAGAGGCCATGATGATATTGCTACTCCTAGCTAGACTATTTGATTATTTTTCAAGGTTGTTTTTTTGCGGGAAAGTTCCAAATCTATTTAATGAGCTCACAAGAAGTACAAGATAACATAAACATAATAAAAATTAGATTGAGGTCATTGGACCACCAAATGACCACACTATTGCCGCACGCCGACTGGTCGTTGTCGCCGCTCCCTTACCGAAGTTGGCCTGACGTTGTTGATAATAGTCGTTAGTCTTTGTGCACGTGCCCCTAAGGACCAGCGCCGCAGAGCTGAAGTCGTCGCCTTTGAACCGTTTAATTAATCCGAAGTTTCTAACACCGAACTTGTAACACACGTAGACAAGACAAGATCCACCACTCCATGGAAGCGGCGACAAGGCGAATCTCCACCCTCCTCAATGCCACCGTCGAGATCGTCACTGACGATGTGAACAAGGAGGTAGGTATACCTTATTCATGTTCCGCACAACACCTCCATAGCCACCATAACGATGATGTCGGTTGACCAAACTCTAACTTAGGGAACCTTTAACAACAAAAATGAGCGCATGTCCAAGGTACCCACCCTCTGTCACAACTACAACTGGCAAACAGATGAGGCGGGGAGCCATCGCTTCTCGATCATAGCCGGCGATAACGAGGCAGATGGTGGCGGCCTCTCTTTCTTTCCCGGAAGGAAATGATACGTATAACGGTTCAACTAGTGGCATGTAAAATGTATCCATGAACTTTGCAGTTTTTTATATCATATTACTTGATATTTTATAGTTTGTGGAAGTCATGGACATGTTTTTCATTGATTCCGGAGGTTTTTAAACAATCTGGTTTTTTGTTTTAATCCACAGGAAACCTAGGTTCGCGTAATTCTGAGTTTCAGAGACCTTCCGACGTCAAACGGACCCAATCTTTTTGCCAGGTCATTTTTTGAGGAAGTGAAAATCGTCAGAAGAAGAAGTCAACGAGGAACTCCACGAGGTGGAGAAGTGGTGGGAGCATGTGGCCCAACTTCCTGGCCACATGGTGAGGCCCACTTTCACCCCGTGGGTCCTTTTCTGGATTTCTTCGCCTCTACGGAATCGTCTTGGCCTAAAACCGAACATATATGATACCCTGGCTATTTCGCAACAGGGAGGCGGAGAAACGGAGAATACAGAATATGGTTCCAAAGGTTGCAACGATAAGAGGGGAGACGCTGCGAGAGCTGCTCTTGGTTGCCCCTTCGCCTCCATCGACATCATCTCCTTCATTACCATGATGAAGAGGGAGTAGTTCATCCCTGGACTATGGGATTGCGGAAGTAACTTGTATCAATCTATCTCTTATGATTCAATAATTAGAGTCACATGAGCTGCCTATCATGATTGTGACCATATTTGATTACCCCAATGGTGGATCTTTTGTTCTCGAGATGATTTATGAAATGCAAATTCATAGTTGTTCTTCGTGTATTGATAAATATATATTTTACCCGTGTATGCTTATTCTGATCAAACTAGTATGCTAGGGCACATGTGGGGGATATGTGCATTAGGCAGAGAAGTCTTGTGTTATGCATAGTAAAGTGACAAAAAATTCTAGGTGCTGCCATGGTTTTTACCTTTCTATCATTGCCTCACTACGGAGAATGGAATAATTATGATTTATTCCCTCCAGTGACAACAATGATGGTCTTGTTTGCTCAACAGTAGCATATTTGTTTCAGTATCATGTTATAAATCTTTAGGCAACACTCTGTTAGTTCTTAAATTTGGCTTGAGAAAGTTTTCCCTTATTAAAGAAGTATAAAAACAAAACTGTGTGCACCGTGGTAGCTGCACACCGTCTTAGAAACCGACACCTGTCTAACGTCGTCAAATATATCCATCCACCCTACCCATCACTGCCCTCTACTCTCTCTCTTCTTCATAGCCTTACCCAAAGGCACCGCAGACCATCTCCTGAGAGCTCGAGATGTCGCCTCTAGAGGTCGATCCCGTCCATCAGGCCGCAAGGAGGTGGGCACCTATCCCAACTCCAGCTTCGAGCATGCAGGTGCTGGCCAGGTCTGGCCACCAGGCCGCGAGAAGGTAGGCGGCTCCGGCTGGGAGCGCGCAGGTGCTAGGCGGTTCCGTCCACCAGGGCGCAGGTGCTGGGCTGCACCGGCCCCTCGCCACGGCCCTCCGGTCCCACCTCGGTGTCTCCCGCGGCGACGTGGCCTTCGTGCTCGTGCCCCCTAGCCTCCACGCCCCCGTGCTCTACTTCACGCTCATGGCCATCGGCGCCGTCATCTCCCCCGCCAATCCGGCCCTGACCACGGGGGAGCTGTCCCACCTCGCCGCCCTCTCCAAGCCTGCCGTCGCCTTTGCCATCTCGGGCATGGCCGGCAAGCTCCCACGGGTCCGCCAGCCGCCGTGACGGCGCGGGAGGCCTGCGAGCCGCTGGCGAGGATGTGGCGCGGCACGGCGGCTGGACAGCAGTGGGGCCAGTAAGAGGCGCGCAGACGCAGCCGCCGGCGGCGGCAAGGCCGGGCGGATGGAGATGCGGGACGGTGAGAGAAGAAGCTCCCGCCGCGGTGGGGCAGCAGCACGCAGGGTGCTGGGAGCGGAGCTCGGGACGCGAGCACGCGTCAGAGTTCGCGGGAGTGGAGCAGCGCCGTTGCTCATCATGAACGTCATTCGCGCTGCAGGGAGATGCGCGCTTGAGGGAGCAGGGAGAGAGGCCGAGGACGGTGTCGCGGGCACCAAGAGGTTGGCGAGCTCTTGGTCGAAGCCACGGGAGCTCGGGGAAACAACGTCCGGGGAGGCTCCTCGCGCGTGCCTTCTCCGCGTCCCCGGCCACCATGGACCCCGATTTCGCCCCGGTCCCCCACCTTCCCCCGCACACCGACGCCGCCCATCACCCTCCAGCCTTCCCAGGAACTGGAACTCGAGTATTGCCGTGGTGGTCTAGCGGTGTGCGGCGAGCCCTTCGTTCCCCGTCGCTGGACGAGGTGAGCCAAATGCAGTTCCGGTGACGTCGACGCCGCCCCAGTCCTCCGTGTCAACGCTCGCCAGCAGACCCGCAGCAGGTTGATACGTCTCAAACGTATCTATAATTTTTTATGCTCCATGCTTGTTCTTACACCATTTGCTTAGTGTTTTGTTATACTTCGTGGCATTTTTATGCATTTTTCGGAACTAACCTATTAACAAGATGCCACAGTGCCAGTTCCCTGTTTTTCGCTATTTTTGTGTTTCAGAAAATTTACACAAGAAATATTCTCGGAATTGGACGAAACAAAAGCCAAACCTCCTAATATTTACCGAAGCTTCCAGAAGTCTGAAGAGGAGACGGAGGGGGGCCACAGGCCAGCCACACCATGGGGCGGCGCGGCCAGCCTTTGGCCCGCGCCCCTATGGGTGAGGCCGCCCTAGTCCACTCCTGACGCCGCCCCTTCGCCTATAAAGACCCCCTGACGGGAAAAACCTACATACCCGATCAATTTTCCAGAAACACATCGCGATCCACCGCCGTCATCGACCTGAGATCGGGAGGGTCCAGAAGCTCTTCTCGGCACCCTGCCGGAGAGGGGAATCGCCACCGGAGGCCTTCTTCATCGCCATGCTTGCCTCCGGCGCGATGAGTGAGTAGTCTACCTTGGACTATGGGTCCATAGCAGTAGCTAGATGGTTGTCTTCTTGATACGTCTCCAACGTATCCATAATTTTTGATGCTCCATGCTTGTTTTTACACCATTTGCTTAGTGTTTCGTTACACTTCATGGCATTTTTATGCATTTTCCGGAACTAACCTATTAACGAGATGCCATAGTGCCAGTTCCCTATTTTCTGCTGTTTTTGTGTTTCAGAAAAGTTACATAGGAAATATTCTCGGAATTGGACGAAACAAAAGCCAGACGTCCAGAAACTTACCGAAGCTTCCAGAGAACTCAAGAGGAGACAGAGTGGGGCCACAGGGCGGCCACACCACAGGGCGGCGCGCCCCAGGGCTGGCCTGCACCCCCTGGTGGTGAGGCCACCCTGGCCCACTTCTGACACCGCCTCTTCGCCTATAAAGACCCCCCGACGGGAAAAACCTAAATACCCGATCACTTTTCTAGAATACATCGCGATTCGCCGCCGCCGTCGAGCCAAGATCGGGAGGGTCCAAAAGCTCTTCCCGGCACCCTGCCGGAGAGGGGAATCGCCACCGGAGGTCTTCCTTATCGCCATGCTTGCCTCCGGCGCGATGAGTGAGTAGTCTACCTTGGACTATGGGTCCATAACAGTAGCTAGTTGGTTGTATTCTCCACCATGTGCTTCATGTTTAGATCTCGTGAGCTGCCTTACATGATCGAGATCACCGTTATGTAATTCTACATGTTGTGTTTGTTGGGATCCGATGAATATTGGTTTTATGATTGAGTTGATGTGCTGAATTTTATCTTATGTTATCTCTATGTTGTTTATGATCTTGCATGCTCTCCGTTGTTAGTAGCTATCTTGGCCGAGTAGTTGCTAGTGACTCCAAGAGGGGGTATTTATGCTCGATAGTGGGTTCATGCCTCTATTTAATCTGGGGGAGTGACAGAAATCTCTAAGGTTGTAGATGCGATGTTGCTACTAGGGAGAAAACAAAATTCATACGCTCAAGGGCATATGCTTTGTTTACATTACACACTTTGCTTAATGCAGTTATCTGTTGTTCGCAACTTAATACTTGTGGAGTTCTCGGATTGATTCACCACAAGTGGATTATTAGTCATAGATGTAGTTGGATGGCGGTCTATGTATCTTGTTGTAATGCCCAGAGTAAATCTCATAGTGATCCTCTCGACATGCACGTTGTCTTTATTCTATCAATTGCCCAACTATAATTTGTTTACCCAGCATGTGTTATTTTATCTTATGGAGAGACACCACTAGTGAACTGTGGATCCCAGTCCTATTTCCATTATATTGCTATCACCTATTTACTTTACTCGCACTGTTAACTTTACTTGCATATTACTATTGCTTTCCACTCGATACGCTCATTCCTTTGTTTCAAGCAAACCGGTGAGATTGACAACCTCATCGTAAGTGGGGAGCAAAGTATTTGGTTGTGTTGTGTGCAGGTTCCACGTTGCTACTAGTTGAAGACGCGCTAACTCGTTATCGTTAACGGCGCCCTTGTTGGAGTGTCACTAGGCTAGCAAGCATCACCTTCTGGAGTATTGACTTTTTCCTGGACTGACAAACCTTGGTTTCTTACTGAGGGAAAACTTGCTGCTGTGCTCATCATACCTTCCTCTTGGGGTTCCCAACTGGACGGTGAAAAACTATCAACACCGCGCCGCATCAAGACATTTTTCTGGCGCCGTTGCCGGGGATTGAAGAAGAAGAAGCTCCCACATCAACTACAGATTCCCACGTCAACTTGGCACCATCAAAGACATTTTTCTGGCGCCGTTGCCGGGGAAAAAGAAGACTTCTGCAAGGGGAGTTTCGCACGCACACCCTTTACTTTGTTTTAGTTTTGCTTTTACTTTATTTTTACTTGCATCGTTTTATCAAAAACACAAAAAAATTAGTATCCTTTATAGTTGTTTTTACTTGCCTGCTTTTAGTTTTGCTAGAATGGCTACTCTAGAAAACACCAAGTTGTGTGACTTTACTAGCACGAACAATAGTGATTTTATCTGCACTCCTATTGTGCCACCTTCTCCTGCTGCAAATTTTTATGAGATTAAGCCTGCTTTATTGAACCTTGTTATGAAAGAGCAATTTTCTGGTGCTAGTACTGATGATGCTGCAGCTCATCTCAACAATTTTGTTGAGTTATATGAGATGCAAAAGTATGAGAATGTTGATGGTGATATTATTAAGCTTAAGTTGTTTCCTTTTTCTTTGAGAGGAAAAGCTAAGGATTGGTTGTTGTCTTTGCCTAAAAATAGTATTGATTCATGGGCGAAGTGTAACAATGCTTTTATTGGTAGATACTATCCTCCTGCTAAGATTATAGCTTTGCGTAGAAATATTATGAAGTTTAGTCAGTTTGATAATGAACATGTTGCTCAAGCTTGGGAAAGAATGAAATCTATGATAAAAAATTGTCCCACTCATGGACTGACTACTTGGATGATTGTCCAAACTTTTTATGCAGGACTAAATTTTTCTTCAAGGAACCTACTTGATTCAGCTGCTGGAGGCACTTTCATGTCCCTTACCTTGGGCGCCACAACAAAGCTTCTCGACAATATGATGGTAAATTATTCTGAATGGCACACCGAGAGAGCTCCACAAGGTAAGAAGGTAAATTCTGGTGAGGAAACCTCTTCCTTGAGTGATAAGATTGATGCTATTATGCTTTCTAATGGTAGGACTCATGTTGATCCTAATAATGTTCCTTTGGCCTCTTTGGTTGCTCAAGAAGAGCATGTTGATGTAAACTTCATTAGAAATAATAATTTTAACAACAATGCTTATAGGAACAATTTTGCTAGTAACAATTATAGGCCGTATCCTTCTACCAATGTTAATGGTTATGGTAACTCTTATAATAATTCCTTCAACAACACTAGGGCCGCGCCCTCCGAGCTTGAGGTAATGCTCAAGGACTTCATCGGTAAGCAAAATGCTTTTAACAAGTCTGTTGAGGAAAAGTTAGGCAAAATTGATATTCTTGCTTCTAAAGTTGATAGCCTTGCTCATTATGTTGAACTTCTGAAGTTAAAAGTGTTGCCTAATGATGTGAAGGAGAACAATCCTTTTGCCACTGCTAATGCTATCCAAGTTAGAATTGATGAAAATGTTAGGATGCTAGCAGAGTTGCATGCCAGGTGGGAAAGAGAAGATGAGATGACTAGAAAGATGAAGGTATGTACCATTACTACCTCTAATGATGTTATTCCTAATGCTAGCAATCCTCTTACTTTGATTGGTGTAGAGAAAACTCCCACTCCCAGTGTTAAAAAGCCTAAAATAGCTAAAACTTTTTCTCAAAAGAGTGCTGAAATTTTTCAGAGTGTAGGAGATGATAGCTCTATTTCATTTAATGATTTTGATGTTGATGGCTGCAATATATCTGAAGTTATTTTGTTCTTGCAAAAGCTTGCTTTGACTCCCAATGCTAGTTCTTTAAATGTTGCTTTTACTAAGCATATTACCAATGCTCTCATGAAAAATTAGGGATGAAAAGTTGAAGCAAAAAGTCTCTATTCCTAAGAAATTAGAAGATGGTTGGGAACCCATTATTGATATGCATGTTAATGGTTTTGATTTCCATGCTTTATGTGATCTAGGTGCTAGTATTTCTATTATGCCTAGAAAGATTTATGATATGCTTGATTTACCACCGCTTGAAAAGTGTTATTATGATGTTCCTATTGCTGATGTTGCTAAGAAGAAACCTTTGGGAAGGATTAATGATGTTCTTATTATGGTTAACAATAACCTTGTTCCCGTTGATTTTCTTGTCATGGATGTTGAATGCAATGCTTCATGTCCTATTATTTTGGGAAGACCTTTTCTTCGAACTGTAGGTGCCATCATTGACATGAGGGAAGGCACCATCAAATATCAATTCCCACTCAAGAAAGGTATGGAACACTTCCCTAGAAAGAGAAAGAAATTGCTTTTTGACTCTATTCTTAGAGCAAATTGAGCTTGATGCTTCATCACTTGAAAAGACTTATTGAAAAGACTTCTATAGTTGATCTTAATGATTCTCTTGATATTACTTGATTCGCATTTTCTGCGCCTAGCTCAAAGGCGTTAAAGAAAAGCACTCTTGGGAGATAACCCAATGTTTTTACTTTCAGTTCTTTTTATTTTATTTGAGTCTTGGAAGTTATTACTACTGTAATAACCTCTCCTTATCCTTTTTATTTTGTTTTTGTGCCAAGAGAAGCCTCTAATTTGAGTGAGGTAAGATTTGGGGATGTTGCTGGCCTAAAACTGTTTTCAGTGCTGCACCGTAAAATTTTGTGAAAATTCTCTGTATATCTTTTGGACCTGTGATTTCTTGTGCATATGCCCCAGGTTATATCCAAACTTTCATTAGTTGAACACTTTTTGATTTGAGCAACAGAAAACCCTCTAAAAATTTGACCTTTGTCAGTTGTTCTGTTTTGACATATTTCTGCCAATATTTATGTTTGCCGCTTTATCGCTTTCTTTTTTAGTTCTTTTGATCACGGAACTTTTGGGGAAGTTGCTACAGTAGTATATGCTTTATATGTTGTGGTTTTAGGTTGAAACCTGAAGCAAAAATGGTTGATTCAATGTTATGCTTACACTAATGTTGCTAATAGATTTGTGTTTAGTTTTGTATGAAGGAAGTTTTTAAGTGTAGGGATTGGACAATGATGAGATGAGTTGAAGAATGGACAAAAGCTCAAGCTTGGGGATGCCCAAGTCACCCAAAGAAATATCTAAGAATTACAAGTGTCTGATACGTTGCAAACGTATCTATAATTTTTGATGCTCTATGCTTGTTTTACACCAATTGCTATATGTTTTGTCTACACTTTGTGGCACTTTTATGATTTATTTGGACTAACCTACTAATAGTTGCAAAAGTGCACAATGTTCTTGTTTTACACTTTAATGTGTAGGAATTACCAAGAATACAAGTGAAAACCTTGTTGCAGTCAAATTGGGACTTTCCAGAAATCTATGCCAGAACTTTTTTCGAAGATGGTCACGTTATGGGTCGAAGACGTCGTCGAACAGAAAACTCTTCAATTACAAAGTTGTCGACAATTTTACGGCGAACGTTCTGGACATAAAATTCACCTGATTACGAGTCTAGACAACCGAGATAAGCCCGCTTTATTACGGCCCAAGATGGGGAGACGGAAATCTGAGAGACTATATAAAGGGAGGAACCCTAGCTCGTGGGGGACATCTCCACCCACGAATTTGCAGCCACCAGAGCCACGTTTTCGCCTCCCCCATGGATCCCATCTCCATGGGGGAGGGCTCCCATGAAGCCACGAAGGAAGGGGGCTAAGGGGCGGCGCTCCCACATGATGCCGGCGGCGGGGGAGTCCCACGTGCCACCGCCGGCGCCGCCGCCACCCGCGCCCCTCGCTGCTCATCTCCGCCATCTTCACCGCTATCTCCGTCACCAAATCCTCCTATTATGCAGTGGTTCATCCTCCCACACACCTCTGTACCATCCTATATGAATATGGTGTTTCATGCTATAATATTTATCCCATGATCTATGCCATATTTGCATAGTTTATTTGTTCTTAGATTGATTTGTTGAATGTCTTTGGTTCATTAGAGTTATATGTTGATATAGTACCGTCCTTTGGTGTCCATTATATTTATGCGCGCATGGATTAAACATCTTAGGGTTAGTAGTATGTGCAAAAGGAAGGGGGTAGTCCTGCCGGAGCGACAGAAACCTAAGGACACGAACCGGAACGTTGCACGTATGGGAGTAAGAGCACCATTAACTTAAGATTATAGTTGGGGAAACCTTAATACATTGTTAGTATTTGCGGATGCTTGCTAACAATCCAATCATATAGTACTTGTATTTCCAAGTAGTGAAGTGCTTGTATATTTAGCCTCTCCCACATAGAAAAATGCATCAAAGACAGTGAACCCGATTTATTCACTAATTGAACTTAGACAAAGCCACAACTATTACCACCACTTTTCCACACTCATGGTACTGTTAGTTTATGGTTACTTAGTATATTTTATTGCTGCATCACTAACAATTACTTTCTTATATTTATTATCTTGCAAAGCTATCTCTCATACCCGTATTGTTGCACTAATTTTATTTCCTAGATGATGCAAATGTTTAGTGTGCGTAGAGTTGTATCAGCGGTTGATAGAAGTTGAGAGAAAGTTTATCCTACCTTTAGCTCCTCGTTGGGTTCGACACTCTTACTTATCGAAAAGGCTACACACGATCCCCTATACTTGTGGGATATCAAGACCTTTTCTGACGCCGTTGCCGAGGAGCTCTAGCGTGTGGGTGAATATTCTTGTGTGCACTTGTTTGCTTTATCTCTAAGTAGTTTTTACTTTCAGTTTTAAGTTGTTCTATATCTTAGTATGGATTGGGAATACGAATTACAAAAAAAATTAGTTGTACTTGTTACCTAAAAACATTTTCAAAAAGGAAAGTGATTGGAAAGATGAGTAATGGTTAAGTGGGGGTCGACCTTAAACACTTGTGTTCATGCCTATGAAACCAAAACAAATCTTCCCATGGAAGCTTTTTAGTTAAAAACTTGTATATATTTTACATATTCCTCTGTGCCATAAAAGTAAAGTGATAATTGTAGTTCCTAGTTACTTGGAAGTTGATAGTTTTGCTTTGCTGTCCAAAATCAGAATTTCTGTGCTTCACCGTATAAAATGTTTAAAATCACCAGAACGTGATATTGACCTGAAATTTCTTGAGTGCAAAGTAATGCTTATTATATTTCTTTTATTAGACTAACTTTTTCTGATTTGAGTTACGTAGCTGTCTCAAAAAAAATCGATTTTCAGCGACTGTTCTGTTTAGACAGATTTATGTGCTTCACTATAAAAAATGGTGAAAAATCTCAGAATAGTGTTTTGATCTGAAATTTTTTGTGCATAAACCTGAGATTATGATCTGTCTTTCTTTAGTTTAGAGTTTTTAAATTTGAGCTACCTAACTATCTCGTTGAGTGTCATCTTTACAGACTGTTCAGTTTTGACAGATTTCTTAGTTTATTCAATATTGTACTTGGTGTTATTAGTTTCATTAGTTTTTCGACGGACGACGGAAATCATGAATATCTTAGTATATATAGTGGCTAATGTTGAGTTTAGATTATGAAACTTGTCAATGCTTGAAAATGAGTGGATTTTATTTAATGAGTACTAACCCTACTAATGAGTTTTGTGAAGTTTTATGTGGATGTAGCTTATAAGTTTGAATCAATATGGTGATATGAGATGAACAAGAAGACACAAGAGCTCAAGCTTGGGGATGTTTAGGGGCATCCCAAGAATATGTCCAAGAAGATACAATTATCTAAGCTTGGGGATGCTCGAGTCAGCCCCCTATTCATCAACTAACATAAGGTTGTCTCCTTCATACTCTATATTACGCATCCACATGATATGTATTGTGTTAACTTGTATTATAATTATTTTTATATGTCTTGGTTTTATCTTCTTTAATTTTATCAAGCTCTTTATTTTGTTTTTATTGCTTCTTTACTTTCACTTATAAATTGAAAACAACAAAAATATTTCCTTTTGTTTTGCTTCTTTGTTTGGTTCTCTATTTTGTGCCTAGCTGAAAGGCGTTAAAGAAAAGCACTCTTGGGAGATAACCCAATGTTTTACTTTCAGTTTTTTTATTTGAGTCTTGGAAGTTATTACTACTGTAATAACCTCTCCTTATTATTTTTATTTCGTTGTTGTGCCAAGAGAAGCCTCTAATTTGAGTGAGGTAAGATTTGGTGATGTTGCTTTCCTGAAACAGATTTCGGTGCTGCACCGTAAAAATTCGTGAAAATTCTCAGAATATCTTTTGAACCTGCGATTTCTTGTGCATATGCCTCAGGTTATATCCAAACTTTAATTAGTTTAACACTTTTTTATTTCAGCAACAGAAAACCCTCTAAAAATTCGATCTTTGTCAGCTGTTCTGTTTTGACAGATTTCTGCCATTATTTGTGTTTGCCTCTTGATCGCTTTCTTTTTTAGTTCTTTTGATCACGGAACTTTTGGGGAAGTTTCTATAGTAGTATATGCTTTATATGTGGTGGTTTTGAGTTGAAACCTGGAGCAAAAAGGGGTTGATTCATTATTATTCTTACACTAATGTTGCTAATAGAATTGTGTTGAGTTTTGTATGAAGGAAGTTTTCAAGTGTAGGGATTGGAGAATGATGAGATGAGTTGAAGAATGAACAAAAGCTCAAGCTTGGGGATGCCCACGCACCCCAAGAAATATCCAAGAGGTACAAGCATCAAAGCTTGGGGATGCCCCCGAGGCACCCCTTCTTCATCGGCAAACATCAGGTCACCTTTCAAAACACTATATTTTTATTGCTTCATGCACTATGCACTTTTCTTGGAGCGTCTTTCCTTTAGCTTTCAGTTTTATTTTATTTTTATTTTCTGCAATAAATGGTTGGACCCCAACAAATTTCTTTTGGAGGAGATGTACTCGCTTTTCATTTGCCAAGAACACTCTAGTTTTCACTCTTATCATTCAACGAGTGTTCTCTTTTTCTAGAACTGTGTTTAGCTTTCATTTTTTCCTTGATTTTTGTTCAGATATTGTTATATCTTTGCATCAAGGTGTATTTGGACCTCTGGTCTATGTTGGTATTCATCAAAAGAGTTGTTTCAAAAAGGTTTGAATGGTGTTGGAAAAGAGAAAAAAATTCATGCAAAAAGTGGTACAAAAAGGAGCTTGTTTAGACTGTGGCTTAGACTTTTGCATGCCATGCTTGATGTCGGTTTGATAGTATGCTTAGTGATTTTTGCTATAGCATGACTTGTCTCAAATGACTGAGATTGCTTAATGAGTCTTTAAAAAAATCATGCGTTGTTTTTATTATGTGGAAGTATTTATTTGGTTTTCTCCTTTGATGCTTTATTTGGGTTGACTTGGTGCATGCTTACAACATGTTTGACTCTTACAGAGTCGCCATTAGCCTCTATGATCATTTGGTTTTTGACTTGTGATGTCATTTTATGCTTCTCTTAATGATGTTTTGTCGTTATGCATGATTATGGCCATTATTGCTCTCTTAGTTGGTCTCTCTCAGTCTTTTGCTAGCCCTCATTTTGTACTGAGTATGAGCTCTACTCGTGCATCCAACTCCCAAAAACCAAGTTATTCCAACATGTCCACTATAAATTCCTATGCATGGTATTTGCAAGTCATTCCAAGTAAATTTTCATGTGCTACCTTCTAAAAAACCTTCAAAACACTTCTCGTTTTGTGACACTATTTTCAGCTCATGGGGACGTAGTGGTCGGATTTGCTATCTTCCATATTGCTAAATTCCAAAAAAAAGAAAAAAATAAAGAAAAAAATGCACTCCTCCATGGTATGTGAATGTTGGTGGACACCTGATGGAATCGGTTAGCCATGGTTTGTGAAAGGAAAAAAGGTGGGGACCCAGTGCCAATCCCTCTCTCAAAAACTTGCTTACTTTTTGTATGGAAGATAGTAAGAACCCCATTGCTAGTCGTTGACAAAGACAACCACCTCTCAAAACCCAGTTTTTATCTCTCTGTTTTACAAGTGGAAACCTTGTTGAAGTCAAATTGAGACTTTCCAGAAATCTGTGCCAGAACCTTTTTCGACGATGGTCACGTTACAGGTCGAAGACAGTGTCAAACGGAAAACTCTTTAATTACAAAGTTGTAGGGAATTTTATGGCGAACGTTCTGGACATAAAATTCACCTGATTCCGAGTCCGGACGACCGAGATAAGCCCGCTTCATTGCGGCCCAAGATGGGGAGATGGGAATCCGAGAGACTATATAAAGGGAGGAACCCTAGCTCGTGGGGGACACCTCCACCCACGAATTTGTAGCCACCAGAGCCACGTTTTCGCCTCCCCCATGGATCTCATGTCCATGGGGGAGGGCTCCCATGAAGCCACGAAGGAAGGGGGCTAAGGGGCGGCGCTCCCACATGATGCCGGCGGCGGGGGAGTCCCCCGCGCCGCCGCCGGCGCTGCCGCCGCCCGCGTCCCTCGCTGCTCATCTCCGCCATCTTCACCGCTATCTCCGTCACCAACTCCTCCTATTATGTATTGGTTCATCCTCCCACATACCTCTGTACCATCCTATGTAAACATGGTGTTTGATGCTATAATATTTATTCCATGATCTATGTCATGTTTGCATAGTTTATTTGTTCTTAGATTGATTTGTTGAATGTCTTTGGTTCATTAGAGTTGTATGTTGATATAGTACCGTCCTTTGGTGTCCATTATATTTATGCGTGCATGGATTAAACATCTTAGGGTTAGTAGTATGTGCAAAAGGAAGGGGGTAGTCCTGCCGGAGCGACAGAAACCTGAGGACATGAACCGAAACGTTGCACGTATGGGAGTAAGAGGACCATTAACTTAAGATTGTGGTTGGGGAAACCTTAATGCATTGTTAGTATTTGTGGATTCTTGCTAACAATCCAATCATATAGTACTTGTATTTCCAAATAGTGAAGTGCTTGTATATTTAGCCTCTCCCATATAGAAAACTGCATCAAAGACGGTGAACCCGATTTATTCACTAATTGAACTTAGACAAAGCCCCCACTATTACCACCACTTTTCCACACTCATGGTACTTTATTATCTTGCAAAGCTATCTCTCATACCCGTATTGTTGCACTAGTTTTATTTCCTAGATGATGCAAATGTTTAGTGTGTGTAGAGTTGTATCAGCGGTTGATAGAACTTGGGAGAACATTTATCCTACCTTTAGCTTCTCATTGGGCTCGACACTCTTACTTATCGAAAAGGCTACACACAATCACTTATACTTGTGGGATATCAGCGTCAAAGCTTGGGGATGCCCCCGAGGCACCCCTTCTTCATCGGCAAAAATCAGGTCACCTTTCAACACACTATATTTTTATTGCTTCATGCATTATGCATTTTTCTTTGAGCGTCAGTTGTTTTTAGTTTTCAGTTTTATTTAGTTTTGTTTGCTGCAATAAATGGTTGGACCCCAACAAATTCCTTTTGGAGAAGTTGTCTTGCTTTTCATTTGCCAAGAACACTCCGTTTTTCACTCTTATCGTTTCAACGAGTGTTCTCTTTTTCTAGAACTACGTTTTGCTTTCGATTTTCGCCTTGATTTGTGTTCAGATCTTGTTATATCTTTGCATCAAGGTGTATTTTGACCTCTGGTCCATGTTGGTTTTCATCAAAAGAGTTGTTTATAAAAAGTTCGAATGGTGTTGGAAAAGAGAAAAAGCTTTATGCAAAAAAGTGGTACAAGAAGGAGCTTGTGTAGACTACGGCCTAAGCTTTTGCATGTCGTGCTTGATGTCTTTTTGATAGCATGCTTAGTGGTTTTGCTATAGCATGACTTGTCTTAAATGACTGAGATTGCTTAATGAGCCTTTAAAAAAATCATGCATTGTTTTAATTATTTGGAAGCATTATTTTGGTTTTCTCCTTTGATGCTTTATTTGGGTTGACTTGGCGCATGCTCACACATGTTTGACTCATACAAAGTCGCCATTGCCTCTATGATCATTTAGTTTTTGACTTTTGATGCCATCATATGCTTCTTTTAATGTCGCTTTGTCGCCATGCATGATTATGGCCGTTATTGCTCTCTTAGTTGGTCGCTCCCAGTCTTTTGCTAGCCCTCATTTTGTACTGAGTATGAGCTCTACTCGTGCATCCAACTCCTAAAAACCAAGTTGTTCCAAAGTGTCCACCATACATACCTATTAGCAATTTGTTATTCCAAAGTATATTTGACTTGCTTTTATCTATCCTTCAAATTAAACTCTTTTTGGTGTTATGTGAAAATTGGTCAGTAAAGCTCTCACGAACCTGATGGCACACTTTACTTTTCTCGTTCTTAAAATTTTGACATTGTGGCTCTCTTATGTTGAGTTATTATGCTTGCAAGTTGTAAGTTGGAAATTAGCGCAGCCATGTCGTCATGGGGCAAGCTTTCAACATTGCACTTTCTTTTATTTGAGTTGATATCGTGATCTTTTGTTTATGGATACTCGCGATGTGAAATAAGTTGGGAATCTTGCGGGATCTTGGAGTTTTTATATGTGTTAGGGAAACACCAGGGCCACTAATCTAAGCCATGCATCATTCATGGTGGAAATTTACAGCATGCCCATAGTGAACATTCGACGACGCATCTCACAATAAAAAGCTATACCAATGGTAAATAAAAGAGATGTCGAGGTGTTCATTGTCTGTTTGTCCTGTCATTTTGATGTGGGCTTGTTCCATGTCATCAGGCAGGAGGTACCCCATTGGCGGTTCTCGATGATACACATATATTTACAATGACAAGAGCTTGCTTGGGACTCTAAATCGAGTAGCATGAGGTTTGGGTATTCGTATTTCACGGGACACGAGGTTTTCAACTTATAATTTGTCAAGCATATGCAGTATAAGTGTATTTGCATTAACTTTAACCATTCAAGATGCCTATGATGAGGGCAATGAGAGCTCAAAGCCGGTAAGTACCATAATTTTTGAAGGTTTATAAAACTTGCAATCACTGCTTCCCTCTACGAAGGGCCTTTCTTTTACTTTTATGTTGAGTCACCACCTTCTACCTTTATGCACCGTCTAAGAGAGCATAGTTGTCATTCTGAGTATAATGTGCATTGTCCCAAAGTTTTCATTGATTGATTCATATTGTTGGTTTCACTTGTTCTTAAATTACTTGTATCTAGTCGCCCTCTTAAACTTGAAGGTGTCCTATGCATTTATGGTTTGCTACTCCATGAGGGACAAGCTGAAAACCATTTATATGTTTTTCCTTATGATTTGAACACACGTTTGACTTTCATTGTTTCATTTTCATGATCTTTCATTTGTGTTCATTTTCATGTTGTAACATGGTTGCTAAGTTTCTTCTATCAAGATTATATCTTTCATGCCCATGTTTTAAGTTCTTTTGATCCCAGTGCACAACGCTTAAATAGATGATCAAGATTGTGTAGGTGCATGTCACCTCAAAAATTATTTCTTTTGTTATCACTTACCTACTCGAGGATGAGCAGGAGTTAAGCTTGGGGATGCTGATACGTCTCCAACGTATCCATAATTTTTGATGCTCCATGCTTGTTTTTACACCATTTGCTTAGTGTTTCGTTACACTTCGTGGCATTTTTATGCATTTTCCGGAACTAACCTATTAACGAGATGCCACAGTGCCAGTTCCCTGTTTTCTGCTATTTTTGTGTTTCAGAAAAGTTACACAGGAAATATTCTCGGAATTGGACGAAACAAAAGCCAGACGTCCAGAAATTTACCAAAGCTTCCAGAGAATCAAAGAGGAGACGGAGTGGGGCCACAGGGCGGCCACACCACAGGGCGGCGCGCCCTAGGGCTGGCCCGCGCCCCCTGGTGGTGAGGCCAACCTGGCCCACTTCTGACACCTCCTCTTTGCCTATAAAGACCCCCCGACGGGAAAAACCTAAATACCCGATCACTTTTCCAGAATACATCGCGATCCGCCGCCGCCGTCGACCCGAGATCGGGAGGGTCCAGAAGCTCTTCCCGGCACCGTGCCGGAGAGGGGAATCGCCACCGGAGATCTTCTTCATCGCCATGCTTGCCTCCGGCGCGATGAGTGAGTAGTCTACCTTGGACTATGGGTCCGTAGCAGTAGCTAGTTGGTTGTCTTCTCCACCATGTGCTTCATGTTTAGATCTCATGAGCTGCCTTACATGATCGAGATCACCGTTATGTAATTCTACATGTTGTGTTTGTTGGGATCCGATGAATATTAGTGTTATGATTGAGTTGATGTGCTGAATTTTATCTTATGTTATCTCTATGTTGTTTATGATCTTGCATGCTCTCCGTTGTTAGTAGCTATCTTGGCCGAGTAGTTGCTAGTGACTCCAAGAGGGGGTATTTATGCTCGATAGTGGGTTCATGCCTCTATTTAATCTGGGGGAGTGACAGAAACCTCTAAGGTTGTAGATGTGCTGTTGCTACTAGGGAGAAAACAACATTCATATGCTCAAGGGCATATGCTTTGTTTACATTACACACTTTGCTTAATGCAGTTATCTATTGTTCGCAACTTAATACTTGTGGAGTTCTCAGATTGATTCGCCACAAGTGGATTATTAGTCATAGATACAGTTGGATGGCGGTCTATGTATCTTGTTGTAATGCCCAGAGTAAATCTCATAGTGATCCTCTCGACATGCACGTTGTCTTTATTCTATCAATTGCCCAACTGTAATTTGTTTACCCAGCATGTGTTATTTTATCTTATGGAGAGACACCACTAGTGAAATGTGGACCCCGGTCCTATTTCCATTATAGTGCTATCACCTATTTACTTTACTTGCATTGTTTACTTTACTTGCATATTACTATTGCTTTCCACTCGATACGCTCATTCCTTTGTTTCAAGCAAACCGGTGAGATTGATAACCTCATCATAAGTTGGGAGCAAAGTATTTGGTTGTGTTGTGTGCAAGTTCCACATTGCTACTAGTTGAAGACGCGCTAACTCGTTATCGTTAACAGCGCCCTTGTTGGAGTGTCACTAGGCTAGCAAGCATCACCTTCTAGAGTATTGACTTTTTCCTGGACTGACAAACCTTGGTTTCTTACTGAGGGAAAACTTGCTGTTGTGCTCATCATACCTTCCTCTTGGGGTTCCCAACTGGACGGTGAAAAACTATCAACACCACGCCGCATCACTTCACCACCATGTGCTTCATGTTTAGATCTCGTGAGCTGCCTTACATGATCAAGATTATCTTTATGTAATTCTACATGTTGTGTTTGTTGGGATCCGATGAATATTGGTGTTATGTTAAGTTGATGTGCTGAATATTATCTTATGTTATCTCTATGTTGTTTATGATCTTGCATGCTCTCCGTTGTTAGTAGCTATCTTGGCCAAGTAGATACTAGTGACTCCAAGAGGGGGTATTTATGCTCGATAGCTGGGTTCATGCCTATATTTAATCTGGGCGAGTGACAGAAACCTCTAAGGTTGTAGATGTGCTGTTGCCACTAGGGAGAAAACAACAATCTTGTGTCCAAGGACATTTGCTTTGTTTACTTTACACACTTTGCTTAATGCAGTTATCTGTTGTTCGCAACTTAATACTCAAGGGTTCCTCGGATGATTCTCCGCGAGTGGATTATTAGTCATAGATGCAGTTGGATGATGGTCTATGTATTTTGTTGTAATGCCCAGAGTAAATCTCATAGTGATCCTCGTGACATATGCACGTTATCTTTATTCTATCAATTGCCCAACTATAATTTGTTTACCCAGCATGTCGTTATTTATCTTATGGAGAGACACCACTAGTGAACCGTGGACCCCGGTCCAATTTCCTTTACATTGCTATTACTGTTTACTTTTACTCGCACTGTTTACTTTCTCGCATATTACTATTATTTTTCACTCGATACGCTCAATCCTTTGTTTACAGCAAACCAGTGAGATTGACAACCTCATCGTAAGTTGGGAGCAAAGTTCTTGGTTGTGTTGTGTGCAGGTTCCATGTTGTTGCTGGTGCAAAACAAAGCCCTGGACGAGGTGCCTTATAAATTGTCCGGAGCTGTCGCGAAGCTAGCAGGCATCACCTTCTGAAGTTTGGCTTTTTCCTACTTGTTCGATAAACCTCGGTTTCTTACTGAGGGAAAACTTGCTACTGTGCTCATCATACCTTCCTCTTGGGGTTCCCAACTGGGTGGTTATCTGCCCGCATCAAGCAACTTTTTCTGGCGCCGTTGCCGGGGAAAAAGAAGATTTCTGCAAAAGGAGTTTCGCACGCACATCCTTTACTTTGTTTATTGTTTTGCTTTATTTTTTTTGCTTGTTTTATCAAAAACAAAAAAAAATTAGTATCCTTTATAGTTGTTACTTTATTACTCTTAGTTCATTATGTTGTTCCCTAAGTATGTTTTGGAGGACCTCTCAGTAGGTAGTGGTTCTATTATTGGGAAAAGTAACATTGAGGAATTCTTTAATCATATTAGCATACATAAAGATGTTGAGGATAGATCTTTGGCTGAGCTTGCTCCTAGTTATGAAGTTGCTGCTGCTTATTTAGTTCACATGTTGGAAGCTAGGTTTGCTAGCCTTAATCCTTTTATGCAACACATGTTTCTTAAGCTTCATGATATTGAAGACTCCAAAAAGAAAGATTTTATCTTGGAGACTTTGCGTAGAGAATTTAGAGATGTTGCTATTGAAGCTAGGAAAGTGTTTGAGCATTTTAATATGCTTGGCTCGCCTGTTAAAGTTGTTGGTACAACCAAAGAAGAAACCAAAGTACCAATACCTAGCGAACTCTTGGGATTGCATGAAGCTTTGGAAAATAATTTTGATTGGATTTGTCCTAAAAATCTTTTTAGTGAATTAAGTGAACCAAAGCATGATCACAAGGGGTCTTCAAAACCTTATGTGGATGCAATACAATATCTTATTGAAAAGACCTCTGCAATGGATCTTAATGCATCACTGGATATTACTTGATTCGCACTTTGTGCGCCTAGCTCAAAGGCGTTAAAGAAAAGCACTCTTGGGAGATAACCCAATGTTTTACTTTCAGTTCTTTTTCTTTTATTTGAGTCTTGGAAGTTATTACTACTGTAATAACCACTCCTTATCTTTTTTATTTCGTTGTTGTGCCAAGAGAAACCTCTAATTTGAGTGAGGTAAGATTTGGGGATGTTGCTGTCCTGAAACAGATTTCGGTGCTGCACCGTAAAAATTCGTGAAAATTCTCAGAATATCTTTTTGACCTGCGATTTCTTGTGCATATGCCCCAGGTTATATCCAAACTTTCATTAGTTTTACACTTTTTGATTCGAGCAACAGAAAACCCTCAACAAAATCGACCTTTGTCAGCTGTTCTGTTTTGATAGATTTCTGCCATTATTTGTGTTTGCCTCTCGATCGCTTTCTTTTCGAGTTTTTTTATCACGGAAATTTTGGGAAAGTTGCTACAGTAGTATATGCTTTATGTGTGGTGTTTTTGAGTTGAAATCTGAACCAAAAAGGGTTGATTCATTATTATGCTTAGACTAATGTTGCTAATAGAATTGTGTTGAGTTTTGTATGAAGAACTTTTCAAGTATAGGGATTGGAGAATGATGAGATGAGTTGAAGAATGGAAAAAAGCTCAAGTTTGGGGATGCCCACGCACCCCAAGAAATATCCAAGAGGCACAAGCATTAAAGCTTGGGGATGCCCCCGAGGCACCCCTTCTTCATCGGCAAAAATCAGGTCACCTTTCAAGACACTATATTTTTATTGCTTCATGCACTATGCATTTTTTCTTGGAGCGTCTTTAGTTTTCAGTTTTCTTTAGTTTTGTTTGCTGCAATAAATGGTTGGACCCCAACAATTTTCTTTTTGAGGAGATGTACTCGTTTTTCATTTGCCAAGAACACTCCGTTTTTCACTCTTATCGTTCAACATGTGTTCTCTTTTTCTAGAACTGCGTTTAGCTTTCGTTTTTCGCCTTGATTTTTGTTCAGATCTTATTTTATCTTTGCATCAAGGTGTATTTTGACCTCTGGTCCATGTTGGTATTCATCAAAAGAGTTGTTTCAAAAAGGTTTGGATGGTGTTGGAAAAGAGAAAAAATTTCATGCAAAAAAGTGGTACAAAAAGGAGCTTGTTTAGACCGCGGCTTAGACTTTTGCATGTCGTACTTGATATCGTTTTTATAGTATGCTTAGTGATTTTTGTTGTAGCATGACTTGTCTCAAATGACTGAGATTTCTTAATGAGCCTTTGAAAAAATCATGCGTTGTTTTTATTATTTGGAAGCATTAATTTGGTTTTCTCCTTGATGCTTTATTTGGGTTGACTTGGCGCATGCTTACAATATGTTTGACTCATACAAAGTTGCCATAAGCCTTTATGATCATTTAGTTTTTGACTTATGATACCACTTTATGCTTCTCTTAATGATGTTTTGTTGCTTTGTATGATTATGGCCGTTATTGCTCTCTTAGTTGGTCGCTCCTAGTCTTTTGCTAGCTCTCATTTTGTACTGAGTATGAGCTCTACTCGTGCATCCAACTCCCAAAAACCAAGTTATTCCATTGTGTCCACCATACATACCTATTAGCAATTTGCTATTCCAAAGTACATTTGACTTGCATTTATCTATCCTTCAAATTAAACTCTTTTTGGTGTTATGCAAAAATTGGTCAGTAAAGCTCTCACGAACTTGATGGCACACTTTAATTTTCTCATTTTTAAAAATTTGAAATTGTGGCTCTCTTATGTTGAGTTGTTATGCTTGCAAGTTGTAAGTTGGAAATTAGCCAAACCATGCCGTCATGGGGTAAGGTTTCAACATTGCACTTCTCTTATTTGAGTTGATATCGTGATCTTTTTTTTATGGATACTCGCGATGTGAAACAAGTTGGGAATCTTGCGGGATCATGGAGTTTTTATATGTGTTAGAGAAACGCCTAGGCCGCTAATCTAAGCCATGCATAATTCATGGTGGAAATTTATAGCATGCCCATAGTGGACATTCAACGACGCATCTCAAAATAAAAAGCTATACCAATGGTAAATAAAAGAGATGTTGAGGTGTTCATTGTCTGTTTGTCCTATCATTTTGATGTGGGCTTGTTCCATCTCATCGGGCACGGAGGTACCCCGTTGGCGGTTCTCGATGATACGCATATACTTACAATGACAAGAGCTTGCTTGGGACTCTAAGTCGAGTAGCATGAGGTTTGGGTATTCGTACTTCACGGGACATGAGGTTTTCAACTTATGATTTGTCAAGCATATGCTTCATAATTGTACTCGCATTAACTTTAACCATTCAAGATGCCTATGATGGGGGCAATGAGAGCTCAAAGCTACTAAGTACCATAATTTTTGAAGGTTTATAAAACTTGCAATCACTGCTTCCCTCTACGAAGGGCCTTTCTTTTACTTTTATGTTGAGTCACCACCTTCTACCTTTATGCACCATCTAAGAGAGCATAGTTGTCATTCTGAGTCTAATGTGCATAGCCCCAAAGTTTATCATTGATTGATTCATGATTTTGGTTTCACTTGTTCTTAAAATATTTGTATCTAGTCGCCCTCTTAAACTTGAAGGTGTCCTGTCGTGGGAATTTGGAGACAGTAGCCATGGGGAGGCTTATCGGAGGGGCTCGACGTTGGTGACGATGGGTCCGGCTCGGGATTGTGCCAACAGAGACACCTCGGTTTACCCAGGTTCAGGGCCCTCCCGGCTGGAGGTAAACCCCTACTTCCTGCCTGCTTCGTATTGATTGGATAGTAGCGATTACAGTGCTCCTCGAGCTGTTCGGCTAGAGGAGGAAGAAGAAGATCGGATCCCCTATGCTAAGGGTCTAGGCCCCCTTATATAGACGGGGGCCTGGTTACAGGTTTCGGTAACGCTTCGGCCGGCTGCCGGCTCCTTGGCGGCGGCGTCCTTGGCCTGATCTCCTCTGGCTGCGCTCTGGCAAAGGCACTTTATAAAGTGCCTTTTCCCCAGGCCGGCATCTGGAGAGCATATCCCCTCTCCTTCGCCTAGGATCCCGCCATGGGGAAGAGTCTTCGTATCCTCATTGGTCGGTCGTGGTCGAGGCGTTCGTCACGCCTGTCCTGCGCCTCTGTCGCTCTTGTCGGGGCCATCCGGCTTTTGGCCAGACAACCGTTGAGGGGTTTCGCCTCCTTCGCCCGGCTCCAGCCCTCCTCGGTGGAGTCGTCAGCCGGCAGCTGGCGCAGCCGGCCCTTCCGGCTGGAGCCGGTCTTCTTGCGCCGAGGCCGTGGGATTCCCCGGGACGCTAGCCGGCGTACTGCCTGGCCTGTGGTACGCCCCCTAAGTCATCCCCACGACACTAGCCCCCGAAACTGGCGAAGTCTCATGGGCTAGCATGGGGCTTCGGCGGGTTCTTCTTTTCGCCGAAGTCTTGCTCGTCTTCATCGAAGTCCCAGGGCCTCTGGTTTGTCTTTGTCGATCTGGTCATCGAGGCTGGGCCTTGCGGAGTTTTCCCGGCCGTCTCGGGGCGGACCGGCTCCGATGGTTACCCAGCTGGCGACCGCGAACCGACGCGCTACCTCTTGGGAAATTGTGCTGCCTCGAGTCTTGTTCCCACGCAGCGGCCGGTGCAGTGCGCCAGTGACCCGTCTAGTCGCCTGGACCTCGGAATCCCCTTCGCCATAACTTCTCGGATCGTCATGCGGGGTGGGCCGACATACGTCGGTGTCGTGTCCCATCAACCCCTCCCACGATCTGCTGCGGCAACCGATGCGGTGGCGCACGACGTGGAAGCTGGTTACCGAAGCGTCGGGGGTTACCCTCTCGCCGTTCTTCTTTAAATACCCGGTGTGTTAACGGCACAGGGCGTCCCCCACTTCTCCCCTAACTCCGAGCTTCGCCCTTCCGAATCCAGCCCGGTCATGTCGTCCCCTAGCGGCTCGGCTGCCAGCGATGACAAGATCCCGGAGGGGAGCAAGAAAGAAGTCGAGGCGCCGGAGGGGTCGCCTCCCGTGCCTCGGAAGCGTGGTCGCCCGAAGGGGAGCCGTAACAAGAGTACCTTGGAGGCTCTCGCGGCGAAAGCCTCTGCTGCTGCTTCTTCCTCCGCTGCGCCCCCGGTGGCTGGAGCTTCCGGCGACGCGGGCGTCCCGGAGAAACGGGGGCCGGGGCGTCCGAGGGGGAGCGGGAAGAAGGCCGCTCCCGCGGCGGCCAATGCTCCCTCGTCATCTCGCCGTCGTGGGCGGCCGCTGGGGAGCAAGAACAAGAAGGCCCCGGCTGTCCTCAGGGTTGCAGCCACCCCCACGGGGCCCCGCGCGGCGGCCCCTCCTCAGCTTGGCCCATCGCGGCCCTGGTTGGAGAGACCGGCGCTCCAAACGCCGACCTATGTTTCAGCCCAGGGGTGGTCCACCTGCATCGTTCCTGCGCTCGCCGGGTCTCGGGACCGCCTTCGCCTTCCGTCCCAGTTCGCGCGCTCGATGGAAGGCCAGGAGATGGCCTACGCCAAGCTGCGGGAATGCAGCGGCGGCCAGCCGTCGTACCACGTCGAAGTCTACTACGACGGCCAGGGGGAGTGCTACTTCCGCGACGGGTGGTCGAAGTTCTTCTTCGACTATGGCGCGCACGAGGGCTGGTTCATCCTCCTCACCCGTCACGACGGGAAGAAGGAGTTCACCGCCTGCTTCTTCGACGCCACCCTCTCTGCCCGCACTTACGCCCCCCAGCCGTGAAGGACGGGGGCTTCTCCGGCCTCCGGCATGGGCTGGGGAAGGCGAGGATCTCCCGGGCGAGGAACTCTTGGCATCCTCCTCATCGCTCCTCTTGCGGGCGATTCTGACGCGGACTCGCCTGGGGACCCTTGGCATCCTTATGGTAGTATTTTTGGGGACTTTTGTAATCGTCAGGCTCCTTAATGAACTCTTCTAGTTTTCTGCAAGTCTTTGCTCGCTGTGTACTTTTGCCATCGCGCAAAACGCCTTCTGCTTGACATCGCTGCGCCGCGACGGCTCTTCCCTTAGCGAAATCGCTTGTTGCGCGAATCCGTAGGTAGAGATTACGATAGTCACTGGCCTGTGCAAACGCTTCGGGCAGGGCTCCTCCGGCTTCGATGCGGGGGGAACGATGCTCCTGCTAGCCGGCTCCAGGAAGGGTGGGCTAGCCCCGGCTCCAGCGCGAATGGAACGGCGCTTCTGCTGGCTGGCTCCAGGAAGGATGGGCTAGCCCCGGCTCCAGCGCGAACGGAACAGGAACCGCATCTTATACTGGCTCGAGCAAGGGTCGGAGCCGGCGTGCTCCCTTTCCCGAGCCTTCGCACGTTCCAAGTCACGACTGGAGTAGGCCTCCTGGTTTCCGGCTTCAGCCGTTTCTTTGCGAGTGTTAGGTTTCGATTTCGCTGCTCGTTTACCGATTGTGTCGCCGCGCCAGTTGCTCGAACAGCCAGCGAGGTACTGGGGCTGGCCTGCTTCTGAGGGCCAATTCCCTTTCCCCCTAGCCCCCGAGTTTTGGGATAGCTGGACTGACAGCTAGCTCGAAACTGATTTTTCGCGAACGATGCCAATCGCCAAGTGAGGTAGCTCTAGCTTCGAACCTCTTGGGCGTGGCTTCTCAGCCCAGACATCAAAGACTGTGCTTATCAGCTACTCGCTGGCTTCGCATTTGCCCGGTTCCCTCAACCTTTTCCTTAATCTTCCCACCCTTCGGCCCTTCTACCCCCAACCGGCAGCCTGGTGCCGGTTGGTCTCCCTTGGGCCGGCAGCCGAATGCCGGCCTAGGGTGGGAGCGTGCCGCGGAGTGAGAAGTAGTACTTCGGTCTATCGGGCCCCCGACTTGTGCTAGCCTACGATTAGTTGACAGACACCGCCCTTAACGTTTGGTTGAGCGGTTTTTCTATCGCTTGCGTTTCCGCTCTGCGGCTTTCCCTCGTATGTGGCCTGCCGGCTCCTGTCCGTCCGGCTACGCGGAGCCGGACGGTGGAGGTTGGGCTCGAGACCTTGGTCATACGCAGTACTCATCCGGCTGGCGTGAGATCGATCGTTTTCGGGGCAGTCGGCTGCGGCTCGGTGCCTGGAGCCGGCTGCCGGTCAAGTGAATAACGCAGGAAGCAAAACATGCACAGAGTGTTTTTCTCCGGAGCCGGCCGTAACTTGCCGCTCCGTTTTCCTTTATTCATTGACACATTTTTCGGGGTACAAGCTTTTTCCTTAGCAGAAGAAAGGTCTTAAGAGACTGACATTCCAGGGACGCTCGGTCTCCTTGTCAGAGTTGTCTGCCTTGTTCTTTCTGGGCTCTTGTGCGTCGATGAGGTAATATGCCCCATTGCCCAACACCCGGCTGACAATGAACGGTCCCTCCCAGGGAGAGGACAGCTTGTGCATGCCTTTAGTGCTTTGGACCAGCCGGAGTACGAGATCACCTTCGCGAAACGCGAGCGGGCGAATTTTCCGGCTGTGGTATCGTCGCAGCTGCTGCTGGTAGAGCGCCGATCTAGCCAGAGCCTGCTCTCGAGCCTCCTCGAGGAGGTCGATGCCATCTTCGCGAGCTTCTTTTGCTTGTTTCTCCGTGTACTGGACAACTCTGGGCGCGTCGAATTCGATGTCTGTGGGTAACACTGCCTCTGCTCCATAGACTAGGAAGAAAGGTGTGAAACCCACAGAGTGGTTTGGAGTGGTGCGCAGGCTCCAGAGCACTGAGGGTAGCTCCTCGACCCAACAGCCGGCTGAGCGTTCGAGAGGCTCGACCAGTCTTGGTTTGATGCCGGCCAGGATCAGCCCATTTGCCTTTTCCACTTGTCCATTTGACTGAGGGTGTGCCACAGACGCCAAGTCCAGCCGGATGCCTTTCTGACCACAGTAATCAGCAAAGACTCCCTTCGCAAAGTTCGTCCCGTTGTCGGTGATGATGTTGTGGGGTACTCCGTATCTTGTGATGATCTCGTTGAAGAACTTGATCGTGGATGAGCCGTCGAGTTTCTTGATTGGCTTGGCTTCGATCCACTTGGTGAACTTGTCCACGGCCACCAGCAGATGCGTCAAGCCCCCAGGTGCGGTTTTGAATGGTCCCACCATGTCCAGACCCCAGACAGCGAATGGCCAGGTGAGCGGGATGGTCTTGAGGGCTGCCGCTGGGGTGTTTCTGTGCTTGGAGAAGCGCTGGCAGCCGTTGCACTGCTTCACCAGCTGCTCCGCGTTCTGCTTAGCCGTCGGCCAGTAGAATCCATGGCGGAAGGCTTTGGCCACCAAGGCTCTGGAAGATGCGTGATGTCCGCACTCCCCTTGATGTATTTCTCTTAGCAGCTCTGTCCCTTCTTCCGGCTCGATGCACTTCTGGTAGATGCCTGACACGCTGCGCTTGTACAGCTCGCTGTTGATTAGGGTGTATGCCCCGGCTCGGCGCTGAATTCGCCTAGCTTCCGCTTCGTCTTGCGGCAGGTCCCCAGTGATGAGGTAGTTGGAGAATGGCTCCGCCCATGAAGGTATCTCCCGTATGTGGAAGACACTGGCAACCAGAGGGTCAGCAGCCCCCGGGTCCGTCGTTGAGCCGGCTTCGTCTGATTGTCCGGCTGGGGGAGCGGGCGCGGAGCCGGAAATCCCCTTGTCCTTCGCCGAGCCGGCCGCGCTAGGCTGGCCGGCTGCCTCCTCCAGCCCCGAGACGGCAGCCCCCGAGTCCGGTTGTGGTACCTGAGCCGGGGCTGGGTCTCCAGGCACGTAGATGGATATGGATTCCGGTGAAGGCTTGATGGACGGCTTGCGGATGATCTCCAGGGATACCCCGGCTGGGATGTCCTGCTTGGTGGAGCCGATCTTAGACAGCCGGTCTGCCTCCTCGTTGCTTGCTCTGGGGACATGGTGGAACTCACAGCCCTCAAAGAATCCGCCGAGCTGCTGCACGTAGAAGCGATAGGAGGCCATGTTGGCGTCCTTAGCGTCCCAATCTCCTGAGACCTGGTGCGTTACCAGGTCGGAGTCTCCGAAGCAAAGAATCCTCCTGATTCCAATCTGCTTGGCCATCTTGAGCCCATGCACCAGGGCTTCGTATTCGGCGACGTTGTTCGACGCACGGAAGTGCATCTGCAGCACGTACTGCAGCTTGTCTCCTTTGGGTGAGGTAAGGACGATGCCGGCTCCCAAGCCCCCGAGCAGCTTGGAGCCATCGAAGTGCATGCGCCAGTAGGTGGAGTCTGGAGCCGGCGGCAAATACTGGTGCTCCCCCTAGTCCGCGAAGAAATCTGCTATGATCTGCGACTTGATTGTCGTCCTGGGCTTGTACTGAATGGTATGAGCTGCGAGCTCAATCGCTCACTTGGCCACCCTTCCTGACGCGTCCTTGCATCCGATGATCTCCGAGAGCGGAGTGGTGCTCACCACCGTGATTGGGTGCTCCTCGAAGTAGTGCTTCAGCTTCTTGGCCGCCATGTACACACCGTACGCGACCTTCTGATAGTGCGGGTAGCTCTGCTTGGAGAGAGTGAGCACCTCACTCAGGTAGTACACCGGGCGCTGAACCGGCAGCTCTTTGCCTTCCTCGGTGCGCTCCACTACGATCACCACGCTGATGACGCGGGGAGTCGCTGCGATGTAGAGCAGCATTGGCTCCCACGGAGCTGGCGCTGCCAAAACCGGCGCGGTAGACAAGGCTCGCTTGAGGTCGTTGAAGGCGTCATCAGCGCGCTGGGACCAAACGAAGTGGTCTGTCTTCTTCATCAGCTAGTACAGCGGCATGGCCTTCTCCCCGAGCCGGCTGACGAGCCGGCTAAGCGAAGCCAGGCAACCAGCAAACTTCTGCACATCTCTGAGCTGGGTGGGCTTCTCTAGGGCCTCGATGGCTTTTATCTTCGAGGGGTTAGCCTCGATCCCTCGCTGGGAAACGATATAGCCTAGGAGCTGTCCAGCCGGCACACCGAAGGTGCACTTCTCTGGGTTGAGCTTCATGCGATAGCGCCGCAGGTTGGTGAAGGTCTCCCTGAGATCGTCCAGGAGCATGTTGCTCTGCTTGGTCTTCACCACCACGTCGTCCACATAGGCGTGCACGTTCCTCCCAATCTGCCCTTGCAGACATTGCTGCATGGTTCGCTGGTAAGTGGCCCCAGCGTTCTTCAGGCCGAATGGCATGGTGACGTAGCAGTAGGCTCCATATGGGGTGATGAAGGAGGTCTTGATCTGATCCGGCTGGAAGAGCGGGATCTGGTGGTAGCCTGAATAGGCGTCCAGGAAGGACAGCAGGTCACAGCCGGCTGTGGAATCGATCACCTGGTCAATCCGTGGCAGTGCGAAAGGATCCTTGGGACAAGCCTTGTTGAGGCTGGTGTAGTCGATACACATTCGCCAAGTGTTGTTCTTCTTCAGAACCAGGACTGGGTTCGCGAGCCAGTCAGGGTAAAACACTTCCATGATGAAGCCGGCTGCAAGGAGCCGAGCAATCTCTTCGCCAATTGCTTTCCTCTTCTCTTCTGCGAACCGCCGCAGCGGTTGCTTGACCGGCTTGGCGTCCGGCCGGACGTTAAGCGCGCGCTCAGCCAGCTCCCTCGGCACACCTGGCATGTCCTTTGGAGACCATGCGAAGATGTCCCGATTCTCACGGAGGAAGCTGGTGAGCTCGCTTTCCTATTTGGCAGACAAGCCGGTGCCGATGATGACGTACTTGGAGGGGTCGCTCTCGTCCAGCAGGATCTTCTTGGTGTCGTTAGCCGGCTTGAATTGCTCCACGGGCGATTGGCGGACTGGTATGTCTTGTTGGGCCAGCTCTACGCGATGCAGAAGCTGCCTTTTCTCCTCGGCGATGACCAGCGCCTCTGCCAGCTGCGAGCTTTCCTTAGCGCAAGCCAGAGACTTCTTGAAGCTTCCCGAGACTGTGATCACACCTCTGGGCCCTGGGAGCTTCATCTTCAGATAGGCGTAGTGCGGGACAGCCATGAACTTAGCCAGGGCCGGTCGGCCTAACAGCGCGTGGTAGGGACTGCTGATGTCCACCACCTCGAACCAGATAGGCTCGCGGCGGCTATTCCCCTTCTTTCCGAAGAGAACCTCCAGCTGCACCTTGCCCAAAGGGGTGCAAGAATGCCCAGGCACGACGCCATGGAAGGTGAGCCGGCTAGGTTTTAGTTGAGCAAGCGGGATGCCCAACTTCTCCAGAGAGCTCCGGTAAAGAAGGTTGATACTACTGCCACCGTCAATAAGCACGCGGGAGAACCGGCACATGTGCGTATCGGAGCACACGACAGGGTCTACGACCAGGGCGTATTCTCCAGGGCTGGGCATCAGCCTTGGGTGGTCCTCGCGCCCCCAGGTAATGGCCGCCTCGGACCAATGCATGAACTGGGGTTCTGCAGGCATCATAGTGTTCACCTCCGCCTCATGCCAAAGGTCGTTCCTTTTATCCTTGCCCGGGGTAGTGAAGATGTGATACTGCTCCACGTCCGTCGGGAAGTCGTCATCTTGATCTGGCTCGCCTCCAGCCGGTTCGCGTCGTTGGTCCTCCTGACCTCCAGCCGGTTGCGCCTGCGGCGTTCCAGGGATTTGCCGAGCGCGCTGCTCCAGCTCTCTCATGAAGCGGCACTGACGCGTGGAGTGGGTCGCTTCCCTGCCTGGGGAGGTGTGAAACTTACACGGCTGGTCAAGCGCAGCATCGAGGGTGTACTTGCCCTCTTTGCGCCCATGACCGCTGCCTGCAGCCCCCGGGCCTCCTTGGTCTGAAGCCGCTCGCTTTGAGCTAGCAGATCCCCTAGAGGACGCCTGAACATGGTCTAGCCACAGGTGGATGTGCAGCGCCGATGGGTGAGCCTGGGACTCCGACCCTGGTGCTGACTCCTGGGACTGGCATGATCTGCCTGCCCCGCCGCCTTGCTGGGCGCGACGGCCTTGAACGATACCGCTGGGAGCACGGCTACCATGCCCACGCCCTCCGCGGCCTCGGCCTGCCGATGGCGACCGCTGGATCTGGCCAGGGACAGTGGTGGCGAGGCTGCGGCGCAGGTCACGGGTGAGCTCGGTCGGTGCGTCTCGGCGCACGTCGTAGAACTCGCCGAGCGTGGTGCTCGCGCGGCGTCGGTTGGACTCGTCCTCAGCCGCCTTGCCAAGGAGAGCGAGGCGCGTCCGCTCCAAGGCCTCGGGGACCCGAGCGGGATCGATGACGCGGTCGAGGGGAGCGCGCAGGTCCACCATGGAGACGTCCGGGGCGTCCCACTCTGGGAGTGAAGCATCTTGCTCCTGTGGAGGTGGGCGCTCGAGCGACGGGCGCTCGGGGCGTGGGGAATCGCCGCCCTCATCCTCTCCCAGGGCCATCACCTCAACCAACGCGCCAAGGTTGCTGATTTCGCCGCAACTCGAGCCTCCGCCGCAGGGAGAGTCGAAGACGTCGGTGATCTCCTCCGGGAAGGGCTTGGCGACGTAGAAGCGGTGGCTGCCGACGTCGAGGAAGGAGCCGCCGTTGCCGAGGCCATTCTTGAAGTGGGCCAAGTTGTCGTCGACGCAGTCGAAGGTGCCGAACCTCCAGACGAGGCCGGAGGCGGCCTTCTCGGCGGAGGGTCCCGGCCGGAACTTGACTCCGCTCGCCACCGCGCTTTGCCCCACGGTGGGCGCCAACTGTCGTGGGAATTTGGAGACAGTAGCCATGGGGAGGCTTATCGGAGGGGCTCGACGTTGGTGACGATGGGTCCGGCTCGGGATTGTGCCAACAGAGACACCTCGGTTTACCCAGGTTCAGGGCCCTCCCGGCTGGAGGTAAACCCCTACTTCCTGCTTGCTTCGTATTGATTGGATAGTAGCGATTACAGTGCTCCTCGAGCTGTTCGGCTAGAGGAGGAAGAAGAAGATCGGATCCCCTATGCTAAGGGTCCAGGCCCCCTTATATAGACGGGGGCCTGGTTACAGGTTTCGGTAACGCTTCGGCCGGCTGCCGGCTCCTTGGCGGCGGCGTCCTTGGCCTGATCTCCTCTGGCTGCGCTCTGGCAAAGGCACTTTATAAAGTGCCTTTTCCCCAGGCTGGCATCTGGAGAGCATATCCCCTCTCCTTCGCCTAGGATCCCGCCGTGGGGAAGAGTCTTCGTCTCCTCATTGGTCGGTCGTGGTCGAGGCGTTCGTCACGCCTGTCCTGCGCCTCTGTCGCTCTTGTCGGGGCCATCCGGCTTTTGGCCAGACAACCGTTGAGGGGTTTCGCCTCCTTCGCCCGGCTCCAGCCCTCCTCGGTGGAGTCGTCAGCCGGCAGCTGGCGCAGCCGGCCCTTCCGGCTGGAGCCGGTCTTCTTGCGCCGAGGCCGTGGGATTCCCCGGGACGCCAGCCGGCGTACTGCCTGGCCTGTGGTACGCCCCCTAAGTCATCCCCACGACATGTCCTATGCATTTATGTTTTTCTATTCCATGAAGGACAAGCTGAAAACCATTTGCTATGTTTTTCCATATGATTTGAACACACGTTTGACTTTCATTGTTTCATTTTCATGATCTTTCGTTTGTGTTCTTTTTCATGTTATAACATGGTTGCTAAGTTTCTTCTATCAAGATTATGTCTTTCATGCCCATGTTTTAACTTCTTTTGATCCCAGCACTCAATGCTTACATAGATGATCAAGATTGTGATGGTGCATGTCACCTCAAAAATTATTCTTTTGTTATCACTTACCTACTCGAGGACGAGCAGGAGTTAAGCTTGGGGATGCTTGATACGTCTCAAACATATCTATAATTTTTGATGCTCCATGCTTGTTCTTACACCATTTGCTTAGTGTTTTGTTAAACTTCCTGGCATTTTTATGCATTTTCTGGAACTAACCTATTAACAAGATGCCATAGTGCCAGTTCCCTATTTTGTGCTATTTTTGTGTTTTAGAAAACTTACACAGGAAATATTCTCGGAATTGGACGAAACAAAAGCTGAACCTCCTAATATTTACCGAAGCTTCTAGAAGTCCAAAGAGGAGACGGAGGGGGGCCACGAGCCGGCCACACCATGGGGAGGCGCGGCCAGCCCCTGGACCGCGCCCCCTATGGGTGAGGCCGCCCTGGTCCACTCCTGACGCCGCCCCTTCGCCTATAAAGACCCCCCGATGGGAAAAACCTAAATACCCAATCAATTTTCCAGAAACACATCGCGATCCGCCGCCGTCGTCGACCCGAGATCGGGAGGGTCTAGAAGCTCTTCCCGGCACCTTGCCGGAGAGGGGAATCGCCACCGGAGGTCTTCTTCATCGCCATGCTTGCCTCCGGCGCGATGAGTGAGTAGTCTACCTTGGACTATGGGTCCATAGCATTAGCTAGATGATTGTCTTCTCCACCATGTGCTTCATGTTTAGATCTCGTGAGCTGCCTTACAGGATCGAGATTATCTTTATGTAATTCTACATGTTGTGTTTGTTGGGATCCGATGAATATTGGTGTTATGTTAAGTTGATGTGCTGAATATTATCTTATGTTATCTCTATGTTGTTTATGATCTTGCATGCTCTCCGTTGTTAGTAGCTATCTTGGCCAAGTAGATACTAGTGACTCCAAGAGGGGGTATTTATGCTCGATAGTTGGGTTCATGCCTCTATTTAATCTGGGGGAGTGACAGAAACCTCTAAGGTTGTAGATGTGTTGTTGCCACTAGGGAGAAAACAACAATCTTGTGTCCAAGGACATTTACTTTGTTTACATTACACACTTTGCTTAATGCAGTTATCTGTTGTTCGCAACTTAATACTCAAGGGGTCCTCGGATGATTCCCCGCGAGTGGATTATTAGTCATAGATGCAGTTGGATGGCGGTCTATGTATTTTGTTGTAATGCCCAGAGTAAATCTCATAGTGATCTTCGTGACATATGTACGTTATCTTTATTCTATCAATTGCCCAACTGTAATTTGTTTACCCAACATGTCGTTATTTATCTTATGGAGAGACACCACTAGTGAACTGTGGACACCGGTCTAATTTCCTTTATATTGGTATTACTGTTTACTTTTACTCGCACTGTTTACTTTCTCGCATATTACTATTATTTTCCACTCGATACGTTCAATCCTTTGTTTATAGCAAACCGGTGAGATTGACAACCTCATCGTAAGTTGGGAGCAAAGTTCTTGGTTGTGTTGTGTGCAGGTTCCATGTTGTTGCTGGTGCAAAGCAAAGCCCTGGACGAGGCGCCTTATAAATTGTCCGGAGCTGTCGCGAAGCTAGCAGCCATCACCTTCTGAAGTTTGGCTTTTTCCTACTTGTTCGATAAACCTCGGTTTCTTACAGAGCACACGTCAGAGTTCGTGGGAGTGGAGCAGCGCCGTTGCTCATCATGAACGTCCTTTGCGCTGCAGCGAGATGCGCGCTTGAGGGAGCAGGGAGAGAGGCCGAGGACGGTGTCGCGGGCACTAAGAGGTGGGCGAGCTCTTGGTCGAAGCCACGGGAGCTCGGGGAAACAACATCCGGGGAGGCTCCTCGCGTGTGCCTTCTCCTCGTCCCTGGCCACCATGGACCCCGATTTCGCCCCGGTCCCCCACCTTCCCCCGCACACCGACGCCGCCCAGCACCCTCCAGCCTTCCCAGCAACTGGAACTCGAGTATTGCCTTGGCGGTCTAGCGGTGTGCGGCGAGCCCTTCGTTCCCCGTCGCTGGACGAGGTGAGCCAAATGCAGTTCAGGTGACGTCGACGCCTCCCCGGTCCTCCGCGTCAACGCTCGCTAGCAGACCCGCAGCAGGTTGATACGTCTCAAACGTATCTATAATTTTTGTTGCTCCATGCTTGTTCTTACACCATTTTCTTAGTGTTTTGTTATACTTCGTGGCATTTTTATGTATTTTTCGGAACTAACCTATTAACAAGATGCCACAGTGCCAGTTCCCTGTTTTTCGCTATTTTTGTGTTTCAGAAAAGTTACACAAGAAATATTCTCGGAATTGGACGAAACAAAAGCCAAAACCTCCTAATATTTACCGAAGCTTCCAGATGTCTGAAGAGGAGACGGAGGGGGGCCACAGGCCAGCCACACCATGGGGCGGCGCGGCCAGCCTTTGGCCCGCGCCCCCTATGGGTGAGGCCGCCCTAGTCCACTCCTGACGCCGCCCCTTCGCCTATAAAGACCCCCCGACGGGAAAAACCTACATACCCGATCAATTTTCCAGAAACACATCGCGGTCCACCGCCGTCGTCGACCTGAGATCGGGAGGGTCCAGAAGCTCTTCCCGGCACCCTGCCGGAGAGGGGAATCGCCACCGGAGGTCTTCTTCATCGCCATGCTTGCCTCCGGCGCGATGAGTGAGTAGTCTACCTTGGACTATGGGTCCATAGCAGTAGCTAGATGGTTGTCTTCTTGATACGTCTTCAACGTATCCATAATTTTTAATGCTCCATACTTGTTTTTACACCATTTGCTTAGTGTTTCGTTACACTTCGTGGCATTTTTATGCATTTTCCGGAACTAACCTATTAACGAGATGCCACAGTGCCAGTTCCCTATTTTCTGCTATTTTTGTGTTTCAGAAAAGTTACACAGGAAATATTCTCGGAATTGGACGAAACAAAAGCCAGACGTCCAGAAATTTACCGAAGCTTCCAGAGAACCGAAGAGGAGATGGAGTGGGGCCATAGGGCGGCCACACCACAGGGCGGTGCACCCCAGGGCTGGCCCGCGCCCCCTGGTGGTGAGGCCACCCTGGCCCACTTCTGATGCCGCCTCTTCGCCTATAAAGACCTCCCGACGGGAAAAACCTAAATACCCGATCACTTTTCCAGAATACATCGCGATCCGCCGCCGCCATCGACCTGAGATCGGGAGGGTCCAAAAGCTCTTCCCGGCACCCTGCCGGAGAGGGGAATCGCCACCGGAGGTCTTCTTCATCGCCATGCTTGCCTCCGGCGCGATGAGTGAGTAGTCTACCTTGGACTATGGGTCCATAGCAGTAGCTAGATGGTTGTCTTCTTGATACGTCTCCAACGTATCCATAATTTTTGATGCTCCATGCTTGTTTTTACACCATTTTCTTAGTGTTTCGTTACACTTCGTGGCATTTTTATGCATTTTCCGGAACTAACCTATTAACGAGATGCCATAGTGCCAGTTCCCTATTTTCTGCTGTTTTTGTGTTTCAGAAAAGTTACACAGGAAATATTCTCGGAATTGGACGAAACAAAAGCTAGACGTCCAGAAATTTACCGAAGCTTCCAGAGAACCAAAGAGGAGACAGAGTGGGGCCACAGGGCGGCCACACCATAGGGCGGCGCGCCCCAGGGCTGGCCTGCACCCCCTGGTGGTGAGGCCACCCTGGCCCACTTCTGATGCCGCCTCTTCGCCTATAAAGACCCCCCGACGGGAAAAACCTAAATACCCGATCACTTTTCTAGAATACATCGCAATTCGCCGTCGCCGTCGACCCAAGATCGGGAGGGTCCAAAAGCTCTTCCCGGCACCCTGCCGGAGAGGGGAATTGCCACCGGAGGTCTTCCTCATCGCCATGCTTGCCTCCGGCACGATGAGTGAGTAGTCTACCTTGGACTATGGGTCCATAACAGTAGCTAGTTGGTTGTCTTCTCCACCATGTACTTCATGTTTAGATCTCGTGAGCTGCCTTACATGATCGAGATCACCGTTATGTAATTCTACATGTTGTGTTTGTTGGGATCCGATGAATATTGGTTTTATGATTGAGTTGATGTGCTGAATTTTATCTTATGTTATCTCTATGTTGTTTATGATCTTGCATGCTCTCCGTTGTTAGTAGCTATCTTGGCCGAGTAGTTGCTAGTGACTCCAAGAGGGGGTATTTATGCTCGATAGTGGGTTCATGCCTCTATTTAATCTGGGGGAGTGACAGAAATCTCTAAGGTTGTAGATGCGATGTTGCTACTAGGGAGAAAACAAAATTCATACGCTCAAGGGCATATGCTTTGTTAACATTACACACTTTGTTTAATGCAGTTATCTGTTGTTCGCAACTTAATACTTGTGGAGTTCTCGGATTGATTCACCACAAGTGGATTATTAGTCATAGATGCAGTTGGATGGCGGTCTATGTATCTTGTTGTAATGCCCAGAGTAAATCTCATAGTGATCCTCTCGACATGCACGTTGTCTTTATTCTATCAATTGCCCAACTGTAATTTGTTTACCCAGCATGTGTTATTTTATCTTATGGAGAGACACCACTAGTGAACTGTGGACCCCAGTCCTATTTCCATTATATTGCTATCACCTGTTTACTTTACTCGCACTGTTTACTTTACTTGCATATTACTATTGCTTTCCACTCGATACGCTCATTCCTTTGTTTCAAGCAAACCGGTGAGATTGACAACCTCATCGTAAGTTGGGAGCAAAGTTCTTGGTTGTGTTGTGTGCAGGCCCCATGTTGCTGCTGGTGCAAAGCAAAGCCCTGGATGAGGCGCCTTATAAATTGTCCGAAGCTGTCGCGAAGCTAGCAGGCATCACCTTCTGAAGTTTGCTTTCTCCTACTGGTTCAATAAACCTCGGTTTCTTACTGAGGGAAAAATTGCTACTGTGATCATCATACCTTCCTCTTGGGGTTCTCAACTGGGTGGTTATCTGCCTGCATCACAGGTCTTCTCATGTTCCTTTTGTCCGATGAGGTTGCAGAAGACAGGCTCAATTTATTGCTAGCTGGACCTCCAGATCCATTCTCGATTCATTTTCTTGCAGCCCCTCCTTTGTTTTCTGCCATATTTCCTTTAGGTGTGATAAAAGAAATTTTGGCTACTTCCTTTTTCTGCCGTCCTTTGTAATCTGCTTGTTAACATGGAATGGCCGCTAATTAGCTGTTTTCTGTTACTAGCTGCTAATTCACCGCTACTAACTGCTAATTAGCTGAACTTTTTTGGTTAACCCTTGGCACCCTAGAATGAAATCGAATCTTTCCTCGTTGAGCCCGCAATTGTTCCAACGATAAGGCACTTGGCGACAAGATGTAGAGAACATATTTTATTTTTTATTATATCTTCAATGTCACTTCTACGCATGCCGTGTAGTCGCCGTCTGTTAGCTGTTAGTGACCGGAAGAATTCAACGGTCCTATGCAAGATCCAACGGTGATCAGAGGGTGAGTAGGTACCCAGGTGAACACCAAATCCACTCTCTAAAGAAGTATTAGGAAGTTGTGTTGCATCAACTCTATGCTAGAACGTGATGCCATGTGGATGATTATCAATGACTTTTTGTATATTTGCATGCTCTTACTTTGTCATTTGTGCTATCATCACCACCATGTTTTTGAGAGAGATATATCAAATAAAAGATCCCTGGTGCACTTTTAGCCATAAGAAAGCCTTCTACACTACTTTACTTTCTATCCTTTAAACCTAAAAAATACAAAAATAAAATTTACTTATTACTTTTGTTTTGTTGAACTTGCAAGGTGTGAGTGCTTGACAACCCCTCCAGTTTGCTGGGGACGCAAAACAATTGTTTACTGTTACAGGTTGCTTGAAGAGTATAGGAGGAAGAACCACCATTTTCCCCAAGAGTTTGATATAAACCCTCGAGTTACCCTTGTGGGGAAAACTTCTCTGCTTGCTGCATCACTCTACGCTTTTAGTCCCAACGAGTGGAAAATTTAAAGAGTAGAATTGTTACTATCACATGATAGAAGGGGAGACGCTGCCGGAGCCGTCTCTGATTGCCCCTTTGCCTCCATCGGTGCACCATCTCTTCCGTCACAATGATGAAGTGGGAGAAATTCATCCTTGGGCTATGGGATTATGGAAACAAGGTTTAAAACTCTATCTATTATGCTTCACTAATTAGAGTTACATGAGTTGCCTATGGGATTGTGGAAACAAGTTATAAAATATCTTTACTTATAAAGTTAAAATTTGTATTTTTTACACACTGTGAGTGCTTGAGAACCACTATGGTAAGTTGTTTATTTGCTATTGGAGGTTGCTGGAAGAGGACAAGAAGAAGAAGCCACCATTTTCCCTGAGAGTTTGATATAGAACCTTGAGTCACCCTTGTGGGGGAAAACATCCTTGCCGCATCGCTCTACGCTTGGAGTTGCAACGAGCGAAAATCTAAAGAGTAGAACTGTTGCCATCAAGAGCTTTCTCTGGCGCTGCTGGGGAATTTGGTGACTACATCTTGCAGCCGTGCTAAGGACAAAAATTGTTGAGGTATTCTTGCTGAGTTTGGCATGGTTGTTAGTTTTCCTTGTTACTTAAGACTTTGCAG
This sequence comes from Dactylis glomerata, assembly GCA_007115705.1. NCBI lineage: Eukaryota > Viridiplantae > Streptophyta > Magnoliopsida > Poales > Poaceae > Dactylis > Dactylis glomerata. The sequence continues at coordinate 8,162,699 of QXEO01000247.1, read as the reverse complement.
TAGCTTTCTTTTCAGTTTTTCTATCTTGCTTGTTGTTGCATATACCTAAAACCCCCAAAAAATAGTTGTAGAACATTGTGCTTGGAAATATGGGAGATAGGATAACAAATCTATGTGATTACACCAATGTTCCTAATGGTCAATTTATTACTAAACCTATCACATCTCCTAAAATCACAACTGATTCCTTTGAAGTTAGTCCTGGTTTTTTGAATCTTGTATGCACATATCAGTTTGGTGGTAGTGCTAGTGAGGATTCCTCCTTGCATCTTCATTACTTATGAGAAATTTGTGATATGCAAATATTTAAGAATGTTCATAATGCAATTGCAGAACTTAAATTGTTTCCCTTTTCATTAAGAAGAAAACTAAATAATGGTTGTTGTCTTTACCTAATAGAAGCATAAACTCTTGGGAATTTCTAAAATAAGCTTTAATTAAAATGTCCTATCGTAAAAATCCTACAAAATAGGAATACCATTCTATCTTTTAGGCAAAGTGACAATGAACATCTAGCAACTTCTTGGGAAATAATTAAAGTAATCCTTAGAACTTTCCCATCACATGGAGTGGATGAGTGGACATTGTTACATTCTTTTTATAATGGTTTGAACTACATGCCTATGAGCTGCTTGATTCTGCTGCAAGAGGAGCCTTTATGACTAAAACTGATAGTGAAGACAAATATATGTTGGAAAGCATGTTTCAAAATCATAGTTAATGGAACACCGAAAGAGTACCAACTACTTCAACTAAAAAGATTAAATCCATTGAAGAGATAGAAACTTTAAATGCTAAGATAGGTGCTATGATGGCTATGATGAGTAAACCCAATTTAGATAAAGTTTCTTTACAAGAACTTGTTGCTAATAATGTTGAGGAGTAGATGTACACTACACAGAAAAATTCAGCAAGTTTATGAGAATAATTGTAACAATGGCTATCCTAGACCACCTTTTGCTCAAAAATCGCTGATGCAAACTTGGTACTGCTAGTAAAACAACTTTGCGCAAAATCCTAAGGTAGCGGCCCCATTTATGTGTCCAACACCACTTTTGCGAGTGGAAACAATATCTCCAGTGATTTATAAAACATTATTAGATCCTTTATAGCCACACAAAAAGAGCTCAACGAAGAATTCATTGTTAAGTTTGACAAAATGGATGTGCTATGTGAAAGGGTGGATAATTTTTCTAAGAAGCCTATTAATATTAAAAACTTAGTCCATCCCCAAATGTCTCATGAAGTCACTATGAAATACCTGGAGGAAGTTCTAGAAAAATCTTGGGAAATATGGAGGATTTTGGAGGCTAGGAACAAAGAAGAAAGAGACTAGGGAAAGAAAAAGAGAAAAAGAAGAAGAGAGTAGGCAAATAGAGGAAATTAAAATGTTAAATTATATACAAAATAATCCTTTAGCGTCTCTTGAAAATTATACTCTTCATGAAGTTATCTCTGTTGCAAAACTATGCTTGTGATCCCACCAGAAATATTAACCAAGCAGGTTTTGGATCTTATATTACAAATCATGTTATAAAAGAAAAGCTTGATATGTATCATAAGGAATCCATGGTTCCACCTAAACTTTGGGATGTGTCAGAACCAGCACTATAGGAAAAATTACTTGGACAACTATACTTGATCTTTGGTTTAGTGTTTCATCTATTACTAAATCTTTATGTGATCACTTAGATTTAGCCCTGCAAAAAAGCAATGTTGACTTGTTACTTGCTAATCTTCTATTGAGTATGCTCTTGGCACATTTGATAATGTACTTGTTAAGTTGCATATGTTGTTGACTTTATTATCATTTGTTGTGAAGATGTTGACTTTATTATCATGGACATATATTTTTGATAAAGGGAATATATTAATATCGGGAAGATACCAATGACACCTAGACTCTGCAACAACACAATCTCCTATTGGCAATACGGATGCACACATCCAAAAAAAAAGAATAATTACTGAAGAAAAGGTCCCGCTACAATGATCTATTCCTTGTAGCAAAGGGCCAAACACCACCAAGACATCACCAGAAATCCATCTTCTCCAAGAGCGACGCCTCCAAGAAGGGAACAGTGCACAAGCACTGTCATCACCCTGATCATAGATCACGGGTTTTTACACAGGAGAAAGTTCACGCTCACAAAACAATGCCTTCAACAAGGCCATTATTATCATGGACATCGATGGTAAGAACCATAGTCCTATAATTTGTTGTAGATTTTTTTTAAAAAAACTACAGGTTCTATCATTGATGCAAAGGAGGGGAATGTGAAGTTTCAGTTCCCACCTAAGAAGTGTATGGATGGGAGCATAGAATTTCCCCCATGGTATGTGCATGTCCTGAAAAACTAAGATACTGATACTAACTATATGGCTATAAAAAATGCTTTACGGCCCAGTTGTTTCTTGTTTTGTTTCTTTGTTTGATGTAGTTCATAGGTTTTTTTTTTCACTTTTGTTTTTGAGTTTTAATAAAGTGTCTAGCTTTACCTATTTAGATCTTAAAGATGATTTATTTCACAAGTTAATATTTTCTGCATTTTACTGTTTATGAAACAAATTCTTAAAAAATCTCTATAGGTTGAAATTGAGTGGTTCTTTTTTGTATGTTTTTAGATTTTTGTCCTCTGTCTTATTCCAAAAGGGCTTGATTTATTAAATATTCTAAGATGGGATTTGAAAATCATTTTGTTGCAGCTATTTTTTGGACAGATTTTATCTAGTTTTGTTTGAGTTTTTTTTTGGGTGTTTTGATCTTTTTGAGATGATATGCACTTGAGCAGTTCTCTGGATATGTTGGACCTAATTTATTTGGGTGTTCTCTTGACATTAAAATTTATATCTTTTATGTACTATGATTAAACCAGCAGAAAAAGAGAGAGAAGTTTTTGTAGTGATTTTTTTACAAGAAATAAAGCCAAGTTAAACTAAGATGTATTCAAAGATGGTTAAAACCATAAGCTTAGGAATGCCTATGGCACCTTTCGATATCAACATAAATCTCGAAATTGTTTGGTACATTTGGCCCTTAGGTTATTCTCTCGCCACAACCGGATACATTTCCCTACCCTCTATCTCGCTCATTGGCGTGACCGGTTCACTCGGGAGATCTTCAGAGCGCTTGTTGCTCATGTGAAGCAGGTGGACCGGCGATGTTCCACAGCGCGGAGTGGTGTCGTCCATCGTCTGTGCCGTCAACATGTCTGCATCTCGGGTCTTCTTCCTCTCCCTGGCATTGTTCCGCCAGTTTGACAGTGCCTTGGCCGTCTGTTCGTCGAAGATGCCCCTCTTCATGTTTGAGCCCATCTGCAAGCGACACACACACACACACACACACACACACACACACACACACACACACACATATGATTAAGGCTGTGCTCCCATTTTTGTTTCCAATTGCTCAGCTGCAATTCGTTCTACCTGTGTGACGAGTGCATAGAGGGGGAAGGTGATGTAGCTGCACATGATCTGAAGCGCTATCCCCACTACGACCTTCATGACGCTCAGTCCTATGTTCTCGTGGTAGCATTTCTTCAGTCCGGGTGTGGCCTGCGATAGAAGAAGAATCGTGTTATTGGAGCTCAGCAGCGAGCACACAGCTCCCATGCTTCAGACCAAAAAAAGTGACAAATGTCATACCAATGTCCAGACGAAATGAGCCATCTGAAACGCATTCTGGAAACAGAAACAGATGAGTGGATGTCAGCAGTGCCACATCGACCTCTCCTTCTTCACAATTTATACAGATATATATGCACTGATGGTGTGGTTGGATATAAGGCAAGAATACGCATGTACCTGAAAGAGTGTCAAATGTATGAGGAACAGGATCCAACCAGGGCGGCCGAACCAGAAGAACTTATTGCTGGGCTCGACGACGGGAGCCCCCTTGATGATGCTCGCTCGGTCTTGGATCTCTTTTGCCATCTCCATGATAATAATCTCGAGCTTGGTCCCAACCCACAGGAGGATCTGAGAAAGACAAATGACATGACAAGTTTAAATCAGTACATTGCAACTGTGGCCATTGGGTTGGCCGTGCCTTTTGGCAAGGAAAATTCGCACTAACCACGAGAGGGACCAAGGAAATCCAGAGGAGAGTTCTGATCCCTACGAGAAGGACAGAAATAGAGTTAGGAAAATTAATGACGGTGATTACAGGACAAATTACAAGTTATTTACGACTGGAGCACCACGATGAGCAAGAACAAAGGCGCTACCATGGATATTGAGGAAGAGCGTGAGTACCGCCACGAACCACAGAGGGAGGCTGTGAAAACAAGGCAAGCATGTGAAGATCATAATCCCAAGACCGACGCGACAAGAAAGCAAATATCATATGGAACCTAAACCCGTAGGGAATGGAGCGCAGAGAAAGGATTTGAACCTGATGCCGACGACGATTTTGAAGTCGTCCTCGAGCGACCGCTTGATGTACTTGTGGAAGTCGAAATGGGTGTTTGGCGACAAATGCGCCTGAGCAAAATTAAAGATCCATGAAATCCTTATAGTATATGACCATAGTGTTAAGATGGTAGTAAAATTAATCATTCTTTTTTTAGTTGTGTATATATCCGTAATGTTATTAGGGCACTGCAGAAGCTAGGTGTAATTGATATTTTCGTGATATTAATATATGCTCATATTGAAAAAAAATAGTAATGGTGGAAGGGAGATGGTCATTACATTGATGAAGCCCATGCGCAATGTGAGGTAGTCCACCTTGGTGACTGACCCGAAGAACTGCCTGAAGAACGCAACCTGACACCAAACATCACAGATATGTAAAGGAATCACAAGAGGCTGCTATGTACTGCGAATATTATAAATCACAGGAGAAGATCAAGGTGCAGGAAACTCACGATCCATCTGACGCCGGTTATGCTGGAGAAGCCCATGTGCCGCCTCACGAACGTCGTCTGGTGCGTGAAACGGAAACGCGAAGGATCTGCATATCCGGCGTATCAGTCTATCTGCTCCGATCGACCATATGAATGCATCAGGTTCACAGAGAGAAATGCAGCTCACCGTTGGCGAACTGATACTCCAACGAGGCGGTCTCTGCTTCCCACTTCTTCCACCTTCTCATCTGCATGGGAAGACAAGAATTATCCACAGCTTTGGTACTGACACACCTGCTGAACGGAATGCCATTAAATTCCCCGCCCGATGGATGGGAACAAGAATTATCTACAGCTTTGTTACTGAAACCTGCTGAACGAAATGCTACGGCTGACACACTGACATGCGGTTGATTATTGGATCTGAACTCACTTTGAGACGGCCGAGAGCCATGGTGAGGACGCTGTAGGAGACATGGAAGACGGCAAGCACGAAGATGAATATGTGGAGCTGGTGCAGGCTTCCCGCGGACATGAGCGCCACCTTGCCCTGCAAATTAAACCATTACAGTTACAGCGAAGTAAAAAAAAGAATCAGTTATTACAGGTTGGTCCAAACACTTCTCGGCAGGCTCACCTGCTTGGCGCAGACGTCCTCGGCGGGGGCGGCGGCCAGGAACCGGCGGTGGCTATCGGCGGCAAGGTACGAGAGAAGCCTCCGTCGACCGCCCTTCTCGCCGTAGTCGTCGCCGCCGCCCGCGTAGGCGGCATAACCCTTGCAGGGCAGCATGACGCTGCCTGCCTTCTCGGAGATGCATATCTTGGAGATGGGGTCCTGGAAGACGGTGAGGAGCAGGGATATGAAGCCCACCAGCATGAGCTCCGCCTTCATCTTCTCCAGCGCCTCCGGCAGGGCCTTCTTGTGCCGCTTGTGGAACCACTGCCAGGAGCAACGAAGGTTAGAGCGATTACACACTCATGCAGAATCGGACGCCCCCATGATGATCATCGATCGCAGTGGCGCAGGTGTGGTGTGGTGGGCACGTACATGGGTGAGCTTGTGGAGGGCGTGCTCCAAGGCGACGGAGATGAGGACGAGGACGAGGACGACGAGCGCCACCGCCCACGTCGGCGTCTCCGGCAGCTCCCGCCCTCCCGGCGCCGCCATCGATGATAGGTCGAGCTGGCTACGTGCCTAGCGGAAGAACCAACGGGAGATACGTGGGAGCAAGCAAAGAGAAGCAACACGCGCGATTCGTATGTGCAGGTACGTCGTTTCTGCCTGGGTTCTGTGGCAGCCCGACGTACGGGAGCTTGGGCGGTGTGGCCCGGCCGAGGCGAGCTGGGTTTTTATCAGCGCGCGCGAGCTCTCCTCGGGTTGGGTCGGGTGCACCGGGGAGGAATTTTGAGAACTGCAGATGTTTCAATGAACCAAATTTCTCAGCTAATAAAAATCAAGCCCTGTAGCAGTGGAGAAAAGTCAATATACATTTTAAGAAATATATTTTTAAGCTTAAAAAATTCTGAAAAAAATATTTGCACGTACACAATGGAAACACCTGTGAGTATATATGCAAAATTTGAAACTAAAATACATTTATTTGTGGCCTTTACAAAAAAGATAAAAAATACATACTCTGCGCAGTAAGTTACAGTTACAGAGTTCATAACTAAAAACACTAACAACGAGTGTGTAGATATTTAGATTTAGATCTAAGGTCTATTGCAGTACGATATAAATTCGGGTTATCTTAAACCCTTCCCACCCTATCACCTAAGAAATGATACATAAATTAAATCTTTATTGAATATTGCGGCTCGGCTTTGTCTCCCGTCACCACTACCGCGTCGTACGGGAGACAAAGCCTTGAAGGGTGTTAGGGTATGGAGGATTCGTCACTAGTCGATGCTACCGCGTCGCCTGTGACGAATCCTCTGTATCCTAACACCTAGGCTAACGCGTTATGCAACAACAATATTTTTTATAAAGAAACAAAAATGTAACTTAGTCCTACTGGGTACAAGTCATGTACATATTAGTACACGTCAGTGCGGCCCCCCACTGCCCCGCAATAACTGCAGCACAGCTCTCCAATAAATGAGTGAATGGATGAGATGTTAGGTTCCAGGGACCTTCGGTCTAGACCAACATATCCCGGGTGCACCTCGAGGAAACCATGTATTTTTGCGGTTAGGTTTGGGTTCCCGTCACGGTGGGCTGGTTTCGTCAGAGGCTCATTCCCGTCCTCTTCCTTTTTTCCTCGCCACAGTAGCTGAGAAGGAACCCGAGAGTGCGGGGCTAAACCGAGACCAATCTCGTCGGCGCTGGCGGTCGAGATGGGCTGAGGGGAGCCGCGACTATAATTTGAATACTTTTTTCTTTTTGAAATGGGGAGCTCAAGCCTCTACATCAAAATAATATATATTGCCTTTTTTATTTCAATTATTTAACAAGAGCCGGTAAAAAGCCTTTCAACAATGTTATAAACTGGAGCCACCAAAATCAGCACCAAACTAGTACAAACGTAAGAGGCTAAACACGGGGGACCTTGTGACCTGATCACCGTGAACACCGACTCCCCAGCACAATCCAGAGATAGCGCCTTGTGCACATTATCCGGAAATCTCTCTACCACTTCCCACCAACCATCTCCAAAGTGATAGACTGAAGCAAAACCCATGCGCGAGTCCATCAAGGCACGTCTATCACCGATAATCCGCTGCGCCACGCCGCGGAGACCTAGCAGCGTTGACACAGAAGATGTACACCACTCCATCTTGCCTCCATCTACACCCCAGCACCTGCTCAAAAAATGATGCCCCAAGAGGGAAAAGCGCCACCATCTGGTGGACCCTGCTGATCCTCATCGATGTCCTCGCTGGGGTGGTGGCTACTGGAATTAGATCCACAAATAAGATCTGCCTCGGGATCCATAAATAATTGTAGGTTAGAGGTGACGTTGCCGCAAGAGGGAGCTACCCAGATCAGTGCCAGGTTATGTGCCTTTTCTACATCTGCTGCTCCTTCTGGCCGGACAAGGTGGCGTGGGAAAGGAGGGCGATGTGGCGGTGCCGCTTTACAGGAGTTGGTGTCCTCGTCACCACTCTAGTTGTTCTCGAGCCTTTTCCTTCTCTAGGATGGCCGTGGAGGCGAGGAAGGTCTGGAGGATAGCTCGATGCTGGCTGGATGTTGGCGCCATTCGGTGAAGTCTCCGACCTCTGCAGCAGCTCCTAAGCGACAGCGTTGTGCCACCGCCGCTATCTTTGATCACATGGGTGGCCTCGTTGTGCTCATCTTGCGTGGCTTGAGCCTTTTCTTCTACCTTGGCTGGAAGATCTTCTCCAACCTCGGTGTGTTGGTCATCACTGCTGCTTCCCGGCCAAGTGGTCTCGTCCCAGGTGGAGACAGAGGTAGCCGCATATGGAGGTCTTAGATCATCTGCGACAAAGCTAGACTCGATCGCGTTTTCCCAAACTCCTACGGGGTGTTGTGTGTAATAGTTAAGGGCCATGCTATATTTTTTGTTTTTTTAGAATCTTTAGTGTAAATGTACATCCAACGCCGATGTTTTACAGATTCTAGGTCATTCGGCACCTACGTACGTTGCCGGTTAAAAGCACATGCGGTTTAAAATATGTATTTCTTGCATAACTTTTTTTCATCGGTTTGAATTTTTGGATGTCGGCTATGCATCAATTCTATAGCGGTTACACAATGTGCACGTTTGTGAGGGTGCATTGGAGGTCCACGTGGAAGTCATAGGTTTGACAGTTTCAACTCGGGCCGCGATGGGTCCGATGCTCTAAAAATGTTGCTTGGCGATGGGGTCCGATCGATCCACCTGACGGTCTGAAAGCATTTACAATGACAAGGGGAGGACGCAAAGTGTAATCTATGGAGGCAGCTGCCCCACTTAATTTTTGAATTCTTTGTTATATTCCAAGCTAAACAATGGTTTCCTTCCACTTAGCAAAGAAATTTGACCTAGTTCAAACGTAGATGAACAAAAACGTACTTATACCCATCCCTATAATTGTAGGCACGCAAACCCTACCTATATAAGCACCTTCATAAGACAGAAATCGTTATAAAAAATAATTTATCTTTTATAAGACACCAAAATGTAGGGTTTGATCCCTGGTGGACCACCCGATTCTCAGTAAATCAATTTCTTACGGACTTTCTGTCAAGAAAAAAATTGCTTGCGAACTCTCTTGTAGCTCCCACGGAGTATAGACTAGTTGGCTGTTTACCCACACCCACATGGTTGACTCAGGTGATTGTTAATTAATTTCATAAGATTAATTAGCGTTTGTCTAGTTTGGGCTTGTACAGCGTCCGTTGGGACAGATAGACAGTACATAATCTTTCTTTCTTTTTACTAGCTAGAGGGATTTCTCCTGGCTTCGTTAACAAAGCAAAGACAGTGTACAGAATCTATCTGCGCAGAAAAAAAACAAGGGGCCTACCAAATTATGTGACGTGCGACTCCCTATATTATACCGTGATCGAGCAAGCATTTACGTGCGTGACAGTGAGGTGCGCCCTGCATGCTTTAAGCTGAGAACGGGTCGCACAAACGTGCACGGTTTCTTACTAATTAACGGAGTATGTATTCTCAACAACATCAAAATACAGTCAGTTGTGCGTGCTGTATCGCGCTGCGGTCGAAGACGTGGTGCTCTCCCCGCAAAAAAGAAGAAGACGTGGTTCTCCACGTGGCACGTAAAATTGACTGCACTTCGTCAGTTGTGCGTGAAACAGTCGAGTGCCGACGGCCGGTGTGCTCCGAGGAAGTGGCGTCCAGTGAGTAATTAGGTGATGGATCAAATTATTGTGCCTGCCAAATGAAAATACCCAAGTTCATAAATATAGTAACTTACTTCTACCACTATTACTTGTTGGAAATATGGATGTAGTTGTATACTCCCTCCATATCGGATTATTAGGCAATTATATATTTTAAGATAAACATTAACCATTAATTTTAGTTAAAAAATATGAGATATCTGACATAAAAATTATACCATTAGAAAGTTCTTTGAAATACGAATCCTTTTTATATAATATATGTTATATTTTCTTGACTCAAATTAAAGGTCAAAGTTTGTCTGGAAGTATGTAATTGTCCTGTAATCCGGTATGGAGGGAGTATTAAAATATATCTGAATACATTTATTTTAAAGATAACTAATAGTGGTTGGAGGGAGTGTGGTCTTTCTAGCTAAGAACGGCTTCCGAAAGCGGTTAAAATGAGAGCCTTGCGTGGCAGGCTAGGCCTCAAAGGTTTTGTAGGTTTCGATAGTGATGGAAGGAGCGGGGGGCTCGCCCTGTTTTGGCACGAGCAGCTAGTTGTTAGTGTGCAGGAGATCAATGCCAGCTATATTGATTTACATATACAATTGTCAGCGCAGGAACCATGTTGGCGTTTGACCTGTGTGTATGGTGAACCAAGGACGGAAAATAGACAGAATATGTGGGACAAACTTCGTAACCTTAAACCCCGTTCGGACTTGCCCTGGTGCGTAATGGGTGACTTCAACGAAGCCATGTGGTCCTTTGAACATTTCTCAGCCACACCGCGGTCAGAGAGTCAGATGCGCAACTTCCGGGAGGTACTAGAACTATGTGAATTGGTTGACCTGGGCTTTACTGGAGTAGCACACACATATGATAACAAGAGAAGTGGGAGGGCGAATGTGAAGGTCAGATTAGACCGAGCTGTTGCTGACAACTCTTGGCGTAACCTCTTTGTAGAAGCACGGGTGGTGCATAAAGTTACACCATGCTCTGATCATTGTGCCATTGTGCTTGAATGTGTGAAGGAAGCAGTCCAAGGACCTCGCCCAGCTCGCCGGTATTACGAAATAATGTGGGAGCGTGACCCAAGCCTGCCGGAGAGGGTCGCCTCAGCGTGGGAAGCTGCTGGGACGAAGCACAATCTTGGCGATGTCCGATTGGCCCTAGGCAGTGTGATGGGCCGTCTACAAGAGTGGAGCAAGCAAAAGTTTGGTTCGATTAACAGAGAACTGGAACAGACTAGGAACAGACTAGCTGAACTGACGAATATGAACGCTGACCGTATGGAGATCCGAGCAGTGACAGACAAAATGAATGAATTGCTTTACCGGGAAGAGATGATGTGGTTGCAGCGATCGCACATTAACTGGCTTCGTGAGGGGGATCGCAACACCAAATTTTTCCATAGTAAGGCGGTGTGGAGGGCACGCAAAAATAAGATTAAAAAACTAAAAGATGATAATGGAGTCTGGCAGGACAACGTCCAAGTTATGGGGCAAATGGCAACTAATTATTTCAAAAAGTTGTTTGAGGCCGATGCTAATATTCTGCCTGATCCGGTCCTTGAGTTGTTTGAGGAAAAAATAACCGTTGAGATGAATGACAAGTTGTGCATGGAATTCACAGATAGGGAGATATCAGATGCTCTTTTCCAGATTGGCCCTTTGAAAGCGCCGGGACCTGATGGCTTTCCAGCTCGTTTCTTTCAGCGTAATTGGGGTGCTTTGAAGGAGGAGATTATTCATGCGGTTAAGGATTTTTTTCGGTCAGGGGTGATGCCGGAGGGAGTAAATGAAACAACAATTGTCCTAATTCCAAAAGTAAATGAGCCAGAGACACTAGCCCAATTCCGACCGATTAGCCTATGCAATGTTATTTATAAAGTTGTTTCCAAATGTCTTGTGAATAGACTAAGGCCCATATTGGATGAGATCATCTCGGAGGCTCAAAGTGCGTTTGTTCCCGGGCGACTAATCACGGACAATGCCATGCTTGCCTTTGAATGCATCCATCATATTCAGCAGGAAAAGGACCCAGAGAAAAGCTCATGTGCGTACAAACTTTATCTATCTAAGGCGTATGATCGAGTGGATTGGGGATTCTTGGAGCGAATGATGCTAAAGTTGGGTTTTGCTCACCGTTGGGTGCAATGGATAATGTTGTGCGTTACCTCGGTGAGATATTCAGTAAAATTCAATGGAACCCTACTGGAATCATTTGCACCGTCGCGTGGTCTTCGGCAAGGTGATCCCCTATCCCCTTTTCTATTCCTTTTTGTCGCTGACGGTCTTTCGGCATTATTGAAAAAAGGAATGGACTCAAATCTGGTGGAGCCGGTGAAAGTATGTCGTCGAGCCCCTGGGGTGTCACACCTCCTTTTCGCGGATGACACCTTGTTGTTCTTCAAGGCAAACCCGCAGCAGAGCCAAAATGTAAGCCAGATTATAGATGCATATGCGGCGGCTACAGGTCAGCTTATAAACAGAGCAAAATGTTCCATTCTGTTTGGGCCTGGTTGTCTGCCTGCCACACGAACGGAGATCATGCATAACCTGCAAGTCCAAGAACCAAACTTTGAAGAGAAGTATCTTGGTCTTCCCACACCACAAGGTCGTATGCACAAAGGCCGTCTACAGAATCTGCAAGAGCGCCTCCTGAAAAGAATGATGGTGTGGGGAGATGGCATTCCGTCACAAGCTGGCAAGGAAACACTTATTAAGTCCATTGCGCAAGCCATACCAACGTACATCATGAGTATTTTTAAACTGCCCATGTCGGTTTGTGATGATCTTACAAGAATGATTAGGAACTATTGGTGGGGATCAAGCAAAGGCAAAAGAAAGACTCACTGGATCTCATGGGAAAAAATCACAATGCCGAAAGCAAATGGTGGACTTGGATTCAGGAACTTCAGAGTTTTCAACCAGGCACTACTAGCTCGGCAAGCTTGGCGGCTTTTGACAAAACCAAACAGTTTATGCGCAAGGGTTCTGAAAGCCAAGTATTTTCCCAATGGAGCATTACATGATACAGTATTTGCACCAAATGCTTCTCCATCATGGCAAGGGGTCCAATATGGATTGGAATTGCTCAAGAAGGGTCTTGTATGGCGTGTGGGAAATGGAGATCAAATTCGCATATGGCGTGACCCTTGGATCCAAAGGCCCCATTCCTTCAAACCTATTTCTGTTCAGGGCGACTGTCGACTACGTCGCGTCTCTGCCCTGCTCGACGAGCAAGGGGCCTGGAACTTGCAGCTGCTACGTCGACATTTTCTGCAGGTGGACATTGACGCAATCATGCAGATCAAGATCAACCCACGTTGTGCGGAGGATGTCTTGGCTTGGGCACCAGCGGCAAATGGCATCTTCACAGTAAAATCTGCATACTGGCTAGGCATGGAAGAGCTGAACCGGCCTACTCAAGGCGCCACAAGCAGGGCACCGAATGGCCGGAGGGCTATTTGGAAGGCTATTTGGGGGTGCCCTGCCCCCCCAAAGGTTCGCATATTCGCGTGGAAATTATCGACTAATTCCCTTGCCACTTGGGAAAATAAAAAAAGAAGGAAAATGGAGTTAACTGATACGTGTGTGCTATGTGGTGTGGAATGCGAGAACTCCTTCCATACTTTCTGCAGGTGTCCTCTTGCGCGGAACCTTTGGCAAGCAATGGCAGAGGTTTGGCCTCTTCCTGACCTGATGGAGGTGACGAACACTAATAGTGAGTGGCTGTTGCACTTGCTTGAGGGAAAGCCTGAGACGATACGGGTCATGATTTTGATGACTCTATGGCGTATATGGCACTGCCGAAATGAGATCATCCATCAGAAGCCGGCGCCCCCTATTGAAAGTTCTAGAAGGTTCTTATGCAGCTATGTGGAGTCAATCCTCACAATCAAACAATTCCCAAATGCTGATCCAACTAGAGGAAAAATGGTAGTCTCGTGGGATGTCAAGGACAGATCTAAAGGCAAGAAAAGTGAGGAGAAGAAGACCATCCCTCGTCCTTGGAGGAAGCCCCCGGAGCAATGCGTGAAACTGAATGTTGATGGCTCTTTTTGTGGAGTGTCAAACACAGGAGGCATAGGAATGGTGTTGAGAGATGATGTCGGTTCCATTATCGTGTCGGCCTGCCGGTTCCTTCAAACTTGCCAAAGTCCTTTGGAAGCTGAGCTAGAGGCTTGCCGTCATGGTGTATCCCTGGCCATTGAGTGGTCCCCTCTTCCTTGCATCGTTGAGATGGACAGTCTGGTGGCAGTCAAGATGATCCAGGCAGATGGGCTTGATCGATCACCACATACATCCACTATCCAGGAGATCAAGCAGCTGGTGTCTTCTAGACCTAGTATAGAGTTTTCTTATATTAGTCGTGATCAAAATAATGTAAGCCATGTTTTGGCCAACTATGGTCGTACTAGTACCAGGTCTGAGGTGTGGCCTAGTTCAGGTCCTGGGAGTATCCTGGATCTCTGCCAGAACGAGTGTAATTTTGTTAGCTAAATCAATATATTCCCCTTTCGCAAAAAAAAGAACGGCTTCCGAAAAGCCTCCCCTAGTTGGTATTGGGATGTCGGATAGACATTTGCATCTAACCATAGCCCATTAAAGTGTTATGGATCCGGCTCTTGTCCGCGGGTCTCGTGCGGGGGCGTTGGCCATAAGAGAAACCGAATGCTGCCGATGTGAAGAATGACTGACAAGGGTATAGTTAATAGAGCCCGTTAGTTGAGTACCCCTGAGGCCCGTTGAGCTAGGCCCAATTGTAATGATAGTCGAATACGAGTTCCTACCGTATGTTGATATTGTAATCTGTATCGGACCCTACCCGATCCTCGACACCTGGCCACCTATATATAGGGGCCAGGAGGGGACGGTGTAGGCCAGATTGAAAGCAAACCAGGTTAAACACCCAAGTTTACTTTCGACACACACCTATTTCGACTAACTTTACCTTCGAGTTTATCTGACGCCCTATCCCCCCGATCCTAAGTCCTTCATCTAGGACATTTGTCGAGTTAACCCCTCGTCAATTGGCGCCGACCGTGGGGACTCTGGGCGTTGGAATCATGAATTCGACGGCTTTTTCGCTTCTAGCCAACAGCAGTTCAAAACTCGACGGAACTCCAGAGATGGAGTTAACCATTGGAAGTTTGAGCATCATCGTCGGGCCATCGGGTTCGTCTCGCCTCTCGGATTCGACGAAACCAGATCCGCCGGCAAACGAGCCTGAAGCAGAGGAAACATTGGAATCATCAGAAGGCTCTTCCAGTGAGGTAAACTCACCGGTCAGCTTAGAAAAAGTATCAATCACAAAAGGCGACAAAATTCAGGAAAATTTCGATCAGAAGAGAAAGCGTGTCAAACGCACAACAACGGAAAGGACTTCGCCGTGGAAAGCAGCGGCGTCTCCAAAGTACATCAGCTATGCGTCATTATCACTGAAGCAGAAGAAGGAAACAATAGTGAAGGAAGTAAAAAGGTCGACAGGCAAGTCGACAAAATGAAAGATCACAACAAAAAGGAAAAGGAGAAGGTCCATGTCTCGGCTGGTGAATGGGGAATGATCAAATCAGCTATTAATCATGGTACAGAAGTACCCGAAGGATCGAGAAGAGAAGTTCTAATGGGATATCAGTATGCATTGTACCAACACAGGAAGAAACTAAGGGAGGAAAGAAACATGATTTTTCAAGACAACAACAGTATATCAAGGGAAGAATACTGGGAAGACTATAGTGAAGATTCAGAATACAGCAGAGAAAGGCGCGGAGACCCAAAACACAACAGAGGGGCGACAGCACGCGACAGAGAGGAAAGGTACTCAAGGAGTCCTACCCCGCATCTAGAAGAGGAGGAAGACGACTTCATACAAAAAACGCCAGAGGCAGCATTAGTAGCAGCGCAAGCGTATTTACTAGCTACAAGACCAGAACCTAGGGACCCACGAGAAGATATGCATCAAGCAGCAATACGAAGCCTCGGAATAGTAGAAGGAAAGATCAGGGAACATGGTCCAAAGATGAAGTCGACAAATTCCAAGGGAAGTCAAAAGGAAAAGCTCAGATACAATTTCATAGATGACGAGCATAGCGAATCATCAGAAGAGAAAAAGCGACAGAAAAGGAAGGAAGACGCAAGAAGTATAATAGCACAAGCTCGAGTAAATAAATCGCGACATGCTTGGAGGGAAGAGAATTACGAGGACGGCGATAAAGATATGGGTGCGTTGTGCTTTACCCGTAGGCTTCGCAAAACGCGGGTACCCAAAGGATTCAAATTACCACACGACCAGAATAAGTATGACGGGTCGCAAGAACCTACCTTATGGCTGTCAGATTATCTGCAGGCAGTACAGATATTAGGGGGAACAAAGGCGACTGCAATGCAAAGTTTGCAATTGCACCTCACCGGCGCCGCACGGTCCTGGTTAAATACCCTACCCGACGAATCCATTGGAAGTTGGGGGGAACTCGAAAGTCAATTCACAAGAAATTTCCGTTCCACCTACAAGCGCCCAGCATCACTGGAGGAAGTTAAAGCATGTGTGCAGAGGAAAGGCGAAGCGCTACGTTCTTATATACAACGCTGGAGTATAATCAAAAACTCAGCAGAGGAAGTCTCCGACGAACGAGCAATAGACGCCTTTTCAGAAGGACTTCGTCGCTCAGATCTTGTGGAAGAAATAGGAAGAACAAGACCTACGACAGTAGCCGAGCTAATGGAACAAGCCAACAAATTCGCCGATGGAGAGGACGCGTATAACAACAAAAGAGGACGTTCACCAGAAGTCGACAGAATAAGTAGACAGAGGAGACGACACCGCGGCAGGGATAACCATAGAGGGCGAAATCAGGTAGCCGCGGGTTACGTACTAGAAGAGGAGGAAGGACATGAAAGTAGGAGGTTTCAGGCAAAAGGAGTAGAAAAATCGAGGTACTCCGGTCCTTCGGCCGAGGATATGCTATGCGGACCTTGTCGAATCCACTACGCGTATCTCGACGGGAAAAGGGTCTCAAATCACCAGATGAAGGATTGCAGAACATTCCTAAGGTTGCAAAGCGCCATGGGCGCAAGCCAAGAAGGGAGGCAAGGAGAAAGGCACAGAAATCAAGGATATCAAATGCAAAGGCCAGCAAGACACCTAGAGTCAAAAGTGTATATATCAGCCATGATTCAACCGGTGCCCAAGTCAAAGAAAGAGCGAAAGAGCATATCCAGGCAAGTAAACCTAGCAATATCATCACCGCCAGCTACCACAGAGTACCTACGATGGTCGGAACAACTAGTCAAGTTCAGTAGAGCAGACCACCCAAGGAAAATTCCCAGACCAGGCCACTCGCCTATGGTCTTAAAGGCGCAAATAGGAGGGTACGACATCAGAAGAGTGTTCATGGATGCAGGGAGTGGCATAAACTTAATATATGCTAGAACCCTAAAGGCAATGTGCATCTCGCCGACGAGTTTGAAGCCAACAGATTGCTCTTTCCACGGAATAGTACCAGGAGCCGCAAACTACCCTTTGGGAAGGATAGAACTCGATGTCTGTTTTGGCAGTAGTGAAAATTATAGAAGAGAGAAGCTGGAGTTCGAAGTTATGGACTGGCCGTCGCAATATCATGCAATCCTGGGGCGTCCAGTATTTGCAAAATTCATGGCAGTGCCACACTACGCGTATCTGACATTGAAAATTCCAGGGCCCAAAGGAACAATTACAGTACAAGGGAGCTTTGAAGTAGCCAACACGTGCGATAGAGAATTCAACAGGATGGCGCAAACCTTCGGCATGACAGCAGAATATAAAAGGTTAAAAGGAGAAACGGATCATAATGTGCTACCCGACGTTGGACGATCCCTGCCAGATCAGGCTTTCGACACAACGCAGGACTCGAAGAAAATTCAGGTCCATCCCACAGATCCAAGCAAGACGATATCAATTGCGGTGAACTTGGATCCCGCATAGGAAGGCGCGCTCGTCGAGTTCCTCCGTGAGCGCTGGATAATCTTCGCCTGGTGTCCATCAGACATGCCAGGGGTTCCCAGGGAACTCGTCGAGCACGCACTAAATGTAGATCCCAAGGCAAAGCCAGTCAAGCAACCATTGAGGCGATTGGATGAACCTAAAAGGAAGGCGATAGCGTTAGAACTTCACAGGCTAGAAAATGCCGGATTTATCAGAGAAATCAAAACTTCGAGTTGGGTATCGAACCCAGTTATAGTACCCAAGAAGAACACAGACGTACAAAGAGTATGTGTCGACTACACATCTCTCAATAAGCATTGTCCAAAGGATCCCTTCCCTTTACCCCGCATCGATCAAATAATCGATTCAACAGCGGGATGCGCAAGGCTTTCCTTTTTGGACGCATACTCTGGCTACAACCAGATCAAACTGAAGAAAGAAGACGAAGAAAAAACGGCCTTCATCACACCGTATGGGGTGTTTTGCTACCAAGTGATGCCGTTCGGCCTAAAAAATGCAGGAGCAACTTATCAAAGGATGATGCAAAGCTGCCTCGGGAGCCAAATAGGGCGCAACATACAAGTCTACATTGATGATGTAGTCATCACCACAAAAGAGGAGAAATCTCTAATAAGCGACTTGGCAGAAACCTTCGACAACCTGAGCAGGTATAAGCTTAAGCTTAACCCGACAAAGTGCTCTTTCGGCGTCTCAGCAGGACAACTTTTAGGGTTCCTGGTATCAGCACGAGGAATAGAGGCGAACCCAGAGAAGATTCAAGCAATTTTGACAATGGGGAAACCCACGAAACTACACGACGTACAGAAACTTGCAGGACGCGTCGCGGCACTAAGTCGCTTTGTTGCTTGACTAGGGGAGAAGGCACTTCCTTTTTATGCACTCATGAAGAAGTCAGACGATAAATTCGAGTGGACAGAAGAAGCAGACGCAGCGTTTGCACAGTTGAAAAAAGTGCTTTCCACGCCACTAGTGCTGGTCGCACCAAAAAAAAAGAACCACTGCTATTGTACATCGCCGCAACCCATCAGGTGGTGAGTACAGTATTAGTAGTCGAAAGAAGTGAGGAAGGAAAAGCCCATGGCGTTCAGAGGCCAGTATATTTCATTAGTGAAGTGTTGTCTCCAACAAAGCAAAGGTACCCGCACTATCAGAAGTTAGCATACAGTGTCTTCACAACAGCACGAAAACTACGACAATACTTTGCGGTGCACCCAATTATAGTGGTGAATGAGGCGCCACTGTCGAACATATTGAATAATCCCTCAGCAACAGGACGTGTCTCTTTGTGGGGAATCGAGTTATCTCCCATGGACATCACGTACGAGAAAAGGAAGGCCATCAAGTCGCAAATTTTGCCAGATTTTACGGCAGAGTGGCTGGAGCTGCAGAGCACAGGACCATCAGATTTATCTAGTGTTTGGACAATGTACTTCGATGGCTCTAAAAGAGTCCAAGGCGCAGGCGCAGGAGTAGTGTTGATATCACCTCATGGCGACAAATTGAAGTACGTCCTGAGGATGAGCTTTCCACAGGCTTCTAACAATGAAGCAGAGTATGAGGCTTTGTTGCATGGAATGAAGATGGCTAAAGCATGTGGAGCAACTCGCCTAAAAATATTCGGAGATTCTAACCTTGTCGTCCAGCAAGTTATGAACAGATGTGACACAATCAATGACAACATGCTGGCCTATAAAAATTTGTACCATTATCTCGAAGGAACGTTCGATGGATGCGAAGTCTCGCACGTAAGCAGGAACAGCAATGAAGAAGCCGACAATTTAGCAAATATCGGGTCACAGTGTTTACCTGTGCCATCTGGAGTATTTTGGGAGGAAATAGTAGAAAGATCAATAAAAAGTGGAAAAAGCTCGACTACTACAGGAGGCTCGGGGGCTACATTAGAGCCAGAGGAGGTCATGATGATAGAAGAAACATGGATGCAGCCATATCTTGCATACATGATAAATAAAAAATTACCAGAAGATGCAGTGGAGGCCAAGAAGATAACTCGAAGATCGAAAGCGTTTGTCGTGTTACAGGGGAAATTGTACAAGAAAAGTATTACTGGCGTTTTGCAGCGTTGCGTAACGCCCCAAGAAGGACAAAAAATACTACAAGACATACATGGTGGAGTATGCGGCCATCATGCTAGCAGCAGAGCAATAGCAGCAAAAGCTTTCCAAGCAGGATTCTATTGGCTAACAGCCATCGAGGACGCAAAAGATATAGTTCGACAGTGTGAAGCATGTCAAAGGTTTGCATCTAGACCGCACGCACCAGCAGCGGAACTGCAAACAATACCATTATCTTGGCCTTTTGCACAATGGGGCCTCGATATGGTGGGAAAGTTGCACAAATCCTAGCCAGGAGGGCATGTCTACATGGTAGTGGCCGTTGATAAATTCACCAAATGGGTGGAAGCGGCCCCGGTGACAACTCAAGTTTCTACAGCAGCAATCAACTTCATCAAGTCCATAGTTTTTCGTTTTGGGGTGCCACACAGCATCATCACAGACAACGGGACGAATTTCACTTCAAAGGAATTCAAGAGTTACTGTGAAGGATTAGGAATCAAGCTAAAATTCGCATCGGTGGCGCACCCGAAGACAAACGGGCAAGTCGAAAAAGCTAATGGCCTGATATGTAGTGGGATAAAAAAAGAGGCTCTTAGCACCTCTCGAGAAAGCCAAGAGCGCTTGGGTAGAAGAATTGCCCTCCGTTCTTTGGAGTCTAAGAACTACGCCTAATGCAGCAACTCAAGAAACTCCTTTCTTCTTGGTTCATGGCGCAGAAGCCGTGCTTCCAGTCAAGGTTACACACGAGGCTCCAAGAGTGACAGCATATGACAAGACAACATCAACAAAAGCATTGCAGGATGATGTCGATGCACTAGATGAAGCAAGAGATAAAGCATTACAAAGGGCTACGCAGTATCAACAGAGTCTACGAAACTACCATAGTAGTCGAGTTCGTCCACGATCCTTCGTGGTGGGAGACCTAGTTTTGCGACTCAGGCAAGATAGCCATGGCAAATTGGAGTCCCCTTGGGTGGGACCTTACATCGTCACCGAAGTAATACCAGGAGGAGCATATCGACTACAAGACAAGAAGACTGGAAAGGACGAGAGCAACCCGTGGAATGCAGAGCAGCTACGGCGTTTCTACGCGTAGGATAAAAGTAGTGTTATCTGCAAATTCGAGTTAACCTTCTGAACCCAGAACATGAGGCCACAGGTCGGGTTCTTTGGGGTTGAACTCGACAAAATTGTACAAATATCTCTACTTCTTCGCCTCGGGGGCTTTTAACCCTCGGGTCGTACGAAAGGAATTCTTATCGCAGCTTGGAAGACTTTTTTCATTATAAGGTTGTACAGGCAACCCGATAAATATTGAAACAACTTGGTTCGTAAAGGAACCCGATATTCTTCTTAAATTGGTTCGCAAAGAACCCGATAGATGGAAAAGTGTACCTCAGAACAATGACTTGTTTTCCTGGTACTAGCAAAAACATCGACACCAAGTGTGAATATTCATTACAGATAAACATGGTAGCAAGGACATTATCAAATGAAATTACATAAAAACAAGTCCTAATGGAAGTGGACTTCAGCTTCATACTTCTTCTGGCAAAGGGTGCCGTCGTAGATCTTCACGTCGAACTTCGACGTGCCGATATGGAAGTCGAAGGCTATGAAGAAGCCTTGATGGATGTCGTGGTCCTCTGCAAATTGCGACCAGCCGCCCTTAAAGTACTGCTCGCCGTCGCCATCATACCACACCTCCACCTCGTATGGGATGCCACTGCCAGACTGTTCACGGAGAACCGCCTCTCGCAGTTTGCGGCCATCCATGAACTTGGTAAAATTCAGCGGCAGGCGCTGAATCTCACGGCACTGCGCCATGGCAATGCAGAGGAAGGAAAAGATACGGGGAGGCGCAGCAGGAGCAGCAGGAGGAGGAGCGGTTGGACCTGGAGCAGCGCCAGTCACCTTGGGCTTGTTCTTGCTACCAGGGGGACGGCCGGGACGACGCTTAGCCGGAGCATCCAAAGAAGTTCCTGCGGCGGCCGGCAGGGTGTTCTTGTTCTTACTTCCACGAGGGCGACCCCGACCTCGTGGCGCCACCGGGGAGCCAAGGGTCAGACGAGAACCTTCAGCATCAGCCATGAGAACAAGGGAGAAACCTCGGAAAACCCTAGATAGAGAGAGAAGATGATGCGGCAGAGGAGGAATCTGATTAGGGTTATTTACCTTAACCAGAAGGTGCCTTATTTATAAGCACGTGTTATTGGGCCCCCGTGCTACAACAAAGCCCGTAAACGTATTTTACAGCAAAGAGTTAAATTCTGCGCACAGCAGACGATAATATCAAAGAAGAAAAATAAGAAAATGAGACTATGGTCGCACGATATGAAAACTTCGACTTGGACTCGGGGGCTCGCCAACAGTGAGATGTTCACAGAAGAAAAGGTGGCGCCGACGAATGCCAAGTAGGTGCACAAGACTGTATACGAAGGAATTTCGATTATAGCCATGGGGGCTCTTATTTTCAAGAATGGTAAATACAAACTTCTCCCTGAAGTGGTGGATGAGTATTCGACGACAAGATGTCCTTAAGGTATCTCAAAATTGAAGTATCTCGACGATGATGTATCTGGAAGTTAAAATATCTCGAGTTGAAGTATGATGAATTACATTACATTTTTTGAGCCTATACTCGAAAAAAGCCTTTTTCGACTATAGCCTCGGGGGCTACTCCCATCGGGAGCGCTGAGCGCGCACCCGACGATATTTCTTGGCAAAGCATTATAATTCGAGAAGTACAGGAGTGTTACTCCCATCGGGAGCGAGTTTTATGGTTGAAGAAACCCGAATATTTTCAGTCAAGATTTGACTGCGATATGAGATTCTCGAGTTGCGTTATCGCAACACAACTCGAATGCCGCGACTTGTCACGAAGGTAAGACCCCGGGATCCGTCCTGTGTGGCCTGGTATACGCACATGGATGCGCTCTGCTGGTATGTATCCGTGTCTACGACGCGAAGAAAATCCTGGTGGACGCACTGGGTACCCTGAGAACCACTGGGATTCATTCTTTGTAAGTCCTAAATGCGGCAGAAGAATGGGTTTGACCGGTATCCCGAATTTAAATCCAAGGGGATTGAATTTGAAGTAGGTGACAAGTATCTGTTCCGGCAGTTAACTGACCTCTTGATCCGTCAGAGTTGTCAGGCTTGTTCATCAAGACCCCTTGCGAACAAATTATTATAAATATAAGTCGAAAGACCAAGTCGAAGATTTGAAGATAAGAAGAAGTCGAGGAATTGATCAAGTCGAAGATTTGAAGATTAGAGATTCAACCCGAATCTATAATTCTGGTAGAATCTCAGGGGCTACTGACAAGGGTATAGTTAATAGAGCCCGTTAGTTGAGTACCCCTGAGGCCCATTGAGCTAGGCCCAATTGTAATGATAGTCGAATACGAGTTCCTACCGTATGTCGATATTGTAATCTGTATCGGACCCTACCCGATCCTCGACACCTGGCCACCTATATATAGGGGCCAGGAGGGGACGGTGTAGGCCAGATTGAAAGCAAGCCAGGTTAAACACCCAAGTTTACTTTCGACACACACCTATTTCGACTAACTTTACCTTCGAGTTCATCCGACGCCCTATCCCCCCGATCCTAAGTCCTTCATCTAGGACATTTGTCGAGTTAACCCTTCGTCAATGACACTTGACAATCCTCGTCGTGTTCTTCTACAACTCCATGCTGACAAGTTGAGAAATGCCATTCCCACATGTGGAACTTTGAGATTTGGGAGAAGGAAGGCCAAGGAAATTACAGGGGGCCATGCACGCCATGTTATATGGCGTTTACTTTGCCGAATGCATCGTGTATCTAACGATATTGGTGGTAAGTTGTAGGCGATTTGACTCGTCATGCCAGTGGCAACTTAACTCTTTTTTGTCATCTTTGTGATATAGATTTGTTCAACTAATTACTCCTTAGTTGAACAACCTCGATTAGCACTGTATCGATTTGTGCATGGCCATGCTTAGAATCATATCACACGAGATGGCCCATAGAATGTCTCCCTGAGGTGTGGTGGCAATTTTGTCTTGGTGGATCCATGTCATGCGTCCAAAACAACTCCTTTATAACTACCAGTTCCAGATAGTGTGGAGGGTTCAAAGCCGGCTAGCTCGCAACTTGAATTATGCGAGATCACCTCAGGTCTAAAAATTCCATTGCTCAAGTCGGCATAATTCGGCTTTCTCATGTCGGCTGGATCTTTGGGCTGGTCCGTCTTGCCTAACTCTTTGCCTAGGGATGAAAGTGGAGCGGAAACTTTCCGACTTTTCCGCGGAAAAACAGAAACGGAATGAAAATATGAAAACAAAAACGGAAATCTGCGGAACGGAAATGGAAACGGAATTTCTTTGGCGGAACTGGAAACGGAAACGGAACGGCGTTTTTTGGCGGAACAGATGTGGAAACAGAAGTTTCCATTTCCGACTAATATGGAATTTCTGTTTTATGGTTGTTTTGCATGGCCAATCTAGCAGGTCTAATATGTGAACTTGTCATATTGAACAATCAAAGCAACCCACCCCTACTCCCCAATTACACTGAATAATCTTGATAGGTTTGGAGAACAAGTTTTTTATTTTACTTAACTTGCTTGAGTTTTGCTGCATGATTCAGGTGGTCTTTTGGTTCCGATAATCATCCGCTTTTCGTCCGTGTTCGTACTGTATTCGTTCCATTTCTGTTTTCGAAAGTATCTGTTTTCATATTTGTTTCCGGTATTTCTGTATTCGTTTCTGCTTCCGCATAAAAATATGAAAACAAATGTGGCACCACTTAGTTCCGTTCGTTTCCGCTCCGTTTTCATCCCTATCTTTGACATTATATTGCTATTGCTAGACGGGTCGACGTCTCCCTTGTTTTACCGACTCAGCACATCAGTCTCGGTAGCACAAGCTCAAATGACTAAGGACAATTATTGCTCAAACTAATTATGCACCAGGTTCCACATCTGGGCGTTCGTGCCGGCGAGTGGCGTGACTAATTAGTAGATGAATTACGACCGAGATGTTCAGTTCTTTTATCAAGCCACATGCACCACAGCACGAATTATTCGGTGCCGGAAATGAGCTCGTTTCTTCGTCGATAATAATACTGAGTTTGATGCTTGTGATTATACTAATTAAAACGGTCACACACAGACACACTGGCGGTATCTTCAGTGTGTGTTACTACTATCGAATTATCGATCCATGGAACAGGACGTACATGGCTCTGAAGTCTGAAAGAATGATTGATAAACGGTTGCCATTTCCGAATTATCGGTAAACTGCCTTGCTGTTCACGCACGTAAACAAACAGTTTGTCAGCTCTCTGACAGAGGCGGCTTAGGCTGCACCTTTTTTATGCACGCGCCACCGTGGACCGGATATTTCGTCTAGTTCTGACTTCTCACCTGAACAATGATAAGTTGGCTGAAATATAAACAAGAACACATCACGAGGGGATGGCGAGGTTTACGGGTCCTCGTCACATGCCTCCGTTTAGAGCATCCTGGCTCACAGGTTAGGGCGGCTTTCGGTCCATGACATGTGGGGGCCGCGGCCCTGTAAAGCGATATGGTTCACCTCTATTTCTACCGGCTGGAAGGGAGGTTACAGGCTAAAATCTGACACTTTTCTCCTCTTCATTTCTTATTTTTTGCCAAATCTGATCTCTGGTCAAAACTAATTCTTTGTCTGACCTCTCCATGAAACTATTTTCATATCTGACCCCTGAGGTCGGCACCAATACGAATGGCGCCGATGTTGTGCAGCTCGGCGCCAACATTTTCCAACACTGGTGTGCTTCATAGGCTCGGCGCTAGTGAGCTTGGCGCCGACCTCTACTTTGGTGCCAGGGAGGGTAGCGCCGACCCCCTTCAGCGATTGAATGGCGTGGTGCCAACCTGCACAACCTCGACGCCATTTATGTTGGCGCCGATCTCAGGGGTCAGATCCGAAAATAGTTTCGCCGAGGGGTTAGATTTGGCAAAAAAAAAACCCCTATTTACACGTCTCCGTCGAACTTCCCCGCCCCAGTTCGTTGCTGGCAAGCGGTTCGGCCACCTCCACCTGCAGATCCGGGCAGCCTCACCGCCATGAGTTTGAGGAATGGCCCATGTCGCACCTCTATTTCTACTATATGGAGGCATGCATCCTTACCACTACAGCTGAAGGTGGAAGAAGACGATGATGACGACCTATTCACCGTTGATGCCTTCAGCGACGATGACGTCCCTACCAAAAGGATATGGCTGAAGGATAACACAGAGCTCGAGAGGATCACTGCGGTGCTTTATCAATGATCTCGGCTCTCAGAGAGCTGAACGATCTCCTCTTCCAGCAGGGCCACATCTCCGAGAAGGAACTCAACGCACGCAAGGGGGTGTGGCGTCATAAGGCGGAGGAGCAGGCACAAGTCTTTGTTGACCTCGGCCCCAACAGCGAACGAAGATCCTCAGCCGCACTGGCGCCGCTACGTAAGCTCCATTGAGACCCCAGAACCACATTTTGGTAGCCTAGGCCCTAGGGTTCGGCATCAATGGCCTCTAATGGCATGTTGTCTTCATTTTACTAATTTTACTTGCAAATGTACAATCTTTGGTACTCCCTAAGATCAGTCTCTACAATGCTGAAATTTCTCGCAATTGCGTTCTGTTTTCAAATTTACAGTTTAGAATTATGTTTCTGTTCTGCGCGAATACTTCATCGATGGCAACCCGAGCGCCATCATCGGCCACTTCGTCACCTTCACCAACGCCTACGACACTTACTTCCTCCTCAGCCAAGTGTTTTGGTGTGGATTGAGTTCATCGCATTCACCAACTACAACATTTTCACTAACTTCCACAACATCTTCCCCACTATGCACTCTCTCCCCTACCACTTTCCGGAGGATGACGACGAGTGAGGCGCCAAGGAGGGACAAGGAGCGGCCGGCCGGTGAGAAGACGACATTGTGTTTGTTTTAATGTTTATCTAGTTTTTATTATCTAGTGTCGTCTGTTATGTAAGGGTGTGGTGTGCTACTATATCGTGTAAGGTTCCTATGCTATGCTATCCTATGTGTAAGGGTCGGGCCGTTTCATGTAAGGTTGCTATTATCGTGTTATATTAATATATGTGGTTATAGTTTGTGCAAAATCCTATATTTGTCATGTTTGAAAATTATTATTTGGAATAGTTTTGATTTTTTTGGCAAGTAGGACACTTGTGCATATAAAGGCTCAAAAGTTTTCAAATAATGTTCTACACAAGAAACTACACAAATGCATCAAAAAAATCAAATAAGGTTCTCAAAATTTCCAAACGGCATGCACTCAAAAGAGAAATGAGTACTATAACAACAAGTGTCAAATAATAATATTCAAGCGTGACAAATAAGGTTCTCAAATTTTTTACCAATTGAATCTTGCATCCCTTGTATAGAAAATAAGAAACTACACAAATGCATCAAGCAAAAGAGAAATGAGAAATAAGCAGTACACAACAACTAAACAATCTAAAAAAGAGTTCTCAAATAAGGTTTGTGCAATAATCTCAAAATAAATGAAATGAGATAAGCTCACAAGGACTGAAATGAGATATAATTAGTTTGGACCATGCGCACTTTTTTCCCGAAGCTCCACGTGATTTACTATTGGCTCTAGATATGATCAATTCTGGCCTGGCTATGTTCTACTTGGGCCTGGCCTATTCTAGCACACTCTTTGTCGAATTTTTTTCTTAGCACTGAACTTTGCACTCCCATGCACACACACACCTTAACTGACGAACTGCACAAACCAAATTTTCCCAAATTCCCGTCACATTTTATTCAAGGCAAAACAGGGACCATAACATCCAGGATAGCATCCATGTCAGTACTTTTACAAAGGATGCATATTCTTACTACAAGACCGATTGCGTTCCTAACGACTAATGATCGGAAGATAAACAAAACGAAGACAAATTACACAAAAATAAAAAAAGTACGGCCATCATATTGTCCTGCTTCTTCAATTCGATGATTTGCTTTAGCTGCTTGTTCATCTTCTTGAGTTCTGCCTTCACTTCAACCCTTTCCGCATCCCCCACCGTAGCAGCGGAAATGGTGCCCGATCCAGATCCCAATTCCTTCACCACCAAAGGTAATTCGATCTCCCGGGATGTGAGCTCCCCCTGAATCCGCTCGATGTACTAATCAAGCCACTCAAAATGCGCACATTTTGCCAGATTCTGAAAAACCAGAGATGAACCCTAAATCCCAAATCCGATGTAAACCAGAAATTTTGAAACAAGAACCAAAATTGGCGCTCGAAAGACTCGGATCTCACCTTCCTCGGCTCTGGTTTACTCTCACACTTCACAAATTCCCGGCCAAGGTTCCCATTCTTGTCGGTCGATGTGACAAGCCACTTCAGGGCCACAGTACGGGGGCAATCAGGGCACCTCGTCATCGGAACCTCACCATACTGAGGCCGTGAGCGGCGGGAGGAGGTACCGGAGCTTGACATCTATCACCGGCATTGCTGCGCTTCGTCGCCAGAAGAAGAAGAAAAGGGATGGGAGGATGACACGGGCAGTCACGGGATGGCTCGGGCTCGACGATGGATCTGGCTCAGCTCTTCTACCACAGCGTGACATGGATAAATTGTGGGTCCCACGATATGAGGTGGACATGAGGTGGGTCCCACACGCAGAAGGCTACCTCTAGGTCCCACGCTGAGGTGGATAAGTTGGGGGTCCCGCTCAGCCCAGGTAAATCGAACTGTTAAGCTCGGTGTTGCGATTAAGGATATGTGTCGCATCAGAGCTATATGCACGCGCAGAAACGTCGCATGTGAGCCATTCTCTCCAACGATTTTGCTCTCCTTCCAATTCAGTGAAAAAATGTCGCATATGAGCTATTGGCCCATTAAAATGTGTCTAGATATATCTATATTGGCGACAAGTTATATGAAACAGTGGGAGTAGTTTCTCGTTCAAATTGGTTTGGCTTCTATGTACAATAATGTCCCATTTCCATTGTGTATTGCGATATTCCTTTAGATGATTGTGTAATCCGGTGTTGTCAATGTGCATTCTTACTGTTTTTGGTCAATGTAATCTACTTCGTTATTTCTGTTTAATTAATCGTTCACATGGGCGATGAATGCCCATCAACGGCGAATCCATCAATCAAGCTTCCTAGAAAATGGTTGTCCTGTTTATATGGGAGATTGTTCTTATTCAGTAAGGTGTTTAGTAAGAAAAATTAATAAATTATGTTGAATCTAATAAGAGTGGTTACATGGCCACCTAGAGAAGTCATAACTATGCTGGTTCGTGTTCAAAGTCTAGGAAGTGCTTCTAGGCCCATATCAGCCTCAGTGTTGTGTAAAGATATCCTAGATCGCATGCTTCAAACGTATACATAGAATCATAACAATTCTCGATACTCCAGTTGTTGAAGAGTAAACCACGAAGGGGGTCCATTGTGGCAGGCATGATACCAAGTCTAGCAAGAGCATTGTACCTCATAGCTAGCTGGTCCCTCACACGTTAGTTTAGCATTCTGAAATGCAGTTGTCGCTCGGAATGATATTACCGATGCCAAATGCAGATATGTTGGCATCATGACAGAATGCCGATGACAATAGGACAACTGGATTCATACACGTCTAGTTTTCTCCGCATGTTTACTTTCTTCTCCTTCGAATAGTCCAAATAAAATATATTCACCATAATTAATGCCTGATAAATACCCATCGATCTACTGTGATTCCATCAGCAAGCAAGAACATACTCATCAGTCATCATACACACGGCCATGGCTTTGTTCCCTCTGCTCCTGTGCGTCCTGGTATGCAGCTACTGCTTCGTTGCACTTGGAGGCAGTGCGCACAGCAACTTCGTGGTGGTGCCAACTGGCTCGTTTGAGCCACTAGCAGTATGCTCCACTTCAAGAGGTCAGGATGTAAACCCGCATGAAACTCGAAATTTTGGTCTCTGTGTAGGAGAGTCCACTTCTAAAAGAAAACAGATGACTCCATTACCCCCTGCCCTAATTAGAAGCTGTCTACCGGCTATTTCTTAGACGATATTTATAGTCTTTTGGTCAACAAATTTTCACTCCTTCTGCACCAGCTGCCTGAATCTATTTTGGGTTCAAAACTTCAGAGAGTATGATTTTCAGCCGTGACTTAGAGAAATAGCGAAATGCTCTGATAAAAAAGTGGTAACTTAACCATTTCATATGTACTTTCAGTTACTTCTGAGCCAAACCGTGCCTCTATGCCCCTGGCACACCGGCACGGACCATGCGCACCTTCGGGTCCGAGGAGCGCAAAGCCATCTTTCGCCGAGACCCTCCGCAAAAATCGTGCCCGCGCCGACTACATCATCGGCAAGGCCTCAGGGCGCACGACTACACTATCTGAAGGAGGCGCGAGTGTCCCCACGCATCTCGGCGACGCCGTCGACTCGTTGGAGTACGTCGTCACGCTCGGCATCGGCACGCCGGCCGTCCAGCAGACCGTCCTCATCGACACCGGAAGCGACCTGTCGTGGGTGCAGTGCAAGCCCTGCAACTCCACCCAGTGCTACCCGCAGAAGGACCCCCTGTTCGACCCGAGCAAGTCGTCCACCTTCGCTCCCGTCCCTTGCGGCACCGACGCCTGCAAGCAGCTCCTCGTCGACGGCTACAACAACAGCTGCACGGGCAGCACCTGCGGGTACGCAATCGAGTACGGGAACAGAGCGATCACCACGGGGGTGTACGCCACAGAGACGCTGACGCTCAACGCCGGTGTTACCGTCAGCAACTTCGGCTTCGGCTGCGGCAGCAACCAGCATGGCCCCTATGACAAGTTCGACGGCCTCCTCGGGCTCGGCGGCGCACCTGAGTCGCTCGTTTCGCAGACGTCGGCTCTCTACGGCGGCGCTTTCTCCTACTGCCTCCCGCCGGCGAACAACAGCGCCGGGTTCCTCACCCTCGGCGCGCCGAGCAACGGCACGGCTGGCTTCGTGTTCACGCCGATGTACCGCTTGGCACCGGAGTTTGCCACGTTCTACGTCGTCACGCTCACCGGCATAAGCGTCGCCGGGAAACCGCTCGACATCCCGCCGTCGGTTTTCTCGGGGGGCTTGATCATAGACTCCGGCACGGTCATCACGGGGCTCCCGAAGACGGCCTACGCGGCGCTGCGGACGGCTTTCCGGGGTGCCATGTCGGAGTACCCGCTCCTGCCGCCGTCGTCGACGGACACCGGACTCGACACATGCTACAACTTCACTGGACACAGCCATATCAACGTGCCCAAGGTCGCCCTCACGTTCAATGGCAGTGCGACCGTCGACCTAGATGTACCGTCGGGGGTTCTGGTGGAAGGCTGCCTCGCTTTCACCGAAGAGGGGCGCGACGGCCAGGTCGGGATCATCGGCAATGTGAATCAGCGTACCTTCGAGGTGTTGTATGATTCTCGCCAGGGGAGGGTCGGGTTCAGGGCCGGTGCCTGCTGATGTGTGGTGGCACTTCGTGCCGTCGCAGGCTGTCACGAGGCCACGATTATTGCGAGTTCCAAAGACAATAGTCCAAGATGATTTATAAGATAACCTAAATTATCCTTGGCTGATAATAACACCTTAAGATGAAAGAATCACATAAAAATCTTGATTTTTCATGGTACTTTTATTTGCCAATGTATTTTTTTAGGTATTTAGTATGATCATTCATCATATCAAGATACTCTATCTGACCACTATTACTTGTCCTAATATGGATATATCCGAACACATTTTAGTCATCCGTATTAGGACAAGTAATAGTGGCTGGAGAGAGTACATATATTTAACTGTAAACTTCCCGGAATTAGTGAGACCCCAAACGAATAAATCTTGATCTAAGTTGAGTTCTATAAGCATAAGTCTATTCACAAGATGAAACCATCTATTCCATTTGTTACCCGTAAAAGTCCTTCAAAAGGTAATATTTAGAGGGGAGTGACACAGTACGTTTGCTACCAGAACTTATTTCCGATGAACCATAGAATACAAATCGGGATATTAAGTTGCAAGAGGCGCATCACCCAACCAAGTACCTTCCCAAAACCTCGTACTCTGGCCATTCCAATTTTAAAATTACATCAAATGAAAAACTCTTCTTTTACTTGCATTAGACCTTTCCAAAACGGTGAGTCAGAAGGTTTCGCTACCACTTGTGATAGAGTTTTAGAATGAAGGTATTTGTTTTTTAAGAGTTCCTGCCAGACCACATCCTCATTTAACAACTTGAACAGCCATTTGCTAAGGAGACACATATTTTTAAGCTCGAGTATCTCAATACCCAGCCCGCCTTGGTCCTTAGGGCGGCATATTCCATCTCGTAAGCCTATATTTCCTCTTATGGCCATCACTCGGAAAAACGTGACTTAAAAATCAAAACGTGTCCTAACTCCTACTGGAATTCAAGAAAAGATTGCATAAACATGGGAAGACTAGTCAAAACTAAATTGATTAGAATTAGACGGTCACCATAAGATAATAATTTGTCAATCCAACTACTCAATTTTCTCTCAAATCGATCCTCTATCGGTTTCTATTTATCTCTAATATGATGTATCTAATACTGGCCAGCTAACGGCAACAATACTAGCCCGACGGCTTTTCATGTTTCGTACTCCCGAGTGGAGCCGGAAAAGCTTCTTTCTACGCTATGTTGATGCTGCCTAGCTCTATAGGTTAAAATTCACGATACAAAATCGGATATTCGACTAACATTTTTCTCAGTTGCGAAACAACTTTTAATTTTTTTTTAAGAATCTTCATTTCAATTTCAGTTGCTACTAGAAATCTCACTTGCAGCCTAATTTCCAAGTAAAAATAAACTCAGTTGCAATCCCATTTCTGACTATGGAAAAAAACTCAGTTGCAACCCCACTTGTAACAGGGAATTGCAACTAGACTTGCAAATGAAAATATTTAGTTGGAGTAAATTACAACCACGGTCTCACAACTTGCAACGTGGGTGCACTTAAGTTATATATGTTGTAAAACAAATTAAACGTTCACTTAACTTGTCAATCATATGCATGTATGGTCACAAAACGGTCTAGTGATCGGTTTTGACAAAAAAAAATCGATCATACGCACGGCACGTGAGGTTAGTGCAGAAACCCTGTAAGTGTCTAATCTGTTACAAGTCGAGTCATCCTCTATAAATGTTTGTTCTCTATAAGTGTTTGTTCAGGTCGAGTTCTTACAGGTGGGTTCCACATGTTAGTAGTGGAAGAAATAATTAGAATTACATGCACAAGTGTTTGTTCAAGGGATTCGAACTCGGGATCTAATGCTAGAAGCAGCACGTGCTTGCCAGTTGCCATTGCACCAAATTAAATGTTACTCCCTCCGACCCATAATACTCTTCGCTAGTATAGATGTATCTAAACACATTTTAGTGGTAGATACATCCATATTAGCGAAGAGTAATATGGACGCTGCTTCTTTATAACCAGTGTGGATGAATACATGTACAAGGAACGATGGAGCTTAGGTTGTCCTGCAGCTCCCGGCTCATGAGCGTGATGCGGTAGTGGACGACAAAGGCGTCGTGGCTAAAGCACAAGGAAAAGAAGATGTGAAAAACGTTGCCAAATGTATAATTTCTCCATTGGCAGGTATGTGTGGGCCCCAACAGCAAGTCCCAAGTTTGAATCCCCTACTCCCCCCTCCCCCAACACATACCGTCATTTAATTGTTGATGTTTCTTCAACTATTGACAGATAGGGGCCCCTTGTAAAGCAGGGGTGAACTGCAAATAATATTAGGACCAGGATTGAACTGCAAAAAAATCAGTCCCCAACTCTCCATAAGAGTCACTTTTTTTTTGTCAAAAACCGACTATCCGACCATTTTGTGACCAAACATGCAGACGATTGACAAGTTGAGTGACGGATTAATCTGTTTGCAAATTTCTTGACTTAAGTGCACACACATTGCAAGTTGTAAGACCACGGGTCTCATTTACTCGTGTAACAAAAATCTTAGTTTCAACCTGATTTACAACTTTATAAAAAACTCAGTTGGAACCCGGTTTGCAAATAAAAAATATGGGCATATTGCAAATATCTATAACTTCAAAAAAGCTTACTTAATTGATGTCATTGCAATCTCAGTTGTGAGTCCAGTAGCAACTGGAAAATAAATCTCAGTTTTAACCCCACTTTTAACTTGAAGGAAAGCGTGAATCACAATTTAAATTTTTAATTAAATTGATGTCATTTCAACCTCAGTTGCAAGTCCACTTTCAACCTTAGTTACAATCTTAGGTGGAAAAAAGTCCTTTTAAAACTGAAAAAATCAATTGAAACTAGACTATCAACTCCAAAAAATATCCTAATTGCAATCCCACTTGCAACTCACGGAAAGGATGAATAGCATGTTTAGAAAAAAGGTACAAAGTTGCTCATGCGCTGCTTGTAGCCCGATATCGTTTGTTCAGCTTAAAAAGACAGTAGTATGTGTCGAACGTTGCGTGAGATTCTAAGAAACAACAATGTTGCCTGAGATCGAGAAAGTATCTGATGGAGACCCGTACCCAGTAAAAACCTGAAAACTTAAACATGGGTCATTGGATGTGGAATGTGCGGGCGCGGTTTGTAACCAATTTGTACCCAAAAAAAAAATTGCAAGATAACTCCTGCATGCCTGCGTGTATATTTGCAAAAAAAAAAAACCTTTTTACTCTATTTTAAAAAGATCAAGGGCCTGAACTCTGTGCTACAGGTACGACAGATTGGAGTTGCTCGTCGGCGAGAACGACCGGGCCTTGGCGCACGAGCTGAACATTTTGCAGGCTCTCTGTTCTTCTCAATTGCATCAAATTGGTTTATCCCTTAAAGATTTTGGATGTGAAATGCTTTGAGAGGCCGTCTTCTCCTCATAGATTATTTGATTTCTCATCTAATTTCTCTGTCACCCCGTGCGCTGAGAGGCCGGTGACTCCGATGCAAGAATAGGAGATGCGTCAACGAGGAGACCGACGATGGCAGCTTCATCTCCTAGTGCAGCGGCTTGGTTCGAGACTCACAGATCCAGATCGTCATCGTCCTCCTCGACTTGTTATCATCATGAATGCCAATGTTCTTGAAGTTACCGGCTTTGAGGTGAACCTAATTTTGTCATTGTCTAGGAATAAAGTGGATGAGGACGGTGTCGATCTACCCTCAATGGATATCTAGAGACGGAGCTCGCCGTCACCAGCCTCCCTGTCGCCATCCCGTTCGTTGGTTTGACCAACAGATCCTGCATGTGAAATTTTTCAATGAATTCAAGGGGGAGGATTGACCAGGGGTTTTGCGCAAACATTGATAAGTAACGTGGGCGTGTTCTGGTGAGATTCCATTATGTGGGTCGTATCTCATATCGTCCGTACATATCAGATCCAGTCGTATATATTTTGGTTTTCAAGTTTCCAATGTAAATCGGTTTCTACCGCATACTTTCTCTCTGAGATCAGCTAAGAAAAAAAGGGATCAAAGCCTGGAAAAAATAACAAACAATAAGGGACTTTGCTATCCGGCGGCGCCGCACAGAAGCTGACCCTATGCGGCGGGTGGTCCTGCATGCATTTGTTCCGTAACGAGGAGCAGAAAAGGTGAGCAGCGCATGCAAAATAAAAGCCTGACAGTGCATGCCTCCTTTCTCTCTCTTGTATGCGCTCAAAAAAATGTACGCTGATATCATTCAAGATTTTAAATTCAAAAAATTTAAATAAAATTATATCTCTTAAACCATTCACCTTATTGATGATCTGTTTTCATAGTTAGCTTCATTGTGCCGAGATCTTCGAAACTAAATGCTATATTAATATGCTTTGATAATACATTTTTTCACCAAAAATTAACAAATTGTCATGTGATAATTACCAAATTAGGTACAACTTATTTACCGAATTAAGAAATAAGTTGTGTGCACTCTAGATTATGCACAACCCTGTAACCGATAAGTGACATTACCATGTTCAAAAATATTGTTTTTGTACTTTAAGTTACAAAATTAACTTTGCCAGATTGTCAGATTAAACTAGTGTAATTACCAGACTACTAGAATGTCATCCTAGTTTTCCTATACCAGATTTTTCAAATAATAGTCACCAGGTTGTTTTGTGATGGTCACCTGGTTATTGTATAGTAGTCATCAAAATATTCACAACAACTACCAGATTAATTGGTGGCAGTTAACAGCAACAATTATCATAACTATCAGGTTATCTGAGGAGCTACTACAGATTAAATTACTCCCAATTACCAGGTTTTTCTAATAGCGATAGCCGCTACTCATAATTATCGGATTATTTCAGCTGTAGATGCCAGATTAATTAGCCACGGTTATCAGAATATCAGCAGAAGCTACCTGATTAATTATTCCGACAAAAACAACTACATGTGCAATCAAAACTAGACTCGTCATAGCCTCGCACCTTGAGGTTGCTGCACAGCGCATGCGCCTCTACCAGGAACGGCTGCAATTTCTGCATCGTCCCGACAACACCAGGGAGCGGCGCAAGCCTGGACGACGACCCCCTCCCCGTGTTCCTCCACCTCCAGGCGCGGTGCCTCCCCCTGCGTGGCCTCAATCTCTGGCCGACGATGGCGTGGTCTCAAAGTCAACGCGCCGTGCTGCTCAGTGTTCGCCCCGCACTGCCAAAAGCAACGGTCTCCTGCTCGTCTCCACCGGCGACGGCAGCGGCGTTGCTACCGCAGCATCCCACAGGCGACGGCTACGCTGCTCCCGTGGCACCCCCACCGGCGACGGCTGCGCTGCTCCCGCGGCGCCCCACCGGCGAAGGCGGCGCTGCTCTCTCGGCGCCCCCATAGGCGACGGTGGCGATGCTCCCGGGGCGTCCCCACCGGTGACCCGGGTCTGGAACCCCACTCCTTCCACGCCCCACCCGTTGGGCGCTCAGCAGCGGCGGTCTCGCGGAGACCTGCGTCGCTTCGGGCTCATCGGCGACAGCCGCGGCGGCTCGGCGGACCCCTGCGTCTCGTCCCACTCATCGACGGTGGCCCGGCGGAGCCCTGCACCGTGTCGCGCTCGTCGGTGGCGGCCCGGCGGAGGCGGAGCCCTGCGTCGCTTCGCGCTCGTCAGCGGCATCCCGGCGGTGGAGCCCTGCGCCGCTTCGCGCTCGTCGTCGGCGGCCCGACAGAGCCCCTCCGTGCGTCACGTCGAGCTCATCGGCTGTGGCCTAGTGGAGCCCTCCATGCGTCGCTTCCCGCTCCTCAGCAGCGGTCCGACGGAGACCTCCGTGGTCCGTGTGTCGCCGGGAATGGAGCCCTACGTGCGTCGCACCGCGCTCGCCGGGAACGGAGGATGCTCTCTTGTGGTGATGTGAGAGAGAGAGGGAACGAGTGGATAAGAATAAGCGGTCGATGTTCTCTAGGTTGACAGCAACCACACGCGGTCCCCTTAGATGCACGTACGAATCTCAACGGAGCCGCCGCACGGAAATAGGGTCGTGCGGCGCCTATCTGTATCTTTTCCCAACAATAAGAGAAAAAGCCCATGTCACCAATCTTGACATGTTGGAATATCCAACGGACCACGAGGATATTGAGCACTAAGCTAATTCTCAGTTGGTGCTAATTCCTAGCTAATTGAGAATTAGCAAATCCCCGTTAATTACATATGTTTGCGCGATATTGATCTCCAATAAAGTAAAATAAAATGACGATAAACCGTTGCTGTACAAGATTCACAAATCACATCACAAGCATTCAAAAAACGGTAAAGCCTACCAAAATCATCTTAAAACTGAGGACTAATCCTGCACAGCCACCACCGGCGGCACTGCCCGATCGTCTAGCCTCTCCAAGCTCTCTGTTTCTCCCGCTTCCAGGGCTTCCAACACCTCCCGCAACACGCGCTCCTCGTCCACCGACAGCTCCTCCATTGCCTCCTCAAGCTGCGCCACCATCTCCGGATCAAACACTGCTCGTCGCTCTCCATGTTCTTCGGACTCAGACGGCACTGCCGCTGCCGCTACTTTTCCAAACTTGGGCGTGACGTAGGAGCCCGGCGAGAAGATCTGCCCGCCGCCGAGCAGCCAGTCCCTCAGGCTGCCAGACTTGCCGAAGTCGAAGCCCGCGGGCGCCGGCGCGCTCAGCTCGGCGAGCTGCCTCGCCCTCGCCCGCCTCTTCGCGCCGCGGGCCTCTCCTTGTCCGGGCGCCGCGGTGCTCGCCGTGGCCACCGCTTCTTGCTCCAACGAGCTGCTCTGCGGCGACGCCGGTGGCAACAACAGTGCGTCTGGTTCAGGCGCTAGTAGTAGTACTGTTGCAGGCTCGGCGTGCTCCGGCGAGCTGCACCGCGTCACCATCGCGTCGAACTCCTCCAAGGTGCGGAAGCTCTTCGTCCTCCCGGCCGCGCCATCCGATGCGCACGGAGGCGAAGTTTTCTCGCCTTCCTTCCGATCGTCCTGCCGTTCTTGTTGCTGATCTTCTTCTTCGGCGGTGTTCTCTTCTTCCTCCTCCAGTCCAGCGAGAAGCTCGGACACGTTGATGGTCTCGATCTTGGCGGCGGCGGGGCTCTGCTCGGCGGCTTCGGCGGCCTTGCTCCTCCTGGCGGCGGAGCTGGAGGTGCGGAGGAGTGCCAGGAACTGGTCCCCGCTGCTCTTGGAGTTGGACAGGATGATCTCCTCGATGAGGCCGCTCCTCTGGAACCCCTGGTTCGCCTTCTCCTGGAGGCTCCCTGACCTCGTCAGGATCTTGGACGAGATGCAGCCCATCGATACCTTCCGCTCCAACCAATCTGAAACCCAACCACAACCAATCTAATTTTGAATTCCACATCATCTTAAACCTTCTTTACCTATCAATTCCGACAACCTAATGATCTAATCGAGCCAGAAACCGAAGTATAAACAAGAATTCAGAAGCTTCGTTACCTGATGGAACGGCTCGTCAGAAAGAAGAAGCCAGACGGTGTCAGGAACAGATTCCACTCTCTCCTACTAGAGCAGAGCGGCGTGGCAAGATCCAATCACGGCTGACTAATGGTAAGAATTAGTAGTAATATACCGAGATCGGCGGAGGATTCCAAACAGAGGCGGCCCTCGCCTCTCGTGGGTTTTCGAGTCAACAAATGGTTCTTTAACTTAGTAGATCAAAGAGCTGCGGTGGCTATGGAATGGAGCTATCGGCGCCACGCCACCAACCCGTGTTTGAAACTTTGAACGCCGGGCCGGACTTCGGTAGTGCCGTGGCCACTCCTTAGCCTCGTGTTGACGCTTATTTGCGAAATTGACACGCTGGAGGCTTGTCTGAATTTTTCTGTCTGGTGGCATTGTTAGGATTTTTGCCTGAACCGTGGGTGGCGCTCGACGGGCCAGTGCACAAATGCATGCCGCCAAGTCAGCAGTGGACTGCGCGAGGAGGAGAAAAGTTGGGCGTGCCGCGAGAGTGTTGAGAAATAAAACATGTGATCAATTGTATGGGAGGGATGCCTCCTAGGAGGTGTCTGTTGGGGGAAAAGGTGTCTCCCCAACACACCCCTTCACCCCTGTATATAAGTGGGTCTCCCACAATGCAATAATATAAGAGTCTCATTTGTGTCTCTTCCTTTGTCTCTTTACTTCATACTACAACACGTTAT
This sequence comes from Dactylis glomerata, assembly GCA_007115705.1. NCBI lineage: Eukaryota > Viridiplantae > Streptophyta > Magnoliopsida > Poales > Poaceae > Dactylis > Dactylis glomerata. The sequence goes on along the minus strand of QXEO01000247.1, from coordinate 8,123,385 downwards.
CAGCACATGCCTCTCCGATAGAGAGATAGGCGACTCCGAATTAAGGCCTTGCCGATCGACGAGGCACCACGGACGGCGACTCCGCTGAACATGAGCAGATACGCCGCAGAACAAGGATCTCCATGGATTGATTAGCCAAAGATTCGATGTGCACGGCAGACCAAGTCATCCATGGACATGCATCCGTTCATAAGAAATCAATGGAGCAATATACGATATTGCTTGTTCATTCTTACTTTGATTAAACAACTATGCTAATCAATTCTGTTGTTACTTTACACGCATCGATTGAACAGATGAATTAGCATGTGGACGTCGCCATACTTCACGAAAAGATGAAACAGCGACGCAGCGTTCAAGGTCACGGCGGACCAACAGACGGCGGCACGCGCGCGCGCTCCACACCGGGCGGTGCCTGCGCTCGCGGCCACGACCCTCCCGCAGCGCGGCAGCGGAGGCGGCTTCCTCAACAATGCGCGGCCCTCGGATCAGCAGAGACGCAGGCGCCGCGCGGCAAGAGCAGGGCTCGAGGCGAGTCGTGACCAGCGATGGAACCTGACAACGGCGACGCTCGGTTGTCAGAGATCGCTATTGCCGGCGCGGAGGCATCTCTTCGCGCGGTGGCCGATACTGCGGCTCTTCGCGGCGGGCGGCATCCTGTGCAGGGAAAAACAGAGGCCAGCACGCGGCACCGGCTTGCGGCGTGTGCGCTCCGGTGTAGAAGTGGGCGTCGACGAACGGTTCCGTTCGGCCCAGCGCGGCCTCGATTTCTAGACTGTCACCGGCGGTTATTCCTATGGGGAATTGGTAACCGCACGATTTTGCAAATCAGCCACTGGAATAATCCTATATAAGTTCATGTAATTTTTGGTTGAGCCTTGGGCTTACTGAAAATTATAATGGAGCCATTTGGCTTGTTGGACTTGGCAGTTTAGCTTTCGGGGCTTGTTGTTTTTAGCACTTTAACCATATGGTTATTGTTATTTGCATTCTATGCCCCAGGCTTCAGAGCAAATATGGTAATTGCATAATAATTTATTATGCATTATTTTACGTAATGTAAAATGAACATATGTATTACGTGAGTAATACAATTGCAAAGCAATATGTTGAATCCATCAGTCGTATAGAATATGGAATTTGCTTGCAAGTTTGAAAAACATAAGATAACAAGGTGTATGACACTTGCCTGACTATGTCAAATTTATATTGACGAATCACAAAGTAATGGATAGATAGCATCTACTACTTAATTGTAGATTATGCACCATTACCGTGAGGTCTACATGTCATTCTGACACAATGACTATCTTCAATTCTGCACACAACTTATGGATTTGATTATGGCAACGAATTTCGTTCACAACTGCGAGGTCTACACCACCATGTGGTGATTACCTTCAATGTGTTTTAGTTAACACAAAGTTGTGATAAGCTCCATAAGAGAGAGGTCTACACTACTTACTAGTGATTACCTCCATGTGTTTAAAGCAAAATGAAGGCGCAATAGTTATGGCATGGTATCATAGCAACGGAATAATTTTCGTTCTCACCTTTGATGTCTACATCGTTGGTGACTACCTTCATGATGTTTTTCAAATATATGACAACTTCATAGCATTTGTCATTTGTTATGACTTTGGTGTCACATATTCCATCAGGAGTGGAATCCGTGGAATTGGCGATGACAACATCGCAGGTTATGCTATGAAGAGAATTATGCAAAATACTTGCATATTTTGGTGATTACCTTCCATGCATACACAACTTATGAGACGTCATCATAGCTATGAATTAAATTTCATGCATAACTGAGAGGTTTACACCACTTCAGGGTGATTACCTTCATGTGTTATGAATAACATAAGGTTATGGGGGCTATGATCGATGAGAACTATCCATAAGTGTGAGGGGCCACTAGGTTGTTGACGCCTCTATGTGTTTTAAGGAAATTTAAGGTTTATCCCTTTTGAGGTGATTACCTTTAATTTAAAGATATATACCAGACTGTGGTGATTATATTTTCATCGAAGGTTTGCCCTATGGGTCACTAAATCACCATGACAATGATTATGTTTAGCCATAGCATTTTCATCCTACTTAATTTGCTAAAAGTAAATTAATACATGAGCATTTCATGCAGCATATGGCCGACCTTCCTTTGGAAGGGAATGCGATGCGATGACATTAGGTTGGAGAATTTTTAACATGGTTCGTGGACATATTATGTCGACTTCTGGCCTTGTCGCCATAGAAACTCCACCTGTAGAGAATGTCATGACTATTTCTAATATAGCTAAAAGAAAATGCATTTTTGCATGTATGTAGCATCGCAATCAAATTGAGTATTTAGTGGATAATGAATATCCATATGCCCTTTGGGGGACTCCCTTGCAGAGAGATATGTTGTTATAAGCGCAACTCGAATGACAATTCATTCGTAGTCTGGACTTCAAGTCTGTTGAGGCTTATTATTTTATTGCCTATAAATCAACACCAAGTTTAGATTACCTGATAAGGTAATTTCGGATGCAAATCTGATTGTAAATCCTTATTGAACTTTATGTTCTCCTATGATGGTAAATAGAAATACCATCTTTATTTTAGGCTAAAAATATGATGAACTTCTTATGAAGATTCATCAGTTCCGCCCAGTGGGTGTGACATCATTGCCTGAAATTCATGCTGGTGCTTTTAGTACTAAGCGATTGAGTGGTTAGAGAACCACGAGGAGTTAAACATAAAGAGAAAATAAAATGGCAAATATACCATGGCGTATGTATCTCAAAAGGGAAGGGATCATTTAGATAAAAATGATCGCAATGACAAAGGGGTGGTTGTACAAAGTATCGTACCAATGATTACCAATCTGTCATGTATTGGGTTGAATCATACCACCGAGTCATTGGCAAGGCAGATGATTTAAATGGGAAAGTTTTGAAGTTCAACTTCAAAAGAAACAACTAGAAATTATTTTGGTATGTAGATGGAAAATGAATCCTCTACATTGATGATATGCTTGTGGATGGTTATTCCCAAGATATGTTGAAGGACTCTTGTAGTCTCCTGGTTATCCCATAATATCATGAGCCTATAATTGTACTACTACATGTAGTATAATTTGCAACATCTTGTCCCTCAGACATGATCGTTGAGAAAATTGAGTGTATGAATCAGTTCATACTCAATCTTGTTGCGTACACAATAATTTGCCATCCTTTGTCATTATGACACATGGAAATTATTGACAATTTCATTGGCCACAACTTAAAAGTTGCAATATTCCCATTGATCATGAGATTTATGAGCACTGCATGTGCCATAGGGGAATTAATTTTAAGGCACTCTCACCTTAAAATTTGGAATGAGCCAGGTATTATTCTTGAAAGCTTTCAAGAATATATGTGGATTACTCAGCCATGTATGGGTTATGTTGGTACTTCATGGTTTTACTAGACACATCTATAAGATGGTCTTAGGTGTGTATCATTCACACAAAATCATGTGTTTACTGAATAGAGTGCTCAAATTGACGAATTTAGAGCAAAGTATCCTAACATGGGATAATGCCATGGGATGGAACTGTTGCTGAATTTTATTCACAACCATTCAATGGTTAAATTCAGTATGTGTACATACCCAAAATTGTCTGGCTAGATCTCTTATGAAAGAGGGTTAAAATTGCATGGCCAATGTTGCAGAATTGTGATTTGCCAACATTTTGTTGGTGGTAATATGCGGTTTCACACGCCGCATATTTGGTCTAATTGAGATCAAATGCATATAATACTGCATCCCCTTACAGTTTGTACGTGGAAATCCGTGAAGTATTTCCCATCTGCGGTAATTCGGTTGCATACCGATATCACCACCCCAGCGTACATTATGGGGCTTCACATATATTTGGGATCTATGTGAGGAATAACTGTGGTATAATTGTTAATCCGTCAAATACCTTAACCCAAACAAGGGAGTTATTATAGCCCGTATGCTGATTGCTATTTGCAATAAGGACATTCTCTGGCATTAGGGGGAGATGAGTACCACAAAGAATGCCATTGAATGGATAAGAAATGTCATAAACATTTTGTCCACGTACTTAAGAATCTGAACTAGAGGTTCAGGTTATAAGAAATTTGCAGAATATTATAAATAATCTGTCAAATTATTTACTGATGACAAAGGTGTAACCTTGGTCAAGTACTAGAATGAGTGGAGGTACCTAATAAACCACTCATCCCCCAAATGAGAGCAAGAGGGGGAGAATTCTGGTCACTTGAGACTAAGTTCTCATTTGTTTCTGTTGAAACAAAGCAGATGGTCTCCTTAGTCAGTAAATTTGAGTCAACTTCGAGTTGAGTGACAAAAGATGGATGTGTATCATAAATAGCCCAACACAAATGTGCACAAAAGTTTAAGTGTTGGGAGATCGGAACACCTTACTCTGTTGTTGTGGGAAATCACAAGGAGTTAAGACGTTATAGAATTCCACAAAGGATATTGATTCATGAGAATCGTATATGATAAAGTCTACATATGTCGACATATATTTCTTCTTGAAGAATTGCTAAAATCCTTTTGGGCCCTGAACCAAAATCCATGGAAAGTGTTGTTGCACTTATATTGGTTCAAATAAAAGGAAGCAATTGAAGAAGAGTAGAGCTCGCTAATAAAAAGAGAGGTGTTTACAATTGTAAAACCTTCTCCTCATAAGTATCTTCCGTAGGGAAGAGAATTGATTTTTCGTTTGGAAACGAAAATAAATGAGGTGGTGAGAAAAGCGAGACTTGTAGCATAAGGGTTTCCGCAGAGACCTGACATCGATTACGATGTTGCATACTTTCTAAGGTATGAGTGGAATTATGTTTCGATAAAGAATGTTATTGGCAGTACAGATCCATGTGGTTGATGTGTGTAGTAGCTACATACTCACATGAGACAGTAAGTTCGAATATGCATATTGGAGTCGCTGAAGGACTCAATATTCTGAATTCAGACAAAATTGCAACATGAATGTGTGGAACTTCTGAAGTCATTTTATGACATAAAGTAGTCGGATAATTGTGTGGTACGACCGACTAAGTGAGTTCTTCCTTGATAAGGATAACTCTAATATTGATGATTGTTGATGTGTATTCACGAAGAAATCCTTAATTGGATTCTACATCACATGTGTGGTGTTGATGATCTTATCATCGATGTCTAAACGACATATGAATACATACAATCACTTTAAAACGGAGATTTGGGTCAAACCAAATTGTGCTTAAGTTTGTAACTTGAAGCATATTCCCCCAGGAATAGATGTCTATCAGTCTTCATATATCTAGAAATATTAGAGATGTCCAATATGGATATATGACATCAGTGACACATAAGGTCGTATTATACCTAATATTGGGATACAAATCCTTTTATAGGTAGGGGAAATGGTGGCATGATAGCTGGACATGAAGTTCCATATCTAAACACCATCGGAGCACTCAATTATCTTGCAGAATACGTCAGGCCTGACATTATAGTTGTTGGCAAGTTATTGAGAGTGCAATTCCCCAAAGGGTATAAGATTTGTGCATGGAATATTCTCAGATATGTCCAAGGCACAAAATGTCTTGATTAATTCTATCATGAAAATCAAGATTGGACCATGGTGTGATATACGATAGTGGCTAATTATGTGATCCCAACGCTGCCATATCAAAGACTGGATTTACTGGAAGAGTATTCGGAAGAAATTCTTTTGAATAGACTCTAAATGGGTCCTTCCAATGATCACTCTGCGGTATTTATTTAAAGCATCACAAGATGTGCATGGCTTTGCAGAATGATTGGTCACATGTGAAATCATGTGGAGGTTATCATTGTCTACAGAGATAATGTCACTTGTATTGCTTACGAGTTGTATTCATCCTCATGAATTACAGAAATGTAAGAGGATAATTTGCAAACAACCTATTGTGGCATTCACAATATCTCTACCAACGTTTATATTCCAGAATTAGGTTCGTGGAATTGGTATGGGATAACATTGAGGTTTGCAATGTTCAGGGGGAGTAAAATCCCAAGTTATAACTCGTTGATGATCTCCCGATCACTGATATTGTACTCTTTTTCCCTTTATGAGTTTTCCCTAAGGTTTCTCATATAAGGTTTTTAATGAGACAATACAAATACAAGTGCGGACATATGTCATATGGTTTCTCCTTATATTTTCCCACTGGGTTTTTGAAGGAGTTTTCGATGGCATATTGTTATAATATTTCTCCTTAATTTTTCCCACAGGGTTTTTAGGAGGAGTTTTTGGATTGCAATATACAGATGACGAATTGATCAAGGGGGAGTGTTGAGAAATAAAACATGTGATCAATTGTATGGGAGGGATGCCTCCCAGGAGGTGTCTGTTGGGGAAAAGGTGTCTCCCCAACACACCCCTTCACCCCTGTATATAAGTGGGTCTCCCACAATGCAATAATATAAGAGTCAACAGAAAAGGTGTCTCCCCAACACACCCCTTCACCCCTGTATATAAGTGGGTCTCCCACAATGCAATAATATAAGAGTCTCATTTGTGTCTCTTCCTTTGTCTCTTTACTTCATACTACAACAGAGAGAACGGGGAAAGTTCGCCCGCGTGGCGGGAGCGCCAACTGTGACCTGATATCAGCCGTCTGTTGCTCGTTCGACGGTCCAAGATCTGATGGAGTCGTTGGAGGTTACGGGCCCAATAACCCCGGCGAGGCCGTCAATTAATAGGGAGACTTTAGTCGTCTTTGGCTGATTACCTTTCCAAACTTTGTGTATCTCTTATCTATACCTAATAATAAAGGACGTAAGGGTTCCATGGTTTGGTTCTTCCGTTTTTAAATACCCCTAATTTTCAATGGAAATTACAGGCCCTGCCACCGCAGTACCGGTTCGCTGTTGCCATAGAAAGAAAATCCCCAATCGTGCGAACGAGAAATCCATTGAAGCTAGAGATCCCATCGATGCGATGCGCCACCGCTGAAACCGCCCTACCAGCGGCCATTCCCCACGAGCCTACTGCTGCCCGCCGGACACCCCTCCTCGAGGACCATCCTCTTTGGTTCCCTCAACCCTAGACGGCAATGGCAGCAGGCAGGCACCTAACGCCCGCCTTGGCGTCCCGGTCAGCGCAGCCGCGCAGCCTGCGGGGACGATTCAGGCGGCGGCGTCTCGTCGACCGCCATCTACGGGTGGTGGATGGGGGAGGCGAAGCGGAGGGGATTATGTGGAGTGGAGCAGCTGGCCTCGGAGGAGGTTAAGGAGGGAGGCAGGCAGTCTAACGGCTCCGTGAAAACTATTGCTAGCTTCTTCTTGTTTCCTTTCCTTTCCCCCTATGGCGGGGCTATGGGTCTTCCTTCTATCGCAGGGGCGCTCTGGTTGGGCTGAAACGAAGGAGCGGAAAGAGAACAAATCATCGAACGAGTCGCTACTATACTCGCATGGCGACGGGCGGTAAGGAGGAGTGGAGGATGGCCATCTCCCAGTCGGCCGCTTCACGCATCTCGGGCGCCGGAGATAGGAACAAGATACGCACTGCCAAAGAAACCCATGCAGCCCCGTCTGTCTCACTCCTTGTCTCCGCAAGCAGAGGCCCCCTCCATCTCCCGTTCGTCTGGCTAGCGCACCAATACTAGCCATGATCCTCCGGTCCCGCCACCGGGACTGCTCCAGGCGACACCCGCACGGCGCTCTGGCCAGACACGCGTCGCCATGGCTTATTGAGCCCACCTAGGTCGGCGAGCGCAGGCGCAAGTGGGAGCGAAGATGGACTGCTCGGGGCGACGAGGAATGGCTCGCTCGTCGGCCAGGGCGTGGGGAGGAGCAGGCCATGGCAAGTAGTCGCGGGCTGGTCTCCTGTGTCGGTCAGCGTGGAGCAGCCATCTGCCTTGACCTGATCTGATCCCGGTCCTATTCTGTTCCTCGTGTGTGACCGCGCGTACTTGGTTCTGCTGCCTCTTCGGGGTGCTTTATGTGTGTGGATGACACCCGTATTGAGCTGATTGCTATGTGATTCCTAGCTGATTGTGTGTGGATGATACACGTACATAGTACAAGTGTAAATAATTGATTTCCAATGTTACAATTCTATCTTGTTTACAAAAAACACACACATTAATTTCCATTTAAAAGAGTGATGTTCAAATGTTTATTTTGTAAGTAAATACAAAACGAAAAGAATTCAAGAATAGAAGAAAAAGAAAGTGAAAATGAAAATGAAAAATTAACATGTCTACTGACAATTTGGGGTGCCATTGGGTGCACGGGACAATGCGGACTTATAAAAATTGAGTTATGCAAATTAGTGCATGCTTCATTGGCTCTTCATTAGTTAAAATTTATATAAATTAATAAATATTTAATAAAATTATTCCGTAGCAATGCACGGGCATTTGTGCTAGTATCTTATAAAAAACACAGACTAAACGTAGAGGTGCACATAGCATATGGTAAAAATACGATATTCAGAATCTCAAAAACTTCAATTGCCATCCAACTCTAACTTGGTCGCTCCCAAGTTTATGGGATCAGTCTATATCTTTTTTTTTGAACAGAAAAGGGGTCACGAAGGACCCCGAAGCTGCTTCATTCCAATACATGTCGGTTACACTTTTACAAAGAGGTCCCCCAAAGAGATAAAATTACACGCTAGCCCTCCAAAAGTGCAGAAAGGACCCTAGATCTAGTATAGAACGTGATCCGGTCCAGGAGCTCGATCTCCAGATTCCGACGAGGACACCGTCGAAAGCCACCGCACCATCGGCGGCGGTGGAACAAGTACGGCGGGAGAAGCAGCGGGAGTGGTGCCCTACACCTTTGATTCCGGTCGGGACGACGGAGCAGGCCGCCGTAGCGCCGGAGAGAAGCTCCCGAAACAGCTCCCCAGCATATGAAGGAGGCGCCTCCACCAACACCATCGGGCCACCACCGCTGCAGCCAGAGGAGCAGGAAAGAAGCGCTGCAGCCATCCACAGGAGAGGACCGCACCCCAGCGACACAGGAGAGCGCACCATGTGAAGGAAATATGCCCTAGAGGCAATAATAATACTGTTATTATCATATTTCTTGTTTATGATAATATTTATATTCCATTCTAGAATTGTATTAAGTAGAAACATTAATACATGTGTGGTTTATGAACAACACTATATCCCTAGTACGCCTCTACTAGACTAGCTCATTGATTAATGATGGTTAAGGTTTCCTAACCATAGACATGAGTTGCCGATTAATAATGAGGTCATGTCATTAGAAGAATGATATGATGGATAGACCCAAATCAAGCACAGCAATTACATCGTGTCATTGTGTTCACAATTGTGTAGCTTTTCCTATGTCAGTATCCTATTCCTTAGACCATAAGATAATGCCACTCCCTGGTACCGGAAGAGAGCTTTGAGGTTATCAAACGTCATTCTATGAGAGGGTGATCATAAAGGTGTCTCTCAGGTAATCGGAAAGTACTTGTTGGGTTGCATGTATCGAGATGGGATTTGTCCCTCCCAAGTCGGAGAGATATACTCTGGGCCCACTCGGTAATCAATATCATACACCGTTTGCAAACACGTGATTAATGAGTTTAATCACAGGGTGATATTGGATTGCGCAACGAGTAAAGAGTACTTGCTGTGAACGAGATTGAACTAGGTATGGCGATGCCGACGATCGAATCTCGGGCAAGTAAAATATCGTGAGACAAAGGAATTCGTATACGGGATTAATGAATCCTGACATCGTGGTTCACCGATAATGATCTTCGTTAACTATGTGGGAGTCGATATGGATTTCCAGATCCCGCTATTGATTATTGATGGTGATCATGTTTGCATATTCTCGAACCCGTAGGGTCACACACTTAACGCTCATCGACACTAGGGTAGTTTCGGGATTTATGGAAATTGTTTCGGAGAGTTACGGAATTGCTCCGAGAAGATGATTAATGATTTATTAATTAGTTGAATTAATAAATGTTAATATATTTATTTATTTATTAGAAATAAATATAGGCTAAAAAGTAGTCCACATAAAGTTTTGCTAATGGCATAATTTTGTAGCCCATCTAGACAAACTGCAAAAAGGAAAAAAAAGGCAAAAAGAAAGAAAAAAAAGGAAAGGAAGGGGCGCTTTGGGCCGGCCGCCTGGGCCGACTGCACCAGGTCACCCGCTCCCGGGCGGGGCACTTACCTGGGCCGAATGGTGCCACGCCAGGTCGGCTGAGCTCTCTCGGCTGGGCCGCGCCTGGGCTCCCTCCGCTGGGCCGGCCGGTTGGACCGGCTGGGCCGGCCGTGGCCTTCAGGCAGGCACCTGATCCCTAGGCCGCTCGAGGGCGAGCACCAGGGCGCGAGCGCGATCGCCAGGGGGCGCCTCCAGGCCGCACGCTTCGCGAAGATATGTTTGCGTTCGACGCAAGGCAACGCTCTCGGATCGATAAGATCGATCGCGACGTGAACTGCACGCAAAAGTGAAGTCGACCGTCTATAAAAGGCTCGAGACGGACGGGGCTTCGGTGATTTTTAGAACAGTCGCCGTAGCTTTTGCCTGTAGCCTTTTCTAGTCCTAGTTTGACTAGATGTTTTGCCCAATCTTCTTCCACCTCGTGCGTGTAGGCGAAGCCCTGTCCGCAAATACTCTCCACCATAAGCACCACGCCGTCGTGCTGCTGATCCCATCTACTACTCCACCGCACCTCGTTGGACCGAGGAGGAGGAGACGTCGTTGCGCTGTACGTGTGCAACGCTCGGAGGCACCGCCCGTTGTGACGCTTGGATCGGATTGGATCGCGAGGAGGAGACACTAGTATGACTACACCGACCACGTTCATCTGAATATTTCCGCTGTGCGATCTACAAGGGTATGTAGATCTAATCTCTCCCGCTCATTGTCTTGCATCTCGTAGATCAGATCTTGGTTGTTCTTGTTTGTCTTCGTAGGAAAATTTTTATTTTCTATGCTGCGAAACCCTTCAGTGGTATCAGAGCCAGATCTATGCATAGATGTTTTACACGAGTAAAACGCAACAATGTTGTTGCGGGCGTTGATGTTTTCTGTTACAAACCTCTATGTTGTGTATTTATTATGGCGTGGCATAGTGAGATCGAAGCGGTCCAGGCCAACTTTACGCGACCTCGTTCGCGAGACCGGCTCCGCACTTGACGTGTGGCTTGTTCCACACATGCTGCTGGTGGATGCCAGTTTCTCTCACTATAGTTGTCATGGGAATTACACCGGATGTTGGCAACCATAATATCACCGTTGTGGCTTTGCGTAGGTAAGAATCGTTCTTATGCGTAGCTCCCATAAGCCACGTAAAACATGCAATCAACAAATTAGAGGCGTCTAACTTGTTTTTGCAGGGAGTGTTTGTGATATGGTATTGCCACAAGATGTGATGTGTATGATATATATGATGTATGCGATGATCATGTTTTGTAATGTTTCACGACTTGCATGTCGATGAGCTCACAACCGGTAGGAGCCATATGGTTGTCTTTATAATTTTGTATGACCTGCGTGTCAACTTCTTATACGCCATGTAATAGCTTTACTTTATCGCTAAGTAGTTAGCAATAGTCGTAGTTACTATTCATAGTGGAGACAATCATGGTGGAGTGATGGAGATCATGCCGGCGCACATGAGATGGAGATCAATGCGCGAAGATTGGCTATACCATGTCACATATTGTATATGCATATGATGTTTATCCATTATGCATCTTATTTTGCTTTGATCGTGACGGTAGCATTATAAGATGATCCCTCACACTTAATTTCAAGATAAAATGTGTTCTCCCCTCGTATGCGCCGTTGCGAAAGATTATCGTTTTGAAGCATCACGTGATAATTGGGTGCTATAAACTCTACGTTCACATACAACGGGTGTAAGCCAGATTTACATATGCGAAAATACTTGGGTTAAACTTGATGAGCCTAGCATGTACAGACATGGCCTCGGAACACACGGACCGAAAGGTCAAGCATGAGTCATATAGATGATATGATCAACATATTGATGTTCACCATTAAAGCTACATCATCTCACGTGATGATCGGTCTTGGTGTAGTGAATTTGGATCATGCTTCACTAAACAACTTTGAGGGATGTTGAATTTAGTGGAAGTTCATTAGTAATTTGATTAACTTGAACTAATTATCATGAACTAAATCTTAGTGTATTTGCATAAGTCGTTGTAGTCTTTGGCAACCGTTTTCCACCGATACTTAGTTTAATTGAGTAAAAAGAACTATAGAAATCTGGATAATCACTTTTCAGACTAGTGCCGTTTAGTTAGAATGTCAAGTTCAAAGATTAAGTCCTATTGTAATTTTAGCAAACCTCACTTGCTCCATGCGATTTAATAAGTTGTATTAATCTAAGAGCAACGATACAAGTTAAGTATCTATAGATCATACATTTGCCTTCATGATAAATTGGTCTTCAAAATTGTTTGAGAATCAAAGTGATCTTGGAGCTGAAAGAATTATTTCAGAAACAAACAAGAGGTGAAAGATATTTGATATTTAAAACTTCGATTGTTTGCAAAATAATGAAGTATAATTTAGTAAAAGAACATATGCTCATATTGTATGAATATATGCGAAGATTGAAGGTGCTGGGCGTCTAGGTCACCCAACAGTTTGGGAACTAATATTATACTTGCATCCATCCTCATGAGCTATAGTAGTTTCATCATGAAAGTTGTCATGATAGGATGAATGATAAGGTATCGGTTAAATTGTTTTGCAATACCAAAAGATACTAAAGAATGGAATCTAGAAGAACGCCAATTATATGATGATGGCGATCCACCTCAAAAGTGAAAAAATCCAAGGCCACTAGTATTTGACTAACATCCTTTGGACTACATGTCAAACGATTGACGCCACTATTTATGTTGATAGATTCTTCTAATAAAGAGAAAACGCTAAATAGGATCCACAAAATTTTGGTAGAAAAAGGAAAAGACTGGAATTGTCCAGTACAGGTATATAAATGATATACATGTTATAGATGTATTCTTTGCTTGTTAACAATGTAATTCTTCAGTATTGGATACTAGATTGTTAGTACGAAATGTCATACAAAGCAACACAATACAAGAACTACAGTGGCCTAAATAACCAGCAAAAGAATGTGATAATAATGCGCGTCGAGAAACAAATAAAAGTGTTATTGTGTTTTCGTCGGCATCAAACCTAGCATTGAAGATTTATTATGAACTTAATAATTGTTATCTTGTTCTGGTATTATGAGAACAATTGTTGTTTATGTTATTACCGTCTTCCATAAGCGATGGATAGATTATTATAAATCTTTTTGGTAGAATTATATTGTTATTATCATATTTCTTGTTCATGATAATATTTATATTCCATGCTAGAATTATATTAAGTGGAAACAATAATACATGTGTGGTTTATGAACAACACCATATCCCTAGTACGCCTCTACTAGACTAGCTCATTGATTAATGATGGTTAAGGTTTCCTAACCATAGACATGAGTTGCCGATTAATAATGAGGTCATATCATTAGAAGAATGATATGATTGATAGACCCAAATCAAGCACAATAATTAGATCGTGTCATTGTGTTCACAATTGCGTAGCTTTTCCTATGTCAGTATCCTATTCCTTAGACCATGAGATAATGCCACTCCCTGGTACCGAAAGAGAGCTTTGAAGTCATCAAACTTCATCCTATGAGAGGGTGATCATAAAGGTGTCTCTCAGGTAATCGGAAAGTACTTATTGGGTTGCATGTATCGAGATGGGATTTGTCCCTCCCAAGTCGGAGAGATATACTCTGGGCCCACTCGGTAATCAATATCATACACCGTTTGCAAACACGTGATTAATGAGTTTAATCATAGGGTGATATTGGATTGCAGAACGAGTAAAGAGTACTTGCTGTGAACGAGATTGAACTAGGTATGGCGATGCCGACGATCGAATCTCGGGCAAGTAAAATATAGTGAGACAAAGGAATTCATATACGGGATTAATGAATCCTGACATCGTGGTTCACCGATAATGATCTTTGTTGAATATGTGGGAGTCGATATGGATTTCCATATCCCGCTATTGATTATTGATGGTGATCATGTCTGCATATTCTCGAACCCGTAGGGTCACACACTTAACGCTCATCGATGCTAGGGTAGTTTTGGGATTTATGGAAATTGTTTCAGAGAGTTACGGAATTGTTCCGGGAAGATGATTAATGATTTATTAATTAGTTGAATTACTAAATGTTAATACATATATTTATTTATTAGAAATAAATATGGGCTAAAAAGTAGTCCACAGAAAGTTTTGCTAATGACCTAATTTTGTAGTCCATCTAGACAAACTGCAAAAAGGAAAAAAAGGCAAATAGAAAGAAAAAAAAGGAAAGGAAGGGGCGCTTTGGGCCGGCCGCCTGGGCCGACTGCACCAGGTCACCCGCTCCCGGGCGGGGCTCTTACCTGGGCCGAATGGCGTTGCGCCAGGCCGGCTGAGCTCTCTCGGCTGGGCCGCGCCTGGGCTAGCCGGTTGGACCGGCTGGGCCGGCCGTGGCCTTCAGGCAGGCACCCGATCCTCCAGGCCGCACGCTTCGCAAAGATATGTTTGCTTTCGACGCAAGGCAACACTCTCGGATCGATAAGATCGATCGCGACGTGAACTGCACGCAAAAGTGAAGTCGGCCGTCTATAAAAGGCTCGAGACGGACGGGGCTTCGGTGATTTTTTAGAACAGTCGCCGTAGCTTTTGCGTGTAGCCTTTTCTAGTCCTAGTTTGACTAGATGTTTTGCCCAATCTTCTTCCACCTCGTGCGTGTAGGCGAAGCCCTGTCCGCAAATACTCTCCACCATAAGCACCACGTCGTCGTGCTGCTGATCCCATCTACTACTCCACCGCACCTCGTTGGACCGGGGAGGAGGAGACGTCGTTGCGCTGTACGTGTGCAACGCTCGGAGGTGCCGCCCGTTGTGGCGCTTGGATCGGATCGGATCGCGAGGAGGAGACGCTAGTACGACTAGGCCGACCACGTTCATCTGAACATTTCCGTTGTGCGATCTGCAAGGGTATGTAGATCTAATCTCTCCCGCTCGTTGTCTTGCATCTCGTAGATCAGATCTTGGTTGTTCTTGTTCATCTTCGTAGGAAATTTTTTGTTTTCTATGCTGCAAAACCCTTCACCATGACCCGCCCCTCTTCCTCGCCACCACGGCCGGCCGAGAGAGGCTGGACAACGAAACCACCGTGCCACCATTACCCTCCTCCTCGCTGCCACGACCAGCCAGGAGGGAAACGGCAGAGCAGCACCCCTGCAGAGCCAGGAGCACAACAACGAACCTCGGCTTATTTGGCGATGTTGGCCATCAGCAGCGGGGCGAGCTTCCATCGGAGAAGCTCAACAACGGTGGCAGGCGGCCCTAAGATCTGGAGCTGGCCGAAGAGCACCCAGATCTCCATCGGAGACAGCATAACGCCCACTACTGCACTAGGCAAGCTACTACACCTAAAACTACGGCCGCCGGCACCGCCCCACCACCGCTCTCGACCGGCATCGCCGGCGAGTACGGCGGCGGTTTGGGCCAGCACACTCGGGAGTCGGGAGCTCCTCTGGATACTGTAGCGAAGAGAGAGAAAGGAAGGGGGAAAATGATAGCCGTGATCAGTCTATATCTCGGCCAAGTGATTGATGGTAATACAATTAAAGAACTAATATGTTCCTCTAGTATAATTATAAACATAAATTAAGCCCCAAAAGATTGGTTTAACCACGATGACCCCTCAAAAATGATTGAAGCAAGCACGAGATGAAGGCGCAGGTGCATACGTCCACTTGAAGCAAGAAGCTTTCTTGGTATGCTTGAAGCTTAAAACAAAGATGGCTCCTTAATTCATGAAAGTTAGCTGGGCCTGCTTGAAGACTGAAACTGAACAAGGTTGAAGACAATAGTCTTTTTTTATAGTTTTGAGTCAAATGGGATGAATTGTACTATTAAATGGGGTTAGATCTTCAAGGCCAAATGTGATACTTGTTGCATGCTCATTTTCACTCAAAATCTTTTCCGCAACTATTCATTGAAAATCTTTTGAGAAGTCGGCCAAGTTTTAATAGCGTGAGACGCAAGCTTGAACATTTGGTTGACGCTTGGCTACGGCGGCCCAAATATAGTCTAGGTTGAGTCAAGCACCTCATGTGTTGAAGACTGATTCTAATGAGTTTGAGCTTCACTATGACTGAAGCTCTAGGTGATTGACGCAAGATGTGTGCAACAACGGTTGAGAACCTCACTTGAAAACTAGACTGTCACCTATGTACCTATGCAAATATCTGACAGTAACGAATAGAAATGTCACACATCTAAAAATAGCACCCGAGCCCCATTGGGTAGGGTTGGCGAATTGAGTTGATTTCTAGATGATCTACTCTATTAAAAAAATTTACACCTATCTTTTGCTTGCAATATATCTTTTAAGAGTAGAGTTAGAGTTTAGTTGAGCACCAAACAAGATCAGGTTGCGGCCAACAAGATCTACTTGTTACTCTTGAAGATTTGGCATTACCTAAATATTTAGGTGTCGCCTTCAAGCACCCAAGGTGTTAATTTGCCGTAAAAATTCTGTAAAGTTTGGATGTCACCTCAAGATCTGTCATTAGTGTCTGGGCGAAGCGAGCGAAGCTTGCTGTAAGGGAGAATAAGGCTAAGCCACTAGCAGGTGGTGTTGGTAGACCTGGATGCATGCGTGCATGGCCTCTCCTAACAAAGACGTAGAGATGATGCCAACATCTTGAACTTTCGGAAACAAACATGGTTTCTATCGTCTCCCTTCTTTACATCCCAGTTCATAATTTCATATGTTATTAATTCTCTTCATGTGCTTGAAGCTTGTAAATTATATTGTTTCTTCATCTTGCTTTGATCACTTCTATTATCTCATATTTGTTTTGATCTTCATTCCATTGTTACTGCAATCATCTTGAAGCCCTAGACTTGCTTTACATAGTTTTTCTTCATATGTGCTTATTCTTGTTTCTATCATCAACTTTATCTCGAAGCATTCATGTTTATTTTAATTAGCTTTATTGTAAATTCCTATTCACCCCCCATCACCATCTTTCGAGACAAAACATGAGTCATATGTTACTTTTTTAACTGATTATCTATGTCTAACAACATAATAAAAAACACAAAAAGGAAGTTTAAGCACTAATAAAATTACACAATCCATAAACTATGACTTAGGATTGGCAAAACCATTTTGTTTGGTTTTTTTACAAATTCATCATGCTAACTAGAATGATGTGGGATCCTAAGGCTATTTTTTTGCTAATTTGCATTAACTATGATACTCTTAGTATACATGAACAAGTAAGTATTCAATGATTTGGTTTAAATTTTTGTGATGTAACCATGTATTATGTTTGTGCGATTTTGTGATAGTTATGATTTGTAATACATGGAAGGTCATACAACATCATATGTTTCTCAATTTCTTCGAGTGTGATGGGTGTCATTAAACTACATACGGCCTAGATTTGTTATCACATTATTATTTTGCAACAAACTCTCACGAAAACATGATGAAGATCAGACATGAACATCTGTCATGCAGCACCTAAACGGTGTAGTTAGATTACGATCCTTTGGCTACTACTACAAGAGGGATGCAAGGATACACATCGTTAGAGCATCTCCAACAGTCTTATTATATTTGCCAAAAAATCAGCTCCAACAGCCTCTCTATAAGTGGTCCCCACATAAATAATCTAGGAAGCTTGCTGTAAGTTATGGCTCACTTGTCATATTTAATAATCCAAAGCCAATTTCCTAAAAAAAAATAGGACCCTAGTTTTAGTGGCCATTCTTTTGTTACATTGACATGTGGGTTGTGTGTGTGCCCAATTTTGTTATGCATGTGTAAGTATGTGTGTAAGTGTGTGCTCCTCTTGCTACCGAGGCCTTCTATCTCCTCTTACCATACCCAGTCTTTAGCAACCCAAAATAACAATGCTGCTGGAGATGCTCTTAGTCGGATTCACAAGATATATATGTTGCCAAAAAAAAAGGTGAGCCCTTATCGATAAAATAAAGATACAATGTGCAACACAGAACATGTGGTTGTGCGTTCATGGTTGCCATTAAATTGCATACGACCTAGATCCGTATGTGGTACTTTTTTCATTCGATTGAGCATAGACATGCTCTGGACATTGGTGTAAATGCTTAAAAACTATAGCACGAAAATTATACAACCAGTGTGGTTGGCGGCTTGATCATAAGATATCATGTTGACATACCCTATTTTAATCAAACTATAATAGTAAAATAAATGACCTCATGCAACCATCGCTGTACAAGTCAGGCTGCCCATTTTCAAAAAAAAAAAATATGGACATGTAAATCAGCTACTAGCAATCTAGCATCTAGGTTTAGCGGGACCCTGCGACCATCCTCTTCTCTAGGTTTTGCTCGCCGGCCGCTGCACATGTATCTGGCAAAATTCTGCCGGTCTACGAAATGTCGTGGTTTCAGCCAAATCCACTCAAATTTTCCAAAAGATAGATGACAGCTGAGCCCACAACAGTTGGAGCGCGTAAGCATTATCCATCCATTTATTGCATAAACTAGCGAGCAACGAACCGCTAGTTAGCTAGCCACGTACATGTGGACACCTAGAGGCAGACAACAATCTATTGTTCAAATGGAGTGGCCTTTTTTGCACATTCCGACTTTCCGAGGGAGATTGAGTTGTTCTATATCGATGTTGTCTGATTGTCTCCTCTCCTCTGTAGTTCCTCGGATTCATAATAAAATAAAGTGTCCAATGATTCAATACAAATTTGTAACTAAATATATACTCTCTCTAATAAAAAAAGAATGTTAGTGACTTAGTATAGAATTTATATTAAGTTAATATAAAATGATCGACATTTATTTTTGATCAGATGGAGTACTTTCTATAGATCCAAGGAAGTGTTTGTTTTATAAACTTTTATACCTCATTTGGATGTACTGAATTGAACCAGGAATTTGGAATTCCAGAATTCGGACCCCGAATTCCAGCGGTTTGGAGGGGCGTGGAAATTAGGCCTAGAATTCGGCTCGAATTCCCCTAGGCGCTCCTGAATTCCAGCGAGAACGTGCCTCCTTTCCGACCCTGTACGCCCCAAAATTGACTGGAAACGATGCGAAGGGCTTCATCCTATCTCACCTCGCTATGACAGCTCCGCCGCGACGGCAGGAGGAGGTGGGCTCCCTTGCGTCATCCTCGTCTCCCCGCCGCGCCGTCCTCCCTCCCCATCCCGCCCTCCTCCCTCCCATCCCCTCCCTCTCCAACACGCCCCCGTACCTCCCCATCCCGCCCTCATCCCTCCAAATCCCGCCCCTGTAAATGTCCCCTACCTGGATGCCATCCCTTACCCTAGGGCAGCCGAGCCATGCGGCAGTCGGTGAGCGGTTGTGGTAGGGGCGCTGGCGGCCGGCGGTGATAGGGGGCGCCGGCGGTCGGAGGTGGCCTCTCCCTGGCTGACGAGGGTTAACTCGACAAATGTCCTAGATGAAGGACTTAGGATCGGGGAGATAGGGCGTTGGATGAACTCGAAGGTAAAGTTGGTCGGAATAGGTGTGTATCGAAAGTAAACTTGGGTGTTCAACCTGGCTTGCTTTCAATCTGCCCTACACCGTCCCCTCCTGACCCCTATATATAGGTGGCCAGGTCTCGAGGATCGGGTAGGGTACGATACAGATTACAATATCGACATACGGTAATAACTCGTATTCGACTATTATTACAATTGGGCCTAGCTTAACTGGCCTCAGGGGTACTCAACTAACGGGCTCTATTAACTATACCCTTGTCAGTAGCCCCTGAGATTCTACCAGAATTGTAGATTCAGGTTGAATCTCTAATCTTCAAATCTTCGACTTGATCAATTCTTCGACTTCTTCACATCTTCAAATCTTCGACTTGGTCTTTTCGACTTACTTTCATGATATTTTTTCGCAAGGGGGTTTGATGAACAAGCCTGACAACTCTGATGGATCTAGAGGTCAGTTAACTGCCGGAGCAGACACTTGTCACCTACTTCAAATTCAATCCCCTTGGACTTGAATTCGGGATACCAGTCAAACCCACTCTTTTGCCGCATTTAGGACTTACAAAGAATGAATCCCAGTGATTCTCAGGGTACCCAGTGCGTCCACCAGGATTTTCTTCGCGTCGTAGACACGGATACATACCAGCAGAGCGCATCCATGTGCGTATACCAGGCCACACAGGACGGATCCCGGGGTCTTACCTTCATGATAAATCACGGCATTCGAGTTTCGTTGCGATAACGCAACTCGAGAATCTCATATTCGCAGCAAAAAAAAATTAACTGATAAAACTAAAGAATTTCGGATTTTAAATTAATCTTCTTCGCTCCCGATGGGAGTAATCTCTCTTCATTTTATCGACTACGTAGTCGAAGTTTGTATGCTTATCCTTCCGCACCTCCAATACTGATTATCTCATCTCTATCGGGTGCGCGCTCAGCGCTCCCGATGGGAGTAGCCCCCGAGGCTATGTTTGGCGACTTGTAGTCAAGCATAGGCTCAAAGTTGAGCTCTTCTTTCTTCTGTGAACATCTTACTGTTGACGAGCCCCCGAGTCCAAGTCGAGGTTTTCATATCGCATAATCTCCTTTTCTTATTCTTCTTCTTTGATATTATCGTCTGCTGTGCGCAGAATTTAACTCCTGTTGTAAATTATGTTCGCGGGCTTTGCTGTAGCCCGAAGGCCCAATAATACGTGCTTATAAATAAAGCGCCTGCTGATTAAGGTAAAAAACCCTAATCAGATTCCTCCTCCGCCGCATCATCTTCTTCCTCCATCTAGGGTTTTTCCGAGGTTTCTCTGTTGTGCTCATGGCTGATGCTGAAGGTTCTCGTCTGACCCTTGGCTCCTCGGTGGCGCCACGAGGTCGCGGTCGCCCTCGTGGAAGTAAGAACAAGAACACCACGCCGGCCGCCGCAGGAACTTCTTCGGACGCTCCGGCTAAGCGTCGTCCCGGCCGCCCCCTGGTAGCAAGAACAAACCCAAAGTGACTAACGTCGCTCCAGGTCCAATCGGTCCTCCTCCTGCTGCTCCAGCTACTCCTGCTGCGCCTCCCCGGATCTTTTCCTTCCTTTGCATTGCCATGGCGCAGTGCCGTGAGATTCAGCGCCTGCCGCTGAATTTCACGAAGTTTATGGATGGCCGCGAACTGCGAGAGGCGGTTCTCCGTGAACAGTCTGGCGGTGGCATCCCATACGAGGTGGAGGTGTGGTATGATGGCGACGGCGAGCAGTACTTCAGGGGTGGCTGGTCGCAGTTTGCTGAGGATCACGACATCCATCAAGGCTTCTTCATGGCCTTCGACTTCCATATCGGTAAGTCGAAGTTTGACGTGAAGATCTACGATGGCACTCTTTGCCAGAAGGAGTATGAAGCTTGAAGTCCGCTTCCATTAGGACTTGTCGTGTTTTTTATGTAATTTCATTTTATCATGTCCTTGCTACCATGCTTATCTGTAATGAATATTCGTACTTGGTGTCGATGTCTTTTGCTAGTACCATGAGAACAAGTCATGTTCTGAGGTATGTTTTCCATATATCGGGCTCTTTGCGAACCAAAAAAGGTAGGAATAATATCGGGTTCTTCTTATGAACCAAGTTCTCTCAATATTCATCGGGTTGTCTAAACAACCTTACAATGAAGAAAAACCTTCATCTTGCCATAATAATTCTTTTCGTACGACCCAGGGGTTGAAGCCCCCGAGCGGAGAAGTAACAAAAGAATCGTACAATTTTGTCGAGTTCAACCCAAAGAACCCGACCTGTGGCCTCATGTTCTGGGTATTTAGTCTACGCGTAAAAACGTCGTAGCTGTTCTGCATTCCACGGGTTGCTCTCGTCCTTCCCAGTCTTCTTATCTTGTAGTTGATATGCTCCCCCTGGTATTACTTCGGTGACGATGTAAGGTCCCACCCAAGGGGACTCCAATTTCCCGTGGCTGTCTTGCCTGAGTCGCAAAACAAGGTCTCCCACCACGAAGGATCGTGGACGAACTCGACTACTATGGTAGTTTCGTAAGCTTTGTTGATATTGCGTAGCCCTTTCTAATGACTTGTCTCTTGCTTCATCTAGCGCATCGACGTCGTCTTGCAATGCTTCTGTCGACGTCGCCTCGTCATACGCTGTCACTCTTGGAGCCTCGTGTGTAACTTCGACTGGAAGCACGGCTTCTGCGCCATGGACCAAGAAGAAAGGAGTTTCTTGAGTTGCTGCATTGGGCGTAGTTCTTAGGCTCCAAAGAACGGAGGGCAATTCTTCTACCCAAGCGCTCTTGGCTTTCTCGAGAGGTGCTAAAAGCCTCTTTTTTATTCCACTACATATCAAGCCATTGGCTTTTTCGACTTGCCCGTTCGTCTTCGGGTGCGCCACAGATGCGAATTTGAGCTTGATCCCCAATCCTTCGCAGTAACTTTTGAATTCTTTTGAAGTAAAATTTGTCCCGTTGTCTGTGATGATGCTGTGTGGTACACCAAAACGAAAAACTATTGACTTGATGAAGCTGATTGCTGCTGTAGAATCTTGAGTTGTTACTGGGGCCGCTTCCACCCATTTGGTGAATTTATCGACTGCCACTAGCATGTAGACATGCCCTCCTGGCCAAGATTTGTGCAACTTTCCCACCATGTCAAGGCCCCATTGTGCGAAGGGCCAGGATAATGGTATTGTTTGTAGCTCCGCTGCTGGTGCATGCGGTCTAGATGCAAACCTTTGACATGCTTCACACTTGCGAACTATATCTTTTGCGTCCTCGATGGCTGTTAGCCAGTAGAATCCCGCTCGAAAAGCTTTTGCTGCTATTGCTCTGCTGCTAGCATGATGGCCACATACTCCGCCATGTATGTCTTTCAATATTGCTTGCCCTTCCTGGGGTGTTACACAACGCTGTAAAACGCCGGTAATACTTCTCTTGTATAATTTTCCTTCCAACACAATAAACGCTTTCGATCTTCGAGTTATCCTCTTAGCCTCCACTGCATCTTCTGGTAGTTTTTTATTTATCATGTACGCAAGATATGGCTGCATCCATGTTTCTTCTATCATCATGACCTCCTCTGGTTCTGTCGTAGCCCCCGAGCCTGCTGTTGTAGTCGAATTTTTAGCACTTTTTATTGATCTTTCCGCTATTTCTTCCCAAAATACTCCAGACGGCACAGGTAAGCATTGTGATCCGATATTTGCTAAAGTGTCGGCTTCTTCATTGCTATTCCTGCTGATGTGAGATACTTCACATCCATCGAACGTTCCTTCTAGATAATGGTACAAATTCTTGTAGGCCATCATTTTGTCATTGATTGTGTCACACCTGTTCATAACTTGCTGAACAACAAGGTTAGAGTCTCCAAATATTTTTAGGCGAGTTGCTCCACAAGCTTTAGCCATCTTCATTCCGTGCAACAAAGCCTCGTACTCCGCTTCATTGTTAGAAGCCTGCGGAAAGCTCATCCTTAAGACATATTTTAGTTTGTCGCCATGAGGCGATATCAATACTACTCCTGCGCCTGCGCCTTGGACTCGCTTAGAACCGTCGAAGTACATTGTCCAAGTACTCGATAAATCTGGTGGTCCCGTGCTTTGCAGCTCGAGCCACTCTGCTGTAAAATCTGGCAAGATTTGCGACTTGATCGCCTTCCTTTTTTCGTGCGTGATGTCCATGGGAGATAACTCGATTCCCCACAAAGAGACACGGCCCGTCGCTAAAGGGTTGTTCAATATGTTCGATAATGGCGCTTCATTGACCACTATAATTGGGTGTACAGTAAAATACTGTCGTAGTTTACGTGCAGTTGTGAAGACACTGTATGCCAACTTCTGATAATGCGGGTACCTCTGTTTGGTTGGAGATAGCACTTCACTGATGAAATACACCGGTCTCTGGACGCCATGGGCTTTGCCTTCTTCACTTCTTTCGACTACTAGAACTGTACTCACCACCTGATGGGTTGCGGCGATGTACAACAGCAGTGGCTCTTTTTCTTTAGGTGCGACCAGCACTGGTGGCGTGGAAAGCACTTTTTTCAATTGCGCAAACGCTGCGTCTGCTTCTTCTGTCCACTCAAATTTGTCGTCTGACTTCTTCATGAGTGCATAAAAAGGAAGCGCCTTCTCCCCTAGTCGAGCAACGAAACGGCTTAATGCCGCGACGCGTCCTACCAATTTCTGTACGTCGTGGAGTTTCGTGGGTTTCCCCATTGTTAGAATTGCTTGAATTTTCTCTGGATTTGCCTCTATTCCTCGTGCTGATACCAAGAACCCCAAAAGTTGCCCTGCTGAAACTCCGAAGGAACACTTTGTCGGGTTCAGCTTGAGTTTGTACTTGTTCAGGTTGTCGAAAGTTTCTGCCAAGTCGCTGATTAAAGATTTCTCCTCTCTTGTGGTGATGACTACATCATCAATGTAGACTTGTATGTTGCGCCCTATTTGGCTCCCGAGGCAACTTTGCATCATCCTTTGATAAGTTGCTCCTGCATTTTTTAGGCCGAACGGCATCACTTGGTAGCAAAGCACCCCATACGGTGTGATGAAAGCCGTTTTTTCTTCGTCTTCTTTCTTCAGTTTGATCTGATTATAGCCAGAATATGCGTCCAAAAAGGAAAGCCTTGCGCATCCCGCTGTTGAATCGATTATTTGATCGATGCGGGGTAAAGGGAAGGGATCCTTTGGACAATGCTTATTGAGATATGTGTAGTCGACACATACTCTTTGTACGTCTGTGTTCTTCTTGGGTACTATTACTGGGTTCGACACCCAACTCGAAGTTTTAATTTCTCTGATGAATCCAGCATTTTCTAATCTGTGTAATTCTGACGCTATCGCCTTCCTCTTAGGTTCATCGAATCGTCGCAGTGGTTGCTTGACTGGTTTTGCCCTGGGATCTACATTTAGTGCGTGCTCGATGAGTTCCCTGGGAACCCCTGGCATGTCCGATGGACACCAGGCGAAGATTTCCCAGCGCTCACGGAGGAACTCGACGAGCGCGCCTTCCTATGCGGGATCCAAATTCACCGCAATTGATGTTGTCTTGTTTGGATCAGTAGGGTGGACCTGAATTTTCTTTGAGTCCTGCGTTGTGTCGAAAGCCTTATCTGGCAGGGATCGTCCAACATCGGGTAGCACATTATGATCTGTTTCTCCTTTTAACCTCTCATATTCTGCTGTCATGCCGAAGGTTTGTGCCATCTTATTGAATTCTCTGTCGCATGTGTTGGCTACTTCAAAGCTCCCTTGTACTGTAATTGTTCCTTTGGGCCCTGGAATTTTTAACGTGAGATACGCGTAGTGTGGTACTGCCATGAATTTTGCAAATGCTGGGCGCCCCAGGATTGCATGATATTGTGACGGCCAATCCATAACTTCGAACTCCAGTTTCTCTCTTCTATAATTTTTGCTGCTGCCAAAGCAGACATCGAGTTCTATTCTTCCCAAAGGGTAGTTCGCTGCTTCTGGTACTATTCCGTGGAAAGAGCAATCTGTTGGCTTCAGACTCGTCAGCGAGATGCACATTGCCTTTAGTGTTCTAGCATATATTAAATTTATGCCGCTCCCTGCATCCATGAACACTCTTCCGATGTCGTACCCTCCTATTTGCGCTTTTAGAACCATAGGCGAGTGGCCTGGCCTGAGAACTTTCCTTGGGTGGTCTGCTCTAGTGAACTTGACTGGTTGCTCTGACCATCGTAGGTACTCTGTGGTAGCTGGTGGTGACGATATTGCTAAGTTTACTTGCCTGGATATGCTTTTTCGCTCTTTCTTTGACTTGGGCACCAGTTGAATCATGGCTGATATGTATACTTTCGACTCTAAGTGCTTTACTAGCCTTTGCATTTGATATCCTTGACTTCTATGTCTTTCTCCTTGCCTCCCTTCTTGGCTTGAGCCCATGGCACTTTGCAACCTTAAGAATGTTCTGCAATCCTTCATCTGGTGATTTGAAACCCTTTTTCCGTCGAGATACGCATAGTGGATTCGACAAGGTCCGTATAGCATATCCTCGGCTGAGGGGCCGGAGTATCTTGATTTTTCTACTCCTTTTGCCTGGAACTTCCTACTTTCATATCCTTCCTCTTCTTCTAGCCTGTAACCCGCGGCTACCTGACTTCGCCTTCCTTGATTATCCCTGCTGCGGTGTCGCCTCCTTTGTCGACTTGTTCTGTCGACTTCTGGCGATCGTCCTCTTTTGTTGTTATACGCGTCCTCTCCATCAGCGAATTTGTTAGCTTGTTCCATTAGCTCCGCTACTGTCGTAGGTCTTGTTCTTCCTATTTCTTCCACAAGATCTGAGCAACGAAGTCCTTCCGAAAAGGCGTCTATTGCTCGTTCGTCGGAGACGTCTTCTGCTGAGTTTTTGATTATACTCCAGCGTTGTATATAAGAACGTAGCGTTTCGCCTTTCTTCTGTACGCATGCTTTAACTTCTTCCAGTGATGCTGGGCGCTTGTAGGTGGAACGAAAATTTCTTGTGAATTGACTTTCGAGTTCCCCCCAGCTTCCAATGGATTCATCGGGTAGGGTGTTCAACCAGGACCGGTCGGCGCCAATTGACGAGGGTTAACTCGACAAATGTCCTAGATGAAGGACTTACGATCGGGGAGATAGGGCGTCGGATGAACTCGAAGGTAAAGTTGGTCGGAATAGGTGTGTATCGAAAGTAAACTTGGGTGTTCAACCTGGCTTGCTTTCAATCTGCCCTACACCGTTCCCTCCTGACCCCTATATATAGGTGGCCAGGTCTCGAGGATCAGGTAGGGTACGATACAGATTACAATATCGACATACGATAATAACTCGTATTCGACTATCATTACAATTGGGCCTAGCTTAACGGGCCTCAGGGGTACTCAACTAACGGGCTCTATTAACTATACCCTTGTCACTGGCCGTCGCAGCACCACTGTCCACTGGTTCCCGCACTAGCGGAGCTTGAACGTATTACAAAGGCGGTCCAGCAGTAGTAATCAATCATTCACAGTCTAGGAGAGTGGATTCTGTGCTCACCTGGGTACCTATATACCTCCTTTTAAATTTTTATTCAAGACATATTAACCCATTTTTAGTTTGTTTTCCTAATAGAGCACGGGATTCTGGTGTACAAAAGTGGTTTCAGAATTTTGATTTGAATTTTTTCATCAATGTCAACTCAAAAATAGATTTTTCGTTGAATTTTTGTTTTTTGGGTTGACTTTGACCAAAAAAATTCATACAAAAAATTTGAAACCACTTTTACACTGCAGTATTTCGTATTCTACTAGAAAACCAAGCTAAAATAGGTTAATACATTTTGAATCAAAAAGTTGAAGGAGGGGTATGTAGGTACCCACATGCACACCGTTTTGTTTTTGCACAGTCTAATAAACATGCATACAAGGCTAATACTCCATGCAAATTGTTCCTCTGTTATGGATGCGGGGAAAAGGAGTAATCAGTCATTCCCGTTGTCATTCTTCCTATGAATGTACTGCGTCGAATATGAACTATGCATTTGTGCTATTTGCTATGTGAGAAACTATCCACTTGTATTATTTGCTAGAAATCAAACTATTTTATCTCATGTTGTTCTTGTCATCTTGTTCTCATATACAAATGCGACTATGTATATATGTACATAACTTTATATTGTTCAAACTCAAAAAAATGCAATTCTATAATTTCTACATCCAAACAGGAATTGGAAATGGGTACCACTATATGATTTTGACAGCAAAATCCAGCCACCCAAACAATAGAATTCGAATTGTAAACCATTTCCTTTCTACTCTAAATTTGAAATTCCCACTAGATTCAATTACAGAAATTATTTCTGTGCATCCAAACAAAGCGTTAGCCCATTGGAGACCCTTCTCATCAGTTTGTTGTACTAAGACAAAGGTCCATAATAAGCTAACGGCGTGACCCAATACAAACCCGATAGCCTGATCTCACGCAAGTGACGCAGGGAAAACCTATACGCCGCTCAAAGCGGCCCAATCTACTCGTGCCGCTCACCCCTCCGCGCACGCGGGTTGCTTGAATTTTCGTGCTATGGGCTGGGCCCATAGTCCTCGCGCCGCTCATCCCTTCGCGCACACGGTTGCTTTAATTTTTGGGCTATGGGCTGGGCCCGTAGCCCGATTTTTAAAGCAAATGTATGCTACTTTTTTATATTTTTTCTTTTTCTTTTTGCTTTTTTTGTTTAGTTTCTGAATTTTTGTTTAAAGTTCAAAATTTGTTTAGATTTCGAAATTTGTTCAGATTCCGAAATTTGTTCAAATTTTGAAATTTGCTCAGATTTTTGAAATTTGTTCAAATTTCAAATTTTGTTCAATTTTCAAAATTTGAACAAATTACAAATTTTGTTCAAAAATCAAAATTTGTTTAAATTTGAAATTTTGTTCAAAATTAAAATTTGTTTACAACTTCAAAAAATTTAAATTTTGTTCGAATTTCTAATTTATTTAATTTAAAATTCATTCAAATTTTATTTTTTGTTCAAATTTTGAAAAAGCAAAACAGAAACAAAAAAAGAAAAAAGAAGAAAAAGAGAAAGAGAGAACATGGGCCGCCGGCCCACTAAGCCGCTGCGTGGTGGGCGTTGAGCGGCGCTTCCGCCCCGCGCCGCTTTAGGCCTTATTTGGTACTAGAGTTTTGGTGGGGATTAGTGGGGATAATCCCCTAGAGTATTGGGTAAAACCCCTACCTTCACCCAATCCCCACAAAACCCTACCCACAATCCGCTAGGTAGAGGTAGAGTATTGGGGATTGACAAAAATACACTAAAATTTAGGGAAAAGTGGGGATTAGCGGGGATTAAACTCGCCCAATACTCTAGTACCAAACATATTTTTAGAAGTGAGTGGAGATTTGGGGTTTGGTGGGGATTATCTCCACTAATCCCCACCAAAACTCCAGTACCAAACAAGGCCTTAAGCGGTGTACAGGAGCTCCCAGTGACGCACGCAACGCAATCCACCCTGCTCGTCGTTCGCTCTGGCCAGCGGATGGGAAAGGAAACACATCCCCAATCTGCAACTGCGATCATGCCTTGCTAGAAAGCAATGCGAGTAACGCGGTATGGGCGGCGGATCCTGCAACGCCGATACTCGATCGAGAATTCGAGATGGGATCATCCGCCTGGCACTCCTGCGCCATGCTTTTTCGGCATCCTTGCGGCTTGCGGGAGTGCCTGGTTTGATGATGAAAATATGAAGTATGATCTGGCTAGGTTTTGATGGGTACGTCCACAACTGGTTTCTTTCTCTCTTTTTGTTTCCGTAATCTTGGTAAAAGATGTAGTACTATGTCACCACAAGTAATCTGTTTGAGGGATAGCCATCAGCAGTCTTGCATCATCTTGTACTGCATCTCTGAAAGTGTCCATGATGGCCAAGGACAAACTGCTCGCTAGACACTCTTGAGAAAGAACTGTTCCCTAATCTGCCTGAGATATTGACAACTATGTTAGGACAGGCTTAATTGTCGTGTGTTTGGTTTGTTGGTTTGGTTACTGTATTGATCTCGTCCTAGCCTTATAAAGAAAGTGATGGTTAAATGGAGTTACAAGGCAGAGTTGTTGCCGCATAGAGAAGTGATGATGATGACGACCGGTGAGCAACCTCGGCGTCAACGTCTTCTATGGTGTGTGTGGTGAGCGCTTAGTAGCCATGGTGGCCGTGCGTACTCTCCCAACGATCATGTTCCATGTTTTAGACCGGTTTCTCGCTAATTAATCGGCCAGCTCTTTTTTTCTTAATTAATAAAAATGGCAAGTATTTTGCCCCGTTTTAAAATAAAAATGGAGTCAAAACCGAATGAAGTGATTGGGCTTGTAAAGTGCCTACCTCGACTATTTATTATGTGATCTATGTCTCCACGGAAGGTAATGTGGCCTTCTTCTAAATGCGCTGCTTTATAGTAAGACAGTCTAGGTATGTTGGTCCTTGATACTGAGTTGCATTTGGTGGCCTAGATAGCAGACAGGTAGTCTGTCACCTGTGATGGATGGATGGATATCATGGATGGATTTGGGCCTTTTAGGGATGCAACAAAGGAGCCCTTCTTAATCATGATGGGACCCAACCAAAGGAAATTTCTAAAATATCCCATTATTCATTTGGAAGGTGAGCACAACTATTATAAGTATTTTGAACTGTGCAACAAAATATGATTCATGAGCATTGGCTCCAATTGCATAAGTACTTTATGCAATATATATGTGTATACAGACCAATGGGGTCACTAAACTACTGATTGCAGTGATGTGCATCGCATATGTCTCATTCAGTCAAGCTCAATTATACACAAGATGCTTGTTGTTAGTGCCTACCCTCTTGGACTGAAGTAATAATAATTGATCCCGTCCATGTATACTTTCTTCAGGCATATGAGAGCATGACTGCCGACGGAAACATGGTCTGCGCCCATACCGTTGCATTATGTACCCAGGAGTAGAAGCTATGGTGCTAAACAACATGCTACTACAAAATGTACATGCCGTGTAGCATCAGCCCATAATCAAACTGTTTTTTTTTTCGAATGGTCAACTTACTTGTTTTAGGATTGGAGCTCACGGTCACGTAAAGCTCATTGTTCTTCACAGAAAAACCCAAGCTAAATATGAATTTACACTCTTTATTAACAGTTAAACATCAAAATAAGATTCTGACAAATCTAGCCCCACCATAAACATGAGGAGGTGGGAGATATATTATGTTCAAAAATTGATGGTACCGCAAAAAAGAATGATGTGTAATATGTTGGTGTTCCATTTAAGTTCTTTGAATTGGAACACAAACGTTATACGTGATTTTCTTCCTTTACTATAGCTCAGAGAGTACTCTTAGGGTGTGTTTGGTAGCCTATATGGACTCAAAAAATCTCATCTCATCCCACCTCTTTGCACTTTTAGTTGTTTGGTAGCCTGCTTCGGTCGACCTCGACACTGTCCACCTCAACCGAAAAAGGCTCCTCAGCCAGGCTGAGGAGAGAAGTTTGAATCGAGCTTTGCTCCTTAACCCGGCCGAGCTCATCCCGCGACCGCGTGCCCCCCCAACCCCGCCCTCTCTCTTCCTCCCATTCTTTCCTCCTCCTTCTCGTGCTCCTTCCTTCCCCAAGCGCACCGGCCGCCGTCCACCGCCACACTGGCCGCACCGGCCACCGCCGTAGAGGCAGCCTCACCGATGCAGAGTCTGCCGACCACCGCCGCACCGTTCGCCACCCACCGCCTCCTCGCGCCACCACGAGATCTGGCGGAGAAATGGGGGTGGTTGACCACGCCGCCTCGACCTGCCGCCGATGACGCCGCCTCGACCTGCCGCAGAGGACGCCGCCTTTGCTCGACGGGATATGGCGGCGGTTCACGCAAAGCTCGACCACGCCATGGCGGTGGTTCTCTGCCCCGCGCCACCATGGCCAGCGACCGAGCTCCCCAACGTCTTCCCCACCGAGATCCTCCGCCCCACGGCCCGCCACTAGAGCTCCTCCGCCCCACCGCCCGCCATGGCCAGCACTAGAGCATTGCAGGGACCTGATTGCATTTTTGGACCCAATTGCTTTTATTTGTTTAGGGATCTGATTGGTTTTTATTTTTTGTTTAGGGACCCAATTGCTTTCTCCTTTTCTGTACAAGGACCTCGGTGTAAAAGTTTCAATTCTTAACTCACCCAATCAGCCAAACAACATCCCAACCTAGCTTGTTTCAATAAACCCAGTCTACCAAACACATGAGAAAATCTGAGTACAACTTGGCTAAGGACAATATGTATTAGGAGAGAAATGGATTCTCAGTTGAACCGGGCTACTAAACACACACTTAGTGGCGGATTGCTTTAGATCTGATGGCTCATTTATACTGCAGGGAGTACAGAAACGCTTTTCTTAACTGCATCTAGTTTAGAGTGGCAGCTTCTTGCGGTATCTTGGCTTGCCACTTTCGGCATGGAGCCTTAGAAGAAGGGATTTTCAACATCTTGAAGATAAATGCGCCGGTAGATTGCCTAATTGGAATGGGAAACTTATCAACATGGCCGGTAGAGTTGCTCTTGTCAAGTCGGTTTTGGCTTCCCAAGCTATCCATCACTTGACTCCCCTTGCAATCCCGCCGGGTACCCTGAAATACATCAACAAGTTGGAGAGAGCTTTTGTGTGGGCGGCCAAGGACTCTACCACCGGGGCTAAATGTAAGGTCAATTGGGAAGTTGTTTGTCGTCCCAAAATTTATGGTGGCCTTGGCATCCTTCACTTGGGGAAATTTGCTACCGCTCTCAGGCTTCGTTGGCCGTGGCTTGAGTGGAAAGATAATTTGAAGATTTGGGCGGGTTCCGGGAATCCTTGCTCCGAGCTTGACATGGAAATCTTTTACGCCGCCACTACTATTTCTCTCGGCAACGGCCGCAAGACTTCATTTTGGCATGCGCCGTGGCTAGACGGGGTTAGCCCCAAAGGGATCGCACCTAAAATGTTTGCCATTTGCAAAAGGAAGAATTGGTCGGTGGCTCATGCGCTCCATGATGATGAGTGGATAAATAAGCTTGCGATCGATGCAACATCGTCCATCGATCATCTTACCCAATTTGTGCAACTTTGGGTTTCTATCCAAAGGGTGGCACTTCGGGCGGATGTGGAGGATGATATATCTTGGAAGCTCACCGGCAATGGTCAATACTCGGCGGCATCCGCTTACAATTTGCAATTCTTGGGTCTTGTTGAGTCTAGTTTGAATTCTTTGGTGTGGAAAGTTTGGGCAACTCCCAAGGCAAAAAACCATGCTTGGTTGGCTTTGCAAAAGAGGCTTTGGACAGCGGATAGATTGCGTCGGCGTAGGTGGGAGAATTGTGGCCTTTGTCAACTTTGCAAGCAAACTGAGGAAAACCATGATCATCTTTTTGTTCATTGCCGGTATACCGTGAGGATTTGGGAGCTCCTTAAAGAGTGGCTTGGGTTGCAAGGTCTTTACCCTAGGCTTTGGTCCGGCCTAGGCATTCATGAGTGGTGGTCGTCCATGGTGGAAGGCTCGGGGCCGCATCGCAAGGGGTTGGCTTCGCTTCTCTTGCTCGAATTTTTGACAAATGAGACCACCTGCGCGAGTGAAATGCTAGAAAAGATCACCTGCGAAAATTTTTGTCAAAAAAGACCCCCTACGAGTGGCGGCACCCCTTGGCCAGGCGACACGTGGCACGTGCCGCCTGGGCCAGTGCCGGCAGGCCCCTGCCGCCGTTGCCATTGGCGGCACCCTGGCATGCGATGGACGCGGGTGACGTGGCTCACAACATGCCGCCATTGCCATTGGCGGCAGGTGATGTGGCTCACACCATGCCGCCATTGCCATTGGCGGCAGGTGATGTGGCGTGCGATCGTCGGCCCTGGCCGACCGGAGACTACGTGCCGGCATTGCCATTGGCGGCAGGGGCCTGCCGGCACTGGCCCAGGCAGCACGTGCCAGGGGGTGCCGCCACTCGTAGGGGGTCTTTTTTGACAAAAATTTTCGCAGGTGGTCTTTTCTAGCATTTCACTCGCGCAGGTGGTCTCATGTGTCAAAAATTCCTCTTGCTCACCGTTTGGGAGATTTGGAAGGAGCGGAATGCTAGAGTGTTTCATCATAAGTCCTCTCCTTCTTTTGTAATTTTTTATAGTATCAAATGCGAGGCAAGGCTTTGGGTGCTTGCCGGGGCGAAGCGTTTGGGTGAGTTGATGCCGGGAGAGTAATCCTTGTAATATTAACTTTGTTACTTTTCTGTAAACTCCTTCTTAATTAATTGGAATGGGGCAAAGCTTTTGCCCCCGTTTCAAAAAAAAAAAAGAGTGGCAGCTTCTTGCTGGCAACATCACTTGTACCGGTCACTGAAATTTTTTGGGCAAGGACTAAGAAGTAATTCATATGGTAAATAAACGACCCTTTCGTTCTTTGTCTGAAATGTTAAGTACAATAAAGTGTATTTACTTAGCCCCACGAAAATCAGTTCAGTCTCGAGTTTGAAGCTGAGTTCATCATGCTTGATGAAGAAGAAGAACCCTCAAGCCTTTTTGAGATTGCCGCCGCCAAGCTTGGACAAGCCCTAGAAAACAGAAACAAACGGAGATGCCATCATCACATCGGTCAACATGTGAGTTATCTCCACCCTGAAAAGGAGCCGGAGAGAATCAAATCATCAATGGATCCACTAGCACCACCAGCACACGGCCTGCAACATCTGCTATCCAGCATGTGTTGGAGAGAGAGAGTGTGTGTTGTTCACTTGTGTGTGTGTGTGTGGAGAGAGCAGAAGAGTTTCTGGTTTTATATTTTTGTTTCTTGGTGAGCAAGAGGGCAGCATGCATTTGATTTGAATGCAGCTGCAGTTGGACTGGTCTTTCTCTCTATCTTGGGGGTCCAGCTTTCCATGCCAGAACAAGCTGAGAGGCCATGCCATGCCTGCTCCCTCAGCTGCACTATTTCATGTCGTCTTGTGCTCTATCCACTGCAAGATCTCCCCAACCGAGTACTCTAGGGTTTCTACCATAGGCATTGCACTTGACTGGATTAGTGTAGCAGTTTAGCACTATACTTAACTTGTAGCTAAGCTTGGGGCACTGTAAAATAATCAGTGAGGGGGCACCCACCCAGAGCACATAAAACAAAAGATTAGGCACCCAGATGCCACTGTTCAAACTTCAAATCTTATAATCTATGCCCAGCCCCGCTTTCTAAGCACAGTTCCAGATGAGAATCACACTCGCTTTGCTGCTGTACATGGTCAAAACTCTTGCCGGTACCATCACCAGATGGAGACCAGATGGCAGTGATCCTGAAATTGG
This sequence comes from Dactylis glomerata, assembly GCA_007115705.1. NCBI lineage: Eukaryota > Viridiplantae > Streptophyta > Magnoliopsida > Poales > Poaceae > Dactylis > Dactylis glomerata. The sequence continues at coordinate 8,088,511 of QXEO01000247.1, read as the reverse complement.
ACGGACAGGATGATGATGCTCTGGGCAATGCTGCATTTGGGCTATACTGTCGTTGGTGGGTGACTGATTTTATTTTACCTTTGGAAATGGTGCTGGTCTTGTGTGGCACTAGCTTCACTGGTAGTGTACTACTAGTAGACAGTAGTAGCTGCTCCATTTACCTGCACCTTTTGATACCACATCTGGTTCCCAATATTTTTAGGGGTTGGTGGTCATCTCAAGAGAGGACCTTGAACTGAACCTGTACTTTCTTGGCATCAATGGGCCTCCTCCCTTTCATTTCCTCCCCTACCTAGGACAAAGATCACGGTGGGAACACCCATCCATTCAATGGTGTTGGAGCCGGAAAGGTAGGACATTGTTCAAATCCAGCTCCAGGCCCTCCAGCCATCTTTCAGTTCTTGAAGCTTCAGCAAGTGGCTCTGAACTCTTTCTCTGAAGAGAGGGGAAAATCACCTGTTTGTTTTGCCTCTGGCGTTGGCATTGGATTCTTGGAAGGAAACCTTATTATTATATCAGTAAGTTTTTTTGCTTTTCCTGCTACTTCAAACTCCATTTCCCGTACACGTTTTTGGATGGAATCGAGTGCAGAATCTTGCAGATTGCTGCAGGTTGTTGGAACAGTTCCTTGTGTATTGCTTTCTTTTTTTCTGAATGAGATGTGACTACATGCTTTCTCTTTCTGATTCTAATAATAGGAATGCGCTCTTATTATTCCCTTCTTTGTTGAATCTTTCGTAGGAACATGAGGAGCACCAGATCATGCTGCGCTTTCCAGCAAGCTTTGTGATTTGGTAGCCATGGAAGAGGAACAGGAAGCTCCGAGCTTTCTTGATGTGCCCAAGGATATTCCCATTGCCACCAAGTCCCTCACCATCAGGACCAATAATGCCGGATTCGGCAGCAGCTCCGACCGGTCCAACCCTATTGACTCGCCGGCCATCTCCTTCACGTCGCACCTCTACTCGCCCTCGCCGCCCTCCTCTGCGTTCGTGTCGGCGCTGCAGTCCCCGTACATCTCGCCTCGAGTCCTCGACCCGCCGCCGCTGCCGCCACAGCGGCAGCCGTATCAAGAAAGCAAGGCCTCGAGCGTCACTACTACGACGGCGCAGTCGCCGGCGTCTTGCTCCAACGGCGGGTCCCAGTCGGAGGACACGGACGCACCGAGCGCGTCGCGCACGCCGCCGTCGGAGCGCTACGACTCCAGCGGCATCGACCCGGCCAAGATTTCGGACGGCGGCGGCGGCGGAGGCGGCGCGCCGCCGCGCGTGTCCTTCTCGTTCCCCGTGCCACGGGTGTCTTTCACCCGGGGCTCCGTGGCGTCGCCGTCATCTAACGCCAAGCTCCGGAGCTGCGACGTCTACATTGGCTACCACAACAACGGCAACCTCGGGAGGTTCTGCAAGTGGCTCAAGGCAGAGCTCGAGCTGCAGGGCATTGCTTCCTTTGTTGCCGACCGGGCAAAGTACTCCGACACGCAGATTCATGAGATTGCCGACCGGATTATCTGCTCGGTGGCATTCGGCGTCGTGGTGGTCACCATGTCAAGCTTCCTCAACCCTTACAGCCTCGAGGAGATCAGATTCTTTGCTCAGAAGAAGAACCTGATCCCCATACTGTTCGACACCGAGCCAGCGGAGATTGCCGGGCTGTTTGATGGTAAGTTGGAGGATAAGGAAGGGAAGGAAGCATTTGAAGGGCTAATGCGGTGCCACGAGTTCAAGCTCGAGGCAAATGAGAGCAACTGGAGAAGCTGTGTGTCGAGGACAGTCACCATGCTGCAGTCTAAGCTTGGACGGAAGAACATTGCTGAGAAGGATAGTGAGGGGTCTGGAGGCATACCTTTCCCACGTAACCGGCATTTCGTCGGAAGGGAGAAAGAGCTGAGTGAAATCGAGGGGATATTCTTTGGATCCACAGTAGATATCCAAGAAGTGGATTGCTCAAGGGGTTCCACTGCAAATGAAAGATCCAGCGGCGTGTCTGATGGCGGCTTTGCCGATGAGGAGAGTGACACAGTGAGGACATCTAACGCCAAGTACATCAGTTTGGAAATGCGCAAATGCAAGGAGCCGACTTTGGAGGCCTGGATTGATCCAGTGATTGAGCTGTCATCTGTGAAAGGTCGAAATCTTCAGAAGCAGAGATCAAAACACAGGAGAACAAGGTTCCGGTGCAACAGCAAGGGCTACGGTGGTGCAGGTGTGGTCTGCATAAATGGCTCTTCAGGTATCGGCAAAACTGAATTGGCATTGGAGTTTGCTTACCGGTATTCACAGCGGTACAAGATGGTGCTGTGGATTGGAGGGGAAGCTCGGTATTTGAGGCAGAACATACTCAATTTATCCATGAATCTGGGATTGGATATTAGTGCTGAGGCCGAGAAGGAGAGGGGTAGGATCAGGAGCTTTGAGGAGCAGGAGTTTGATGCATTCCAGAGGGTAAAGCGGGAGCTGTTTCGGGATGTGCCCTATTTGCTTATCATGGACAACCTTGAGAACGAGAGGGACTGGTGGGAAGGTAAGGACCTCCATGACTTCATCCCGCGGAACACCGGTGCGACAAATGTCATTGTCACCACACGTTTGCCATGTGTGATGAATCTTGAGCCGATGCAGCTGCCACAGCTTTCATACATTGATGCGATGATCTTGATGAAGGGTAAGCTTAAGAACGATTATCCGCCTGATGAAACTGAAGTCCTCAGGAAGTTGGATGAGCGACTGGGTAGACTGAGCTTTGGTCTGTGGGTCGTTGGTTCACTGCTTTCTGAGCTCATGATTGCTCCTTCTACTCTGTTTGAGGCTGTTGAGAGAATATCGTTGAATGAGAATTTGTTCCCACATGATGCCAACGATGACGGCTTCTGCCGTAACAATTCCTTCCTAATTAAGGTCCTGGTATTTTGCTTTGCCTTGATGGACCGTACGAAAGGAGGACACCTGACTTCGAAGATGATCATTGCCGGTTCTTGGTTAGCTCCTGCTCCTGTGTCGTCTACGCTATTGGCTGCAACAGCAAACAAGCTACCAGTGAAAGGCAGCATTCACCTGTTTGGTGAATCCCTCAAAACTGCATTTCTGTGTGGTACACATTGCTTTCTAGCTCCTAATGGCCGAAAAGCCGAGGTGGAGTCGGCACTCTTACTTGTTAAGCTTGGGTTGGCAAGAAAGGCAACTCGTCATCCTGGTTGCTGGATCCAATTCCACCCAATCACACAACTCTTTGGAAAGATCAGGGGAGGCTTGATGCCGACCACTGCAGCTGTGAATGGAGTAATGAGGGCTGGGAACCCCTCGGTGTACTCAGACCACTTGTGGGCTAGTGCATTCCTTGTGTTTGGTTTCAAGTCTGAGCCACCTGCTGTTCAGCTTAAGGCGGTTGACATGGTCCTCTTCATAAGGAAGACTGCCCTGCCCCTGGCAATCGAGTCATTCATGACGTTCTCGCGGTGTAGCTCAGCTCTAGAGCTGCTCAAGGTTTGCACCAACATCCTTGAGGAGGTGGAGAAGTCTTACACGTCACGGATGCAGGACTGGAACCGTGGATCGTTATCCTGGAGGAAGAAGCTGCAACCAAACCACCGTGTCGACGAGTTCATCTGGCAGGAGGTGACGCTGCTCAAGGCAACGTTGCTTGAGACGAGGGCGAAGCTTCTGCTCCGAGGTGGGCTGTTTGACACTGGCGAAGAGTTGTGCAGGACCTGCATTAGCATCAGGACAGTGATGCTTGGACACGGCGATCCGCAGACAGTGGCTGCTCAGGAAACATTGGCGAAGCTGGTCAGATACAGGAGTAAGATATGAGATGATATACAAAACCCTGGTGAGCCGTTGTAATGTGCATTCCTCTGTTACAATCTTACTAAAGGGGTCTCCAGAAGTTCTCAATGTCTCGATACATCAGAACCTGTCAGGCACAGTTTTGTTAGTGATCAGTACAATAGCCAAGCTTCTTGTTGCGAGGTGTAACCTGAGTTATGTACAGTACAGTTCAGTTTGCTATTCATAAAGCTTCTATAACGTTCTCACTGTTGAGCTTCCTGATTCCTTCTTTCTTGCCATCAAGAGAGAGGTTTTTGTGAACGGAGAACAACGTTCAGTAGTCTAGTTAGTTTATGAAGCTTGATGACTTACAGCTGTTGGAAGGTCCTTTTTATGCTTTCCAAGACAAATTGCATTCATGAGCCTATCTTTGTTTTCCTGTTAAATGTTCTGTGCATAGTTCTCTATAATTTTTCTTTACAAGAAGGCAAAGCTCTTTAGATGAACCATGAACTTCCTTGTTGCCTGATGCAACTACGTGGTCTTGCTGCCCAGCTTTTGAGGCAAAGTCATGTCCGGAAAAAATGGCAACCTCTCATGAGCAGTTTCTAGATCTTTTCAAGTGTGACATTCTACCCAACAAATCTTTTGCTGTAAAGCAGTGTTTTGACTGAAAGAAAGTGGTACCATCTGCTGCTGTTTTCTTTGCTTAAAGGGTACTTCATGCTAGCTATGTAGTTTTCATATGCTTCCTAATCTTTGAGCTTTGGTTTGCTTCTTTGCTCAAAGCTCAGTGCATTTTGTTTGCAACGATGGGTCATGTGGATTTGCCATTGAAATTGCTCAGAGATTCAGCTAACATTTTCACTGTAATAGACAGAATATGAAAGAAGCTTTGGGCGTATAAATTTTAATCCATGTTCAACTTCCATTTGTTTATCCAGATTGTGAACTGGAGATGGGAGCCACTTGAAATGCCCTGAAGAGTCAAAAGCGTTTCTCCTGAAGCTAATTAAAGATCTCATCAGCAAACTCCAGTGTAATTTTGTACAGAAACTTGGGACAAAGAGGAGCCTTTGAAATAAAAGTTTGATGTCTTGAGACTTATTTCAAAGATCTCAATCTCAAACTTTAGATGTACCAGCAAGCAAAAGGTACATAATACTCAACTTGGAGGGCATTATCCACAGGAATACAGATATGTGTGAGCAAGCTAGCTACCAACAACAATTTTGCTGGGTTACTGCATTAGATTCACCACCACAAACGTTGCCACCACGGCCATTTCATTCCAGGTTTACATCAGATACACTGCTCGACTCCACGCCAGCAAAGCCTGAAACCAGTGTTTCACAGATCGCAATATCGTTGTTAATCTGTTCCAAGAAGCAGATCAGTATAGCACATACCACCAGGCAAGGCGAGGTGGTGACAGTTGCTTTCGTTCGCCACGAAACGCCTTCGCAATTGCCATTCGGCTAATGTGCTCCTCAGCATCTTCTGGTAATGTGCAGTTAAAAATTGGATGGCTCGGGTGATGGCGGTTTCTTCTTGACGAGGATGAAGATGGCGACGCGGTTGGTGCGGAAGTCGGGGTGCCACTGCTCCTGCTCGATGCACCCGATCACGAACTCCTCCATCGCCGCCTCCAGGAAGCACTCCAGCACCACGTCTGTTGGTTCTCTCCCATGGCACACCGAATCAATCATCAAATTACTTGCTGTGGGAAGGCAAATCAGATGTATCGACGGAGGGATTGCTCACCGTTGCGGAGCTCTCCGGCGAGCAGGACGGTGGTGTTCTGGCCGGCGAGCAGGCTGAGGGTGGCGAGCAGGTCGTCCACCGCCTCCTCGCTGTACACCACGTCGGATCCCAGCACCAGCTCCGGGTGCAGCAGCTCCGGGTCGGGATCGTCGTCGTCGCCCCACACCAGCTCGGCCACCCGGGCATCCCCGTCGCCGGGGCCGAGATTCTCCTGGAGATTCTTCCGGAGAAGCCTGAGGCGGTCGGGGAGGTCAGTGGCGACCACGCGCGCGCCCAGCAGCGCCGCCACGGCGCCCACGAGCCCGCACCCGGCGCCGAGCTCCACGGCGCGCGTCCCTCGCACCGCCAGGAGGCCGCGGTCCGCGGCGTGCTCCAGGAACTTGGCGAGCACGACGCCGCTGTCCCAGACCACGGCGCCGGTCACCCCGGAGGCGCCCATGAAGTTGGACGGGGACTGGTGCAGCGTCAGGCGGCGCCCACAGGCGTCGATGGCGAGGGCGCTCGCGCCGTGGCGGACGAAGGCGTTGGGGCGGTGGGAGGCCGGGTTGCCAAGGGACCAGAGCAGCATCGTCTCCCCCGCCGCGCTCTCCACCGGCCGTGCCGGCCCGCCGTACGCTCCCATCACCACCGCCGACTCCGGCTCCTCGTCCATCGTCGCTCGGCGGCGGCGGCCGAAGAAGGAGGAAGGAGGAGTCTGATCTCTGATGGTCTCTAGTGGGCTGGGCCGGGCCGGGCCGGGCTGGATGTGAAGGGCGGGGCCCACCGGCAGTCTGAACACGCTCCATCTTCCCCGAGACGATACCACTCCGCTCCTCACCTATAACAATTTCGAATCTCTCACTCTCCTCGCAACGGCTCACTCTCTATCTGCAGAATTCTCCATCGATTCCACCCCGATCGAATCCTGACCTCTCTCTCGCTCTATCTATTCGAAGGCGCGCGTGTGAGGCAGCTGGTTGTAGTGGTGTTGGATCGTGAGGGGATTCGATGGAGGAGGCGGCGGCGGCGGCGGGAGTGGTCGGTGGCGGCGTCAGGGTCGTCGCCATGATCTGCCGCCCTGCGGCTGATCCTGCTGCTCCCAGATCAACGACGGCGGCTTCTGCTAATTCGTTCCAGGTCGCTGTTACGCGTGCTGGCGGTCATCCTCGGTCCTCCGACGCCGCCGCGCTCCTCTCCTTCACCGCCGCAGCTACTCCTTCGTCTTTCTCTTCTTCGCAAGGGTAATCTATCGAATTCGTTCTTCCATTATACCGTCCAGACTAAATTAGCCATCCCAGATAAATGCTTCAAGTTCAAGAATTGATCTTGACTTCGTTGCAGAAGAGGCCCCAACACGCGCAAGGAGGAGCACAGGCTGGACTGGTGCTACCTCCAAGACGAGACCAACCATCACGTATTTCTCAACGAGGTCAAGCCCCTCATCCATCGTCTGCTTGATGGTATCGCTAGTTGCAGCTGCAGCAACGCCTGTGTCGTCGCGTGCGGCGCCGCCACAGCCATGGATCGCCTGTTCGCAGTACGTAATACCCCCATTATCGCAATTTCATTTCATATCTCAGACACACGAATGACAGGCATCTCACTCTACTCCGCACAATTCAGGGGTCACAGGATCAACCAGGCTTGGTCAGAATGGCGATGGAGCAAATCCTCCAATTCTCCAAAACCATTGGTGGCACTGTCCTGGTCTCATCTTACCAGGTGCTGCAGGATACCCACGTGTTTGATCTGTTGGAGCCCAAGGACAAAGAGGTTATCGTGCTGGAAGACTCCCAAGGAATAACTCATCTCAAGGGCCTCTCCAAGGTACATTACTCTTACTGCTCTGCTCTAACAAAACTAGCCTCTTCTTTTTTATAACAGAGAGCAACAAATTACACTTCCAATAGCTTTAGCAATGCCTGATACTCGGGCCAATATTTTTTTAGCACATCCCAGGCATCAACATATATAGACATAGAAAGTGACCTTCTTTTTGATACGCCATACCAAAAAGGACTTATAAAAGCTTTATCGATGCCTGACTCATACTACATTCCCACGCAATTCACCTGTTGCATTACAACCGATTGGTGATTACAACGTATTAAGGGGTTTTGTTTTTCTTTGCAGGTTTGTGTGAAGTCGGTAGAGGACTTCGCACAATTGAGCTGTTTCAACAGCAATCAGAATAAACACCCCACTAAAGCTTCTACCCTGTTACACCCTAGGGGGCACCAGGGGCTGATTATTCACATCTCTAGCTTTGATCAGGAAGGCAAAGAATGTTCTGTAGCTAAGATGAACTTCCTCAACTTGACAGGTTCGTTCTTCTCATGTGTGCACCTCAGGCATAGGCTCGATCAACATATTCTGCGACAATGCCTTACGTTTTGGTTCTTGCATTAGGTTATGTAGATCTCAAGCCGAAGAGTAATGGTAGAGTGGCTGCTCTATCAAACAGTAACAAGTCCATGTATGCCTTGATGAATGTAGTGAAAGAGCTGAATAGCAACCAGAGCTTTGTACCCTATAGGCAGAGCAAAGTTACTCGTATTTTGCAAGATTCTTTATGCAAGACGAGTGGGGCTGTGCTGATCGCCTGTTTGGTAAGTTAGTTAGCATCTTGTATGACATTATTTTGCTGCGAGATGCACCAAAAATAAATGAATTGTGCTTGAATAGTGCAAAGTTCATGTGTCAACTTAGTCCTGAAATGCAAGTTATAGATATTTCTAAGCACTCCTTGAAGCTAACATGAATTGGATAAAGTGATTAATTGAACATTAGATGGCAACACTTATATTTCTTCACTGACAACCTTGCATGACTCAATATGTATGGCACAGTGTTTATGTTCCTAAAATAGTAAAGCTTGGCATGCTAATCTATAACAGTGCATACCTTCTTGCTCAGTACTTGTGTTCCTAAAATAGTGCAATATATGTACTTGTTGACAGGTGGTTTTGATCAATTCTTAGTTGCTAGCAGTAAACAGAAGATGTTGTACAACATATGTTCAGTTTCCATTACGTGTGACAATTTTCTATGTTCTCCTTTATGTTATGTTATTTTACCTGTTGGAATTAATAGATCGCAGCTATAACTATCCTATTTTAATCTGCTTTTATCTCTTCATTGCCGATGCAGGATGAAATTTCCTGCCAAGATACAGTTTCTACTCTTAGCTTGGCTGCTCGCTCAAGTCAAGTGGCCAATGAACAAAACTGCAGATCCATGAGTGTTACAAGTTCCAAAAAGAAAAATGTTAACTTATCTGCAAATGCCAAAAAATCCTCAAGGCCATTCCTTACTTCTATACGCCAACCAAATCCTGTACTAAAGAAGCATGATCGGCCCCAATGGAATAACAGCGCAGCAAAAACATTTCAAACTCCCATTTCCAATAAAAGGTTTCATTCTAATCTGGCTAATAACAGATATGAGGTAGGCACTTGGCTAAGAATGTGTTAATAATTTTCCTTTATTTCTTACAAGGTCTCAGCCAATCATGTATTCAGCAAAAAAATCTGAAAGCTTGTTCTCTACTCCAATCAAAATGAAGGAAATGGATGATAAACCCACAATGAGTGGAAGGTACCACTTCATTAAACCCACAAAAAGCTGGTACTCCCTCCGATCCATAATACTCTTCGCTAATATAGATGTATATAGACACATTTTAGTGGTAGATACATCCGTATTAGCGAAGAGTAATATGGATCGGAGGGAGTAATTTATTTGAGCTTGCCTCTTGACTAAAATTGTGTGATTTCTGTTTCTGTCATGAAAGGGCCCAACCAATGGTGCGCTCAACAAAGAATCCGATCTCTAATTCTATCAAAATGAAGCAAAGAAATGCTAAATCTACAATGAGTCGAAGGTAGGACACCATTCATTAACTCCAGAAAAATTCTTATCCTCCCTCTATTATTATGCCAATAACTTTGTTTTTTGTTGTTGTACAGTACCTTGTTATGTCCGAGCACCAATTCATCAAAGGTAAAAACCTGAACATATTAATTGATTGTTTGTTGCAATGTTGCACGTAGGTAGTATGTAGGTGTTAAAGTTGCTATTATCATTTTTCTAACTAGTCAACTCCACTCTATGAACTTTCTAGGAAGATGCGATAGTCTTTGCACCAGTTGCAGTAAACTTCAAGGTTAGTAGACAGATGCACTTATGTGTGACTGGCTATTAGTTAGTTTATTTATACTCTTTCCACCGCATCATTCTGCAGGAGGTACAATCATCACAAGGCATTGAAATCCTAGCTCCATCAACAGATGAGGTACTTTGGTTTCTATTTGGTGGTGTAGTGTCACTAGATATATGATGACCTTATGAATAGTAATGGCGATATGTTGGATGCAATATGCAGGGATTTGATAAAACAAGCGATACTTTAGATATTGTATCGTCTGAAACACAAAAGGTGGTATCAAGTAGTATGGAGGAAGAGGTACATGGACGGAGAGTCATTATTCATAAGGTCACCATTTTCTATCTAATCAATTTCACTCTATGAACTTTTTAGGAAAAGACGGTAGTCGTTGCACCAGTTGCAGTAAAAGTCAAGCATAATATATGGATACACTGTGTGTGATTGGTTATTAGTTGCTTTATTTATATTGTTTCCACTCCATTCTGCAGGAGGTACAACCATCACGAGGAATTGAAATCCAGGCTCCATCAACAGATGAGGTATATTGGTTTCTATTCGGTAGTGTAGTGTCACTAGATATATGTCGACCTTATGAATAATGATCATGATATGTTGGACGAAATATGTAGGGATTTGAAAAAGCAAGTGATACTTTAGATGCTATATCATTTAAAACACAAAAGGTGGTCTCAAGTAGTATGGAGGAAGAGGTACATGGCCCGGGGAGCTGTTTTTTCTTTAATAATTATGTATATCATAAACAAATATCTTCCTTATTTCTTTATTCAGGACTATTCGTCGTCAAGTTTGCATGCAACGAGTTCATGTACAGACTTGGGTGAGACCTGCTCTTCTAATGTACCTGGTATAACACAATTCTTAGTATTTGTTTTGGCAAGTTTCTAGGTGTACTGTTAATTGACAATGGAACATGACTTCCAGATGTCCTTGTCGAGAAGACTCTGGTCAACGCTAATAAACAATCTCCAAAGCTTAGTGACCGCCTTAAAGAGATATCAAACTCATTGAAGCTTCTTAGCGCTCGTCCATTGAGCATAACCACACAAAAAATAGGCATGGAAGTCACACAAAAAGTAGGCATGGAAACGCCACAAAAAGTAGGCATGGAATATGTTATCAACAGAGATGTACCTGAACCAAAAACTCCTGTGATGCGCCTGAAATATGATCAAGGAGAAGATGCAAGTAACTCATTTAAGGCTCGCAGCACGGGGATCAAGGTTACTTGTTTATCACTTGCTTTGCACATCCTTAGCAGATATGTACATTGAATTTTCCTGATGAACTCTATTTTTTTCACACAGAAATCCCTAGTTCAAGAGTGCTTGACTTTTCTGAACAGTGCTAATAAGTGAGTGCAACCCAAACTTATCAACTATACCTGAAACAATTTCTGCTTATCTAATTCATGTTTGTGTATCCATTTGCAGGGAGGAACTAAAAAGCTTAAAGGTGTGCCCTGGATCTTTATAATTGCCCATCAGATAATTTTTCTCTTACTAACTGGCTGTGAATGTGTAGGGCATTGGAGAAAAAAGAGCAAATTGCATAATTGAGCTTCGTGAGAACTCACCGGAGCTATTTAAAGAGGTAGGTGTTGTAGCTTGATAGAAAGTTTTGACAAGAAGTAACCAGAAACTTTTAGCCAATAGTATGATCAACTTAAGCCGCTCATGTAATTTTGCTTTCACAGATAGATGATCTCAGGGCTGTCCTTCGAATGGATAAAAAACAGGTATCGGAGAATCACGGTTTACATTGTTTTTTCTGCAATGATATATGATTTATGCTGTCCCTGTTTTACTAGTACTTTGTGAGATTTTTCATCACATCGTCATTGTCTCATCAAAGAATTTACATTTACATATGTCATATAATGTATGTATTTCATTCCTTACTTTTAGCTAGACAAGATGGTACAACAACTGTAGGTGTATTTAGCTGATAACTTAGTAAGAAAAGAAGTTATTTTACTGATTGGTTATACGTCGTCATTTTCACCAGATCAAAAGGATGATGTCGGGGATCATCGACTCCTAGGTCAATGATAACATGTACTTCAGTGGAGGGCTACTTTCTTCTACATAGGTAAATCAAGTGAACGATGGGTATAAAGTGAACAACGGTTGTTGTTGAGACTGCCACTGCCAGTCATACAGCTACATAGCTTCTTTCTCATCTCCGTCTCGAGTGCAGATCTGTAAATTTTGCTTTGGTTGCTATTGTTCAGCGTGAGAGAAGAAAGCTAGTGAAGTGAGTTGTTGTTGCAATATATATTTCTTGTATAATCCGATCATTGTATTATGCTTGCGTCTCTTTATTCTGATTTGACGATCCAAATCTTGCCGTTTGATTATGTTCATCTCCACCTTATTTCCTGCAAAACCCCTGAATGTCGTGGACAAAACAAAAAATAAAGAGACGTCTCTCACGCTAGATTATTATCCGGAGCCGGTCTTCTGGCCAACTTTTGGACTAACTCCCGATTAAACCTCCGGACCGACAACAGTGAATTTCACCACTTGGGCGCAATGCTGAGTGAAAAACACTGGAAGCTTTGGGTTGACACCAAAATTTCTGACGTTTTATCACACTAGAACTTCTAGTGTAAATGCCCTACACCTTTCGCACTAGATAAGATGCAACAACTGGATTTTGAGGGATACTCTCTAGCCAAGATAGGAAGCTTTAGTGGATACAATAAATGTTTTGTGTACGTGATTTGATCTCATCCGATCCTTCCATTTGTTCGATTTTTTTTTAATATTACAAAAAAATTCAGCTATTTCACAAATAATACTATATTTTAGGAAATTTCAAAAATATTGCACCTTCCTATCCGGCGGATGCGACTAGGACTATTCCTATCCGGCGGATGCGATTAGGACTATCCTATCGGCCGGACGCGATTAGTACCCTGCCACGGGCCCGTGCATGCCGACCGGTACGTAATACGCAAAATACGCGAATTTTACTTATTCCGATTCATGTATCATTATTTTAGTTTGTGGTATATAATACCGATGTATCACGCAATATTTATATTAATCTAAATGTTACTTCAAAAATGTATTGAGAAATATTACTCCGAAGAAAAACAAACAGAAAAATGTGCCGCGACAAAAAAACACTCAAAATAGGACTATTTTGCATATTTTTTAGAATTCACATATTACATACTGGTCGGCATGCACGGGGCCCGCGGCAGGGTACTAATCGCGTCCGGCCGATAGGAATAGTCCTAATCGCATCCGCCGGATAGGAATAGTCCTAGTCGCATCCGCCAGATAGGAAGGTGCAATATTTTTGAAATTGCCTAAAATATAGTATTATTTGTGAAATAGCTGAAAAAATTCGCAATATTAAAAAAATCGCTCCATTTGTGCAATCTGTCTTGGTAGTACTAAGTTTCTTACACTCAAGAAATGTAAAATGACGAAAACCGTCTTAGATATTTTCACTTTTGAGGAGTCGTTCACCGTCTTGTGTCATTCATCAAATGTACCTATAAGCTTGAGCACACGGTAAGATCATGATCATGTTGTCATTCAACACCCAAAATCATGCTTCTGGCACTTTACAAGCCTAAATCCAAATTGTCATAAATGCTAGGTCAACGACTTGTGGTTCATAGAAACTGTCGTAAGGGGTTGTGATTAACTCCCACTCACGAAACAACCAAGGGTCTCATTCCATAACCTTCTCCTAATCCCCTAAGCACGAACAATGGATCACAAAAGCCTCATCCTGATACAAGATTATATCATGGAAGAAGAATGAGTTTGAAGATCTCGAAGATTTGCTCGTTTCTTTGACTTTACTTTATAATTGCTGGAGACAGCTATGTATCTCTACCATGTACTATTTACTCTTATAAATATATGTGGTATTGATGACTCACAAGTATAGGGGGTGTATCGTAGTACTTTCGATAAGTAAGAGTGTCGAACCCAACGAGGAGCAGAAGGTGTTGACAAGTGGTTTTGATCAAGGATTCACTGTAAATACTAGCAAACGGGTTTTCAGGGGTATTTGGTAATACAAATAAATAAAGTGCGAGTAAATAAAAGACAGTAATAATAATTGCAGCAAGTGGCCCAATCCTTTCTTTAGCAAAGGACAAGCCGGTTGTGTAACTTATGATAACCAAATGTTCTCGAGGACACACGGGAGTTTCTGTCAAGAGCTTTTTCTTCATGCCGCTAAATAATCTTTATTGGTTTGATAAGTGTTATGGGGGTGAACCTGTGCTAGCGCACTACCCTTACTATGATAAATACACACTTGTGATTATACCCCTTGCAAGCATCCGCAAATACAAGAAAGTAATAAAGATAAATCTAAACACAGCCTTAAACTCTAAGATCCTACGCTCCCTGGTGCAATGGTTTCCTAACGAAGGTTTAGCTTTCTGTCACTCCAGCAACCCCCACAATTGGTAGCCAAATACACAATGCATCTCACTAGGCCCATAAATGGTGAAGTATCATGTAGTCGACGTTCACATGACACCACTAGTGAAATAACACCACAACAAATAAATATCAAACCATTAAATATTACTCAACAATAATTCACTACTAACATCTTGACTTCTCCCATGTCCTCAAGAACTAAACGAACTACTCACAAGACATCATATGGATCATGATCAGAGGTGAAATAATGGTAAATAACAATCTGAACATAAACCTTAATTCAACGGTTCCACTCAATAGCATCAACCACAAGAGTAATCAACACCGGGAAAGTTTCCCCTAAGAATTTAACAAGATTCAACTCAAGATGTTACAGCGGGATGGCGTGGTGATGGTGAAGATGAAGGTGCTGGTAATGGAGATGATGATGATGATGATCCCGATGAAGTCCGGTGCGATGGTGATGACGATGGTGACGATCTCCCCTCTCCGGGAAGGAATTTCCCCGGCAGATTTCTACCTGCCGGAGAGCTTTTCTCTCTCTGGGGTTTTCCGCCCCGCAGAGGCGGCGGTGTCTATCTCTGAACCCCCCCTCCCTTGACTTAGGTTTTCGGGGACGATGAAATACGCGAAGGGGCGATGGCAGAAGTGGGCCAGGGGTCTCTCACCACAGGGCGGCGCGGCCAGGGGCTGGGTCGTGCCCCCTGGTGGTGAGGCTGCCCTGTGGCCCCTCTCGCCTCCTCCTTCTGGCTTCTTCAGTCTTCTGATAAAATGTAATTTTCTGGTATTTTTCTGAAATTTTCCTGATCTTCAAAATATGGTGCCTTGATGGTCCTTTTTCCAGCAGAATCCTAACTCAGGAAGCAAATCCTCAAATGATCATCAAACATGTAAAAACAGAGGAAATAACATAAGTATCATCTCTAAATGTGAAATATATCAATAAATAACAGTAAATTATGATACAAAATAGTGATGCAAAATGGACGTATCAACCCCCCCAAGCTTAGACCTCGCTTGTCCCCAAGCGAAAACTAAACTCGGTAAAGATGACCACAGGTTTATGGAGTGAAGTGTCGATAATCAAAATACAGACAAGAAGCATCACATTTACCAAGGCACAAATTATAATAGACAGCAACTTCCCTTTATATGATGTAGACTTGCAATAAGTAATAGGGAATCACAAATAAAGATGCACAAGGTAAACTATAATTGGCGATGGCAAACCTTAGTTCTTGGTCAGAGAACGATGAACAAGCTATTCTTTCTTTTTGAACGAAGACTTTTTAAAAACAGAACTAATATAGCAAAAACTGTATGCTCAATGAAACAAACTTTTGCATTCATAGAAAGCTTTCAAAGATATATTCCTTCAGATAAAGGCATTGTACTCACAAAAGAAGTTAGTAAACATGATTAAACGGATCAACATTTGGATGAGTGAAACATAACAACTCAAATGCTTGCTTGAGATAGAGGGAAATAGGTTGACTCAACATAAAAGTAAAAGATAGGCCCTTCACAGAGGGAAGCAGGGATTAAACATGTGCTAGAGCTTTTCATTTGTAAAACAGAGGTAAAAAGTTATTTTGAGAGGTGGTTGCTTTTGTCAACGACTAGCAACGGAGTTCTTGATATCTTCCATACTAAATAAGTGAGAGCGGTTCCGAGATGTTTGATTAATTGGCACATTAGTGCTCTTTTATAGCTTGGCACTCCTCCCCACCTTTTCCTTTCTCAAACCATGGCTAACCGATTCCATCGGGTGCCGACCAACTTTCACATACCATGGAGAAGTGCCTTTTTCTTTTCTTTTTGAGATTATAATGGTCTGACCAGCTCCCTTGCAAAATTAATGATGAGCAGATGAAGCTGCCTAGTCGAGGGGTACTTAATTTAGTATGGAAGATAATAAACCCATCCACTACGTCCTCATGAGCTAAAAACAGTGGCACAAAATGAGAAGTATTTGAAGGTTTTTGAAAGGTAGCACATGAAAATTTACTTGGAATGGCTTGAAATACCATGCATAGGAATTTATAGTGGACTCTTTGGAAGTGACTTGGTTTTTAGGAGATTGGATGCACGAGAAGTATTCCCTCTCAGTACAGGTTTTTGGCTAGCAAGGCTGGGTAGCAAGCATAAGAGTTGCATGAAACAAACAAACATACATATAATAAGAACAATCATGCAAACTTCCTTGAAGGTACAACGATTTTAACTTTGAGAATAATATTGCTTATAAGCCAAACATGAAGGAAAACTGAAGCGATGTAACTACAAGCACTTCTTTCTTCTTTTCTACTCAAACCTCAAGGTAATATTGCTACTGACCAAGCTAAGTTTGCCAAAACCAACTAAATTTACTCATGCTCCCAAAGTGATACCAGTACTAATCAACAAGACTAATCATATAAGAAACATTGCAAACTAAAATAAAGTGTGCGGAAAGTAAACGATAAAACTTTTCATTAATATTTCATTACCGCAACTCACACCAAGGGATACATAGATAACCAACTAAGGAGGATACTTCCACACTGCAAACTATTCTATAAGATAACTTCTCTATTCATGATATGACTCTACTTGAAAAGTAAATGAGTAAAAGATAATGATATGATACCGCGGCACTCCCCCAAGCTTGGGACAAGCCAAGGGGATGCCTATACCGATGACAAATTACTCCTTTGGCGGTGGTGGAATCACCCTTGGGTTAATTAAATGTTCCAACATCCTGTGAAGCCTGAGATTCTCTTCTTGAAGTATCTCTATCTCCCTTTCCAGAACTCGATATTGGGCACAGAGCTCGTCAGTGACCAGCATACCTTCCTTTATCATGGGCATGAAATTCAGATCCAAGACTGGGAACGTTGGTCCCCGCATATCATGAGAAAAGGCACGTCCGGCATTCATTGATCCTACAAAAGTTGAGTTCCTTGCCCTTGATTTTCCAGCTTCATGTTCCTCTTTCAGCTTGGGGTCTTCTTCTCTAGGCCTCTTCCCCTTGTCGTCGCTTGAAGGAGCCATGGTGCTCTCAAAACTAAGATCAACTCCTGACAGAAACAGCTCGAAACAAAAACACGACGAGAAAGCGATATACAGACCTCGGGGACTCTGGGGGGTTATATAGGCAAAAATTAAACATCGAAGCGGAATCACAGGAGGAAACCGGGACAGAAACGAGCTCCGGGGTGGACTCACCACAGGGCGGCACGGCCTGGGGTGGGCCCACGCCCCCTTGTGGTGAGGAGCCACCGGACTCCGTCTCCTGCCCGTTTTCGTCTCGTGATTTTTCATATTTAGCAAAAACAATAAAAATATTAATGGAAGAGTCTTTCGTGAACCTTTTCTGACTAGAACTGTTACCTATTCGAAAACAAACTCTGAAGGTTCCTGCATATTGTCTTGGATGAATTCTTCTGGAGAAACTGTTTGAATAACATCAACATCTTCATTATAAGATTCTCCAGCAATATAATGTTTGAGTCTTTGACCATTCACCACTTGTGTTGTGTCATCTTTCAATGAAGCAATCTTTATAGCACTTGAGCGGTACACTTCCACAATAACATATGATCCTTCTCATTTAGAGAGTAATTTTCCTGCAAAAAATCTGAGACGAGACCTATACAATAGAACTTTCTCACCAACATGAAACTCTCTCTTAAGAATTCTCTTATCATGCCATTGTTTGACTTTCTCTTTGAAAAGTCTGGCATTCTCGTAAGCTTCGTTTCTCCACTCATCTAGGGTACTCAAATCAAGCAACCTTTTCTTACCGGCAAGTTTAAAATCTCTATTAAGCTCTTTCACTGCCCAAAAAGCTTTGTGTTCTAATTCTAAGGGCAAGTGACACGCTTTTCCGTAAACCATTTTATAAGGAGACATGCCCATGGGGTTCTTATAAGCAGTTCTATAAGCCCATAAAGCATCATTTAACTTGCTAGCCCAGTTTTTTCTAGATCTATTGACAGTCTTCTGCAAGATAGACTTGATCTCTCTGTTTGAAAGCTCTACCTGCCCACTAGTTTGGGGATGATAAGCAGAAGCAATTCTATGATTAACGTCATATCTAGCAAGAGTTTTTCTAAAACCGCCATGAATAAAATGAGAACCTCCATCAGTCATAAGATATCTAGGCACACCAAACCTAGGAAAAATAACGTCCTTAAGCATTTTTAACGAAGTCTCACCATCGGCACTCTTTGTAGGCATGGCTTCTACCCACTTGGTAACATAATCAACAGCAACAAGTATGTGAGTATAGCCTTTTGAAGGAGGAAAAGGACCCATAAAGTCAAATCCACAACAATCAAACGGTTCAATAACAAGAGTGTAACTCATAGGCATTTCATTACGTCTAGAAATATTACCAACTCTTTGACATTCATCGCAAGATAAAACATACCTTCTAGCATCTTTAAAGAGGGTTGGCCAATAAAAACCTGATTGTAGAACCTTTTGTGCAGTTCTATCTCCAGCGCGATGTCCTCCATAAGCACTGCCATGGCATTTTCTTAATATTTCTTGTTGCTCATATTCTGAAACACATCTTCGCATAATACCATCAACTCCTTCTTTATATAAGTGTGGGTCATCCCAAAAATAGTGCCTCAAATCATAGAAGAATTTTCTTCTTTGCTGAGCTGTAAAGGTTGGAGGCAAATACTTGGAAATAATAAAGTTAGCATAATCAGCATACCAAGGAAGGTCTCGCGAAGTTACATTTATAGAAGCCAACTGCTCATTTGGAAAACTATCATTAACTGGAATAGGATCAAAAGAAATATTTTCCAATCTAGATAAATTGTCAGCAACCGGATTTTCAGCATTTTCCTATCTACAATATGCAGATCAAACTCTTGTAAAAGCAACACCCATCTAATAAGCCTAGGCTTAGCATCCTTCTTAGACATAAGATATCTAATAGCAGCGTGATCAGTATGAACAGTAACTTTAGAATCAACAATATAAGGTCTAAACTTATCACATGCAAAAACAACAGCAAGAAACTCTTTCTCAGTAGTAGCATAATTCTTTTGAGCAGCATCAAGAGTCTTACTAGCATAATGAATAACATTCAACTTATTATCTATGCGCTGTCCAAGAACAGCACCAACAGCAAAATCACTAGCATCACACATAATTTCAAAGGGTAAATTCCAATCAGGTGGTTGAACAATAGGAGCAGTAGTTAAAGCCTTCTTAAGAGTTTCAAAAGCTTCCTTACAATCATCATCAAAGACAAATGGTACATCTTTTTGAAGAAGATTAGTAAGAGGCTTTGAAATCTTAGAGAAATCTTTAATAAACCTCCTATAGAAACCAGCATGACCAAGAATACTACGAATACCTTTAACATCTCTGGGATAGGGCATTTTCTCAATTGCTTCCACTTTTACTCTGTCAACTTCAATACCTCTTTCAAAAAAATTATGTCCAAGGACAATTCCTTCATTCACCATAAAGTGGCATTTCTCCTAATTAAGAACAATGTTAGTTTCTTCACACCTCTGCAAAACTTTATCAAGATTATGCAAACAATTATCAAAAGAAGTTTCATAGACAAAAAAATCGTCCATGAAAACCTCCACAATTTCTTCACAAAAACCATGAAAAATAGCAGACATGCATCTTTGAAAAGTAGCAGGAGCATTGCATAAACCAAACGGCATACGTCTATAAGCATAAGTTCCATAAGGACAAGTAAAAGTGGTTTTCTCTTGATCTTCCTTTTTAACAGCAATCTGAGAGAAACCGGAATAACCATCAAGAAAACAAAAGTGCGTCTTCTTAGACAACCTTTCTAGCATTTGATCTATAAACGGTAAAGGATAATGATCTTTCTTAGTAACCTTGTTAACTTTTCTATAGTCAATGCACATCCTATAACCAACTACTACCCTTTGAGGAATAAGCTCGTTATTCTCATTAGGCACGACAGTCATACCTCCTTTCTTAGGAACACAATGAACATGGCTAACCCATCTACTATCAGCAATAGGATAAATAATACCAGCATCAAGGAGCTTCAATACCTCATTTCTTACCACATCCTTCATCTTGGGAATTAAGCGGAGCTGATGTTCCACAACTGGCTTCGCGTCTTCCTCCAAATTAATAGCATACTGACATAAAGTGGGGCAAATCCCTTTTAAATCATCAAGAGTATATCCCATAGCTCCTCGATGTTTCCTCAATATCTCCAATAATCTTTCTTCTTCCTTTCCTGAAAGCTTAGAACTGATAATAACATGATATATTTTCTTATCATCTATATAAGCATATTTAAGATCATCAGGTAAAGGTTTTAATTCAAAAACAGGATCTTCTTTAGGTGGCAAAGTGGTACCAAGATCCTCCACAGGTAAATTGTGCTTAATCAGCGGTTGTTGACGAAGAAAAATATCGTCAATCTCTTCTCTTTCCTTCCTGAAAACATCACTTTCATGGTCTTCCATGAATTGCTGCAAAGCATTATTAGGAGCAAGAGCAATAGAAGCAAGCTATTCAACTCGAAAATTTTCATTAGGCATTTCATTTTCATAAGAAGTCTTAGCAAACTTAGAAAAATTAAACTCATAAGATTCTCCATTAAACTTAGTGAAAATTTTCTCCTTCTTACAGTCTATCACAGCGCCACAGGTATTCAAAAAGGGTCTACCAAAAATAATAGGACAAGTTTTACTAGCTACCTTACCCAGTACTAGAAAATCAGTGGGATATTTAGTCTTACCGCATAGAACTTCCACATCTCAAACAATACCAAGAGGCCAAACAGTCTCCCTCTTAGCAAGCTGAACAACCACATCAATATATTCTAGTTCACAAGAGCCAATCTCATGCATAATTTCTTTGTAAATCTCTAAAGGAATGGCACTTGAACTCGCACCAATGTCACATAAACCATAATAGCAGTGATCTCCAATCCTGACAGAAATAACAGGAACACTTGTTTTCCTACGCCTATTAGGATGTGAAATAATGTTAGTAGCATCTTCACAAAAGATAACGTGTTCATCCCCTACATCTTTAGTAACAAGGTCCTTCACTATAGCCACAGGAGATTTAATAGTAGGGATTTCTATTTTCGTGCCCTCAGGTCGTTAGTTGTACTCAGTTTTGCCCAGCCGCTTAACTTTTCCTCAGTTTTCCCCTCGCTCTAGTTTGAAACCCCTCGCAGACGGTCGGACGGGAGGGTTGCCGTTTAGTTGACCGTTCCGTGCTGACGTGTGGGGCCGTGTCGTGTGGGGCCGCGTCGCGTGGGGCTGATAGAACGGGACCGCGTGGGACAGGACGAGACCGCGTTTGGTTGTACGTGAGAGCTCGGTTTTGTCTCTCTCGGCCCAAATTGGCATTTTTCAGAGCGCCTTTTTCCCCTCTCTCTCTGTAACAGTTCTCTCTCTTTTCACCAAATTAGTATCAAATCTAAAGAAGCTTCTATTTCTGTCTTTCTTTAATGATTGTTGCCTTTTGGCCCTCGTTTTTTGCCCAATATGTTAACAAATCTAGTAGCAAATCTAGAAGC
This sequence comes from Dactylis glomerata, assembly GCA_007115705.1. Lineage (NCBI taxonomy): Eukaryota > Viridiplantae > Streptophyta > Magnoliopsida > Poales > Poaceae > Dactylis > Dactylis glomerata. Next base: position 8,066,863 of record QXEO01000247.1, on the reverse strand, counting down.
TAGTAGAGGATAAATTCACAGCAGCATAATAAATCGAGAAAATATAGGATAAGCTGCATATAGCAGCCAACATAGCATATATATATATATATATATTCAGGACAGATCCAACAGTACTACCGATCCCTAGATCCAACATAAGCTACATTTTACATGGGATTAAGCTTGGAGGCTGCGCAGGTGAATCCCAAGTGCTTTGTGTTTGGCCATGAACGCATGCACGTTCACGGTCGTTCCAACTCTAGCGCCGCCAGGGGCACTGCCAAGGGATTCGGCATGGTTCACCAGGCAGTTGAAGTCGGTGGCGCGGAGCCTCCTGTTGCAGAAGGGGCACCTGTAAACGCCTCGAGCAAAGTGGCGATCGTAATGGTCGGACTGCAGCCTCCTGAGGACGTGACGAGTCTTGGTGTGTAAGGACTCGCCGTCGCTGTCGACGTCGCTGCTCTGCACCTGTCACGTAGCACCAAAGATCGAAAAACACGGAGTCAATTGCAGCGATGATGGAACAGAGAGTGAACAAAAGATCATGCATGATAATATGGGCACGAAAAAAAGAAGCCTCAGTTACATTGGACACACTTATATCCAGGATTTGGGTCAGTGAACCAAAGATCATGCACAACAAATTTGTACACACCAATTGTTCACAGACCAAACCCTGAATCAATTTGTGCCCAAATATTCATCATCATCAGTACAAATTAACGGGATGGGATTGATTACTCACATAAGTTAACCGAATCTTAAACAAAAGCAAATCACAAACACTAATAACGCCAGATCTATCATAATAACGCTAGATCTATCATAAAAGGATTGAACTAGGAACAGACTAACCCTAATAACGCTAGATCTATCATAAAAGGATTGAACTAGGAACAGACGAACACTAATAACGCTAGATCTAACACAAAAGGATTGAAATGGCATAAGAACAAGGGAACAAAGGGTTACCTCCGGGTAGTCGTCGACGATGCTGGTGGCGTAGGGGTTCGCCGGCGCGACGTACGGCACTGGTTCGTACGGGTCTTCGTACAGGTCCCAATCGACGGGGGCCTGGACGGGTGCCTGGACGGGTGCCTAGACGGGGGCCTGGACGGGGGCGGCGGCCATTGCGCCGGCGGCTGCTGCGCCGGCGCCTACGTCGGAAGCAGCGACGGGGGCCTGGACGGGGGCGGCGGCCGATGCGCCGGCGGACGATGCGCCGGCGGACGATGCGCCGGCGGACGATGCGCCGGCGGCTATGTCAGAAATGGGCATCTCATGCTTCTCCATCGTCGGGGGTTTTTTTAGGGGGTTTTTCGATGCGAAGTGGAGAAGATGATGGGACAGGAGAGGCGGTTGCAGTGAGAATGAGATAGTGGGCAAGCGTCGAGAGAGAGAGAGGGGCTCTATAAAGACGAAGGTGGCGTTTGGTGTACCGCAACACGCGTCCGCTATGCACGGCTGCAGCGTGCACCGCGACACGAGGCTAACCCTTCGATGTTTGGTGTACTCAGTTCTACCCTCGGGCCTTTTTCAGAAATTTTATATGTACTCAGTTTTCCCCTCGAGTACTTAGACTGGCAAGTGCAATATACTCAGTTCTACCCTCAAGTAGCTGGTCAACAGAGAGTCAACAAATGAGATTAACATAGCTAATTGAGTCATTTCATGCGCAAAAAAATCCAAAAAAATAAAAACATAGTGGCACCTACTCATGGAATCTTCCTACGCAACCTGCCACCTTAACAAACATAGATAAATCATGTTTTACCACAAATTGCCACTTCTCATAATCACTAGTAGCTATGAAGATGTATGGTTTTCCACTCAAACCCCTTTGCAAAACATCTTTCCCAAAACATAGTTTGTCTAAATGAGGCCATAATTGTCACACTCATGTATATTTGAATTGCAAATAATTTGATGTAGCCCAATATGAATTATATTGTACAAAACACGCATTTTTCATTTTGTAATTATTTTGTTTGAATCCCTTAGTCTATTTACTATTTACGTGCCCTTGGTTTCTTAGTACTACTCAGTTTTCCCCTCAAATACTGTCACAAATGCTCACAGAAACCCAAACTTATCCTGATTGGTTGAGCAGTTGTCACACGGATCGACTCCACCAACCGTTAATCCACTGATCTAACGGGCAGTATACCCCTATCCGTCTCTTCGTGGCCACCCCTCTCTCTCTCTCTTCGTGGCCACCCCTCTCTCTCTGTCGGTGGATCAACGGTTGGTGGAGTCGATTTGTGTGCATTTATGGATTATTTTGCTACGTAACTATATTCCCTCTATTTATGCATTATTTTCCATGATTTAAAAAATTTAAACTAAAAAGTGGTAAACAAGAGACATACATATTTATCACCCCTCTAACAATTATCAACTATCTTTAGCATTCCTTTTCTTTTAGGGAATTTAGTTTTGGTAATTTGAAACGGCCCAAAAGTGGTATAATTTTGGTAGAAACATGAGACATACATGTTTGGCATATTTGGGGCATTTCGGTGAATGAATTATTTATCATCCCTCTAACAATTATCAACTATCTTTAGCATTCCTTTTCTTTTAGGGAATATAGTTTTGGCAATTTGAAACGGCCCAAAAATGGTATAATTTTGGTAGAAACATGAGACATACATATTTGGCATATTTGTGGGATTTCGATGAATGGATTATTTATCACCCCTCTAACAATTATCAACTTTCTTTAGCATTCCTTTTCTTTTAGGGAATATAGTTTTGGCAATTTGAAACGGCCCAAAAATGGTATAATTTTGGTAGAAACATGAGACATACATATTTGGCATATTTGTGAGATTTCGGTGAATGGATTATTTATCACCCCTCTAACAATTATCAACTTTCTTTAGCATTCCTTTTCTTTTAGGGAATATAGTTTGGGATATAGTTTTGGTTATTTGAAATGTCCCAAAAGTGGTATAATTTTGGTATAAACATGAGACATACATATTTGTGGGATTTCGGTCAATGCATTATTTGTCACCCCTCTAACAATTATCAACTATCTTTAGCATTTCTATATTCCCTAACACTTATTTTTTTTGGTAATTTCGGTGAATGCACACACTAACTTTGAAAACAACTACAAGTACATGTAACTGAATAATGGATTTGTTGGACCAGCCCCACGCGCCGAGTACAGTCCGGCGACGTTTGACGACGAAGCTCCGGCGAGACGTACGTACACTTCCGCCGAACTGCAACGTACAACACGCTAGCAGATTTCAGCTAACGAGCTAGCATACACGAGAATCGATTCAGCTAGCCTAGTATGTACGCACGCGAAACACAGATCGATTGGATAGCCAGAGGCTCGTATCGAGCCTTGCTCTTTATTTGCTTCAACTCACGGTGTGTACAAACCTAGCTATTACATGGGTATATATACTAGGCCTACCAAATCGTATAGAACAATAACTCCTAGTACAAACCGGACTAGGAACAGGATACGAGCACGACGTCGTTCCGGCGTCGTACGTGATTAGGATAGCTAACAATCACCCCCCTAAGCACGATGTGCTCGTCTTGACAGCTTGGACACCGATCCTTCCTCGCATCTCCAAGAACTCCAGTCGACCCAAAGACTTGGTCAGAATATCGGCAAGCTGATCATCGGTGCAAACATAGTTGACTTCAATCTTGCTCTCCTCTACACACTCCCGTATGTAGTGATACTTCGTATCAATGTGCTTACTCCTATCATGATGCACCGGATTCTTGCACAATGAGATTGCAGACTTGTTGTCAATATTGAGCACCACTCGTTCCTCTTCCTTGTTCATGAGGTCACCAAGTATCCTCCTTAGCCACACGCCTTGACACGCCGCGGTCGCAGCTGCAATATACTCTGCTTCACAGGAAGACTGTGCCACTACTTTCTGCTTTTGTGATAGCCAACTTACCGGGCTTTCTCCAAAGAAATATGCCACGCCCGAGGTACTCTTACGGTCGTCAACATCTTCTGCCATGTCACTATCACTATAGCCAAGTATCTTCACCTTCCCCTTCTTCTTCAAATAGACAACACCAAAGTTAGTTGTCCCTTTGATGTACCTGAGTATATGCTTCACCGCCGCCCAATGCTCCGTTGTAGGTGCTTCCATGTAGCGACTCACAATGCCAACGGAATAGGCCAAGTCCGGTCTTGTGTTCACGAGATACCTCAAACTTCCGACCACACTCCTATAATCTGTTGCATCAACCGCGGGTGCTTTGCTTCTCTTGCTAAGTTTAAGCCGAGGTTCCATAGGAACTTGAGTTGGATTGCAATCTTCCATAGCATAACTCTGGAGTATCTTCTTTGCGTACGCCTCTTGGCATAATGTGATCTCACCCGGCTTTTGATGTACCTCTATTCCAAGGTAGTAGCTCAATAAGCCTAGATCACTCATCTTGAATAACTCCTTCATCTGTAGCTTGAACTTTGCAATTTCCTTCTCATCCGCTCCAGTTATCAATAAATCATCCATATAGATGCCAACTAGTAGATGATCCCTTCCGTGTCCTCGCTTATACATAGCATGCTCCAGTGGGCTCTTCTTGAATCCGGGAGACTTCAACGTACGATCAAGCTTGATGTTCCACGCCTGAGGTGCCTGTCGGAGCCCGTACAATGCCTTGTGTAGCTTCAAAACCTTGTGTTCTTCTCCCTCCTTGATGTATCCCGGTGGTTGTTTCACATAGACTTCTTCTTCTAACTCCCCATTCAAAAACGCGGATTTTACATCCATATGATGCAATTTCCATGATTCTTGAGCCACGAGAGCCATAAGTAATCTCACCGATTCCATCCTTGCAACCGGAGCAAACACTTCTTCGAAATCCACACCTTGCTCTTGCACGTATCCTTTGGCCACTAGCCTCGCCTTGTGTTTCACCAATTTTCCTTTGGCATCTTTCTTGATCTTGTACACCCACTTGAGCCCTATGGCTTTATGATTGTTGGGTAGATCGACGAGCTTCCATGTGTTGTTCTCGCGAATCGATCCCAACTCATCATCCATTGCTCGACGCCAACACTCCTTCGTGTTAGCCTCCTCGAACTTTGTCGGTTCCTCGGTGAGTAGACACCCACCCCGACCTCGTCCACGCGCACGTGTCGTCCGAATATGATTTATCGTGCGAAGCGTCTCCGGTGGATATAAATCCAATACGCTTCGCAACCTTTCTGGAGTAGCCGGCCGCCTCCTTTGCTCCTGTACAGTCGGAGCTGACGCGGCGTCTGTTTCTTGATCCGCCGCGCGTCTAGATGCTGGCGATTCGATGCCAGGCGAAGTACCACGCGCAGGCGACGCTTGCCTGTCGCCGTGGTCGTCCGTCCTTTGAGCTCCAGGCGGAGCTGATGGCTCATCTTCTGGACCACGTAGCTGGCCTCCATGTGCTAGTGCACCTCCACGTGAATTAGTGGTGCATGCATGGCGTGACATGCATGGCGTGCATGGCATGGCCGAGACAGCTTCTGTAGCTGGACTCTCGTCGCCCGTGCTAGCTGAGCGTGAACAGCCCCTCGCTCGCTCAATCGCTCCTGGTCCGCGCGCTGGTCGGCTGGAGAAGCTCTCGCGCGGGGAGTCAGCTGGAGGCGCGCTCGCCCCTGGCCGAGCGTTGGTGCTGCTGTCTGGCTTTCCAGCGCCTGGCGAGGCCGTACGTGCGGACGACGCTCCGCTGATATCCATCGATTCATCAGCGCGTGCAGCCTCCGAGTTCGCCGTAACGTGAGTATCAGCATCACCTTGATCATCTGCACGCAAATCACTGTAAACAACAGTAAAAATCCCATCCGAGATAGACTGTACCGGTTCCGCGGAGCTCCAATTCCACGATTTCTCCTCCTCGAAGAGTACGTCGCGTGTCACAACCAATTTTTTGTTCACCGGATTGTACGCGCGATACGCCTTCGTACCGGCTTCATAGCCGATCATGACCATTGGAGTACTTCGATCCGCCAACTTGGTAGTATGCCCGGTCACCGTCTTCACATGCGCCACGCACCACCCGAAAGTGCGAAGATGATCAACCGAGGGCTTGCGCCCGTAACATGCTTCGTACGGCGTCATACCGACTACGCTCTTAGTCGGCGCCCTGTTCAGCAAATAGACGGCCGTACTGACCGCCTCGCCCCAAAACCTGCCCGGCATGCCTTTGCTCTTCATCATGCTGCGTGCCATGGCCACCACGGTTTGGTTCCTCCTTTCCACAACACCGTTTTGCTGCGGTGAATATGGCGCGGTGAGGTACCGCTGAATCCCATGAGCCTCGCAAAACGCCTTGAATTCATTGGAGTTGAACTCACCACCCCGATCGGTACGGAGGGCCTTTAACTTGGCCTCGGCCTCAACCTCGGCCGCCATCTTCACGATCCGGAACGCTTGCAAAGCTTGATCCTTCCTCTTCAGCAACACAACCCACATGTATCTACTGAAGTCATCGACGATGAGCAAGAAATACTTGTTCCCGGCGGTCGTCGCCGGCGTGATTGGTCCGCACAAGTCGCCATGGACCATCTCAAGAACTTTGCTTGCTCGATATTGTCCTTTCCTTGGAAACGGGGCTCGCCTTTGTTTCCCAACAAGACAACCGTCGCACAATTGCTCAACATGATCGACGCACGGCATGCCGCGAACCATCTGTTTTTGTCCAAGTTGCCGTAGAGCTTGGAAATTGAGATGCCCGTAGCGTGCGTGCCACTTCCACGCCGAGTCTTCCATGCTTGACATCAAGCATATTGGATCCACACGATCCAAGTTGAGGATGTAGAGTCTGTTCTTCGCTCTCTCCACCTTCATGATGAGTTTTCTCTCACGGTCGTATCCCCATAGGAACTTGTCCTTGAGCACAATCTCGCATCCACGCTCCGCAAGCTGACCAAGACTGATAATGTTGTTCTTCAACCTAGGAATATAGTACACATCAGTGAGTACCTTGTGACCGCCGTCCTTCAACTCAAACAAGACAGTGCCTCGTCCTTCTATCCCAACAGTCCTTCCATCGCCGAAACGAACCGTCCCTCCCACCGAGAGGTTTAACTCAGAAAACTGAGCCTTGTCGCCGGTCATGTGGCTGCTAGCGCCTGTGTCGAGGTACCATACGTGCGTAGTCGTATTCCTCGTTCTATCATGAAGAAGAACCTTCTCTTCCTCGAGCTTGACGATCTCCGTGGCCTGCTTCTGTGGAGGTGACTCTCCATTATCCGATTGCTCGCATACTTCGAGCATCATCATCCTAGGTCCGTCATCTCCTTCCATCGCCATGAGAGCCTTCTCCGCCGGAGCGTTTCGACACTCCGATTTGAAGTGACTGACAAGGGTATAGTTAATAGAGCCCGCTAGTTGAGTACCCCTAAGGCCCGATAAGCTAGGCCCTATTGTAATGATAGTCGAATACGAGTTCTTACCGTATGTCGATATTGTAATCTGTATCGTACCCTACCCGATCCTCGAGACCTGGCCACGTATATATAGGGGCCAGGAGGGGACGGTGTAGGCGAGATTGAAAGCAAGCCAGGTCGAACACCCAAGTTTACTTTCGATACACGCCTATTTCGACTAACTTTACCTTCGAGTTCATCCGACGCCCTATCTCCCCGATCCTAAGTCCTTCATCTAGGACATTTGTCGAGTTAACCCTCGTCAATTGGCGCCGACCGTGGGGACTCTAGGCATTGGAATCATGAATTCGACGGCTTTTTCGCTTTTAGCCAACAGCAGTTCAGAACTCGACGAAAATCAAGAGATGGAGGTGACAATTGGAAGTTTGAGCATCCTCATCGGGCCATCGGGTTCATCCCGCCTCTCGGATTCGACGAAACCAGATCCGTCGGCAAGCAGGCCCGAAACAGAGGAAACATTGGAGTCATCAGAAGGCTCTTCCAGCGAGGTAAACTCGTCGGTCAGCTTAGAAAAAGCATCAATCGCAGAAGGCGACGAAATTCAGGAAAATTTCGACTCAGAAGAAAAAGCGTATCAGACGCACAACAATGCAAAGGACTTCGCCGTGGGAAGCAGCGGCGTCTCCAAAGTACATCAGTTATGCGTCATTATCACTGAAGCAGAAGAAGGAAACAATAGCGAAGGAAGTAAAAAGGTCGACAAGCAAGTCGACAAAATGAAAGATCACAACAAAAAGGAAAAAGAGAAAGTCCATGTCTCGGCTGGTGAATGGAGAATGATCAAGTCAGCCATTAATCATGGTACAGAAGTACCCGAAGGATCGAGAAGAGAAGTTCTAATGGGATATCAGTATGCATTGTACCAACACAGGAAGAAACTAAGGGAGGAAAGAGACATGGTTTTCCAAGACAATAACAGCATATCAAGGGAGGAATACTGGGAAGACTATAGTGAAGATTCAGAGTATAGCAGAGAGAGGCGCGGAGACCCAAAACACAACAGGGGGGCGACAGCATGCGGCAGAGAAGAAGGGTACTCAAGGAGCCCCACCCCACAGCTAGAAGAGGAGGAAGATGACTTGATGCAAAAAACGTCAGAGGCAGCATTAGCAGCAGCACAAGCATATTTGCTAGCTACAAGACCAGAACATGGAGACCCGCGAGAAGACATGCACCGAGCCGCGATTCAAAGCCTCGGAATAGTAGAAGGTAAGATCAGGGAACAAGGCCCAGAGACGAAATCAACAAGCTACAAGGGAAATCGAAAGGAGAAGGTCAGATACAATTGCGCAGACAACGAGTATAGCGAGTCATCAGAAGAGAAAAAGCGACAGAAAAGGAAGGAAGACGCAAGAAGTATAATAGCGCAAGCTCGAGTAAATAAATCGCGACATGCTTGGAGGGAAGAGAATTACGAAGACGACGATAAAGATATGGGCGCGTTATGCTTTACCCGCAGGGTTCGCAAAACGCGGGTACCCAAAGGATTCAAATTACCACACGACCAGAATAAATACGACGGGTCGCAAGAACCTACCTTATGGCTATCAGATTATCTACAGGCAGTGCAAATATTAGGGGGAACAAAGGCGACTGCAATGCAAAGTTTGCAGCTGCACCTCACCGGCGCCGCACGGTCCTGGTCGAACACCCTACCCGACGAATCCATAGGAAGCTGGGGAGAACTCGAAAGTCAATTCACAAGAAATTTTCGTTCCACCTACAAGCGCCCAGCCTCACTGGAAGAAGTTAAAGCATGTGTGCAGAGGAAAGGCGAAACGCTACGTTCTTATATACAACGCTGGAGTATAATCAAAAACTCAGCAGAGGACGTCTCCGACGAACGAGCAATAGACGCCTTTTCGGAAGGACTTCGTCGCTCGGATCTCGTGGAAGAAATTGGAAGAACAAGACCTACGACAGTAGCTGAGCTAATGGAACAAGCCAACAAATTCGCTGATGGAGAGGACGCGTATAACAACAAAAGAGGACGTTCACCAGAAGTCGACAGAATAAGTCGACAGAGGAGACGACACCGCAGCAGGGATAACCAAGGAAGGCGAAATCAGGTAGCCGCGGGTTACATACTAGAAGAAGAGGAAGGGTATGAAAGTAGGAGGTTTCAGGCAGAAGGAGTAGAAAAGTCGAGATACTCTGGTCCTTCGGCCAAGGATATGCTATACGGACCTTGTCGAATCCACTACGCGTATCTCGACGGGAAAAGGGTCTCAAATCACCAGATGAAGGATTGCAGAACATTCCTAAGGTTGCAAAGCGCCACGGGCTCAAGCCAAGAAGGGAGGCAAGGAGAAAGACGTAGAAGTCAAGGATATCAAATGCAAAGGCTAGCAAAGCACTTAGAATCAAAAGTGTACATATCAGCCATGATTCAACCGGTGCCCAAGTCAAAGAAAGAGCGAAAGAGCATATCCAGGCAAGTAAACCTAGCAATATCATCACCACCAGCTACCACGGAGTACCTACGATGGTCAGAGCAACCAGTCAAGTTCAGTAGAGCAGATCACCCAAGGAAAGTTCCCAGGCCGGGCCACTCGCCTATGGTTCTAAAAGCACAAATAGGAGGGTACGACGTCGGAAGAGTGTTCATGGATGCAGGGAGCGGTATAAACTTAATATATGCTAGAACACTAAAGGCAATGTGCATCTCGCTGACGAGTCTGAAGCCAACAGATTGCTCTTTCCACGGAATAGTACCAGGAGCAGCAAACTACCCCTTGGGAAGAATAGAGCTCGATGTCTGCTTTGGCAGCAGCGAAAATTATAGAAGAGAGAAACTGGAGTTCGAAGTTATGGATTGGCCGTCACAATATCATGCAATCCTGGGGCGCCCAGCATTTGCAAAATTCATGGCAGTACCACACTACGTGTATCTTACGTTAAAAATTCCAGGGCCCAAAGGAACAATTATAGTACAAGGGAGCTTTGAAGTAGCCAACACATGCGACAGAGAATTCAACAGGATGGCGCAAACCTTCGGCATGACAGCAGAATATGAGAGGTTAAAAGAAGAAACCGATCATAATGTGCTACCTGACGTTGGACGATCCCTGCCAGATAAGGCTTTCGACACAACGCAGGACTCAAAGAAAATTCAGGTACACCCTACTGATCCAAACAAGACAACATCAATTGCGGTGAACTTGGATCCCGCATAGGAAGGCGCGCTCGTCGAGTTCCTCCGTGAGCGCTGAGAAATCTTCGCCTGGTGTCCATCGGACATGCCAGGGGTTCCCAGGGAACTCGTCGAGCACGCACTAAATGTAGATCCCAAGGCAAAACCAGTCAAGCAACCATTGAGGCGATTTGATGAACCTAAAAGGAAGGCGATAGCGTCAGAATTGCACAGGCTAGAAAATGCCGGATTTATCAGAGAAATCAAAACTTCGAGTTGGGTATCGAACCCAGTCATAGTACCCAAGAAAAATACAGACGTACAAAGAGTGTGTGTCGACTACACATCTCTCAATAAGCATTGTCCAAAGGATCCCTTCCCTCTACCCCGCATCGATCAGATAATCGACTCCACAGCGGGATGCGCGAGGCTTTCATTTTTGGATGCATATTCTGGTTACAACCAGATCAAATTAAAGAAAGAGGACGAAGAAAAAACGGCCTTCATCACACCATACGGAGTATTTTGCTACCAGGTAATGCCGTTCGGCCTAAAAAATGCAGGAGCAACTTATCAACGGATGATGCAAAACTGCCTGGGAAACCAGATAGGACGCAATATCCAAGTTTACATTGATGATGTAGTCATCACAACAAGAGAAGAGAAATCTTTAATCAGCGACTTGGCAGAAACCTTCGACAACCTGAACAAGTACAAGCTCAAGTTGAACCCGACAAAGTGTTCCTTCGGAGTATCAGCAGGGCAACTTTTGGGGTTCTTGGTGTCAGCACGAGGAATAGAAGCAAACCCAGAGAAGATTCAAGCAATATTAGCAATGGGGAAACCCACGAAACTACACGACGTACAGAAACTGGCAGGACGCGTCGCGGCACTAAGTCGCTTCGTGGCTCGATTAGGGGAGAAGGCGCTTCCTTTTTATGCACTTATGAAGAAGTCAGACGATAAATTTGAGTGGACAGAAGAAGCAGACGCAGCGTTTGCACAGTTGAAAAAAGTGCTTTCCACGCCACCAGTGCTGGTCGCACCAAAAGAAAAGGAGCCACTGCTATTGTACATCGCCGCAACCCATCAGGTGGTGAGTACAGTTCTAGTAGTCGAAAGAAGCGAAGAAGGAAAAGCCCATGGCGTCCAGAGGCCGGTATATTTCATCAGTGAAGTGCTATCTCCAACCAAACAGAGGTACCCGCATTATCAGAAATTAGCATACAGTGTCTTCACAACTGCACGTAAACTACGACAGTATTTTGCGGTGCACCCAATTATAGTGGTCAATGAAGCGCCACTATCGAACATATTGAACAACCCTCTAGCGACGGGACGTGTCTCTTTGTGGGGAATCGAGTTATCTCCCATGGACATCACGTACGAAAAAAGGAAGGCGATCAAGTCGCAAGTCTTGCCAGAATTTATAGCAGAGTGGCTCGAGTTGCAAAGCACGGGACCACCAGATTTATCGAGTACTTGGACAATGTACTTCGACGGTTCTAAGAGAGTCTAAGGCGCAGGCGCAGGAGTAGTGTTGATATCACCTCATGGTGACAAATTAAAGTACGTCTTAAGGATGAGCTTTCCGCAGGCTTCTAACAACGAAGCGGAGTATGAGGCTTTGTTGCATGGAATGAAGATGGCTAAAGCATGTGGAGCAACTCGCCTAAAAATATTTGGAGATTCTAACCTTGTTGTTCAGCAAGTTATGAACAGATGTGACACAATCAATGACAACATGATGGCCTACAAAAATTTGTACCATTATCTAGAAGGAACGTTCGATGGATGCGAAGTCTCGCACATAAGCAGGAACAACAATGAAGAAGCCGACACTTTAGCAAATATCGGGTCACAATGTTTACCTGTGCCGTCCGGAGTATTTTGGGAGGAAATAGTGGAAAGATCAATAAAAAGTGGAAAAAGCTCGACTACTACAGCAGGCTCGGGGGCTACGTCAGAACCAGAGGAGGTCATGATGATAGAAGAAACATGGATGCAGCCATATCTTGCGTACATGATAAATAAAAAACTACCAGAAGATGCAGTGGAGGCCAAGAGGATAACTCGAAGATCGAAAGCGTTTGTCGTGTTGGAGGGGAAATTATACAAGAGAAGTATCACCGGCGTTTTACAGCGTTGTGTAACACCCCAGGAAGGGCAAGCAATATTGAAAGACATACACGGCGGAGTATGTGGCCATCATGCTAGCAGCAGAGCAATAGCGGCAAAAGCTTTCCGAGCAGGATTCTATTGGTTAACAGCCATCGAGGACGCAAAAGATATAGTTCGAAAGTGTGAAGCATGTCAAAGGTTTGCATCTAGACCGCATGCACCAGCAGCGGAGCTACAAACAATACCATTATCTTGGCCCTTCGCACAATGGGGCCTCGATATGGTGGGAAAGTTGCACAAATCTTGGCCAGGAGGGCATGTCTACATGCTAGTGGCAGTCGATAAATTCACAAAATGGGTGGAAGCGGCCCCGGTAACAACTCAAGATTCTACAGCAGTAATCAGCTTCATCAAGTCATTAGTTTTCCGTTTTGGTGTACCATACAGCATCATCACAGACAACGGGACAAATTTCAATTCGAAGGAATTCAAGAGTTACTGCGAAGGACTAGGGATCAAGCTCAAATTCGCATCTGTGGCGCATCCGAAGACAAACGGGCAAGTCGAAAAAGCCAATGGCCTAATATGTAGTGGAATAAAAAAGAGGCTTTTAGCACCTCTCGAGAAAGCCAATAGCGCTTGGGTAGAAGAATTACCCTCCGTTCTTTGGAGCCTAAGAACTACGCCCAATGCAGCAACTCAAGAAACTCCTTTTTTCCTGGTCCATGGCGCAGAAGCCGTGCTTCCAGTCGAAGTTACGCACGAGGCTCCAAGAGTGACAGCGTATGATGAGACAACGTCAACAGAAGCATTGCAAGATGATGTCGATGCATTAGATGAAGCAAGAGATAAAGCATTAGAAAGGGCTACGCAATATCAACAAAGCCTACGAAACTACCATAGTAGTCGAGTTCGTCCACGATCCTTCGTGGTGGGAGACCTTGTTTTGCGACTCAGGCAAGACAGCCACGGCAAATTGGAGTCCCCTTGGGTGGGACCTTACATCGTCACCGAAGTAATACCAGGAGGAGTGTATCGACTACAAGACAAGAAGACCGGGAAGGATGAAAGCAACCCGTGGAATGCAGAGCAGCTACGACGTTTTTACGCGTAGAATAAATATAGTGGTATAAGTAAATTCGAGTTAACCCTCTGAACCCAGAACATGAGGCCACAGGTCGGGTTCTTTGGGTTGAACTCGACAAAATTGTACAATTATTTGTTACTTCTCCGCCCGGGGGCTTCAACCCCTGGGTCGTACGAAAGGGATTATTATTGCAAGTTGGAGGTCCTTTTTCACTGAAAGGTTGTTTAGACAACCCGACAAATACTTACACAACTTGGTTCATAAAAGGAACCCGATATTCTTCCTACATTTTGGTTCGCAAAGAACCCGATATATGGAAAGCATACCTCAGAACATGACTTGTTCTCATGGTACTAGCAAAAGACATCGACACAAAGTACGAATATGCATTACAAATATCATTGCAGCAAGGACATTATCAAACGAAATTACATGGATAGCAGATCCTAATGAAACTAGACTTCAGCTTCATATTTCTTCTGGCACTGGGTGCCATCATAGATTGTCACGTCGAACTTCGACGTGCCGATATGGAAGTCGAAGACCATGAAGAAGCCTTGCTGGATGTCGTGGTTTTCTGCAAACTCAGACCAGCCGCCCCTAAAATATTGCTCGCCGTCGCCATCATACCACACCTCCACCTCGTATGGGATGCCACTGTCAGACTGTTCACGAAGAACCGCCTCTCGCAGTTCACGGTCATCCATGAACTTGGTGAAATTCAGCGGCAGGCACTGAATCTCACGGCACTGCGCCATGGCAATGCAGAAGAAGGAGAAGATTCAGGGAGGAGCAGCAGGAGCAGTAGGAGCAGCAGGAGAAGGAGCGATTGGACCTGAAGCAGCGCCAGTCACCTTAGGCTTGTTCTTGCTACCAGGTGGGCGGCCGGGACGACGCTTAGCCGGAGCGTCCGATGATGTTCCTGCGGCGGCTGAAGTGATGTTGCTCCTGTTCTTACTTCCACGAGGGCGACCTCGACCTCGTGGCGCCACCGGGGAGCCAAGGTTCAGACGAGAACCTTCAGCATCCGCCATGAGAACAATGAAAAAACCTTGGAAAACCCTAGTTGGAGAGAGAAGATGATGTGGCGGAGGAGGAATCTGATTAGGGTTTTTTACCTTTACCAGCTGGTGCTTTATTTATAAGCACGTATTATTGGGCCCCCGTGCTATAGTACAGCCCGTAAACATATTTTACAGCGGGAGTTAAATTCTGCGCAGAGCAGACGATAATATCAAAGAAGAAAAACAAGAAAAGGAGACTATGGTTGCACGACATGAAAACCTCGACTTGGACTTGGGGGCTCGCCAACAGAAGAAAGAAGAGCTGAACTTTGAGCCTATGCCTGACTACGAGTAGCCAAACATAGCCTCGGGGGCTACTTCCATCGGGAGCGCTGAGCGCGCACCCGATAGAGGATGAGATAATCAATATTGAAGATGCAGAAAGGATAAGCATGAAAACTTCGACTATGTAGTCGACAAAAGAAAAGAAAAGCTTACTCCCATCGGGAGCGAAGAAGATCAATTTAAAATCCGAAATTCTTTGGTTTTATCAGTCAAAAACTTGGCTGCGAATATAAGATTCTCGAGTTGCGTTATCGCAACGAAACTCGAATGCCGTGATTTATCACGAAGGTAAGACCCCGGGATCCGTCCTGTGTGGCCTGGTATACGCACATGGATGCGCTCTGCTGGTATGTATCCGTGTCTACGACGCGAAGAAAATCCTGGTGGACGCACTGGGTACCCTGAGAATCACTGGGATTCATTCTTTGTAAGTCCTAAATGTGGCAAAAGAGTGGATTTGACCGGTATACCGAATTCAAGTCCAAGGGGATTGAATTTGAAGTAGGTGACAAGTATCTGTTCCGGTAGTTAACTGACCTCTTGATCCGTCAGAGTTGTCAGGCTTGCTCATCAAAACCCCTTGCGAAAAAATATCATGAAAACAAGTCGAAAAGATTAAGTCGAAGATTTGAGGATGAGAAGAAGTCGGAGAATTAATCAAGTCGAAGATTTGAAGATTAGAGATTCAACCTGAATCTACAATTCTAGGTATAATCTCGGGGGCTACTGACAAGGGTATAGTTAATAGAGCCCGCTAGTTGAGTACCCCTGAGGCCCGATAAGCTAGGCCCAATTGTAATGATAGTCGAATACGAGTTCTTACCGTATGTCGATATTGTAATCTGTATCGTACCCTACCCGATCCTCGAGACCTGACCACCTATATATAGGGGCCAGGAGGGGACGGTGTAGGCGAGATTGAAAGCAAGCCAGGTCGAACACCCAAGTTTACTTTCGATACACGCCTATTTCGACTAACTTTACCTTCGAGTTCATCCGACGCCCTATCTCCCCGATCCTAAGTCCTTCATCTAGGACATTTGTCGAGTTAACCCTCGTCAGTGACCGAGCTGATTGCACTTATGACAGCGAAGATTCTTTTTGTCAAATTTCTTCTTTGGCTTCTTCCCCTTACCCGACTTCTTCGTCGAGTTGGAGTCTTCCTTTTTTCCACCGCTGCCAGATGCACCATCGCTCTTCTCTCTAGCGTCCATTGCCTGCCATTGGGCGCGCGTGAGCATGATATGCTCCTCCACTTTCGCGTCGCCGTAGGTGATCTTCATCCGCTCATCATGCGCCTTGAACCGTCCGACCAAATCATCCAACGTGACAGTCTTGAGATCAACGCACTGCTCGATCGCTGACACAACAGAGATGTATCGCGCCGGTGCGGCACGAAGGAAACGCCTAACCACCGAGATCTCATCCAGCTTCTCGTCCAGTCCGCGAATCCCATTGACTATTGTGGCAACCCTCGAGGCGAAGGCGTCCAGTGTCTCATCTTCTCCCACCTCCAGGTTCTCAAACTTCTTCTGAAAAGTTTGCAGGGTCGCCTCACGCACACGCGCGTGCCCAAGATTGAGGATCTTGAGCGTCTCCCACGCCTCCTTCGCAGATTTCTTTGAGATCAGGTGCTGCATCACGTCCATCGGCATCACGGAGCAGATGGCCGTAATTGCCTGTCGGTCCTTGCGGTACTTCGGCGCGCCCTTCTTGTACTCATCGCCGCCGGGATTGACAGCCTCCCAGAGCTCGTTGGACTCGAGCGCCCACTCCATTGTGGTCGCCCACACCGTGAAGTTGTCGCGGTTGTACCGCGGGTACGTCGTCGACACCGGCGCGGCCGCGGCCACCCCGGAATTCTCGCCCGTCTCCTTCGCCATGACCTCCCGTTACTAGAAGATCCTCCACGAGGCTCTGATACCAATTGTTGGACCAGCCCCACGCGCCGAGTACAGTCCGGCGACGTTTGACGACGAAGCTCCGGCGAGACGTACGTACGCGTACACTTCCGCCGAACTGCAACGTACAACACGCTAGCAGATTTCAGCTAACGAGCTAGCATACACGAGAATCGATTCAGCTAGCCTAGTATGTACGCACGCGAAACACGGATCGATTGGATAGCCAGAGGCTCGTATCGAGCCTTGCTCTTTATTTGCTTCAACTCACGGTGTGTACAAACCTAGCTATTACATGGGTATATATACTAGGCCTACCAAATCGTATAGAACAATAACTCCTAGTACAAACCGGACTAGGAACAGGATACGAGCACGACGTCGTTCCGGCGTCGTACGTGATTAGGATAGCTAACAGGATTTGTAACAAGGGATCCCTTGTAACAACTTCTAGCGCTTGACGAGCAATGATAAGAATCCGATCGCAATTATACAACAAAAAAAACAACCAGCCATCAGATTAGCTTGCTTCTTCAACTCGATCAGCTGCTTTAACTGCTTGTTCATTTTCTTCAGTTCTCCCTTCACTTTCACCAGTTCTGCATTGGGAGCATTAGGCATAATTGGGATGGCCCCTCTCTCCACCGCATTCTCTACAGCAAGTACCCCCCCCCCACCCAAATTGCGCTCCCCAATACCGCCAATTGATTCCTGCAATTTAAGCCTTTGAACGTACACATCGATCCACTCGAAATACCTGCATTTCTTCAGGATCTGAAAACAACAACGTGAACCCTAAATCCCAAATTCGAGGGAATAACAAGAAAATCGAGAGAAAACAGAGCAATTGGAGCGAGATCTAACCTTATCCCCCTCTCTATATGGCAAGCTCTCGCATGCAAGGAACTCACGTCCACGGTTGCCGTTGTCGTTCGTCTTACAGATCGACCGCTTCAGAGGCTCTTGGCGTGGGCAGTCAGGGCATCTTGTCAAAGGCACGGGTCCATACTGCGGCCATGAAGAACGGGAGGTCGAAGAGAAACTAGACATCACCCGCCTGCCGGGGAAGGGCTGCCGCTGCCGGAGAAGAAGAACAATGGGGCGCGGGGAAAGAAGGGGGAAGCAATGGCACGGGCATGGGCGCGGGGCTGGCTCGGGCTCCCATTTTGCAACGGGCACCTGGGTAAGCTGTGGGTCCGGCGCGCTAACGTGGACAAGTTGCGGGTCCCACGATGATCTGGATAAGTGGAGGCGTGTCCACTGCGGGGCACAAACAGCGGCCCCACTTGCCAGCACCAACCAACGGTCAACTTAACGGGATTCCTCCCGTCCGAGCTCCTTGTGAGAGTTTCAGACAAGGGCTTGGGTAAAACTGAGGAAAAACTAAGCAGCTGGGGAAAACTAAGCACAACTAAGGACCCGAGGGCACGAAAATAGAAATCCCTTAATAGTAATTTGCTCATCAGGTTCTACAGCTTTCTTAGTACTTTTATTAGACACACTTACCAAAGTAGAATGCTCTTTTACCTTAGCAGGGAAAGGTGTCTTCTCAAAATAAGGTTCAGGCAAAATGCTATCAACAGTACAAACTTCAGTAGCTGCAGCAGGAATAGGACTAATGGAATCTTTATAAGGCGCATGATATTTGTTCCAATCTTTCTTTGGAACATCAAGATAAGAGGCAAAGGCCTTAAAACAGTTAGCAAGTATTTGAGAATCAAGACCATAAGCAGTGCTAACATTATGAAAGTCATCGGTTCCCATAAAAGTTTTAATGCATTCATAATCATAATTTATACCTGACTTCCTACTTTGTCGTTTTCCCATCTGAAAGGACACGGATGTCGCCTAGAGGGGGGGTGAATAGGCGATTTAAAACTTTTACGAGTGGCTTGACAAATGCGGAATAAAACTAACGTTTAATTTGCCAAGCATACAAAACCTAAATAAACTAGGTTCACCTATGTGCACCAACAACTTATGCTAAACAAGATAAGCAACTATGTGATAGCAAGATATATATAACTTCAAGCACGAAGGCTATCACAAAGTAAATTGCATAAGTAAAGGAGTTCGGGTATAGAAATAACCGAGGCACGCGGAGACAACGATGTATCCCGAAGTTCACACCCTTGCGGGTGCTAATCTCCGTTGGAGCAGTGTGGAGGCACAAGGCTCCCCAAACGTCACGGAGGCTCACTGTAATCTCCTCGAGCCCTCCCACCAAGATGGAAGACCCGATCCACTATGGGACCCTTGAGGGTGGTCACCGAACCCGCACAAAGCTTGGGGCTACTCCACAACTTAATTGGAGGCTCCCAAATCCACAAAGCCACTGAGATTGGGGCACACTCCACAACTCAATTGGAGGCTCCCAATAATCGCCACGGAGGCACCACAAAGCTTGGGAAGATCTCCACAACTTAATTGGAGGTCCCCAAGAAATCCACTAAGCCGTCTAGGGTTCCAAGAACCCAAGAGGAAAAAGCTTCTTGCTTTCACCACCGAATCTCCGAGGAGAACTCAAACCGATGCACCAAATGTAATGGCAAGAACACACGAAGTGCTCAAATCCTTCTCTCCCAAATCCTACCAAAGCAATAAATGCTATGGAGGGATATGAGAGGAAGAACAAGGAGGAAATCCACAAAGAACTCCAAGATCTAGATCCAATAGGTTCCCCTCACTTAGAGGAGAAAGTGATTGGTGGAAATGTAGATCTAGATCTCCTCTCTCTTTTCCCTTACAAAGATGCAAGAAACATGGAGGGAATGGAGGAGGGAGGGCAAGCTTTGAAGGTCAACAATGGAGGAGAGAGAAGCCCAAAAATGTGGTTGGTTCAAGGAAGAATAAGGGTATTTATAGGTGGGGAAAATCTGGCCGTTGGAAGCAAATCGCGCCAAAGTTCGGCCGTAAGTCCGGCGCCGCCGGACTTTAGGCCAGACGGTCCGGCGGACAGTCCGATGGTCGCCAAAAAGCCCCCCAGTAGTGCGGTTTGGCGGGCCGCCTGATTTTTCCGATCTGGGGCCGGATTTCCCGGCCTAGAGTCCGGCCCGGCCGGACCTGGGGCTGAACTTTCCGCCAAGAAAAAAACATCAACACGAAAACGGTCATAACTTTTGCATCCGGACTCCGTTTTCGATGAACTTGGGCTCGTTGGAATCACCACAACGAGCTCTACACCTTCATCCATAGAAACATCATAGTCCAATAAAGGAGGATGAAACCAAATGATAAAAGGTTTGACTTAGCTATAAAGAAGAACCGGTAAAACCTCCAAACACCAAAAACGCAATAAGAGTTCCATACGAAATCCGTTTTTGATGAGCTAGAGCTTGTCATGGAAATAACCACAAGCTCTAGAACCTCACATGGATAAAATCCAAATAAGAACCAAGAAAGATAATGCCAAGTATGCAAAGGTTTGAGCTCTCTTTGAACGAAACAATTAAGTTACTCACTCGAGAGCCCCTCTTGATAGTACGGCTATCGATCCTAAACCCGGTCTCCCACACTATGAGACCGGTAAGAAAGAAACCCTATCATGAACATACCTTTGCCTTGCGCATTCCACTTGAGCTAGATGGTGACGATCTTGATCTTCTCAAGTTGAACTACCTTTCTTGATTGCGCTTGCTCGGTGAAGTCTTGCGGATTGCTCCCCCATACATCACTATGGGAGAGACACTAGAGAAATATCTTCATATGTCCATTACCACCAAATGGACACCGAGCTTCAAGCAAATGATATCTTCTAGAAGCCTATCTTGAACTTGCGCTTCGACTTGATCAACATTGCACTTCATCTTCTTCTTTCATAATGATGATGTCTTGAGAATGCACATAAGAGCTCACTCCATCTTATTCCTCAAGACACACTCTATATAGGCTCAACTCCCTTATGGCCAATCTTCGGATTACTCCTTGAATAACACCTTGATCATCACATAATCTTCTTTAAATTCAACTTCTTACAACCTTGAACCCAACAAATGGCTCAAGCGTTGTCTACGGACAAGTCCTACAAATATAACTCAATGCAAACATTAGTCCATAGGTGACAAGGGTATAGCTAATAGAGCCCGTTAGTTGTGTACCCCTGAGGCCCGTTAAGCTAGGCCCAATTATAATGATAGTCGAATACGAGTTCTTACCGTATGTCGATATTGTAATCTGTATCGTACCCTACCCGATCCTCGAGACCTGGCCACCTATATATAGGGGCCAGGAGGGGACGGTGTAGGCCAGATTGAAAGCAAGCCAGGTTGAACACCCAAGTTTACTTTCGATACACACCTATTTCGACTAACTTTACCTTCGAGTTCATCCGACGCCCTATCTCCCCGATCCTAAGTCCTTCATCTAGGACATTTGTCGAGTTAACCCCTCGTCAATTGGCGCCGACCGTGGGGACTTTGGGCGTTGGAATCATGAATTCGATGGCTTTTTCGCTTTTAGCCAACAGCAGTTCAGAAGTCGACGGAAATCAAGAGGTGGAACTAACCATTGGAAGTTTGAGCATCCTCATCGGGCCGTCGGGCTCATCTCGCCTTTCGGATCCGACGAAACAAGATCCGTCGGCAAATGAGCCTGAAGCAACAGCAACAATGGAGTATTCCGACGGCTCATCCAGCGAGGTAAACTCGCCGGTCAGCCTAGAAGAAGTGCAAAAAGGGAAAATTGCAGAAGACAACAAAGCAAAGGATAACTTCAATGCAGAAATCCAACTCGACGATCTCATGATCTGCCTCGACGATATCTCAGATAAGTCAACAGACACATGGAAGACAGGGTTAGAGCTTTCTGAAGATGGCGACTCGATCTTCTCAAGCTTTAATAGTAACATCGGCAAGCAGTGCTAGGTACTCGCCATTGTGGGCGATAACTCAGAAGAATTCGACGAAAATAACAACCCAGTGCTAAACCCAGCTAATATCGACAGAGGAGCAAATCACCTAGCCGAAGGACAAACAGTAGAATCCCTCACAGCCAGGGAAAAAATTCGGCTATCAGTCGACGAGTGGAGGATAATAAGAGAAGCCGTAGAACACGGCACGCCAATACCATTAAATTCCAGCAAAGACATGCTTTTGGGGTATCATTACGCCCTAAGGCAGCAGGCAAAGCAATTAGCAAAGGAAAAGATAGAGATACAAAGAAGAAAAGATTCAGCCATTGCAGCTAGCAAAGCTGCTCGTAAAGCACGAAGCGACGCATCATACAGCAACGCAAGGAAAAATCGTTGACATGGTTCAAGGTACGATAACCTCGAGTACTCCGACAGGCAAAGTATTTCGAAAAACCTCGACTCGTCCTTCCTATCGGTCGACGAGCAGGGGAACATCCTACCAAAAACCCCCGAGGCAGCATTAGTAGCAGCGCAAGCATATCTGCTCACAACTCGACCAAGTCCAGGAGATCCTAGGGAGCACATGCATAGAGCAGCATTGAACGGACTCAACATGGTGGGTCACAAGCTCTCAGCAAAAGGAGAAGAAGCACATCATCACAAGGAAGTACACAAAGCAAGGTCACCTCGCCGTCACAATAGTCCTCGGCATAGAAGCAGCAAACACCGATCTCGATCGCCGTCACCAAAACAGCATGGGGGAACTCGAAGATCGCGATCCCCAAATGAAAGGCGCGACCATGAAGACGACGAAAAAGAGATGGGGGCACCGTGCTTTACCCGCAGGGTTCGCACCACTCCAGTTCCCAAGGGATTCAAGCTACCTCATGATCAGCAAAAGTACGACGGATCACAGGAACCACAATCGTGGCTCGCAGATTACTTACAAGCAGTTCAAATATTAGGAGGAACCAAAGAAACAGCAATGCAAAGTTTGCAATTACACCTCACCGGCGCAGCAAGGTCATGGTTGAGCAAACTAGAGAAAGAATCCATTGGAAGCTGGGAAGACCTCACAAAGCAATTTACAAGCAACTTCAGATCGACATACAAATGGCCAGCATCAATAGAAGAAGTCAAAGCGTGCATACAGCAACGCGATGAAACACTACGGGCATACATCCAAAGATGGAGCCTCATCAAAAATTCAGCAGTTGAAGTTTCAGACGAAAGAGCAATAGACGCGTTCATCATCGGATTAAGGCGAAGAGACCTAGTCGAAGAGATGGGTAGAATCAAGCCGAAAACAGTGTCAGATCTCATGGACACAGCAAACAGATTTGCAGATGGGGAAGATGCGTGCAGCAACAAACGGACACGATCTCCAGAGGACGACAGAAGAAACAGATATGGAAGTCAAAGGAGATGATCCCGAAACTACGACACCTACGGCTCACATAGCCAAGTCGCCGCAGGATACAAAGACAACAGTTATCAAGGAAACGATCGCAGAAGCTCGGGATACCAAAGCTACGGAAAAGAGGACTATAAGAAGTTCCCACCAAGAGAATCCAGAGAGTACAACCCATCGCCAGAAGATATGCTTAACGGGCCTTGTCACATACACTCAGCGTTCGTCGACGGGACGCGAGTATCAAGGCACGCAATGAAAGATTGCACAACATTCTTAAAACTACAAGAAGCAGCACAAAACAAGCAAAGTGAAGCAAGACGACAAGGATTCGAAGGGAGCAACAATCCCCCGACAAACCAGCAAGGAAATAACGGAGCTCCTCAGGGACAAAACCAGCAAAACAAGGAACACGACGACGACGAAGGGTACGTTCCATCGAAAGGACACATCACGGCAATGATACAACCCGTGCCCAAGTCAAACAAAGAGGAAAAGAGTATCACTCGACAAGTCAACTTAGCAGTCATTTCGCCTCCAGCCACAACAGAGTATCTGCATTGGTCAGAACAACCAATCGAGTTCGACAGAGAAGACCACCCTATAACAGTACCTCGGCCAGGAAACGCGCCTCTGGTACTCAAAGCTCAAATCGGCGCGTATGATGTCGACAGAATATTCATGGACGCAGGAAGTGGAATTAACCTGATATACGCAAAAACACTCAGGGCAATGCACATATCGCTGGAGTTCCTGAAACCAACAGATTGTTCCTTCCACGGAATCGTGCCAGGAAGTGCCAATTACCCACTGGGTCGGATAGCACTCAATGTTTGCTTCGGCAACCGACAAAACTACAG
Source organism: Dactylis glomerata (assembly GCA_007115705.1). Classification (NCBI taxonomy): domain Eukaryota; kingdom Viridiplantae; phylum Streptophyta; class Magnoliopsida; order Poales; family Poaceae; genus Dactylis; species Dactylis glomerata. The sequence continues at coordinate 8,042,750 of QXEO01000247.1, read as the reverse complement.
GAGAGAAAAACTAGACTTCGAAGTCATGGACTGGCCATCTCAATATCATGCGATCCTCGGACGACCCGCGTTTTCGCGATTCATGGCAGTACCTCACTATACATATTTAGTACTTAAAATGCTAGGACCAAGAGGAATAATTACAGTCAAAGGAAGTTTTGAAATCTCAGATCTCTGCGACAGGGAGTTCCACAAGATGGCGCAAAACTTTGGCATGATAGCCAACTATGAAGAAAAGGTGAAGAACACGACTGCAGAAGGCATCAAGCTACTCGAGGGACGCGTCGTGGAGCCCGAGGCAAAGAAACCACGAGTAGAAACACCAGGAGAAGACAAAGGCGCAGGAGAAGAAGGGAAAACCACGACGTCATAAGCATAGAGAAGAGCAGGACACAAAGGCTATAAAAGCCACGAGTTATACCAGGGGCAATGCCCTCTAGATCCAGAACACAGGTCACAGGCCAGATCTCTTCGGTCACCCCATGTATCTTATATTACAAGTATAAATAAAGATAAATTGTTCCTCGTATTCGAGTTTACGAGCCTTTTCAAAGGGAAAAATGCTGCAAACGCACGACTTACACAATAACGTTTTGAGAATAAATTTCAGACATATAGTCGCGAAATAAATAAACTCTCGCGTTCCACATACAACTTACAACATCGGGTCGTCAGAATCATCTACACCTAAAGGGTCCAAGTAGTGAAACTCGCGGAAGAACGCGGAGTCTTCCTGCAACAACCTGGCTATAATTCGACGGGCAGGCTGCAAGGTACTCTCTAAGTGTACTCGAAGGCTTGCCCCACCAGGAGGATAGCTCAGCGACATTGAACTATAGTTGAGTCGTGGCTGCCACTTACGTATCCATCCGAGAGCAAAATTAGCACCTGCCACTAAATTCAGTTCTATCAAACGGTGGATTCGCTGGCTGGATCTAAAAACGTCAAGGAGCAATGGGAAAGTAGCAGGCAGAGGATTGCGAGGAAGCATGACTGTGTGCATAGTTACGAGAGCTCTCCTGCAGCCATCCACCGCCTCGCCAATGTGCTGGGCACGGTCCTGGAGCAACACAACAGCACTTTGGCGTCGAGGATCAGACCATAAGTTTTCAACACCTACGGACATTTTTTCTAGAGTCGCACTACGCTCGGTAACCCGACGATCTTCAGCAGCGAAATCCAAGCAAGTGCCTACAAGGGCAAAGGATGTCACAAAAACAGTAGTGGAGCAAGAAGCAAATAAGATAAGTCTAGGGGGGAAACTTACATCGCAACATCTCACAGGCGGATTCAACAATACCAAGAATAAAAGAGTTGCATTCTTCCTGATGCAAAATCTTCGCCGTCAAGCTGGACACTTCATCGCCAAGAATCGATACCTGCTTCGTCAGGGCAGAAGTTTTCCTAGCTTTATCAAACGCCATCTGAGCTTGGCGTTTGGCTGAAGTCAAACGAACCTCAAGGTCAGAAATCCTCGAAGAATATTCTGCGCATTGATTGCATCGACTAGGAGTCGACGAAATCTGAGGATCGAATCCACGGGCAGAGGAAGGAGCAGAACCATGAGTGAAAGGATCATGAACATGCATCGACTACAAAAGAAAAGAAAGGAGAAACAATTTCAGAGAGGCAGCATAAAACTTCATACGAAGAGGATATATTTACATAAGAGCACAACCCTATGGCTAAGGTTCTCGGGTTGCACTTAATTGAAGTCTTTACACTCAAAAGGAGAAAACTAGAAAAGCTACAAAGAAGCTGAGTCTACGCCACCTCAGCATTGTGCTCCGTGGAAGAAGGAGGCGCGGCCAGTTCCTCGCTAGAAGTCGACGGTGGCACTGGATCTTTCGCCACTGGAGGAGGTGCAGCAGGCACAGCAGAGGCTGCCGAAGGAGAAATCGTTGTCAACAATGCAGGTGCCAACTTCTTCGCCCTCTCGAAAAACACCTTCATCTCGTCACGGGTGTGGCCATGGGGGGAGCTAACCCTCTCCCAGTCAAAGTCTGTACCGTGCGCAAGAGAAAGTGCAATAGCACCCTCGGCGCCGCGCTTAATGGACAGCCCTTTCAGCTGGAGAGTGGGGTCTTCAGTGGTGTCGAAGGACTTGGCAAGTTCAGTCAGGTTGTCCTTCAGGATTGCCGCCCTTTTCTTCGGCCACAACCCGGCAAACAGCCGTGATAGAACGCGGCCAACCAACTCAAAAGTCTCCTGGATAGATATCCAGTTTTCCTCGAGTAGGTTAACCGCATTCATCAGAGGATCATCGTCTGTTTGCAAAGCCGACGGAGATACCCCGGTAAATTCTGCACAAATAGAAAAGAAAAGAAGAGATAAGTGACAACAGGTATACCAGTGCAACAGAAGTCGAAAATAGAAAGACAAGTCGAAGAACTTACTCTCAGCGGCAGTAGACATGGTGTGAAGACGCTCTGCCACGGCCTGTTCCCGCTGAGCATGTTCCTTGTTGGCATCAGCTAAAGCCCTTTCAGCTTTCTTCGCCTTGGCAAGCGCAGATTTCTGCAACTTCTCAGCAATTGCCTTAGCAGCGGTCGCAATGTCATAAGCTTTCTGCGAAGCTTTGAGTTCCGCCTCCAACGAAGCAATTCGAGCATTGGCGGTTGCTAAAGCAGTTGCATAAAGAAGTCGACAGGGAGTCAGATAGATAACAAAGGATAAAGTGCAGAAGACAAGTGGTGGTTGGACGTCAAAGTTGCACCTTCGGAAGCTTTCGCAACCTTTAGGTACCCTGCACACTCCGTGCCCAGGGCGATAAATCTCTTGACTAAAGCCTGAGAAAAGAAGTGTGTAAGAGCAGAAGTGCATGAAAAGAAAGCAAGTAAAGAAGAAGTGCTCACATCATCAGAAGAAACCGTAGATGCGTGGGCTTCCAGAGAAACGTCGGCTTCCTTAGCCTTCTTTGAGCGCTTAGGGTATCGGGCTTGAGGACCCTTCTTCACACCGGACCTGGTAGCCCTCGGTGCAACATCTGGTTCGACAGGCTCATCAATGGCCATAGGAGAAGCTGGTGGAGCAGCTGTCGCATATGTTGGTGGTTCTTCATCATCACTGCATGAAGAATATAAGTTATGAAAACAAGACAAGAACAATGCAGTTGAAGAACTCGACTACAATACTTACGATGCTAGCATGTCGAAGTACTCCATATCTTCTACAAGAACGGGAGCTTTACCAGCCGCTGCAGAACTCGATGAAGCGATGTCGTCGACACGCATCCTTTTCTTGTCGACACCAACATCTTCAGCAAGTACAGGAGGAGGCGATGTCGACGAGCTAGTCTCCTCTTCTGATTCCTCGACATCATCTCCGTCCTGACTTTCGTCAGCCTCGGGGGCTTCAGATGCAGGGGAGGCTAGATCAGCCGGGAGGGGCCCTGCCTCTGGCAGAGGAGGACGAGAAACAAGGAATTGGTGACCCTGCATATAAATATGTCAGCAGAATGCAAAGGCAAAAACAAAATAACGCAAGTCGAAACCAAGCAAAATTTGACAAACAGTGGACACGGAGATACATACCTCAGGAAGAGGGTGCACGGAGTCGAAGAAATCAGCAGTCAAATCGGCAACTGCATGTTCCTTGGTGAGCTTGGTGAGATTCCGGACTCGCTTGTCGACATCTTCTTTCGATATCAGATCTTCAGATATGCGAGTAGGATCCTCCAAGCCAGAGTAATTCCAAAGTTTGGTAAGGCGGTGTTGTAGAGGTTGAACTCGACGTTGAATAAAAAACACCATGAGTTGCATACCCGACAGAGCACCCCCTTGACCTCCTTTTAAAGCCTTGATGCGGGAAAGAAGAGAAAGAATTTCTTGTGCTTCTGCATCTGAGGGGAGTGTATCCCATGATGCCAATTTCTTTACCTCCTGGGAAGCATCAAAAGGAGGTAGGCCGAATTCATCTTCAGGGGAGGATTTGCGGTCCTTGATATAGAACCACTTTGTCCTCCATCCTTGGACAGACGCGGCCATGGAAAATTCAAAGTATTGCGCCTCAGGACGCACAGAAACGACAGCTCCGCCCAGTTCGGGTTTCCTAGCCAAAGAAACGTTGGGGCGGAGTCGAAAGATTGACCTCCACAGAAGGAAGTGGGGCTCAATACCCAAGAAGGACTCGCAGAGAGTCACGAAACAAGCAATGTGGAGAAGGGAATTTGGCGTGAGCTGATGGAGCTGCACACCGTAGACAAATAGCAGCCCACGGAGAAATTCGTGGGCAGGAAGGGACAAACCGCGGAGGAGGAAAGCAAGGAACATTACCCGGTAACCGCTCGGGGGCTTCGGGATCCGCTCAGTACTGGGAAATTGGATGGAATCCTGGGTGGTGATGAGGCCGTCCGCCATGGCCTTCTCCACCTCCTTCTTGGTGATGGTGGAGCGCACCCAGTTGGTGGCAGAAGTTTTGGCCATGGTGCTCTTAGTGGCCAGATGTTTCACGCGCATCCAGCACAAAGCGCGCTTGGGGGCTCCGCAAGAGAGAAAGAGACAGAGGAGATTAGCAATGGAGGCGGCGGATGGAACGAGCTGGTAAACAGTACGATTCCCCACTATGCCATTTATATATCTTCTGGGAGAAGGATCGTGGGCTGAGACGTGGCGCAAAGATCGAAAACGGCAGCCCACCAACGGTCAAAAATCGTGCAGCCCACTAAACGGTCAAAAAATTGTGAAAGTTACAGTGTTACCCATAAAACGGTTCGCACTGATGAAGAGCTACGTCTTCATTGACGTCATAAAATATATATGTAAAGGAAACAGGATGGCGCCGACAAATGCAGAATTGATAAAAAGGATCATATGTGAAGGATTTTTTATAGCCTTGGGGGCTGTTACTTGCGAAAAATATCAAATGGAACTCTTCACTAAAGTGGTGGATTCATATTCAACAACAAGGTGTTCTTAAAAAAGAAAAGTATCTCGAGTTGAAGAACCTCGAAGTTGAAGTATCTCGAGTTGAAGAACCTCGAAGTTGAAGTATCTCGAATTGAAGAAACCTCGAAGTTGAAGTGTTTCGAGTTGAAGTATGAAGAGCTACATTATCTCTTGAGCCTATACTCAAAAAACTCTTTTTCGACTATAGCCTCGGGGGCTACTCCCATCGGGAGCGCTGAGCGCGCACCCGACGATATTTATTGGTAAAGCATTAGAGATTGGAGAAGTGTAGGAGTGTTACTCCCATCGGGAGCGAGTTTTATGGTTGTAGAAACCCGAATATTTTCAGTCAAAATTTGACTGCGACATAAGATTCTCGAGTTGCGTTATCGCAACGGAACTCGAATGCCGTGACTTGTCACGAAGGTAAGACCCCGGGATCCGTCCTGTGTGGCCTGGTATACGCACATGGATGCGCTCTGCTGGTATGTATCCATGTCTACGACACGAAGAAAATCCTGGTGGACGCACTGGGTACCCTGAGAACCACTGGGATTCATTCTTTGTAAGTCCTAAATGCGGCAAAAGAGTGGGTTTGACCGGTATCCCGAATTCAAATCCAAGGGGATTGAATTTGAAGTAGGTGACAAGTATCTGTTCCAGCAGTTAACTGACCTCTTGATCCGTCAGAGTTTTCAGGCTTGTTCATCAAAACCCCTTGCGAGCAAATTACTATGAAACATAAGTCGAAAGACCAAGTCGAAGATTTGAAGATATGAAGAAGACGAAGAATTGATCAAGTCGAAGATTTAAAGATTAGAGATTCAACCTGAATCTGCAATTCTGGTAGAATCTCAGGGGCTACTGACAAGGGTATAGCTAATAGAGCCCGTTAGTTGTGTACCCCTGAGGCCCGTTAAGCTAGGCCCAGTTGTAATGATAGTCGAATACGAGTTCTTACCAAGATTGGAAAAAGCGGAATAAAGCGTACGCCTCCGCGCGCTGAATCGCTGGGCGATATCCCATCGCCTCGCCTTGGGCCTAATCGGTAGTCTAGGCGGGCTCATCGCCTAGGCGGAGTAACTCGTGCGCCTACTCACGATGAAACGGAGAACAACGGCGAGGAGGCGGCGCAAGGCAGGGCAAGGCGGCCGGAGATCGAGATGGAGCGATTAAAAGAAAATGGAGAGAAGGCGAGAAGATTACGGGAGCATGGCGAGAAGATTGCGGGTAGGTGGCCTACTATATAAGGGAGGAACAGAGAGATCTTGCTAGGTTTTGGAGCAAGACACCGGCGGCTGGAGCTATTCATCTTAGATTCATCCTCTGCTCTCTGGAATGCGGAGCTTCACCTCCTCCTCTTGCAACGCCGCCAGGTCCTCTTTTTCCTGGTCGTATCTCCGACAGCAGACCTCAGATCCAATCGCCTCCCCCATCATGGCTTCACAATGTCATTGCCCCTTCTGTAGGTGAGAAATTCTCTATCCCTGCTCTTCTCGTGTCTTTCCTTTGCATGTGCTAGTGATTGGAAATTGCTCATTTATATATTCTATACCAGTGTACAGTATTGACTTTCTCTTAGATTGGTAGTTGGATGATGCTCCGTTCTCGATTTGTGTTCTGAGTAGTGTTTGCTTCAGGTTGTGGTTAGCTGCATATTCTCTGCTAAAATAACCGTACCTAAGATGATGGAAAAAATTAATTGCTAGGAAATGGACATACACATACATGTTTATCATCTGGGATCGATGCTTATCTACTAGCTTTGTTGGTGCTACCTGATAATTCTTCCTCTATCAACATTAAATTTCCCTATCAAGTACATAGGACAGCTTTTCTTCAGTTAGTTGTACAGATCACTATTCAGCAACTTCTAATCAATTATATGTGTCAATGTATATGGTGAAGCAATAATAGGACATTTCATTATTTTGCTAGGGATTTACGTCTCTTGTTCATCCAATGATACTCACGTGCCATGGTCTGGGCACAACAGTAGAAAGATTAAAGTTTGATTCCGCTCTACGAATCAGAGTTCAACAATCAGCTAATACCAGCCAATGTTGACCAAAAACAGTCTAACTGGTCACATATGTTTTTTAATACGATTTTTCTTCAAAACTTCATATGGAATTTATTCGAGATTATTTTTTGGATAATGTAATGTGGTCTCACTGATCCAAACAATTTGTTCTATTTTGCTCTAGATTTTTAGCTGTAGGCGGGATTTTGATGGCTTGAGTCCACAACTTTTGTTGATTAGCGATGTCAATTATTGAACTATTGATGTGTATTCGACTAATTTTAGGATGCTCGAGATCAATGCAGCAGCATTGGAGAAAGATAATGTCAATAAGATGAAGTCGAATGATGTAGGATGGGAGTACGGGAGTCCAGTTGATGCTTCCAACAAGAATAAAGTGAAGTGTATGCTCTGTAACCTTGTGGTCAATGGGGGTGTTTTTCGTCTGAAGAAGCATGTGGCTCATGTTGGAAATGATGTGGCAAAATGCAAGAAAAGCTCCCAGGAAGCAAAAGACAAGTGCAAGAAATCTCTTGAGGAGACATCTAAGAACAGGAGGGAAAAAACTGCCAGTGATCTTGACTATTAACGAGAGCCTCCATGGGTGTCATCTTGTCATGGGCTTGTGTGGATTTTCTTTTCAAATAAGATTATGGGAATTAAGAACTTTAGTTCTAAAGTGTGAACTACCAAAATTATTATGCTATGCCATATTCAGGCTTCTTCTGGTATTTGCGTATTTCTTTGTGATTACTACATGCTTTTGAATGCACTGCCTTTATATATACATATTGCTTTGTGTAAACTATATATTGCTATTTGTAACATGACATGGTCCTCCCGACTTGCTATATATGTAGCTATTTTAGCATGAAACCATCCTCCTGACTTGCTATATAATGCTATTTTTTACATGAAATTCATTCTCCTCACCTGTTGTAGTACAAAACGCCTAGGCACGCCTACTCAACGCCTAGGCAGGCTAGGCGCTAGGCAGAGGGTCACCGCCCGCCTACCGCCTAGCGCTTATTGAAACCTTGGTTCTTACCGTATGTCGATATTGTAATCTGTATCGTACCCTACCCGATCCTCAAGACCTGGCCACCTATATATAGGGGCCAGGAGGGGACGGTGTAGGCCAGATTGAAAGCAAGCCAGGTTGAACACCCAAGTTTACTTTCGATACACACCTATTTCGACTAACTTTACCTTCGAGTTCATCCGACGCCCTATCTCCCCGATCCTAAGTCCTTCATCTAGGACATTTGTCGAGTTAACCCCTCGTCAATAGGGATTGTCATTAATTACCAAAACCACACATGGGGGCATATGCTCTTTCAATCTCCCCCATTTTGGTAATTGATGACAATCTCTTTGAGTGGGTTTCTATAATGAATTTAAAGAACTAAGATGGTTACACTAACATCAAATACTACAAAAGTATGTGATGTTAGTAGAACCATCATATATAGAGCAAACTCCCCCACAATCTATGCACGTGTGAATGAACTTGAATTTCATTGCATATATTGCCAACCAATGTTGTTGGTGGAGTTTCCACTATATATACTCAACCATGCAAAGCATGCAAGGCAAATGCTTAAGATCAAAACCAAAGCATGAAGCTCAATTCCCTTTAAACCCTCGAAACTTCTCCCCCATTGGCATCCATTGCCAAAATGGGCGGAAAGGCTTAGAAGGCCAATATAGTGAGAGTTCCTCCTCAAGGTGTGCATGGCCCTAAAAGAGTGAAAACACATGCACAAATCCCAGGACAAAAATTTAGAGGAAATCAACCTATATTAAGGATCAAAGATTGTAAACAAAAAGGATGACATGATGGTAAAACTTCCAACAAATGAAGGTAGCAATCAAAAGATCCAAAAGCAAATCAAATAAAGATATTATGATAAGACCAAAACAATGCTCTAAATAACATGAAGAAGCTCCCCAAGGTTTGTGCACAACATATTCTATTTGAATTGAAGTATAAGGTGCACAAACATGGAATCATCACTACCTCGATATTATTCAAAACAAAATGATACCAAGTGACATCAAAATACTATGATAACCGCAAAATGGTGCTTTAAATAAAATGAAGAAGCTCCCCAAGGTACGTGCACAAGATAGACTTTTTGTATTTCAAAACAATTTGCACAACATGGAATCCTCACTCCCTCACAATCATTTAAAAGCAACCATTAGCAAGAGATCATAGAAAAGACAATATACTTAACACTTGTATCAAGGAAATGGTTGAGCAACAAGTAAGGAACCGACATATTAAATGGCTCAACCAAAGAAATGTGTGATAGGAATAACAAAGCATATTATAAGACTAGTACAAGGATGCACAAAGAGCATCCACATAGTCCTCAATGAATGATATTGCTTAGAATTCCATCCCAACACACAAGGTTTAAATAAGATATCAAATAAGGAGATATCATCTCTCATGTGTATAAGTTTCTAAGTAGACAACATCACAAAGATAATTATCACTGAGAAACATATACACATAAAATAGATACAACGAATAGAACATGATATCCAAACAAGTTCATGCAATATACCAATAGGATTTTTGCTTTTAAAGCATGACCAAAGGTTCAATATATCTAATTGCATATTGCAAAACTTCAACCACAATCATGTCAAAGACATCACAAATATCAACAAGGGAAAGAAGATAGTTGGGATATTTTGAGAAAAGCAACAAGTATCACGAGTAAGTATACCAAAAGGAAGAACCAAATTTACACTTTCATCAATATTGCACATGTGAGGAACTTGAGGAATTGATATGCAATAAAATTGCTAGATAGACATATTTGGGAAGGGTAAATCATGAGCATGATTTTATATATTCCCCAAAAAATGCACTCATCTCAAATTACTCACATTTTCAATAAAGAGTTTTCATTAAGATCTTTGCGAATAAAGATTTTCATGCCATGAAATGACCCACACAAGGTTAGATGCTATAAAAGTATGCATGAATAAGATACTTGTTACCGAGATATCATTGGAAGGATGTAGTAGATAGGAGTTCTTCAATAATCCTAGCTTGCCACAAATTATCAACTAGTCACCGCTTCATCCTTATTATTGAGACAAGCACCAACATATCTTCCATGTACCTAAAACATATTCAAGTACAATATGGTCCCCAAACTCATTGGGTCCAAAGTAGTTAGAGACACTACAATATATAGGACAAGCTCCACAAAAATATGTGCATATAGATATGAACTTGAATTTCATGCACATCTTAGCCGAATTAGGATTTATTGGAGTTTACCCTATATATTGGATCAAAGAAAGTAAAGCATGCCATATAATATGTAGTAAGTAAATATGCATGCTAAACACTTCCAAGAGCCAAAGGGAGATACAATTTGGACGAAACACCAATAAGACCAAAGAGTCACACGAAGGTGTGAAAAACCCAAAAGTTGTCCAAATTATATCAAAGAATCAATTCAACACAAGATTGACTCCAAAGTCCACCAAGTGAACAAAGCAAATACCAATGAGCATAAAGAATCACTAAAATACACATGCCCAAAGACTTATCTCATTTAAGAAAAAGAGCAAAATCAAGAAAAGAGATAGCCATTCTCCCAAAGAGAGCAAGGTTCCAATCAAACAAACCAAACTCTCCACTCTTTTATGATGGCACACTAAGTACCAAAAACAAAAAGATTTGTCTTCCAACAATAACCAATACCAATTGAAATAAACCGCAAGGGTATGTTATAGAAAATATAGGAGAGCTCCCCTAAGATTAGTGCATTATTTATGATTTTGCATTTGAATACAAAATGCACACAAATAGGATCATCGTCTCTACCTACATTAAGAATAACACAAAACAAGTTCAACAAAATCAAATGGACTCACAAGAGTCAAGGAAGATAATGGGAAATAAAATAAATACATTTCTTGGCAAGAGATAAGGTAATTAAAAGCAATAGCCAATGTAAAGATGATCAATATATATACCACAAGACAAAGTACCAATTGTTCAAGGACAAGAGGTATTTGGAGTTATTAATTTCCTGGTGGTATTTTACACATAAATCCAAAATCATCTTCACAACAAGAAGCATATGAAAAGGATAAGAATTAAACACCATGCTAAAGAAGATATTCTTGATAGACTCAAATAGTTAAACAATCACGCAAAACAATGATTAGGATAACTTGAAGCAAATGGTTTTCCAATTTTGATGTAGAATTCCACGTTTTAGGAAAACCCTACCAAGAATGTATCTCACAAACAATATCCAAAGTAAGAGCAATAAAACAATTTGGAAAATTGAAACTTGTTTGAGCAAACATGTCACATAGAAGAAAGATAATTTGCAATATCAACACTATGTGACACAACCTCAAATATACACATTTTATTGGTTTGTAGTATGCACAAAGCATATTACTCCCCCATAATATGATAAAGCATTTATTTTCACAAGAGGCAAATAAAATTCAATATGAGAAGATTAATGGACATTATAGAATTTGAATTTCTCATGAACATGACATACCACATAGAGACTAGATAAATTCAAATATCAACACTAAGTGGTATTCCTCATGTGCACACATATTTAGGATTGTGAAGTGCCAAAGCATATCACTCCCCCAAAATAGGATAGTCCATTAGTCTCTCAAAAAATCCAAATAATATAAAAGAAGATGCAATAGGCTCAAACACAAACACACATACATGGTGTGCAAACCCACAAGTACAAACTTGATTAATCAAAATAAAATAAGTAGGTAGCACAACATATACCAACACATGTAATGAAACACAACCAACACATGCAAAAGGGGTGAGTAACTTTCAATGTAGATAAGTTGAGTACATGTTACCGCAAAGAGGAACATTGGATATATGATATAAACAAGATAATCCAATTGACTTGACTTGAGACAATATATTGATGAAGATCCCTTAATTCTTCATGATATAGCCAAGTCTCTAATGCCCTCCATCAAACACCTATTGATCAAGTTTTGGTGTGTTGGTCCCCAACCAAGTTGGGTCCTAAAAGGTTAGTCACAATAGGCTTGGACACCCAAATGGTTCTTTTCTTGACACCACATTGAGTGCCAATAAATTTGGCAAACACATTGCCAACCTTATCTTTGCAAAGGGAATAAGCATCATCAATTATGATAGGGTTGGATGAGTTACCCATAGTGCATGAAGAAGATAGATGACCCTTTTCACGGCATATGTAGCATGTTATTTTCTTCACCTTCTTCTCACTTGATTTCTCCACAATGGGAGCATTAGCTTGATTCTTCTTGGGAAGTGACCTTTCTTCAATATGAGGTTGAGCATGGCCTTGAACTTGAGGCCGCTTCCCTTGTTGCTTCTCAACTAGTGCCTTCATCTTCAAAGGGCAAGATCTAACATGGTGCCCTTCAATTTTGCACTTGAAGCAAACAATCTTGGCCGGATCTTTGACTTGTGCTTGGCCCTTCTTATTCTTGTTAACCTTGGACTTCTTCTTGTTGTTGGAGATGAACCCAAGTCCACTCTTGTCATTGGGGGATTTTTGCACACTCAACATATTGTCGAGTTTGGATTTCCCTTCATGACACTTTACCAAGTCCTTCTTCAATGAAGTGACTTGGGCCTTGAGCTCTTCGATTTCCTCTACATGGTTAGTAACAACACAAGTACTAGAGGAAGTATAAGCTTTATTGTTAGAGCAACAAGGAAAGGAAAGTAATTCATCACAAGATGTAGCAATGTTATGAGTGGATGAATTACTAGGACTAGCACAAGGCAATATGACATTTTGAGAAGTAGTGCAAATGTCCATATGAGGCTCACTAGATGTTACCTTTGACATAATAGCCTCATGAGCTAATTTTAGCCTATCATGGGAAGCTAGAAGATCCTCATGGGAGCTAGAGAGCTTTCCATGTTTTTCTTCCAATTTCCCATAATTGCTAGTTAGCAAATCAAGTTGAGCCCTTAGCTCAACATTCTCCTTCAAGATGGATGCTTCACAAGAAGTAGAGTTAGTAGCACAAGCATCATCACTATTGGAAAGCGGAGAAGGCAATTTAGTAAGCTCATTTGAATTTGAAGCTTTAAGTTGCTCATGCGACTCGGTGAGAATGATGGGCTCACACGAAATGACCCTAGAGTCATCTTTAAGAAGCACAACATTCTCAAGGAGTTTAGCATAAGTAACTACAAGCTCTTCATATTTAGTTTCAAAATCGTTTGCCACCACAAGAGTTCTATCATAGGATTTCTTTATTTTAGATAACTCTAAAGTAAAGGTCTCCTCAAGAGATTCCTTGGTGGTTTGTTCTTCTTCTAGAGCTTCTTTTAGATCCGCGATCTCATCCGCGTAATCACGGGCATGACCCTGCATTTTAAAAATGGTATTCTCATGCTCCTCAATAATTTTATTGCTCTCGGTGGCAATAGCCAAAATCTTATAGAAGTAAGAGCAAGCAATTTTATTCTTACGAATAGCATGAAAAAATATTTCACTCTTCTCAAATAAAGAGGCAAATTCATCATCCTCTTCTTCATTATCCTCATCATCATCACTAGATATATTGGGTTCCAAAGCAGGAGTTACCTTTGAAGACCCAGCCATAAGGCACATGTGGGAACCAAGAGATGATGAAGAATAATCACTTGAAGCTCTAATTAAAATCTTGTCTTGGCCCATGGAATAATTGTTTTCCTCTACATTGTTAGACACACAACAACTAGAGGAAGTAGATATAATTGTATCATGGAAACAAGACAAATCAAGCATATCATCATGAGATTTATTCATGCAACTTGCACATGATATGCAAGGACTATCAACACAAGCATGTAAAGCATTTATGGTGCTATAAGTGTTTAAGTCAAAAGATGAAGCATTGCAATGAGATAGAGATGAATGGTCATCACAAGTAAGCTTACTATCAACATTGCAATATTCATCACCACTCACCATATCGTAACCTTGTGTCTTGCCACACATTGGTGAGGTGGATGAGAGTTCATCATGGCCGGAAGTGGAAGGAATACAATCATCCTCAATAGTGTTGGACACATCATATTTTTCTTGAATCTTTGTCCAAAACTCATGAGCGTTATAGAAAGGCATGATTGCATAAATAACTGCATTGCTCACAACATCGAAAAGCACATTAGTAGCTCGAGAATTAAGATAAGAGTTTCTCTTCTCCTCTAAAGATAGACTTTGGGAATCCTTAGGAGGAGAGAAACCCATATCTAAAATTCTCTCTATATTTGGGTCCATATCACGAAAATGATTAAGCATGCAATTTTTCCATATATCATAATTAGTGCCATCAAATATAAAAGTGTCATTGTGCACTAATCCCCTAGCCGACATCTTTGCTCTCAAGGTGGTGAAGCTTTAAAATGAGAGACCTTGCTCTGATACCAATTGAAAGGACACGGATGTCGCCTAGAGGGGGGGTGAATAGGCGATTTAAAACTTTTACGAGTGGCTTGACAAATGCGGAATAAAACTAACGTTTAATTTGCCAAGCATACAAAACCTAAATAAACTAGGTTCACCTATGTGCACCAACAACTTATGCTAAACAAGATAAGCAACTATGTGATAGCAAGATATATATAACTTCAAGCACGAAGGCTATCACAAAGTAAATTGCATAAGTAAAGGAGTTCGGGTATAGAAATAACCGAGGCACGCGGAGACAACGATGTATCCCGAAGTTCACACCCTTGCGGGTGCTAATCTCCGTTGGAGCGGTGTGGAGGCACAAGGCTCCCCAAATGCCACGGAGGCTCACCGTAATCTCCTCGAGCCCTCCCACCAAGATGGAAGACCCGATCCACTATGGGACCCTTGAGGGTGGTCACCGAACCCGCACAAAGCTTGGGGCTACTTCACAACTTAATTGGAGGCTCCCAAATCCACAAAGCCACTGAGATTGGGGCACACTCCACAACTCAATTGGAGGCTCCCAATAATCGCCACGGAGGCACCACAAAGCTTGGGAAGATCTCCACAACTTAATTGGAGGTCCCCAAGAAATCCACTAAGCCGTCTAGGGTTCCAAGAACCCAAGAGGAAAAAGCTTCTTGCTTTCACCACCGAATCTCCGAGGAAAACTCAAACCGATGCACCAAATGTAATGGCAAGAACACACGAAGTGCTCAAATCCTTTTCTCCCAAATCCTACCAAAGCAACAAATGCTATGGAGGGATATGAGAGGAAGAACAAGGAGGAAATCCACAAAGAACTCCAAGATCTAGATCCAATAGGTTCCCCTCACTTAGAGGAGAAAGTGATTGGTGGAAATGTAGATCTAGATCTCCTCTCTCTTTTGCCTTACAAAGATGCAAGAAACATGGAGGGAATGGAGGACGGAGGGCAAGCTTTGAAGGTCAACAATGGAGGAGAGAGAAGCTCAAAAATGTGTTTGGTTCAAGGAGGAAGAAGGGTATTTATAGGTGGGGAAAATCTGGCCGTTGGAAGCAAATCACGCCAAAGTTCGGCCGTAAGTTCGGCGCCGCCGGACTTTAGGCCGGACGGTCCGGCGGACAGTCCGGCGGTCGCCAAAAAGCCCCCCAGTAGTGCGGTTCGGCGGGCCGCCGGATTTTTCCGGTCTGGGGCCGGATTTCCCGGCCTAGAGTCCGGCCCGGCCGAACCTGGGGCCGAACTTTCCGCCAAGAAAAAAACATCAACAGGAAAACGGTCATAACTTTTGCATTCGGACTTCGTTTTTGATGAACTTGGGCTTGTTGGAATCACCACAACGAGCTCTACACCTTCATCCATAGAAACATCATAGTCCAATAAAGGAGGATGAAACCAAATGATAAAAGGTTTGACTTAGCTATAAAGAAGAACTGGTAAAACCTCCAAACACCAAAAACGCAATAAGAGTTCCATATGAAATCCATTTTTGATGAGCTAGAGCTTGTCATGGAAATAACCATAAGCTCTAGAACCTCACATGGATAAAATCCAAATAAGAACCAAGAAAGATAATGCCAAGTATGCAAAGGTTTGAGCTCTCTTTGAATGAAACAATTAAGTTACTCACTCGAGAGCCCCTCTTGATAGTACGGCTATCGATCCTAAACCCGGTCTCCCACACTATGAGACCAGTAAGAAAGAAACCCTATCATGAACATACCTTTGCCTTGCGCATTTCACTTGAGCTAGATGGTGATGATCTTGATCTTCTCAAGTTGAACTACCTTTCTTGATTGCGCTTGCTCGGTGAAGTCTTGCGGATTGCTCCCCCATACATCACTATGGGAGAGACACTAGAGAAATATCTTCATATGTCCATTACCACCAAATGGACACCGAGCTTCAAGCAAATGATATCTTCTAGAAGCCTATCTTAAACTTGCGCTTCGACTTGATCAACATTGCACTTCATCTTCTTCTTTCATAATGATGATGTCTTGAGAATGCACATGAGAGCTCACTCCATCATATTCCTCAAGACACACTCTATATAGGCTCAACTCCCTTATGACCAATCTTCAGATTACTCCTTGAATAACACCTTGATCATCACATAATCTTCTTTAAATTCAACTTCTTACAACCTTGAACCCAACAAATGGCTCAAGCGTTGTCTATGGACAAGTCCTACAAATATAACTCAATGCAAACATTAGTCCATAGGGATTGTCATTAATTACCAAAACCACACATGGGGGCATATGCTCTTTCACCATCCTTCAGCATTCTCTTGGATACGGTCAAGAAGTTTCCACTTAGCATCTTCTTTCATATGGGTAAATGATCCAAAACAAGAAGCATCCAAATAATCCTTATCAGGAAGGGTAAGCCTCGCATAAAAATTATCAATAACAATATTATTGGGGAGCTCATGAATGGGGCATTTGAGCATTAGTAACTTCAATCTCCCCCACGCTTGGGCAATACTTTCTCCATCATGAGGCCAAAAGTTATATATCCGATTATGATCTTTATGAATTTCACTTGGAGGATAAAACTTGGAATAAAAGAGAGGCACAATTTCCTCCCATGCAATAGATGGACCATCTTTAAGCAGTCGATACCACTCCTCAGCTCTGCCTTTTAGTGATAAAGAGAATAGCTTCCTCTTAACCTGGCTCGATGAAATACCTGCACACTTGAACAACTCGCATAATTCATGTATAAAAAGTAAGTGATCACCCGGATGGACAGTTCCATCTCCTGAATAGCAGTTATCCATAACACGTTCAACAATTTTCATAGGTATTTTAAAAGAATCTAATTGAGCGGGTGGTGGTGGTGGTGGTGGTTCATCCACATGTGCAGCAGTGGTAGTAGTCTTCCCGAATAGGAAACCAAATGGAGAACTCTCCATAGCAAAATAAAATAAAAATAAAAGACAGAAATAAAAATAATACTCACAGCGACGGTTACCTTTAACAATTCCACTCTTCAATAGCGCTTCACTCCCCGGCAACGGCGCCAGAAAATAGTCTTGATGACCCACAAGTATAGGGGGTGTATCATAGTACTTTCAATAAATAAGAGTGTCGAACCCAACGAGGAGCAGAAGGTGTTGACAAGTGGTTTTGATCAAGGATTCACTGTAAATACTAGCAAACGGGTTTTCAGGGGTATTTGGTAATGCAAATAAATAAAGTGCGAGTAAATAAAAGACAGTAATAATAATTACAGCAAGTGGCCCAATCCTTTCTTTAGCAAAGGACAAGCCGGTTGTGTAACTTATGATAACCAAACGTTCTCGAGGACACACGGGAGTTTCTGTCAAGAGCTTTCGCTTCATGCAGCTAAATAATCTTTATTGGTTTGATAAGTGACGAGGGTTAACTCGACAAATGTCCTAGATGAAGGACTTAGGATCGGGGAGATAGGGCGTCGGATGAACTCGAAGGTAAAGTTAGTCGAAATAGGCGTGTATCGAAAGTAAACTTGGGTGTTCGACCTGGCTTGCTTTCAATCTCGCCTACACCGTCCCCTCCTGGCCCCTATATATAGGTGGCCAGGTCTCGAGGATCGGGTAGGGTACGATACAGATTACAATATCGACATACGGTAAGAACTCGTATTCGACTATCATTACAATTGGGCCTAGCTTATCGGGCCTCAGGGGTACTCAACTAGCGTGCTCTATTAACTATACCCTTATCAGTAGCCCCTGAGATTCTACCTAGAATTGTAGATTCAGGTTGAATCTCTAATCTTCAAATCTTCGACTTGATTAATTCTTCGACTTCTTCTCATCCTCAAATCTTCGACTTAGTCTTTTCGACTTGTTTTCATGATATTTTTTCGCAAGGGGTTTTGATGAGCAAGCCTGACAACTCTGACGGATCAAGAGGTCAGTTAACTACCGGAACAGATACTTGTCACCTACTTCAAATTCAATCCCCTTGGACTTGAATTCGGTATACCGGTCAAATCCACTCTTTTGTCGCATTTAGGACTTACAAAGAATGAATCCCAGTGATTCTCAGGGTACCCAGTGCGTCCACCAGGATTTTCTTCGCGTCGTAGACACGGATACATACCAGCAGAGCGCATCCATGTGCGTATACCAGGCCACACAGGATGGATCCCGGGGTCTTACCTTCGTGATAAATCACGGCATTCGAGTTTCGTTGCGATAACGCAACTCGAGAATCTTATATTCGCAGCCAAGTTTTTGACTGATAAAACCAAAGAATTTCGGATTTTAAATTGATCTTATTCGCTCCCGATGGGAGTAAGCTTTTCTTTTCTTTTGTCGACTACATAGTCGAAGTTTTCATGCTTATCCTTTCTGCATCTTCAATATTGATTATCTCATCCTCTATCGTGTGTGCGCTCAGCGCTCCCGATGGAAGTAGTCCCCGAGGCTATGTTTGGCTACTCGTAGTCAGGCATAGGCTCAAAGTTCAGCTCTTCTTTCTTCTGTTGGCGAGCCCCCGAGTCCAAGTCGAGGTTTTCATGTCATGCAACCATAGTCTCCTTTTCTTGTTTTTCTTCTTTGATATTATCGTCTGCTCTGCGCAGAATTTAACTCCTGCTGTAAAATATGTTTACGGGCTGTACTATAGCACGGGGGCCCAATAATACGTGCTTATAAATAAAGCACCAGCTGGTAAAGGTAAAAAACCCTAATCAGATTCCTCCTCCGCCGCATCATCTTCTCTCTCCAACTAGGGTTTTCCAAGGTTTTTTCCTTCTTCTCATGGCGGATGCTGAAGGTTCTCGTCTAAACCTTGGCTCCCCGGTGGCGCCACGAGGTCGAGGTCGCCCTCGTGGAAGTAAGAACAGGAGCAACATCACTTCAACCGCCGTAGGAACATCATCGGACGCTCCGGCTAAGCGTCGTCCCGGCCGCCCACCTGGTAGCAAGAACAAGCCTAAGGTGACTGGCGCTGCTTCAGGTCCAATCGCTCCTTCTCCTGCTGCTCCTACTGCTCCTGCTGCTCCTCCCCGAATCTTCTCCTTCTTCTGCATTGACATGGCGCAGTGCCGTGAGATTCAGCGCCTGCCGCTGAATTTCACCAAGTTCATGGATGGCCGCGAACTGCGAGAGGCGGTTCTTCGTGAACAGTCTGACAGTGGCATCCCATACGAGGTGGAGGTGTGGTATGATGGCGACGGCGAGCAATATTTTAGGGGCGGCTGGTCTGAGTTTGCAGAAAACCACGACATCCAGCAAGGCTTCTTCATGGTCTTCGACTTCCATATCGGCACGTCGAAGTTCGACGTGACAATCTATGATGGCACCCAGTGCCAGAAGAAATATGAAGCTGAAGTCTAGTTTCATTAGGATCTGCTATCCATGTAATTTCGTTTGATAATGTCCTTGCTGCAATGATATTTGTAATGCATATTCGTACTTTGTGTCGATGTCTTTTGCTAGTACCATGAGAACAAGTCATGTTCTGAGGTATGCTTTCCATATATCGGGTTCTTTGCGAACCAAAATGTAGGAAGAATATCGGGTTCCTTTTATGAACCAAGTTGTGTAAGTATTTGTCGGGTTGTCTAAACAACCTTTCAGT
Source organism: Dactylis glomerata (assembly GCA_007115705.1). Lineage (NCBI taxonomy): Eukaryota > Viridiplantae > Streptophyta > Magnoliopsida > Poales > Poaceae > Dactylis > Dactylis glomerata. Next base: position 8,022,807 of record QXEO01000247.1, on the reverse strand, counting down.
GAAAAAGGACCTCCAACTTGCAATAATAATCCCTTTCGTACGACCCAGGGGTTGAAGCCCCCGGGCGGAGAAGTAACAAATAATTGTACAATTTTGTCGAGTTCAACCCAAAGAACCCAACCTGTGGCCTCATGTTCTGGGTTCAGAGGGTTAACTCGAATTTACTTATACCACTATATTTATTCTACGCGTAAAAACGTCGTAGCTGCTCTGCATTCCACGGGTTGCTTTCATCCTTCCCGGTCTTCTTGTCTTGTAGTCGATACGCTCCTCCTGGTATTACTTCGGTGACGATGTAAGGTCCCACCCAAGGGGACTCCAATTTGCCGTGGCTGTCTTGCCTGAGTCGCAAAACAAGGTCTCCCACCACGAAGGATCGTGGACGAACTCGACTACTATGGTAGTTTCGTAGGCTTTGTTGATATTGCGTAGCCCTTTCTAATGCTTTATCTCTTGCTTCATCTAATGCATCGACATCATCTTGCAATGCTTCTGTTGACGTTGTCTCATCATACGCTGTCACTCTTGGAGCCTCGTGCGTAACTTCGACTGGAAGCACGGCTTCTGCGCCATGGACCAGGAAAAAAGGAGTTTCTTGAGTTGCTGCATTGGGCGTAGTTCTTAGGCTCCAAAGAACGGAGGGTAATTCTTCTACCCAAGCGCTATTGGCTTTCTCGAGAGGTGCTAAAAGCCACTTTTTTATTCCACTACATATTAGGCCATTGGCTTTTTCGACTTGCCCGTTTGTCTTCGGATGCGCCACAGATGCGAATTTGAGCTTGATCCCTAGTCCTTCGCAGTAACTCTTGAATTCCTTCGAATTGAAATTTGTCCCGTTGTCTGTGATGATGCTGTATGGTACACCAAAACGGAAAACTAATGACTTGATGAAGCTGATTACTGCTGTAGAATCTTGAGTTGTTACCGGGGCCGCTTCCACCCATTTTGTGAATTTATCGACTGCCACTAGCATGTAGACATGCCCTCCTGGCCAAGATTTGTGCAACTTTCCCACCATATCGAGGCCCCATTGTGCGAAGGGCCAAGATAATGGTATTGTTTGTAGCTCCGCTGCTGGTGCATGCGGTCTAGATGCAAACCTTTGACATGCTTCACACTTTCGAACTATATCTTTTGCGTCCTCGATGGCTGTTAACCAATAGAATCCTGCTCGGAAAGCTTTTGCCGCTATTGCTCTGCTGCTAGCATGATGGCCACATACTCCGCCGTGTATGTCTTTCAATATTGCTTGCCCTTCCTGGGGTGTTACACAACGCTGTAAAACGCCGGTGATACTTCTCTTGTATAATTTCCCCTCCAACACGACAAACGCTTTCGATCTTCGAGTTATCCTCTTGGCCTCCACTGCATCTTCTGGTAGTTTTTTATTTATCATGTACGCAAGATATGGCTGCATCCATGTTTCTTCTATCATCATGACCTCCTCTGGTTCTGACGTAGCCCCCGAGCCTGCTGTAGTAGTCGAGCTTTTTCCACTTTTTATTGATCTTTCAACTATTTCCTCCCAAAATACTCCGGACGGCACAGGTAAACATTGTGACCCAATATTTGCTAAAGTGTCGGCTTCTTCATTGTTGTTCCTGCTTATGTGCGAGACTTCGCATCCATCGAACGTTCCTTCTAGATAATGGTACAAATTTTTGTAGGCCATCATGTTGTCATTGATTGTGTCACATCTGTTCATAACTTGCTGAACAACAAGGTTAGAATCTCCAAATATTTTTAGGCGAGTTGCTCCACATGCTTTAGCCATCTTCATTCCATGCAACAAAGCCTCATACTCCGCTTCGTTGTTAGAAGCCTGCGGAAAGCTCATCCTTAAGACGTACTTTAATTTGTCGCCATGAGGTGATATCAACACTACTCCTGCGCCTGCGCCTTGGACTCTCTTAGAACCGTCGAAGTACATTGTCCAAGTACTCGATAAATCTGGTGGTCCCGTGCTTTGCAACTCGAGCCACTCTGCTGTAAAGTCTGGCAAGACTTGCGACTTGATCGCCTTCCTTTTTTCGTACGTGATGTCCATGGGAGATAACTCGATTCCCCACAAAGAGACACGTCCCGTCGCTAGAGGGTTGTTCAATATGTTCGATAGTGGCGCTTCATTGACCACTATAATTGGGTGCACCGCAAAATACTGTCGTAGTTTACGTGCAGTTGTGAAGACACTGTATGCTAATTTCTGATAATGCGGGTACCTCTGTTTGGTTGGAGATAGCACTTCACTGATGAAATATACCGGCCTCTGGACGCCATGGGCTTTTCCTTCTTCGCTTCTTTCGACTACTAGAACTGTACTCACCACCTGATGGGTTGCGGCGATGTACAATAGCAGTGGCTCCTTTTCTTTTGGTGCGACCAGCACTGGTGGCGTGGAAAGCACTTTTTTCAACTGTGCAAACGCTGCGTCTGCTTCTTCTGTCCACTCAAATTTATCGTCTGACTTCTTCATAAGTGCATAAAAAGGAAGCGCCTTCTCCCCTAATCGAGCCACGAAGCGACTTAGTGCCGCGACGCGTCCTGCCAGTTTCTGTACGTCGTGTAGTTTCGTGGGTTTCCCCATTGCTAATATTGCTTGAATCTTCTCTGGGTTTGCTTCTATTCCTCGTGCTGACACCAAGAACCCCAAAAGTTGCCCTGCTGATACTCCGAAGGAACACTTTGTCGGGTTCAACTTGAGCTTGTACTTGTTCAGGTTGTCGAAGGTTTCTGCCAAGTCGCTGATTAAAGATTTCTCTTCTCTTGTTGTGATGACTACATCATCAATGTAAACTTGGATATTGCGTCCTATCTGGTTTCCCAGGCAGTTTTGCATCATCCGTTGATAAGTTGCTCCTGCATTTTTTAGGCCGAACGGCATTACCTGGTAGCAAAATACTCCGTATGGTGTGATGAAGGCCGTTTTTTCTTCGTCCTCTTTCTTCAATTTGATCTGGTTGTAACCAGAATATGCATCCAAAAATGAAAGCCTCACGCATCCCGCTGTGGAGTCGATTATCTGATCGATGCGGGGTAGAGGGAAGGGATCCTTTGGACAATGCTTATTGAGAGATGTGTAGTCGACACACACACTCTTTGTACGTCTGTATTTTTCTTGGGTACTATGACTGGGTTCGATACCCAACTCGAAGTTTTGATTTCTCTGATAAATCCGGCATTTTCTAGCCTGTGCAATTCTGACGCTATCGCCTTCCTTTTAGGTTCATCAAATCGCCTCAATGGTTGCTTGACTGGTTTTGCCTTGGGATCTACATTTAGTGCGTGCTCGACGAGTTCCCTGGGAACCCCTGGCATGTCCGATGGACACCAGGCGAAGATTTCTCAGCGCTCACGGAGGAACTCGACGAGCGCGCCTTCCTATGCGGGATCCAAGTTCACCGCAATTGATGTTGTCTTGTTTGGATCAGTAGGGTGTACCTGAATTTTCTTTGAGTCCTGCGTTGTGTCGAAAGCCTTATCTGGCAGGGATCGTCCAACGTCAGGTAGCACATTATGATCGGTTTCTCCTTTTAACCTCTCATATTCTGCTGTCATGCCAAAGGTTTGCGCCATCCTGTTGAATTCTCTGTCGCATGTGTTGGCTACTTCAAAGCTCCCTTGTACTATAATTGTTCCTTTGGGCCCTGGAATTTTTAACGTAAGATACGCGTAGTATGGTACTGCCATGAATTTTGCAAATGCTGGGCGCCCCAGGATTGCATGATATTGTGACGGCCAATCCATAACTTCGAACTCCAGTTTCTCTCTTCTATAATTTTCGCTACTGCCAAAGCAGACATCGAGCTCTATTCTTCCCAAGGGGTAGTTTGCTGCTCCTGGTACTATTCCGTGGAAAGAGCAATCTGTTGGCTTCAGACTCGTCAGCGAGATGCACATTGCCTTTAGTGTTCTAGCATATATTAAATTTATGCCGCTCCCTGCATCCATGAACACTCTTCCGACGTCGTACCCTCCTATTTGTGCTTTTAGAACCATAGGCGAGTGGCCCGGCCTGGGAACTTTCCTTGGGTGATCTGCTCTACTGAACTTGACTGGTTGCTCTGACCATCGTAGGTACTCCGTGGTAGCTGGTGGTGATGATATTGCTAGGTTTACTTGCCTGGATATGCTCTTTCGCTCTTTCTTTGACTTGGGCACCGGTTGAATCATGGCTGATATGTACACTTTTGATTCTAAGTGCTTTGCTAGCCTTTGCATTTGATATCCTTGACTTCTACGTCTTTCTCCTTGCCTCCCTTCTTGGCTTGAGCCCGTGGCGCTTTGCAACCTTAGGAATGTTCTGCAATCCTTCATCTGGTGATTTGAGACCCTTTTCCCGTCGAGATACGCGTAGTGGATTCGACAAGGTCCGTATAGCATATCCTCGGCCGAAGGACCAGAGTATCTCGACTTTTCTACTCCTTCTGCCTGAAACCTCCTACTTTCATACCCTTCCTCTTCTTCTAGTATGTAACCCGCGGCTACCTGATTTCGCCTTCCTTGGTTATCCCTGCTGCGGTGTCGTCTCCTCTGTCGACTTATTCTGTCGACTTCTGGTGAACGTTCTCTTTTGTTGTTATACGCGTCCTCTCCATCAGCGAATTTGTTGGCTTGTTCCATTAGCTCAGCTACTGTCGTAGGTCTTGTTCTTCCAATTTCTTCCACGAGATCCGAGCGACGAAGTCCTTCCAAAAAGGCGTCTATTGCTCGTTCGTCGGAGACGTCCTCTGCTGAGTTTTTGATTATACTCCAGCGTTGTATATAAGAACGTAGCGTTTCGCCTTTCCTCTGCACACATGCTTTAACTTCTTCCAGTGAGGCTGGGCGCTTGTAGGTGGAACGAAAATTTCTTGTGAATTGACTTTCGAGTTCCCCCCAGCTTCCTATGGATTCGTCGGGTAGGGTGTTCGACCAGGACCGTGCGGCGCCGGTGAGGTGCAGCTGCAAACTTTGCATTGCAGTCGCCTTTGTTCCCCCTAATATTTGCACTGCCTGTAGATAATCTGATAGCCATAAGGTAGGTTCTTGCGACCCATCGTATTTATTCTGGTCGTGTGGTAATTTGAATCCTTTGGGTACCCGCGTTTTGCGAACCCTGCAGGTAAAGTATAACGCGCCCATATCTTTATCGTCATCTTCGTAATTCTCTTCCCTCCAAGCATGTCGCGATTTATTTACTCAAGCTTGCGCTATTATACTTCTTGCGTCTTCCTTCCTTTTCTGTCGCTTTTTCTCTTCTGATGACTCGCTATACTCGTTGTCTGCGCAATTGTATCTGACCTTCTCCTTTCGATTTCCCTTGTAGCTTGTCGATTTCGTCTCTGGGCCTTGTTCCCTGATCTTACCTTCTACTATTCCGAGGCTTCGAATCGCGGCTCGGTGCATGTCTTCTCGCGGGTCTCCATGTTCTGGTCTTGTAGCTAGCAAATATGCTTGTGCTGCTGCTAATGCTGCCTCTGGCGTTTTTTGCATCAAGTCATCTTCCTCCTCTTCTAGCTGCGGGGTGGGGCTCCTTGAGTACCTTTCTTCTCTGCCGCATGCTGTCGCCCCCTGTTGTGTTTTGGGTCTCCGCGCCTCTCTCTGCTATACTCTGAATCTTCACTATAGTCTTCCCAGTATTCCTCCCTTGATATGCTGTTATTGTCTTGGAAAACCATGTCTCTTTCCTCCCTTAGTTTCTTCCTATGTTGGTACAATGCATACTGATATCCCATTAGAACTTCTCTTCTCGATCCTTTGGGTACTTCTGTACCATGATTAATGGCTGACTTGATCATTCTCCATTCACCAGCCGAGACATGGACTTTCTCTTTTTCCTTTTTGTTGTGATCTTTCATTTTGTCGACTTGCTTGTCGACCTTTTTACTTCCTTCGCTGTTGTTTCCTTCTTCTGCTTCAGTGATAATGACGCATAACTGATGTACTTTGGAGACGCCGCTGCTTCCCACGGCGAAGTCCTTTGCATTGTTGTGCGTCTGATACGCTTTTTCTTCTGAGTCGAAATTTTCCTGAATTTCGTCGCCTTCTGCGATTGATGCTTTTTCTAAGCTGACCGGCGAGTTTACCTCGCTGGAAGAGCCTTCTGATGACTCCAATGTTTCCTCTGTTTTGGGCCTGCTTGCCGACGGATCTGGTTTCGTCGAATCCGAGAGGCAGGATGAACCCGATGGCCCGATGAGGATGCTCAAACTTCCAATTGTCACCTCCATCTCTTGATTTTCGTCGAGTTCTGAAGTGCTGTTGGCTAAAAGCGAAAAAGCCGTCGAATTCATGATTCCAACGCCCAGAGTCCCCACGGTCGGCGCCAATTGACGAGAGTTAACTCGACAAATGTCCTAGATGAAGGACTTAGGATCGGGGAGATAGGGCGTCGGATGAACTCGAAGGTAAAGTTAGTCGAAATAGGCGTGTATCGAAAGTAAACTTGGGTGTTCGACCTGGCTTGCTTTCAATCTCGCCTACACCGTCCCCTCCTGGCCCCTATATATAGGTGGCCAGGTCTCGAGGATCGGGTAGGGTACGATACAGATTACAATATCGACATACGGTAAGAACTCGTATTCGACTATCATTACAATTGGGCCTAGCTTATTGGGCCTCAGGGGTACTCAACTAGCGGGCTCTATTAACTATACCCTTGTCAATAAGTGTTATGGGGGCGAACCTGTGCTAGCGCACTACCCTTACTAGGATAAATACACACTTGTGATTATATCCCTTGCAAGCATCCGCAAATACAAGAAAGTAATTAAGATAAATCTAACCACAGCCTTAAACTCTAAGATCCTACGCTCCCTGGTGCAATGGTTTCCCAACGGAGGTTTAGGTTTCTGTCACTCCAGCAACCCCACAATTGGTAGCCAAATACACAATGCATCTCACTAGGCCCATAAATGGTAAAGTATCATGTAGTCGACGTTCACATGACACCACTAGTGAAATAACACCACAACAAATAAATATCAAACCATTAAATATTACTCAACAATAATTCACTACTAACATCTTGACTTCTCCCATGTCCTCAAGAACTAAACGAACTACTCACAAGACATCATATGGATCATGATCAGAGGTGAAATAATGGTAAATAACAATCTGAACATAAACCTTAATTCAACGGTTCCACTCAATAGCATCAACCACAAGAGTAATCAACACCGGGAAAGTTTCCCCTAAGAATTTAACAAGATCCAACTCAAGATGTTACAGCGGGATGGCGTGGTGATGGTGAAGATGAAGGTGCTGGTGATGGAGATGATGATGATGATCCCGATGAAGTACGGTGCGATGGTGATGACGATGGCGATGATCTCCCCTCTCCGGGAAGGAATTTCCCCGGTAGATTTCTGCCTGCCGGAGAGCTTTTCTCTCTCTGGTGTTTTCCGCCCTGCAGAGGCGGCGGTGTCTATCTCTGAACCCCCCCCCCTTGACTTAGGTTTTCGGGGACGATGAAATACGCGAAGGAGCGATGGCAGAAGTGGGCCAGGGGGCTCTCACCACAAGGCGGCGTGGCCAGGGGCTGGGCCGCGCCCCCTGGTGGTGAGGCTGCCCTGTGGCCCCTCTCACCTCCTCCTTCTGGCTTCTTCAGTCTTCTGATAAAATGTAATTTTCTGGTATTTTTCTGGAATTTTCCTGATCTTCAAAATATGGTGCCTTGATGGTCCTTTTTCCAGCAGAATCCTGACTCCGGCAGCAAATCCTCCAATGATCATTAAACATGTAAAAACAGAGGAAATAACATAAGTATCATCTCTAAATGTGAAATATATCAATGAATAACAGTAAATTATGATACAAAATAGTGATGCAAAATGGACGTATCAAGTATTGATTGTAAAAAAAAGCGCCTCATCCTGATTTCCATCACGACATTCCAAATACGTTGCATGTGTTGTAACAGGGCTTCATGGCTAAACCCTTTCGCACAATAGACACATGCTACCGCTAGCCAAGACGAGGACCAGATTGGTATAGAACTCAAGATCGCCAGAGACTCTTCGTGCTTGGCAGGAGTAGAAAGCCCTAAAGAGCATTTTTCTTTTTTACAATCAACAAAGACATTGGTACATAGGATTGCCATCAATTACGAAAAACATACTTAGAGGAATATGCACTCTAACTAACCCGTTGAATCTCCGCAAGTACCTATCGCTAGTTTCCAATACCTGATAGCCCAGATTTCCGATAGGGTCCATGTGACTTTTTACTAAGAAGAAGAAGGCGTCTCATATGTGTTCGACAAAGAAGGTGTCGCATACACGTTCGACCCACAAAATTAACCAGAATCGCTAAATCTCAAACAAACTACACTGTATAAAGTGGCTCGCATGGTGAACCAAGATACTCCCTCCATCTCAATGTATTAGTTCTGCACTTCTACCTAGATTGTCAATTTGATCTATATGATATAAACCATACAATCTAAAAATTATATCATTGAAAAGTATAACAATTAAGGTTTCTAATGATATATTTCTTGTAAAATATATCTATGCTAAGTTGATTAAATTGACAACTTAAAAATCCGTGTAGGATTAGTTAACTGAAAAGAAGGAAGTATAAAAGATTTGACAAAGAACTTCATGGGCAACACGCTCGTTGGCGTCCTGGTCGCCCAAGTTGTGCAAACCGGCCGGCTCCGCCACTACGCTTCTCCACTACAAGTGTGGACGTGCCAAACTCCTGAGCCATGAATTATGAAAAGACTGCTAACACCATGCCACTCTAGAACGTTTTATTTTTCAAATATGTCCATGAAGTCATTTCTCGATTTCATACAGTTTGCTTAACGTGGCAAATCCTGTTCTTCAATCTTTACTGCACCATCCCTATTAGTCTATACCTGCAAATACAGAGCTTGGCGAGGGGCAATCTGAACAAACAAACAAACACGCGCACTTCCCTTTCCTTCTTCCTAACCCAACCTCAACCTCCGCCCACCCCACACCCGTCTCCCCCACCGCCGACGAGATCACAGCCACAAACTCCCCAGATCCGCCTCCACCCGCCGCCCCAAGCTTCGCTCCTTCCCTCCCGATGCGATCCCGCTAAGTTCGCGCTCCTGCCCTAGCCCACGCGCCATGGCTGACAGCGACCTCGAGCCGCTGCGCTCCGGCGCCGCCGCGTTGCCGTCCTCCTCCGACCCCGACTCGCCGTATACCCCTCGAGGGAACCGCGTGCGTGAGCTGCTGCGGAACCTGGACCGCCGTCTCTCGAACCGGGGGCGCCGCAACAGCGCGGACGGCGGCGCGGCGTCCCCGGTGGCCGGGGAGACGGGGACGCCCAGGAGGGAGGAGGAGAGTGACGAGCTCGGTGACGGCGCGCCGCCCGAGTGGGCGCTGCTGCTCGTCGGGTGCCTCCTCGGGCTCGCTACCGGCATCTGCGTCGCCGCGTTCAACCGCGGGGTAAGTGAGAGATCTGCGTGGAACAAGAAGCGTTTTTTATATATAGTTCAATTCTGCTACACGGTGCCTGCGCGAACATATAGTTTTCTGCTGAGATCTATAAGTTTCCCGAGTACGAAATTTACTCTGGTCTTCCGTTAATCTGTTTCGATGATCACACTATTAACATGTAGGAAACTTAATAGTGCGACTGGGTGATCTCCATGTGAAATTTGTCTGCTGTTGTCGGACATGTCAGCGTATTGTTTTCGGTCAATCTGTAGCTGGCACGAAGTACGATCACAGTCTCTGTTTAGTGTGCATGACTTGTGATGCTATGGGTGAGTAAGGGTCAAGGAGTTCGGTAGTTTAGTCTGAATGATGGTTTGCCGGTTTGATTAGATTTTCTGCTATTTAGTGTCTTCTTACTGCTGAATTTTGGTGAACCCTTTGTGTTTCCCTGTACGTACTCTTTTTTATGACATCGCTTGATGAAAAGGCTAGCTGCATTGTTTTGGATTGATAAGGTCGAGGCCCTGTTTGGGTTTTACTGAACCATGTAGAAATTGGAAAGGTGTCTCCTTCTGATGAAATTGGGTGCTCTACCAGTCCATCTCATAATGTTTGTAGTTAAACTAATCGTCAGAGTGACTAGCCTTTGGTGTTCTTCTCAACTTCTATGTGATTGCAGAGCTTATGCTCTGTTTTACTCCGATATCTTCCAGGTCTCTAATATACTGATAGGCCATCTCCATTTTAAGATACACTCTGACTCTAGTCGCTTGCTTTCTCACTGTTACTGTTGAGCCAGATGGAGCTATTAATAATTAGTTTTCAATTTTCACTGCAGGGTGGGATCCAAACCCCTCATCTAATTGTATATTCTCGTGTTTGTATGTGTTTTCAATTTATCAAGCCTTAAAACGGAAGGGAAATGCCTTTGCTCCGGAAGAACATAGTCATTATTCAATCAGACTTAGCTGTTTATTTTTTTGAACTAAAATATTCTTCTTTGGATCTTTTCCGGACGGTTTTTTTATGAACTTCCGTCTGTCCTTTTCAGGTACATGTCATACATGAATGGGCATGGGCTGGCACACCAACAGAGGGCGCTGCTTGGCTTCGCCTGCAGAGGCTTGCTGATACTTGGCATAGGATATTGTTGATACCAGTGACTGGTGGAGTTGTTGTTGGTATGATGCATGGATTGCTGGAGATATTTGAGCAGATAAAGCAATCATTATCATCTCAAAGGGAAGGTATTGATTTCATGGGTGCAATCTTTCCAACCATCAAGGCCATCCAAGCTGCAATTACTTTAGGGACGGGATGTTCATTGGGACCTGAAGGACCAAGTGTTGACATTGGTAAATCTTGTGCAATTGGGTGTGCTGAGATGATGGAGAACAACAGAGAAAGAAGGATTGCTCTTATTGCAGCAGGATCAGCTGCTGGAATTGCTTCAGGTATACCTAAGTAACTGTATATGTTCAAATTCTTCTCATTTCCATCTCATAGAATTGAAATACACGAGAAAGCCTGCTAAGATGCTGGTTGAAATTAAACAAGAAAGTAAGATGCAAATTTTCAAGCAAGTGGAACCACAAATCATATTTGGGAACATTATAGATCTTTGCTGTTGTGAAGAACTGAATTGTTAGTTTGCTGTTACCCAGTCACACCGCTGAGTCCCTTGTCCTATATTTTCCCCTGATGCTTTGTGTTACCATGTGTTTAGGTTTCAATGCTGCAGTTGCTGGATGCTTTTTTGCTATTGAAACAGTATTGAGGCCACTTCGAGCAGAGAACTCACCACCGTTTACCACTGCTATGATTATCTTGGCATCGGTTATATCATCAACTGTGTCCAATGTTTTGCTAGGGGAGAAGGCAGCTTTTATTGTCCCGACGTATGAACTAAAATCTGCTGCTGGTATTTTATCTTATTCTGATCAAATTTGGTATTACAGAAAGGTAGCTTTTGCTTTGTCAGTAGATATGCATATGCTCTTATACATAGTAGGAAAGTTATAGTGTTCTGGTAGTTTATATTTTGTATCATTTGTTTGGGAGATAATATCAGTTTAATTGGTCTGCGCACCATGCATATATTCCTTGTTTTTGCTGGTTTCAGTAACTTCAGTAGGGGTTACTATCTATGGTCAACCCTGTTTTCCAATTTGCACGTCACTTGCCCCTTTTGTTTGCAAAAATGACATCTTATGTTTTCTAGGTAAATCTATCATAAGAAATTTAGCTTAGTATCGTTGCAATTCGGAAACATGTAAAAATTGGAAAATGCCAACATGTGGGACTCGGGTGCACCTACTAGTAACATGTTAGGGGATGGTATTTTCCAAATTGTTGTTCTTTGGTCTGACTAGTCGCCCAGTTTATTATATTCTTCATTCATAATATTCTTGAGCATTAGTATCCAATCTAGTATTTTGTTCACCCCTTTTGAAATGGAGGAACTTAAATAAAGCTATCTTGATTAGGGATTAACATACCTGTCCCAAAGGCCCAGAACTGGGCATGGCTCATGGTCTGAATTTTATGTAGCATGTTTTTACATTTACTTGTTTTTGTTGGACTGAAAACAAAAGTAGAGTAGCCGCAGCACTTTTTGTACTCCGCAGTTTTCCATTTGTACAATTATCATGAAATGTGACACTTTCTTGTTTTTGTTGCCGATTTCCTTACCATTAGCATATGCAGCTGCCAGTGCCATTCCTTGTAAAAATCACATTCACTTTTATTGCTTCTTGTTGCTGTGATTTTTCTTGTCTTGCCATTAGACGTTGCATATATAACTTTAGTTCTGATTTTTTTTTGTAAGTTGTACCTGTTATGCAGTCATCTGATGATGCAACTGACTAAAGTTATATCCTGCAGAGCTACCACTCTATCTTATTCTGGGCATGCTTTGTGGGGTAGTGAGTGTGGTATTCAGGCAATTGGTCGTTTGGTTCACAAAGACTTTTGACTTGATAAGAAAAAAATTTGGTCTCCCTGCTGTAGTATGTCCAGCTTTAGGTGGTCTTGGAGCTGGTCTGATAGCTCTAAGATACCCTGGAATACTATACTGGGGTTTCACCAATGTTGATGAGATTTTACATACGGGAAAAAGTGCTTCTGCCCCTGGGATTTGGTTGTTAGCTCAGTTGGCTGCTGCGAAAGTTGTCGCAACTGCACTTTGCAAGGGTTCTGGTCTTGTTGGTGGCCTTTATGCCCCAAGCTTGATGATTGGTGCTGCTGTTGGTGCTGTTTTTGGAGGCTCAGCGGCACAGTTAATAAACTCTGTTATTCCGGGTAACACTGCAGTTGCACACCCTCAAGCTTACGCGCTGGTAATTTTCATTTTTTTTAACTAGGCAAGTAGGTTGAAGTTCGATTGGACTAAAAAATAAGCTTACTTTTTATCTATTCAGGTTGGAATGGCTGCTACACTAGCCTCCGTTTGTTCGGTTCCATTGACATCTGTACTGCTACTCTTTGAACTGACAAAAGATTACAGAATTCTACTTCCTCTGATGGTACCCTAGGCACTGGTTATTTTGCTGTAAAAGTATGCAATTTAATATCTGATGTAGCTTAAGTTCACATTTGTTTTCCATTAACAGGGAGCCGTAGGTTTAGCAATATGGGTCCCATCTGTTTTAAGTCACTCCAGCAACAAAGAGATGTTCGAGGCTACATCTCCTCGGCATGGTTATTCTTCACTATTACCTCCTGCTGATAGGAGCGAGACAGATGGGAGACGACAAGATGTAGATGATGTTGAACTTGCAATTCTAGAAGATGATTACTATGGTAGTAACAGTGAGGAGATGCTTCTCGATGAGTTGAAGGTTTAAAAACTCAGATAATTTTGTAGCTTCATTGGAGTAAATATGCAAAACTTTGCTAGTTATTTTGTAGCTTTCTAATAACAACTTTTGCAGGTATCACGAGCAATGACGAAGCATTTTATTAAGGTTACACCTACTGTCACTATCAAGGAGGCGACATTGCTTATGCACGATAAGCAGCAAGGTTGTGTTCTTGTTGTAGACAATGAAGATTTTCTTGAAGGAATTGTTACAGTTGGTGACATTCGTCGTAAGGGATTTGAATCAAGTGAAGACGCTAGTACTGGGGGAAATTCATCTGTTTTGGATGTATGTAAACTCAGAAATTTATAAACTACAACTGAACTTGCTATCTGATTGTCATTTTCTAAGTTAGCATTACACATATTTACTCATAGGCCCTTTTCAGGTAAATTCTTCTCTTGTTACATCATGCCTCACACGAGGGTTTCAGTACCATGGCAATGAAAGAGGGCTGGTGACCTGCTTTCCGGATACAGATCTGAGCACAGCTAAGGTGCTCATGGAGGTCAAAGGTATCAAGCAACTTCCAGTTGTCAAACGGGGGGCTGGTCGTAGGAATGATGGCAGGCGCAAGGTCCTCGGTCTTCTTCATTACGAGTCAATAGGACGATGCTTGAGGTGCTCCCTGTTAAAACTTGTATTTGTATTCATTTTGTTGGACTTTTCATGTGACAATGATGCTTTCTTTTTTTCTGCATAAATTGAACTAAAGTACCAACCGCCTCCAGAAAACTAGATAAATGAAACTGACCCCAGTATCACTTTGATGTTTGAACTGACAACTCTTACATGAGAGTTCTGATAGAGGCCTATCTATGGCATTATTATTCTTTTAAACACTTCCTTAACTTAACTACTTCGGGTCTTTATGATAAAAGTAGTTGGTTAATCTGATGATAGCTTGGACAAAGAAACAATGCACTGTACACAATTATTTCTAAAAGCATAACTTCCCTTACTTCCCCACCAACTCTGAGATGCCCAAAAAGTCGTCCTCAAAGACGGTGCAGTTGTCGTACTTCATTATTTCTGTTTAAGATCCAGTTTGGGCTCATGACGTATATCGTTTTTCACAGTCCGCAAGATGTGGCAATTATCTTTTGTAATTGATGACTCAGAGCTGGACTGTAGATACATTGGACTGAACTGTTTTGCTTGTGCAGGGAGGAGCTCGAGCGGTGGAAGGCGATATATCAGAGAGAATTTCCAGCGGCCAGCAGTTAGTTGTCACTGCTCATGCAGAGCTGGAGTTTTGGTTGTACCTTTTAGTGAAGAAAATACCAAATACATAAAGCGGCATTTCAACAGAGTAGTGATTTAGGGTTAACTTGAACACCTCACTAAAACGAGTCTCCTCATCAATTGTAAAGTCTTCTGGGGTCTGCCAGGAAATACATTTTGTATCGATTACATGTTATATGAGGTGATTGCTGTTTTTCACTGTTTCCAGCTTTGATTATTCTCGGTTTTCATGATAATTTACTGGGAACAGGTTGGTTGGCTTTGTGCAACACTCTCCGAATGTAAAGTCCGGTTATTATTGGAAGTTGGAATTGTTAATGCTGTGTGCCATATCTCTTGTCGTGGTAATATTGTTTACTGGAAATAGGAAATGTTATGATTTAGATAAGTGGAGTTAATCACATTGTTTGCGGGTTGCTGGTAACCTGTAGGATGAGCTAAAACTGTAACAACATTGACCGAAGAATCTACAGTTTCTTGAGGATAAGTTGAAAAAAGTTGATCAACATAGGATTGAACCCTGACTCTTTTACTTAAAACCATATGACTTCTATAGTTCTATGTATTTCTTTTAGAAGAAGTATCTGCATCCATGGAACCAAAAAAGATAGGTACATGCATGGGGACATGTTTCCTGCTGTTTACATTTGATGATCCTGAGACAACCTGCCCATCAGCTGCTGGTAAGCTACCGGACCATTTCCATTTGCTGCTGGCAAGCCAGGCCGTGCCGCTGGATTCACGTTCCCCTCCCCTGTATGCAGCACAGGTCTTGTGTTTTGCATTGCCGGTGGATGACCAGCCATCTGCACTGGCACAAAAATTCCCAAAGCTGGTACCGGAACCGCCATGCCATTTGGAAGCATTCTGAAGGAGAAGCCGGCCGCTGAAGAGCCGCCAAACTGGGAGAGGCTGCCTGGTGCCGGTTCTGGCCTCCGGTAAAGGCCATTATTAGGCTGCTGCATGTCTGGTGGAACGGCACCAGGTCCGGAGCTTGGATGCCTCACTGCTGGAACTTCA
The DNA here is from genome assembly GCA_007115705.1 of Dactylis glomerata. Lineage (NCBI taxonomy): Eukaryota > Viridiplantae > Streptophyta > Magnoliopsida > Poales > Poaceae > Dactylis > Dactylis glomerata. The sequence goes on along the minus strand of QXEO01000247.1, from coordinate 8,007,284 downwards.
TGGGTGTGCTTGCCTTCGTATGTTGTGATCACGGACTTCAGATCGTTCGAAGCTCTTTCGACATGCTTGCGCACCGAACAACCTGGGTACGTGCATTTGTAGTAGCTCCTGCAGACATTTGGATGTGTGTTTCTTCATGTTTAAGTACTGTACTGGAAGGTAAACATCTACTTGGTTACCTACTAAAGGAATGAAATACAAATCGTAACAAGAAGTGACCTTGGGTTTGGATTTCCTTTGACAACTTTCTGCCCATACTTGCGCCAACGGTACCCATCATCAAGGATGTCGACATCACTTGTGGTCTGCACAACGACCCGAGCCTCTCGAACAGCTGTTGATGACAGAGCCGCTATGTCTATAGTACTGATAGTGGTGGTTGGAGTGGCAGAATCTATCTTTCTGAGATAAAATTCAATATAACCGATGATGATCAACAAACATTGGTTTATCGGAATACAGCAAGCTTTTCTTAGATAATCACTGGATTGGTCTAACCTTCTTTTGGATTTGGTCGCATCTTCATCCCCGTCGAAGCCTAAAGAAACAATGCCATGTATTTCTCTGTGGACGTCCTCATTTGAGGGTGATGATGAGACATCAATAATTTCTTGGGCCTCGGACGTGTCTGCAGGTTCTTCTGTGTAAAGAGAAACAGATAGCTTTGTCCCAACTTCACCATGCATATTTTGGAAGTGGTCATTTGGGACATTCTCTGGGCCACCTGGCCGGCTATCGGGAGGCGGTAAAGGGTGATTGTGGGAACCTTTGTAGACTATCTCCGTTATATCACCATCTTGACCCCGCTCCACCTTTTTCTTGACAGGGCAATCGTGGTGAGTACATTTGTAGTAGCTCGTCGGATGGTCACTGTTCTTCATTTGCCTCTTTCCATATTTCCTCCAATTATATCCATCCTCAGCATGGGCAATGATCGGTGCCGAAGAACAGTCTCCATTTCTGTTTGCCTCGCTAACTTCTGGTTCGCTCTCTGGGATTCGGTGATCACTATCGCTTGCTGAGGTTTCGTTTTGATGAGTAACACCGGAACTCTGAACAGTACAAATTTTGTCAGGCCAATGCATCATTGAATAGTTTTGCAAAACAAAAACATCACTTGAATGAAAAATTTGCAAGAACAGGAAAACCAGATTTGCTGAATATAGTGGCAGGAAATAGGTGATAAGTCATAAGACAGTTAACTTTGAACAAATTACCTTTTCCACAATTGAAGAACTAGGTGGATTAGTCCTCAAAATGTGCCGAAAAGAGAAGGCACGATCATCACGTGATAGGTCTTGAGCCTTCTTGTGGACAGATGGTATAGTTGGTTTAGCACTAGTACGCATCAGAAATGGCAATTTGCCAGTGGTAGGAGAAGGTTGTGCCTGCAAAAATTAGTAACCACTTTTAGAAGTTCTACACCGTGAACACTATAAGGAGAGAATCACACCCAAATACCACAATAATATTTTTTAAAACTGCTATAGTGAGGAATTGCAAATGCCATAATATAAGTTAAAATAGCTATCCTAGTTCAAAAATAATTAAAAAAAGTGTAACTAGAATGTGATTCGACCATGTATTGACAAACATGCTCTCTGTAGGTAACCATTACACATAAACTGATATCGACTGAGGCAGGGATAGTAACATACAATGGCATTGGGAAGAAACACCGGCGACTCAAGAAGTTCCCTCGGGCTCACGCCGGCTGGAATCATGATAGGAGACCGAATAGACGCGGAATAACCCACACGAGAAGTGTCGATCTTGAGGCCACAGAAACCATTCTTTTCTGCAAGATTACCATTATTTCGGCTTGATTCCTCAGAAACAAGCAGGTTTGGTTCAAAATGGAGAGGGGCTTTTGTGGCCTGAGAAGTTTCTCCCTGGCTTGAATCGGCAAAAGCTTTGCTCCTCTCGATTCCATCCTGGGGTTTGTCGCTGCCACCATCACTGAAGACATCGGACAAGGTGTCAGTGCTGAAATCATCGTTGAATAGGCTCAACATTAGTGTCCTTGGGCTGGGTGTTGGAAGCATCCAATCCTCCGTTACTGCTCCACGTCTGTTGCTGGTCCCAGCCATTGAGCTAACACCTGTAGCTTAAGAGTCTTAGGCTGAAACAGGGAAAGAAAAATACATCGTTCCAGTTGATGTAATGCATATTTCTGGTAGTAAAATGCAGGAGCAGTTTACGTAGCAACTGCATCATCGCGCTCTATGATAAGATAAGGTCCCAGTTATTTTAATACATATATGTTCGGCTTGGTTAAAACACATTGAACTATTGTTCTTGGTCCGACTAGAACCCTAAACAGTGAAACTGATCTCTCATATTAAACTTCACAGTTTCAAAACCGTTTAAATGATTTTGTATTTCAAGCATTCAAAAAAGGTACTCCCTTCGACCACTATTACTTGTACCTAATTGGATGTATCTAGACATAGGGTCGGAGAAAGTAGAAAAACATGATTGCAGGTAATGCTAACCTGCAAAAAAATCTTCAAAAAGTATGGTTAGTATGTAACGTTAAAAAATTCAGAGAAATTCATTTGTCATTTTTGTATGGAACGAAAATGAACATATTGGTTGATGATTTGTTTCCGTTTCGAACTATAAAGAACTCTTAATCCTTTTTGAGAATCTTGGAATACAAAGCCATCTTCCAAACCTTAAGTTATTTAGGGATGGATTTGCATCTTGGAAGTTTCAGAATATTCTGAAAAAAAATCACGAATACGGTTGGATGCTAGAGACTGGGAACCTACAAAAACTCAACCATATAAAATTGTCTTCTGTTAAAAAAGAAAAAGAATATATTCTCTTTGGCACAAAATTCAAGTTGGACCAAGCAAAATAGTTCATGGTTCAAGGCGGACTTCTTAAGATAAGTAGCAACCTTGCATACATGAGACAATTCATTAAATCTCCCCAGAAAACTACAGGACGAAACGTGAAGTTCAGACACACAAAGTTAACGAATGGTGCATGTACACCATCGTCTAATTCAGAGTGACAAGAACTCTCGAAATCTCAAATTCGATGGCAAATCAGCCATCTCTTTTTACGAAGTACGAAACTTGTATAGTAGCTAGATACTGGGCAATCAAAACGGAAGGAAACAACGATTCAAACGGGCATGCACCTGAAGTGGGATTGATCTCCCTTCTCCTCCTGCAGTTCTTCCACCAAATCAACAAGAACGGACGAGCCTCCGAACAACAGAGGCAAGAAAACAGCGGGAATGGACAGGATCCTTGTGCGGCAAAACAATGAGGAATCTCTGTTTGTTGTAACGCTTGAAACCAGCAGGCTCACTGCTGCTTTGTGCTGGGTGTTGCTCTATCTGCGGGTTCTTGGTTGTTTCTCTTCTCCTCCCAGGGCAGAGAGAAAGGGGGCGGCGGAGAGAAGAGTGGAGAAGTTGCAAAGGATTTGTTGCAGGGGGCGGTGATGGGCTCGAAATTTCGTGCGCCCAGCAGCCGTGTCGTCTTCGCCGCTCATTTTGTCCCAGTCTTTTCTGGAAACCCAACGGATGCCGCGTAGGAGTACAATGGGTTTTCCTGCGGATGTTACTTGCCCTTCAGCTTCATCTTACTACCACCGTTTTAAAATATAAGTGTTTTAGAAAGCTAATTTAATTTTCTAAACAACTTACATTTCGAATCAAAGGTAATAGTTCTTTGTGCCATATGGTAAATTTTTTTAGGTGTCATATGGTTACATGTTACTTGACACTCACTAGGGTGCAACTGCCACATCAACCGATATGGGTGCCCTTTCTCATTGGAGAAGGATCGGAGATGAGGTGATATTGCCGTTTGAAATTATTTTAGTGAAGATAAATTAAGGTGCAGAAAGGATTATTATCTAACACTACATTATTCATCTATTTTGACCCTACATAATTGTTTAACAAAGGTGGGGCCACTACTAGGAAAACAACTATAGGCAGAAAATTACCCGTAGCGCATCAAATAAGTGGTGCGCTGCGGGTATATACCCGTAGCGCACCGATCACCATGCGCTACGCCTAAAACAATTACCCGCAGCGCACCGTTATTATCCATACGCTATGGCTATATACGAATCTGGAGAACTGACCTGCCTCATATTACCCGTAGCGCACGGGTGATAACATGCGCTACGGTAAACTATACTATCGGAAACGCATATAAGAACCGTGCGCTACGACTCAGTTTCCCACCGAAAAAAAAGCGCGCGGGACTCAATTTACCACCGAAACAAAATTTCATTTTCTATTCCGTCCGGTTGTCCCCATCCCACGCGGGCCAACAAAACCCTAGCCTGTTTTCTCCCCGCGCCGCCGCCGCCCCTCTCACGGGCCACCGCAAGATCCAGTGCCGCCGCCAGTGCCACCACCACCACCTCGCCTCGCTCTCCAGATCTAGTGCCTGGCGTCTGCTGCGTGGAGCGTGCGTGCAAGGCGTGCCACACGACTGTCGGCAGCATCGGCCGCCGCTCCACCCAGATCGCCGCCGCTCCGCCCAGATCGTCTACTGCAGCATCTTCATGCTCTCCCTCCTCGCCTCATGGGTGCTCCACGAGGTCGCCGCGCCCCTCTTCAAGTCCATCCCATGTACGTACGAGCGCCCGTCCATGTTTGTTTGCAAAAGAATTAGTACTACTCCTATGCATCTACGCCCTAGCCACTAGCCTGATTTGCTCCTGTACTCTACAACCGGCAGCACAGGCGGCAGGCGCACCACACGGCTACGGGAGAAGAAGCAGGAGTTGATCTAGCTGCGAGCATGCGACCAATCGATCTGTGCATGAGACCAGAGATGAATCGATCCCCTTCTCTTCTTTAATTTTCTTGCCCAGGTAATCTTGTTTCTTTCCCCAAATTCTTAGCTAGCAATTTATATTATCTTGTTCAACTCTAGCTACCTCAGGGCTGCAATAGAAGGGGAAAATTAGAGGAATAGGCTCCGGGTAGAGGAGGGATTCAGAATCCCGTAGCCACAAGTACTCTATCGTCGTTGGCGGCGTCCTGGATGGGTGCGACCTGGGCAAGAAGTGTGGGCGTGTGTGACTTGTTCTGGCATCTGCTACTCGGTGTGTACAGATAGAACCGTCTAAGAACATGTCCTGCTTCCTTTGATTATTTTCCCCAAGTGGATAATAACATTTGATGAATTTGCCTATCTTCAGTCTGTTGCATCCCTAAGTAACTGGTACAAACTTATGAGCCAACCTGATAAATTACCCAAAGTATTATGTGGATAAAAACAACTCAATTATATATCCCTATCCTTGAGCTCGATTTAAGACAACACAAGTTCTCCATTGACTGGAAGCAGCTTGATGTCGATGCCCATTCTTTACCAGCGCAAATGGTTGTGCTCTTAGCACTCCTCATTTGTTCACCTGGGCAAGTGGGTTCTTATTTGTTCTTTTTGTATCATAACCAGGGATCTATGCATTGCATGATTTGGGTAACAAACAGATGCATGTATTAAATGTACCTTTTACGTAACAATATTAAATATTATTGCTGGAGCACCTACTGGAACTATATTGTATTTATTTTCTATCATAGATAGATGGTTTACTAATAGTAGGCCAGAGTTTTTTTTAATAAAAGGCCATAGATATTTCAGTAACTCCTTGCAAAAAAAAAGATATTTCAGTAACAGATGGTTCTAGCAATGTATTCACCAACCAATAATGAACTATTTAACACTAAGGAGGACCCACTTAACTTGGAAAACTACAGGCACATATCAACCTGAATACAGGGTATCACGTTACTTTTTTTGGAGTCCATAAAATAAGAGTACATCACACATAGGCATTCTTTGGAAACGGAAACAACCAGTGGTACAATATACCATAACTTTCAAATTCCAGATATTTTAAATATGTTTGAAATTAAACTTGAACTTAAACATCATTTGAAATTAAATTTGTTCTTCAATTTTTCATACTGCAACAATCAATAGCAATGGAAAAGGCCACTCAGAGAATAATTGATTTGCCTTGAAAAAGGATGAGATAAGTGAAATTGAAGATCCAGCTAGCACTATCAAATATAATGATTAGCTTTTTTATATAGTTTATTTATTGTACTCCTGTATCTTAACAAAACTTGATTATTAGAGTATAGAGAATTATGCTCCTTCCTGTCTACTTGGGTTCATAAGTTAGGACGCAATTGAAGATCTACTGTTCAGTTGATTATGCAAAATAATTGATCTTTCATAAAAAAAAGTACTGCTGAGGCTTACTGTGTTAGGCTGTATTTGTGTGCCTGCTTAGTACTCCTGGCTGGAGTAGTGGTTTTTGTATCTACATTCTTACATTTCTAACATGAAAAGTGTTAGTCTTTTCTATTAAGTGTTGTTTTCTGTGCTCTGTAGTACTCCTGTGAGTTTGCTTGTGTACTGTAGTAGGAGTACTCTTGCAGCTAAATGAACATGGAGTATTTCTGTGAACTTGCTTGTGAATTTCTTGGGATTGTTCTACTCCATAACACAAACATTAATTATTCCTGTCTCCTTGTTTGGGCAAATTTGGAGTAGTCCTAGGATTTTGTGTCTTATCTGTCTCTGAAAATTGTTTCCTGGATGCAGATTGCTTTCACTTGCATGGTATACCCATCATTGATCCTTTCATATCCAGGAAGCTACAACTACATTAAGGTATGAAGTAATTCTCTTCCTCATGAGATGCACCTACTTTATGGTCTGGACAGACAAATATATTGAGTACTCCATTATTTAACTCAGAAGAAGAACAACGGTCAACGTTCCTAGATGATCCAAATGTTTATGCAATAGTGAAAGTGTCTACTGCTTGGTGCAAAGTATTTTACTAAAACTTTATTGCAATGGTCTAGGAGAAAGTGTTTCACCGAAATAGGCATATTTTTAGTGCAATAGCCAATATTTTTGTTCCTTATTGGAGTATCTTTTCACCATGTAGCACTACTGTCTTATGTACTGGTGATTTCATTTTTTCTGCATGAATCCTCCGATGCCACTGTATAGCAGTTGAGAGCTTCAGGTTTAGACTATACTGAAGACAGTCTTGCTATGCAGTTTGGTAACATGTTAAGAATAGAGTTTCTTTTTAAATAGCAGCACATAACCATGGCTAGTGCGAGGCCGTATAATTAAGTGTACACATATACACACGTTGATTCAGGTTCAGGACTTCTTGTCGTACCTATGCACATCTATGAATTTAGGAACTAAAGTCTGCGCTGTTCCCAAACTATTGATGTGAGGTTATTTTATTGTGGCTATACTGCTAGCATGCTTGTCAATTAAATCGGCAATACATATGAGATTAAGTGTACTACGCTTAGAAGATTTAGCTGGAGATATTCACATGAAAATCAGTTTTGTTGATGCAACTTCGTAATGAACTTCTATATTCTGTTATGAGATTAAATATGTTACTGGTCATATCTTCATAGAACGGTGACATTTGCCCTACTATCTGAAACACTTGAGTATACAATTAGTAGATGAAAAGCATATTTTGTCCAGGCTTGCATGTTTGTTGTTTCTTTCATTTTAAGAACCAAATTTCAATGTTTGGTGAAGATGATCTAGATCATACCAGTATGTTTAACTCTTTTGTAAAACTGCCTAAACTAATAATATTTTTTCATGAAAATTCTTTGGCTACATAGAGGAAAGCATCCCAGGCGAAGCAGAAGATGGCCTGACCTCTCATGCTGAAATACCAGAGCCTGCCGTCGATGATCGCCCATTGATTGCCAACGTCGAACCTGGCGTGTGCGTTGATAGAGTGGGGATGATAAGGGACCAGGCGATCTGGAACATACGGCATCGCGCTGAAGCAAGGCTGCCTGTAGCAAGTTAGAGAATCTGCGCCACTAGTCCGCTACCAAGCTTTGTTGTTTTGGGTGTTGCTTTTCCTGTAAAAAATAGTCTTGGTCTGTAGATTTTTGTAATAAATATGTAACTGTAAATTTGGTGTGAAAATTTGGAACAGATGATTTGTGTATTTAACCAGTCACAATGTTTTGTTGTGGGCTAAATATAAATAGAGTAAAAAAATAAGTCAAGTGGCCTAATAATTTGATCAATAATCTGAAACAGGATTTGGTTACGTGCAAATCATGGACGCAGCTGGGAGCTAGCATCAAATTAAATAAAAAAAGTATCTGTAGCGCATCTGTGCATGTGCTTATGCGCTGCGGATAGATATACCCGTAGCGCACCAGTACATGCGCTACGGGTATATATATTACTTGTAGCGCATGTGCTGGTGCGCTACGGGTAATCAATTACCAGTGGCGTGGTAGCCGTAGCGCGGGCATATGCGCTACGGGTAACAATATCTGGTGCGCTACGGGTAGCTATTTTTCTAGTAGTGGGCTGCCGGCGAAAGGAGGTCCGACCATGCTCGGTGTTGACAATCTCGGCGCCCACAAACATTGCAATCCTTGTTTAAGGAGTCATGGAGGGGCATGTCTCGCTGACCTCCCTGAGGGGAAATCCTAGATCCCGGATCAGATGTTGGTGGTACTCGGTGTCACGTTCCCTCTTGGGGATTGTCTTGGAGCCGGTTACGGCAAAGGGACAAGTGGTTTGGGGATGCTAGAGCGGTCGTGCTACATACAATGGTGTCATGATTTGTGTGGCAATGATGTCACTAGTGAGTGGAGCTGAGTCATGGCATGTCCTTCGTCATAGGAAGTCCAACATGATTTTGGGTTCCTATGCTGCATCCTCCCGTGAAGCGGTGAAGTTTCGGCGGGGGGGGGGGGGGGGGGGGGGGGGGGGGGGGGAGGGGGGGGGGGGGCAGCGATGCCATGTGATTGGTGGTACTAGTACGTCGATATCGTTGGTGCAAGTGTTCAACTTCCACCCATTGAGATCATTGACGAAGATGGAGTTGCCTCTCCCTCAATGTATTGGGGTCATGTACTTGGCATGGGCGTATATTGTTCTGGTGTCGTGAGGCTCTCTTGGGTCATATAAAGTCAAAGTCGCTGGCTCGAGGAGGGGTGATGACAACCTCGACGGTGTGTGTGCTTCATGTGGGTGGCATGGTCGGCCTGCGGTGCCCAATGTGGTCGTTTTTCATGACAAATTGGTGCATTTGTTGTAAATTTTGCTTGATTTTTTGTAAATTAAGTGAACAATTCTATTCTTCTTAATTGATATAATGGATTTTTTTGCCTCCATTAAAAAACATGCACCATACTTGGCATACATGCCAACAGATGTACGTCAAACTCACTATCTAGTTAGTCGCCAACATGTCATGATTTCAGAACATATAAATGGGAAAACGTAGGAAACGGGTATCATCATGTCATATTGTCATGACATGTTGACTTACAAAACTAAAATAAATCAACATATAATATATGTTCTTTCGTTACTTCACAACAAATATTTATGTACTTTTTAATGGTGGCGTATTCCATAGTTGTTGCTGAAGCTTATTTTAATGGAAGTATAAGATTTGGCTCATCCATTAACTAAAAAAAAGAAAATTGCTTAGTTAGCATGCATCTCCGGCCAACCAGGTTCTCAATTCCCAGCTCTAACTGTTGGATAATTAGGCACAATTTCCATGATTAAATCCAGAATATTAAACAAGACAACGCTAGCTACTACCACATGTAACTCGAACATACTAGATGTACTGAACAACAAGATGAACGGAAACAAGTAGCAGCGAGACATGTACTCGCAGAACATGATGAACAGGGAAACAACAGTACATCGCACGTACCGTTCGCTTGCAGATGTAGTCGTAGCAGTAACGTTGTTGATGACAACGTTAGAGTAGACCGGTCGAAGCAGACGGCGATGAAGACGGCGGTAGGCTGCACCGCCCGACTTGGATGGAAGACGACCCGTGATGAAGAGCTTGAGCAGTCGCGCAGAGCGCTTCCCAAAAACCTAATTCGCCCTCTCCCGTACAGGATCGCAAAGGCGAGTGGTTCTGGAGACCTGCTCTCCCGTTCGCCGGTGCACGCCGGCGCTCGGGATGAGGTAGACTACAGAGGCGGCGCAAGCAGCGAGAGGTGGCAAAACCCTAGATTAATTTCAGGTGTGTGCGGCAGTAGCCGGGCAAGAGTTTATATAGGCGGCGCAGCGGAGAAACCCTAGGCAACGTGGGCCACGCCCACGTCGCACGCCCGAGTCGGTTACAGCAGCCCACGATCCGGGAGCGACCCGAACCGGCTAGCTGTGACGCGTCCGTCAAGGACTCGGTCAAACGTTCGGCTTTCCTGTGCAGCAAAAAGATAAGCTCGGCTCCGAGGCTCAATTCCGCAAACCGCGGCGCGCGCGCGTCGTGACGTGTCGAGTCGAGACAAGACGAGCGAGCGAGGAGGAGGAAGAGGAGCGCGTGTGTGGCACTTCTCTTCTCACTCACTTACCAAGTGGTGCAACACCCCACCTTATATGTTGGTCTACATCTCTCCCAACTTTCCATGTGGGACTAAACTTAGCTCCCACCCCTTGCCTTTATGCAGCCAAAAACTTGGGCTGCATTCCAAATGGGCTCACACACATGGGCTTTGAGATTTCTAGGAATTTCTGAAATCTATTATGGGCTCATATGAAAAGACCCAATATTTCAACAATCCCCCACCAGATCTCAAATGCCCATTTAGAGATTTGCCAAACCTCACTACTTGTTTATATACCAATGTTTCAGCAGAGACTGTTAAGTTGAACTTCCGCCTAGAACCTTAAGCTACGTCTATCAGCAACTTGAACAATGGACTACGCCTTGAATTGCAAGTTTTGTGCGTCAAGATTTCACTCAAAGTCATAACCAGTACATGGCTGCCAGTAGCCTACCCCGCGGGTTGGAGCATATGCGTCGTACTCCATGATCTCTTCATGAGTTTACTAGAGATCACCCAAATCTCGTAGACTGCGATGTTTAACAGTCGGACTCATATAGGTGTGTTCTTTCAAGAATGCTCTGTAGGACAGTATCTTTGCTAATCATAGCCAACAGAAACACATTAAGGCATGTTGCCAACCTGCCTTACAGATTTTGAGAGTTTTGCATCTTCACATAGAGAGGGTTACAGAATACTCTCCTCAGTTAAACCACTAGCTTGTTTTCCCAGGTCCTAATTCACGGGATCTCTGATCACAAAGGTTGGGTTACCGCTATGGCATAACATCTATGGGTCTCAAACCCATCTCCCTCGATGCACTATCTATCACATTGCGTGATAGCCCCTTAGTAAAGGGATCCGCCAGGTTTTTGTCTGTTTGAATATACGTAACATTTATTACTCCGGAGTTTCGTAATTTCCTGACAGACTTCAAACGTCTTTTAACGTGTCTTGATGACTTCGCGTTATCCTTAGAATTGTTCACTTTGACAATAACTGTTTGGTTGTCACAATTCAAGAGGATGGCCGGCACAGGTTTTTCAACCACCGGCAAGTCCATCAAGAGCTCACGCAGCCATTCTGACTCTATAGTGGCTGTGTCTAAAGCAGTAAGTTCTGCTTCCATAGTTGACCTCGTCAATATGGTTTGCCTACATGATCTCCATGATACGGCGCCACCTCCAAAGGTAAACACATACCCACTAGTGGCTTTGATATCATTTACATCAGAGATCCAATTTGCGTCACTATATCCTTCAAGCATAGCAGGGTGCCCTGAATAGTGAATCCCGTAACTCATTGTACCACATAGATAGCGCATGACCCTTTCAAGTGCATGCCAATGATCAATACCCGGGTTTGACATGAACCTACTCAACTTGCTCACAGCAAAAGAGATGTCAGGTCTTGTCGCGCTCGCTAAGTACATGAGTGAACCAACGATCTGAGAATATCTCAGTTGATCTGTTGGTTCGTTCTTGTTCTTACGTAATATCACACTGGGATCATAAGGTGTTGGAGAAGACTTGCCATCAATAAAGCCAAACCGGCTCAAGATCTTCTCAACATAGTGGGATTGCGATAAAGTAATCCCACTCTCGTTCGTATTCAGCTTGATGTTCAGGATCACATCAGCTTCTCCCACATCTTTCATATCAAAGCACTTTGACAAGAAAGACTTGACCTCAAGTATTACTTTCATGTTTGTACCAAAGATGAGAATATCATCAACGTACAAACACAATATAACACCTTCGCCCCCACCATGGCGATAGTATACGCACTTGTCAGCCTCATTAACAACAAAGCCAACAGAAGTTAAAGTTCTGTCAAACTTCGCAAGCCATTGCTTAGGTGCTTGTTTCAGGCCATATAAAGATTTTAGCAACTTGCACACCTTTCTCTCTTCACCTTTTACCACAAATCCATCAGACTGATCCATATAGATTTCCTCTTCCAACTCTCCATTAAGGAAAGCTGTCTTTACGTCCATTTGATGAACGATAAGACCATAGGAGGCAGCCATGGAAAGTAGTACTCGAATGGTGGTTAGTCTTGCGACAGGTGAATAGGTGTCAAAGTAATCTTCGCCTTCTCTCTGTGTGTAGCCTTTCGCTACAAGTCTCGCCTTGTACTTCTCAATAGTACCATCAGGTCTTAGCTTCTTCTTGAACACCCACTTGCAGCCCACAGGCTTACAGCCATGGGGGCGCTCTGATAATTCCCATGTTCCATTAGAAAGAATCGAGTCCATCTCATTCTGGACAGCTTCTTTCCAATCATCTGCATCTGGTGATGCATATGCCTCAGCAATGGACTTGGGAGTATCATCCACAAGGTACACAATGAAATCATCACCAAAGGACTTTGCAGTCCTCCGTCTCTTGCTCCTTGTAGGAGCTTCATTGTCATCCTTCTCATGAACGTTCTCAAAAACGTTCTCATGTGGTTGCTCAAAATAATCATTAGATGCACTAGATTCAGGAATTATCTCAGAAGAAAATCTAGCAGTGCTATGCATATCTTTCATAGGAAACATATTCTCAAAAAATGTTGCATCACGAGATTCCATTATAGTGTCAACATGCATATCAGATACCTCGGATTTAACTACTAAAAATCTATAGCCAATGCTCCGCTGAGCATAACCTAGAAAGATGCAATCCACAGTCTTTGGTCCGAGTTTGCGTTTCTTTGGGATGGGAATGTTGACCTTCACCAAGCATCCCCAAGTGCGCAAATACGAAAGTGATGGCTTTCTCCCAACCCACTCCTCATAAGGGGTTTTATCTTTATTCTTGTTAGGAACTCTATTCAGGACATGACATGCAGTCAACAAAGCCCCCCCCACCATGCCTTTGATAAACCAGCAGTGTCGAGCATGGAATTCACCAAGTCAGACAGAGTGCGGTTTTTCCTCTCGGCCACCCCATTAGATTGGGGCGAGTAGGGAGGCGTCCTCTCATGAATAATACCGTGTTCCTCACAAAATTCGTCAAAGATTTTAGGAAAATACTCTCCACCACGATCCGACCTCAAACGCTTGATCTTTCTCTCTAGTTGATTTTCAACTTCGGCCTTATAAATTTTAAAGTAGTCTAAAGCTTCATCTCTAGTTCGCAACAAGTAAACATAGCAAAATCTAGTCGCATCATCAATCAATGTCATGAAATATCTTTTTTTCACCTTTTGTCAACACACCATTCATCTCGCATAGATCAGAATGTATGAGTTCTAGAGGTGCCAAGTTTCTCTCCTCGGCCGCCGTATGAGGCTTTGATACGTCTCCAACGTATCTATAATTTTTGATGCTCCATGCTTGTTTTTACACAATTTGCCTATTGTTTCGTTACACTTCGTGGCACTTTTATGCATTTTCCGGAACTAACCTATTAACGAGTTGCCACAGTGCCAGTTCCCTGTTTTCTGCTGTTTTTGTGTTTCAGAGTGATACACAGGAAATATTCTCAGAATTGGACGAAACCACATCCTGAAGTCTTATTTTACCCGGAAGCTTCTAGAGATCCGAAGAGGAGTAGGAGGTGGGCCACAGGGGCCCCACACACACAGGTGGCGCGGCCAGGCCCCTGGCCGCGCCAGCCATGTGTGAGGAGGCCCTGGCCCTCCTCTGACATCGCCCCTTCGCCTATAAGAAGCCTCGGGACAGAAAACCCTAGGGGAGTCGGCAATTTTCCAGAAACAGTTCCGCAGCTCCGCCGCCGCCGTCGACAAATTTCGGGGGACAGAAGTCTCTGTTCCGGCACCCTGCCGGGACGGGGAAGTGCCCTCGGAGCCATCTCCATCGGTCTCCATCGCCGTCTCCGCCGTCTCCATCGACCTCACCGCCATCTCCATCAACCTTGCTGTCTCCTATGATGAGGAGGGAGTAGTTCATCCCCGGGGCTGAGGGCTCTACCGGTAGCTATGTGGTTCACCTCTCTCTCCCATGATGTGATCTTTATGTGATCGTGAGCTTTGTATCATGTTGAACAAGTACATGTTATTATTCAGATATTTTGTGTACTCTAGTGATGTTATTAAAGTAATCTATTCCTCCTGCCTTGGTGTAACGGTGACAGTGCGTGCATCATGGTGGTACTTGGTTTAGGCTATGATTGTGATCTCTTGTGGATTATGAGAATAATTATTGCTATGATAGTTTGAGTGATCTATTCCTCCTTTCATGGTGTAATGTTGACAGTGTGTGCACCGTGTTAGTACTTGGTTTAAGTTGCAATGATTTCTATCTTGAATTGTGATCTGATTTGGATATCTCTATGAGTGGTGTTTGTCAAGTACTTGATGAACTTTAAGGGGTGCTTCTGTAGCCACTACACAATGATTAGTGTTATTCAATAGGAGAGTAATTCAGAGTGCCTTAGCAAAGAGAAGTTATTTGTTCAATCATGTTATATTGTTGGGAGTGTGTCCACTAGTGAAAGTATGATCCCTAGGCCTTGTTTCCAAGCATTGCATACCGTTTACTTGCTATTTTGTTACTTGTTTGCTCGCAGCGATATTTATTTCACCTCACGTTTGCTACTTATAATCATATATACCACTTGTATTTCACTATCTCTTCGCCGAACTAGTGCACCTATACATCTGACAAGTGTATTGGGTGTGTTGGGGACACAAGAGACTTTCTGTATCGTAATTGCAGGGTTGCTTGAGAGGGATAGCTTTGACCTCTAACCTCCCTGAGTTCGATAAACCTTGGGTGATCCACTTAAGGGAAACTTGCTGCTGTTCTACAAACCTCTGCACTTGGAGGCCCAACAAGTGTCTACAAGAATAGAAGTGCGTAGACATCAAGCTCTTTTCTGGCGCCGTTGCCGGGGAGGTAAGGTAAAAGGTACTCGCATCCTCCTGTGTGAGTGCTCGGAGTTATTTCCTTTAGATTCTGCAATTACATCTTTTTGTTTCTTGTTTTTATTTTCACTAGTTAGGCTTAATGGAAAACAATGAGTTCTGTAGTCTTTTTCCTGAGTTTAGATATGAAGTGTTTGAAGAGAAAATTGAAAAACCTTTGGAGCTTAATTTGCATGCTAATAGTGTTGTTAGTATGAATGCTTTGAACACCGTTGTTGATAATGCTATAGAAAAGTCTAAGCTTGGGGAAGCTGGTTTTGTTAAGCATGATATTTTTAGTTCCTCAGCTTTAGTGGAGAAAATTTGCTCTGATGATATTTTATCTCCCATATGTGATGTTCCTCCTTATGATGATATGTTTGAAGAGTATGCTTTGCGAAATAGCTGTTCTTTAGCTTGTGATGACACTACACCTCTAGTTTATGATGGTTATGATGATGGGTATAATATTTTCAGTTCACCTACTATTGAGGATAAAATTAGTTATGATTACAATATGCCTCCTATTTATGATGATTATGGTGATGAGAATAATTATTCTATTGAATTTGCTCCTACTACTATTGTTCCTGTGGTGTGTATTAATTCTTTTATGCATGTGGCTCATGATAGAGATGCTTTATGTGATAGTTGTATTGTTAGTTCTATTCATGATGCTACTGAAAGTTATTATGAGAGAGGGAAACATGGTTTGATGGATCTCAACAATATTGAGTTTCCCCTCTTTATGTTGCAATTCTTGAAGTTGTACTTGTTTTTCCTTCCTATGCTCTTTGCTTTGCGCTTTCATGACTTGTCTCTTTACAAGACTATTTTTCATAGGAAGTGGTTCAGATATAAATGTCTTTCACATTTGCTTTTTCATGCTCTCTATTGCTTTAAGTTCCTATATGGCGCCTTTGCTTCAAGCTCTTATATGGCGCCCACATGAGCATCTTTGCAAATTACTGCGCCTAGCTCAAAGGCGTTAAAGAAAAGCACTCTTGGGAGATAACCCAATGTTTTATTTTCAGTACTTTTTCTTTTATTTGAGTCTTGGAAGTCATTACTACTGTAATGACCGCTCCTTATCCTTTTTATTTCGTTTTTGTGCCAAGAGAAGCCTCTAATTTGAGTGAGGTAAGATTTGGGGATGTTGCTGTCCTGAAACTGTTTTCGGTACTGCACCGTAAAAATTCGTATAAATTCTCTGTATATCTTTTGGACCTGCGATTTCTTGTGCATATGCCCCAGGTTATATCCAAACTTTCATTAGTAGAACACTTTTTGATTTGAGCAACAGAAAACCCTTAAAAAATTCGACCTTTATCAGCTGTTCTGTTTTGACAGATTTCTGCCAATATTTGTGTTTGCCGCTTTATCGCTTTCTTTTTGAGTTCTTTTGATCATGGAACTTTTGGAGAGGTTGCTACAGTAGTATATGCTTTATATGTGGTGATTTTAGGTTGAAACCTGAAGCAAAAAGAGGTTGATTATATGTTATGCTTACACTAATGTTGCTAATAGAATTGTGTTTAGTTTTGTATGAAGGAAGTTTTCAAGTGTAGGGATCGGAGAGTGATGAGATGAGTTGAAGAATGGACAAAAGCTCAAGCTTGGGGATGCCCATGCATCACCCCAAGAAATATCCAAGAAGTACAAGCGTCAAAGCTTGGGGATGCCCCTGAGGCACCCCTTCTTCATCGGCAAAAATCAGGTCACCTTTCAAGACACTATATTTTTATTGCTTCATGCACTATGTGTTTTTCTTGGAGCGTCAGTTGTTTTTGTTTTCATTATTAGTTTTGTTTTGTTTGCTGCAATAAATGTTTGGATCACATCATGTTTGTTTTGGAGGGAGATGAACTCGCTTTTCGTTTGCCAAGAACACTCTAGTTTTCACTCTTATCGTTCAATGAGTGTTCTCTTTTTCTGCTACTGCGTTTAGCTTGCATTTTTCGCCTTGATTTGCATTCAGATCTTCTTATATTTATTTATCAAGGTGTATTTTTGCCTCTGGACTATGTTGGTTTTCCTCAAAAGAGTTTCCTCAAAAAGGTTTGAATGGTGTTGGAAAAGAGAAAAAGCTTTGTGCAAAATAGTGGTACAAGAAGGAGCTTGTGTAGACTGCGGCTTAGGCTTTTTCATGTCATGCTTGATGTCTTTTTGATAGTATGCTTAGTGGTTTTGCTGTAGCATGACTTGTCTCAAATAACTGAGATTGCTTAATGAGCCTTTGAAAAAATCATGCGTTGTTTTTACTATATGGAAGCATTTATTTGGTTTTCTCCTTTGATGCTTTATTTGGGTTGACTTGGCACATGCTTACACCATGTTGACTACAAAATAAGTCGCCTATAGCCTCTATGATCATTTAGTTTTTAACTTTTGATGCCATCTTATGCTTCTTTTAATGTCGCTTTGTCGCTTTGCATGATTATGGCCGTTATTGCTCTCTTAGTTGGTCGCTCCCAGTCTTTTGCTAGCCCTCATTTTGTACTGAGTATGAGCTCTACTCGTGCATCCAACTCCTAAAAACCAAGTTTGCCATTGTGTCCACTATAAATTCCTATGCATGGTATTTGTAAGCCATTCCAAGTAAATTTTCATGTGCTACCTTTCAAAAACCTTCAAAATACTTCTCATTTTGTGACACTGTTTTCAGCTCATGGGGACGTAGTGGTCGGATTTGCTATCTTCCATATTGCTTATTCCAAAAAAGAAAAAAAAGGAAAAAGAAAAGAAAAGAAAAAAGGCACTCCTCCATGGAATGTGAATGTTGGTGGGCACCCGATGGAATCGGTTAGCCATGGTTTGTGAAAGGAAAAAAGGTGGGGAGGAGTGCCAAGCTTTATAAAAGAGCACAAAAGTGCCAATCTCTCTCTCAAAAACTTGCTTCATTTTTGTATGGAAGATAGTAAGAACCCCATTGCCAGTCGTTGACAAAGACAACCACCTCTCAAAACCAATTTTTATCTCTCTGTTTTACAAATGAAAAGCTCTAGCACATGTTTAATCACTGCTTCCCTCTGCGAAGGGCCTTTCTTTTACTTTTATGTTGAGTCACCACCTTCTACCTTTATGCACCATTAAGAGAGCATAGTTGTCATTCTGAGTATAATGTGCATTGTCCCAAAGTTTTCATTGATTGATTCATGATCATGGTTTCACTTGTTCTCAAATTATTTGTATCTAGTCGCCCTCTTAAACTTGAAGGTGTCCTATGCATTTATGTTTTGCTCTCCATGAAGGACAAGCTGAAAACCATTTGTATGTTTTTCCTTATGATTTGAACACACGTTTGACTTTCATTGTTTCATTTTCATGATCTTTTGTTTGCGTTCATTTTCATGTTTACAACATGGTTGCTAAGTTCTTATTGTCAAGATTATATCTTCATGCCCATGTTTTAAGTTCTTATGATCCCAGCTCACAATGCTTACATATATGATCAAGATTGTGTAGGTGCATGTCACCTCAAAAATTATTTCTTTTGTTATCACTTACCTACTCGAGGACGAGCATGAGTTAAGCTTGGGGATGCTGATACGTCTCCAACGTATCTATAATTTTTGATGCTCCATGCTTGTTTT
The DNA here is from genome assembly GCA_007115705.1 of Dactylis glomerata. Lineage (NCBI taxonomy): Eukaryota > Viridiplantae > Streptophyta > Magnoliopsida > Poales > Poaceae > Dactylis > Dactylis glomerata. The sequence goes on along the minus strand of QXEO01000247.1, from coordinate 7,988,465 downwards.
TACACCATTTGCCTATTGTTTCGTTACACTTCGTGGCACTTTTATGCATTTTCCGGAACTAACCTTTTAACGAGTTGCCACAGTGCCAGTTCCCTGTTTTCTGCTGTTTTTATGTTTCAGAGTGATACACAGGAAATATTCTCAGAATTGGACGAAACCACATCCTGAAGTCTTATTTTACCCGGAAGCTTCTAGAGATCCGAAGAGGAGTAGGAGGTGGGCCACAGGGGCCCCACACACACAGGTGGCGCGGTCAGGCCCCTGGCCGCGCCAACCATGTGTGAGGAGGCCCTGGCCCTCCTCTGACATCGCCCCTTCGCCTATAAGAAGCCTCGGGACGGAAAACCCTAGGGGAGTCGGCAATTTTCCAGAAACAGTTCCGCAGCTCCGCCGCCGCCGTCGACAAATTTCGGGGGACAGAAGTCTCTGTTCCGGCACCCTGCCGGGACGGGGAAGTGCCCCCGGAGCCATCTCCATCGGTCTCCATCGCCGTCTCCGCCGTCTCCATCGACCTCACCGCCATCTCCATCAACCTTGCTGTCTCCTATGATGAGGAGGGAGTAGTTCATCCCCGGGGCTGAGGGCTCTACCGGTAGCTATGTGGTTCACCTCTCTCTCCCATGATGTGATCTTTATGTGATCGTGAGCTTTGTATCATATTGAACAAGTACATGTTATTATTCAGATATTTTGTGTACTCTAGTGATGTTATTAAAGTAATCTATTCCTCCTGCCTTGGTGTAACGGTGACAGTGCATGCATCATGGTGGTACTTGGTTTAGGCTATGATTGTGATCTCTTGTGGATTATGAGAATAATTATTGCTATGATAGTTTGAGTGATCTATTCCTCCTTTCATGGTGTAATGTTGATAGTGTGTGCACCGTGTTAGTACTTGGTTTAAGTTGCAATGATTTCTATCTTGAATTGTGATCTGATTTGGATATCTCTATGAGTGGTGTTTGTCAAGTACTTGATGAACTTTAAGGGGTGCTTCTGTAGCCACTACACAATGATTAGTGTTATTCAATAGGAGAGTAATTCAGAGTGCCTTAGCAAAGAGAAGTTATTTGTTCAATCATGTTATATTGTTGGGAGTGTGTCCACTAGTGAAAGTATGATCCCTAGGCCTTGTTTCCAAGCATTGCATACCGTTTACTTGCTATTTTGTTACTTGTTTGCTCGCAGCGATATTTATTTCACCTCACGTTTGCTACTTATAATCATATATACCACTTGTATTTCACTATCTCTTCGCCGAACTAGTGCACCTATACATCTGACAAGTGTATTGGGTGTGTTGGGGACACAAGAGACTTTCTGTATCGTAATTACAGGGTTGCTTGAGAGGGATAGCTTTGACCTCTAACCTCCCTGAGTTCGATAAACCTTGGGTGATCCACTTAAGGGAAACTTGCTGCTGTTCTACAAACCTCTGCACTTGGAGGCCCAACAAGTGTCTACAAGAATAGAAGTGCGTAGACATCAGGCTTACGAGGTTGCTTCGATTGCACACAACTATGGCACTTAGAACCTTTGGCAATAGTGAATTTCGGAATTAAACTCATGCTGGATAACCGTGACATCAAACCAAAATTAATGTGACATAAACGAGAATGCCAAACACTGGTATCATCACTAACACCGCCACAAATATGGTTCACGGATTTATTGCAGAAATTTGAAAGTGAAAAGCGGAACAAGCCTCCGCACTCATAGCCTTTTCCAATAAATTGTCCATGCTTGGAAACGACTACCTTATTCGACTCTAAAACAACCTTAAACCCATCTCTGCAGAGAAGGGAACCGCTAACAAGATTCTTGTTCATAGAAGGGACATGCTGCACGTCCTCAGCTGCACGATCTTCCCCGAAGTGAACTTCAGATCTATCGTGCCAACACCACGAACAGAGGCATGTGACCCATTGCCCATTAGGACGGAGGAATCCCGTGCGGCCTGGTAAGAAGTGAACATAGATATGTCAGCACACACATGAACGTTAGCACCCGTATCAATCCACCAAGAGGGAGATTGAAATACCGAAAGAACAGTAAATAGATTACCATACCCATCAGTATTGCTAGCAGTCATGACGTTGACATTCTTGGCCCTTTTCCCTCTGCGGTCTGCGCGTTCTGGGCAATCCTTGGAAAAGTGGCCGGGCTCTCCACAAGTGAAACAAGTCAGATCACTCCTGTCCCTGTTCGGCTTCTTCTTCTTGAAGGTTGTAGTCTTTACAGGCTTGTTAAAAGAGGGCTTGAAGTTCCCTTTATTCTTGCCTGAGGATTTGCCTTTCTGCTGCACAAAGTTAGCAGTAGCATGACCCTCTCCTTTCTCAGTAGTGTCCTTAGCACGAGCCTTCTCCTCAACATCAAGGGACGCTATCAGATTTTCAACTGATATCTCCTGTCTCTTGTGTTTGAGAGCTGTGGCGAAGTTCCTCCAAGAAGGGGGCAACTTAGCAATAATGCAACCCGCCACAAACTTGTCGGGTAAGGCACACTTAAGGAGTTCGAGCTCTTTGGCAATGCACTGTATCTCATGAGCTTGTTGAACCACAGGAAGGTCCTTAGTCATCTTAAAATCATGAAAGCTCTCCATGATGTACAGTTCACTGCCAACATCTGCAGCACCAAACTTGGCGTCCAGTACGTCCCAGAGCTCCTTCCCGTCTTTTATGTGCATAAACACATCACACAGACGGTCAGCAAGAATGCTCAGAATGCATCCCACAAAGATAGTATTGGCTTCCTCGAACTTTTTCTGATCATTCTCAGACATAGTTCCTTCAGGTTTGCCTTTACTAATCTGGAACACTTTCATCGTGGTCAGCCAAAGCTCAGCTTTGTACTGCCACCTCTTGAAGTGCACACCGGTAAATTTATCCGGCCTCAGTGCATCGGTAAAACCAGCCATTGATAATTCAGGAAATTGCCTACAATTAGGTTTTTGGATTGTTGGATAATTAGGCACAATTTCCATGATTAATTCCAGAATATTAAACAAGACAACGCTAGCTACTACCACATGTAACTCGAACATACTAGATGTACTGAACAACAAGATGAACAGAAACAAGTAGCAGCGAAACATGTACTCGCAGAACATGATGAACAGGGAAACAATAGTACACTGCACGTACCGTTCGCTTGCAGATGTAGTCATAGCAGTAACGTTGTTGATGACAACGTTGGAGTAGACCGGTCGAAGCAGACGGCGATGAAGACGGCGGTAGGCTGCACCGCCCGACTTGGATGGAAGACGACCCGTGATGAAGAGCTTGAGCAGTCGCGCAGAGCGCTTCACAAAAACCTAATTCGCCCTCTCCCGTACAGGATCGCAAATGCGAGTGGTTCCGGAGACCCGCTCTCCCGTTCGCCGGTGCACGCCGGCGCTCGGGATGAGGTAGACTACAGAGGCGGCGCAAGCAGCGAGAGGTGGCAAAACCCTAGATTAATTTCAGGTGTGTGCGGCAGTAGCCGGGCAAGAGTTTATATAGGCGGCGCAGCGGAGAAACCCTAGGCAACGTGGGCCACGTCCACGTCGCACGTCCGAGTCGGTTACAGCAGCCCACGATCCGGGAGCGACCCGAACCGGCTAGCTGTGACGCGTCCGTCAAGGACTCGGTCAAACGTTCGGTTTTCCTGTGCAGCAAAAAGATAAGCTCGGCTCCGAGGCTCAATTCCGCAAACCGCGGCGCGCGCGTCGCGTTGCGACGAGACGAGCGAGGAGGAGGAGGAGGAGCGCGCGTGTGGCACTTCTCTTCTCACTCACTTACCAAGTGGTGCAACACCCCACATTATATGTTGGTCTACATCTCTCCCAACTTTCCATGTGGGACTAAACTTAGCTCCCACCACTTACCTTTGTGCAGCCAAAAACTTGGGCTGCATTCCAAATGGGCTCACACACATGGGCTTTGAGATTTCTAGGAATTTCTGAAATCTATTATGGGCTCATATGAAAAGGCCCAATATTTCAACACTAACCACCCCGTGTTTTAGTCGGACATATAGAAGTGAAGATCTGCTTACATCATAAATCAGTTCCATTCATGGTTCACCTGGACACTTCACATTCTCTCTGACCTTGCACCGAATGAGACTAGCTAGAAGACTAAAAAGGGAAAATATCTAGTGATACCACCATCTATATGATACCATGATACCACTATTTAAAATTCGAATTTGCAAGTATAAAAAGTTTCAAAAATAAATTTGTGAATATTCACAAGATATATGTTTGCATTCCCTAGATTTTTCAGAATCAAATTAGAAATACATTAAGAGAAACAAAAAAGACAAATTGCTACATGAATAGTGTCATTTTGTGTTTTGTCATTTTGTGGTACTATTGATGTCAGATTTGTTTTTTTATTTCTCCAAGTGTATTTATAATTTGGTTACAAAAAATTTAGAGATTGTAGACACATATCTTGTCAACATTCACATATTTATTTCAATTTAAAAGAGTAGTATCATGGTATCATATAGGTTGTGGACCTGTGGTATCACTAGATATGTTCTCGACATGCTAGTACTCTACTGACAGCACCATCATCCAGAGTATTCTGATTGGGGAGGAGGTGAGATGTACTGACCTTTGGCCTCCGGCGGATCAGCACGTACTGTCGGTAGCCCGTACGTACATGCACAGGATAACGGCGGCAGCATGTGCAGAGACACTTTTTTTTCCCCAAATCCAACCTTCAATTAATTTTCGAGGAGGAGAGTCCCCTGTGAGCCCCCGGGCCATCCCGATGCCGGAGCCGGCGGCGCTGCCGTCAGTTCTTGGCTAAGGAGAGGCGCCGGTCCCCTGTATAGTAGTAGCTGTAAGTGGTTGCCCAGCTTGTTGCTGTGGTTTGGCGTGATGCCCTTAGCCTAGAGTGGGGCGGCAGATCTTGGCGACTGGATCTGTCTCCGACTAGGGTTCCTCCCTGTTCTTCTTCGACTCCGGCGGTCGGAGCCGAGGGTGACGAGAAGGACCACGATCTCCTCAAATAAAGCTGTGGGTCGTCACCACCTCGAGGGGTGGATTTGCGGTGCTGGGATGCTCCTGCCGGCCGGCCACGGTGGCGAGGGGTCGGAGCACTTCATCACCTCTAGATCTTCTTCCCGAGGGCGGTTCTTCTTTGAGCTCTACCACGCTGGAGGCTTCTGCGCCCCCGTGATCTTCGGTCGGAATGGCGGCACTTCTTCAACCTCCGACGAGGAGGCCTTGAGGAGGAGCTCGATGCCGCTTCGTGGCCAAGTGGTTCGTCCCCGGCAACTTAGTGGCAGCCAGTGGATGCAGTTCATCGCCGGAAGGGGGCCTTCGAGCGCTCCGCCCTTGCTCCTCGGCGACTTCGCCTCGAGGACGCCGGCGTCTGGTGGCAGAGACTCCCAAGGACTTGATTGCTTTCCATCTTTAGTTCTAGGGTGTTTTTTGCAATTTGAAAGCCCTTATCTTCAAATAGTCGGTTTCTTAGGGCGAGTTGATGTAAGGGGCTTTCTGCAATTTGTACCTGCCACATGTTCTGAGTATTGAAAGCGGTTCCTGGGTCCTTCGGGACCCTTCCTGTGTTCTTCCTCTGAATCTGATCGCAGATTTTGTCCCAGCTCATATATCAGTCTCGAAAAATGGAGGTCCTGGATGGAACACGCAATGGCTCGCGATGCATCATGAGCTGATGACTCACTCCTCCGTCCTCCGTTCCTGCATGTGCCTCTTCCCCGCCGCCATGCTTCTCTTTTGTTTTTGGGGAGAAGTCGCTAGGCTACTCTAGACAGCAATGACAGAAAGGATCAGTGTCCTGGTAATAATGCTGTAACATCTCAAAAAAAAAATTGAGATCAGATGGGCTTTCGCGAGGGCCGGTTCCAGAGTGTTGGGCTCTCTCACTCTTTAGGCCCAGCCGAGGCAGCAGCGCCCGCGTCTCCCTGGCAGTCTCGCTCCGGCACAAGAGCAAGCGGTTTAGTCCCACCTCGGCTAGCGAGTAGCAGCGCGGCTGGGAGGAGCGCCTATATTAAGGAGCCGTGCCTGCTCGTTGCAGCTCATACCTTTCTCGGCCTTCTGGCTAAGATCAAGTGTAGTATCTGTTCTTATCAGTTTAATATCTGATATGTGGGCCATGTGTCCACAACGATATTAAATTTATTTTTTATGGGGGAGGGCTGCCACAGTGGCTTGCCACTGGGGCCCTCGCGTGTCGCCCAGTGCGTTGCACTGCTGCCTGGGCCTGGCACGCCCCAACCAAATCGAATTGCAAATTTGTTTGAAAAAAAAATTATGCACTTAAAGCTCAGTACTACTCTTGATGAATGCAAACCTGGCTGAGTAGAACAACGTTTCCTTAAGGTTTGGTCAAAATTAGGTTGTTATTTGTGAATATATTCAAAGTTGTCTGAAGAATTAAGTTTGTTTTCAAAGTTATTTGTGAAGAATTATGATAAATATCACATTGTAGTAAAATTATACAGTTTTTAGAATGTTTTTGTTTGAAAATTGAAATTGAGTATCAGACTAGCTGCTTTTTTTTAAGAATAATATAGGGAATTTATTCATGGGGAATAATCAAAGTAACAAAGTCTGGTGGTTCAGTAAACCATACACGACGACCAAAAGGTTGAGCTATAGAGTTTCTTGCTAGAATATGAGCATCAACGTTTGTATCCCTACCTTCATGATTAAAGCTAATCTCCTCAAAGATGTTTTTTTAAGAAGGATACTGCTGCTTCTAGTTAGACTTTATCTCTATCTCATGAAGAATAGCTCGGTAGCTGCAAAGGCTCTTCTCCTTCATCATATTGATCACCTGTAAATAATCAGAAGAGACCATCATCTTGGTAATACCCATGTCTTCTGCAAGGGAAATTGCTTGATTCCAACGTAGCAGGATTAGAAATTCCTTTAATTGTTCTTGCCGATGCACCAATAAAGAGACCACTTGAGTCTCTACATACCGCCCCAACAGCACCATGATCAGCTTCACGTGACACTGCAGCATCGACATTAATGTTAACCAGACCTGAAGGAGGATGTACCCATTTTGACACACCCGGCCTCCTTTGAAAGACTCCCTTCTTCGGTTTTGTCTGGTATGCTTCTCCCAAATCAGCGAGGAAACGCTTGACAAACTCAAAGGTACTCATCGGACTCTGGAACTCTCCTTCATGAACAGCCTTTCGACGAGCTGTCCAAATTGACCAAAGAGTAACAGGCATTGTTATAAAATCCTTGTGATCCAGCGATTCTAGCATGGCAAATAGCCACTGTTTTGCATTCGGATTCTGATTCATGGACATGTGTTCTGTTATATTCTCGTCAACAAGAGCCCACACATATCTTGCCATGTTACAATCTACCAGAGAGTGACGCCAAGAGTCCTCCGTCGCCATGCAGATTTGGCAACCTCTCGACACAGCCATGTTTCTTGCTTGCAGCACATCAGCAGAGGGAACACTATTGTGGGCCAGCCTCCAAGCAAATACCCGTATCTTGGATGGAATTTTTGTCCTCCACAAAGAACACCACTTTTTACCTTCATCGGAAGCATTAGAAGTAGCAGGCCGGTGATCAAGCCAGTCCTCTCTAATTTTCTTAGTGTGAATCAACATTCGGTAGGCCGATCTCACTCGAAAAACTCCATTCTTCTCATGACTCCACGCCCATGTATCCTCCTGATTAATCAGACTCAATGGAATTTCCATTATTGCATGGACATCCATTGGCAAGAATGTAGCGTTCAACATATCCTCTTTCCAACAAGTAGAGTCAATAAGATCTGATACTAGGACCTTCTCATCATCTCCTCTACTCGTGATAGGCCTCATATGCTCTTCTCTAGGAATCCAGTTGTGTTCCCACATGTGCGTTGATTTACCACTACCTATCCGCTGGATCAGGCCCTGCTTCAACACCCCTAAACCTTCATGTATTGCTCGCCATATCTGTGATGGAGAGTTCCCAAGTTGTGCATCAAGAAAATCAGTGTTTGGAAAATAAAGGGCCTTCAGAACTCTTGCACTCAAAGAGGAAGGTTGACGGGCTAACATTGCAAGGTTGAATAACTCCAAATCTCGAAAGCCAAGGCCACCCATATACTTGGATTAGATCATAACATCCCAGGAAACCCAAGATGGCTTTCTTTTCCATTCCTTAGAACCCCACCAGAACTTTCTAATCATTGTGTTGATATGTTCACAAAGACCTCGAGGGAGTTTAAAGCATGACATTGCATAGACCAAATAGCTTGCGCCACCGACTTGATTAGTACCTCCTTGCCTCTCGATGAGAGAATTAATTCTAACCAGCCTTGGCTCTTCTTCCAAATCCTGTCTTTCAAATATTTGAAAGCTCCATTCTTTGATTTACCTACATCTGAAGGAAGGCCAAGATACTTCTCATTAAGAGATTCATTACTTACTTGAAGAATACTTGAAGAATAGCTTTCACCTCATTTTTAACAAGCTCCGGACAACCCTTGCTGAAAATAATTGAGGACTTATCCTGATTGATGCGTTGACCAGACGCCAAACAATACTGGTTGAGAGTAGTTTCCAACTCCATAGCTGTTTCTTGATTTGCTTTGAAAAACATAAGACTGTCGTCCGCAAATAACAGATGATTAATGAATGGTGCCGAATCCGCCACCACTAAACCCTTGAGTCTGCCCGTTGTCTCTCTGTGTTGGAGCAAACACGACAAGCCTTCTGCTGCAATCAAGAATAAATAAGGTGAAAGGGGATCTCCCTGTCGGATCCCTCTAGAAGGATTAAAGAACTCCGTCTTTCCACCATTAAACAACACTGAGAAAGATACTGATCTCACACCTCTCATCACCATATCAACCCATTGAGAGCTAAAACCAAGCTTTAACATGATAGCTTCTAAGTAGTCCCACTCAACACAATCATACGCCTTCATCATGTCAAGCTTCAAAGCACCAAAACAACTGTTTCGTACCTTTTTCTTCTTTATAAAATGCAGACATTCATATGCATTGATTATGTTGTCCGTTATCAGTCTCCCCGGCACAAACGCTGACTGCTCCGGTGACACAATAGAAGGTAGAATAATTTTCAAGCGATTAGCTAAGACCTTAGAGGCAATCTTAAACAGCACTGTTCGTACCAGTCGACCATGGGCCAAAAGATTGTCTTGGTCGCGCTGAGGTTCAATATTTGTAATGGGCTATCTATTGAAACATCGTGGGCTTTTAGCTAGAGGGTCCATTCGCGGTCGATCGCGCCTCCACGCAGCCATCGTGGTGGAACTCTCTCCTCCAGACTCCAGTCCCCCCACCTCCTCGCCTCCGCCCCCGTCCACGGCAACCTCCACGCCGCCGTTCTACCCACCACCCGCCCAACCTACAACCGCCACCACCTACAGACCCAGCCCCCCTGCGCTGGCCGCGACCCGCCCCTCCCGCTCCGCCCCGGGATCGCGCGGATCAGATGCTATCCCTGGGCGCCATCCGCAAGCTCTGCGCCGCCTTCGACGCCGTCGCGCTCACCGTCATCGCCGCCGGCCTCTCCCACCCGCGCTGCCGCCCCTTCTCCTCGCACGCGTCCTCCCCTCCGCCGGACTTCCCCACCATTGCCGCCTGCCGCGCCGCGGTCGCCGTATCCAAGAACCCCCGCCACCAGCCCTCCCCACCCACCTCCGCAGAAAACGCCGACACGCCATTGCTGGTCAGGATCAAGCGCGAGCGGGACCCGTTGCGTCTCTACGAGCTGTTCAGGGCCAATGCGGACAACCGCGTGCTGGTGGAGAACCGGTTCGCCTTCGAGGACGCGGTGGGGCGGCTGGCAGGTGCTCGACGGAATGACCTCGTGGAGAGGATCCTCGAGCAGCACAAGGCGCTGCCCCAGGGGCGGCGGGAGGGGTTCGTGGTCAGGATCATAGGCCTCTACGGCAAAGCCAGGATGCCGGAGCACGCGCTGCGGACGTTCAGGGAGATGGAGATGTACGGGTGCCCGCGCACGGCCAAGTCGCTCAACGCCACCATGAAGGTGCTGATGCAGTCGCGGCTCTTCGACGAGGTCTGGCAGCTGCTGGACGAGGCGTCCGCCAGGTACGGGGTTGAGCTGGACGATGTCTCGTATAACACCGTGGTGAAGATGGCGTGCGACATGGGGGAGCTGCGCGCGGCGTACCGGATGATGCAGGAGATGGAGAAGGAAGGAGTGCGGCCCGACGTCATCACGTACACGACGCTCATGGCCGCGTTCTATAAGAGCGGCCAACGCGAGGTTGGGGATGGCCTGTGGAACCTCATGAGGCTGAGGGGCTGCATGCCAACGCTTGCCAGCTACAATGTGAGGATCCAGTTCCTCATCAACAGGAGGAGGGGCTGGCAGGCAAATGATCTGGTGCGGAAAATGCATGCGGCGGGGATAGGGCCAGATGAGATCACGTACAACTTGGTTATCAAGGGGTTTTTTCTGATGGGTGAGCATGAGATGGCGCAGACGGTCTTTGGCGCGATGCATGGGAGGGGATGCAAGCCAAATGAGAGGGTTTACCAGACAATGGTGCATTACCTGTGTAAGCGGAGGGACTTTAATTTGGCGTTCAGGCTCTGTAAAGACAGCATGGAGAAGAACTGGTTTCCGAGTGTTGATACCATTCACCATCTGCTGAAAGGCCTTATGGCAATTAGAAAGGACAGGAATGCGCGAGAGATAATGAAGCTTGTTGCTGAGAGGCAACCTTCCTACTCAGATGATGAAGTCAAGGCCTTCCAAGACATATTGTCTCATGGGAAGACTGGAAGAAGCTGACTGCAGGATGGAAAGTTTTGCTGTAAATCCACCACATGTAACTGTAAGGCTGTTGTTGACATTATCTCATTCATTTTGTTTTTTACGGACAACTTAGAATGAAATAGATTGAAACGGTTTTCAGTGCTTAAATTACTCTTTTGTAAGAGACCTCAGATAACATTTACTTCAGCTGCTTTACTTATGTAAATCACAGGAGAATCTTTACCTCCAATGGGGAATCATGATCACTCTAAGAAGAGCTTGGGTTATATTTCCAAATTTCTTATCAGACTACTCAAAATATTTTAACACAGTGAAAAAATATAGGAGATGTTGATGATTTTTGCAAAAAAAGAAAGATTAAACATGATGTAGAAGTGTTTAGAAAATCTAAGAATTGTGTTCTTCTTTTCTATACCAAATTCACCAAGAATATGAATATATGATAGAACATTGTCTACCTCTCGCTGCTTACTATTTGTAACAGTGTTTCTAGCTTGAGATTGAGTGATTGAGGATTTTTTTACATTCTTGAAAATACAAAGGCATACAGAATAAGATAAAGTCATTTTGACCGGTTATTGATGAGCCATATGAAAGTTATATTGGCTAAATCATTTGGATTGTTTATTGATGAACCATATGGAAGTTATGTTAGTCTTCAAGTTCGTGAACATGTTTTCTCTGAAGAGCTTCTCAATGACAATGGTCAGATTGTAAATGATCAACTCTAATACGCCATTTACTATTTGACTGTTGTCATTATTGAATGAATGATAAAAGACTACCTTAACTGAAATGGTCACTAAGCATTACTCAGACACCAGTAGTTCAAGAACCTTGTCAAAACAAATCAACATAACTGAGTACACTTAAACATTTTGGGATCTAAAATTTATTTGTACCTAAGGTTTTGTCTTTTGTGCAACTTTCTGATTGTGTAGTATCAACTATGATCGGAAGATGTGGAATTTTCAGTGAGCTGTATAAACATGATTGAAGTGATTTGACTGGGGTAGTATGCATGAACTGTGCATGTTTTCTCACAATGGTCCGGAGGGGTGAAATAGTTAACATTTTCTCCCATTCTTCCTGACTTTTAGATCAATGTTAGACTTTTTACCATACTTTACTTGATTTTAATTACTGCCAGATTGATTTTTTGGGGTTGTTTTACAAGGCTTCGCATGAGTAATCTCAGGAGGCTACTTCTGCATTCTGGTGGTTTTTGCAATGTAAGGGAATAACTATAGTTACTCAATTCGTTTTAAAAAGCCTCAATATCAATTTTAAATGTCTGGTCTTAAATCACAAACAAGTATCTTTCTCAGTTTCAAATGATATTTCTTCTCCGGCCAAAAAAGTGATACATAAATACATGTCCTGTTTAGAGATCCTTTCAATTCAATGTGAGCTATATAAGTGATCGCTACTGCAATGATGTTTTTTTTTGCAGTTGGCACTTTCTCCATGCTTGATGGAAAGAAAAGGTACTGAAGAAAATAATGATGAAAATACAGGACAACAGAAGTTGAGGGGAATGGGATCGCATGGTCATCGAAGTTGAGGGGAATGGGATCGCATGGTCATCGAGCAGCATTATTACCAGAATAAATCGAAGTCACAAGGTAGGAGAAAATGGTATTACTAACAACTGAGCCAGTTTGAGATATTTCGTCACTGTGCATCTCGACAAACGTGATCATCTTGATATCCACTTCATAGAACTCTCTGTCTCTCGATTCAAAGTAAGCAAAGTCTATGAGGCTCCATTGCCCTTCATATGACCTTTTTTAAAGATCCTATCGGTGTTAGCTCTTTGTCCAATATGTCGTTAATTTTAGCTGGTCTCTTAATTCCCAGTGGGCTCTTGATCTTACATACATCAAAGCGTAGTTCCTCTTGCTTCTTGTTAATCTAACAATAGAACATTGATCACCCATGCAAAGTATCAAATCACATTTGTTTGTCTACACTACTGCAGTTTTTTGCTCTAGGACAGTAAACTCAAGCAGTTATCATCTCTTGCCCTCCTTACAGGTAGACGTTTTCGAAACTATCAAGATTGTTGCTTGGAGCACTGGAGGGAAAACAAAGCATATGGACCGATCATGGCGAAGCATACTTCCTGCCCAGATTAAGGACAGATGGAGCAATCTGCAAAGTCACAGCTTTGTGCAACTAGCATAGCCAACTACAGGAGATTTTTATACCAACAGCCCGGTAGCATAGCCATATACTGCTAATGGGAGAGACACACACACTGATAACTTAGTACTAGATGATCCATGCGCGCTCCGCTGCGCCGATCTTTGCTTCTATCGCTGGCTATTTCCTCCTCTAAAAACTGCCTGGTATTCTATTGGGCTCCAACTGAAAAAAATAAAAATCTAGAATGCATTTGTGTTTCTTATTGCACCTTATAATATATTGGATAACATCATACAATTTCAATCCAAGTCTACATTTTTTAACAAAAGTTTGGCATCAATGGATACTGCCATTACCACCTACCAAACCTATGGATGTCAAAAAGACTAAGCGAGAATGCATGCCAACTTAGACTTTGCCATGCTAATCATGATGTGCCCACACATGGACTTGACTTGATGTGTACTCCTGATATATAAGAACATGCCGGTGAAGAGGTGCTAGCTTCTTGAAAACAATGAATGTAGCATCCTTGATCCGAGACCTAAGTAAGAGCATATGCCATTTTATTAGGCATAGATAATGATAATCGAAATGATGTGAAGATGGTTTTAAATCTTTTGAGTTGAACATGCCCCAATTAACAACACTGCACCACAATATGCGCCTTCCTCTTCAACAATTTTCTTAAGCGTGTCCTAAAATAGGCACAAGATAAACTCATGGAGTCACATGATCAGAACAAAGTGCATTAAACATGAATCATCTGAGTATATCGACAAACACGCTAAGCTAGAAAAGTAACTTCAAAGATGTGCCAAAAAGTATGCAGAGATCTATATTGGAAGGCCCGAGAGAAAATGTTATGCATAGAACTTTATGGTAAAAATCCATCCTTAATTTACTCCTCTTTTCATCACGGCAGGAATAATCAAACAAACTCAGTACTTCAAGATTAATATAAAACAACCCGTGCTTATGTAGGTAGTTGGCATACACATGAACACCAGCTGATTAAACACATAGTAGACTGGAAAAAGACACAGCTTTTAGGTCAAGCATCTTGACAGCCAAAAAAGGCTGAGAAATTAAGCTTTTGTTCTAAACTAAACAGTGCGCAACATTATATATGGTTTTAGCAGTAGAATATCATGCAATAATAAAAATTATCAGTGAACGGCTATATTAAATTAAATTTAAAAGGTAATGAAGCAGTGATGTATCAAAAGGCACTGAACTACCTTACATTTTTCTGATGACTAAAATTGCAGCAGATTGGTATTGTAGTCTGTTGGATGTTATCTTTTTTGAGGCAAAACTAATATCAAAGACCAAAACATATAAAACATGTAACTGGTAGCTACAGAAATTGACTAGTTTGCTTTAGGATGTGTTCGGTTCTGGAATTTGGAGGAATGGAACGGGTCGGTTCCGTCCCTAGGACCAATTCCTGTGTTCGGTTGGAGAGAAGGAACGGAACCAACTAGTCCCCCGAAATGGAATATTCCACGCAGATGCGGAACGGACCGATCCAGCCAAATCGGCCGGACGTGGTGGAATGGCACAGTGCCTCCATCTAATTAATCAAGTTTAGCAATAATTAATCAAGATTAGGCTATAATTAATCAAGATTAATTATAATTAATCAATATTAATTATAATTAATCAAGATTAGGAATAATTAATCAAGATTAGGAATAATTAATCAAGATTAGGAATAATTAATCAAGATTAAGCAAAAATTAATCAAGATTAAGCAAGGGCCTGCCGCCAATGCCATTGGTGGCATGTCCAGGTGGCGGCATGTCCTGCCTGGCACGGGTGCCGGCAACCGGGCTGGCGACATGTTCCGTTCCTCGAATTTTTCCGAACCCGAACACAGGGTCGGAACGATTCCATGCCCTAGGAATGGAACCATTCCATTCCGTCCTCCCCGGTTCCAGAACCGAACACATCCTTAGTGAACCGTTCGTTAGGACCATTTCATGCTCCACAGTTTAGTCTGCCTAGGCTGCCAACGCACCACAAACTTCCACCGCTCAAAAGGATCCTAATTGCTAATGGACACAACAAAAACAGTTGAAGATTAGTCATTCAGTCTCCAGCCTCTCCCAGGTAGAGAAGTCCAATGTTTTGCAAATTATGAAGACAAAAGACCGAATGGTCTGCATCCAAGCTCATCGCAATGTTTGTGCAGATTTTTTACTGAAACTCATCGCAAAAAAAAGATTTTTTACTGAAACACCTCATGAAGTGTCCTTATTACCTATAATCCTAATTTGTCTGGTGGTGACCAAACTGCAACCGATGTGTTGTTATCAGTTAGGCTGAAGGGTAAAAAAATATGCAGTACACAGAGAAGGCATTAATAACCAAGGAAAACTCGAAGTAGGCACAAAAAAGTGAATAATTTGTAGATACAAATAGCATAAATAAATACTCCCTCCGTTCCTATATATAGGAGGTATAGTTTTTCGCACAAATATTAACGCACAAGTTAGGCACTTAATTTTCCTTGCTTTTAGATGTGAAAGTGGATGAAAATAAGGAAATTCCTAATCTCCTCTTACTCCAGATCAGATTTATTTGTGGAATATGTCAACAAATCCCACAAATCTCTCCCCAAATTTGGCAGGAGTCTTATATTTTGGAATTTTCTTCAAAAAACTATACCTCCTATATATAGGAACAGAGGGAATATATTTTATCTTTGGGGAAAGAGGTAACCAGAGTGCAGACAATCTCAAATGCTTTTTCCTTTTGGAATTCTTTCCAGAAAATGAACATTAGAACTTGGATCATATGTCAGCTAAAACTATATTTAATAGCATATTATTACGATGGTATACACAATATAATCTTTCAATACTCAGGAAATCATGGCACGGAAAACAAAGGAATGTCATGTTCTCGGAAATATATGGCTGCAAACTTTTAGAAGGTACACTATTATCGAATTTAAGTTAAGCATTTTGTGCAATACAAAACAAACATTAATAAAATATGGACTATCCATGATAAAGGAAATTTGGATTGTTTTAAGTCTAATCCCAGGCTCAGTTAGGAAGTGTCAGAGGAATAAATTCCTCACTTGGATGGAGGATGAAGGAGTGTACAGTATATATCCTCGATACAAAAACTTAGTATCCTACCTAAAAAGACAAAGACAACTATGCGTTCTCCCGGTAATACGACATCGGAGACAAATGCTATGTGAAAATAAGTAACAACTCAGTGAAGTTTAAGAAATCCATCACATAACCATTTTCTGCCCATAAAATGGTCCACATATTCCCACCGGAGAAAGCAATGTCCAAGGACAAACAACCATGTGGGAGAGTTATCTAGTAAGTGTAATCCACCTCCTTGTTAATGGACAAAAGGAAATCTAAAGTGACCAACAATAAGAATATATTCTACTTCTTTGGTTACTAAGGAATCAAACATTTCAAATTCTAGATTTTTTTTCAGGTCTAGAAGGATTGAAGTAAGAGCATATTCTGTATTAAAAGGCTCAATCTTCCATCGGATTATAAGGGGATTAAGAAGACCTTAAAGTTCAGAACAAATCAATAATCTTTCATGGAAAGAAAGTAACCAATGATAACCAATTTCATTAGTGCGCCAGCTAGGATAATTTTTGGATGAGCAGGACATGAAGGTGTTCCAAGCTTGACATGAAAAATAGAACAAAAACAATACTCACGCTTGATTGCAACTTCACCTTATTGGGTCATGGCGCCTCCCGCTGGTTGTTCGTGGCGTCACAGTGTTCAAATGACTCGCACCACACTTGCTCAAGAAAACCATCACGTCTCTGTACAGAACCTGAAATCGTGGACGAACTCCTCCAAATCAAATCAAACGCTGCAACCATGGAGGAAGAATGAACCAGATCTGGAAAGGAACATATCAGCAGAATAGAAAACGAACTGGTTAATAAGAGAGGACTTCTTCTTTTTCTCTGAAGTTCAATTGCAAAGTATTTTTTTAGAACATACACTCTGCAGAACGCAGGTGCGCCACAAGTAACATTTTTGGTGTGGAAAAGAATGGTACCCCCAACAAAAAATAGCTACAGCCAACCTGCACTTCACTTCAGACTACTTTGTTGAGAGAAATTCAGAACTTAGACTTGCAAGGTCAAGGAAATCAAAACCTGGGCACATTTAGCTAGCTGGGTAGTACTACTTGCGCACTATTTATGCAAGAATTAGTTCTTTCTGCAGGAATGTATTATCAACTTGTTCTGATCATACTTACTAACCGATTGTGGACATTGATTTATCCATGGATTTATATCCATTCCCTGACTTAATTAGGTTGCAATGTTCTGAAACTTACCTAGGTTATAGGCACCACAAGCACAGACGACGTGTGCGCGTCGCCACGCCTCATTGTGCTCCTCAAGGACGCTCCCAGCTGAGCTCCTCCAAGCGCCATTGACGGGGTTCCTGCTAGTCAGGGCTGGTCTTCCACCTTAGCCAGTTAGCCCCCTCCGCGTGGGGATACTCGTCTAGCTTTTCTATGACATCAGCATCAGGACCATACCTCTGGCTCATGCGACTATGGGCATGATTAGAGGAACAAATTTAGATCAGAGGTCAAGGGGGCAAATCGACCACAGGCAGTTCTATGGAACATTAAGGAGTCCCTAGTCTAATGATTGCAACAGCGACCAGAACAACAATAAAAAAGAGTTCACACCATCACACAACACAATGGGAAAAAACAAGAATGCAAAATCAACATGGGGAAAACAATCTCCTCTACATCTGGCGACAATACATGTGACCAGGAGGTTTAGGAAGATCGAATCAGTAGTGCTGGGGCAAGGAGGGAGAGGAGATGGAACAATAAAAAAGAGTTCACACCATCACACAACACAATGGGAAAAAACAAGAATGCAAAATCAACATGGGGAAAACAATCTCCTCTACATCTGGCGACAATACATGTGACCAGGAGGTTTAGGAAGATCGAATCAGTAGTGCTAGGGCAAGGAGGGAGAGGAGATGGAATAAGCGGCCACAGCCAGTGAATCATCCGGCAGCTTGCGACTTCATCCCCAACCGAGCAAGATCGACATGAATCAGGCCAAGATAGGAAGGGAGAAGGGATGCAGACCTAGTAGAGAGCGGCAGTGGGAGGTGACGAATGCCCCTGTCTAACGCCGCGGCACGCCGCCGTCTGCTCCTCCAGGCTCTAGCGCGTTGTCGTCATCGCTGCCGCCTGCCACTGCCTCCTCACGGGAGAGGGAATTGGGGATTTGGGTAAGGCGGTGGGCTGGTGCGTGTAACTGTGCCCATGCGGTGCGGTGCGGTGCAGCCGATGCCCATCAAACCTTCTCCAATCTAACTCCGAAACCGACCTCGATTCAGTTGACGCGTTGCAATTCTATTGGAGCGGGCACGAGGAGGCAGATACCAAAGACGCTAACATGTAGGCCCCAAACCTCTGAGCAACCACAGCTCGCCAATCCTAGGGAGCTTGTAGCTCCTTAGGGATATATGCCACTACAACCGCTAAATTTGTGACATTTTTTGTCCGGTTCATGTTCTTCATTTGCAGCCACTGTGAAAGAAACATTATTATGTTCCATTCTCCTTGGAAAATTTTCCGGTGTATTGTTCGAGAAGGCCTGGATCCACTGACATTATGTTGTATTCTCGTCGAGTTGAATTTATGTGATTGGTAGTCATAACTATCAACTCAACTTGTATGAAATAAATAGAGCAATATATACATCAATAAACTGATTGTTATGGGGTGGTGAAAAGGGAGCATATGCACCCGGGAGCCGAATCTTTTATATCTTAATACAAAGCCCCCACTACCTGATTTTGCTGGTTTCTCGTGCAGCCACGTCACCCCTTATTCCCACCCTGTACTGTCGCGCAGCGCGTGGTCGCGTCTTTTCTCCTCGCCGCCATGTCAGTCTAAGTGGGCTGCTCGACCGTCGTGGGCTTGAAATCCTTTGGTGGGCTCGTGGCCTCGCTGTTCGTTTGTCTCGAGAAAAAGAAAGCCGCTGTTTCTGCAAAAAGAAAAAGAAACCGCTGTTTCTGTTCTGCCTAATCACCTGTAGAGTCCGGCATTAATAACTCTTCCTTGGCCGCACTGACTGTTCAGCCTCCTCGGCATCAATGTTCCGCCGCGACGTCAGGCCTCCTCCTCACAAATGTTCATGAAATCGCCTAATAAATTCTACTAGCATTCAACGAGTAGAAACTGCTCGATTGAACTCATCCGCCACGGTAGCCTCTAGGTTAAAAACCAGGCCATGGTGTGCTATCATCCGCATCAAGCGCTCCAGCCTACTCGCTGATACTGGTCGCTCCCCATTTTAGTTTCCCCTTTGTTTCTTTTTTCAGTCCCTGAATAAATTTTCCAATTTTTCAGGTTGCGGTTGCCCCTCCACCCGATTAGATTGGATTCTTCATGCTGCTAGCTCAAGGCCCCTTGATTTGTCTGGATTTTTTGGAATCTCCATGCCGCTCGCTGAAGCTAGGAGGGAGAGGTCAACATCGCGTATACTGCTTATGAATTGCTCCTCTGATTTTGTTCATTGCCGATCCGCAGTTTATGGCCATTCAGGTTTCAAGAAGGCATGAGATTCATGCTTTGAATTTACTTATTATTTTAAGGAATCAGATTCAAGAAGGTGCGAAATTGATGCTTTCAATTTACAAAGCTGCCCCGTCCCCATGTTGCCATGGGCTACCAGCCCGCCCGGGTGCTCGCATCCATCCCTGGCAGCGTCAAGTTCAGATTCGCCTTCTCCTTTTTTTTCTTTACCACCTCCTCATGTCTGTCGATCTGTTAGGTCTCTCGCCCACTCGGAAGCTGCTTGACATTTTGCTTACCCTGGTTTCATTGCAATTTCATTGGATTCTTCCTATTGCTTTGATTGGATTTCTATTGGATTCTGAGTGTTGGTAGCTTAAGGAAGGAGGATCATCACGTGTACACCATGTTAGCTAACAGATCAACAGTACCACCTTCCACAGGTACACATGCCCTCATCTCTTGCACTTTATAGTTTACATTTAACTATTTTGTGCATCTTCTATTTCGTTACTCTTGATGGTCACATATGTTTGTTCCACTTAAAAGTACCTATCAGTCATGGGAGGATTTCCTAGCCAAATTGGTGCAATTTTGGCCTTCTCGAAGGAACAAGTTCATAGGATGCTTATATTTGCTATATTTCCTATTTCCTGATGCAGCAACGAAAGGCACCGAGGAGGAGCTGGTGGCAAGACATGTGCTGCTCCAGCAACCATCATCGTCCTCTCAAAAGGAAACTCCTCTGCTGCTGTTTATACAACTTAGATTGTTAGACATCTTGATTTTTTTGTTAATACGGTTATACTATAAGTTCCCGATGCTCAATGTGGTTGGAGAACAGAACATGGGATTATGTTTTTTTCAGGTAGCAGTGCTGCAAGTTGGACAACGATAAACCATACTGGAGTTGGCTTCTGGACTATCTGTTTTCTTCCTTGCTTCATATTATTCCTCTGTGATGTCTCCACCGTTATTTAGGCGATATGTGCAAAACAATGACTTAGCAGTTAGCAGGTAGAATTGAACAAATTATCTTTGCTCAGGGCAGGCATTATTTGAATTATTCCTCTTATCCTGACAGAGACCCTCCGTTGATTTTAGAATTCACTTCCCCATGGTGCCTTCAATGTGTGACCTTGGATCAGATGCGTTTATATCGAGATCTAGCATATCCCAGATTTTGTATGTGCTAACTAAATTTACGAGAGGAAGGAAACCATATTTCTTATGGTTAATTATAATATTTACGTCAATTCTTAGATATGGTTACCTTACTTTGTTTTCAATGATCTTCATATTTTGTTATGTTCTTTTACGTCAGTTAAAATTCCAATAGTACATTCTGTTGTTTATAACAAAGAGTACCTCTATTGACGAACTATCTTTTTTATGTTTCTTCGTAGTGCTTCAGTTAGCAATGTAGGTAACTGTCACATATCTGAAATGATTGTATAGCACTGACCAAAAAATGGCTCTTTTTGTAATATTGAGTCAGATACAAAAAGCTATATTATATATGTTGTATAATTTCATGGGATTTATTACAGCCTTTTGCTTGACTGATAGCTTCCATTACTTATTTTTACACTGCCACTTTAATTCTCTAATTCTCTAAAGATCTATTAACATATTTCGCAGCAACGCGCGGGGTATCATCTAGTTGAATTTATATGTTTGTTACTACTTCTATGAACAGTTTACATTCCAATTCCAAATATTTGTGAGTTGTCTCTCTTGGTGAAAAATGGTGTCCTTCTCCGTCCAGTCTTGTAAAATTTATTGTTTTGGATATTGGCACGGCCTTCTAATATAACTTTAGCTGTTACTTATAGTGTGCAGAATATGTTCATTAAACTAGAGGAACTGAAAATTCACAAATATGGTTGCAAAGAGCCACATCTGAATATTTTTATGGATATTATTATGAGCCAAAGTTGTAAAAGTCTGTCTGTGTTGTGTGTTCTCACCTGAACGACCACCTCTACGAACTAGGAGTACAAATCATATAGTTCTCACTAGTTCTCATAGGAACTTAGTAACTACTATATGTTGTTTGGAATTCTTGCAAATGCGGTTGTTCTAGCAGAGTGGATATAGAGCCGTAATACTCGCTGACTATGAACTTGATGCTCTCAATTTATTGTTATGCTTTTTTTTTGGCAAAATAACTTGTTAAGCTTGATATAAAAATATCATTGAAAAAAAACTTGACATGAGATAAGCACGAGTACAATCAATCTAGTGCGACTTTCAGCAAAATTAACATGCAATCGACTTCAGATATACTGTACATGTTGATTTTCTTAATACATCCAAGTAAAATGTAAATTCGGAATGTGCATTAAAAGAAGTGTGTCAATGTCCAAATATATATTTTAGGCGCTAAACTTTTTTTTTCAAGAATGATACTAGGCAGTACCTAAGCCAAATAAATAAATGAATGAAATTAGACTGATCTCTCATTCAGGGCCCACGTGTCATACGGACGGCGGGCCCCGGAGTCGTCGTGGTATATCCGGTGACGTTTCTCCCTGCATCTGCCTTTGTTCAGACTCTAGGTCTGAAAGCAACCGGGAAGCATGGAGAAGAGACCCCGCGCCGGCGACGGCGGCGGCGTCGGCGGCGGAGAGGCCTCCGGGAGCCTCGGAGGGGGCCTGGTAGACGTGCTCCCCGAAGCGCTGCTGGTGGAGGTGGTCGGCCGGGTGGGGCTGGAGGCCGCCTGCTCCGCCGCCGCGTCCTGCCGCGCCCTCCGAGGCGCCGCCGGCGCCGCCTTATCCGCCGTCACATCCCTAGACCTCTCGGTGAGCCTCCCCCCTCCACTCTCGCGCTCCCCACCTCCAGCCAGGTGGTTTCCCCTAAACGCTGGGGTCTGGTCGCTGTCGCAGGTGTTTCCGCCGACGAACGCTGTCGTGAATAGGATACTTGACGGTAATGGAGCGCTCCGCAGCCTCACCGTCAATTGCAGCCTCCTAGACGACTCTGCGGTTGCCGCTATTGCCAAGGGGAGCCTCCGCGAGCTCTCGTTGCTCAAGTGCTCATCGTTCACCCCGTACCTCTTTGCGGTAATTGGTGAGAGATGCACCAGCCTGAGGTATGCTTCCTCACCATTAGACAATTATATTTCTAAATTGGATTAGGTGCTATCAACTGTTTCCTGTTCTTGTTAGATCGTAAAGTATATTTTCGTCTATGCCTGGAGTAGGTGTGATTGACAGACATTGGGAATATTTTTGTACCCGGCATAGGAATGTTATGTTTCTATAAAAAATGATTGATATTCATTTTCATCCAAATCATGAGAAGTCTGAGGATGCTATGTTTATATTCAGATCAATTAAACTGGAGATGGCGGATTTAAATGGCAGTGAACATTTTGTGATATGCCGTAAGTCCCTAGCACACATCTTCAAAGGATGTGATTACTTAGAGGTGAGATATCTTCATCACATATGAACATGATGCCCTCCTCAACTTAGAAAGATGGCTGTTTCACAGCACATTGTGCATTTGGATAGTAGAGTAGTTTTTAGGTTGAGTATCTTTGAGTAATTTATCATATTGAACTAGGTAATACTACTAGCAATGTTGTTTCCATAATGAGCTGTTGGAAGAAGTTGATTTGGTTGCTGTGCACCTGTGTCTAATCTGTTCTGAATCTGCCAATGCAGAATATTTCGCTGAAGTTTCCTCTGCAAACTCCAGGATCTGTTGACTTTGATTGTTTGGTGGCTGCTATTCCTAGCACCACCAAGGTACTATTGCTACAGCCTGTGGCTAATTGGCAGGCAAAGAAACTCTTTCCTATCAGCCCATCTCTGAAGACACCATTCAGTGACAGTTTAGAATCACTCTCTTTAGTTCTTGACATCATAACGGATGAACTTGTTACCTTCATCACTGGAAGTCTCCCTAACTTACTTGAGCTCTGCCTAGAAGACAACCCGGGGAGTGAAACAGATTTGGACACTGATCTGACCAATATTGGGTTACAAGCACTTGGCATATGCCAGAATTTGACACATTTATCGCTGACACGTGGTAAGCAGAGTTATTCGTCCACCTTCAGAAGGGTAAATGACTTTGGGATACTGATGCTTGCTGAAGGATGCAAGCAACTCCAAACCATTAGACTTGGTGGATTCTCTAAAGTGAGAGATGCTGGATATGCAGCCCTTCTCCACTCTTGTAAGGACTTGAAGAAGTTTGAGGTCAGTACTGCCTCATGCTTGTCAGATTTGACATGCCTCGATCTTGATGAGGCAGCTACAAAGATTACGGAAGTGAGATTGCTGTGTTGTGGTCTCTTGACCAGTGAAACAGCCATATCTCTCTCATCCTGCACCAACTTGGAGGTTCTTGATCTTTCGGGTTGCAGGAGCATCGCAGACGCTGGCCTGGTTTCCATCTCGCAGCTTTCCAAGCTAACTCTACTGGACCTTGCTGGAGCTGACATTACTGATGCAGGTTTATCAGCACTCGGTAATGGCAGGTGTGTGATATCTTCCCTGTGCCTGAGAGGGTGCAGAAGGATCACCAACAATGGCATAGCTTCATTGCTGTGTGGGAGCGGTACCATCAACAAAACTTTGGTTGCACTGGACATTGGGAATATAGCGAGGATATCAGGTAGAGCTGTCGTCGTGATTGCCAAGAACTGCGAGCAGATAAGCAGCCTATGTCTGCGTAACTGCGTCCTCATCACTGATCCATGCCTCGAAACTTTGGGTTCGGCACAGCACAACTCTGGTAAAAGCCTGCTAAGGATGCTCGATCTGTCCTACTGTTCTAGGCTGTCTCGCAGCTTCCTTAGGCTTTTTGATCCGCTGTTTGACCCACCACTGTTTCGAGGCCTGCGGTGGCTCGGTATCGGGAAGAACGTACTGGAACGTCGTGGCAACAGTCCAACCGTTGCTGAGATCCTGGAGCGAAAACCAGGATTGACAATATGTGCCAATAACTGTGAGATGGGATGCAGGAACCAGTGCCATCCCGACGTTCGTACCTTGTAATATGCATTCTTTGTAGACATTCTGGTTGTTGTTGTAACTCCATGTTCCCTTAGTAACAGCGGTAAACTTGTTGATCTGTTTGTGCATTGCTGAACATCTCTTAGGACAGTTTGGTTGTTTTCTCATGCTGTTTTCTAATGAACCGATGGATCTGTACTGAAAATTTGAGTAATGCAGCTTTCGAATATCTAGTTTTGGCAAGTATCAAGCAGGGCATCAGTATTAGCTAGCCGAATACAATCAGCAGCGTATTCAGGTATAGGCGCCTCATGAGACCATGAGTCATCATCTATGCGAACTTCAGAATATTGTCGCCCTCAATAGACATTGTGTTTTTTTCTTTGACATGTCATGACTCATGAGTCATTGTCGCAGCATACCAGAAAGGCATTGGCTAATATAATTACGACAGAACCAAAGCTTTACTTCCATTGTCAGATCATCAAACCCCAAGTTTGTTCTAGTACCAAAGCACATTGGGATCAAACCAACTTAGCTTGGCTGTGCCTGCTGACTCTGCACATTACGAGCCTTGGTGGCGTGGTCATATAGTGATATATATACTCCTTCAGTAGATCAAGCTGTAAACTTAATTGGCAGCTCTTGCTCTGATACTTCGCATTTCAGTCATTCCTGTAGTGGTGTCCATATGAATGCGTCTACATGTTGAAGTGGGCATTAAGTCAGTAGTAGGGCTCCTGTGGTCGTGTAGTGTTGCACATCTTTATGCATCGAGATGCACTCTTCACGTAATAATAATAACAACACACTTTGAGGATTTTAATATTTTGGTTAAGCATAACCAAGTGAAGAAATCAGGATAACACCCAGATAGAGAGTAAATTGAGCAGCATATATTTAGATAAACTTTACACGTCTAACTTCCGGGAAAGAGGGATAATGAACAGCCGAGGCACAAAATCAACAATATCAACATGCTTGCCGTGTCAGTGACTGAACCGAGAGGATAATAAGCTTGAAAAGCCCCAGGCACTGCTAGATAGAGTAGCTAATGATCGCACGCACAAACTGCAACTACATACTCGAAACTATTTTCCAAAAACTCAGCAGATAACCAGCACTTGCAGTAAGACCTTCGCAGATAACCAGCCTCAGAATCACGGCAGGAAAGGAACTACATGAAAGCACCCCGTCCTCCTCTCCTTGCAGTGGCTCTCTCGTAAGTAGCGTTGAACTTCTCAACCAACTCATTCATTGTGCTGCAAGTCAACAGAGAGTATAATCACTATGAACATTAACATAGGTGCACGTGAAATCTCGACTGAGAACTATGATTTGAGAACATATAAGAATGCGATATACAGAATATGAACTACATCTGGCTGAGGACTTTTTAATTCCTTATCATATTTTGTGGTGTAGGAGATATTCTTCCTTATCAACAAGTTCCATAAAGAAATTGAGGCATACCTTGAACAGTTGGTGAACATTGCAAGGTAAGTCATGAGGAGGGTGTCATTGTATTCCTGAAAGCAAAGAGATATCATCATAACATAAGAAACAAGGTTAAATTATATAGCTAAGTACACAACAAAATGGAGGGTTAGCTTACTGTCAAGAAGTCATCTTGGAATTTCTCTGATTCCATAGCTGGTAGTCTTCTTACAAGGCTTGACACTTGCCTAAGAAGTGAATTATCCAGTGGAATATCGCCTGCAGTTGGAAAAGGCTTGGGATGATTGACATTTACTCATACAGATAGTTCAAAGACGAAAATTTCGGCAATTAAGCTGGGACTTTAATGCACATGGATGAATATCAGCCATATTTTGGAGAAAGATTTACGACATCATATCAGTGGCAAAATACAAACCCTTTTGCATGGCACCAAGATATTGCTGGATAACACGGACCCGGCTGTTGAGCATCTTGATGGCACTGTGTATTCCTGTAAGATGAGCAGCCACTGCTCAAACATATCTGTTAGTATTATGTGTTTGAAAATGATACCTTGCATGGTACAAGTACTGCACAGCTGAACTAAAAATGATGTTAAGCAAAAATTCTTACATTGAGTTGCTGCAGAGCTACCATCAGATGGTTTGAGATTGGCAACGTGATCTACAGATATCCTCTCTGCCTCTACAGTCTGAAACCAAACATATGTGTGACAAATGTTAATACAATAATTCAGAACTAGAAAAACAAAGTCATAGCTAAGATCAACAACCAAGAGATTAGTGAAGAAAAAAAACTAACCTCAATTGTGTAACTTGATCTGACAAAGATTAGCTGGGGAACACCATCGATAACATGCAACTCTAGAAATAATAGGAAGGTGATATATTAGGGAATTAGCAACCATATGGAAAAGCTGAACCAAGAAAAGAACGCTGTGCAATAAACAAACTCCAAAGGTAGTTACAGAAATATCAGAAACAATAATGTTGAGGGCTACCCCTACTATGCTACTGATGGTTACAAACTTTTATTTATATATTTAAAACACTACTCACGATAAAGTAAGCAGATGTGCATCAATACAACACACATAAAACCATTAAAATTGTATTATTGTGGACATTGGCCAGTTAGACCAGTGCAAAACACCAGAAAATGTCACTGGCTGGCGGCCGGCCAGATGTACGTGCTCAAGGAATCCAAGACCAGCAACAGCCATGAAAACTCGTAATCCAGGAGAATTAGGAAGTAAAGCCCATCGTTAATAATAAGAATAATATGTTAGACATTTGGTCAATCAATAAAGGTACATGCAGCATGGAAATAGGAGCTGAATCATAGGTAATCCGGTTGAGTCATTCCTATATAGGTTATGTACCTCCAGAGAATTAGCAAGTAGATAGAATATGAGTTCAGTACGCTTCCAAGTATCTTACGGGTGATGTTAGGTAGATATTCTGTCCTCTATATGCTATCTTTCAAACCCCTCAAAGCCTTGTTTTTTAATATTTGCAGGAGAGTGACTAGTCCTCTCATTATCTCGTTCCAATCTATTTGTATCTTCCACTTCCAAAACACTAATTTCGATTCAAGCCAAACACTAATTTCAATTCAAGCCATTCCATTCGGCCATCCTTTGTAGGGTAGTCACATCATACATAAAACAATCCATAGTAGAACCATAAAACAAGACAAGTTTACAGCACACTGAATGACAATACAAAATGTAGATCAGATTGACGCACCACTCTCATATATTGTCACAGGGAGATCCTTCTCAGAATGGTTGATTGCAGGATTCAAGAGAAGATAAACAGGGCTTTCGTTAATGTCCATCAGCTGGATAATAGAAAAAGCAAAGTTACACAGAGGCGAAGAAATATTAAATATAGCATACCATATTCATGCTGATAAAAAATCCTGTTAATTCAAATTGCCAGTATGGTCTCCAACTCTCGTGCAATTGAACACAGCTCACCAAAACGTGCTAGAGTTTATTTATGACTAGCTATTCACCATCTCAACATAAGTAATACTCCCTCCGATCCATAATAAGTGTCGCCGATTTAGTACAACACTTGTTATGGATCGGAGGGAGTATATGTTATGGCTGACCACAACATGGACCATTTTGACGTATACCATCATAAAAAATAGCACATCTACGGTTAAATTAATTCAGTTTCAAAAGTAACACTGGTTCATTCATGTAGCATGAAAGTATGTAACAGTTGTAGCGTTGATTTTCAGGATTTACTGGGAACAGGTGCAGTGTGCAAATTGCACAGAAGATTAAAACGAACTTATATATGTAAATAAATATCCTAAAGGCTAAAGCAGAACTGAACCTCATCAGAAGCCAAACAGGGTAACAGTTTACAGATAGCAATAAGTAGCCATCATCTGCTCCATCCCCACTATAACACAACCCAAGAGAACCCTAAACCTTACATATGCATGGCGACTTCCCAGTTTTACATAAACATAGGGATGGGATGCAGTTGCGGGCAGTCAAACCACTGACAAACACCTTCCAAACAAATATAGAAAGCAAAATTGTTGGATGCACAGTAATAATACAAAAAATTATGTCCCCTACTCTATTCTACCAAATCACACATACTGTTTTTTGAAACAATAGCAAACAGCAAGCACATTGTCAGTCTTAAGGATTAGGATCATAAACAAAAGATCCCAAGTACTCACAGCCTTGTGGATTATCATGTCGGTATCCTGCACATCGCTCCCAGTTGAGTACCACCCCAGCACATAAAAATCAGGGAAGACCTTCTTATCTGCAGAGCCACAACCGCACCAAGCACCAATCAGAACACGCGCAAACCCCTAATTCTGTTGATAAACAACTTCCCTCTTCTTAATGAAAAGCCAGAGCTCCTGGCGTTTGCGCTAAAAAAAAAAACAACAACACGAAACCCTTAAATCGCACGAGATTTGTGGTCGCTTACAGAGCTCCAGCTTCTTCTCCAGGAAGGCGCGCTCGAGCGTGCCGGTGACGGGGTCGATGACGAGCTCGAAGCTGTTGAAGATCTCCACGGTGCGTCCGCGCTGCGCCCCGATCACGCACCCGAAGACCCTCGGCGGCACCGCGGGCTCCGAGGGTGCTCCGGCGGAGCAGGAGGCCTGGGACTTGCCCGCGGAGGCGGGTTCGGCGGAGAAGGCGGCCTGTGCCTTGACGCGGGTGTAGTGGTCGGAGACGTTCACGACGACGAGCGGGTGGAGCTTGAAGGTGAGACCGCTGCTGGCGGTGGCGGCGGTGGAGGGCAGTTGGGCGGACGCCGCGGGGTCGGAGGGCGCCGACATCGTCGGAGGGGGAAGGATGAGCGGTACCCTAGCTAGCGCCGACGGCGAGGTGGGCGACGGCAAACGGCGAGGGTCTGTGCGCTGGGGTTTTTTGCGGTGTCCTTTGGTGTGCTAGGTTTCGGCCTTGTATACAGCGATGGTCTCCTGTTGGGTCCCGATTGGATAACTGGGCTGGGCTCTCTGGGCTGAAACTATGGCCCGAGGTAAACTGGGCTCACAAGTACTAGAAGCAGCAGTATCCTTCTTAAAAAAACATCTTTCCTAAGGGTGAGCAAACACGTGTCAGGGTGGCTAGTACAACTTTTTTATTCTAAGTGGAATGAAAAATTGATTTGGGAGAAAATGAACTACTCCCTCCGTTCGGAAATATAAGATGTTTTAGGTTTGTAAAGTGAATGTATCTGGACATCTTTTAGTGTATAGGTTCGCTTAAATCTATACACTAAAAGATGTCTAGATACATTCACTTATATTTCCGAACGGAGGGAGTAGCTCTCACTAGCCGGTTCCACGTTTCCCACGGTTTTAGTTTTTGCCCATCCTTAATCTTTGCCTTCTAGTTCAATCGTAGGTATTTTGGTCGTAGTGTGCTCAGAGATGAACTTCCCTAATGGAGAGCCGAGTGGAGACGGAGTTACCGGCGTTGGAGCTGCGCATCGTCATCTGCAAGTAGGAGTGGGAGAACCGTCGGGCTTTTCTGCAGCTTCAAGCTGAGGAGACAGACAAGAGGCAAACATGGAGCGGCTCCGTCAGGAGCGGGCGTACCTTTGCAGGCAGAGGTGGAGTACTACACTTTCTAGAGAGGCTGCAAGAAAAAGAGAGCTGTGGAGGCTAGCCCTTCCCATTGTCAAATGGTAAAGAAAAAGAAGTGTTAAATCAATGTATAAGTGGTGAATCTGAAGTTTAAATGTCGAATTTGAAGTGGTCAAATGGTTCATGCCTTAGAATGCATTATATTATATTTCTCTCGTGCCCTAAAAAGCATCATCTTGTAAATAAAAAATTGCAGATGTGATGTAAAAAACGATTTTTTGGATATTTATATTTTTTAGTCACCTGTTTTAGGTGTCCTGTTATACATACATCATCTACTCCGTATTAGAGTTGCTGTACCATGAACCTAAAAAAAGGGAAAACGTTCCCTATTTTTTGTCGCGTGTGAACGAAAAGAAAACGTTCCCAACGACTCGTTACGTACATAGAAAATCAGTCGTGTCTTATCGGGTCCAACAGCTTACTCCTCCCTACACCCGCCAAGCCACCAGAACACGACTTCTCCCCATCTCCTCGGTCCGAGCGCCTCCCGTCGCCGGCGATCGGAGCAGTGCCAGCGTCGCCTCCCGGCGCCGGCGGGACCCTTCGGCGGAGATGGGTACGCGCCACCTCATCACCGGCCAGAACAACTGCGCCCCGGACGGGGCGTCCTCCTCCAATCCATTCGGCGCCCTCGCCAACGCCCTCCTCGGCCAGTCCAACAAAGCGGAGGTAAGCCCCAGCCCTATTCCTGCAGGTCCAGCATCTTCAGGCTGACTCTCTGCTTCTGATTTAATGGTTGGACCTGGACCAATTTGCGCCCTTTAGGTCTTTTGTGCTCACCCAGTAGTTGTGCGAAGGTAGTGTTGTATCCCATGCGCCAGTCCAGTACAGATGCGTTGAGCCCTATTCCTGCAGGTCCAGCATCTTCAGGCTGACTCTCTGCTTCTGATTTAATGGTTGGACCTGGACCAATTTGCGCCCTTTAGGTCTTTTGTGCTCACCCAGTAGTTGTGCGAAGGTAGTGTTGTATCCCATGCGCCAGTCCAGTACAGATGCGTTGAGCCGTTGACCAATATGGTTGATTCGTGGCTTGTGCTTTGGCGTGTCTTTGATTGCCTGGTGTGTTGGTTCAGACTGAATACAGGGCCAAGAGCAACTAATTGTTCAAGTTCATATGTTTACGTTTCCCTTTAGCTTACTCTGATATTATGTTTCTGAAGTGCTGGGCCAGATACTTGGAGTGATTTGTAAATTGCAAGCTACAAATTACTTCGTTGTACTAATATTAATGCCTCCTCTTTCTCCCGTGCCATGCTGTTATGTATAGTGTTAAAAAAAAGGTGAGAAGCGAGGGGGGTTAAAAGAGTTCAACATGCTACAATTTTAACCTTTAGCAAGCTCATGTCCCAGTTTGAGTGCTCCATGAATCAATTTTAGAGAATTTCCGGTTGACCTACTAATTTTGAAATCACTAGCCACGAGTTGTATGTAAAGGCCTAGTTTTTGTCTCCTACAGTTTACATGTTCCTTTATTTATAACATGTGTTAATTAAATCGGACATATGGGATGATTAACATTGAAACACATTGAGAAATTGTAGCTGAACTCCAAGACAAAATTGTTTATAACATTTTCGTTGTGCAGTCACTGAAGGGACTTCCTGGAGCCTCAGTTAACGTTCCTACTACGTCTGATTATGGCTCAGCTGCTCCACTGTCTACCATACCGGGTTCTGAGAATGAGTTCAAGCAAGATCAACGACCATTTGCACGGGTAATGCTGATTCTTAACATTGTCCTTTGCGTACCTTTGGCCACTCCTAACGGTAATCGAACACTTGCAGGGTGCCGACTTTACTCGTGGAGGTCCTGCTAATGATTGGGTTGAATCCTTTCGTCCTCCGGGGCAGTCTGCATTTGGAGGGCCAGATGCAAACTTTGCAGAGTTTGACCAAATTTATAACAATGCAGGCACTACCTTCGGACCAGCCTTGGATGGTACTGTGTCATAGCCTTTCTGTGTACTGAATGGGTGTCTTTTCGAATACAGCACATTCTGCTGACTCCTAACATATTTTCTAGGTCCACCACAAAGGGTCTTATCTGGTGTTCTGCATTCTTTTCTTTCAAGTGGCCGAGCTGGTGTGCCATTTCAACCTGTCCCGATACCAGCTCTTGGTTTGTCTGAAGGTGACAAACAATGCATACGTGACCGTAGCTGCATAATGGCACGCCATATTTTGGCTGATCAACCTGAAGAATATATTCAAGCACAGGTTAACTTGCAATTTCTTACCTTTGTGGCTATGGAAATCACCATAGGCCATAGGAAGTTGTTCGCAGCAATTATTTATTTCCTGTTTCCCATTAGATTATCATGTAGCTTACTTTTAACTTTTGACAGTTGACATTGTAACTTCTGTGTGCTTTTTTGCCAATGTTTCTTAGAAGAACAATCTGTTCATGAATATAACACTTATTATTTACATCAGGTAAACACATTGCTGCATTCTCTTGATATTGACAATAGTTATCGAACGAAAAATCCCCTGCATGGGCCGTATCCAGAGATGGAGGAGTACTGGAATCAATCCCAAAGTGCTTTGAGACCTGGCCCAATGCACAATGCTGCAAATAATTGGATCACTGAGTTTGGCAAGCAAAATAATAACCCTGAGGGTTGGATTACTGAGTTTGGCAAGCAAAATAACAACTCTGAGGGTTGGATTACTGAGTTCAGCAAGCAAAATAATAACCCTGAGGGTTGGGCACACTCGTTTGAGCAGCAATTTGGTCCCAATGGTTGGGCCTCTGAGTTTCAACAGGTCAGAGACTTCTGAATGCCTGTTTGGCATTTTCATGCGCATCAATTCTGAAGCATTTTCTTTGCTATTCATACTAATCATTTGAGCATACAAGGCATCCTAGAAACAGTTCGCTAATGCTGAAGATATCGTTTGACTTTAGGCCCATACACCTATGCTGCAATTGCTACAGTTCTATCTGAGTAATAGTTTTATTATTACATCAGATAGAATCTGAATTTGGACATTGACTTCTCTTCTGGATGTTATTTTGTCCATATGATCCGAGATCCTAATTGAAGGCCTTTTATATTCAATTGATTCCGGGCCAGTAAATTATGATATCTGACTACCTGCGTACCCAAATGCAATTCTGAATTTTATTTGTATCTGCATCACATGCCTAAATCTGCAGTATTCTTGAGTATGTTCCATTTATAATAAAAATATTAAGTAAAACTTGTAAAATTATCTCTTTATTTTTCATGAGTAAATAGCAAATATCCAGGAGGAAACACAACCCAAGAAAAAATAGTAAAATAATGGCTCCAAGTTGGTATGGGAAGGATATGCAGGTTTTGTATGTCCGCTACGGCTATCTGATTAAGCGAAATATTATGATATCATTGAGTACTTCAGTACGCTGTATTTTGAAATACATTTAAAATAGTCTCATGTAAATGTGGAGGTTCTTAGAGCATCTCCAACAGAAGCTCTTAATTTTGGCGCTGTAAAAGCACTTTGCAGCGGGCTCGATCCATGTTTCGCGCGTGAGGCCATGTTCACTTCCAACAGAAGCTCGAAATTTTGGGGCTGTAAAAAATGGATAGTTGCTGGTGCGCGCGTTTGCCTTGTTCTTTTGCCGCACGCTCTTTTCTGCACGGTAACTTTGCAGCGCGCTCGATCCGTGTTTCGCGCGTGAGGCCATGTTCACCTCCAACAGAAGCTCTAAATTTTGGGGCTGTAAAAATGGATAGTTGTTGGTGCGCGCATTTGCCTTGTTCTTTTGCCGCACGCTCTTTTCTGCGCGGTACATATAGCGCCTGAGATAGCGTTTTTGCCCCGCTCTCTTTCTTACAGCGCCGGTTGCAGCATCTGTTGGAGCATCAATTTGGGCCCCCCGCGCGCTAAACTAGCCATTTTTTTAGCGCAGGCGCGTTATACAGCCACTGTTGGAGATGCTCTTACCTCATATGGTTATTGTAGAAAGTTTACAGAAGATAAAATTCTTTGAACACAGGTCTTAAATATAGATTTAGTGAGCAAAACAAAGCCTTGAAATTTTACGAATGACAATCTGCATGCTTATCGTATTTCAGTATCCTTCTGCAGTAATGTATTCGTTTATAGGATACATGGTTTAAATTATGTTATGTG
This sequence comes from Dactylis glomerata, assembly GCA_007115705.1. Taxonomy (NCBI): domain Eukaryota; kingdom Viridiplantae; phylum Streptophyta; class Magnoliopsida; order Poales; family Poaceae; genus Dactylis; species Dactylis glomerata. The sequence goes on along the minus strand of QXEO01000247.1, from coordinate 7,954,312 downwards.
CTTTTATGTTGTTTCAGCATCAGTCTCAGGTGGCCATGGGTCAGATGGGAGGAGCGAACATGGCAAATCTTGCAGCTATGCAACAATCCCGTATGCTTGCAGAAACATTATCAAGTAACAATGACCCAAAGTTTCAGGTATATATGATGACCTGACTTGTTCATATAATTGTGTTTTGTTTGCACATTGTGTATTTGTGTTTACCCATAGTGCAATTTTTCTTGAACCATAACTCATCCAGATTAATTTGTAGTCAGATATTTATGTACCTAGCTTACATTTCTTTTTCTACAAGGAGCTATCCTGCTCGTTTATATCTGCCGTTGATGTGATTGCATTCTGATATGCTAGGCTAATCCTAAATATTCTACAACAAGTCCAGTGTGCCCTTGTTGCCTGAATGAATACTCCAAAAATCAGAGAAGACCTCCTAAAATAGTATGTTGCTTTCCAAAGTGATAGGGGGGCCTATTGATATGCAGAGATAATGTAGCATTTGCTCATAACGATGTAACCTTTTCTCATACTGGCTTACATGCCACTATTAATATATCGCGTCATATCTGCTTTTCTGTTGTCCAGTATTTCTGTTTATGCCAAAAATGCTAGTTTTTGTAGTGGCAAGTCAAATGATTTTAAATCCTATTTATTTATTATCTATATGTTATACCAGATACTCTAGGGGTACAGGCTATTTCATTTCATGTTTCAAACACAAATTTTGTGGATATTGAATCCTGTGAACCTCTTTGTTCAGTCTATCTCTTACCAATAATACAAATGTTTCTAGACATTAAGTCAACCAACTATATTTCTTGCCACCTTGTAATACTATAGGGAAATTGTGATCATCCTGTCTTAAGCACCTGATGATGCTTTCTTTTTCCTTTTTTTTGGAAGAATTCTAAATTCTTCCAGTTTGTTTCAAAGATGAGCCGTGGTGAACTTATTATAGAAGATAATGAAGTAAAACAAGGTTCAGCATCCCAATCCAGTGGCTGGGCTGATGAATTTCAAACACAGTACAATGCTAATGCGAACTCTTGGGCAGATCAGTTTGTGCAGGAAGAGGTAATACCAGAGAGCTGGATGCATGTAAATAATTGTATGGTGTTCTAGATGGGGGTTTGTTGTCACCAGAGGGATGGATGTGTGTAAACCGATGTATGGGATACTTAATTTGGGTCTATCTTTCTGCGGGCAATGTAAATAAAATGGGAAACTGGTTTATCATCGTATTGTATTATTATCTAGCAATATCACACTGACTCCTAGTCTTTCATACTTAAACCTCCTGGCGCTGATGATTTTGCCTCATGATATTTATCCAGCTTTCACAAGGCGCAGATAAGTGGGTTAGTGAGTTCTCTAGTGAACAGAATCATGGTGGGCTCAATGAGAAGTGGGTCGATGAATTCTCCAAATTGCATATGGATGATGAGTGGGCAGAGGAGTTCAGTGGAGGGAATTTTGGTGAAAGCTCTGCTGATCCATGGGCAGACGAGTAAGTACAAGTCTCTTGTTTCTCCATGTCTTTGCTAATAGTATTAAGATTGAGTCGACCTCTGTTGCTTTTTTTTGATCTGACCAATCTTTATGTCAGATAACCAAAAAACTTTGGGTTTGGTTGATATGACTTGGGCTAATTTATTTCTACCATTGATTGATTATGTTCTCGTTTACAGAAGTACCTTACGTATAGACTATTAACTATTATTGTGCATTGCTTTCAGGTTTCAGAACCAATTGTCAGCTTCCAAACAAAGTTCGGGTGCTGCTCGAGGGGTTTATGTTTTCTCTGAGATGAATCCATATGTTGGTCACCCTAATCCAATGCAGGAAGGACAGGAGCTCTTTCGGAAGGGCCTCTTAAGTGAAGCTGCTCTTGCTTTAGAGGCTGAAGTTTTGAAGAATCCTGATAATGCTGAAGGTTGGAGGTTGCTCGGAGTAACACATGCCGAAAATGATGATGACCAACAGGTAATTGTGCCTCTCTCATTAATATTTGATGCTGTAATGTTTTCTGATATTCATATGCCAAGTATGAGAATACATGTTTGGCATTATAATTGTACTGATTATCTCATTATGGTACTCAAGCATGGGTGTATTGGTTGTGTCTGCTTGTTAAAGACTGAATTTTAGTTATATCATCTCAAGAATGCCGAGTTACCAAGTTTGAAAGGACAAAACCCAAACATATTAAGGGTGTCTGAATCCAAAAGTTGTTATGTAAATTTTCTGATACAGTCGCTCATTCTTGTGATTAATGAAGCGAACCATACTCTAGTGAAGTTTTGTATACCTTGCAAGAACTACGCATGCCTATCTACAAATTGTAAAAATGAAATTTCTTGCAAATTCTGAAAACCTTAAGATATATGGGCTCGGCTCCATGCTTCTTTGTTTAAGAAGTCTGCAATTTTAATTTGTTTCTTCATTTCAGGCCATCGCAGCAATGCTGCGTGCACAGGAGGCTAATCCTACGAACCTGGAAGTTCTTCTTGCTCTTGGTGTCAGTCACACAAACGGTGAGTATTATTTATGAGAGTAATTTAGTATCCTGCTTAATCTGCTGATGCTTTTATAAAAAATGAGGTATAGAAATTAGGATTGGGGAGTAAACAGATTTCTGCTTTGTGCCAAATATTTTTACCAGAAACTGTAGACAACCGAACTTATCGTTATTCCAGTTTTTTTAATAATAGTTACAGAAAGCTTTTCCATGTTCCAAGCCTTGGGCCGCGCATTCAGTTAGTTTGGTTATTTAGTTCAGTTAATATGGTCTCAATACTTCGGTAAGTACGGTTTGTATTCAAATACGGTTCGATTCTGGTAGTACCAATCAACTTTGGTAATAACCACATTAACCAAGTTGATGTGATTTTAAAATGACAATTTCTTTTGATGGCCATATATTCCCCAAAACAGAAGTAGACTGTAATATTAATAGTCATATAGTCCATAGTAACCAAAATAACCCTTTTATAAAAGTCAATACAAGTAGCAAATCGCATTTTGCGAGTTGTGTGGACCCTCGAGTCACGGCTCTTGGGGTGTCATTGTGTGATGACAGATGATGCACGAGACCAGCAATTCGTGTTTGCTTAAGCCACAGGCGGCTCAGTAGGGGCTATGACAACGAGCTAACATAGTGAATAGTTTATTCGGTTTTCTGGTTAACCCATCGGTGTTCAGTTATCAACCATATTAACCACAAGGCATATGGTTAGCTATTTTAATAAACGTAACCTTAACCATAACCAAAATAACCAGAATTTCAGTTCGGTTTCGGTTCGGTTATGCAGGAAATTTGAAGAATAGACTTTTAAATTAACATGCTTCATATTTGTGTATACTAACTTGAGAGGATTTTTTTCTTCTATGCGATTGATGCAGAGTTGGAGCAGGGAGAAGCATTGAGATATCTTTCGAGGTGGCTTCAGAATCATCCAAAATACGGGGGTCTTGCCCCTCAAAACCCAATTGATTCACCTTATGGTCCAGATGTAAGTGAGCGCTATATATTTCATAATGTGGATGTTCAACTTACTATTGATTTTTTAAATCCTTCGGTCCCAGCTTTCAAGTGGTATTATGTATGACTATCTCAGTTTTATGTTCTAGCACTCAGACTAAATATTATTTACCTTTCAGCACACATGGTCGTGGTATTATGTACGATCTCTTGTTAAATCCTTTCAACAATTAGCCGTGACCATGTGTCGTGTACAATATATTTTCTGATATTATTAAAGTATCAGTTTGGCATACTAAAAAACACTTGTCTCTCACCAGGTTGTTAGATTGTTTAATGAAGCTGCGCAGATGTCGCCTGAGGATGCTGATGTCCATATAGTTCTGGGTGTCCTGTACAACTTATCAAGAGAATATGATAAAGCTATAGCTTCATTCAAGACGGCACTACAGCTGAAACCACAAGACTATTCTCTCTGGAACAAGCTTGGTGCGACCCAAGCAAACAGCATCCAGAGTGCTGATGCCGTACTGGCATATCAGCAGGTAATTAGTTGCTGGAACATGCTTGAAATTCAACTTTGGTGAAAGTTTTGTTCTGTTTACAAGTGTATTATATGCTTGGTGTAAGAAGTATATCATTTTTTCTATGTCATGGGCCTATTCCTTCTGAAAGAATACTCTGGCAGTTGCACTCACTTATGTGCAAACTGCAAAAGCTAACAGTACGTCCTCTTGTTTACAGAAATCCTTTAATAATACAGTATAATACATGTCTAACTTGTTGAAATGATCAATCAGTAGACTGATTGACGCATGGAAACTAATGTCACATTTCACAACTTTGGGCTAGACCCTCTCTGGAATATTGATAAATTTTCTGCATCATTGACAGCAAGACTGTTTACTTCGGGAGTTTGTACATATGCTAGTATATCCAATGAAATTCATCTGATATATCCGATGAGATCTAGTCAGATTATTTGTAATGTATGTGATGCCATTGATTTGTTATCCCATCCTATAAATACATGTTTTTTTTCAATCTTCACTTACTCTAATATTAAAAAGTGTATGACTGATCCAAACTATCTTAGTGTGCGTTACATAAAACACTGTAGAGTAAAGAATAGCAGATCTTCGTATTATTGTTGTTAATTGTGGCGTACAAATACCTTGAAGTTTCTTCAAGGAGTGCAAGCGTGGTACCTGGAACTGATTCCAAATTGTTGCTTGTTATTTTAGGCTCTAGACTTGAAGCCCAACTATGTACGTGCATGGGCTAATATGGGAATCAGCTATGCCAACCAGGTAATTCTTGTGCAGCACAACCATCAGTTACCTATGTTATTGGCTGTGCAGTTGCATCTTTCACAAATACCTCATGATGCGAAATAAGAAACTGTATATTGAGTTAACACTCGACTGCTCCACTAACATGCTTGCCATCTTGTGGGTCACAAATACCTCATGATGCGAAATAAGAAACTGTATATTGAGTTAACACTCGATTGCTCCACTAACATGCTTGCCATCTTGTGGGTCTGTGTGCTTTCACCTTTTCACGTTTAGTATTGAAATGGTCGTGTCTTGTTATCATGCTTTCTCATCAATACCATGGTAATTCTGGGTATTTTTTGTACAATGAGTTTCACCATAATGTTTATTAAGTGCAAACCGTTATAACGTGAACTACTAATTTAGCTCAACTTCTGAATGATGAACGCTGGAATTTATCTTTATCCAGTGATGTGATAAGTCTCAAACACAAATGTTCATTCATTATGATAATAAATAATAATTATCCACATATAGCTCCTCTTCTATGATCGCTCTCTGAGCCTTTTTTTTTGTATGCAGGGTCTGTACGAAGATTCTATCCGATACTATGTAAGGGCGGTTTCCATGAACCCAAAAGCTGACAATGCCTGGCAGTACTTGAGAATTTCTCTTGGGTATGTCTTGTTCACTTGCTTTATCTGACTTCTCAGATGATTTGAACTTGCTAACATTCCCTTTCCAATCAGTAATGCTTCGCGCAGCGATATGATTGCTGCATGTGATTCCCGCAACCTTGACGTCCTTCAGAAAGAGTTTCCCCTCTGATTCCGTAAGTTTGATACATTAGGCCGCCATCATGAAAGGGAAGCAGGAAACTAGCAAAATGTGATATTTTCCTTGGCTGCATATTCTGGAATGGGAAGCGAAACATACACAGATTGGTGTTCACTGTGTTCTTGTATTCTTGTGTTCACTGTAAGCTAACTCATCTTCCATCCACCAAGATGTCGAATGTATAGAAAGCAAGGTTGACAACCAATTTGTAGATGTCCCATGGCAGAAACGATGGTTGCGACAGGAAAGAGAACATATGTAATTGTATACAAGAGGCATAATAAAAAGAATAATAAGTGGCTGTAGAAAGCAATTCTTGGATGGAACATATGTCATACTTTTTGTGTTGTTAATGGAAAAGGAGAACTGTATGGCTATTATGCAGTGTAGTAAAAACCAGTATCCTGTGAAAGAGGCTGATATGTAACCACATCATCAGACACCTGCATTAGCTTTATCAATTATACATTGCAACCCCGCAACGCTGTAGATGGACTTGTATTATCTGAAAAGTAGTTACTGCTAGTTATATGTTTGATGGGCAAGGGCCAGGCTTTCATCCTCTTAGTGATGCACTACATCATCGATTCATCGTTCTGGAGTATTGATAAGTGAGTTCCTTAGCTGCTGGCTGTTGTTGCCAAGCCCTTACGATTACACACAAAATCACCCTGGAAGAGATGAACACACGAAGGTTTTGTGCTGCGTCAAACGTTGTAGCGTTTTCTGTAGTCTTCGTTCATCTTATACTAATTCGGACGATCGAGCAGCACGAGTTGAACTGAAAAAAGGGAAATGGTGGCCAGACCGAGCCGCACGTTGTGGCATCCCACGACGTACTCCCTCCGTTCGGATATATAAGATGTTTTAGTTTTATGAAGTGAGTGTATCTAGACATCTTTTAGTATATAGATTCGTATCTAGATACACTCGCTTTACAAAGCTAAAACATCTTATATTTCTAAACGGAGGGAGGGAGTACGTAGCGAGAGTGGTGATCTAGTGATCTGATCTAGCTAATCTACTCGGCTAGGTCGTGAACAGGCTCACGCCGTAGAGTCGGCTTATTTGCTAACGGAAGAAAAACATACTCCCCCAGATCAAAATAAGTGCTGGTAAATTTATACTCCCTCCGTTTAGAAATATAAGATGTTTTAGTTTTGTGAAGCTAATGTATCTAGATACCTTTTAGTGTATAGATTCAAGCGAATTTATACACTAAAAAATATCTAAATACATTCACTTCATAAAGCTAAAACGTCTTATATTTCTAAACGGAGGGAGTACTAACTTAGTATAAAATTTGTACCAAATTACTGATACTTATTTTCGATGAGAGGGAGTATCAGACAGGGTGGTGGTGAATGGGCTACTCGGCGAGCGTGGTGGGGAAGCAGCTGTCGTGGACGCAGCTGAGCACGTCGCGGTAGTCCCTTTGGATGGTGAAGGAGTCGTAGACCGTCCCATCGCTGCTCCTCTTGTACTCGAACAACAGCGACGAGTGGTTGAAGGCGGTGAGCTTGGTGAAGTCATAGTCCTTGTCCCTGAACACGCTCCACCTTGGGATCGCGGCGGTGTGGCTGGAGAGGTGGCTGCCACCGCCGCCTGCCACGACGAAGATCGTCCCGTTCATGGTGCCCGAGTAGTGGATCTGCTCGCCGGTGACGCACTGGCTCTGGTAGAGCTGGCAGGTGCGCTCGTAGTTGTGGACGTGGCCGAAGAAGGCCATGTCGATGCGGTACCGCTGCCACAGCCGCTGCAGGCTCTCCCGCCCCTCGGGCTCCTCAAAGGAGCCCTGGCTCGCGTACCACGAGCTGGAGGAGTAGCCCAGCACGCGGTGCGCCGCGAAGATGAGCCATGGCTGGTGCTTCCGGTCCACCGTGGAGAGGCACTCCTCGATGAACTTGTATTGCGCCGTCCCCTCCCGCCAGTCATGCTCCGAGTCTGCCACGCAGAACCGGAACATCCCGTAGTCCACCTTGTACCAGAAGTTGGCCCTGTTCTCCGCCGGGTAGTAGTACATCGTCTCCGCCGGCACTCCGCACTCGCCACCGGAGTCCTTGACGTCGAAGAACCCGCCGGTATTGGGCCAGTCCCGCTCGTGGTTGCCGCTTGCGATCATGTAGGGGTTTCTTGGCGGTGATGGGGGCGACCTGGGCGGTGAACTGGTCCCATTGGGAGAGGTACCCATTGGAGTAGGGCAAGTCGCCGATGTGGAAGACGATGTCGTAGTTGTCCAGATCTTTAACCAGCGTGTCCGTCGTGTTCAGCGACCCCGGCTGGTAGTTGGCGAACTCGTTAGACCCGTCCCTCTCTGCCTGAAAAGCACATAACACTGATCACTTTCTTTCATCTGTTGTGAGGTAATCCCTCCGAAAATAAGTGTCGATGATTTTGTACGATCTTAGTATAAATTTTAAATTTATACTAAGTTATCGACACTTATTTCTAATCGGAGGGAGTAATAAGCAGCGTCCACCGTCCTGTGAGTTTCCCCAGTTACACGCAGAATATAGACACTACTTTGTACCTTTCCCATGTCGCTGAAGATGATGACGCGCTGCAGCGAGTTCTGCCCGGGGGTCGGTGGTGCCTTGAAAGTGTAGGACTTGCCCCACACGACGGTTCCGTCCAAGAGCTCATGCCCAATCTTGTAGAAGTACCTGAATCACAATTCACAAAAAAAGCTGGTCTTGAGTAAATGGTGGCAATATCAGCACGGGAACTACTTCATTTGTCATATTTTCATGGAGAAATTGAAGGTTATGGCAATCTTGAAAGGACACGGATATCGCCTAGAGGGGGGGGAGGGGGGGGGGGGAATAGGCGATTTAAAACTTTTACGAGCGGCTTGACAAATGCGGAATAAAACTAACGTTTAATTTGCCAAGCATACAAAACCTAAATAAACTAGGTTCAACTATGTGCACCAACAACTTATGCTAAACAAGATGAGCAACTATGTGATAACAAGATATATATAACTTCAAGCACGAAGGCTATCACAAAGTAAATTGCATAAGTAAATGAGCTCGGGTATAGAAATAACCGAGGCACGCGGAGACAACGATGTATCCCGAAGTTCACACCCTTGCGGGTGCTAATCTCCGTTGGAGTAGTGTGGAGGCACAAGGCTCCCCAAATGCCACGGAGGCTCACCGTAATCTCCTCGAGCCCTCCCACCAAGATGGAAGACCCGATCCACTATGGGACCCTTGAGGGTGGTCACCGATCCCGCACAAAGCTTGGGGCTACTCCACAACTTAATTGGAGGCTCCCAAATCCACAAAGCCATTAAGATTGGGGCACACTCCACAACTCAATTGGAGGCTCCCAATAATCGCCACGGAGGCACCACAAAGCTTGGGAAGATCTCCACAACTTAATTGGAGGTCCCCAAGAAATCCACTGAGCCGTCTAGGGTTCCAAGAACCCAAAAGGAAATAAGCTTCTTGCTTTCACCACCGAATCTTCGAGGAGAACTCAAACCGATGCACCAAATGCAATGGCAAGAACACACAAAGTGCTCAAATCCTTCTCTCCCAAATCCTACCAAAGCAACAAATGCTATGGAGGATATGAGAGGAAGAACAAGGAGGAAATCCACAAAGAACTCCAAGATCTAGATCCAATAGGTTCCCCTCACTTAGAGGAGAAAGTGATTGGTGGAAATGTAGATCTAGATCTCCTCTCTCTTTTCCCTTAAAAAGATGCAAGAAACATGGAGGGAAGTGAGGAGGGAGGGCAAGCTTTGAAGGTCAACAATGGAGGAGAGAGAAGCCCAAAAACGTTGTTGGCTCAAGGAGGAAGAATGGGTATTTATAAGTGGGGAAAATCTGGCCGTTGGAAGCGGCCGGCCAGTTCGGCCGTAAGTCCGGCGGCGCCGGCCTCTGGGCCGGACGATCCGGCGGCCCGCCGGACGGATCCGGCGCTGGGCCGAAAACGCAGCCAGAACACCAGTTTGGCTGGACCGCCGGAACGGTCCGGTCCGCCGCCAGAAGGTCCGGCCTGGAGCCCGGCCTGGCCGGATCAGGGGCCGAAATGGACAGCCCAAAAACCAAATAACTTTTGCAAGAAAACTCCGAATGAGATGAAACTAATAAGTGTCTCTATATGAGGAACCGGTAAATTCTCCAAACACCAAAAACGCAATAAGAGTTCCATACGAAATCCCTTTTTGATGAGCTAGAGCTTGTCATGGAAATAACCACAAGCTCTAGAATCTCACATGGATAAAATCCAAATAAGAACCAAGAAAGATAATGCCAAGTATACAAAGGTTTGAGCTCTCTCCGAACGATACGAATAAGTTACTCACTCGAGAGCCCCTCTTGATAGTACGGCTATCGAACCTAAACCCGGTCTCCCACACTATGAGACCGGTAAGAAAGAAACCCTATCAAGAACATACCTTTGCCTTGAGCATTCCACTTGAACTAGATGGTGACGATCTTGATCTTCTCAAGATGGACTACCTTTCTTGATTGCGCTTGCTCGGTGAAGTCTTGCGGATTGCTCCCCCATACTTCACTATGGGAGAGACACTAGAGAAATATCTTCACATGTCCATTCCCACCAAATGGACACCGAGCTTCAAGCAAATGATATCTTCTAGAAGCCTATCTTGATCTTGCGCTTCGACTTGATCAACATTGCACTTCATCTTCTTCTTTCATAATGATGATGTCTTGAGAATGCACATGAGAGTTCACTCCATCTTATTCCTCAAGACACACTCTATAGGCTCAACTCCCTTATGACCAATCTTCGGATCACTCCTTGAATAACACCTTGGTCATCACATAATTTTCTTTATATTCAACTTCTTACAACCTTGAACCCAACATATGGATCAAGCATTGTCTACGGACAAGTCCTATAAATATGACTCAATGCAAACATTAGTCCATAGGGATTGTCATTAATTATCAAAACCACACATGGGGGCGCATGCCCTTTCAAATCTAATATGCTTTGCTTTTTTTTCAAACAAGGAGAGGCGCCGAGAGGCGCAATATGCTTTGCTAGTTCTTGGTCGACCAAGACTTAGCTTAGAGCTCGGTCGACTCTTAGTCCCGTCCTTTGGTAATTTTATTTTACTTACTCTTTGTTTGGCCAAAGTTCTCTCATAAACGCCGTGTGGATGAACCCGGGGTCCCTCCACCCAATCGTCCGCGCCGGCTCACCTAAAAAAGAGACAAAAATAGTTTGGTGATAACTCAAATCTTGGATCGAACAAGAAATGGTGTGATCTAGCCCATCAGTTTGAAGCTCCACATCACCGTGCATATACATACCACACATGCTTTCGCGGTTGAAGGTTAGGGCGTGCGTGTGGGATTGCCAATGCCAGAGGTGACCATGCCCCACTCCACGAACGGGTAGGCCTCGTTGATGTCATAGCCGCTGGTCCATGTCACCGTCATCTCGTCATGGGTTTTGCCCTGCGCCAGGCGTGGGAATACCGGCGCCTTGGGGTTCTTGAATGCCACCTGCTTCGAGACCGCCACCAACTTTGGCTGCAAACAAATAAATAGAGGACATTTTGCAAAAAAATGTTACTGGCCAGTGCGTGTAAGAGACCCACTAGTTACGTACCTTTTCTAGACCGCCGGTGAAGAGGGCGAAGGAGAAGTCGGAGCGCTGGTTGATGAGTTGGAACCGAATGGTGCCCTTGCCCCAATAGAGGTAGTTTGCCGAGAAGTTGGCGTACTGATACTGCACAACACAACACACAACAACGACGATTCAGTTAACCTCGATCACTGTGACGTGCATCCATGCTGGCAATTGTAATGAAATTGCAAGAGATTTTTGATTCCTTAACCAACTGACCTACCTTGATAGGCGCCGTGCAAAGCAATGGCTCTGCGGGGTACCTCGATGGGTTAGGACACGAGCCCGAGCTGCATACACACACAATACATAATATTCATTGACCGATGTCATAAGATTCACATGTCAGAAATTGAATTTGTTGCAGTTGGGATGTCAAGAGTAAGAGTGCCGTTTTACAGGAAGTCGGATGGTGAGAAGACAGCTATCCAGTCATCCGTGGAGGCATTTTCCCAGCCATATTTCACAGTGACCCACACGGTGTCTTCTTCCTATCAGAGAGAGCTCAAAATTTTGAGAAACATGCTTCGTGTTTTCATTTTATTTTTTCATAAATATAGTTGTTACTTTATTTATATAATTATATCCGGCACCACCACAAAGTTTTTCTTTATAAAAAAGTTCTTACTCAAAGCCGCATACAAGGCGATACAATCATAAACATATCAGCTACATGCACTCCGGAGTCATAAAGTATCTGCATGATGCACTCCGGAGTCACAACATGAACCAGCGAATAATAGATCGGATGTTCACCCAATCAAGTAATTTTCCGAGTACATTATGTAGATGATGAATGGCATTTTCTATCAGAAGAACAGGGGCAAGCCCCCGGCTCCTTTACAATGACACGTGCATTCTTCGTGACATGATTAACGCCAATGGTAATGTTTCATACTCCGTTCACTTCCCTTTTTGCCTTTTATGCGTAGCTAGTTTAATATAATCAGTTTACCAGTGGCAACTATCAGAAAGCTACGATGCCTTTTGTTGTCTAGATGTTCTGATTTGTACATGAAGCACAGAATCAGGATAAAGTGATCTGGCTTATATATATGACAGTATCCTAAACAGGTAGAATAATCAAGTCAAAAGCTGCACTAAGTTATTTTGCTTCCCTAATATGGCGTCCACATCTCATGAACAAGGCTCTGTCTCTCATCTTTTTGTATCATTTGCATTATGGGCATTGTGGCCGAAATCACTTGATCTCGCAGTTGAAAGTCCGCTTGCAGTTTAATTGGTGATGTTTGATAGAAAATTGGTTGTGGTTCAGTCGATATATATTGACGCTGTCGCATTACATCAAGGAGGCGAGCTAGGATCCACTTTCATTCCTATATGAGCACGAGCGGCCTATATCTACTCACTGTAAGACTTAACGATACCCATCATGGTAATTGATTAATTCATACTCCCTTCGCTTCAGATTACTTATCCACTGATTTAGCATAATTTTATGCTAAAGCAGCGATAACTAATATAGAACGGAGGAAGTGACAATTAGCGTAGCATACGTATGTGGTATTTGCATGTACTACCACATTTCGGTTGTTCTCTCACTATTTTTACTACAGCATTCGCTTCCCAAATTCCAAAGCCAGACACAACGACACTACTTAGATTACACAGAGCTACTTGTCAAACTATTTAAGCTCATGAACAGTAATATAGCAGGCAATTAATTAGTACTCCATTCAATCGAAAATAAGTGTCAATAATTTTATACTGACTTAATATAAAGTTTATACTAAATTACTGACACTTATTTCTAATCGAAGAGAGTATCTTTTATATACCTGGTTGGCGCCGAGCGATGCGGCACGTACGCGGATTCGTGCAGGTTGACAGTGGCCTTGTGGATGGCGATCTTGGACAGCGGCTGGATCCCCTCGGCCGGCGACGCGCTCACGGTCGATGCCACTGCCGACATGGCCAGCACCGCCGCCAGGAGGCCCAGGACGACAGCCACCATCCCCATGATTCTCCTCCTGTAACTCGTGCGCACTCGCAGTGGCTGCTGGGCTCCTGCAAGATGGGAGCCATGGCTGGCCTATATATGTAGCCATGTGGAAGCACAGGGGCCAGTAGAGGGAGTCCGGGAGTATTACAGTGACACCGTGAGGGAATGTTAAAAAATGGTAACAAGTTACGTGCCACTAGTAGATGTTACTCCGAGTGGCAAGCACGGGACAGTTATGCTAAAAAAAAAATGGTACGTACAGCTAGCTACTCGATGTTAAGTGGCAGCCTCGTGGAACACGTTATGGAGATCGGCATGTACTCTTTTGTTTTTTACTTACTCCAGAATCTCTCTCTCTGTCAGTTACAACCTTTTCTAGTTATATTCCGGTAAATTGGAATCTGAGGAGCACAATCAGAGATCCGGGTGAAGAGAACATAAGAATGCTAGACATGATTGTTCACTGGTTACCTTATGTGTAGTATTGGAATGTTAGCAAGATGCACTTGGAATTCTAATTCTCAAGTTTAAGAATAAATTACGAGCATCCGTGTTAAGTCTAAGAATTTGAAACCAGATGGACAGATTCCACTCTCAAGAAACCTAAGCAACTGAGCTCGACTGCATAGCAATATCCTTATATGTAAAATTCAATCATCGCGTTATTTTTGCAAAAAAAATCCACTGATCTAGGAGTATTAATTATCATCAACACCGGTACAAACACACCTAAAAGTAATACTCCATCCGATCGAAAAAAACGTGTAAAAATCAGAGGGTGCAATTATTTTTATACAACTTATTAGTATAAAGTTTGTACTAAGGTACTGACACTTTTTTCTAATCGGAGGGTGTAAAAATTAAAAATAGGTATTTAGACCACATCGCAGCAAATACAGACACTAGCACGAGCCGAAGGTATGCCACCATCCTCGCCCCTCCATCACCGGAGTCAGGTAAAGCTTGTCATAGTAAGACTGTTGTAGTAGACATACGGAATCGTCGTGCGCACCATAGAGCAACCATCGCCAATGATGATAATCGTAGATCGAAATAGACTGACCTAAAATCACACAAATGAACACAACATACTGTACAAATATAGGGAGTTTATTGTTTTTGCAGTAAAGTAGGTAGTATAAGATACTGTAATTTTTTTTTTCACAGTTCGCAGGGTCATGTCTAAGCTTCAGATGTACATCGACACACTTGTATCCATTATTTAGATGCATGTATTTTTATAATATTAGAACGATATATGACTTCTGCTAATTTTTTTCCGTAAAGATCATATGTTTGTAGTACAATTCACTGGTTAGGGATGGAAACAATTTAAGATGCATGTGAGATCTCGGCTTTTTCATGCACGTGCTGCTGCACATTTATTAATTAGCTTATCCGTGACTACTCCCTCATTCTCAGTTTATAGGGCTTACGCGTATACCTAGATCGCATGCATGAGCTATATAATATAAATTAAATGATATAAAAATTATACCATTAGAAAGTACAACATTTGAACTTTATAGTGATATATTTTGTCTGTCTTTGATCCTCTCTGCCATTGCATGCAAATATATCACTATAAAGTTCAGGCGGTGCCGAATGCGGAGGTGATGCGCATGTCTCTCCGGGACTTAGCAGCGCCTCCGTCGCCATGCCTCTGCACGCGTGCTCAACCCGGAGCTCAATAGCTTCTTCTCCGGTCAGGCCTACCCCTGGGTGGAGGCGGACTGAGGTGGTGGTGGTTGAACCGGTGTTGAAGATGGTGCGGCCAGAAGTTGTAATTTCGCCGGTGAGGGAGTTCCCATCGTCGCCGACGAGGAAGGATGTGGTGCTGTGTCGAAGAAGGCTTGACACGCCGTCGCCCAAGAGCGCTGATCGCCGATGTTCGACACCTGTCGAAATCGGAGCGGCTTGGATGAAGGCGGGTAACGGAAAGACGTCTTCGAACGAGACAAAGAGGATAAGAGAGGGGAAAGCGTTTTCTCGGCAGATCCAGCAATTCTCTCCACCACCGAGAGCTCCGCCATGGCGACCAGCTAGGGTTTCCTCTGGGCGATTGGTGTGGGTTAGGAAGGATCTGGTCCTGAGTAAAACATTCTCGCAGGAGGATTGTTTCCCAGTTGGGAGAGAGAGACTTCCAATCCCAACTGAGATCAGTTTCTCCAGAGATCTGTGGAGTGAGAAAACTGGGAAGGCCTCCTTCGCTGACACTGTGAAGATGGCCGGTGGTGGAAGAGGAGGTGGTCGAGGTGCTGTGGGGAGAGGAGCTGGGAAGGCTACTTCGACTCAGGTACAGAAACAAGGGCAGCCAGTGGCGGTTACGCAAGCTCAAGGTCAGGGTCAAGCAGCAGCTCTGAATCAGGTATTCCCTATTGCTGAGAATCCGAGTGGATTTCTTTCACAAGCGGGTTTGACACAGCAGGGGATGTTCCCCATGGTTCCTCCCGGTCTGTGGAATGTTCCTCTAGGGCAATGGCAGCAGTTTTTTGCTCAACCTGGAATGGGGCAGATGATGCAGATGCCTCAAGGGTTTGGTGGGAGTGCGCAAACTGGGACTGCCAGTAACAGTAGTTCTGGAGTCCCTGTGACTTCTCAGCAAGCTCAGCAGCAGCCTGCAAAGAATTCAAAGAAAAAGCAGCAGGTTTCAGGTGGTGATGCTAGTAAGAAAATGATTGAGAAATCTGAGAGTAGTTCTCTTCCACCTTTGGATCCTAAGTTCAAAGATGTGGTGTGCTTTAACTGTGGTGAACCAGGCCATTATGTGGGTCTATGTTCCAGATTGAAGAGATGCTTCATGTGTGGAAAAGTTGGCCATTATATGGATGCTTGTCCCCTGTGGTATGGATCCATGCCTACAGCTCAGTTCTGGGGAAGTGCAAATTCTGGTTTGGGCTTCTTCCATGTTGAGGTTGAAGGTCCAGCTGCTGTTCAGTGGTTGAACATGGATAATATGGGGATAGTGGTGGTCAATGAGGGGGAAATTTCTGAGAAGGAGCTAGAGCAGAATTTTAATGAGATGTGGAAAGTGAAGTGGTTTTGGCAAATAAGGAAGCTGTCAGATAAAAAGTTCCTTGTCAGATTCCCTCCCAGCAAAAGAATCAAGGACCTGGTGGAATATCCATCTGTAAACCTCAAGAAGAAAGGTGTGAATGTTTCTTTCATCAACTGGGAAGGTGAAGCTGAACCCTTTGAGGAGTTTAGAGAGGTTTGGGTCAATGTTGAAGGCATTCCTTGTAAGTACTTGACATGGAGGGTAATTGCCCAGGTGGCTTCTGCTATTGGAGTGCTTGTTGATGTTGATTGGCCTGTCATCTTCAAGAGTCTATACAAGAAAATCAGAATCAAAGTGTCTCCCAGGGATAGTGAGAAGATTCCACCAAACAAGCTTTTTGAGTTTGAACAAAGTTTCTTCCTTATCTCTTTTGATGTGGAGGAAGAGCTGGCTGGTGTGGAAGACAATGGTAATGATGATGATGCTGGTGATGATGTAGTTGTTGTGGATGAGGATGATGATGCTGAGGTTGACTTCCAGAAGGAAGTAGAGAAGTTTAGCAAGTCTGAAGCAACTGTCATGGACACTGATGCTGGTGGTGATGTTTGTGCAACAAGTGGTGGAAAAAATGTGATGAGTGCCAAGACAATTGATATTCCAGTGCTTGAGAGAAGTGTCAGAGCCAAGGTGTTGGAGGAAAAAAATGTCTGACAAGGATGTTGGGGTGGCTACAGTTATGAGATCTGTGGAAGATAATGTTGGAAGACATTTACTAGAAGAGTTTGATGAAGACTCTGAGGAGGAAGAGAATGTGGTGCTGAATACTCAAATTATGAAGCCTCCCAGTATTCCCATTGTTCAAGAAAAGAAGAAAGTGTGGGGACCAGTGATGGCTACCAGAATGAGTAGCAGGATTGCAAGAGATGGGAAATCTGCTATAGAAAAAGCTCAAGCTCTCAAAAAAGCCAAAAATCTGGAAATCCCACAAGGTAAAAATGTTCATGGCTTCTCTAATTCTTTTGCTGCTTTAGATGATGATGATTTGACAGACAAAGCAAGTACTGCAGGCATTAGCCTGGGTTCTTCTCAAAATTCTGTTAAAGAAAACATTCATTGTCTGAAAAACATAGAATTAGGAAGGCTAGACAAATTTCATCATGATCACCCTAATATGTTTCTTCCACAAGACATTAGTCTTTCTGTGGAAGAGCTGGTAGGGTCTGCTGATACTAATCAGTATGAAGATGGTGAAACTCACATTAGTGAGGAGAATGATTATGAGGAACCTTGGACTGATGTTTCCTATAAGAATAGGAGCAGGAAGAAGCTAGTCTTTAAATAAAATCATGGTAGTTGCTCTTATTTGGAACTCCAGGGGTCTGAATAGACCTGATAAGCTTGTTAGGGTGCATGATCTCATTAGAGAGACATGTCCTGATATTATAGGGTTCTCTGAAACCAAGAAAGAGGAGTTTACCTATATTCAATTGCAACAGCTTGATCCAAGTGGAAAATATAACTGGAACTGGTTGCCTGCTAAAGGCACTGCTGGTGGAATTCTAGTAGGGATTAATAAAGACTTGTTTGATATTGTTAGATGTGACATCCATACATTTTCAGTTGTTGTTTTAATTAAAAATAAGACTGATAATGTGACTTGGAGGTTTATTTCAGTCTATGGTTCAGCTTACGAGGAACATAAACTGGAATTTATCAATGAATTACATAACATTTATGCTAGTTGGAATGGTCCTACTTTAGTAGGTGGAGATTTCAATCTTATTCGAGAAAGTAAGGAAAAGAATAATGGTAATATTAACCAACATTGGGCTAATATGTTTAATGATTGGATTAATAAGTTTGCTTTAATTGAGATTAAATGCTCTAGTAGACAATTTACCTGGGGGAATAATCAAGATAATTTGGTTATGGCCTTACTTGATAGGGTTTTTGTCTCTATTTGTTGGGAACAGTTGTTCCCTGCTTGTAATGTTACAACCAAGGCAAGATTAGGGAGTGATCATACTCCCCTGGTCTTAGACACTGGTGCTTTAAAAGCTCCTAGTAATAAGCAATTTCGTTTTGAGAAGTGGTGGTTGCAAGTGGAGGGTTTTGACCAAATGGTTATGGAAACCTGGTCAGCTCCTTGTAATTGTGTGAAGGCCATTGATAGATGGCAGTTTAAGATTAGGAGTTTAAGGAAAAAACTTAAAGGTTGGAATGCTAATCTGGAATCTGATCAAAGGAAGAAAAAGCAACACTTAGTTGCTGAGTATGATATGTTAGATATTATCTCTGAATCACAAACTTTGTCTCCCATTTCTAAGAATAGAATGAAACAAATTTCCTCTGAGCTAACTAATATTTGGAAGAATGAGGAAATTAAAGCAAGACAAAGATCTAGGGAAAGGAACATTTTGGAAGGTGATCGTAATACTGCTTATTTTCATGCTGTAGCCAATCAGAGGAGGAGGAAGAAGCAGATTATGAAGCTGGAAGGCGATAATGGAGCTGTGGAAGATACCAGAGGTATGTTGGCTTTAGCTGTGGAATATTATAAGAACTTGTTTGGTTATGATGAAAAGTTAGATATTAGTCTAACTAATGACTTTTGGGATGCATCTGAAAAAGTAACTGATGTTCACAATAGAATGTTGGATGAAAAATTTTCTGAGCAGGAGGTTAAGGATGCAGTCTTTGGCTCTTATGCTGAAGGTGCACCAGGCCCAGATGGCTTTTCTTTCCTGTTCTATCAACATTTTTGGAATTTAATTAAGCATGATTTGCTGCTGATGTTTGATGACTGGAACAATGATGATTTGGATCTGTTCAGATTAAACTTTTCCTTGTTGACTTTGATTCCAAAAGAGGCTGATGCTGTAACTATACAGAAATTCAGGCCTATTGCCTTAACAAACTGCAGTTTCAAAATTTTCTCAAAGTGTGCAACCAATAGGTTGGGCTTTGTTAGTGAGGATTTGATTGCTCCAAATCAGACTGCTTTTATAAAAGGAAGGTACATTTTAGAAAGTGTGGTGGCTGCTCATGAGATTATTCATGATGTGGCTCATAGTTCCCAATCTGGCTTCATTTTTAAGCTAGACTATGAGAAAGCATATGACAAAGTGAATAGAGAATTTATGTTTGTAATGTTGGAGAGTAGGGGCTTTAGCCCCAGATGGATTAGAACTCTTAAATCTCTTCTGCATAAAGGTTCTGTGGGTGTTAGAATTAATGATGTAAATAGTGATTTCTTCTTAACTGGGAAAGGGGTCAGGCAAGGAGATCCCATCTCTCCTATCCTTTTTAATTTTGTGGCTGATGTCTTTACTAGAATGCTTATTAAAGCTGCTAACCACGGGCATATTAGTGGTCTCATGCAGAATATGGCAAGTACTGGTGTGATTAGTCTGCAATATGCAGATGACACCTTGCTTTTCCTTAAAAATGATTTGTCTTCTGCTACAAATTTAAAATGGTTGTTGTCCTGCTTTGAACAAATGTCTGGTATGAGGATCAACTTCCATAAATGTGATCTCATTGCCATTAATGTTGATGAGCAGGATGCGCAGCTGATCTCTCAATCTCTTTGTTGTAAACTAGGGCAGCTCCCCTTGAAATATCTTGGGGTTCCTTTGCACTATACAAAGCTGAGAAAAGAAGATGTGCAACCTATTGTAGATAAGTTGCTGAAAAAAGCTGCTGGCTGGAGAGGCAGATTATTAAATCATGCTGCCAGGCTAGAGCTAGTTAGAAGTGTGTTAGCTAGCATTCCTCTTTATTTGCTGAGTGTTATTAAATTTCCCAAATGGGCTATTACTTTGATTAATTCTCAGATGGCTCATTGCCTTTGGGATGATTATGAGGGACATCATAGATATCATTTAGCTAATTGGGGCTTGGTTTCACAAAAGAAAGATTTTGGGGGGTTAGGGATACCTAATCTGGCTGATATGAACATGTGTTTACTTGCTTCTTGGATTAAGAGATACTATTTGAATGACAATAAATTGTGGAAACAAATTATTGACCACAAATATAATGTTAATGGCCCAAATATCTTCTCCTGCCCTCCTGCTGGTGCTTCTCCTTTTTGGAAAGGAGTTCTTTGGGCTGCTAAAGCTGCACAGATTGGGTACCAGTGGAAGGTGGGTGATGGTAAGAAGGTTAAGTTCTGGGAGGACCAATGGTTTGGAACTTCCAGTTTAGCCATTCAATACTAGGAAGTGTATTGTCTTGCCAATGAACAAAATTGTTCCATCTCTGATCTTTGGGATGGTACTAACCTGAAAATTACGTTTAGAAGATGTTTTGATCATAAAATGATGTTGCAATGGTTGGAAATTCTACAAATTGCTCAAACTTTACAGCTTTCCTCTGAAAGTGATACTTTGGTTTGGAAATTTGAGCCTAATGGAGTGTTTACTGTCAAATCTATGTATGCTATAATCAACTTTAGAGGGATTATCCCAATACATGTGCACTCTGTTTGGAAGCTTAAACTTCCTCCAAAGATACATTTCTTTCTGTGGTTACTGATGCATAACAAGATTCTCACTAGAGACAATTTAGTTAAAAGGCAAACAGTAGATGATTTGACTTGTGCTTTTTGTAATGAACCAGAAACTTGTAACCATCTGTTTTTTGATTGTGTGGTTGCTAAGGCTGCTTGGTCTGAGCTTAAGCTCTGTACTGAGAATATGTCAACAGTAGTTGATATCAACTCTCTTGCTAAATTTTGGAATATGAAGAGTGACCTTAGTGCTCTTAATATGCTCCATGCTGGTCTGCTTTGGGTGATCTGGCTAACCAGGAATGACATGTATTTCAAACGTGATATCTGGTTTGGAATGCAGGTAATCTGGAAGAGATTAGCCTGCACCCTTGCTCTGTGGGGCATTCTGCTCACAGGGGCAGAAAAAGAAAGGCTGGATCGCTGGGTGAAGTATCTGGATGGGGTGGTGCGTGCCCCTCCGCCGCTGTTGTGGCCGGAGCCTGGTTGATTCCGGAGAAGAAGGCGAAGACTGAACAGGAGGTGTTCCTCCACAATCAGCTGGAAGGTGATGATTTGAAGATTACAGCTGGGGATTTGGCAAGGACCCTGATGGCCAATGGTCTGATGCTGTTTAGTGATGGGGAAAGCTTCAAGGTGATCAAGTCCTGATGCTGTTTCTTCTGATAGGTTCATGTTTTGGGTTAGGCAGCTTGTAGGCTGTGTCTGGGAGGCGTTTCATTTGGTTGAGGTTTGTAAAATAAGTGGTGCGTGAACCTGTGTCTGAGGCTGCACCTTTGCATGCTCTCTGAGAACTGTAAAACCTGTGCTGTGGTGGTTTCTTAATGGAACCGGGGCGAGGCCCTCTTTATCTAAAAAAAATCACTATAAAGTTTAAATGTTGTACATTCTAATGGTATAATTTTTATATCATTTAATTTATATTATATAGCTCATGCATGCGATCTAGATATACGCGTAAGCCCTATAAACTGAGAAGGAGGGAGTATCTCACATGCATCGGGCTAAAAGCACTTGCGTGGGGTGCACGGACCGGAGGTGGAAGATGATCACATCAAGAGGAATGAGGATGATCGGGCTGGTCTTGCACCACCACCAGCCCAGCACTCGTGCCAACTTTTTTTTGAACGGTGCACCAAATTATTTGAAAATGAGCTATCTTTACAATATTTGTTGCCAGCAATGGCAGAGAGGATCAAAGACAGAGAAAATGAACTGAGACATAACAGTTTTGCGTGGTGTTCAACGTTCCCACTTTTTTGTTTCTCACTTTTCTATCCTTGGGTTACAACGGAATCTCCTACTAGGAGTAACTAGGATCAACGACCCGAGCGTACTGGAGAGTGCCATCCTACTCTCGCTTATTCCCATCTCCCCTATAATTAAGGTCGCCATGATCAGATTGACGCAGCGAGCAGGACCTAGTCTACTCAAATCTTCAGTCGTGACATGTATAGGCACATGCGATGCTGGTTTTATTCAGAAACAAAACTAGCCACTTTAATGCCAATTAACATAGCTAACAATTCACCACCTTAAGCATGTTCCCTTGATCTCCTCAACGCTGAGTTTCTGTCTCATCTCAATGAACTTGACACGGCCAAGTTCCTTGGTGAGAATGTCAGCAAACTAAAGACCAGTTCTGACATGCTCGACGTTCATCTTCCCTGTCTCTATACACAGGGATGAAATGGTGCCTCACCTCGATGTGCTTGCTCCTCTCATGATAGACTGGATTCATGCACAAAGAATTCGCCGATTTGTTGTCCACATGTAGCTCAAACTTTGCTGGTTCAGTACCTCCCGTATCAGCGATCAAGCGAGTGAGCCACATGCCTTGACAAGCAGCTGCAGATCCTGCCACATATTCTGCTTCGCACGAAGATGACGCCACGATCTTCTATTTCTGTGAAGCCCATGAAACAACACTAGATCCGAGAAAGAACAGTGTCCCAAATGTACTCTTCCTTTCACTGACATCACTGGAATGGTCGTTGTCGCCGAAGCCAAACAATTCTGGTTTAGATGATCTAGCTCTATAGGCGCATCCGTAGTTGATCATCCACTTCACATTGCGTAGACTTTGCTTCACGAGTGCCCAATGCCGCATCCCCAAAATTTTCAATTATTGCGTCGTGATGCCCACTGAGAAAGCAATGTCAGAGCGAGAATTCACCAAGCACCTCAGGGTTTATGATGTGGTGTGGTAGAACGTGGCGTCAACCAAGTTGCCTCCATTGTGCTTTCCCACCTTTCACCTTGATCCCTTTTGGCATGTGACAAGGGTTGCATGCTCCCATGCCGGCGGCATCGAGGATCTTTTCTGTGAAGTTTTTATTGCATAGTGACGAGGGTTAACTCGACAAATGTCCAATATGAAGGACTTAGGATCGGGGGAGTAGGGCGTCGGATGAACTCAAAGGTAGATCAGTCAAACAAGGTGTGTATCGAAAGTAAACGTAAGAATAAACTTGGCTTGCTTTCAATCTGTCCCTCTCCGTCCTCTCCTGGCTCCTATATATATAGGTGGCCAGGTCCCAAGGTACGGGAGGGATCCGACACAGATTACAATATCGGTATACGACATGAACTTGTATTTCGACTAGTATTACAATTGGGCCTAGCTTAATGGGCCTCAGGGGTACTTAACTGACGGGCTCTATTATCTATATCCTTGTCAGTAGCCTCCGAGATTCTACCAGAATTGTAGATTCAGGTTGAATCTCAAATCTTCAAATCTTTGACTTGATCAATCTTTTACTTCTTCAAATCTTCAAATCTTCAAATCTTCGACTTGATCTTCAAATATCTTTCATTATATTGTCTCGCAAAGGGTTTTGATGAACAAGCCTGACAACTCTGATGGATCAAGAGGCCAGTTAACTGCCGGAATAGATACTTGTCACCTACTTCAAATTAAATCCCCTTGGACTTGAATTCGGGAAACCGGTCAAACCCATTCTTTTGCCGCATTTAGGACTTACAAAGAATGAATCCCAGTGGTTCTCAGGGTACCCAGTGCGTCCACCAGGATTTTCTTCGCGTCGTAGACACAGATAAGTACCAGCAGAGTGTATTCATGTGTGTATACCAGGCCACACAGGACGGATCCTGGGGTCTTACCTTCACGATATATTTCAATCATGGCATTCGAGTTTTGTCGTGATGACACAACTCGAGAATCATATGTCGCAGCCTTATTTGACTGTTAGAATGTGCAAACTAGTTGAATTTGCTATTTTTAGATTCTCATAAATAATTCCCGATGGTAGTAATCGACCTATTTTTATCGACAATGAAGTCGACGTTCATTGTCGACTAAACGTAGTCGACTGCGTCTATATTATCTGTCAACCGGTTGGTTCTCTATCATTGGGTGCACCACCAATACTCCTGAGGCTATAGGCGGATATTTTTAGCCGATCATAGGCTCCAATCTCTTAGTATTCCTTTTATCGACTTCTTTTTATTGGGTGCGCGACCAGCGCTCCCGATGGTAGTAGCCCCCGAGGCTATAGCCGAAAATTTTCGGGTAGAGGCTCAAAATATAATATTGTCGCCTAGTAGTTTGTCTTCTGCAATAATTTTGGCATATTTTGTGCTTGAGATATTCACTCTACTCTTCCTGATGACATGAGCCCCCGAGTCCGTGACGAGGTGCGGTTTGTTCCTTGTCATATCTCCGTACTTTACTTATTCATACCGTATCTTTCTTCTTCTTGTCGTTGCTCTTACTGTCGTTGGACCTTCTGCTCGGGGCTGAATATAAAAGCCCATAGATATACTTGGACCTTTAACTTGCAAAGGCCCATTAAGGTTTGTTTATAAATAAACCATATTGTCTTAGGGAAAAACCCTAATTCTTTCACTACCATCTTCCTTCGCCGCATCATCTTCCTCTTCCTCATCCCATCTAGGGTTTTTCCTCTTTGTATTTGTCTCCATGGCCGATGCAGGTGGATCGCGTCTGAACATCGGCGCTCCGATGGAAATGCGAGGTCGTGGCCGCCCTCGCGGCAGTAAGAACAAGTCCACAGGCCCAGCTGTGGTAACCTCGTCGTCTGCTCCTTCGAAGCGGCGCCCTGGCTGCCCTGCAGGGAGTAAGAATAAGCCCGAGGTTTCATCTGCTGCGCCAGGTCCGAGCGCCCCTCCTCATAATGCTTCTCCTCCTCCGCCGCCCAAAGTGTACTCCTTCTTCTGCATCGCCGGCGCTCAATGCCGTGAGATTCAGCGGGTGCCGCTGAAGTTTACCAAGTTCATGGATGGGCGAGAGCTGCGGGAAGCAATTCTTCGTGAACATTCTGGGGGAGGAACTCCCTATGAAGTGGAGGTCTGGTATGATGGGGCCAGCGAGATGTACTTCAAGGGCGGCTGGTCTCAATTTGCAGAAGACCATGACCTCCACCAAGGCTTCTTTATGATCTTCGACTACCATGTCGGTACGTCGAAGTTCGATGTGAAGATCTACGACTGTACTCAGTGCCAGAAGGAGTACGAAGCTGAAGTGCACTTTCAGTAGATACTCCTCTTATGTAATCTCCTTTTCTGGTTATCCTTTCACATGTTATCTGTAATAAGTAGTTGATGAATTTTATCTTTGCGCCAGCTTTATTAATAGACCATGGGAACGAATCGTCGTTCCGAGGTGTGCTATCGAGTTACTTTGAACCGCGCGTATTTTTGTCGAATATCGGGTTGCGAACAACCTAGTAATATGTCTCAAATAATCGTGGATCTCAATAACTTGTTTATTTTATTTCATACGACTCGAGGGTCTGAGCCCCTGAGTGGAAAGAAAAATATGTATACATATTGTTGAGTTGTCCCCAAAGAACCCGACCTGTGGCCTCATGTTTTGGGTTCAGAGGATCATAACTCAAAAGTTTCTTGTCGCCACATTTCTTCAATGCGTAGAACCGCCATAGTTGCTCTGCATTCCACGGGTTGCTTTCGTCTTTCCCCGTTTTCTTGTCTTATAGTCGATAAGCTCCTCCTGGTATTACTTTTGTCACGATGTAAGGTCCCACCCACGGGGACTCTAATTTGCCGTGACCATCCTGCTTGAGTCGTAAGACTAGGTCTCCCACCACGAAAGATCGTGGACGAACTCGACTACTGTGGTAGTTTCGTAGATTTTGCTGATATTGCGTGGCTCTGGCGAGTGCTACGTCTCTTGCCTCGTCGAGTGCATCGAAATCATCCTGAAGCGCTTCTGTGGAAGTTGTCTCATCACAAGCCGCGATTCTTGGGGCTTCATGAGTGATCTCGACTGGAAGCACGGCTTCTACACCGTGGACCAGAAAGAAGGGGGTTTCTTGAGTAGCTGCATTGGGCGTGGTTCTAAGACTCCACAGCACGGAGGGCAGTTCGTCTACCCAAGCGTATTTGGCTTTCTCAAGAGGTGCTAACATCCTCTTTTTTATTCCGTTGCATATTAAGCCATTAGCTTTTTCGACTTGTCCATTTGTCTTTGGATGCGCTACGGATGCGAATTTCAGTTTAATTCCCATACTTTCACAGTAGCTCTTGAATTCCTTTGATGTGAAGTTTGTCCCATTGTCTGTAATGATGCTATGTGGTACTCCAAAGCGAAAAAATATAGACTTGATAAAGTTAATTGCGGCTGTAGAATCTTGGGTTGTCACGGGGGCTGCATCTACCCATTTAGTAAATTTGTCGACTGCCACCAGCATGTATACATGTCCTCCCGGCCAAGATTTGTGCAATTTCCCTACCCTATCGAGACCCCATTGCGCGAAAGGCCAGGATAATGGTATCGGTTGCAATTCTGCTGCTGGTGCGTGTGGTCGAGATGCAAAATGATGACAAGCCTCGCATTTCCTCACTATATCTTTCGCGTCTTCAATGGTTGTTAACTAGTAAAACCCTGCGCGAAAAGCTTTGGCTGCAATGGCTCTGCTGCTGGCATGATGTCCGCATACTCCTGCGTGGATGTCTTTTAATATCTCTTGTCCTTCTTGAGGAGTGACACATCGTTGCAAAACTCCTGTTATACTTTTCTTGTACAGCTTCCCTTGTAACACGACAAAAGCCTTGGATCGTCGTATTATCCTTTTTGCTTCTACTGTGTCTTCGGGTAGTGTTTTGTTTATCATGTAAGCCAAGTATGGCTGCATCTAAGTTTCTTCGATCATCATAACTTCTTCGGGTTCTGTTGTGCTTCCATTGCCAGCCCCCGAGCCTGTTGCTTGGTGCTGTGCTTGCTCTTTTGTAGTCGAAACTTTTTTGTTTTTTATTGATCTCTCTATGATTTCTTCCCAAAAGACTCCTTGCGGTATGGGTAAGCATTGGGACCCGATATTTGCTAGATTGTCGGCTTCCTCGTTGCTGGCCCTACTGACGTGCGAAACTTCGCACCCATCGAATGTTCCCTCTAGATAATAGTATAAGTTTCTGTATGTTGTCATGTTGTCGTTGATGGCGTCACACCTGTTCATCACTTGTTGCACGACGAGGTTCGAATCCCCGAATATTTTTAGTCGAGTCGCTCCACATGCTTTGGCCATTTTCATTCCGTGGAGCAGAGCCTCGTATTCGGCTTCATTATTAGAAGCTTGAGGAAAACTCATCCTTAAGACATATTTCAACTTGTTGCCTTGTGGTGATATCAGGACTACTCCTGCTCCTGCACCTTGGACCCTTTTTGATCCGTTAAAGTACATTGTCCATACGCTTGATAAATCCGGTGGTCCTGTGTTTTGTAGCTCTAGCCATTCTGCTGTAAAATCCGGCAGAACTTGTGATTTGATCGCCTTTCGCTTTTCGTACGTGATGTCCAGAGGTGATAATTCGATTCCCCATAAGGAGACACGTCCTATCGCTGAAGGGTTGTTCAATATGTTGGATAGTGGTGCTTCATTAACCACTATAATTGGGTGCACCGTGAAGTATTGATGTAGCTTTCGTGCTATTATGAATACACTGTATGCAAGTTTCTGGTAGTGCGGGTACCTCTGTTTTGTTGGAGATAGTACTTTGCTGACGAAGTATACTGGCCGTTGGACTCCATAAGCTTTTCCTTCTTCACTTCTTTTGACTACTAATAATGTGCTCACCACTTGATGTGTTGCTGCAATATATAGTAGTAACGGCTCCTTTTCCTTTGGTGCGACCAGCACCGGCGGTGTGAAAAGCACTTTTTCAGTTGTGCGAAAGCTGTATCCGCTTCTTCTGTCCACTCAAATTTGTCGTCTGATTTTTTCATCAGTGCATAGAAAGGGAGTGCCTTTTCTCCTAACCGTGCAACGAATCGACTTAGTGCCGCGGCGCGCCCTGCGAGTTTCTATACGTCGTGCAGCTTTGTTGGCTTCCCCATCGTTAGTATTGCTTGGATCTTCTCTGGGTTTTCTTGTATTCCCCTTGCTGATACCAGGAACCGCAGAAGTTGTCTTACGGATACCCCAAAAGAGCATTTTGTCGGGTTAAGCTTGAGCTTATACCTGTTTAAGTTATTGAAAGTTTCTTCTAGATCACTGATTAGTGATTCTTCTTTTCTTGTGGTGATGACCACGTCGTCGATGTAGACTTGAATGTTGCGTCCTATTTGGCTTCTGAGGCAATTTTGCATCATCCGCTGGTAGGTTGCTCCCGCGTTTTTTAAACCGAAAGGCATTACTTGGTAGCAGAACACGCCATATGGTGTGATAAAAGCTGTTTTTTCCTTGTCTTCTTTCTTCAACTTGATCTGGTTGTAGCTAGAGTATGCGTCCAAAAAGAAAAGCCTTGCATACCCCGCTGTTGAAACTATTATTTAATCAATGCGAGGTAGGGGAAAGGGATCCTTCGGACAGTGCTTGTTGAGAGACGTGTAGTCGACACATACTCTTTGTACGTCTGTGTTTTTCTTCGGGACGATAACTGGATTAGATACCCAAGTCAACATTTTGATTTCTCGGATAAATCCTGCGTTTTCTAGCCTGTGTAGCTCGGATGCTATTGCTTTCCTTTTGGGTTTGTCAAATCGTCTCAGCGGCTGCTTGACTGGTTTTGCTTTGGGATCCACGTTTAGTGCGTGCTCGAAGAGTTCACTGGGAACCCCTGGCATGTCTGAAGGACACCAGGCGAAGATTTCCCAGCGCTCACGGAGGAACTCGACGAGCGCTCTTTCCTATGCGAGATCCAGGTTTACTGCTATAGAGGTGGTTTTGTTTGGGTCCGTGGGGTGGACTTGGATTTTCTTTGAGTCTTGCGTTGCGTCGAAAGCCTGATCTGGCAGGGATCGTCCAACGTTGGGTAGTACATTATGGTCAGTTTTGCCTTTCAACCTTGCGTACTCTGCTGTCATGCCGAAAGTTTGCGCCAACCTGTTGAATTCTTTGTCACAGGTGTTGGATACTTCGAAACTGCCTTGAACTGTAATTGTTCCTCTAGGTCCTAGGATTTTGACCATGAGGTATGCATAGTGGGGTACTGCCATGAACTTTGCAAATACTGGGCGCCCCAGGATTGCGTGGTACTGTGAAGGCCAGTCCATGACTTCAAATTCCAGTTTCTCTCTGCGATAATTGTTGCTATTGCCGAAGCAAACGTCGAGTTCTATTTTCCCGAGAGGGTAATTTGCGCCTCCTGGTACTATTCCGTGGAAAGAACAATCTGTTGGTTTTAGATTTTCCAGTGAGATGCACATTGCCTTCATGGTTCTTGCATATATTAGGTTTATGCCACTTCCTGCATCCATGAATACTCGCCCAATGTCATATCCCCCTATTTGCGCCTTTAGCACCATTGGCGCGCGCCCTGGCCTAGGTACTTTCCTCGGGTGGTCTGCCCTGCTAAACCTGACTGGCTGATCGGACCACCGCATGTACTCTGTAGTAGCTGGTGGTGATGATATTGCTAGGTTTACTTGTCTGGATATGCTCTTTCGTTCTTTCTTTGATTTTGGCACCGGTTGTATCATTGCAGATATATATACTTTTGACTCCAGATGTTTTGCTAGATGCTGTACTTGGTATCCTTGACTCATACTCTTTTCTCCCTGTCTTGTTCCTTGGCTTGAGTCCATGGCACCTTGCAACCTCAAGAAGATCCTGCAGTCCTTCATCTGGTGGTTAGAAACTCTTTTCCCGTCTAGGTACGTGTAGTGGATGCGACAAGGTCCATATAGCATGTCCTCCGCCGACGGGCCGGAGTATTTTGTTTTTTTGTTCCCCGATTATCACTTGTCTGGAATTCCCTAATTTCATAGCCTTCCTCGTCCCTTCTGTTATATCCCGCGGCTATCTGATTTTGCCTTACGTGATTGTCTCCGTTGCGATATCTTCGCCTTTGCCTGCTCGCTCTTTTGGCTTCTAGTGAACGTCCTCTTTTGGTGTTATATGCATCCTCTCTATCGGCGAATCTGTTGGCGACTTCCATTAACTCCGACACCGTCCTTGGCTTTGTTCTCCCTATTTCTTCCACGAGGTCCGAATGACGAAGGCCAGCTGAAAAAGCATCTATTTCTCTCTCGTTGGAGACATCTTCGGTAGAATTTTTGATTACACTCCAGCGTTGTATGTACGAGCGCAGAGTTTCGCCTTTCCTCTGTACGTACGACTTGATCTCTTCCATTGACGCTGGGCGTTTGTATGTTGAGCGCAAATTTCTTGCGAATTGGTTCTCTAGTTCTCCCCAACTCCCAATGGATTCGTTGGGTAGAGTATTCAACCAGGACCGTGCTGCGTTGGTGAGGTGTAACTGCAGGCTTTGCATTGCCGTTGCTCTTGTTCCTCCAAGTATTTGCACTGCTTGCAGATAGTCTGATATCCACAGCGTGGGTTCTTGCGACCCATCATACTTTTGCTGATCGTGCGGCAGTTTGAATCCTTTGGGTACCCGCGTTCTGCGAACCCTTTGGGTAAAGCATAACGCGCCCATCTCTTTTTCGTCGTCTTCATAGTTTTCTTCTCTCCATGCGTGGCGCGCGTTGTTTACTCTTGCTTGTGTTATAATGTTCCTTGCGTCCTCCTTTCGCATTTGACGCTTTTCGTCGTCTGACGACTCGCTTGTTTTGTTTTGCGAAGGTTGGCGCCAGAGTCCTTCCTTTCGCATCTCCTTATGATATGTCGCCTTTTCTTCTGTAAAATGTTTCCTTAGCCTATCTTCCACCAACTGAGGCTTCGTATTGCGGCTTGATGCATGTGCTCCCGCGGATCTCCAGGCTTTGGTTGTGTAGTTAGTAGATACGCCTGTGCTGCTACCAATGCTGCTTCTGGTGTTTCCTGCACAAAGTCCTCTTCCTCATCTGTTTGATGCTCGCTTACACTTTTTGTATGGCTTTCTTCTCCTGTCCGTGCTGTTGTCCTCCTGTAATGCTTCAGGTCTCTGTGCCTTTCTATGCTGGACTCTGATGCGTTGCTATATTCATCCCAATATCCTCCACTTGATGTGTTGTTGTTGTCTTGGCTTCTCATAAACATGTCTTTTTCCTCCCTCAACCTCTTTCTGTGCTGATGCAGTGCATATTGGTACCCCATCAGAACTTCTCTTCTTGAATCTGCGGGTACTTCTGTGCCGTGGTTAATGGCTGACATGATGATTCTCCACTCTCTGGTGGAGACGTGAATTTTCTCCTTCTCCTTCTTACTGTTACTCCTTAGTTTGTCGACTTGCATGTCGACTTCTTCATTGCCTGCATGATTATTCTCTTCTGCTGCTTCAGTGGTAATGACACATAACTGGTGTACGCTTCTGGAGATGCCGCTGCTTCCGGTGGCGAAATCCTTTGGACTATCGTGTGGTTTAACCATTGTTGCTTCCATGTCGGATTTTCCCCGAGTTTCATTGAATTCCTCGAGTTTCTTTTGCACATTTTCTGCTGCTGCGAGGCTGACCGGTGAGTTTACCTCACTGGAAGATCCCACAGATGATCCAGACATTGTGATTGTCTTAGTTTTGCTTGCCGACGGACCCGATTTCGCCGGATCCGAAAGACGAGTTGAACCCGAAGGTCCGATGTAGAAGCTTAAACTTTCGATCGTCAGCTCCATCTCTTGACTTTCGTCGACTTCTGGGTTGCTATTGGCTAAAAGCGAAAAAGCCGTCGGATTCATGATTCCAACGCCCAGAGTCCCCACGATCGGCGCCAATTGACGAGGGTTAACTCGACAAATGTCCAATATGAAGGACTTAGGATCGGGGGAGTAGGGCGTCGGATAAACTCGAAGGTAGATCAGTCAAACAAGGTGTGTATCGAAAGTAAACGTAAGAATAAACTTGGCTTGCTTTCAATCTGTCCCTCTCCGTCCTCTCCTAGCCCCTATATATAGGTGGCCAGGTCCCAAGGTACGGGAGGGGTCCGACACAGATTACAATATCGGTATACGACATGAACTCGTATTCCGACTAGTATTACAATTGGGCCTAGCTTAATGGGCCTCAGGGGTACTTAACTGACGGGCTCTATTATCTATACCCTTATCACATAGTGTAATCTTGCCCATCTTCTGGGGCACCTCACTGCCCAGGTAACATGACAGCAGCCCAAGATTACTCAGGCAAAACAATTCCTGCCTCGGCATGTTGAATGCCTGGATGTCCTAGATAATATTGGTTCTAGTGATCATTAGGTCATCGACGTACATGCCAACAAGAAGGTATGAGTCCATGTCATCCCTCATGTACAACGCGTGCTCAGATGGGCACCTATTGAAACCGAGAGATGCCAGAGAGTCCATCCAGCTTCGCGTTCCACGTCTCGGAGCCTGACGCATGCCATACAAGGCTTTCTCCAGCTTCGTGTTCCACGTCTCGGAGCCTGACACAATTATAAAAAATAAGCCAGAATCATCTCATCTCCTAACACATAGACATCTGCATCAAATATTCAAATTTGATCCCCTTCACGATTCTCACATTCTAATTTATACTCAAATACTGTTGTGGTTGAGATCATGGCCACCACTGAGAAGCTGCACCATGAGTCCATGACCCTGAGGGTGATATTGTTACGGATTATTGCCACCAGACCAAGTTGTATTTCTAGAAAGGGTTTTTATCATTCATGCCACTATGACTAATCCAAAACTCAGTTTTACCATTTGACCAATTGAAACCTCAATCTTGCCGGTGTCTCATTACAACACTTCTCAGTTTTGCCATTTCGTCATCTCTAGGTATTTGCCTATAATCAGTTTGCCATTCCAAGTTCGCCAATCATTTCTCTTTATTTTATATCTCACTGAGGGCTTCTTTGATTCATAGGATAGGAAAATCATAGGAATAGGAAATTCATAGGATTGGAATGGCATACTTACTTGAATCCTATAGGAATATGTGTTTTTTATTGTAGCAAAGGAATTTTCCATGAGGTATGACCTAATGTTTTTTTCCTATAGAATTTACACTACTAGATTCCTATAGGATTATTTCCTATGAGATATATTCCTATGAATCAAACATGTGTGTAGGAAATTTTCCTATAGGATCCAAATCCTACACAATTCCTATGCAAATCCTATAAATCAAAGGAGGCCTGATTGATTAGACATACATGTTATTACTTCGAAAAGTCCAAAGCAGTAGTTCACCACATCGGGGCATCTCTGGCCGCCCGCGAAACGCCATGACGCGGTGTCTCCTTAGAACTATTATTTATCACATTTTATGCCATGTCATTAGTCAGTAGCTTACAAGAGTAGCAACAACTCCTTCCTATGTCTAGTTAAAATCCAAACCTACATGCCTAAGTGCCAAAGAGATTCAATCAATTTTGGTACCCCATTTTGAGTATGTTTGTTTGAAATGTTTGATTTTCTTTGTCTAGTTTTCAGACAACCAATAATACATGGTTGTATGCACATCCAATGTAAAGGCAAGGAGGTTATCCTCCTTTTCAGAAATTTTTTATTTTGCTAGCATTCTCATATGTTTGCTTCCACTCCTCAAATTTAGGTGAACTCAATTCATGCATACCAAGAATAGTTGTTACACCAAGTGAAAATTTGTGTAGATGTGCCTTTGTAGAAAATATGCCAAAGTCTTCGTTGGATGATACCAAATAATCAACAATTTGCACCTTTCACAAATTAAATGTGTTTCTGATTGCCCCTACTCTCCAAATGGCAAAACTTATTATAGACTAACGGTTAAAGATATCGGAATGGTAAAACCGGTCAAATGGATAAACTCAGATTTAGATCGGTCATAGTGGCAGAAATAATAAAAACCCCCTTCTAGGAAACATCTGCTAAAGAAAGCATGTTAGAAACCAGATAATGCAGCTTAAAGCCTACACGTAAGAGACAATTGGGTATTTATACAACAATATAAAATGAGAACTCGTAAGTGTTCATACCATAGTTGTACAACAATAACCTGTGTTAAGCGATAGTACAAAATAATCAAATATCTTTCAAGAGAAGATTACAATAACACATCTTCAACTTCAAACATTTCACTGACTTCTGAGGACATCTAAAGCGAGAATTTCAAAATAAGAGGCAACGGATCTGAACCATAGTATATAAATAAATGAACAACGTCAATGAGATCAGAAACTAACATTTTTTTCCACAAAAACATAAAAAGCATTGTGTTTCAATGCATTGATAGAAAATAAGGTTATGCCCTAACAGCGACAAATTCGCCACGGCGGTGAGGGCGTTGAGTAGTGGCCAGGGCCTCAATTTTGGCCAAGGGAGTCTGTGTGCATCTTGGGAATAGATAGATGGAGATACCGGAGAAGCCACGACGACAGGCAGGATCTCTGTTATAAACGCGACAAGCAATAATGAAGAACGAAAAGGAAATCACAGTGACACAAGATTTTAACGTGGAAGCCATCTCCAACAAAAAGAGGTAAAAACTCTCTCCGCTTCGCTTCGGGCCAAGCCTACCCGGCGACGGGCCTTGCTTTGCTCCGTCATTAGCCTTCTTATAGAATTTGGATCAACATACAACAATTTCGCCGGCAACGAGAGTCACCGGAGCCAACGATGGAGCGGTCGGCCACGCGCGCCTAAACTCTCTTTGCATTGTGGTTGGCCCTTCCCGACACCTATATATGCATATCCCACACCATATTATTGGTAGCTACCAAACAATTTCTAGAGGGGAACCACTTTTAGGTATGCTCTTGGAGCCGTGAGTTTGTCCCCGATACCTAAAAATGTAGTTATAGATATTGATAGTCACTTATTGGTATGCTCTTGGAAATGCTCTAGCTACCGCGGTGTTTGGAAAAAATGTTTTCAACATATTCCACGTCTTCGCACAGTTAAGAAGGCAAGGCCCGACATGGTAGAAAAACGTTGGTTGCCCCAACTTCCTAAAGGGACAGCTATTGCAGTTGTGAGTGTCGCACTTAAAAATAAACTACGACAAGTGATGTGTGCAAATCGTAAAGTGCAAAAATAGGTAAAAGCCCCTTGTACATGGCTGTATTATAAAATATGGCGCCAAATAATACCAATATAAAAAGCACAATCAATTCAGTAGGAAGTAGAAAACGACCAAGTTTTCAGTTTTTTCTTCCCAGCAGAAAAAATATACAAAGCCACTAGCAACAACATTCCAGGATGATAAACCACCACAGGCAAGTGCCAGACCCATAAGAAAACTAAGACATCTATTGCGATAAAAGGAAGATGCACATGTATATATCGGAAAAGCTATTCTGAATTCGGGCTCAAATGCACTCTTTTTCTAAACCACACGTTTGACATAAAAAAACATTGTATCAGTACATATATCTGTCATATGTTTTTTGAACAAAACAGGCAATTTTGCCTCATTTTATTTAAAAAAAAGAGAGAATTGACCGGTTCATTTGCAGGAGAACCGGCCGAAAATCCGATATCTGTCATATGTCATTATCTAAAACTGATCTCTGCGGCAACTGAACACACATGGGCGCACGCCCATAGGTCCTTCCCTTCTCTGTTCCCCTTCTGTCACACAAGTCTCACATGCTGTGTGATTGTTGCATGACGCCCCAGCCTGTACAACAAATATTTCTTATCAGTATATCCTGTATCCAGCTGCTAAACTGTCGGACTTTACAAAGATTCCGAGACCAAGTGTGTGGCCACGAAAAAGGGCTCAGATGAGCCTGGGTGTCATAACGCCTCTCCCATGTATATATGCTCAAACGTTATGAATCTAGAATAACCAGTTTCCATAAGGAATTTGTCAAGACCTAACCAATAAGCGTGAAACCAAGTTATCAATGGAGGAAAAACTGAGATATATTCTAAATAAGCTTTGTTAATGTACCCTACAAAATTAGGCGAAAAAAGAACTACTCAAGCATTCAAAGATGACCAAATTAGGAAAAAAAGAATTGTTCAAGCATTTTAAGAAAACAAATAATAATACCCCCTCCGACACATATTACCTTTCACAAATACAGATATATCTAGCACTAAAATATGTCTAGATACATCTGTATTTCCCCCGCAAAAAAAAGATACATCTGTATTTGTGAAAGTTAATATGGGTCAGAGAGAGTAATAAAATTCCAGACAAACAAATGACATACTTTTTTCAGTTGTATGTTATGTAGATAATTTAAATATTCAATGAGTTTAACACATTAGTAAGAAAATAATGAAAAGTAGTAGAAAACCAGAGTTTTTACCAAACATATCAGTCATATGCCATACAATAATCTTTATACTGCCGCCGGGTTTCTTCCCATTTAGGATCGTTACCTATATTCACCTATTTGAAATTGTCAACGGTAGTTCAATCCCACTTCATCAAAGTGGCATACACTTGGTTGTCTCGGCGGTGGGGCATAGCATTTTGAGCATTGGTTCTTTCGTACATTTTCATTGCCTCCTAGAGGAACCAATGCAAAAGAGGGCTTATGCTTTGCAAAGGAACCATAGCAAGTTGGCCACTTGTTCTTTTCATTTTCTTCCTGACCCGCCAATCTAACTTGCTCCTCGTCGATATTTGACCATGTATTCTTTCCTTTTGCATGGTCTCCTTTAAGCTTTGGGGAATTGATTTGTGATTTTATCTTTCTTCACCCTAGATCATAGAGCCGCCTCCGTGGACCTCTTTCTCGGTGCACGGATGGTATGCTATACCACTTTAACCGTCGGTAAAGAAGTAAAGAAGCACATGCATCATTTTTCCGCCCATGGCTTCTTCCCGCCGTGCAATCTTGTAATAGTATGACGCTCCTACAACAACTTGTCCCACTTTCTCTAAGATAAAAGGTGGAACAAGGCCAATCATCAAGCGAGAAGAAAACTGATCCAAGGATAATTAGAACAGCAGGTATGTGTAACCACGTGTTTAGGTGTCATCGTCTGAACATGAGGTTACATAGAAGCCGCCACATTCCAATCAATAATGGATCGATGTGAATGACCTCATTCTATCCTCTACCCGGAGAAAGTGGGACTAGCGCCGCAGGTGTAACACCCCAGGTATCAATGTTATACAAACTTTAAGTGCTGCCAAAGACCAAGATAAAACTATAAATTTCAGAAGATTTTCCTTTGTTTAAGTGTACATCCACGACCACACAATAAGATCCACACATAGCTACTAGGTTTAACA
Organism: Dactylis glomerata; assembly: GCA_007115705.1. NCBI lineage: Eukaryota > Viridiplantae > Streptophyta > Magnoliopsida > Poales > Poaceae > Dactylis > Dactylis glomerata. The sequence goes on along the minus strand of QXEO01000247.1, from coordinate 7,917,115 downwards.
AGACAAATATAAACTTTATAGCCAGGATATCTCATAACAACCAACTCAATATCCACAAAAGATAAGCCAAACCTCATACTCCCTCCGACCCATATTACTCTTCGCTAATACGGATGTATCTATCACTAAAATGTGTCTAGATACATCCATATTAGCGAAGAGTATTATGGGTCGGAGGGACTACTAAGGACTAAGTCAAGAGCCAACTATGGCACGGTTAAGCTAATAAATTTGTACAAAGTTTTAATGATTGAAAGTAGTGTGTGAATCACATAGAGGTGTGATACGTCCATAATGTATCTATAATTTTTGATGGCTTTATGCTAATATTATGCTTTTGACACTTGTTTTTATATAAAGTTTATGATTTATTTGGACTAACCTACTAATAGTTGCAAAAGTACACAATGTTCTTGTTTTACACTTTGATGTGTAGGAATTACCAATAATACAAGAGGAAACCTTGTTGGAGTCAAATCGGGCTTTCCAGAAATCTGTCCTAAAACTTTTTTTAAAGATAGTCCCGTTACAGGTCGAAGACGGTGTCAAACGGAAAACTTCCCAATTACAAAGTTGTTAGAAATTTCGCGAGGAACGATCTAGATATAAAATTCAACTGATTCCGAGTCCGGATGGCCGAGATAAGCCCGATCCACTGCAACCCTAGATTGGGTGACGGAAATCCGAGAAGCTATATAAAGGGAGGAAACCTAACTTGTGGGGGACGCCTCCACCCACGAATTGCAGCCGCCAAAAGCCACATTTTTGCCTCCTCCATGGATCCCATCTCCATGGGGGAGGTCTCCCAAGAAGCCATGAAGGAAGGGGGCTAAGGTGCGGCGCTCCCCCATGATGCCGGCGGTAGGGAAGGAGCTCCCCGTGCCGCCACCGGCGCTGCCGCCGCCCTGCGCCTCCCGCTGCCCCCTTCATCGTCTTTACCGCCATCTCCATAACCAACTCCTCCTTGTATACAGTGATTCATCCTCCCACACACCTCTGTACCTTCTTATGTAAACATGGTGTTCGATGCTATAAGTTATAATCCTATGATCTATTTCATGTTTGTGTAGTTTATTTGTCTTTTGATTGCTTGGTTGAATGTCTTTGGTTCATTAGAGTTGTATGTTGATATGATACAGTCCTTTGGTGTCCATTATATTTGTGCGCACATGGATTAAACATCATAGGATTTGTAGTATGTGTAAGAGGAAGCAGGAAGTTCTACCGGAGTGACAGAAACCTGAGGACGCGAACCAGAATGTTGCACGTATAGGAGTAAGAGGACCATTAACTTAAAGCTATGGTTGGAGAAACCTTAATGCATTGTTAGTATTTGCAGATGCTTGCTAACGATTCAATCATATAGTACTCCCTCTGTCCATATTTGTAAGCCGCGGAACGATTCCACGGTCAGGATCGATAACGCTGTAGACATTTTCCTATTTTTCTGTTTTGCCCCCGCCTCGGTCGCCAGCTGTCGGCTAGTCCTCACATTCCTCTCCCTCCCATCGTCTCGCTCGAGTCCCATCGCTCGCCTAGATTGCCGGCACCTCTCCCTCGCCTGCTTCGCTGTCGCGCTCGCGCTCGTCCGCTGCGCCGATGCCCCTTTCCCTCGCCCGCATCTCCGGCACCGTATAGCTAGCATGTGTCGCCGGCAGCTGCTCTGTCTGCCGTGTAGTTCCGGTCGAGTAAAAAATTTGGTTTTTCCCCTCCGGCGGCCTGATCTGCGGTGGGGCTGCTAAATCCTATTCGGAGCTACCGGATCTGTAGAGAGATTGGTAGGGTGGAGCTCCAATGCTGGTGGTGGCTGGCGGGGAGTACCAAGACAGCGGGGGAGAGCGCCAGGGTCGGTGGGGCAGTCGGTGGTGTTCCATGTTACTGAATCACCCTCCCTGGCTCGTCGCCCTTTCCTGTCTCAGCAAGGAGGCCAGTCTGCGACATGGTGAGGCCCTCCCTCCATTCTATCCCTGCGTCTCATGCACTTCCTTCTCCTAATTCGGCGGATTTGGCCAGCTAATCGTCGTTTCTTGGCATGACCGCGTGAGCTTAGTCGCGCTTTTCAACTTCAACTCCTTCCTTATCGTCGTGCTGCTGGTGATCAGCACCTGTACCTACATCAAGATGCAGCTCCCCGCTATCCTCAACAAGCGCACCAGGTATATTTCTCTCTTCCCAAATTGCCATTCCTTTGGTCTACACAAATTAACATTCCTTTGTCGCTGGAGTACAAACAAGTGCACAGTACCTATATGGTTTCCTTTGAACATGGATTCTCGGTGGATATGCACCAATTCAACATGTAGCTATTTGGTCTAAGGCATTTTGATTGGATTTTTAAACGCTTTTGGTATCTGACGTATATACGCTGATACAGTTAATTACATCTGAATGCTTGATTCAGATGAAACTTGATGTGTAAGAATTTGAGGCACATGTTTCTGTCAGTGTATATGCACTTAGTTTCATCTGTCAAACTGTATTCACAGTAGCTTTTGCACTAGCTTATGCATATACTCGCAAGTAATGAAAAATAAAAATATGTGATTGAGTATTGATGTTAGAAATGTATTTCTGTAGATTGATTTGGGTTAGAGATGTCTGGTTGACTTGCCATACTGCATTCCCTTTTCTGAATCATATGTTTCACATCAACTAGTTACCAGAACTTGCATCATGTGTCCAAGCATGCTTTAGCTGATACAATTCTTCCCTAATCTCAATTAAGGACACTGTAGGTAACCAACAATTAAACTGCACAATCCTTAAGATGACATAATTTTTTTAGATATTCTGAATAATCATGCACTCATACAGGAATCCATCTTGTATCTGATGCTGTGTATTGCTTGTGTTAGGTTTGAGGCTGATAAGGAATTTGTCAAAATGAACTCAGTGTGCATATCTTGCTGTTTGTGATTCAGTTTGGACTATAGTACTGTATCCTGTAGCTCCACTTTCCAATGACACCTTTTGAACGGATCGTATGGGCACCTAGAGGGGGGGGTGAATAGGTGCTACTCAAATTTTAATTCTTTTTCAATTTAGGCTTGACACAAAAGGTAAATTCTCTAGATATGCAACTAAGGTGAATTTACCTATATGTCAACAAGCAAGCTAAGCAAGATACAAGTAGTAAAGGCAATAAAGGATAGAGGTAACCGAGAGTGGAGCACACAGAGACACGGATGTAATTCCCGTAGTTCCTTCCTTTTTAGGGGAAGTACGTCTACGTTGGAGGGGTGTGGTTGCCACAAAGGCCTAACCAATGCCACAAAGGCTCACCCTATTCTCCGGTGCAAGCTTCCACCACAAAGGCCTAGCTCACTTTCCACTAAGGGATTCCTCAAGGCGGAATCGGCCTTTACAAAACTTGGGGCATAACTCCACAACTGAATTGGAGGCTCCCAAGCACCACAAAGATCTCAATCAACAAGTATCAAGATTTCAATCACACAAACAAGGCCAAGGGACACAAGGGAACCCAAGACCAAAGGGCCCTCAAGCAAATGAGAGGGGAAATCAAATCGCTTCGGTGAGGATGTAGATCAAGGCCTTCTCCTTCGATTCTCCAGAGATCAAGAGCTTTGGTGGGTTGAGGGAGGAGATCTTGCGAATTTGGTGGCTCCAAATGAGGTCTTCTTCTTGCACAGCTCGAGCAGCTTGAGGTGGAAGAAGGGGAGGGGTATTTATAGCCCCTCCCAAAATGTAGCCGTTGCTGACTTGGAGGGGCGGATTATCCGGCCAAAGTTGGGCCGGATTATCCGGCCCCCCTATCTGGGTGACGCCGCGGCTGGTCCTTAGCCGTTTTGAGCTCTCGCCTGGGGGGGCGGATTATCCGGCCCCTGGCCGGAATATCCGGCCCCCCTATCTGGGTGACGCCGAGCCAGGGACTTAGCCGTTTTTCGGCCACTCTCCAGAGGGGGGCGGATTATCCGGCCACCCCTGGCCGGATAATCCGGCCTGGCAAATCCTGAGCTGACAATCCTGCACAACTTAGCACACACTTAATATCCCTAATGTTGTTATCTAACACACAAAATCTGAGGGAAACAAAGTTTGCACTTTCAATCTCCCCCTTTTTGGTGTTAGATGACAACACTAGGATTTGCAAGAGAGATCAAATAATTCAAACAACAAATATTTGAGCAAGATATAAAGCTCCCCCTAGATGTGTGCATCTTCATAATTAAGTTTGTAGGCAGCATACCTTTTCATGGATAACTCACTCAAAATGGAATTCCGTATATGATAATGACGAGTAACAGAACAATAATTCCATAGCCATCTCACCAATAACCATGAGCTCATAAACATATAAGTGAACAACACATAATGATCCACATAGCACATTAAGAACATATAACATAGTCTCATACACCATATGGTAACAAATAAACGACACGAAGTTCAACCACACACAAAGTTCAACTTAAGACGAACGAAATAAGAAGAAACACAAGCGCCAAAGAATGATAAGCGCGCAAGCTTGTGTTTCCACCCATGCAAATCCCGTAAGACTCCTAATAGAACTACTTCTCCCCCTTTGGCATCAAGACACCAAAAAGGGAGAAGAGCGATGCTACACGTCCCGAGGAATCAATCCTCCAAGTCATCGAAGTCGCCGGAGTCCACATCATCATAATCTCCGCCATCACCCTCGTCAGCTCCAGCATCTTCATCCTCAGCCTCAAAGTCCTCCTCAGCCTCTGCACGAGCACCTCCTGCGGGAGCATCTGGAGCATCAAAGAGATGCTTCTGCATATCCATCCAGTTGTAGCGATCGGTGTTCCAAGCATCATAGGACACAGGAGCAGTAGGTGTGGGATCGGCGGTCTGAGCACCACTGAGACGGTGAAGGATCAGCTGCTGAGTGTCCTGGATGCTCTTCCTCTCAACATAGGCCTGGTAGTTCTCACGGTGGATCTCTACCTTCATGCACAGAACATTCCGCTCAAACCAACTGAGCTTCTTCACCTCCCTGGGCATAGCAGATGCAGCAGTCCTCTGATCACGAGCAGTAGCACTAGTCCTCGCATCAGCCATGAAAGTGCCAGGATATGCAGCTGAAGGAGCAGACTTTGCCTTTCTCTTGACATACATTTTCTTGACAAGGTGCTCCACACAGTCATCATGGATATCATAATCTCCAAGGGCATGCTTGATGAGTAGCATGATGTATGGAGCATATGGCACAGTGTTCCTCTGAATGATAGCATCCTTGATCTCATAGAAGATGAAATCCATCACATCAAGGGTAAAGTCCTCAGCAGGGTCAGTCGACGTGGCACACTCATGAGCAAAAGCAAGGAGATCAACCAGAGAGGTGCGAATAGCATCATTGTTGCCACCACTAGGAGCAATGTTCTCCCTGAAAATGCAGACCAGCTGATCATAGAGTGGATGCAGCCCATGGATGAAGCCCACAACACCTGTGGAGTCATAGAGATCATACAGCTTATCCTTGTCAGGCTTGGTCCCCGGGTTGTGAATACGGCGACCCACGGGAGTGTCTCCATTATACGCATACCCCAAGAGAGAGGCAAACGTAGTGAAGTCCGATGTACACTCATGCTCGCCGGTCATCCACTTCATAGATTTCTGAGCATTTGGCAGGATCACAAGGGTAGCATAGAACTGCTTGATGAGACCGGGATTATAGTTGCACTGAATATTGGCCAACCCCATCAAACCCAACTTCTCAACCACAGAAACTGCTTCATCAAAATAAGACTTGCTGCGAAGGTGATCAAAATCAATAGGATGCATCGGACGACAAGGGTTCTTGAATGGCTCATAAACATCACGGAAAATCCCCCACTGCTCCTCATTCTAGAAACCACGGTCCTCAATATCTTCATCTCTTGGTGAGGCGTACCAATTGTTTCGCCGCACAAGAATGTACTCGGCCTCGGGCATGCTCTTGTAGTTAGGACGTGTCGCTTTGCCTTTGCGACGGCGGGCTTGAGCCTTGGCAGCCTTCTCTTTCTCAGCTTTCCTAGCAGCCTCCCTCTGTTCCCGACAGATAGCAATCTCATCCACAAGAACTCCTTCCTCATTCCGAACAAGCCGACGCTTGCGCTTCGGCAGACTCGGACCACCTGTGAAAGAGATATGCACAGAGAGCATGGGGATAAGCGTATGCACACGAGTTACGGAAAGGATCAACGAATCATGAAATATGAACAAGCAAACTTCACCTAAGGAATCAAATTGATAGCAGCAAATATAAAAAGAAGCAGAAAAAAATCCTAGGCCGGATTATCCGGCCAGGGGGGGGGCGGATAATCCGGCCCCTCGAAAATTTCTTCTACAACTTGCTGCAGTGACCAATTTGACAGATCGGGGGAAGGATTCATACAACATGATTCATAATAGAGGAAAACAACAACTAGAAGGCTAAATCACAAAGAATATGCAAGGGTAAAATCACATCCTAGGAATAGAACAATACCCGAATCCATTGCGAAATCGGCTTGGTGAATGCCTTCCAGAGAAGGAGGGGAGCAACCTCCGGCGAAATCCGGCCAAGGGGTTGGCCGGAGCTCCGGCGGCGGCGATGGGAAGGAGGCGGCGGCGGCTGGGAACCTTGGAAGGGGTGGGGAAGGAACTGCCCTAGGGCAGCCCGACCCTGCCCCTTATATACCCAGGTGCCACTTAGGCCGGATTATCCGGCCAAGAGGGGGCGGATAATCTGCCCCCTCCCCCCCGGATATTCCGCCCAGGGGGGCGGATATTCCGGCCTGGGAGCCAGAAAACTGACCAACTCGAAATTTTCAAAAACAGATGTTGTTTTGATGAAAAATTTGAACTCGTGTGCATAGATTAGATGTCTTGAGAGAGGATGGCTTAGGTGAGAGAGCAAACATGGAGTGGTTCTCGGCACTTAACATTGCAAGAGCAAATCGACTAAAGATCCAATGCAAGTGCCTTCCCATATCAAAAAATAAGAAATAACATCGAGAGAGAACACCAAGACCTCAAATAAGATATGCAAGGAATCAACTCTTCGCAAAGAAGAGGTCGGTGGCCGAAGCCACCATGTATGAGTGTTATGGCATTGGACCACGAAGATGTATCTTGGGTCCATAACCACTACTCATCATTGAAGCTCATATATCACAAAAATGATATAAAGAGAATGATATGATTACTATCGGCATTATGGGGGTAGGGATAGCCCAATTAATTAGGACTACACTCCCCCTATCTCCATGCCCACACCTAAACCAAACAAGCATTGAAATATAGGTGTATTTGCAAGACGTTCAAGCCACACTCCTTGAATCGATGATATTTAGCTCATTCCTCAAATATCCAAATCTTGCTTCATCAAGAGGCTTTGTGAAAATATCGGCAAGTTGATCCTTGGTGCTAACATATGCAAGCTCAATATCACCACGGGCAACATGATCTCTAATGAAATGATTCCGGATCTCAATATGCTTGGTTCTTGAATGTTGCACCGGATTATAGGCGATCTTGATAGCACTTTCATTGTCACATAAAAGAGGTACTTTGTCACAATTGACACCGTATTCCTTCAAAGTTTGCCTCATCCATAACAATTGAGTGCATCCACTTGCGGCGGCAATGTACTCGGCTTCGGCGGTGGAGAGAGATATACAATTTTGCTTCTTAGAAGACCAACACACCAAAGACCTACCAAGAAATTGGCAAGCTCCGGAGGTTGATTTCCCATCATCCTTGTCACCGGCCCAATCCGAATCCGTGAAGCCACAAAGAGAGAAATCCGAGCCTTTGGGATACCAAAGGCCATAAGTTGGGGTATGAACCAAATATCGAAAGATTCTCTTAACCGCCATAAGGTGGCTTTCTTTAGGAGCTGCTTGATACCTTGCACACACACCTACACTCAACACAATATCGGGTCTAGATACGCAAAGGTAAAGCAAAGAACCGATCATAGAACGGTATACCTTTTGATCCACATCTTTACCATTGGGATCAAGTTCAAGATGACATTTTGTGGCCATTGGTGTGGCGGCCCCATTTAGCTCCTTCATCTTGAACCTCTTGAGCATGTCTTGGACATATTTGGCTTGATTAATGAAGGTTCCTTCTTTCAATTGCTTGATTTCAAAACCAAGAAAGAACTTCATTTCGCCCATCATAGACATCTCGAACCTATCGGTCATAAGCTTTGCAAATTCATCATTAAAAGCTTTGTTAGTAGAGCCAAAGATAATATCATCAACATATAGTTGGCATACGAAAATCTCCACATTTACCCTCTTAGTAAAAAGAGTGGGATCGATTTGCCCAACTTCAAACCCGCGGTCTAACAACAACTCCCTAAGGTGCTCATACCACGCACGTGGGGCTTGTTTAAGGCCATAGAGTGCCTTATGGAGTTTGTAGACATGGTTAGGGAAGTTGAGATCCTCAAACCCCGGGGATTTTTTAACATACACTTCCTCTTTTAATGGACCATTAAGAAATGCACTTTTAATATCCATTTGTTGCAACTTAAAATTATGATGAGTGACATATGCAAGAAGGATACGGATGGACTCAAGACGAGCCACGGGAGCATAAGTCTCTCCAAAGTCAATGCCTTCAACTTGAGAGAAACCTTGAGCAACCAATCTTGCCTTGTTCCTTACAACAATTCCATGCTCATCTTGCTTGTTCTTGAATATCCACTTTGTGCCAATCACATTGCGGCACTCCTTTGGCTTCTCTACTAACACCCATACATTATTGCGCTTGAAGTTGTTGAGTTCTTCATGCATAGCATCCAACCAATCCGGATCTTCAAGAGCTTCAAATACTTTCTTGGGTTCAACCATGGAGATATAAGCATGATGAGTGCTAAATTGTGTCAATTGACGCCGGGTTGACACTTTGCTTCTTAAATCTCCAATAACCCTCTCAAGGGTATGACCTTTGAGTTCCAAATCCCTTTTAACTCTTCTCTTGCGACGGGTTTCGATTTCCTCATTTGACCTTGGAGGAATCACTTGATCATCTTGATCATTTTGGTCCCCGTCTTGACCATCAACTTGACCTTGATCATCATTGTCTTCATGAGTAGGTTGATCTTGGTCTTATGAAGAATTGGGGGTGGTTGAGATAACCGGAGAGGATGGTGGTGCCCCTTGTTCTTCATGAAGGTCCTTGTCTTGTTCTTCGGTTGGTGCATTAGTTGCTTCCTTGGGAGAGGCTTGTTGAGCTTGTGAAGATGAAGGCTCCACTTGAGTAGAGCATAGTCCTTCTCGGTCCGCCACAAGGTGTCCCTCAATGGGGCGGAAAAGTCCCACGCCCATTCTTCCTATGGCTTCTCGAGGTATTTCATCATCTACATCACAAGAAACAACATCTCGCCCCCCTTGGGAGCTATCATTCTCTTCGAATACCACACTACAAGATTCTTCAACACGTCCGGTGGACTTGTTGAAGACTCTATAAGTGTGGGATTCGGCACCGTAACCAACAAAAATACCTTCTATTGCTTTCGGATCAAATTTACCTAAACGAACTCCTTTTCTTTGAAAGAAACACTTACACCCGAAAACCCGGTAGTAGGAGATGTTGGGCTTGCTTCCGGTGAGTATTTCATATGGAGTCTTGTTTAGGCCTTTGCGGAGGAAGAGCCGGTTTGAAGAGTGACAAGCCGTAGAGATAGCTTCGGCGCAAAAGTTGTATGGAGACTTAAACTCCGCCAACATGGACCTAGCCATATCCATAAGAGTCCGGTTCTTCCTTTCGGCTACACCATTTTGTTGAGGAGTGTATGCAGCGGAATATTGATGACGTATCCCCTCATCACTGAGAAACCCATTCAAAGTGTAGTTCTTGAATTCCGAGCCATTGTCACTTCTAATTGCCAAAATAGTTTGCCCATGTTGACGTTCAACTTCCTTGGCAAAGTCGATGACGGTTTGTTGAGTCTCACTCTTATGCTTGAAGAAGTAGACCCAAGTATATCTTGAATAGTCATCAACAATCACCAAACAATATTTCTTCCCACCAAGACTTGCATGAGAGGGAGGACCAAAGAGATCCACATGAAGGAGCTCCAAGATCCTCTTGGAGGAAATGATAGTCTTGCTTGGGTGGGGAGAATTATGCATTTTTCCTAGAACGCAAGCCCTGCAAATACGATCTTTGGCAAAAGAAACATTCTCTTTTAGTCCGAGAATGTGGCCACCCTTGTGAAGACTTTGCAAAGTTCTCATATTGACATGGGCTAGTCGGCGATGCCAAAGCCAACCCACATCGGCCTTTCCAAATAAACACATTGCACTTGTAGTGGTTTTCCCCGAGAAGTCCACCACATACAAGTTATTTTCAATGTGCCCAACGAAAGCGACCTTTAGAGACTTGCTCCACAAGAGTACCACAATTTCATTATCAATGAAGACGGCAAAGCCCATCTTACCAAGTGCACGAACTGAAAGTAAATTGTAACCTAGGGTCTCAACAAGCATGACGTCCACAAGGGAAATATCCGGTGCGACCACCACCTTGCCAAGACCCAATACCTCGGATTGTGACATATCTCCATACGTGACGGTTATGTTGTTGTCATTAGGCCTCAACTCCGTCATAATTTCCTTGCTTCCGGTCATATGACTTGTGCATCCACTATCAAGCACCCATTTTGATCCACCGGAAGCATAGTCCTACGAGAGATCATTGCTTGGTTTTAGGTCCCCATTTTTCAATGGGTCCTCTTTTGTTAGCAACAAGGGTCTTTGGAACCCAAATAGACCAAGCAACATAACCATCATTTGGACCAACATATTTTGCATAAACATCACCATAATAATCACGAAATAGAATATAGTGAGGGTTAGCAAATCCCGCATGATCATCATGAGTGGCTTTGCCACCCACAATAGGATCCTTCTTTGCTTGTACGGGCTTGGTCTTCTTTTTCTTGTTGTTCTTCTTCTTCTTCTTTGAGACATAGCCAATCCCCGTTTTATCACCAAATGCCTTTTGCTTACTCAAAAGGTCATTCAAGTTTTTCTCACCTATGGGGATGGAAGACTTGGCAAGCTCATCTTTTAACCTAGCATTTTCTTCAATAACATTTGCATGATCACAAGTAGAAGTAGAAGAACTAGGCACATTATTCTTAGTCAATTGAATTTGAAGTTGTTCATGTGACTTGGTAAGAATAGAGTGTTCACTTTTCAAGGCCTTGTGAGCCTTGTCAAGATCTTCTAAATCCTTAACAAGTATGTCATGACCAACACCAAATTCAACCTTTTCCTTTTTAAGCATTTTTACTTTAGCACGAGCATGGTCTCGCTCTTTAATGAGTTTGGAAACAACTTCATTATTAGCTTCCTCAATGGAATCGAGCTTCTCTTCGAGAGTTGCTCGTTCCTCTTGCTCTTCTTCAAGAGACTCGGTTAGTGAGGCAATATCTTGAGCATATTCTTTTTCAAGACTCATTTGTTCATCTAGTTTTTCAAGAGTTTTACCATATTGGCTCAATAGACGTTCAAAGTGAATCTTGTGAACACCATCTACACTAGACACATAATCATCAAAAGCAACAATTTCTTCCTTTACTCTAAGACTAGCAAGATCATTCAAGGGAGCATCATTTGTCTTAGAGGAGGAGAAAGATGTGGGTGATACCTCGGAAGACTTGGCCATAAGGCACTTGACGTTCTTGACAAGAGAGTCCTCATTGGGGGATTCAAAGAGTGATGTGGAGGAAGTAGAGGTGGTTGCCATTGCGGCCATCTCACTAGTTGTGGTTTCTTCTTCATCACTCTCACTTGCGGAGTACTCTTCTTGAGTCAAGAATACAAACTTTGGTTGTTTCTTCTTTGGTCCACCCTTCTTCACAAATGGCTTCTTTGAAGGTGACTTGGTCTTGCTTTTGAGGATGAGCTTTCCACCATGGTCTTCTCTCTTCTCATATGGGCACTCGGCAACAAAGTGGAATCTATCATTGCAATTGTAGCAAGTCCTCACCCTTTGACCATTGTTGTCATTCCTTTGATAGCCACTTGACTTGCTTCTTCTTTGATTGTCTTCTTTAGCCTTGTGTGGATCAACCCAAAAGGTTTTTCCATAGAAGGCCATGTGCTCATTGTACTCATGTCTTATGTCCTCGGGACACATCTCTAGCCTTGCTTCAATGCTTGCTTGAAGAGGAACCTCTTTCTCAACCACACCAGCCTTTAATGCAAGATTGGAGCTTCTTTGCATTCCTATGGCACGAGCACGAGCATCTTCCGCATTTTGTGCGGAAACCTTGTAGGCTTGAATCTCTTGCATCACTTGATTGGAGGTCATCTCATTGAAGTTGTGCTTTCCTTGAACACTCTTCACATCCGCGGGCTCATATGGAGTGAGAGCAAGAATGTACTTCATCTTGATCCACTCATCATCAATATGGTGAGCACCGAGGTTCTTGAAGGTGGTAGCAATAGCCTTGAGTCTTCTATACATCTCTTGATGATCCTCACCATCCATCATGAAGAATCCCTCCGCTTGATTTGAGAAGGCAATATATCTTGTTTTCTTCATGCTCTCATTGCCAACAAAAACATCGGAGAGACCTTCCCAAGCTTCTTTGGCGGTGGAGAAGTGTTGGATGTGAGGCAAGTCCTTGGGCCCAACGGCGACTTGAATCATGTGGAGAGCGGTTGCATTGAGTTGACTATTTACCGTCTCTCTTCTTGTCATGTTGGTGGGATCCACGGCCTTGAATCCTTCTTCAACAATCCTCCAAAGCTCAATGCAAGAACTGCGCATATGAGAGATCATTTGATATTGCCATTGACCAAAGTTTAATGCATCAAGCTTAGGCGGATCACCTCTATGGTTAATATGAGGATGAGGAACCGGCGGGTCGGGTGAATACCAATGTGGGTATTCACCTTTCCCGTCGCCCTTGGTGGAAGACTTAGCATCGCCATTTTTGTCGGCACCCTCCTCATCTATCCCCACATTCTCCACTTGTGGAGTAGCGGGTTTTTTCGGAGGTGGAGAAGCATTAGCAGTTTTAGCTTGCATGAGTTGTGCCATCATTTCACGCAACTCACTTATTTGAGATGTCATGGAGGCCATGGATGATTCCAAGGATTTGAACTCACCCATGGAAACTTGACCCGAGCCCTCCGAGCCCTCCTTTGGTGGTGGATCCATACTCTTAGGCGGTTAAGCCCGAAATAAGAGCCAAGGCTCTGATACCAATTGAACGGATCGTATGGGCACCTAGAGGGGGGGTGAATATGTGCTACTCAAATTTTAATTCTTTTTCAATTTAGGCTTGACACAAAAGGTAAATTCTCTAGATATGCAACTAAGGTGAATTTACCTATATGTCAACAAGCAAGCTAAGCAAGATACAAGTAGTAAAGGCAATAAAGGATAGAGGTAACCGAGAGTGGAGCACACGGAGACACGGATGTAATTCCCGTAGTTCCTTCCTTTTTAGGGGAAGTACGTCTACGTTGGAGGGGTGTGGTTGCCACAAAGGCCTAACCAACGCCACAAAGGCTCACCCTATTCTCCGGTGCAAGCTTCCGCCACAAAGGCCTAGCTCACTTTCCACTAAGGGATTCCTCAAGGCGGAATCGGCCTTTACAAAACTTGGGGCACAACTCCACAACTGAATTGGAGGCTCCCAAGCACCACAAAGATCTCAATCAACAAGTATCAAGATTTCAATCACACAAACAAGGCCAAGGGACACAAGGGAACCCAAGACCAAAGGGCCCTCAAGCAAATGAGAGGGGAAATCAAATCGCTTCGGTGAGGATGTAGATCAAGGCCTTCTCCTTCGATTCTCCAAAGATCAAGAGCTTTGGTGGGTTGAGGGAGGAGATCTTGCGAATTTGGTGGCTCCAAATGAGGTCTACTTCTTGCACAGCTCGAGCAGCTTGAGGTGGAAGAAGGGGAGGGGTATTTATAGCCCCTCCCAAAATGTAGCCGTTGCTGACTTGGAGGGGCGGATTATCCGGCTGGCCGGATAATCCGGCCCCCCTATCTGGGTGACGCCGCGGCTGGTCCTTAGCCGTTTTGAGCTCTCGCCTGGGGGGGCGGATTATCCGGCCCCTGGCCGGAATATCCGGCCCCCCTATCTGGGTGACGCCGAGCCAGGGACTTAGCCGTTTTTCGGCCACTCTCTAGAGGGGGGCGGATTATCCGGCCACCCCTGGCCGGATAATCCGGCCTGGCAAATCCTGAGCTGACAATCCTGCACAACTTAGCACACACTTAATATCCCTAATGTTGTTATCTAACACACAAAATCTGAGGGAAACAAAGTTTGCACTTTCACCTTTCCATACCGAACACTTGGTAGTTACACTTAAAGATGATCACTCACGTAAGTCGCTTATCTGCAACTGATAGTTCTAAAATGAATTTTTCAACTGATAGTTCTGAAATGAATTTACAACTGATTTGTTTATCCATTATTGTTGTTGGTTACCTGGTGATAGCATGAGGCACCTTTTTGTAACATGGAAATTGTGTTTTCTCCGGCTTCACTTTAAATGTTTGAAAAGGAGTACTAATGGGTCTTAACTTTGCTCCCGCATTACTAATGGTGATTGGCGACGCGCTGGGTGAGCATGGCGGCCGGCGGCCGGCGGCGCACTAGGCGAGTAGGAGCATGGAGGCCGGCAGCGCGCTGGGCAGCGTGGGCGAGCAGCCGGCGACGCAAGCAGGAGCCTGGAGATGGTCCCGCTGGCCTTCTTCCCTGGTTGTCGGCGACGCGTTGGGCAAGCTCCTGGAGGTGGCCGGAGCCTGGAGATTGCCGGCAACGCGTTGGGCGAGCTCTTGAAGGTGGCCGGAGCCTGGAGATTGCCGGCGAGACAGGAGACTAGAGGTGCTGGGCGATCTGCTTGTGCTTGGGCCTAGCGATCGTCAGCTGTTGGGTGAGAGCTGGGTGAGAATCTGGGGGAGGAGCTGAGCGGCGAGGAGTTGGGGAAGACGCCACGCGCAGGGCGGAAAGATGGGGAGAGGTGAACGGCTGTTGGTGCTGGGATCCGGTGGCCGGCGAGATGCGCTGTTGCTGCTAGGGCCGGCCGCCGGCGAGGGAGGCAGGTGAGGTTGCGATCGGCGAGGGAGGTGTGGTCGCGATCCTCTGTTGTAATTCTAATGTTAAACTGAAACGATCAGGGGCATTTTGGTACTTCATGCTGGTTTTAGAGCTGTCGGAAAATTGCTTCCGCGCCTTATAAAAGTGGACAGAGGGAGTACTTGTATTTTCAAGAAGTGGAGTGAATGTATATTTAGCCTCTCCCACATAAAAAACTGCATCGAAGACAATGAACCCGATTTATTCGCTAATTGAACTTGAACAAAGCCACCACTATTACCACCACTTTTTTACACTTATGGTACTATTAATTTATGGTTACTTAATATATTTTATTGCTGCAGCACTAACAATTACTTTCTTGTATTTATTATCTTGCAAAGCTATTTCTCGTACCCGTATTATTGCTCTAGTTTTATTTTCTAGATGATGCAAATGTTTAGTGTGCGTAGAGTTTTATTAGCGGTTGATAGAACTTGACAGAACGTTTATCCTACCTCTAGCTCCTCGTTAGGTTCGACACTCTTACTTATCGAAAGGGCTACACACGATCCTCTATACTTGTGGGATATCAAGACCTTTTCTAGCGCCGTTGCCGGGGAGCAATAACGTATGGGTGAATATTCTTGTGTGCACTTGTTTGTTTTAACTATAAATAGTTTTTACTTCCAGTTTTAAGTTGTTCTCTATCTTATATGGATAGGGAATGCGAATTACAAAAAAAAATAGTTGTACTTGCTACCTAAAAACGTTTTAAAAAAGGAAAGTGATTGGAAAGATGAGTAATGGTTAACTGAGGGTCGACCTTGAACACTTGTGTTCATGCCTATGAAATCAAAACAAATCTTTCAATGAAAGCTTTTCAGTTAAAAACTTGTACATATTTGTATATATTGTACATATTCCTCTGTACCATAAAAGTAAAGTGATAATTGTAGTTTCTAATTACTTGAAATTTGATAGTTTTGCTTTGCTGTCCAGAAGCAAATTTTCAAAGCTTCACCGTATAAAATGTTTAAAATCACTAAAACGTGATATTGATTTGAAATTTCTTGAGTGCAAAGTAATACTTATTATCTTTCTTTCATTAGACTTAACTTTTTCCGATTCGAGAGGACGCCGCGGCGGCGGACTAGCGCTGCGTATTCTTTAGGGCAAACAGGTAGCAGCAGGGGTCAACTCGACTCTAGTATACGGAACGTGTCTGGCGCAAGTACAAGAAGTGCAGCCCAGTCCAGTTTGTTTCTTAAATTTCTTCACGCTATAGGTAAAAAGAAGCCTGATTAATTTTGTGGTACCAACACTAAAAAGAGCAACTAGATGCTAACATATTTTTCATACATCAGCTCGCACGTTATAACACTAGCACACACTATTTTTATTATATTTTTCTCCAACTTCCTATTCCCACTTATTTTCTATGAGATTTAGGTACAGATCGGTAGCATCAGAATTGGGGTATTACAGCAGGAGAGTCACTACTCTTACAAGTTTGCATCACAAGAAGAAGCCATAGGCGACAATGATGCTAATGCCTATGAAGGCCAAAAAAAATATAGAGACGAGGCTCTACGATTTAGGGTGAAGAAATATAAAAACATGAAGCAGCTCTCCAAAGCTCAAAAAAATCACACACAAAAAGAAAAAGGTGTTTATCCGTCAGCCAGGCGTAAATTGGATTGCAAGGACGTGTATAATGATTCCTATGTAGGGAAAATCATGGAGAAAGGGAAAAGAAAAAGTGGACAACTTGCTATGGTTATTTTTCAAAAGGATAACCACCTCTTCCGCATTGGTTCCTATACGAGGCAATAGAAAACAATGTAAGAAACCCAAGCTCAAAGTGTTATGCCTCACTGCTGACACACTTGATGAAATGGGAACAAACTACTAGTCACAATTTCAAATAGGTGGATATAAGGAGCGGGCCTGAATGAGAAGAAACCTAGCGACAATATGAAGAATGGGCAGATGAGTTTATGGCTATAATTTGTTCGGTAACAAATCTAGTTATGTCACACATTTTGTTATTTCTCCAATCAATTGATGTGTTCATCTCATTTAATAACTTAAACCAAATAACCTCCAGAACATTAGCAACCAAAAAATGTAGATCATTTTTTCACCTATCATTTTATTATTTGACTTGGCAATTTTATGAATTAATTCACTTCTTCACTATGAAACCTGAAATCTTCATTTTTTTTACCTTTGCAAACCTTCTATAATTTTGTGTGAGTTATGCTTGATTCACGCACTCACCCATTCATTATTGGCCTATCTAAACAGGAAAACATACAAAGTTACAGTAAAATAGTGTACCAAATTGAATGTAGAATGTAGTAATTACGGGACAATGTAGTAAAATGGTAGCTTGTACAGTAATAAGGTACTCTAGTATTACTACTTTTGGTGACTTTTTTCAATTTTTTCCCTTCTTATTATTTTCTGTTGTCTATTTTTTATGTGTTAGGAACCAGAAATTGGTCTCAACGCGGAGGATCTATCATAGATTCAATGGTAGGCATGTTTCTAGCACAAACTGATGGTGACTATTTATAACAAGGTAAAATTAGAGAGTAGGGTGCTACATTCACGCACTATTCATCTTGTGCACAATTTATACATGTTCATTACCCTTTTCATGTATACAGTAATGCCTATATACCCTCAGGGCCAAATTTCAAAATAAGCGAATAAATAACGCTGAATATGTGACTTTAATAGGTCATCTGAAGGAAAGCTTGAATCTGACTGAAGAATCTCATGAGTATGATACTTAACTCCCAACGAGAGTAGAACTAGATTTAAGGCCAAAAAGAAATAAGGAACTATTAGATTAAAAAGAAAGCAGATTGGGAAAAGCTAAGGAAGGATGTATATACAAACAGTGACATACCGGCCCCCCTAAGCGCCGGGCATATTTTCCCCTCCTACATGCGCATGCTGTAACCCTAGACCCACCACCGAACCCTATAGTACTCTAGTTCTACTTGGCGATACCCGGTTATAAAACTGTCAAATCCAGTTAAACTACTGATTTGCGACTAAAAGAGGGTTCAGTGTCCAGCCGAGACGAGCCGCCGGCGCACATAGCTAGTATCTAGTTAACTAAAAGATAACAATATTGGCTGCGAACCAAGAAAAGGAGACAATGTTTTTCCAATATACTGCACCTGAAGTGCAAAAATAAGTAAAAGACCCTTGTACATGTATGTATAGCAAAATATGGCGCCAAATAATACCAATATAAAAAGCAGGAACCTGAGCTAGCTCAAGTACCCCATTGTTATATTTAATCAACTCAGTAGGAAGTAGGAATTGATCAAGTTTTCAGTATTTTCTCCCCAGCAGAAAAAAAACAAAGCCACCAGCAAGGGCATTCCTGGATGATGAACAACCACAGGCAAGTGCCAGACCCCATAAGAAAACTAAGACATATCTATTACGATAAAAGGAAGATGCACACGTATATATATATGCTTAAACGTTATGAAACCAGAATAACCACTTCTGTAAGGAATTTGCCAAGGGCCAACCAATAAGCGTGAAACCAAGTTATCTAATAGAATTTAGATAGATTCTAAATAAGCTTTGTTAATGGACCTCACAAAAGTAGGCAAAACAAAAAAACTGATCAAGCATTTCATGGTGATAAAATTACGCAAAAACAAAGAAACTGATAGACTATTCGAAGGAGACAAATAATAAATTTTCAGTTGCTATGTCATGGAGATTGTTTCAGTATTTAATGACATCAATTCATAGGAAAAAATAACAAAAAGTAGTAGAAAACCAGAGCTGCTAACAAACAGATTATCCATAGCCATAAACTCATCCGCGCGTTCTTTATATTGACGCCGGGTTTCTTCCCATCTAGGCCCGCTCCCTACATTCACCTATTCAAAATTGCCACTAGTAGTTTGATCCCACTTCATCAAAGTGGCACATGCTTGTTGTGTCTCATCGGTGGGGCGGAGCACTTTTAGGTTGGGTTTCTGGCATGCAAAGGAACAATAACAAATTGACCACTTGGTTCTTTTCCTTTTCTTCCCGATGCTTCCCAAGCTTAAAGTGTTACGCCTCACTGCTAAGACACAACAAGCGTATGACACCCTGATGTAGTGGGACAAAACTACTGGTGAGAATTTCAAAGGGGTGGATATAAGCAATGGCCCTGGATAAGAAGAAACCCAGGAACAATATGAAGAACGGGAAAATGAGCTTATGTCTAACATCTTCGATTTGTTCAGTAACAACTCTAGTTTTGTCACACTTTTATTATTTTTCCAATCAATTGGTATGCTCATCTCATTATATGACTTAACTGAAATTACAATAGAACATAGCAATCAAAAATATGAAGTACTTCACTTCCCACTATTAAACCTGAACCTTCTTTTTTACCTTTGCAAACTGCTGTAATTTTGAGAGTTATGCATGATTCACACAGCTCACCATCATTATTAGCTTATCTAAACAGGAAAACACACAAAGTTATAGTAAAATAGTGTACCGAACTGAATGTAGTAATTACAGAACAATGTAGTAAAATGGTAGCTTGAATGGTAAAAAAGAACTCTAATATTTACTACTTCTGGTGATTTCAATTGTTTTTTCATATTATTATTTTCTCTTGATTCATTTTTTGTGTTTGGACCAAAAAAATTTGTCTCGATGGGGAGGATCTACCATAGATTCAGTGGTAGGTGTGTTTCTAACGCAAATCAATGGTGACCATTTATCAAGGTAAAATTGGAGAGTAGGCGGCTACATTCCCCTACTATTCATCTCGTGCACATTTTATGCAGGTTCAATACCCTTTTTCTCATTTTCGGTATACATCTATGCCTTTATGTTCTCGAGGCAAAATTTCAAAACAAGCGAATGCATAAATAACGCTGAAGATGTGCCCTTAATAGGTCATCTCAAGGAAAGCTTGAATCTGACTGAAGCATTTCATGAATGAATATGATGTGTTGAACTTCTACTGGGAGTAGAGCTAGAGTTAACGCCAAAACGAAAAGATGAACTAGATCAAGTAAGAGAGCAGATTGGGAAAACTAAGGAGGGAGGTACTATATACAAACAGTGACATAAGAACACCGACCCCTCCTACCTGCGCGCCTGTTATATTTTCCCCTCCTACCTGCGCCTGCTGTAACCCCAGATCCACTACCGTACTCTATACTGTATAGCCTATAATAATACTCTAATTCTACATTATGATATACTCGGTCAGAGAGACGTTTATAAAACCGTTGAATCGCATCTAAACTACCGATATGCAAATAAAAGAGGGTGCAGTGTCCGTACCTGAGCCGAGACGAGCCGCTCCGGCGCATCCTCCCGCTCCGCTCCGCCATTGGAGAACAGTGCAAAACTAGAACGGCTACGTCACCGATGCACGAACGGTCTCCCCGCCGGTCGACACCGATCGATCTCCTCATTGTACCCTGCTTACCGCGCTAAGATCTGACTCCCTGTTGGCGACAGATCGGGGATGAAGGAGATGGACTCGCCAGCGATCGGAGGAAAGAAGGGTGGAGGTTTGGGAACGTTCGGACGGCGCCGAAGACGACGAGGAACTTGTGAGGTCGAGGGGATTGATCTGATATGCGGCGCTATATATACTACAGCCCGGACCCAGGCAGGGGCGTAGGGCTCGATGAGGATACCATTATTTGCCTATTTCATTTATTGATCTTAATTGGCCTTGATTTTGTTCTTCAATTTTTCATTTATTGACTTTAATTAGGGAGCCATAAAAGGTGCATTTGTGCATGCAAAGTGGAACAGGAAGGAGAGAGGAATTTGTGGTAGTAATTAAATATATTTAACTAACACGTTTAGTATAGGAGTTGGGGGGTTGGGATTGCATGACTTTTAAAATATGACCTTAGGGCATATACAATGGTAGAGAAATAATTCTTTCTCTTCCCTCAAAAAAAAAGAAATAATACCTTCTCTTAGCTCTCTACGTCATTTAGAAAAAAGCATAAGATATAACTTATAAAATGCATTATCTCTTATTATCTTCCCTAACAATTAAGGCAAGATATTCCCTCCATGCCGGATTAATTAAAGGGCAAATATCTCTTATAGAAATATACCGAATAATTAGACCAAATTTGGCATTAATTTCTCCAATTAACTCTCTTGCATGACCTTTTTTTCTCCTAATAAAAACCCTCTCAGCGGATCATTATTCCCACAATTTTCTCGTTTTCAGTTTCCAAACATTAACTGCCCCCAATGCATGTGCACCATACCCACTTCATCTGTTTGCATGCACAGAAACAGGTTAAATACCCCCTTGGTTAACGAAAAATTAATGGGATTCAACGTTCCGTACAGATTTTTCTCCTCCAATAGCTTATCACCTTGGTTCCAGAGTTTAGGTAATTTTTCTCTTTAAACCGGTATGGAGGGAGTAGCTATTTTTAGTAAGAAGTTAATTGGCTAAGGGAAGACAGATAGTATAATGCATAAAATAGTCTTCTCTTATTTTTTTAAGGGATCATCCTTTAGGTAAGGGAAGACAACATTCCCTTTCTTATTTCTCTCTCCTCCAACTAAGCAAAAATTCTACGTGGCATCTCTAAGAGAAGGCTGATGTCACCCAATTGTACATGCCCTTAATACTGGAATGGAGGGAGTGATTAATAACATTATTCCCGTCTGTTGTTTCCTTTTTATGGTATTCTTTATTTTCTTTTTTTATCGTGAGCGTGATTTTCGACGGGCCTGACAATTCCCTCTTATCTCCCCTCTCATATTCCATTTCTGTGCACTGCTATAAAAAAGAAATGTGATTAGGTGGGATTCAAAACTTTTTTACGATTGGGATTCGAAACCATGACCCACAATGAAGCAGTACATCCTATCTATCGATGCAAAGTGTCTACCCTTTCAATTACAACAAATGCGATCAAGGCATCAAGACCAACTGCGGTTATTGAAGGGGTAAGATGGTCTAAACCAGAGCCACGTCATATCAAGTTAAATGTCAGTGCATGTTTCCATGATGATAGACGAGCAGGGGTACCGGTGCTGTAATTCAGGATTACGAAGGACATTTTATAGCAGCCTCGTGTATCTTTATACCACATGTAGCCACTCCTATGATGGCCAAAGCTACAGCTATGAGGAAAGGACTTAAACTGGCGAATAAATTGAGCTTTACTAGGGTTCAAGCAGAGTCCGACTCTTCCAAAATTATCATCGCTTGCAAAGGAGATGATGGATGGTGGAACAATGCCTCGGCCGTCTTTGCTGACTGTGTTGATACTGTCACTACTATTGGAGATGTTTCTTTCAACCATTGTCTGAGGGAAGCTAATAAAGTGGCTCACGAGCTATATATCTAAATTTTGTTTTTGAATGGCTTATGTTGTCATTGGGTCGATGAACCCCCTATCTTCTTGTTAGACTATTTGTTAGATGATGTAACTATTTGTGGCAATTAATTAACCTTGCAGCAAAGTCTTGCTGCTTCCCTCTAAAGAAAAGGTGGGATTCGAACACAGGACCAGGAGTTTTTTCACAAAAAAAACCATGAGAGTTGATATATTGAGATTATGCACAAGTGTTAACCGTTATCCCTAATAATGGTGGTGATATTAAATATATATTATTGTAATTAGTTTCTCCTACTACCTCGGTTCAATTTTAATCGACCCGTGTGAGAATACCACCTAGGCATAGTCTGAGTTGATTAAAACGGTATGGAGGAGTATATAGTAGTAAGAATAAATTCATTGCAAAATAGCCTGCTACCACCAGGGGTAGCTATACACCATCATCCCACCATTGGATCCTCTATAGGGAGCATGGAATCTCCCACCGGGATCATAAAATTTAATAGATGGAAGGGAACGTCATTTTCTTTTCACTCCAACTCGGATCACCTGCTCAATACAACCACCGAACACACCACAACAAACTTCCTATCGGTTTCACATCCCAAGCTAGCCTGAAACACACTCCTACTACACCATCCATTCAATTTGTCCAACCGAAACCACCACACCACGCTACCACACAACCTAACCTACTCATCCATAAAGATACGTACCAAGGAGCAAAAAACTTGTATCACAACTATTTTTGTTCTAGATTTATAATTTATAGCTGAAATTCACCAACAACCAGCACATTACCTTCCATGTATCTAACACGATCGCATAATCCCACCAATAAACTACAAAACGGGACAAAAATGTTCAGAAAAAGCATAGCCAGCTAGAACAACCTGTGGAGCCAGCCAGGTGAAACAACCACAAGGAAACTACCATCATAGTAACCATCTAGCTCGACCACACAACCCGTCCTGCTGCATAAACCACACGAAAAGCTCTTAGGTGGAAATGGTTTCCACCAGCCAAGCTAGCCACGGGAATCGACCAACAAAAAAATTATCGAATTGTGCCAACACAAAAATTATCGAATTGTGATGCCACCGGCTTAGCAACACGGTGATAGTGCGCGGCATGTCTAGCAGGTCAGTTCGGTAGGCTGGTATACAAGGTCACTCAGCGAACCACCACGTGCTCTAGCCGCTGCATGTTGCCTGCCGAAGTAGCTTAGTAGAAGAACCACAACATTGAAACAAATAGAGGTTCTTCATCTGTTAGAACTAGCCTACTGCATGCTCCCTACATCGCACGCGGTACAAAAGGCATGATCCTACAATTCAAGGACGATGCATGCATGCATAGCTACCACCGGTGGTAGCAAATCCGCGTTGTAAATTCATTTATGCAAACCTTTTCAATTCCCTTTTGTTATGTTACCAGAAATAGTTTTTTATTTATTCTTACAATACGCTTTTGTCGTGTTACCAAATTTTCTACTGGGCCATTGATTTTTTTAGGGGAAATTCACTTTTAGTTCAAATGTACCACCACTTTCAACTACAAAAACTATCACTTTTATCTCAAATGATAATGTTATCAAGGTGTTGTCGAGATAGTTACCAAAGTGTTGATGATATAGTTATCAACATGTTTACAATGTAGTTCTCCGAGTGTTGAGTAACTAGTTATCAACATGACAATTATGAATTTACCAAGGCTGGCAAGGCAGTCACCATACGGTGATTATCTAGTTTCCAAGGTGTTTAGTAACTAGTCACCAACTCGTTGGTGTTCTGGTTAACAGGGTGTTCGGTAACTGACTGTGCAATGCCAAAGACAAGGATCAGAGGAAAGCTCCGCAAAAACATGTGATCCACTTTAATTCAGTTGAATATGCACGTGTTTATGGTAAAGTACAAGCAACACTGCGAGAAAGAATTCAATTAAATACACCAAGTTTTATGACCAAATTTGAACTACCAAAATTTCAGGCGAGTTACACTAGAAGTATGCTTGGAACAGAGGACCAAGAGGCGGAGAGGCATCCACCAGGGCGGCGATCGGATGCGGTGACAATACAATAGTATACTAACTTTGGAATTTATGTAATAATTGAGTGCTAGTACTACTGCTAGTGAGAAAAGAGACCTAAAGTAGTACTACTCGTGCACGTTGCAGGTTCAAATCGGAGGTCCTCAATTCTTCACCTCTCTTTACTACGCCTAGTTATAGTGGGGAGTAACATAGGTACTCCCTCCATACCGGATAATAAGGAAAATTTAGGGTGGAAAAGAAAACCAATTTGTAAGACAAATTAGAGTTTTAATGTATGCTATTTATTTCCATGCATGTAGTTGACCCCTCAAAATGCTCTCAGCCTTTCCTTCTCCCCTCCCATAATTAACGCCTCCATTTATTTCTATGCATGCAAGAAGGTAATGGTCAATGCATGGGCAAAATTAGTTTGCATGCAGGGAAAGAAATTAATCTCGTGTGGGATGCTTCGACTCTCTCCCCTAATTAATGCCTCCATTGAAGGACAGCAGCGATTTCTATCCAAAATCTGAAGCCAATCGATCTTTGCCTTGATTACACAGCCTCAGGTGATTTGCCCTATTATCCGGTATGGAGTGAGTATATTATTTATCTATGTTACTATATTTATAGTGGGTAGTGTAGTGTAGTAACATAGAGACTATTATTTATTACTTTATAGACTCATTATGTATTGGGAACCGCTATATGATGATAACATATTATGTTATTCCATTTGTCTCTCTTCTCCTTAATTACATGTCACCTCATATTTTTTGCTTAAGTTGCAAGCATGTTACTACCTAGTCATAGTGGAGAGTAACTTAGACTAGTGTCATGCATATGACACTAGTCATGCATATAACACTAGTCTTAGTTATCACCTTCATAGTGCATAGTAATATGAAAGTAGTATCATAGATATCTATATTTATTACCTTGTAGACTCATTGTTTCTTGGAAAGTGTTATGTTATAGTAACATAATATGTTACCACCTCATTCTCTTTTCTCATTTAATACTATGTCATGTCACCAATTTGCTTAGTTGGCATTGTATGAGAATGCTTATTACTCACACTATAGATAGTATGTTACTCCCACTATGAGTAGTCTAATTCGTTTCCAATTTCTAAAAAGTAGGGCAATTAATAGCTGATGCCAATAATTAAGAATATTCACTCTCCATCTTCCACGGCTATTCAAGTCATTATTGTTCAGCAGAGAAGTTTTTTATTTGACTAATTAGCTGAAGTTCTCTAGCGTTCGTTCTACAATGATAAAAATAGCAAGTGGAAACAACATTTGGGAGAAGTTAGCTTATGAAAAACTAATTGAAGATGATGCATCGCTCCCTATATGTTTGAGAATAGATGACATTTTTTATTTTGCTCAGTCTCCAACTAGAAAAATCAACTGCCAATGTGTTGTTTTGAAACTTAAAAATATCTATAGATTGAGTGTAACACCTCACTTTTTGTAGACCATATTGAGACCTTGGTTGGATGTTATATTTTGGGTAAATTAAAAACTTTGCTTTGTTGTGAGCTTGAATGATAGCATGTATGATTTTTAGCAATGACTTGTGCATGTGTGTGTGTGATTTGGCATGATTAAATTTTAGCACTTCTACCTCTTGTGCATTAGGAACTAGAAATTTGTGCTATGATTTTATGCAATGATTTTGAACCTAGTGCTGGTTTGTGTGAACCAAAAACCCTAGCTTAATTCCCTTGCTTGATCACACCACTCACCTTTTTCCTTCTCTTTTATTTTTGCACCTTTATTCAAAAATAGGGACTTCACCAAAACCTCACTCCTACTTATTCTAAAATTCTGAAAACTTGGTAGAATGACTTCTACCACCTGTAGATCACAACCTAGCAAGTCATCACCACTACTTGGACCAGATTTTGAATTTTTTGAAATTCAAATGAAATTCGGCCGACCACTCCTTTTCTTCCCCTTTTCTTCCTTTCTCTTCTCCCTCTTTGCAAAACCAGCTGAGATGGAGCCCTGGCCGACCACCTCCCCCTCTCCCTCTGCCCTCTCTTCAAAACCCAGCCCTAGCCCTTGTCTTTTTGCACTTGGACACAAAGAAGGAGGGAGACCCGAGGTGATCTAGGGTAGATCCTCTCCCTCTCTTTCTTTTCTCCCTCCACCGCCTCTAACCCCCAACCAACGTCCAGCACCCCCACTCCAGCACCACCTCGACCCTACCCTGCAGGGAGACACCACACACACCTCACCTGGCCCTCCCTCTCCCTCGCCGGCATGACCAGAGCGCCCACCCGTTACATTGAGGCTTAGGGGAGAAGCCATCGCCAGCCCCCGTGCCAGTAGGCCCCACACGCCACCGTCCAGCTCGACCAACCGCTACCTGCCGTCCAAACCGCTCATAGGCCTCACCCTGGCCCCCGCTCTGCTCGCGCTCGGCACGCCAGAGAACGCCGAGAGCGGCATTCGCGTTCCCGCGCGCTCACTCACCCTCTCGACTTGTGCCGCACACGACCGTGCACGGCGCCGAGTGCATGTTGCAATGCCACCACTGCCCAGCACCCTAGCCGACCCAGTTCACCGTGCCGCGCACCGTTTCACGTGCTGACGCTCTAAAACCGACCGTGCCATGGCCAAACCAGTGAACCCCAGATGCAGCCACCCCTAGCGCTGCACTCAGCTCACAACGCCGCCCTAGAGAGCTGCCTGCGACGCCCAATCGTTTCCACTCCCGGAGCACCCTAGACCAGACCCACCTCGGCTTATAAAGCTCGGCACTCCCTCTGGAACTCTCCACGCCGTCCATTTGCTCCCTCTTCACTTCCTCTCGCACTGCAGAACCTCGCCGCCATGGAGACCAACCCTTCTCACCGTTGTTGAACGCCCGAGCCGGAGAAGATCGTCGGCAAACGATGAAGGTTGCTATCGATCGGGGAAATCTTTTCCCTCTCCTTCTCTGCGCTCAAACCCCTTTCCCTCTCGAGATCCAGCTCACCCGCTCCTCGATCCCTTGCAGGAATTCGCCATCATCGGCGACTCCAGGAACTAGCCGAGACCACCGCGACCGAGACCACCTGCACGCCTTCCTCCTTCACGCATTCGAGCACCAGACGCCTCGCCATCACCTCCGCCGACGATCGCTACACCTGCGACACGCTGAGACCGCCCTGCTGACCCACGGTGAGCCCCGCCGCCCGCAAACCCTAGCCGGCGCCCGCTCTTCTCTCCCGCGCATGCACGCCCGCGAGGAAGATGATGCTGCGCCGTCCGATCTGAATCGGACGGCGACTTACCGCTTTGGCCAAGCCAGGCCCAGGTAGGGCGACGAATCTGGGCTGGCCTGGCTCGGATCCGCCGCCTCGGCCCGTTTCTATTTTTTCCAGCTATTCTGTTATTCCATTTTGCAAATCCCTGCTAGATTCAAAAAATTGTAGAAATATTTCTGTGAGTCCAAAATTAGTGATTCAAATTTCTATGTGCTCCTAAGGTTATTACCTACCTGGATATGCTACATGCATGATTTTTAGGAACTTAGGTATTATCTGAGAATTAATATTGGTAGATCTAGGGTTTTTCCATGTTAATTCCAATATAGGAGTTTGGTATTATGAAATCTTGTGTTTCCAATTTTCAGTGATGCTCTATGATGTTGTGAAGTTGTAAAACCTAGTTTTGCTATTTTAGGGATAATATATTGCCTGTAGTAATTATTTTGGTCTTATTCAATATTTGCCTTGTTTTAATTATTGTGCACAGTAGGATTATTATTTTTAGGTGATTCCACCTCTGGTGTGTTCTATATTGCTGTAGCTTTCCAAAATGGTCTCTGGTAGAATTTTAGTAGCTACAGAAATTTTTCGGGAATTAAATTGCCTTTCTAGTGATGAGTGTGAGTAGGAAATTCATTAATTCACCAAAAGCTTCTTTTGGATTGATTCCAATTGGAGTGGTTATGTAATGTTGTTAGCTATCTGAATGTATGCTATTTGCCTTGTCTTGATGCATACTGATGCCTGCAAGTTGTTTGCTTGAGAATAGGGTTTATTTGTCAATATGAATTGCTTTGCTATTATTTGGGTAATGTTTTCTTTGTGGAAAATGTTGTTGGTTCAGATATCTGAACATGTTTGTTTCTGATACTCAATGTTTGAGTTGTGTATTTCATGTATTGGGTGTGAATCATGTATGCATGTGTGCTTATTGTGTGTTGTTGTTACTTTTCCGGCGATAGAATCGAACGACGAGTGTGCGGAGGAGGGGGAGATCTTTGAGTATCAGGAGGAAGGAGATCAGGGACAAGCCAATCAAGGCAAGCCATCTACTTGTTGCATATCAGAATTCTACTATTACACCTTGCATTGCTTTACTCCTATTTTTCTTATTATACATTGTTTTTCTATATTGCTATTATTCTCTAGATAGCAATAGTTGGTGACTTAGCTCCACAAGTCGACTTGATATCATCCATAGAGGTGACACCCCTTGTGACCTATTTAACATCCCTCTCATTAGAGACTTGATGATTAGCATCAAAGTCTTTAGAAAACTTGTAGTGGAGCCAAAAACTCTAGGATTGGGAATACTCCATGGAAAGATTTCGAAAATGTTTTCGAAAACCTTGGAGTAGTTGCTACTCCATTGAAATGTTTTCAAATGGTTTTATAAACATGGAGTTGGACATGGGAGATGAAGGAGTTGGTGGATTTCTGAAAAATGGTATTGTGTATAAGTGTTCGCCAAATCAATTACTCCCGTGCAACCACATTACCCCGGTATGGGATGGGGCTTAGTTTGAAGTTTATTTGCTTTAGTGCGGGGAGCCTCACACTATATAAGGGTTTGTAGGACCCCGGAATCCGGGTTGCCGCCAGTTTGTGGGCAATAGTAAATCGGGATCATTCGGGATTTATCCGGCCGAAAGACACTTGGGTTCTCCCGCCGTGGCGCCGGAGTTACACTCTGAAGGAGGAACTGCCGGGGCGTGGCGGGGAGGTAAACTCCATAGGATAGGCACCCATACTAAGGTTGATAGATGGAGGGCTTTGATCGATCTGAACCCCGCATACTTGTGTATGACGGTCCGTGGTGGTATCCCGGTGGATTTATCGGATTGTGTGGGTAAAGTGTACAACCTCTGCAGAGTGTAATCTATTCGAATAGCCGAGTCCTCGGTCATGGACGGTTGGAATGGCCATACTTAACCTGTGTCAAGTTTTGGTTTTACAAAATGTTTTTGGAAAGGTGGAGTTTGTGCCGTACGGAGTACTTGGAGGGTACTGCCGTGGCGCAGAAAAAGGTTCAGAGTACTCGAAGGGTACTGCCGAGGAGTTGGGACTGGTCATGTGTGATTGACCATGATTGCCTTGGAGCAATTGATAAAGGAGTTTCCCCCTTTCCTAGAGTTTTTCCTAAAAATGTTTTACAAAACTTTTCTTTAATAAGGATATAGAGATGTCGTATGACATGCTTTATCGACAAGAGAAACTATGATATAGAGATGTCGTATGACATGCTATATCGACAAGAGAAACTATGATATAGAGATGTCGTATGACATGCTATATCGACAAGAGAGACTATGGTATAGAGATGTCGTATGACATGCTATACCGACACGAGAAACTTTCTAGCTTAAAGCCACCTCAAACCAAGCCAACCCCTTTGCTACAGCCATACAACATGTGAATACTCTTCTCTTAGATGGTTTGCGAGTACAATTCAAAATGTACTCACGGCTTTGTCCCTGGCTATTAACTTGGTCAGACTATGAAGATGACTATGAGGAGGACGATGGTGGTTACGACGACGCCGGTGCGAATTAGGATCGTTTCTCGGTCAGTCGCCTGTAGGGTAGTAGGCCTGACCTGGGTCAGCTACGCTGCGTGTATCCTGCTATCTACTAAGTATGAGTGCGTCAGTTGGAACTCGCCCTGCGTGGCGTTTATATTCGGCCAAGCGGCCTATGTAAGACTTTAAGACTCGCTATGTAATGGATAATGTAATCTGTAATGCCAACTCTGTTATGTGGATTCACGACGATCTTCCTGGGATCGTGAATTGTATGCATAACGGGAATCCCGGGTGGTAAGCCGGGGTCCCCACATTGAGCTTCTAAGATCATTTTTTAAGATCTATTTTCTTGAAAATGTATCAACACTATGAAAATAAAATATTGTTAAATTTGCGTTGTAATTAACTAATGTTATATTTGAAAAAATAATTATATTATACCTAGCGCCTAATTTAAATTTTGCACGGGGCCTCCAATTTCTCAGGCACGGCCCTGACAAGAGGGAGGTGCACTATAGCTCGTACCAGAGGCAAGACGATGTGTTGGCGATGGTGCGCTACAAGCCTTCTCGTCATTGAGCGGAACAAAGGGCACAACTTCTTTAAGCGGTGGAGGGAGATGGGGAGGAATGGAATGAAGCGGTGGTTGGAGGTTGGTGTAACGGAAGGTGGTAGGCTGGCAGCCAAAGGCAATGGCTGACATGGTCCATGGTAACGGTGGCGGGTGGTGCGAATCCTACTAAGGCGCGAAAGGGAGTAGACTCGTGGATGAGAGTTAACATGAATTGAAGCGGTATGAGTGGGAGGAGGCCTTTTGCCTCTCAAGTTGGGAAGGGGATATGGTTCTTTTTCCAAACAAAGGCTATCACTTAAATACTCTTAACGGCACGTTGCTTCTCTCAAATAAATTGAAGGGGACGATGGCTCCGAAATAAGCCCACGAGAAAATTTAGAGTTCTTTTTATTTTAACTTACATTCACCTTTAAATAAGCCATAAATAAGTCTAGCTCTAACCCGAAGGGCCTCTTTGATTGGGATGGTTCAAAAAACTCAAGATTAATTATAATGCCATGTCCATTCGAATTAACAAACTACCACGACAAAGAAAACAAGAAGATTATTTCTCCACGAAACAGGATCCTTATAAAGATGTTTAACTGGGTGTTGGGTGTGAGAGGAGATTTGGTGCTCCCGAGCATCAGTACTTTTGGTTTTCAAAATATTTAAAAATTGTATTTCTATATTTTAAAAAATCTTAAATTTTATTCCATGAATTCATAAACATATTCTGAATAATCGTGAGAAGTTTCGGTAGAAATTGTGTTTTATTTTGAGCTACAAAAAATTAACAAATTTGTGGCTATGTATGTAGATAGATTTATGTCAAAAATTTATCTGTTTTGTACAGCTCAAAATACACAATATTTTCCTCTGAAATTTTTACCGTACATTTAGAATGTTCATATGTATATGTGTATATAATTTCAGATTTTTTAGAAGGGAGCGCCTATACATCAGTCGACTGAGAAAATCATATGTCTCAGTCGACGAGCCATCCGTCGATCGTTTGTTTACAGAAGATGTCATAGGCTAGCTGATCTGATATATGGGCCGTTTAAATACCATTTGTTGTTTTTGGGCTGTGTTCGGTCTACTCCTTCATTTAGCTGGGTGATCACAAAATCTGATCCATTATTTTGTTTCTATTTCACGTGGGAAAAAGGGAAACTATTGTGACAAAATTGCAACACATATATAATCAAACAAAAATATGAATAAACTGGTTAAAGTTTCACCTATTTGCACATTTTTGAGAAAAGTGCAACTCATATGAAAACTAGTTGGTAGTTGCTTATTTCTCGAAAAAAGTGCAACTCGTATTAAAACCAGTTAGAGTTGCAATGTTCCCGTGAAAAAGTGTAAGTTATATCGAATATTCAGTTGCTAGTTGCACATTTTTTGAGAAAAGTGTAACTCATAGAGAACATTTGCTAACACATATTTCTTGAGAAAAGGTGCAACAGGTCTCGAGTTGCACATTTCGTTAGAAAAAGTGTAACTCATATCGAACACATTTCTTGAGAAAAGTTGGTTGCCAATTTCATGTTTCTTGAAAAAAGTGTAACTGGTAAAATAAGATGACAATTTTTTTAGAAAAAATACATATAGGACACTAGTTGCACTTTTCTAGATGAGATGGTTGCACACGGTTTCTACTTGCACGTTTCTTCACAAAATGTGCAACTTGTATAAAAAAAAGGTTGCTAGTTACACATTTCTAGAAAAAAAAACTAGTGCAACTTGTATCAGAAAGAAGTTGGAGTTGCGTATTTCTGGAAAAAAGTGCAACCCATATGGAAACTAGTTTGTAGTTACACATTTCTCAAGAAAAGTGAAACTCATATTTTAAAACAGTTGAAGTTGCAATTTTCATGTAAAAATGTAAGTCATATTGAATATTAGTTGCTAGTTGCACATTTGTTGAGAAAAGTGCAACTCATAGAGAATATTGGTTTCTAGTTTCACATTTCATAAAAAAAGGTGCAATAGGTTTCGAGTTTCTAGTTACACATTTCCTGAGAAAAAGTGTAACTCATATGAGAGGTTAGTTGCATGTTTCTCTAGAAAAAGTGCAACTAGTAAAATAAGATGACAGTTTTTTAGAAAAAATACATATAGAACACTGGTAGAATTTTTCTAGAAGAGATAGTTGCACATTTTAAAAATATAAACCTAAGAAAATATAAAGAAATGTTAAAACAAGAATAACAAGAAAGAAGACAAAACAAAACCACAAAGAAAAGCCTTCCCATATGCCCTTTGTAATAGTAAAACATTTTTATTTGCAGAAGGAAAATGTATGGTGAAATAATCTACGTAAATAAGAGCAAAATGAAAAAAAAACTTATTTGACTGACAAAAAATGGTGCTGAATTCATTGTTTATTTAAGGGGTAGTATTCTCAAATGATAAGAAGTACGTGGTGGTTTAGTGGCGAGGGGCTGCAAACAACCGGGAACACCCAGTGCAGCTCGCGAGTTCGAGTTGCCTTTCCCGCACTCGCGATTAATGCATTTTTCTCTTTCTGTTCTGCACGAATCTTGAAGAAAATCGAACGGTTCTGCAGGTCGACTGAGACATAAGAATTTCTCAGTCGCCTGAGACCTAGCAATTCCGTTTTTAGAATAGCAAAAATATGGATTTGCTAATGGACAGTCACCTGTTATTTCGTTATGTCGCAGTCGACCGTTTATTGGAGAGAGACGTTACTAGACGTTTCGTAGTGGGCTTTTATTGGGCTGTTTTTCTGTGAGGTCGGACGTTTGTCTCTTGTTTTTTATCTCCTCTGTTTTGTGGGTCCCACTTGTCAGTGTATCTTTTCCTTTCTTCTTTCTGGAGTCATCGTTTCATTCGAGAGGAGGGGAACGACGCAGAGCTTGAGGCGCTCGGTCGGCGAGGTTGTCGTCGCCGTCGCCGCGGGAGCTCGAGGCGGGCGCAGAGGTCTTCAGCGCCGTCGCCTTGGGCGTCGCCGTCGCCGTCGCTGGTCTAGCCGGCGATAGATCTACAGGTATTTCTCGATTCACTATCTCGTAGCTGATGCGCCCGCAGGTCGTCGCCCTCCCCAAGATGTGACCCAAGTTACATGTTTCTCGCCATTTGTTTCTGTCTGGAGTCCGTAGAAGACAATTGGATTTTGAGATTTCTGCATCGCGCGCGTAGTGGTAGCTGTCTAGCAGTATGTTTCATGTGTCCTCGGTTGCGTAGTTCCTCTAGTGTCCACCGTGTTTGTGATCGATCAGTACTGGCCTGGCCAAGGTGTGTTCAGAGGTGAACATTTTGGGTCTCATGATTGCTCTAGTAAGATGAACCACTGCTATGTGATCGATATGATCTGAATCTGAATAACTGAGTTGATGCAATTTTGCTTACTCTCTGCTGTTATGTGATCGATATGATCTGAATCTGAATAACTGAATTGATGCAATTTTGCTTACTTTCTGCTGTTGTGATCAGTGTGGTTGTGATGATGCTTTGGTTCATATGCTCGATCGATATGATCTGAATCTGAATTACTGAAT
This sequence comes from Dactylis glomerata, assembly GCA_007115705.1. Taxonomy (NCBI): domain Eukaryota; kingdom Viridiplantae; phylum Streptophyta; class Magnoliopsida; order Poales; family Poaceae; genus Dactylis; species Dactylis glomerata. The sequence continues at coordinate 7,882,817 of QXEO01000247.1, read as the reverse complement.
TGATGCAATTTTGGATAGCTTCTGCCGATCCGTGTTGATTCCTTTGACTTGTTGAGCAACAGTTTAATCAGTCTGTCTGTACGAACGGGCGAGCAAAATCAAGCGAGCGGTTTAGGGTTTGTGATGTGAGCGCGCGTATAGAGAGCTAGGTTAGGATGTTTGTATGCTCGCGCAGCTTGATTTTAGAGCGGACTCGAGCTCCGCATCAGAGATTGAGCGATGTCCCAATGTCGGAGTACGTGTGCGCATACAGAGCTAGATGTGGGGATAACACTAGTTTGTATCTCTGTGTTTGTGGTTTTTGTGCTGCAGCGGAGGGCCTATACTGCTCTTTTGAGCAGTTATTCATTGATTTTATGATCCATTTTCATGTTCATGCATTCATCGGCTTCTAATCTTGATGAGTCTCTGATGTCATTCGCATATAGATTTGTGTGCTTTGTCAACTCATTTGAGTTAGTATGTATGTTATGCTAAGTTGTCTGGAAGTTAAGCTCCTTGTTTATTTTTGTAGATTTATTTACTCATTTGTATACTAAAAAGAAGCAGTTAGGCTAGCTGATTTTTGGTGATGGTTATTTCAGTGTATCATCATTCAGTCAGTATATGCACTATGTCAAGTTTTCGTGGTTCATACATGTCTTGGTTTACTCTTGCTACCTACCTATATAGTTTGTGTTTTTTATCCAGGCAGTGGAGGAAAGGTAGTGACCAAAACACAAAGTAGGCAGTAGGTGCATTCTGTTTTATAAACATTCTTACTCTTCTGACACCCACGTATAACCAGGGCACACATAAGTTAGACATATTAGTTATGAACATCACTTTTTATACACAAAGGGAGTTGGTAATCATTGTTCTGTACTTGTTTTTGTGTATGTGAAATGTATATATCATGTTTGCTTGTTTTTATTTTTTTGGTCATCTAGCATTTGTGATGTTTGTTTTGAAATGAAATGTCTATCTCGCATGCCTTTCTTTTTCTGTCTGTCCAATGAGATATCAGTTGTTGGGTTAGGAAGGTTTTAGATTGGACTCTAATGTTTTTTTGGTCACTTTGATATGTTGCCATTATGAATCAATGAGATTTTTTATTACGGTCAATCTGTTAATGACTAATGTGCTAGGTTTTTTATAGGATGGCTGGGAACAAAGATCCTGATTATTTGCTGGAATACGACAAATCTGATAGCAGTGGAGAGGTAGAGATAATCACTGACATAACATGCGTTCTTTTGTAGTTTGTTTTTCTTCATTCTTTCTTTATTGATTTTTGCAGGATGGACCAGACACTGATGATGAAACCGTTGTTCTGAATGCGGTGAATTCAATTGTAAGTTTTATTAAAAAAATCCCTCTGTAAATGTGTTTGTATTTTTTCTTGTGACTCCGTAGTTTTTACTGTACACAAGTTACTTGTAAATATATCTCATATCTGTCTATTTTCAATTTTTATCATTATGCAGATTAGAAGAAGCTTGAAAAGAACAAGAGGACAAAGTAAAGCACAAAAAGCAAAGAGGACGGTGGGATTTTTTGGTCTTTTTCCTGTGTTTTCATTTTTTCTGTGAATATCTCTTTTGCTCTATATCCCATCCACTAAAGGAACACAAACTCATTTGTGTTACATTTTCTAATTTGCAGAAACGAGTTCGTGACCGGAGGCAAGGAAGAATATTAGTGGATAAAGATGTTGGCAAACCCAAAAGTAGGTATTGTGCTAGTTATCTTGTTGAGATTATGAAGTCGTTTGATGAGGAGCAACGGCAGCACATAAAGGATATTGATTTTGGAGGGATTCTCGAACTAGATGGAGGCTTTGTGCCATGGTCCTTTGTTCAGTGGTTAGCTGAACATGTGAATGTTAGTAATGAAGAAATAGATTTTGATCAGAAATCTATCCCTATCAGTGTAGAATCTTTTGGCCATGTTCTTGGAGTCCCAACAGAAGGCGATACTGTCCCATCTGAAAGTAAGTTTGCAACAGCAGTGTTCCTGGAGTACTTTGGCTTATCAGAAATGCCAACTATCAAGTTCTTTGGTGATAAGATACTCAAGAAGGGTCAGAACAAGGAAGAGTTTGTAATTTGCTTTATGACTGTTGCACTGGCAACTTTTTTCTGTCCGACATCAAGTACCAAACCAAGCACTGCTTATCTTGGAGGAATTACTGATGTTGACAAGATAAAATCTTACAACTGGGGCAAATATTTTCATCAATGGACGTTATGGTATATTAAAAAGTATCTAACAAGTTCTTCCACTTTAGCACTGTGCAATTACTACATTGCGGTTAGTACATATCCTATCTGTTGAACAATTTGGTACCTGTTTCTCTCAATTTATGTAGCTTTTTTGCTGAATCTTTTTATTTTGTCTCTCAGGTCCGATATCTGGATTTCTTAGATTTTGGATCAGTACAAATTCAGTCTTCTTTGCCCAGGATAAAGGTTTGGAAAGGTGATATGATCAAAGATTACATTAAGTGACGACAACTACTATGGAAAGCTGCAGGTTTAATAACCTATTTCTTACATTTTATTGTCATTTTTTTACTCATGTGGTTTTTGAAATTCTTCCAGCCGTGTGTATATTTTTTGACTTGTCTTTATTATTTTATGTTCTACAAGATCAAGGATATAATGGATACATGCTATGGTCAAGTAACGTTAACTAGAACAACACCTAATGATTTCTCAGCTGAGGAGCTCAGGAAGTCTATTGATTCATTTCAACACAGTGCTTTCAATGTTAAGGTTTTTATAACCTCCCATCCCCCTTGTTGTACTTTACTTCTATTTTATTTGTTTCCTTAAGCATTTCTTCATACTTTTGCAATTAATAGCAGTTAACTAATGTTTTTCTTTTACTTTTTGTTTCAAATAGGTCACTGACACTATATGCACCCTTTTTGAGAAGTTCACACAAGATGAAACAAGTACAAACTGTTCCAAAGTACAAGATCTCCTTATAAGTGTGCTCAAAAGCTTGATAGAACATAATTGTATTCCAAGCAGTTCACAAAGCACTGAGAAACTGTTTTGTTCATCACAAGGTGAAAACAAATCAAGCAGTTCAAATAAAGCATCTGATAACACTTTGAAAATGCCATCAAGTGGTACCAGCAGCAACATAGAAAAGAACCAAGGTCTGTGATCTTAATTTATTATTATGTTTTTTTGATCCTTATGTACCTGTTACTATTTTTATACCTTATTTTAGGTCTATTTTTTAACAACTCTTGTTTCCCTTCTTTTCATTTGCAGATAATCCAGACACAGCTCATGATAGTCAACATTCTGATAACTCAGTCCCATTGCCGAAGACACAAGAAAAGCCGACGATAGACACTAGTATTAATCAAGTAGAGGAAAACATTGCAACAACTGATCAGGTTTGCTTTTTAAGCCATATCTCATATCAAAAAGTCTCTTAAGTGTGATATTTTCTTTACTTAAGAATAAGATGTTCATTTTAGGTCTTTTAATGTTTTTTCCTCTTGTGTCTTCTTTTTATCTAATGTTTATCTTTTTACAAAACATACCAGATTATTGCAAAGCTGGTTGATCACACAAATGGCAATGATCAATTAAACTTGAAAGGGAATACAATGGATAACACTATCAGTGGCAGCAAGGTAGCAGATGACATTGATGATTCTGTCAATGCTGCATTGTGCAACTTAAATATCAAAGAGAAAGATGGACAACTAGACATGCTAGATATTGCCAGTAAGGTAAAATAGACGCAACATGAATTTTTAAGAAAAGGTATCAGCATTATGTATGTTTGTGCAGTTCTCTTTTTTGACTATGCATACCTATTTTTATTTAGGGTCAAGTGAAGCACACCACTACTACTGATATATCATGTGGTAACAGTGCTAGTTTGGAACACCTTTTAAAAGATGAAACAGATGCTACCTCTGTAGTAAATTTTGATGATCAAACATCACCAGGTTTTCAACTTTTTAAATTTAAGGTGTTTTTGCACACAATTTGTAAAGTAACACATAAGAACTCTTTGAACTTTTCTTTTTTTACAGACCTCTTGAATGTTGAGTTAAAAACCAAGAATTCAGGAGTAGATTTGATAAGAACAGAAAATGTCACCCCAGAAAAGACTCATGCCATGTTTGCAGGCATACATAGCATGGGTAAGTAAAATGCAAACAACTTGTTTGCACCTCTTTCTTTGCATCTTTTTATTCCATAAATGACAAATGACTTCAATTTTTCTGGACTTTTTATTTGTATATCTTACTTAACTTATTTTTTCATTAACAAAGGGATGCAAGATTCAGACTCCATGCTGCACAATTTTACAACATTCAACAATAACAGCTCTATTCAGTGTGGCCAAAGAACACGTGTCAGTCTAAACCAATCCAGGACAGGTGTCAATCTTAACAGCAGGTTTTCTGAATGTTCTGCCAATCCTGATTCGAGTTCAGAGACAAGATTTCAAAGTCATTCCAGTAGTCAAGGATATGAAGGCCTTGACAACATGGCTATAGATGATTTCGAGGTATACTTTTCCTAGATTTTCTTACATTTTTTTACAACTTCCAAATTTGTTACAGAAATGCTTATGCTGTTTTCGAACTTGTGTACAATTTGCACGTTTCTCGTAGGAATGCATAAATCATGTCAAGTTGCACCTTTCTCCTTGAAAGCTGCATCTCGGACCGAGTTGCACCTTTGTCTTTGAAAGGCGCAACTTGTGTCCGAGTTGCGCCTTTCTTGTAGAAACGCGCAACTCATGTGTCGTGTCCTAGTCGCACCTTTCTCCTTGAAAGGCACAACTCGATAAGAGTTGCACCTTTCTCCTTATGAGGCGCAACCCATGTCCAAGTTGCGACTTTCTTGTAGAAACGCGCAACTCATGTCTCGTGTCCGAGTCGCACCTTTCCCCTTGAAAGGCGCAACTCATGTCTGAGTTGGAACTTTACCCTTGAAAGGCGCAACTCATGTCTGAGTTGGAACTTTCTCCTTTGAAAGGCGCAACTTATGTCTCGTGTCCTAGTCACACCTTTCTACTTGAAAGGCAAATCTCGGAGCAAGTTGCACCTTTCTTTTTGAAAGGCGCAACTTGTGTCCGAGTTGCGCTTTTCTTTGTAGAAATGTGCAACTAATGTCTCGTGTCCTAGTCGCACCTTTCTATTTGAAAGGCGCAACTCAGACAGTGTTGCAACTTTCTCCTTGAAAGGCGCATTTTGTGTCCGAGTTGCGCATTTCTTGTAGAAACGCGCAACTCATGTCTCGTGTTCTAGTCGCACCTTTCTACTTGAAAGGCGCAACTCGGACAGTATTTGCACCTTTCTCCTTGAAAGGCGCAACTTTGTGTCCGAGTTGCACCTCTCTCTTTGAAAGACGCAACTCATGTCCGAGTTGCGCCTTTCTTGTAGAAACGCGCAACTCATGTCTCGTGTCCTAGTCGCACCTTTCTACTTGAAAGGCGCAACTCGGACACTGTTGCACCTTTCTCCTTGAAAGGCGCAACTTGTGTCCGAGTTGCGCCTTTCTTGTAGAAACGCGCAACTCATGTCTCGTGTCCTAGTCGCACCTTTCTACTTGAAAGGCGCAACTCAGACAGTGTTGCACCTTTCTCCTTGAAAGGCGCAACTTTGTGTCCGAGTTGCAACTTTCTTTTTGAAAGGCGCAACTCATGTTTCATGTCCGAGACGCACCTTTCTACTTGAAAGGCGCAACTCGGACAGTGTTGCACCTTTCTTCTTGAAAGGCGCATCTCGGAGCGAGTTGCACCTTTCTCTTTGAAAGGCGCAACTTGTGTCTGAGTTGCGCTTTTCTTGTAGAAATGTGCAACTAATGTCTCGTGTCCTAGTCGCACCTTTCTACTTGAAAGGCGCAACTCAGACAGTGTTGCAACTTTCTCCTTGAAAGGCGCAATTTGTGTTCGAGTTGCGCATTTCTTGTAGAAACGAGCAACTCATGTCTCGTGTCTTAGTCGCACCTTTCTACTTGAAAGGCGCAACTCGGACAGTTTTTGCACCTTTCTTCTTGAAAGGCGCAACTTGTGTCCGAGTTGCGCCTTACTCGTAGAAACGCGCAACTCATGTCTCGTATCCTAGTCGCACCTTTCTACTTGAAAGGCGTAACTCGGACAGTGTTGCACCTTTCTCCTTGAAAGGCGCATCTCGGAGCGCGTTGCGCCTTTCTCTTTTGAAAGGCGCAACTTGTGTCCGAGTTGCGCCTTTCTTGTAGAAACGCGCAACTCATGTCTCGTGTCCTAGTCGCACCTTTCTATTTGAAAGGCGCAACTCAGACAGTGTTGCACCTTTCTCCTTGAAAGGCGCAACTTTGTGTCCGAGTTTGCACCTTTCTCTTTTGAAAGGCGCAACACATGTTTCGTGTCCGAGACGCACCTTTCTACTTGAAAGGCGCAACTCGGACAGTGTTGCACCTTTCTTCTTGAAAGGCGCATCTCGGAGCGAGTTGCACCTTTCTCTTTGAAAGGCGCAAGTTGTGTCCGAGATGCGCCTTTCTTGTAGAAACGCGCAACTCATGTCTCGTGTCCTCGTCGAACCTTTCTACTTCAAAGGCGCAACTCGGACAGTGTTGCACCTTTCTCCTTGAAAGGCGCAACTTTGTGTCCGAGTTTGCACCTTTCTCTTTTGAAAGGCGCAACTTGTGTCCGAGTTGCGTCTTTCTTGTAGAAACGTGCAACTCATGTCTCGTGTCCTAGTCGCACCTTTCTACTTGAAAGGCGCAACTCAGACAGTGTTGCACCTTTCTCCTTGAAAGGCGCAACTTTGTGTCCGAGTTTGCACCTTTCTCTTTTGAAAGGCGCAACTTGTGTCCGAGTTGCGCCTTTCTTGTTGAAACGTGCAACTCATGTCTCGTGTCCGAGTAGCACCTTTCACCTTGAAAGGCGCAACTCATGTCCGAGTCGCACTTTTCTCCTTGAAAGGCACAACAAGGTAACTCATGTCTCGCGCAACTGATGTCTTACTTGCACCTTTCTCCTTGAAAGGCGCAACTCGCAAGACTTGCACCTTTTCTCCTTGAAAAGTGCAACTCATGTCCGAGTTGAGTCTTTTCTTGTAGAAACGTGCAACGTGTCTGAGTTGCGCCTTTCTTGTAGAATCGCGCAACTCATATCACGTGTCCTAGTCGAACCTTTCTACTTCAAAGGCGCAACTCGGACAGTGTTGCACCTTTCTCCTTGAAAGGCGCAACTTTGTGTCCGAGTTGCACCTTTCTCTTTGAAAGACGCAACTCATGTCCGAGTTGCGCCTTTTGTGTAGAAACGCGCAACTCATGTGTCGTGTCCGAGTCGCACCTTTCACCTTGAAAGGCGCAACTCATGTCCGAGTCGCACTTTTCTCCTTGAAAGGCACAACAAGGTAACTCATGTCTCGCGCAACTGATGTCTTACTTGCACCTTTCTCCTTGAAAGGCGCAACTCGCAAGACTTGCACCTTTCTCCTTGAAAAGTGCAACTCGTGTCCGAGTTGAGTCTTTTCTTGTAGAAACGTGCAACGTGTCTGAGTTGCATCTTTCTTGTAGAAACGCGCAACTCATGTCCGAGTTTCTTGTTCGTTTATTCTTAACTAAACGCCTGGCCATCTATTTATTTTTCTTCTTATTCCATGTCATAGGTAGACGATGGTCAGCCGTCAATCTCCTTCATGGATAGTTTGCTTGCCGCCCCAAGGAATCAGGTGAATGTTACTATTTGCTGTAGCTATATCTAGATATCCATGCTTTTTATTCATCCTTATTCTAACCTTTTCACATATAAAATATTCGTGCTTAATTCTTTCCCCCCTGCATTTCACAAACAGGCAATTAGAAATGCAAAGAATAGACAAGCCAAGGCACAGGAGGCTGGAACAAAACACGATCTTGTACCACTGCTAACATATCATGCTGCAACCCCACCCACATCTCCCTCACCTAAAAAGGTTATTTATGTTGGCAGTACAACATCACCTCAGAGATCAAATTCAGTTGCTAGTCCAGTTTCACCACCAAGAAATACAGGGAAGGAAGCAATCATAATAGTACGTTGAAACAACATCTATCTTTTTTTAGCATGTTCCATGATATTTTTCTTTTGTCATCTTCCTTCATTTTTTTTAGTACAAATGAGTGGCTCGCTGATGTTTTATTTGAACAGAGCTCACAAGAATCTCCAGAGGATGTATTTCATAGACAAAATAGAGGAAGGCCAGGCAGAATGTTGGATGATAGTGAAGTTGTGTATATAGGGGAACATAGACTTTCACCAATTCGAACGAATATTACCGAAGCCATTGATACGATGTATGACCAAGACAATGATGGCAGGCCTCAAAATTATGGCAGCTCCACATCATCAACTCAGTTATCCAACACGCTGCCAGCAAGACGAGTTGTAATGCCAAGCAGATTTGTTTCATCACCATATGATGTGTACACCCGCAGTTTTACACCAAGTCCAAAACAAGTAGAGTACTACCAGGCAATGGTTCGCCTTGCAAACACGGAGGAAACACGATAGTAAGTTTGATCTTTGTTTTATCCATGTGTTCTCCCAGTTTCTCAGATTTTTTTGTTGTATTCATGCTGCTTGCAAATATTCTCTTTTTTACATCATATTCATCTGTCCTTTTTCTTTTTATCCCAAACAGTAAGATGGCTATACAAATTGGTACCTGTAAGGTAAGCTTCGATACGTTTGGAAATTCACTGAAACCCGGAGGTGTTGTTGAAGCTTGGGTCATCAATTTATATTGTCGGATTCTTTTCAAAAACAACCACCCTAGAGATTCAGATAGACACACATTTTTCCACATCCCTGCTGTAAGTATATATCCGTGCTTTTTCATTCATGTTCTTCTCTTTTTCACAATTCATACAATGAACATATTTTCCCTACTGTTTCTACCTTCCACATGTCATATTCTTTTTTCCTTTTGTATGATTTTGTTGTGTTCTTAAATTCTTTTTCAAATAGGAATACTTTCTAGAAAAATGGACAACTGAAAGAAAAAGGATTGAGTTGAAAGAACAAACAATGAAAGCATTTGAGGGAGCTGGAAAGGCGAAGAAACTTCACCTGACAGAATCGGTATTTTTCTAGCATAGCTTTATTTATTCATTTTGCTTATGTTGTACTGTTTTCATTTCTTCAAGTCCATCATCTCTCTCTCTCTTTCTTTCTTTCTTTTTCCATGACCAGCTGCACTTCCCATCTGTCTACAATCACCACTGGTTCTTATTCACTGTTGACATAAGAGATAAAAAGTTTATGTTTATGGACTCAATGTTTGCCAAGGATTCATCATTCCACAGAGAAGTGGATGAAAGAATGGTACAACTAGAAATTACTTTTTAAATTTATGATGTTGTCAATACAGTACCTCACTCCCCATATTTTCTATGTTTATTCATGTTTATTTCACTCGCAGACGAAAAATTTCCAATTAACGTGGGATGAATGTAACTTGAAAAAGGTCAACTTCGATGAGTTTGAAACTATTCATGTCATTGTACCAAAACAGAACAACGGGTAAATTTTTTGGGCACTATTCAAAATATCATGTGTGTTATATTTTGGAATTCTGAATCTGCGCATCACTTTTTCCTTCAAAATCTACTTACTGGCTCAAATTACATTTCATTCTCTTTTTACAAATCAGGAAGGATTGTGGTGTTCATTTAATGAAGAATATTACACTATTCAAGCCAAGAAACAATATGATGGGCACGTACTCACATCTCGACATGCCGAACATCCGCATTCAGATTGCAAATGACATGATGTTTTCGGAGTTCAACGAGAGCAAGGAAATGCAGCAGGCTGTCAGAGATTTCAAGCCTACTGTAAGATTCAAAGCTTCTTCTTTTTTGGTAAAAATGTTTGTCAGTAGTGTAAAACTTTTTGGTCATATTCTATTTTATTTTTTTTAATCAGTGCTAACTGAATTGAGTAATTATATTTCTCTGTTTTTGTATAAATATAGTGTAGTTCAGAGGTTTTCTTTAGGCCAAACATTCCTTTTGTTTGCTAGCCAAATAACACACTTCTCACTTTTTCAAATTGCAGGTTCATGGCAGATATGCCAGAATGATGTGAAGAACACCTATCCAAGCGTCCGGGATATGAGACTAAGAAGTGCATGCGACATTGCTTCATTTTCTTTTTTCTTTTGTGTATTTAATATGAGCGAATGAGTTTGGAGAGAGAATGCCCATGTTTGGGTGGCACTTGGCTGACATTTGCATGGAACGTTTATTTTTCGTCCATGTGATGTTTTTCTACCTAATGACTATGGAAGTTGCAGTTTATAGCTAATCTTTTCTCTTGTACATGTGCTTCTTTTTTTACACTACACTCCCATGACAAATAATGCACATATCAAGTGCAAAAGGACTGATTTGTCTTTTGTAGCTTCTTTTTTTGATATCTATCTGCGGCAAGTAAAATAGCAAAAGAAGCAATCAAAGAGGGGACATAAAACAGTATTAATTTCATAACAACCAGCAAATATGCTCTCCAATCATTTTCTAAGTAAGATTGTGCTTCAATGTTTTTATATTACAAATGATAGCTGTTTCTTACATAACTCTGTACTAATGTATTTTCCTTATCAGATACATGCAGACCAGCAAACTCATGGTGCTTCTATCTTTTCTTCAAGAGTTCAACTGGAGCAAGGCAATCAAGGTACACAAGAATTCTCATTTCTGCAAGTTGACATCTTCACCTTGCGCCTTTTTCTTTCCTGAAAGTTTTCAAAGTACAGATTATAACTTATGTTTATAATTTCTTTTTCAATGAAATAAATATGAAATGTACACAAACATAGGAGTGTATATATGCGCAGAGTACATACCTCTAGGTTTCCTTTTTGGCTTAGGCTTTGTTTGAAACAGTGATGCATCTAGGTGTAGCATGTCACATGTCTGAATATTGTGTTCGTTTGATCCGCAGTGGCTACATGTGACCTGTTGCCTTGTGAAAATTTGCTCAGCAAATGTTTTAAACCTGCCATCAGCGTTCCGTTTTCCAGAAGTAGTTGGTCTACCTTTAGATTTAACAACTTTCGGATCATTTAGGTGTCCATATTCAGGTTGTTCAGAAGGATTTGCATCTTTCTTCTCAGGATTTGCCTCTTTTTGTGCATCCTCTGCTATAGTCATCTGATCAAGCTTTTCTGCAATCTTCTTAACCTCTTGAGACACAAACATGTACTTCTCATTGCTCTTCGACCCATCTGATGCTATGTTTATGCACACCTTTGACAGAATATTGAATCTTAGCTGGCTATTATCCTCAGTGAGTTGCATTGGTACATTATACCTCAAATCACGAATGTCTTTCTTTTCCCGCGGCTTCCATCTGTCAATAAAATATTTCTCAGGGATTTCTGAAATATTTAGGTGCACAAGAACTCGTAGGACATGAGAGCATAGGAGTCCATCCTTGTTGAACTTAGAGCAAACACAATTGAAATCACCAGTGCTTAAATTTACAAGAACTAGATATCTTCTAGTTCTGTAATCTCTTGCAGCAGCCAAAGCTGATTTGTACACCTCATACTTGACATTTCTCTCAACTTCTTGGACATGTAGTTTGGAAGTGAACCTGAGCTGCTTCTGGAACCTATAGAAAATCTTTCGGTTGTAACGTTTCCCAGCTTGTACTTCCATATCATTCCCGCACCAATATGTTGGAGTTGTTGTCCTCGTGATTGAATCCTCTTGCTTCTCATTTTCTTCAATATTTTCTGCAATCTTATCATACTCACAGAGAAAGCTAGTAACACTGTAGGTTGAACCTACGTTGTCCTTGAAAATAGCATTTGTTCCTTCACTCCTTGCTGTAGAGTGAATAAATGGGAAGAAGTCATTTTTGAAGAAGACAGGAACAAACTTCTCCCTATTTTCCCACATTATTTTGAAATACTTGAGGTTCCCAACTTTGTATTTCTCTACCATCTCTGTCCATGAAGATTCAAACTCTGCAATAGTTAATGAGAAGTGGATAGTGTCTTTGAATTCATTGTGTAGGTTCGGTATTCTTGCAAAGCTTCTCGCATGCTTCTCTTCTGTTTTATGTGCAACATGGAAAAGACAATTCCGGTGAATAGAATTAGGAAACATTTCTGGGATTGCTATCGACATAGCAACATCTTGATCCGTAATAATTGTTCTAGGAGCCTTTCCTCCCATACACTTCAAGAACGTATCAAACAACCACTTGAAAGTGCGGACAGTTTCATTCTGGAGAATGGCGCAACCAAAAAGGCAGTTGTCACCATGTCCTGTCACACCAACAAAGGGTGCGAAAGGCATGTTGTATCTGTTAGTTTTGAATGTTGTGTCAAAGCTGATACAATCGCCGTATAGATCATACATTCTTCTAGATGTCCCATCACACCAGAAAATGTCCTCCACTGTTTTATTCTTGTCAACTTTGAAATCATAATAGAAACTTGGATCCTCTTCCTGCTTCTTCTTAAAATATTGTTCACACTGCTGCATGTCATTAAGTTTGCTTTCCTTCCTAATAGCAGTCCTCAAGTTGCTCACATACTTTTTGGTATATGGAACAGCTTTCATGCTACCACCTCTTAAGTAACACAGGACTGCCATAATTTTTCTTGTTGGTAATTTCACCGAATTGAACATCCGGATAAATAGCTTTTCGTGATCAGTCATATGTTTGTGTGACCTCAAGAACCTAGATTCTTCAGGTGGGCTAAGTTCATGGTTGTGATCCATTTTTAAGACTGTAACAATCCACTTGCCTTCTCTGAGTGTGACAATCATTTCAGCAAGACAACCTGTCCGCTCTATTTTATTTCTCTTCCGTGTCTTAGGCTGATCTGTAGGTGGTTGCAAAGGTTCTGTTTCCCCTGTCTCTTCCAAAGGTTGTGTCTCTTCCATGTTCTTTTTATTGTTCTGCCTCTTGAGGTTTCTTTTCCTCTTCCTTTCTTGCAGCACTTCCTCATCAACAGGTTTTCCAGCTCGATTGCATTTGAAAGTGTACCTTGTGACCTCATTATTCTTCCCTGGCTGCCTGCAGTGATAATTTCCTGCTATCTTAGCAGAAAACCCAGCTATCTCTGAATAGGTGTTATAAAACGCAAAAGCAGCCTCATGTGTATCGAAAACCTGCCCAAGTTGTGGTACATGATGGCTGCGCACTTCCTGGCTGCAAGTTTGAGCAGCAATTATGCTTTCATTCTCAAGATATATCTCAATATCTTCCTGTGAGAGTTCAGGCACATCTCCATTTTCTTGCATTGAGACTTCTTCATCTACATTATCATTCCTGTCTATATGAGCAGTGCTATCATCATTATTCTGATTCACTTGTTGGTCTCCTAAATCAGCTTCAAAAGATTCATGTGCTTCATCACAACTCTTCTCTGAACTGTTGCAAGCTTGATCTGGGTTGACCCATGTTTCATTGTATTTATATGCACTGTCATCAATATCTGAATCAACATCATCATTTACTGTTTTGTCAATAGCTGCTTTCTGCCTCAAAACAACATCATCTTCACTGCTATGGACATACTCACTCCTCTCTGTTATCATGAACATCCTGTTCTGCAATTTAAAATAGTTTTTTGTACTCAACAAAATAGTTGCAATATGTGGAATATACAAATTTAGTTTTCTGACTAGATAGTATGGTCATACCTCATCACCCATTGGTCCAGTAAGCAGATCCATGAAGCTACCTTGACCTAGCTGCAGGATTAAATAACTTTTTCTTATAACTTGAGTGTACAATTTATAAGCAATGCCTTCTCTAGTTAAAAATGTTCAAGTTTTTTGTGCAATGTTTTTTATTTTAGTTTCTTCTGTATGGAAAATAACTGAGCACAAGTCATGGAATCCATGCCCTGCATTGTATATGGAATACATCATTCCACTAACTTGTGATTGACTAAACTACATGTTTTTGTATTAATTTTTGGGAAGTTAGAATTCTTTTTTTTTTGAAATCTTGTTTTTGTTTTCAGTTTCAATTATGTGTGAGTCAGAAATCTCACCAAATTTTGTTCTGTGCTTGTCCCTGCAGTGTGCATGCCAAAATCTGAGGATGGAACAACCTGTAGGGGATGCAAAATATTTCAGACCACTAAGTCTCAAAATAGATAAGTTTTGCTTTCTTTTCTGAGACTATGCAACACAAACTATAGTACATATGAACTACAGTTTTAGTTTTGCTTACTGTATGTTCTTGTCTTGGAAAACCGGTATTAAGTTGCATATGCCCTGCATGCATTCCTGCTTGGGACTGTACAGATCCTATGTATTGATGTCCAGAGTACATGTAGTTATCTGTTGGTACCTGTGAAACATACAACATGTCACCTCAGTTTTAAATTTTTCTTGGTCAATATTTGATACTTGCAGACTAAATCAAATCTTGATACTTGCAGACTAAATTAGGATGTCAACTTACCATTGAACAGGAGGTTGACGGCACAAATGGATTCATTATTCTTGCATGGCCTGATTTTTCCATTGATGCTACTGACATTTGGTTCTGACATTGCATAGGTATGAAATCATGTACCTACACATTTAATTTTGTTTGCTCAAATTCTAGGAACTGTCAAATCCAGAATAGAAGTTCCTTTTTTCTGAGGAAGAACAACTACCTGAGATGTTCCCAGCAAGATGGAACCATAGGAACCATACAAATTTGCATCATCTAGTTCTCTTCTAGTATCTATCTGTTCTTTCTCTTTTCCTGCATGTAAATTCGAATCTCAAATTGGAACTTTTTGTTTTCCAGTTTCTGAAGGTGCAGTTCTACAGAGATTGTACATTGCAATTTTTTTTGTTCCAGGCAATTGAATGGATGATAAGAAGAAGAACTAGGGGGGAAGGATAAGATTACCAGAGTAAAATTCTGCTCCTTTCTCCATGTTTCCTTTCTCTTCTTGCTAGCAGGATCTAGATACAACTTCTTAAGGGAGAGCAGGTGGGCGAGAGGGGGGGAGAATACTGTCTACTGCTGTTTTTCTTCAACATTTGTCTGGGAGAGGTATTTTGGTTAGGGTTTCCAATCAGGTTGTTCCGCCATTGCCACGGCAGGTGTGCTTCCAGGAAGGGGTGGGGGAAAGAATCGAGTGTGTTCTCGATCTGGTTTTCTTTCTTGCAACAGGGGTCACGTTACATTGAAGGCTTTTAATTCAGGTGCTAGCCCAAAACAAGCAGAAGCCCATTGACAGATAGATACTAGCTGTTGGATAATGGGCTGGAGACAACAGGGACAGTAGCCCACATTGACAGGAAATAACGGGTTGTACGTGGTCAAATACAGAGACAAAAGACACGACGATCTCAGGGCGTCGACTGTGACATAAGGGGAAAATCAGTCGACTGTGCACTAGGCACTCCCTTATTAAAAACCAAGAGCACTACACTTTTTGGGTGTTAGATTTACTATGCAATATAGTGTAAAGGATCCAAGAAAAAATCCTCCGGAATTCAGTTATACAAATCAAACGACCAAACAACCGATATAGAAAAATCCAAAGGATCTGGATCCTCCTAAATTTCTTTGAATCGAATAAGCAGTAAACATGAGTCGCACCCCAATCAGCGTTGATGCTTCGCCCGCTTAGCAGGAGTAGATCGTCAAGTGTTGTAAGATCTACTCCTAAATCTTTCCAAAACAGCTTGCATTTTAGTACGAAGGTAATAATTTTTTATCAGAGACTAATAAAGGTTTTTTTATCAGAGACTAATAAAGGTTGATCTAAGTGCCAACAGAAGAAATTTAATATTAAATAAAATCTTTCACAAGACCTGTCTGTACAAAAATTTACTCCCGGTGACTTAGTATAAACTTTATACTCACTCTGACTCATATTACTCTTCGTTAATACGAATATATCTATAATGGTAGATACATCCGTATTAGCAAAGAGTAATATGGATCGGAGAGAGTACCAAGTTTGTACAAAATCACCAGACACTTATTGTGGATTGGAGTGAGTAATACTTATTTTTAGTAAGAATTTCTGGATGATATAATGCGGGCCATATTATCTTGTACATATTCTTCACGTCGTCTACATCATACAACCATAGAGAAAAGAAGGTCAGAGCCAAGCTGCAAGAACGCAGAAGCCTGAACTGCTGTTTCAGGATGTCACCGCCTGAACGCATTGCTCTCATGGGCATCACCACCGCCCTGAGAATAATAAGCACGCCGCCGGATGCTCTCTTCGATGGTGGTGCTGCCGCCCTTCTCGGCCCCAAATATGCTCTTCTTTTCATCCTCCAAGAAGTTTTTCCCTCTGAACTGGTTTGCAGTCACCGTTGCTGCCTCTTTGGCATCGTCGTCTGCGGCCTTCTTGAGCCTCTTCCATCTCTGCTCTTCGTGGACCTCAGCATCAGACTGCATTTGGCGCAGCCGAGCTTCCCTCTCCTCTTCAGACATGTGGTGCACACCTCCTCGGCGACGGATGACTGTAGAGCCGTTGTTCCTGCCCAGTTGGGTTTCTTGTCTTTGCCGGTCTTCTGGATCTACTTCCTTGGCCTGCTGGCTTTCGTGTCTTCTGCGGTCATCTGAACCTAGTTCCCTGCCCAGTTGGCTTTCTTGTCTACGTCGATCTTCTGAACCTACTTCAGGGTGGGAACGGTGTTTCGAAGTGGAATTGTCGTTCCTGCGGCCATCTCCGGCACTTCTTTGCTTCGAGTCTGAGGTGTCATGCTTTGGATAAGCATGGTGGCGGTCTGATGCTGAATGATTTCTCCTCCTATCATTAGCATCCGACCAATCCTGTCGTGTACGCTCATCATGCCTGGACATCTCCTGCCGTATTCTCCTTGGTTCATCATCTTCTGGCATATCCCGCCGTCTTCTCCTTGGTTCATCATCTTCTGACATATCACGCCGTCTTCTCCATGGTTCATCATCTTCTGGCGTATCCTGTCTTCTTCTCCTTGGTTCATCATCTTCTGGCATCTTCTGCTGTCTTCTCTTCCGTTGATCATCTCCTGACGTGTGGTGTTGTCCTCTCTTCGGTTGATCATCTCCTGACATGTCCTGCCTTCTTTTCCTTGGTTTATTGTCTTCTGTATCAGAGGATTCTTCTCTGCTGTCTTTCTTCTGATGCCTTGACCTTCTCACTTCCTTCTTATGCTCTAGGTTAGAATGAGCTCTCTTTCTTCTTTCATCCTTCCCATCACTTATTTCATCTGAATCTGAATTTTCAGCTGAGTGGTGCCTCTTACTCTTTGACTTATGATGACGCTTTTTGTGCTTTCTCTTCTCTTTCTTCTCCTCCTTTTGCATTTTCTCTGCTTCCATCTGCACAATACAGATTGTATTAGAGAGTGTGTTCACACGAAATCATTAGGAATCATCAATAGGCTGCTACGTGAGGATGAGTTAGCTAGCTAGCTCTAATTCAGATCCACAGGATTCCACATTTTGAGACAAAGAAAAACTTACTGATTTCTTTATCTCAGCCATCTTGATTGGATTATTTTTAATCCTTGCAATGGCATCCTGCTCTCGCTGCCTAATCAGGAGTAGAGGATCAGAGTGAAGTTTCCTCCACGTGTCATTTGCAGATTGAGGCTTTTCCTCAAATAAAGCTCCCAGAGAAGTTTCCTGAAAAAGTCGAGAAGAACGAAGTAAGAATCGTAACTGCTAAATCAATTAAAACGTAGCAGTGATGTGATGAACATGTTGAACCCTTAGCTCAAGTTTGCATCTCTAAAAGCTCTAAACACACAGGAGGTATTGTGAGCACAACTATTAAGAGACCCTTGTCTAATCCAATACAAAACCTCTAGATAAGCATTTCAATTCGGAAGTAACGAAACAAACACACGATTTAGAGGACTAATAATTAGCTAACATCTGTTAGTCAAGCCACGTGCAAATCCACAAATATCATCGCCGGGGGGATAAGGAGCAAGTGCCGTACCTTGGAAGAGCCAGCAGCAGTCGCCGGAGCAGACGACGAGGCAGCTGCCGCTGGGGCAGGCTGCTGCAGTGCTTGGAACCCATCGGAGCTCCCCTTGCCGACAGCCAACCCTGACTCGTAGAGGAATTCCAACCTCTCCTGCCTCCTGCAAATAATGACAATCAACACATAAGCAATTGCCTCACAGTTCGCGCGACAGACCAAAATGAACAGATCCAACGAAAATCCTATTTCAGATCGTACAGAGCTTTCGCCTAAATCGCGTATTATGAATCAACCGAAGGCGCGCCGAGGCAGGCTACCGAACCGAATCGAGACCCGGACCGCCGCCTCACGAACGCGTCGGCAATCTGTCCACAAATCTCTCGCCCTCTCACCGAAACCCTAGCTAAAAAGAAACAAAAGGAGAAGATAGATGGTGCAGGAGATGTGCGCTTACGGCTTGAATCCGGCCTGCTCCTGGATGGCGCGGAACTCGGCCTTCTCCCTCTCCTCCTTGAGCTGCTTCTTGTACTCCTCGATCTTGTGCTGCTCCTCCTTCTCCTTCTGCTCCGCCACCCAGACCTTCTCCACGTTGCGGAGGCTCCCCGTGTGCCACCCCTTCTTGTTCAGAAATTTCATCCCCATGGCGGGCAACCCTCTCCTCTTCCTCCCCCCTCCCTACCGGTGGCGGCGGCGGCGGCCTGCCTGCTCCTCCCCTTCCTCTTCGCGACTTGGCCTCCTCCTCCGCGTCTGCTTCGAAAACGAGAGAGGAAAAAGGGGGAGAGATCGGGAGGTAGCCAAAGCGCAATCCGCCGCCTCGGCGACAGCGACTAAACGGTAAGCAAATAACCTCCGTTTTCGGCGAAGCAAAACGTATTCCGTAAGGAAACGAGACTGGGCCTGTGTGGTACACAACTGGACTAGTATATTATTTGGGCCAATCCTGCAGATGGGCTACATGGCCTCTCTCGCAAGTCAGGCCTAGGACCCTAGGTCTCGGCTTCTCCGGTGTGTGGTTTCTTTTATCGGAGACTTTTTTCGGCAATGTTTATCGGAGAATCTGAGAAAAGAGGTAGAGCCATAGAGTCAACGACTTCAAAGTATTTTGATCCTTGTAAATCAAGTAGGAATACGTATATTCTAGTTCTACTAGCAGGCTGGCCATGCTGATGCGGCTTTTCAAAACTTTTGAGGTTGTACCAACTTTTACTAACTTTTGAGGTTGTACCAAATGCTAGTCTCTCAAGTTTCGTCATCCGAGACATGGAGGAACAGTGACACTAGAGATGACAACTTGGAAGGACCTTGATTACATTCGGTTTCATCAGGCTTTTGTTGTTGTTGTTGTTCGTGCTTGTTTTAGTTTCTTCGACCTGATGTACCTCCGTTGTTTGAGTGAGATTGTCAAATCTTATGGTAACACATCAACAACAGATCTGTCGGCTGCAGTCAGATTCTGGTCTTGGCCTTTTTTTCTTCTAGGAAGATTTTGGCAATAATTGTAGGAGAACGACATGCAAACATATGATTTACATTAACCACTGAGAAATTCCACCTTCATGTTTTCCTAATGAACCGAAGCTTTGCGTAAATACCCACATAATTCAAGGATTATGCAGGGAGCAGAAGAAAATAATAATCAAGAGAAGATTCGTCACAAATAAAGAGGCTTACACTTTGAGGCGAGACAAATTTATCTGGCCTACTACACATAGAAGATTGAATTCTACATTCCTGTCCGGGTACAACAGCGGGAGGCGAACATCCGTCTAAATTAGAGGGGAGGGTTTACATGATTTACAGGAAAGCTTCTAACAGAACAAAAACTTTCTTATGCACAAACAAGAAGCCAATGCATGAAACACCTCGTGACAAAGACCACAGGGAAGAAGAAACAATCTTCTTGAATGTACAAGCCTACCTGGCAGCCTGAAACAATCCAGGGAAGGGACCTAAAAATCGGCCGGAAAATGCTGGTATTGGCTGAGGTGCACATCTGCGGGCACCCTACCTGACTTTCAGCATATCGGATGGGTCTTGTCTTAATGTTTGCTCAGCGTTTTTTTCTCCAGCTGGTAGATTTCTTGTCACCTGAGAGTTTTCTCGGGAGGTTCAAGAGGGAATTTACCCGTGTCACGCCTTCGAGCGCAGACCATTCTTCCTCCTCGTTTGTAGATATGCAGTCGGCCAGGCTGCGGGCAGACCCGCACCTTTCAGGCCCCTTTGATACGGGAGGTTCGTCCACCGGCATGATCTCATCAACGTTTCTTAGCGTTGACGAATGTTCCAATGTGGGCTCAGGGATTTTCTCTTCTCTGGAGATATGTCCAGTTACATCTGCAGTGTCTTCATTAATCTTATTACTGGCATCTGGGATCAAAGCGTCCTCTGCAGGTTCTGCTTTTCCATTATTGGCTTCACTCTCTTCTACCAAGTCAGGTGACTTTTCATGGTCCAAGAATAAGCAAACAGCAGCGCAGTCATCAGTCTTAGATGTTGGGAACTTCAATCTCCAAGATCTGACAGCACAATCAACGAGAGCCCTGGCAGCTGTTGATCGAGATGGAGCTGCAGCCACAATATCAACAGCCTCCTTGTTTGAGAGAACGTCCCAAACCTGCAGCAATTGAGCTTTTCTGAATATAACAGGATTGAAGCAGGTTAAGGACATAAAATGTTTATGTCCAAACATACAAAATTCTGAATTTTAAATAAGAAGCATACCCCATCAGTTGCTAGTATTATAAACTCATCTTTTTCAGTAAGACGGCGATATGATATCTCTGGAACAGATATTAATCCATAATCTTTAAGGCAGAAGTCTCCAAAAGCTCTTGCCATTGCCAATCCAGGAGAATCATTATTTGGCAACCATACCCTCGAAACTTCTGGCTCATCTTGAAGAGCAAAAACCCTTCCTCTGCATTGCTGGATCCTAGCAGCTTCCTCTGAAGGAAAATAAAAGAAGAATAAATATTTAAAGAACTAAAAGGAAGTGATCGATCTGGAGAAGAAACAATAGCAACAATAAATTTTGATAAAGGCAGACAGGAAGAAATGAAAAGAGTAACATACATACACACACAAAAAGAAACTGAAAACTAAGGAACCAATTGAAATTATCAGTGAGAGAAATGAACATACTGGGAAGGTTAGGCTTCAAATCAACTGTGAGTTGCACAGCAGTTAGATTATTAGCAGCATCCCGTGTTGCCATTATTGCTCTCGAGTCCCCAAGATTTCCAACTACAAGATCTGATCCCTGGAGAATAAGCCATGTCCAATTCATCCACCATTTAAAATTATATTCCAACCACCAGTTTTCAAAAGCTTAATCAGCAATTTATCTACAAAATTTAGGGTATGTTTAGAAGTATCAGTCACCTGCTTGATCAATGTGACTGCCGTACTACCACTGCAAAAGCAATCAATTGTAGGATGCATCTTGAGCTCCTTGTCCATCGATTTGAAAGCCTTCAAATAAGAGTGCTTAAGTGGAAGGAACGTCTCGGGAAGCATATCACTTCCATCAACATCAACACTCTCACCCCATTCATCATCAACAGCACCTGCTGTTTCTTCGGAGTTCAAACTTCCGGAAATGCTTCCGTTTAGATGAGGACTAGTGACCCCATTAGCACTGGTTTTCCATTGTGCGAGTAACTTAACAGGAAGAGAATCTCTAACTTTCTTGGCGACAAAATGACCATATGGCCCATGACCATCAAACACGCCACAGAATACACTATCACCTGAATTGAAACTCTGCAGTAAAAACAAGAGGACATCACATAGCTGCCAAGTAATAGCATTTACTGGAAAAATCGTCTGTTTTTCACTTTTTCCCATAGTATCAAGTGATCTGACAAGCTAGTAGTGACTAGTATTATTTAAAAAAATTAAATGAAATGCAACAATGTACATAATTTCCACAAAAACACCAATGAAGTGGGCCGGGTTACAGTAAACTGTATTGATGATATCTGAGTTGTCTGTTATGATCATTTTTCGCCGTGAAAATATTATGGTACAGTGAGTGAGTACTTCACTCAGGATTTTGAAGAGACAAAATGCAGGAAATGCACCTACAACAGAGTCAGATAATCAGACTTCAAATAGAAGTGAACCTAAGATACCATGGTGACATTCAGTAGCTAGTGTAAACTCATAGGGCATCACGACTATAAATTCAGTAGTCCTGTTTCGTAAGCATTGCGAATGACAATCTTCGATTTCTCATAATATTCCTACATTAAGTAAGTTTCTATTACTCACGGTGAAATATGGAAAGAGGAGAAAATTTTAACTGCCAGTATAAATTACGTCTCAAAGAAATCAGGATATGAGAAAAAAAACATTGTCAAGGAAAGGAATAAAAGCCCGGATAGAACTAAAGGCTGATTCAGTTCAATTCCAACAGAAGCAGTAAGAAATTTGTGAAAGAAGTACCTCCACTCCAATAAAAGAAGTACCTTTTTGCTTTGAATATTAGCAATGGAAAGCTCTATTCTGAGAATCTACAGGCATAACAACTCTTTATTGCCCACTTACGTACATGATCCTAGAGACCGGGGGTTTCAACCTCCTTTTCGAAAAAAACTTAAGTACATGATCCTTTATGCATCTTAGAAGTGTTTCTTTAATACCTGCATACATTTTAGCTAGTCCTAGTTCTGAAGATATGAGAAAATATTATCCATATTGCACTTCTCTTCAGTTGAACTCCAGTTGTTATCACAACATACGGCCTAAGGAACCAATATTATATCACTTAAGCTGAACCGGTTAACTAATATTAGGATGGACCCTAGATAGAGCAAGACAGCTATCAATAGCCACTGCCAATCACATCCATGTCAAGAAAGGAACAAGAACAAAGCATTCTTCACACATAACAAAGAACAAAACAAAAGAAAGGTATAAACATTTGCGAAAGATCTTGCTTGCACTATAAACAAAGTCCTGAATCAAGATCAAGACAGGCACAGAGCTTCAGTATAGCAACAAATTCCAGCCTCATCTATCAGAGAACACTTCAGAAAAATATCAGAAACCTTTAGTGGCACACAGAAATTTATTTTAGTAAACTGCTCATTTTCTTATTGAAGCTGAAACAGTTTAAACTCTATAGTCGAATCCCCACATTTCAGACCAATCGATCCAGTATAGCAAAAACGGTGCTTCCGTTGGAAGCAAATTAAGAAATGCCCCAACTCCAATCCCCAATTCCAAACCTATCTAGCTTAATCAGTAGCAACTGGACGCAATCATTTCCAATCGAACACTCCGTTGGATAAAGCCGTTTCTCCCCTTGAATCAAACAATATGGAAATCCAAATCGACCAGTAATCCAGGCAGAAACCAAGTGATTGACACGAAGAGAGTTAGAAGAAGACTTCCAAGAGTAACGCGAGCAGTTGACTTAGAAAGGCCGCGGTTTGAACAAGGAATCGCCCGTGGACCCAGCGCCGCCGCCGATCGGAGACTCTGAATCCACCGGAACAAACGACCAATCAAGGAACGAAAAAACAGGGGTGTGCCGGCAGCTCACCTCCCAGACGACCATGGCGTCCTGGTTTGTGCCCTTCCGCCCCTGCTGCGTGTGGAGGCACGCCGCCGCGCTCGCGCCGTTCGCGCACGTCCTCCCGGCGACCCGCGCGAGCTCCTCCTCCGTCATCATGTCCCCTTCTCCGGGGAGCTTCCGGCCGCCGACGCTGCTGGAGAAGAAGACGCCGCCGGCAGCAGCCGCGCCCTCCCGCTCGCCGCCGTAGCTGTGCCTCTTGCGCCACCAGTGCGGCCACGCCGGCGCGTCGCCGGGCTGGGTGGAGAGGCAGGAGCCCATGGCTGGCGGCCAATGGGATCGCGGCAACACGGCGGAGCACAGAGTTGGGGGAGGAGCAGTAACTGCTGCAGCGGCGCTGTGCTATGGTGGTTGTCTTGTAGGGTTTTGATGCTTGATGTTTCCTCGTCTTGTAGACTTGGAGCTTTCCCCTTTTTGCATCATTTGGTTTGTGTGACCTTCTTACATGGAGATTTGGGATAAAAATAATAAAAACATGATTTTTCTAAGTGGGGTTAGGTTGGGAGTAGTACATTGATTATGCTTATCACCTTTTGTGTGAGGGAATCCTAGGATGGGGATAATTTTACTCCAAGATAAAATCTTCTTGGAGTTCACTTAATTGCTTTGTTTAGGACGATTGTGTTTTTATGTCGATGAATTTAGAATTTTAAAATTTTGGGACAAGGGAAAAAGGTGAATGCAGGTTTTCTAAGTTCTTACATCTGTACCACCGTTTATGGTTGTTCTTTCAAACAAATTTGAGGATTGGTTTTGGTAGCTTGCAAGTTTTTTGAATTGAATGTATATTGACAATACAAATGGGAAGAATATGAAAAGCAAATCCAAGTACCACAAGTATTTTGCATCTAGTACTAGTAGGGAAAACCAAATCCAAGTACTGCCGGTATAATTACCAAAATAAAAGTACTCCTAGCAAAGGAGTGGTATACTGGTATGGATCGATGCGAGGGCACAAGGAAGCATGTGGCTCTGTCTTCTTAGCACATTGATGGGCGCAAGAGTACAAATATTCATGTATTTGCAGCTGACAAAGAATCTTAAAAACTGTTGTACACAAACTGTTTAATATGACAGCGCATGCCACATGATAATACGTGTCCTTATTTGTAGATCACCGTGATCTGTTCTGCTGGATTAGATCAGAAGAAGAAATGAAAAACACAAGAAAATAATTTCCATATATCTTGGTCAATTTTGAAGGTTTACTTTACTACCACCAGAAATCGGGAAGAGCATCACTGCGACCTGGTCCTGGTTTCAAACTTCTTTTCAACGGTTCATCCCTTCCTCCCAAAAGAGAAGTGCTTTTTGAGCAAGGGGGAGGAGGCCTTTTTGGCATGTCTTTTCTCGGTTTCTAGATTGCGATTTCCCCCAAACTATGCTACATTCAGACATCTCTTTTGGCGCTTGCCTTTTTGTCTGCACAGGAAAAAGGCGCTTAGCTTGCTCTTTGTCCTCGTTAGCACAGGCAGTGGATCAGCGAGAGTGTCCCTGTCATGAGATTTATTACTAGTGGAGCAGATCGCTAAGCTTGCTTACATGCACAGTGATGCAGGATGGCAACACTTGCGTTGACAGTGACAGAGGTGTGTATATCCATGGGTATTTCCTTTGTAGTCTTTCCTTTTCAGAGAGATCAAATTTGTTTATTTTAGTGTATTTGTTCTCATGAGAGGCTGAGACTAAGCCAAGTCAACTTAACGGTAAAGTACTACTACTAGTCAGTGGTCAGAAAAGCGATGTGCCGAGTCCGTGGGCGCGTTCAACGTTCAGATGGGTTTTCAGACTTGGACTGTCAAGCAGAAGATTTAAGTAATCGGTGAAGATGAGTTGGCAATTTAGCAGTCACAGATTTGAATATTATGGTATAACATGGAATAATGGGAGTAGTAGCGATCCGTCGTACAAAGATTAGATATGTTATCGCTGGCCAAGAGAGAAGATACTATCGTCCTTAGAGTTCTCCCATTTTTAAGGTGGACATTGCTAAGGTGTTCGACAGCGTCTCTTGGCCTTTCCTCCTCAGTGTGCTCCGGCAGCGTGGTTTTGAGCCTCGATGGATTCGGTGGATTGCTTTGTTGCTGCGGACAGCACGAACCCGAGTGCTTGTCAACGGCTACGCGGGCGATGCATTCCAGCACGGGAGGGGGCTGCGGCAAGGAGACCCTATCTCTCCCCTCATGTTTGTCATCGCCCTGGATGTGCTCGCCGCCATGTTCCGTGCTGCCGAGCAAGCCGGTATCCTTTCCCGTTTCGGTCTCAGCGGGATCAAGCATCGGGTCTCGCTGTACGCTGACGACGTGGTGGTTTTCGCGAAGCCGGACCGTGTCGAGCTCGAGGCCGTGCGACGAATCCTCGATTGCTTTGGCGAGGCTTCGGGTCTGAAGGTGAACTTCAGCAAGAGCGAGGTCACGCCAATTCACTGCCCCGAGGATGCCGTGCTCGCCATTGGCGACGCCCTCCTTTGCCGGGTGGCGAGCCTGCCATGCACCTACCTAGGCTTGCCGTTGTCGCTTCGGAAGCTGAGCAAGCAGGACTTGCAGCCGGTGCTTGACAAGCTTGCTGGCAAGCTGTCGTTCTGGAGAGCGCGCTGATGCGGCATGGTGTTGATGTAATATCACCGTCCAGTTGGGAACCCCAAGAGGAAGGTATGATGAGTACAGCAGCAAATTTTTCCTCGGTAAAAAACCAAGGTTTGTCAGTCCAGGAAAAAGCCAAACTCCAGAAGGTAATGTTTGCTAGCCTAGTGACAGCTCTGGACAATTTATAAGGCGCCTCGTCCAGTGCTTTGCTTTGCACCAGCAACAACGTGGAACCTGCACACAACACAACCAAATAATTTGCTCCCAACTTACGATGAGGTTGTCAATCTCACCGGTTTGCTGTAAACAAAGGAATGAGCGTATCGAGTGGAAAGCAATAGTAGTATACAAGAAAGTAAACAGTGCGAGTAAAGTAAACAGGTAATAGCAATGTAAAGGAAATTGGACTGGGGTCCACAGTTCACTAGTGGTGTGTCTCCATAAAATAAATAACAATATGCTGGGTAAACAAATTACAGTTGGGCAATTGATAGAATAAAGATAATGTGCATATGTCGAGAGGATCACTATGAGATTTACTCTGGGCATTACAACAAGATACATAGACCGCCATCCAACTGCATCTATGACTAATAATCCACCCACGGGGAATCATCCGAGGACCCCGTAAATATTAAGTTGCGAACAACAGATAACTGCATTAAGCAAAGTGTGTAATGTAAACAAAGCATATGCCCTTGGACATAAGAATGTCGTTTTCTCCCTAGTGGCAACAGCTAATCTACAACCTTAGAGGTTTATGTCACTCCCCCAGATTAAATAGAGGCACGAACCCAACTATCGAGCATAAATACCCCCTCTTGGAGTCACTAGTATCTACTTGACCAAGATAGCTACTAACAATGGAGAGCATGCAAGATCATAAACAACATAGAGATAACATACGATAATATTCAGCACATCAACTCAATCATAACACCAATATTCATCGGATCCCAACAAACACAACATGTAGAATTACATAATGGTGATCTCGATCATGTAAGGCAGCTCACGAGATCTAAATATGAAGCACATGGTGGAGAAGGCAACCATCTAGCTACTGCTATGGACCCATAGTCCAAGGTAGACTACTCACTCGTCGCGCCAGAGGCAAGCATGGCGATGAAGAAGACCTCCGGTGGCGATTCCCCTCTCCGACAAGGTGCCGGGAAGAGCTTCTGGACCCTCTCGATCTCGGATCGACGACGATGGCAGATCGCGATGTGTTTCTGGAAAATTGATCGGGTATTTAGGTTTTTCCCGTCAGGGGGTCTTTATAGGCGAAGGGGCGGCGTCAGAAGTGGACCAGGGCGGTCACACACGTAGGGGGCGCGACCAGGAGCTGGGCCGCGCTGCCCTACTGTGTGGCCGGCCCGTGGCCCCTCTCCGTCTCCTCTTCGGACTTCTGGAAGCTTCGATAAATTTCTGGATGTTCGGCTTTTGTTTTGTCCAATTCCGAGAATATTTCCTGTGTAACTTTTCTGAAACACAAAAACAGCAGAAAATAGGGAACTGGCACTATGGCATCTTGTTAATAGGTTAGTTCTAGAAAATGCATAAAAACGCCACGAAGTGTAACGAAACACTAAGCAAATGGTGTAAAAACAAGCATGAAGCATCAAAAATTATAGATACGTTTAAGACGTATCAGCATCCCCAAGCTTAACTCCTGCTCGTCCTCGAGTAGGTAAGTGATAACAAAAGAAATAATTTTTGAGGTGACATGCACCTACACAATCTTGATCATCTATGTAAAGCATTGAGTGCTGGGATCAAAAGAACTTAAAACATGGGCATGAAAGATATAATCTTGATAGAAGAAACTTAGCAACCATGTTATAACATGAAAATGAACACAAATGAAAGATCATAAAAATGAAACAATGAAAGTCAAACGTGTGTTCAAATCATAAGGAAAAACATAGCAAATGGTTTTCAGCTTGTCCTTTATGAGAGAGCAAAACATAAATGCATAGGACACCTTCAAGTTTAAGAGGGCGACTAGATACAAATAATTTAAGAACAAGTGAAACTAACATCATGAATCAATCAATGAAAACTTTGGGACAATGCACATTATACTCAGAATGACAACTATGCTCTCTTAGACGGTGCATAAAGATAGAAGGTGGTGACTCAACATAAAAGTAATAGAAAGGCCATTCGCAGAGGGAAGCAGTGATTGCAATTTTTATAAACTTTCAAAAATTATGGTACTTACTAGCTTTGAGCTCTCATTGCCCCATCATAGGCATCTTGAATGGTTAAAGTTAATGTGAATACACTTATGATGCATATGCTTGATAAATCATAAGTTGAAAACCTCATGTCCCGTGAAGTACGAATACCCAAACCTCATGCTACTCGACTTAAAGTCCCAAGCAAGCTCTTGTCATTGTAAATATATGTGTATCATCGAGAACCGCCAACGGGGTGCCTCCTGCCCGATGACATGGAACAAGCCCACATCAAAATGACAAGACAAACAGACAATGAACACCTTGACATCTCTTTTATTTACCATTGGTATAGCTTTTTATTTGGAGATGCATCGTCGAATGTTCACTATGGGCATGCTATAAATTTTCACCATGAATTATGCATGGCTTAGATTAGCGGCCCAGGCGTTTCCCTAACACATATAAGAACTCCATGATCCCGCGAGATTCCCAATTTATTTCACATCGCGAGTATCCATAAACAAAAGATCACAATATCAACTCAAATAAGAAGTGCAATGTTGAAAGCTTACACCATGACGGTATGGTTTGGCTAATTTCCAACTTACAACTTGCAAGCATAAAAACTCAACATAAGAGAGCCACAATGTCAAATTTTTAAGAACGAGAAAAGTGAAGTGTGCCATCAGGTTCGTGAGAGGTTTACTGACCAATTTTCGCATAACACCAAAAAGAGTTTAATTTGAAGGATAGATAAAAGCAAGTCAAATGTACTTTGGAATAGCAAATTGCTAATATGTATGTATGGTGGACACATTGGAACAACTTGGTTTTGAGGAGTTGGATGCACGAGTAGAGCTCATACTCAGTACAAAAAAAGGGCTAGCAAAAGACTGGGAGCGACCAACTAAGAGAGCAATAACGGCCATAATCATGCAAAGCGACAAAGCAACATTAAAAGAAGCATAAGATGGCATCAAAAGTCAAAAACTAAATAATCATAGAGGCTTATGGCGACTTTGTATGAGTCTAACATGTGTGAGCATGCGTCAAGTCAACCCAAATAAAGCATCAAGGAGAAAACCAAAATAATGCTTCCAAATAATAAAAACAACGCATGATTTTTTTTTCAAAGGCTCATTAAGCAATCTCAGTCATTTGAGACAAGTCATGCTACAGCAAAACCACTAAGCATACTATCAAAAAGACATCAAGCACGATATGCAAAAGTCTAAGCTGCAGTCTAAACAAGCTCCTTTTTTTACCACTTTTTTGCATAATTTTTTTTCTCTTTTCCAACACCATTCGAACCTTTTTGAAACAACTCTTTTGATGAAAACCAGCATGGACCAGAGGTCAAAATACACCTTGATGCAAAGATATAGCAAGATCTGAACACAAATCAAGGCGAAAAACGAAAACTAAACGCAGTAGCAGAAAAAGAGAACACTCGTTGAACGATAAGAGTGAAAAACAGAGTGTTCTTGGCAAATGAAAAGCAAGGCAACTTCTCCAAAAGGAATTTGTTGGGGTCCAACCATTTATTGCAGCAAACAAAACAAAACTAAACTGAAAACTAAAAACAACTGACGCTCCAAGAAAAACGCATAGTGCATGAAGCAATAAAAATATAGTGTGTTGAAAGGTGACCTGATTTTTGCCGATAAAGAAGGGGTGCCTCGGGGGCATCCCCAAGCTTTGACGCTTGTACCTCTTGGATATTTCTTGGGGAGCATGGGCATCCCCAAGCTTGAGCTTTTGTCCATTCTTCAACTCATCTCATCATTCTCCAATCCCTACACTTGAAAACTTTCTTCATACAAAACTAAACACAATTCTATTAGCAACATTAGTGTAAGCATAGCAATGAATCAACCCTTTTTGCTTTAGGTTTCAACTCAAAACCACCACATATAAAGCATATACTACTGTAGCAACTTCCCCAAAAGTTCCGTGATCAAAAGAACTAAAAAAGAAAGCGATAAAGAGGCAAACACAAATAGTGGCATAAATCTGTCAAAACAGAACAGCTGACAAAGGTCGAATTTTTAGAGGGTTTTCTGTTGCTCAAATCAAAAAATGTATAACTAATGAAAGTTTGGATATAACCTAGGGCATATGCACAAGAAATCGCAGGTCAAAAATATATTCTGAGGATTTTCACGAATTTTTACGGTGCAGCACCGAAATCTGTTTCAGGACAGCAATATCCCCAAATCTTACCTCACTCAAATTAGAGGCTTCTCTTGGCACAACAACGAAATAAAAATGATAAGGAGAGGTTATTACAGTAGTAATAACTTATAAGACTTAAATAAAAGAAAAAGAACTGAAAGTAAAACATTGGGTTATCTCCCAAGAGTGCTTTTCTTTAACGCCTTTGAGCTAGACGCAGTAATTTGAGAAGATGCTCACATAAGAAATATGAATGGAAGCCCAAAAAGAGCATCAAGGAGCAAATATAAAACACATTTAAGTCTAACCCACTTCCTATGCATAGGAATCTTGTAAGAAAATAAATCAAAGAAGCACATAGTCACAAGTATGGGTAGATAAAACAAGAGCAACTTTGGAACTTTCAATATAAAGAGAGGTGTTTTAGTAATATGAGAATTCCAACAACCATATTTTCCTCTCTCAAAATAATTTTTAGTAGCATCATGAACAAACTCAACAACATAAATATCACACTCACCCTCCTTTGTTAAGCATGGAGGGCGATCAAATAAGGTATTAGTTAAAGAGTTACTCTTATTGGGAGGTAGACATGGGTAGCTCCATTCTTCCTCCTCTTGATCATCACTGTACTCTTCTTTTTCATCCAATGAGCTTCTAGTTTCAGCAATTTCTTCTTCCATAGGCTCCTTCAAGGCATTAGTCTCTTTCGTTGGAGAGCATCTATTAAGATATTTAAGAATATAGCCATTTTATTCCTTGTAATTGTCAAAGCAAAATGTAAGTATATCATAAACCTCATATTTATAAGGTCCATCATCAGTATTTTCAAGCAAATAAGCAAGTTCGAATGCACCCTTCCAAGCAATAAATTCTTCAATTTGTTCCACATCATAAAAGTCATAATTTCCATTAATATAAGAAGATATGGTAACATCGTCATTATACTCACATTGAAAAGGGAGGTGTTTATACCTCCGATAGTAACAAGATCTATCAAAGCAATAATTAACATTATAAGTAGGGCATACGTTTCTAGCAATGATATACAATCTATTGATTTGTTCTCATAAGTGTTTCCCTTTTTGTGACAAGCGTTGTTCCACATAATAATTTTGCTGCTCTTCCGTGAACCCACCTTGCCAAAAAGATTTAGTTTCAAAGAAACCAACCATTGATAGAAAGCATGATAAAGCAAGACAATAATAGACCAACAAAAATAACAACTATAGTAGGAACTAATTTATTTGTGTTTTTGATAAAACGATGCAAGCAAAAATAAAATAAAGCAAAACAATAAAACAAAGTAAAGGATGTCCGTGCGAAACTCCCCTTGCAGAAGTCTTCTTTTTCCCCGGCAACGGCGCCAAAAAATTAGCTTAATGCGGCACGGTGTTGATGTAATATTGATGGCTGGCGTGTAGTTGATGATGATGATTATAACCAGTCAGTTGGGAACCCCAAGCGGAAGGTGTGATGAGCACAGCAGCAAGTTCTTCCCTCAGTTAGAAACCAAGGTTTATCGATCGAAGAAGAAAAAGCCAATACGACTGAAGGTGATGCTTGCAAGCTTCGCGACAGCTCCGGACAATTTATATGGCATCTCGTCCAATCTTTGCTTTGCGAGCAGCAACGTGAAACCTGCACACAACACAACCAAGTACTTTGTTCCCAACTTACGATGAGGTTGTCAATCTCACCGGTTTGCTTGAAACAAAGGGTATGAGCGTATCGAGTGGAAAATAGTAGAAGTATGCGAGTAAAGTAAACAGTGCGAGTAAAGTAAATAGGTGATAGCAGTATGATGGAAATAGGACCGGGGTCCACAGTTCACTAGTGGTGTCTCTCCATAATATAAATAACACATGCTGGGTAAACAAATTACAGTTGGGCAATTGATAGAATAAAGATAACGTGGTATGTCAAGAAGATCACTATGCGATTTACTCTGGGCATTATAACAAAATACATAGACCACCATCCAACTGCATCTATGACTAATAATCCACTCACGGGGATATCATCCGAACACCCCATGAGTATTAAGTTGCGAACAACAGATAATTGCATTAAGCAAAGTGTGTAATGTAAACAAAGCATATGCCCTCAAGCATATGAATATTGTTTTCTCCCTAGTGGCAACAGCACATCTACAACCTTAGAGGTTTCTGTCACTCCCCCAGATTAAATAGAGGCATTAACCCAACTATCGAGCATAAATACCCCCTCTTGGAGTTACTAGCAACTACTCGGCCAAGATAGCTACTAACAATGGAGAGCATGCAAGATCATAAACAACATAGAGATAACATAAGATATATTTCAGTATAGCAACTCAATCATAACACCAATATTCATCGGATCCCAACAAACACAGCATGTAGAATTACATAATGGTGATCTCAATCATGTAGGGCAGCTCATGAGATCTAAACATGAAGCACATGGTAGAGAAGACAACCATCTAGCTACTGCTATGGACCCATAGTCCAAGGTAGACTACTCACTCATCGCTCCGAAGGCAAGCATGGCGATGAAGAAGACCTCCGGTGACGATTCCCCTCTCCGGCAGGGTACCGGGAGGAGCTTCTGGACCCTCCCGATCTCCGGGTCGACGGCGGCGGCGGATCGCGATGTGTTCTTGAAAATTGATCGGGTCCTTAGGTTTTTCCCATCAGGGGGTCTTTATAGGCGAAGGGGCATCGTCAGGAGTGGACCGAGGTGCTCTCACACATAGGGGGCGTGGCCAGGGCTTGGGCCGCGCCGCCCTGGTGTGTGGGGCCCTCGTGGCCCCACTCCGTCTCCTCTTCGGTTCTCTGGATGCTTCGGTGGATTTCTGGATGACTGGCTTTGGTTTCGTCCAATTCCGAGAATATTTCCTGTGTAGCTTTTCTGAAACACAAAAACAGCAGAAAACAGGGAACTGGCACTGTGGCGACTTGTTAATAGGTTAGTTCCGGAAATGCATAAAAGTGCCACGAAGTGTAACAAAACATTAGGCAAATGGTGTAAAAACAAGCATGGAGCATCAAAAATTATAGATACGTTGGAGACGTATCAAGCATCCCCAAGCTTAACTCCTGCTCGTCCCCGAGTAGGTAAGTGATAACAAAAGAAATAATTTTTGAGGTGACATGCACCTACACAATCTTGATCATATATGTAAGCATTTGTGAGCTGGGATCAAAAGAACTTAAAACATGGGCATGAAAGATATAATCTTGACAGTAAAAACTTAGCAACCATATTATAACATGCAAAAGAACACAAACAAAAGATCATGAAAATGAAATGATGAAAGTCAAACGTGTGTTCAAATCATAAGGAAAAACATACAAATGGTTTTCAGCTTGTCCTTCATGGAGAGCAAAACATAAATGCATATGACACCTTCAAGTTTAAGAGGGCGACTAGATACAAATAATTTGAGAACAAGTGAAACCAACAATATGAATCAATCAATGAAAACTTTGGGACAATGCATATTATACTAAGAATGACAACTATGCTCTCTTAATGGTGCATAAAGATAGAAGGTGGTGACTCAACATAAAAGTAAAAGAAAGGCCTTTCGCGGAGGGAAGCAGTGATTGCAAGTTTTATAGACCTTCAAAAATTATGTTACTTACCGGCTTTGAGCTCTCATTGCCCCCATCATAAGCATCTTGAATGGTTAAAGTTAATGCGAGAACAATTATGATGCATATGCTTGACAAATCATAAGTCGAAAACCTCGTGTCCCGTGAATACGAGTACCCAAACCTCATGCTACTTTACTTAGAGTCCCAAGCAAGGCTCTTGTCATTGTAATTATATATGTATCATCGAGAACCACCAACGGGGTACCTCCGTGCCCGATGACATGGAACAAGCCCACATCAAAATGACAGGACAAGCAGACAATAAACACCTCAACATCTCTTTTATTTACCATTTGTTTAGCTTTTTATTTTGAGATGCGTCGTCGAATGTCCACTATGGGTATGCTGCAAATTTCCACCATGAATTATGCATGGCTTAGATTGGCGGCCCAGGCGTTTCCCTAACACATATACAAACTCCATGATCCCCGCAAGATTCCCAATTCATTTCACACCGCGGGCATCCATAAACAAAAGATCACAATATCAACTCAAATAAGAAGTGCAATGTTGAAAGCTTGCCCCATGACAGCATGGTTGGGCTAGTACAACTTGCAAGCATAACAACTCAACATAAGAGACCACAATGTCAAATTTTAAAGAACGAGAAAAAGCAAAGTGTGCCTTCCGGTTCGTGAGAGCTTTACTGACCAATTTTCGCATAACACTGGTAAGAGTTTAATTTGAAGAGAAAATAAAAGCAAGTCAAATTTACTTGGAATAGCAAATTGCTAATAGGTATGTATGGTGGACACTTTGGAAAACTTGGTTTTTAGGAGTTGGATGCACGAGTAGAGCTCATACTCAGTACAAGGCGAGGGCTAGCAAAAGACTGGGAGCGACCAACTAAGAGAGCAATAATGGCCATAATCATGCAAAGCGACAAAGCGACATTAAAAGAAGCATAAGATGGCATCAAAAGTCAAAAACTAAATGATCATTGATACGTCTCCAACGTATCTATAATTTTTGATGCTCCATGCTTGTTTTTACACCATTTGCCTACTGTTTCGTTACACTTCGTGGCACTTTTATGCATTTTCCGGAACTAACCTACTAACAAGTCGCCACAGTGCCAGTTCCCTGTTTTCTGCTGTTTTTGTGTTTCAGAAGTGCTACACAGGAAATATTCTCGGAATTGGACGAAACAAGTTCCTGAAGTCTTATTTTTCCTGGAAGCTTCCAGAGATCCAAAGAGGAGTTGGAGGGGGGCCACGAGGGCCCCACACACCAGGGCAGTGTGACCCAGCCCCTGGCCGCGCCCCCTATGTGTGAGGTCACCTCGGTCCACCTCTGACGATGCCCCTTCGCCTATAAAGACCCCCCGATGGAAAAAAACCTAAGAACCCGATCACTTTTCCAGAACACATCGCGATCCGCCACCGCTGTCGACCCGAAGATCGGGAGGGTCCAGAAGCTCCTCCCGGCACCCTGCCGGAGAGGGGAATCGCCACCGGAGGTCTTCTTCATCGCCATGCTTGCCTCCGGAGCGATGAGTGAGTAGTCTACCTTGGACTATGGGTCCATAGCAGTAGCTAGATGGTTGTCTCCTCCACCATGTGCTTCATGTTTAGATCTCATGAGCTGCCCTACATGATTGAGATCACCGTTATGTAATTCTACATGTTTGGTTTGTTGGGATCCGATGAATATTGGTGTTATGATTGAGTTGCTATACTGAAATATATCTTATGTTATCTCTATGTTGTTTATGATCTTGCATGCTCTCCGTTGTTAGTAGCTATCTTGGCCGAGTAGTTGCTAGTGACTCCAAGAGGGGGTATTTATGCTCGATAGTGGGTTCATGTCTCTATTTAACCTGGGGGAGTGACAGAAACCTCTAAGGTTGTAGATGTGCTGTTGCTACTAGGGAGAAAACAACATTCATATGCTCGAGGGCATATGCTTTGTTTACATAACACACTTTGCTTAATGCAATTATCTGTTGTTCGCAACTTAATACTCATGGGGTGTTCGGATGATATCCTCGGGAGTGGATTATTAGTCATAGATGCAGTTGAATGGCGGTCTATGTATTTTGTTGTAATGCCCAGAGTAAATCGCATAGTGATCTTCTTGACATATCACGTTTATCTTTATTCTATCAATTGCCCAACTGTAATTTGTTTACCCAGCATGTGTTATTTATCTTATGGAGAGACACCACTAGTGAACTGTGGACCCCGGTCCTATTTTCATCATATTGCTATCACCTGTTTACTTTACTCGCACTATTTACTTTACTCGCATACTTTCACTGCTTTCCACTTGATAAGCTCATACCCTTTGTTTCAAGCAAACCGGTGAGATTGACAACCTCATCACAAGTTGGGAACAAAGTATTTGGTTGTGTTGTGTGCAGGTTCCACGTTGCTGCTAGCAAAGCAAAGCTTGGATGAGGCGCCATATATAAATTGTCCGAAGCTGTCGCTAAGCCAGTCCGCATCACATTCAGTCGTTTGTTTGCTCCTCTCCTGAACGATAAACCTTGGTTTCTTAACTGAGAGAAAATCTTGCTGCTATATTCATCACACCTTCCTCTTGGGGTTCCCAACGGACTGGTCATTTACCACGCATCAAGCTCTTTTTCTAGCGCCGTTGCCGGGGAGGAAGTAGAAGACCTCTGCATGGGGAGTTTTTCGCACACACATCCTTTACTTTGTTTTAAGTTTTGCTTTACTTTATTTATTTTACTTGCATCGTTTTATATCAAAAACCCAAAAAAAATTGAATCCTTGATAGTTGTTTTTACTTGTCTACTTTTAGTTTTGCTGAAATGGCTACTCCTGAAAACACCAAGTTGTGTGACTTTACTAGCATGAACAATAGTGATTTTATCTGTACTCCTATTGGGCCACCTGCTCCTGCTGCAAACTTTTATGAAGTTAAGCCTGCTTTATTGAACCTTGTTATGAAAGAGCAATTTTCTGATGCTAGTACTGATGATGCTGCAGCTCATCTCAACAATTTTGTTGAGCTATGTGAGATGCAAAAGTATGAGAATGTTGATGGTGATATAATTAAGCTTAAGTTGTTTCCTTTTTCTTTGAGAGGAAAAGCTAAGGATTGGTTGTTGTCTTTGACTAAGAATAGTATTGATTCATGGGCTAAGTGTAAGGATGCTTTTATTGGTACATACTATCCTCCTACTAAAATTATATCTTTGCGTAGCAATATTATGAAGTTTAGTCAATTTGATAATGAACATGTTGCTCAAGCGTGGGAAAGAATGAAATCTATGATAAAGAATTGCCCCACTCATGGACTGACTACTTGGATGATTGTTCAAACTTTTTATGCAGGACTGAATCTTCTTCGAGGAACCTACTTGATTCAGCTGCTGGAGGCACTTTTATGTCCCTTACCTTGGGCGCCGCAACAAAGCTACTTGACAACATGATGGTAAATTATTCCGAATGGCACAACGAGAGAGCTCCATAAGGTAAGAAGGTAAATTCTGTTGAGGAAACCTCTTCCTTGAGTGACAAGATTGATGCTATTATGCTTATGCTTTCTAATGATAGGACTCATGTAGATCCTAATAATGTTCCTTTGGCCTCTTTGGTTGCTCAAGGAGAGCATGTTGATGTGAATTTCATTAGAAACAATAATTTTAACAACAATGCTTATAGGAATAATTTTGCTAGTAACAATTATAGGCCATATCCTTCTACTAATGGTAATGGTTATGGTAATTCGTCCAACAACACTAGGGCCGCGCCCTCTGAACTTGAAGTCATGCTCAAAGACTTCATGGTAAAACAAACTGCTTTTAACAAGTCTGTTGAGAAAAAGTTAGGCAAAATTGATATTCTTGATTCTAAAGTTGATAGCCTTGCTCATGATGTTGAACTTCTGAAATTAAAAGTGTTGCCTAATGATGTGAAAGAGAACAATGTTTTTGCTACTGCTAATGCTATTCAAGTTGGAATAGATGAAAATCTTAGATTGTTAGCAGAATTGCATGCTAGATGGGAAAGAGAGGATGAGATTGCTAGGAATATGAAAGTTTGTACTATTACTACCTCTAATGATGTTGTTCCTAATGCTAGCAATCCTCTTACTTTGATTGGTGTAGAGAAAACTCCCACTCCTTGTGTTAAAAAGCCTAAAACTGCCAAAACTTTTTCTCAAAAGAGTGCTGAAATTTTTCGGAGTGTAGGAGATGATAGCTCTATTTCCTTTAATGATTTTGATGTTGATGGCTGCAATATATCTGAAGTAATTTTGTTCTGGCAAAAGCTTGCTTTGACTCCCAATGCTAGTTCTTTAAATATTGCTTTTACTAAGCATATTAGCAATGCTCTCATGAAAATTAGGGATGAAAAGTTACAGCAAAAAGCTTCTGTTTCCAAGAAGTTAGAAGATGGTTGGGAACCCATCATTGATATGCATGTTAATTGTTTTGATTGCCATGCTTTATGTGATCTAGGTACTAGTATTTTTGTCATGCCTAGAAAAATTTATGACATGCTTGATTTACCACCGCTTGAAAAATGTTATTATGATGTTCCTATTGCTGATGTTGCTAAGAAGAAACCTTTGGGAAGGATTAATGATGTTCTTATTGTGGTTAACAATAACCTTGTTCCCGTTGATTTTCTTGTTATGGACGTTGAATGCCATGCTTCATGTCCTATTATTTTGGGAAGACCTTTTCTTCGAACTGTAGGTGCCATTATTGATATGAGAGAAGGCACCATCAAATATCAATTCCCACTCAAGAAAGGTATGGAACACTTCCCTAGGAAAAGAAAGAAATTACTTTTTGACTCTATTCTTAGAGCAAATTATGAGCTTGATGCTTCATCACTTGATGTTACTTGATTCGCAATTTTCTGCGCCTAGCTCAAAGGCGTTAAAGAAAAGCACTCTTGGGAGATGACCCAATGTTTTATTTTCAGTAATTTTTCTTTTATTTGAGTCTTGGAAGTCATTACTACTGTAATGACCTCTCCTTATCCTTTTTATTTTGTTGTTGTGCCAAGAGAAGCCTCTAATTCGAGTGAGGTAAAGATTTGGGGATGTTGCTGTCCTGAACTGTTTTCGGTGCTGCACCGTAAAAATTCGTAAAAATTGTCTGTATATCTTTTGGACCTGATATTTCTTGTGCATATGCCCCAGCTTATATCCAAACTTTCATTAGTTGAACACTTTTTGATTTTATCAACAGAAAACCCCTTAAAAATTCGACCTTTTTCAGCTGTTCTGTTTTGACAGATTTCTGCCAATATTTGTGTTTGCCGCTTTATCGCTTTCTTTTGAGTTCTTTTGATCACGGAACTTTTGGGGAAGTTGCTACAGTAGTATATACTTTATATGTGGTGGTTTTGGGTTGAAACCTGAAGCAAAAAGAGGTTGATTATATGATATGCTTACACTAATGTTGCTAATAGATTTGTGTTTAGTTTTGTATGAAGGAAGTTTTCAAGTGTAGGGATTGGAGAATGATGAGATGAGTTAAAGAATGGACAAAAGCTCAAGCTTGGGGATGCCCATGCATCACCCCAAGAAATATCCAAGAAGTACAAGCGTCAAAGCTTGGGGATGCCCCCGAGGCACCCCTTCTTCATCGGCAAAAATCAGGTCACCTTTCAAGACACTGTATTTTTATTGCTTCATGCACTATGTGTTTTTCTTGGAGCGTCAGTTGTTTTAGTTTTCTTTATTAGTTTTGTTTTGTTTGCTGTAATAAATGGTTGGACCCCAACAAATTTCTTTTGGAGAAGTTGCCTTTCTTTTCACTTGCCAAGAACGCTCTAGTTTTAACTCTTATCAAAAACCGAGTGTTCTTCTTTTTCTGCTACTGCTTTTGGTTTTCGTTTTCGCCTTGATTTGCATTCAGATCTTGTCATATCTTTTCATCAAGGTGTATTTTTGCCTCTGATCTTTATTGGTTTTCATCAAAAGAGGTGTCTTCAAAAATTTCAAATGGTGTTGGAAAAGAGAAAAAGCTTTATGCAAAAAAGTGGTACAAGAAGGAGCTTGTGTAGACTGCGGCTTAGGCTTTTTCATGTCATGCTTGATGTCTTTTTGATAGTATGCTTAGTGGTTTTGCTGTAGCATGACTTATCTCAAATAACTGAGATTGCTTAATGAGCCCTTGCAAAAATCATGCGTTGTTTTTATTATTTGGAAGCATTATTTTGGTTTTCTCCTTGATGCTTTATTTGGGTTGACTTGGCGCATGCTCACACATGTTAGACTCTTACAAAGTCGCCAATAGCCTCTATGATCATTTAGTTTTTAAATTTTGATGCCATCTTATGCTTCTTTTAATGTTGCTTTGTCGCTTTGCATGATTATGGCCGTTATTGCTCTCTTAGTTGGTCGCTCCCAGTCTTTTGCTAGCCCTCGCCTTGTACTGAGTATGAGCTCTACTCGTGCATCCAACTCCTAAAAACCAATTTTTCCAAAGTGTCCACCATACATACCTATTAGCAATTTGCTATTCCAAGTAAATTTGACTTGCTTTTATTTACTCTTCAAATTAAACTCTTACCAGTGTTATGCAAAAATTGGTCAGTAAAGCTCTCACAAACCGGAAAGCACACTTTACTTTTTCTCATTCTTAAAAATTTGACATTGTGGTCTTTTATGTTGAGTTCTTATGCTTGCAAGTTGTAAGTTGGATACTAGCCTATCCATGCTATCATGGGGCAAGCTTTCAACATGGCACTTCTTATTTGAGTTGATATCGTGATCTTTTGTTTATGGATGCCCGCGGTGTGAAATGAATTGGGAATCTTGCGGGGATCATGGAGTTTGTATATTTGTTAGGGAAACACCTAGGCCACCAATCTAAGCCATGCATAATTCATGGTGGAAATTTGCAGCATACCCATAGTGGACATTCGACGACGCATCTCAAAATAAAAAGCTAAACAAATGGCAAATAAAAGAGATGTCGAGGTGTTCATTGTCTGCTTGTCCTGTCATTTTGATGTGGGCTTGTTCCATGTCATCGGGCACGGAGGTACCCCGTTGGCGGTTCTCGATGATACATATATACTTACAATGACAAGAGCCTTGCTTGGGACTCTAAGTTGAGTAGCATAAGGTTTGGGTACTCATATTCACGGGACACGAGGTTTTCAACTTATGATTTGTCAAGCATATGCATCATAATTGTTCTCGCATTAACTTTAACCATTCAAGATGCTTATAATGGGGGCAATGAGAGCTCAAAGCTGGTAAGTAACATAATTTTTGAAGGTTATAAAACTTGCAAACACTGCTTCCCTCCGCGAAGGGCCTTTCTTTTACTTTCATGTTGAGTCACCACCTTCTATCTTTATGCACCACTAAGAGAGCATAGTTGTCATTCTTAGTATAATGTGCATTGTCCCAAAGTTTTCATTGATTGATTCATATTGTTGGTTTCACTTGTTCTTAAATTATTTGTATCTAGTCGCCCTCTTAAACCTGAAGGTGTCCTATGCATTTATGTTTTGCTCTCTATGAAGGACAAGCTGAAAACCATTTGTATGTTTTTCCTTATGATTTAAACACATGTTTGACTTTCATTGTTTCATTTTCATGATCTTTTGTTTGTATTCATTTGCATGTTATAACATGGTTGCTAAGTTTTTATTGTCAAGATTATATCTTTCATGCCCATGTTTTAAGTTCTTATGATCCCAGCTCACAAATGCTTACATATATGATCAAGATTGTGTAGGTGCATGTCACCTCAAAAATTAATCTTTGTTATCACTTACCTACTCAAGGACGAGCAGGAGTTAAGCTTGGGGATGCTTGATACGTCTCCAATGTATCTATAATTTTTGATGCTCCATGCTTGTTTTTACACCATTTGCCTACTGTTTCATTACACTTCGTGGCACTTTTATGCATTTTCCGGAACTAACCTACTAACAAGTCGCCACAGTGCCAGTTCCCTGTTTTCTGTTGTTTTTGTGTTTCAGAAGTGCTACACAGGAAATATTCTCGGAATTGGACGAAACAAGTTCCTGAAGTCTTATTTTTTCCAGAAGCTTCCAGAGATCCGAAGAGGAGTTGGAGGGGGGCCACGAGGGCCCCACACACCAGGGCGGCGCGGCCCAGCCCCTGGCCGCGCCCCCTATGTGTGAGGTCGCCTCGGTCTACCTCTGATGATGCCCCTTCGATCTAAGAACCCGATCACTTTTCCAGAACACATCACGATCTGCCGCCGCTGTTGACCCAAAGATCGGGAGGGTCCAGAAGCTCTTCCCGGCACCCTGCCGGAGAGGGGAATCGCCACCGGAGGTCTTCTTCATCGCCATGCTTGCCTCCGGAGCGATGAGTGAGTAGTCTACCTTGGACTATGGGTCCATAGCAGTAGCTAGATGGTTGTCTCCTCCACCATGTGCTTCATGTTTAGATCTCATGAGCTGCCCTACATGATTGAGATCACTGTTATGTAATTCTACATGTTTGGTTTGTTGGGATCCGATGAATATTGGTGTTATGATTGAGTTGATATACTGAAATATATCTTATGTTATCTCTATGTTGTTTATGATTTTGCATGCTCTCCGTTGTTAGTAG
Organism: Dactylis glomerata; assembly: GCA_007115705.1. Classification (NCBI taxonomy): domain Eukaryota; kingdom Viridiplantae; phylum Streptophyta; class Magnoliopsida; order Poales; family Poaceae; genus Dactylis; species Dactylis glomerata. The sequence continues at coordinate 7,840,215 of QXEO01000247.1, read as the reverse complement.
CTATCTTGGCCGAGTAGTTGCTAGTGACTCCAAGAGGGGGTATTTATGCTCGATAGTGGGTTCATGTCTCTATTTAACCTGGGGGGGTGACAGAAACCTCTAAGGTTGTAGATGTGCTGTTGCTACTAGGGAGAAAACAACATTCATATGCTCGAGGGCATATGCTTTGTTTACATTACACACTTTGCTTAATGCAATTATCTGTTGTTCGCAACTTAATACTCATGGGGTGTTCGGATGATATCCCCGGGAGTGGATTATTAGTCATAGATGCAGTTGGATGGCGGTCTATGTATTTTGTTGTAATGCCCAGAGTAAATCGCATAGTGATCTTCTTGACATATCACGTTTATCTTTATTCTATCAATTGCCCAACTGTAATTTGTTTACCCAGCATGTGTTATTTATCTTATGGAGAGACACCACTAGTGAACTGTGGACCCCGGTCCTATTTCCATCATATTGCTATCACCTGTTTACTTTACTCGCACTATTTACTTTACTCGCATACTTTCACTACTTTCCACTCGATACGCTCATACCCTTTGTTTCAAGCAAACCGGTGAGATTGACAACCTCATCGCAAGTTGGGAACAAAGTATTTGGTTGTGTTGTGTACAGGTTCCACGTTGCTGCTAGCAAAGCAAAGCTTGGACGAGGCGCCATATATAAATTGTCCGAAGCTGTCGCTAAGCCAGTCCGCATCACCTTCAGTCGTTTGTTTGCTCCTCTCCTGAACGATAAACCTTGGTTTCTTAACTGAGGGAAAATCTTGCTGCTATATTCATCACACCTTCCTCTTGGGGTTCCCAACAGGCTGGTCATTTACCACGCATCAATCATAGAGGCTATTGGCGACTTTGTAAGAGTCTAACATGTGTGAGCATGCGCCAAGTCAACCCAAATAAAGCATCAAGGAGCAAACGAAAATAATACTTCCAAGACTCAAATAAAAGAAAAAGTACTGAAAAAAAAACATTGGGTTATCTCCCAAGAGTGCTTTTCTTTAACGCCTTTGAGCTAGGCGCAGAAAAATTGTGAATCAAGTATTTTTAGAAGGAGCATTAAGATCAACTGCAGAGGTCTTGTCAATAAGGCATTTTATTTCATCCACATAAGTTTTTGAAGACCCTTTGTGATCACGCTTTGGTTCACTCAAATCACTAAAAAGATTTTTGGGACAGATCCAGTTAAAATTATTTTCAAAAGCTTCATACAATCCCAAGAGCTTGCTAGGTATAGGTATTTCGGTTCCTTCATTGTTTGTACTAATAACCTTTATAGGTGAACCGAGTTTATTAAAATGCTTAAGAACTTTCCTAGCTTCAATAGCAACATCTCTAAATTCTATGCGCAAAGTTTCCAAGATAAAAGCTTTCTTCTCAGGATCTTCAATTTCATGAAGCTTAAGGAACATGTATTGCATAAAAGGATTAAGACTAGCAAACCTAGCTTCTAACATGTGAACTAAATAAGCAGAAGCAACTTCATAACTAGGAGCAAGCTCAACCAAAGATTTTTCCTCAACTTCTTTATGCATACTAATGTGACTAAAGAAATCCTCAATGTTATCTTTCCCAATAATTAAACCACTACCTACTGAGAGGTCCTCCAAAACATACTTATGGAACAACATGATGAACTAAAAGCAAGTAGATAAAAGCAACTATAAAGTAAACTAATTTTTTTGTGTTTTTGATATAAAACAATGCAAGTAAAAATAAAGTAAAGCAAAACTATAAAACAAAGTAAAGGATGTGCATGCGAAAAACTCCCCTTGCAGAAGTCTTCTTTTTCCTCCCCGGCAACGGCGCCAGAAAAGACTTGATGGCTGGCGTGTAGTTGATGATGATGATTAGAACCAGTCAGTTGGGAACCCCAAGCGGAAGGTGTGATGAGCACAACAGCAAGTTTTTCTCTCAGTTAGAAACCAAGGTTTATCGATCGAAGAAGAAAAAGCCAATACGACTGAAGGTGATGCTTGCAAGCTTCTCGACAGCTCCGGACAATTTATATGGCGCCTCGTCCAAGCTTTGCTTTGTGAGCAGCAACATGGAACCTGCACACAACACAACCAAGTACTTTGTTCCCAACTTACGATGAGGTTGTCAATCTCACCTGTTTGTTTGAAACAAAGGGTATGAGCGTATCGAGTGGAAAACAGTAGAAGTATGCGAGTAAAGTAAACAGGTGATAGCAGTGTGATGGAAATAGGATCGGGGTCCACAGTTCACTAGTGGTGTCTCTCCATAAGATAAATAACACATGCTGGGTAAACAAATTACAGTTGGGCAATTGATAGAATAAAGATAACATGGTATGTCAAGAAGATCACTATGCGATTTACTCTGGGCATTACAACAAAATACATAGACCGCCATCCAACTGCATATATGACTAATAATCCACTCACGGGGATATCATCCGAACACCCCATGAGTATTAAGTTGCGAACAACAGATAATTGCATTAAGCAAAGTGTGTAATGTAAACAAAGCATATGCCCTCGAGCATATGAATGTTGTTTTCTCCCAAGTGGCAACAGCACATCTACAACCTTAGAGGTTTCTGTCACTCCCCCAGATTAAATAGAGGCATGAACCCAACTATCGAGCATAAATACCCCCTCTTGGAGTCACTAGCAACTACTCGGCCAAGATAGCTACTAACAACGGAGAGCATGCAAGATCATAAACAACATAGATATAACATAAGATATATTTCAGTATAGCAACTCAATCATAACACCAATATTCATTGGATCCCAACAAACACAGCATGTAGAATTACATAACGGTGATCTCAATCATGTAGGGCAGCTCATGAGATCTAAACATGAAGCACATGGTGGAGAAGACAACCATCTAGCTACTGCTATGGACCCATAGTCCAAGGTAGACTACTCACTCATCGCTCCGGAGGCAAGCATGGCGATGAAGAAGACCTCCGGTGGCGATTCCCCTCTCCGGCAGGGTGCTGGGAAGAGCTTCTGGACCCTCCCGATCTTCGGGTCGACGGCGGCGGCGGATCGCGATGTGTTTTGGAAAATTGATCGGGTCCTTAGGTTTTTCCCGTCGGGGGGTCTTTATAGGTGAAGGGGCATCGTCAGGAGTGGACCGAGGTGCTCTCACACATAGGGGGCGCGGCCAGGGCCTGGGCCGCGCCGCCCTGGTGTGTGGGGCCCTCGTGGCCCCACTCCGTCTCCTCTTCGGTTCTCTAGAAGCTTCGGTGGATTTCTGGATGACTGGCTTTGGTTTCGTCCAATTCCGAGAATATTTCCCGTGTAGCTTTTCTGAAACACAAAAACAGCAAAAAACAGGGAACTGGCACTGTGGCGACTTGTTAATAGGTTAGTTCCGGAAAATGCATAAAAGTGCCACGAAGTGTAACGAAACATTAGGCAAATGGTGTAAAAACAAGCATGGAGCATCAAAAATTATAGATACGTTGGAGACGTATCAAATATCACCGTCCAGTTGGGAACCCCAAGAGGAAGGTATGATGAGTACATCAGCAAATTTTCCCTTAGTAAGAAACTAAGGTTTGTCAGTCCAGGAAAAAGCCAAACTCCAGAAGGTGATGCTTGCTAGCCTAGTGACAGCTCTGGACAATTTATAAGGCGCCTCGTCCAGCGCTTTGCTTTGCACCAGCAACAATGTGGAACCTGCACACAACACAAACAAATACTTTGCTCCCAACTTACGATGAGGTTGTAAATCTCACCGGTTTGCTGTAAACAAAGGAATGAGTGTATCGAGTGGAAAGCAATAGTAGTATGCAAGAAAGTAAACAGTGCGAGTAAAGTAAACAGATAATAGCAATGTAAAGGAAATTGGACCGGGGTCCACAGTTCACTAGTGGTGTCTCTCCATAAAATAAATAACAACATGCTGGGTAAACAAATTACAGTTGGACAATTGATAGAATAAAGATAACGTGCATATGTCGAGAGGATCACTATGAGATTTACTCTGGGCATTACAACAAGATACATAGACCGCCATCCAACTGCATCTATGACTAATAATCCACCCACGGGGAATCATCCGAGGACCACGTGAATATTAAGTTGTGAACAACAGATAACTGCATTAAGCAAAGTGTGTAATGTAAACAAAGCATATGCCCTTGGACATAAGAATGTTGTTTTTTCTCCCTAGTGGCAACAGCACATCTACAATATAACTGGGCATTAATTCGGGCCGGGCCGGGCCAAGGAAAAGCCCGACTCAGTATTCTGCGGCCCAGGCCCGGCCCGGCCTGACTGTCGGGCCGCAAATTTCTGCCCAAGCCCGGCCCGTCGGGCTAAAAAACCATCGGGCCGTCGGGCCATCGGGCCGGGCCTTCAGCAAATTGTCATTTTTTCCTACCCAAGCCCGGCCCGTTACTCTTGTCGAGCCAAAATATCCTGCCCAGGCCCGGCCCGACAGCATGCTTTGGCCCGACGGGCCGGGCCATTTTCGGGCCGGGCCGGTCGGGCCGGGCTTCCCATGCCCAACTATAATCTACAACCTTAGAGGTTTCTGTCACTCCCCCAGATTAAATAGAGGCATGAACGCAACTATCGAGCATAAATACCCCCTCTTGGAGTCACTAGTATCTACTTGGCCAAGATAGCTACTAACAACGGAGAGCATGCAAGATCATAAACAACATAGAGATAACATAAGATAATATTCAGCACATCTACTCAATCATAACACCAATATTTATTGGATCCCAACAAAAACAACATGTAGAATTACATAACGGTGATCTCGATCATGTAAGGCAGCTCACGAGATCTAAACATAAAGCACATGGTGGAGAAGACAACCATCTAGCTACTTCTATGGACCCATAGTCCAAGGTAGACTACTCACTCATCGCGCCGAAGGCAAGCATGGCGATGAAGAAGACCTCCGGTGGCGATTCCCCTATCCGGTAGGGTGCCGGGAAGAGCTTCTGGACCCTTCCGATCTCGGGTCGATGATGACGGTGGATCGTAATGTGTTTCTGGAAAATTGATCGGGTATTTAGGTTTTTCCCATCAGGGGGTCTTTATAGGCGAAGGGGCGGTGTCAGAAGTGCACCAGGGCGGTGACACACGTAGGGGGCGCGGCCAGGGGCTGGGCCGCGCCGCCCTACTGTGTGGCCGGCCTGTGGCCCCTCTCCGTCTCCTCTTCGGACTTCTGGAAGCTTCGGTAAATTTCTGGATGTTCGGCTTTTGTTTCGTCCAATTCCGATAATATTTCCTATGTAACTTTTCTGAAACACAAAAACAGCAGAAAACATGGAACTGGCACTGTGGCATCTTGTTAATAGGTTAGTTCCGGAAAATGCATAAAAACGCCACGAAGTGTAACGAAACACTAAGCAAATGGTGTAAAAACAAGCATAGAGCATCAAAAATTATAGATACGTTTGAGACGTATCATGCGCCTTATGACCATGGAGGGCCGTGCGGTGTATGTGCATGCCGTCATGACAGCGTCGGTCATCTATCACTTGATGGCTCTTGACCTCGAGCCATGGTTCCTCCAAGTAGTGGACAAGCTGCGGAGGGGCTTCTTCTGGGCCGGGACAGCTGAAGCCAATGGTGTTAATTGCACTGTCGCATGGAATCAGGTCCGCCAGCCCAAGATCCTTGGAGGCCTAGGGTTCCACAACCTAAGGCACCTCAACACTGCCTTGCGATCTAGGTGGCTTTGGCTGCAGCGGACCGATGCGGCCAAGCGTTGGAGCGGCCTAGACCTGGCTGTCAGCGATGCGTCCCGTGCCCTGTTTAACGCATCGGTGGTCGTCTCCGTGGGGGTGGGCACTACTGTCAAGTTCTGGATGGATCCGTGGATTGGTGGCATCGACACGGGATCCGTTGCCCCATCTCTGATGAAGCACATCCGCCCTTTTGTCAAGCGGGCGCGCACGGTGGCTGATGGGCTTTTGGACAACGGTTGGGCGCACGATATTGCCGGTGAGCTAACCGTTGATGCACTGAGGGACTAGCTCAAGCTGGGGAGTGCCATCCAAAGCGTTCCCAGGCATGACGTCGACGGAGACGACACTTTTAGGTGGAAGTGGACTGCGAGTGGCAGATTCACCTCCAAATCTGCGTACCTGACGCTGTTCCACGGGGCTACGGCGCTAGCCGGCGCGGCCAACATGTGGAACTCCTTCGCGCCACTCTAGTACAAGTTTCATGCTTGGCTTGCGCTTCGGCGTCGATGTTGGACGGCAGACCAGTGGCGGCGAAGGGGGCTGCCCACGCACATCATGTGCCCGTTCTGTGGCTCAAGGGAAGAAACCATTGACCACATCACGCTGCAGTGCCCTTTTGCGACGGCAATCTGGATGGGGGTCATCACTCGCCTTGGATTGCCTAACATCGTGCCCTCGGATCATGCGGAGCTTGGAGAGTGGTGGCCGTTGGCCGTCTCCCGCTTCGCGTACTCCCATCGGAAAGCGGCGAACTCGCTCATCTTGCTCGTAGTGCGCACAATCTGGCTTGAGAGAAATGCACGGGTGTTCAATCAAACTTACACCCCTGCGCAAGTCTCGCTGCGCTTAGTATTGGATGAGTGGGAGGCATGGATGGCCTATAGGCGTGGGTCTATGAGAGAAATTGATTAGAGTCGCACTGGTGCCCTGCGTGGCACTTTTGGGTGGTGCAGTGGTGTTTGTTCCCCCCTTCTTGCTTCGGCATTGTACTCGGCCTCCGGCCGTTTCCCCTTAATCTTAATGCAATGACACGCAGATCTCCTGCGGGTTCGCAAAAAATAGATAAACAAACCGTCCCTTTATCCTGTAAGATTTTGGCAATATGTTGCCATCATGCAGAAGAGATGAGAGAAGAGTGGCGGGTTGGAGGCAAAAATACACGCACGCACGCAGGTAGAGGGCTAGAGAAGATCTTCCAAAAACTATCTACATGGAAGGGAATCCTCCCTGTAGCCCCTTTGAAAGGACACAGATGTCGCCTAGAGGGGGGGGGGGGGTGAATAGGCGATTAAAACTTTTACGAAAGGCTTGTACAAATGCAAAAATAAACTAACGTTTAATTTGACAAGCTTACAAAACCTAATAAACTAGGCTCACCTATGTGTACCAATAGCTTATGCTAAGCAAGACAAGTAGCAAGGTGATAGCAAGATATATAACTTCAAGCACGATGGCTATCACAAATGTACAGTGCATAAGTAGTGGAGCTCGGATAAGAGTTACCGAGGCACGAAGGAGACGAAGATGTATCCCGAAGTTCACTTCCAAAGGAAGCTAGTCTCCGTTGGAGAGGTGTGGCGGCTTAATGCACTCCGAACGCCACAAAGGCCTCACCTTGAGATGTGGTAGCACAATGCTCACCAAATGCCACAAAGGCTCACCTCAAGATGCGGAGGCACGCTACGCACCGAACGCCACAAAGGCTCACCTTATTCTCCTCGTGCCCTCGCACAAAGCAAGATGCCACGATCCACTATGGGACACTTGAGGGCGGTCACCGAACCCGTACAAGCTTGGGGCAATCTCCACAACTTAATTGGAGGCTCCCAAGAATCGCCACAAAGGCACCACAAAGGTTGGGGAATCTCCACAACTTAATTGGAGGCCCCAAGTATATGCCACAAAGGCCACTAAGCCGTCTAGGGTTCCAAGAACCCAAGAGAATAAGCTCACAACTTCCACTTACCGAATCTCCGAGGAGAACTCAAACCGATGCACCAAATGCAATGGCAAGAGCACACAAAGTGCTCAAATCCTTCTCACTCAAATCCTACCAAAGCAACTAATGCTATGGAGAGATATGAGAGGAAGAACAAAGGAAATCCACAAAGAACTCCAAGATCTAGATCCAATAGGTTCCCCTCACTTAGAGGAGATTTTGATTGGTGGAAAGATAGATCTAGATCTCCTCTCTCTTTTCCCTCAAGAAGATGCAAGAATCATTGGAGGGATTGAGAGATAGAGCAAAGCTTCAAGGTCAACAATGGAGGAGAGAGAGAATAGGAAGCCACCAGCCCAAGGAGGAAGAAGGGGGCCTTTTATAGGTCCCCCACAAAAACTAGCCATTGCTGGGCACTTACCCCGGAGTCTCCGGCCTTTGGAGGGCGGAGACTCCGGGCAGGGGCTAAAAAGCCTCCGCCCCCATCTCTGCGCTGAGCGACACCTCGAGTTTTTGAGGTCCGGAGACTTGGGCCGGAGTCTCCGGTCCCTAGGGGCCGGAGTCTTTGGCCTGGAAAAGTACCTGGAGGTTCCGGGCCAAATCTCCGGACGAAAAACAGCGAAAACACATTTTGGGCCGGAGTCTCCGGCCCTACGAGGCCGGAGTCTCCGGCCCTGGAAAAGGCAGAAACAGCTGAAACCAAAACGACCATAACTTGAGCGTCCGGACTCCGTTTTCGATGATCTTGGGCTCGTTGGAATCACAACAACGAGCTCTGCAAGTCTATGCATAGAAACATCATAGTCCAACCAAGGAGGGTAAAACCAAATGATGAAAGGTTTGACCTCTCTACAAAGACAAACCGGTAAAACCTCCAAACACCAAAAACTCAATAAGTGATTCATGCAAAATCCGTTTTTGATGAGCTAGAGCTTGTCATGGAATTAACCACAAGCTCTAAAACCTCACATGGATAAAAGCCAAATAAGAACCAAGAAAGATGATGGCAAATATGCAAAGGTTTGAGCTCTCTTCGAACAATGCGGTTAAGTTACTCACTCGAGAGCCCCTCTTGATAGTACGGCTACCAATCCTATAACCCGGTCTCCAAACTAACACACGAGACCGGTAGAAGAGAAAACCTATCAAGAACAAACCTTTGCCTTGTATTCCACTTGAACTTGATGAAGACGATCTTTTCCACCTCAAGATGGAATTCCTTTCTTGATTGCGCTAGCTTGATGAAGTCTTGTGGATTGCTCCCCCATAAATCAATATGGGAAAGACTCTCTTAGGAATATCTTCACATAGCCATTACCACCAAATAGAATACATGCATAAAGCATATAATCTCCTTGAGATGGCACATCTTGAACTTGACTTCTCATCCATGAAGACGATCACCACTTAATAATATCCTAGCCCGAGATCACAAGATCCCACTCGATACATTATGTATGCTTTGAGAGTTGATCGACTTGAATCCCATCTTTGCACATTGACTTGATCAACCTTGTATCCTTCCTTCTTCCTTCATGATGATGATGTCTTGAAGGTAAACACAAATGTCCACTCAATTATATTCTTCAAGACATAGTTGCAATAAGCTCAATTCTCATATGACCATTCTTCCGATATTTCCTTGAATAACACATTGGTCATCACTTAAAGTTCTTCATTTGATCCTTCTTACAACCTTGAAGCCAACATATGGTTCAAGCATTGTCTATGGACATGTCCTACAAATATAACTCAATGCAAACATTAGTCCATAGAGATTGTCATTAATTACCAAAACCACACATGGGGGCTCCATGCTCTTTCAATCTCCCCCATTTTGGTAATTGATGACAATCTCTTTGAGAGGGTTTATATAATGAATTTAAAGAACCAAAATGGTTGCACTAACATCAAATACTACAAAAGTATGTGATGTTAGTAGAACCACCATATATAGAGCAAACTCCCCCACAATCTATGCACGTGTGAATGATCTTGATTTCATTGCATATATTGCCAACCAAGGTTGTTGGTGGAGTTTCCTCTATATACTCAACCATGCAAAGCATGAAAGGCAAATGCTTAAGAACAAAACCAAAGCATAAAACCCAATTCCCTTTAAACCCTCGAAACTTCTCCCCCATTGGCACCAATTGCCGAAATGGGCGGAAAAACTTAGAAGGCCAATATAGTGAGAGTTCCTCCATAATTTGTGCATAAACCAAAAGTATAATTGAAAAACATATGCACATATCCAAATAGGAAAACTCGGAGGAAATCATCCTATATTGAGGATCAAATATTGCAAATAAAATAAGATCACATGGTGGATAAACTTCAACAAATGAAGAGAGCAATCAATCGATCCAAAGAACAAATTGAATAAAGATATTATGATAAGACCAAAAGGGTGCTCTAAATAATATGAGGAAGCTCCCCAAGGTTTGTGCACAAAATATTCTATTTGAATTAAAGTATAAGGTGCACAAACATGGAATCATCACTCCCTCAATATTATTCAAAACAAAATGATACCAACTGAAGTCATGTACTATGATGACCACAAAATGGTGCTTTAAATGAAATGAGGAAGCTCCCCGAGGTACGTGAAAAAAATGGAATGTTTGCATTTGAATACAATTTGCACAACATGGAATCCTCACTCCCTCAATAACATTTAAAACGCAACCATTTGCAAGAGATCATAGAGGAGAAATTAAGCTTAACATTTGCTTCAAACAAATGGTTGAGCAACAAGCAAGGGACAACATATTAAAAGGCTCAACAAAAGGAATATGTGATATGAATGACAAAGCATATTATAAGACTAATACAAGGATAAGCATAGAGCATCCACATAGTCTTTAATGAATAAAATTGCTTACCATTCCATCCCAACACATAAGGTTCAAATAAGATATCAAATAAGGAGATATCATCTCTCATGTGTATAAGTTTCTAAGTAGACAACATCACAAAGATAATTATCACAAAGAAACATGTACACACAAAATAGATACTAAGAATAGAACATGATATCCAAAATGAAGTCATGCAATATACCAATGAGAATTTTTGCTTTTAAAGCACGGCCAAAGGCTCAAATTTTCTTATTGTATATTGAAGAACTTCAACCACAAACAAGTCAAAGACATCACAAATATCAACAAGGGAAAGAAGATAGTTGGGATGTTTTGAGAAAAGCAACAAGTATCACAAAGATGGATACCAAAAGAAAGTACTAAATTTACACTTTCAACCATATTGCACATGTGAGAAACTTGAGGAATTGATATGCAATAAAATTGCTAAATTGACATATATGGGATAGGAGAATCATGAGCATGATTTTATATGTTCCCAATAATATGCACTCATCTCAAATTACTCACAATTGCAATAAAGTGGTTTCATTAAGACCTTTGCAAGAAGCACAACATTTGCAAATAAAGATATTCCATGCCATGAAACAACCTACACAAGGTTGGATACTAGAAAAGTATGCATGAAGAAGATACTTGTTACCAAGATATCAATGGTAGGATCTAGTAGATAGGAGTCCTTCAATAATCCTAGCTTGCCTCAAATTATCATTTAGTCACCACTTCATCCTTATTATTGAGACAAGCACCAATATATCTCCATGTACCTAAAAACAAAGTTCAAGTACAAGATGGTCCCTAAACTCATTGGGTCCAAAGTAGCTAGAGAAACTACAATATATAGGACAAACTCCACATAAATATGTGCATATATAAATGAAATTGAATTTCATGCACATCTTAGCCGATTTAGGATTTGATGGAGCTTCTCCTATATATTAGATCAAAGAAAGCAAAAGCATGCCATACAATATACATTTAGTAAATATGCATGCACAAGACTTTCAAGAGCCAAAGGAGATACAATTTGGACAAAACACCAAGAAGGACAAGCGAGCACACGAAATTGTGAAGCTACAAAAGGTTGTCCAAATTATATCAAAGAATCAAATCAACACAAGATTGACTCCAAAGTTCAACTAGTGAACTAAGCAAAAGCCAATGAGCATAAAGGATAACTAAAACACACATGCTCAAAGACATATCTCATTTTAAGAGTGAAAAACAAATTACAAGGAATGAGATAAGCAACTCCCAAAGAGAGCAAGGTTCCAACAACAAACCAAACTCTCCACACTTTTTATGATGGCACACTAAGTACCAAAAAGAAAAGATTTGACTTCCAGCAATAATCAAAACCAATTGAAATAAGCACAAGAGTGTGTTATAACAAATATATGAGAGCTCCCCCAAGATTAGTGCATTATTTATGATTTTGCATTTGAATACAAAATGCACACAAATGGGATCATCACATCTACCTACATAGAAATAACACAAAATAAGTTCTACAAAATCAAATGGAATCACAAGAGTCAAGAAAGACAATGGGAGTTAAAGCAAATACATTTCTTGGCGAGAGATAAGGCAATTAAAAGCAATAGCCAAAGTGAAGATGATCAATATAAAAAAATACCACATGATAGATTACCAATTTTCCAAGGAGAAGAGGTATATGGAGTTATTTCCGGTGGTAGTTTACACATAAATCCAAGATCATCTTCACAACAAATGAGCATATGAAAAGGATAAGAATTAAGCACCATGCCAAACAAAGATATTCTTGATAGACTCAAATAGTTAAACAATCACGCAAAGCAATGATTAGGATAGCTTGAAGCAAATGGTTTTCCAACTTTGATGTAGTAATCCACATTTTAGGAAAACCCTATCAAGAAAGTATCTCACAAACAAGATCCAAAACAAGAGCAATAAATAATTTGGCAAATTGGAACTTGTTCGAGAAAACATGCCACATAGAAGCAAGATAATTTACAATATCAACACTATGTGACACAACCTCAAATATACACATTTCATGGATTTGTAATATGAACAAAGCACAATACTCCCCCATAATGTGATAAAACCAATTTTCAAATAAGTTGTTAAAGTCAATTTCCATAGGGCTCGAAAATTCCGAGGGGGACCGGAGTCTCCGGGGTTGAACCACCGGAGTCTCCGGAGTAGAACCACCGGAGTCTCCGGGGTAGAACCAACGGAGTCTCCAAACCTAGAAAATTAAACTTTACCAACAAGAGGCAAATAGAATCCAACAAGATGATTAATGGACATTATAGAATTTGAATTTCTCATGAAAATGACATACCACATAGAGACTAGATAATCTTTAAATATCAACACTAAGTGGTATTCCTCATGTACACACATTTTTAGGATTGTGAAGTGCCAAAGCATATCACTCCCCCAAAATGGGATTGTCCATTAATCACTCCCAAGAGCCAAGAAGATAGATCAAGATGCAATAGACTCAACAGTAACAACCGTACATGGTGTGCAACCAACATGCACATAATTGATTACTCAAAATAAAGCAAGTAGGGAGCACAACATATACAAACACATGCAAGATACAAAACCAAACACATGCAAAGGGGCGAGTAACTTTCAATGTAGATAAGTTGAATACATGTTACCGCAAGGAGGAACAATGGATATATGATAGAAATAAGATAATCCAATTGACTTGACTTGAGACAATATAATTAATGAAGATCCCTTAATTCTTCATGATATAGCCAAGTCTCCAATGCCCTCCATTAGACACCCATTGATCAAGTTTTGGCTTGTTGGTCCCCAACCAAGTTGGGTCCTAAGAGGTTAGTCACAATAGGTTTGGCAACCCAAATGGTTCTTTTCTTGACATCACTTTGAGTACCAACAAATTTGGCAAACACATTTCCAACCTTATCCTTGCAAAGTGAATAAGCATCATTGATTATGATAGGGTTGGATGAGTTACCAAAAGAGCAAGTAGAAGAAAGGTGACCCTTCTCACGGCATATGTAGCAAGATCTTATCTTTCCTTTCTTCTCATTTGATTTCTCCACAATGGGAGCATTGGGTTGATTCTTCTTAGGAGGAAGCTTTTCTTCATCTTGAGGAAGGACTTGAGTTTGAGCTTGAGGCCGCTTCCCTTGTTGCTTCTCACTTAGATGCTTCTTCTTCAATGGGCAAGACCTAACATGATGCCCTTCAATTTTGCACTTGAAGCAAACAATCTTGGCCGGATCCTTGACTTGCTCTTGGCCCTTCTTCTTCTTGAAGAGTTTGGACTTCTTCTTATTGTTGGAGATAAATCCAAGTCCACTCTTGTCATTGGGGGATTTTTGTGCACTCAACATCTTGTCAAGTTTGGACTTCCCTTCATGACTTTTTACCAAGTCTTTCTTCAACAAAGTGACTTGGGCCTCGAGCTCTTTAATTTCCTCTACATGGTTAGTTACAACACAAGTACTAGAGGAAGTAGAAGCTATATTGTTAGAGCAACAAGGCAAGGAGAGTAATTCATCACAAGATGTAGCAATAGTATGAGTGGATGAATTACAAGGACTAGCACATGGCAATATAGCATTTTGGGAAGTAGTGCTAGTGACCACATGAGGTTCACAAGATGTTACCTTTGTAGATATATCCTCATAAGCTAACTTTAGGCGAGCATGGGACACTAGAAGATCCTCATTAGAGCTAGATAGCTTTTCATGACTTTCTTCCAATATCCCATACTTGCTAGTTAGCAACTCAAGTTGAGCCCTTAGCTCAACATTCTCCTTCAAGATAGATGCCTCACAAGAAGTAGAGTTAGTAGCACAAGCATCATGATTAACCAAAAGAGGAGAAGGCAACTTGGAACACTCTTTTAAATAAGAAGCTTTTAGTTGCTCATGTGACTTGGTGAGTTTGGTGAGCACACCCTCAATGTCCCTAGAGCCATTTTTGAGGTGCTCAAGATCCTCAAGAAGTTTAGCATTAACAAAAACAAGCTTATCATTTTTTAATTTTAAATCATTTGCCACCTCAAGAGCTCTATCATGGGTTTCCTTTACTCTAGACAATTCTAGAGCAAAATTCTCCTCAAGAGCTTCGTTGGTGCATTGTTCTTTTAAAAGAGTCTTTTTAAAATCATTAGCAAGACTATGAAGATTCTCAATAGTTTCTTCTTGCTCTTCGTCATGAGATTGAAGCTCAACAATAATTTTCTGGCTCTCAATAGCAGCAACCAAAATATGAACGAAGTTAGAGCAAGCAATTTTGTTCTTACCAATAGCATGAAAGACTATTTCTCCCTTCTTTTTTAAAGAGGCAACATAATCATCCTCTTCTACATGATCACTAGATATAGTGGGTTCCAAAGAAGGAGTTACCTTTGAATCCCTAGCCATAAGATATATGTGGGAACCGAGAGATGATGATGAGGATGAATTACTTGAAGCTCCAATCAAAACTTTGTCTTGGCCAATAGAATCTCCGGTTTCCTCTACATTGTTAGCCACACAAAGACTAGAGGAAATAGAGGCATTTTTATCATGGCCACTAGACAGAGCAAGCATATCATCATGAGATTTATTAAAGCAACTTACACATGATATGCAAGGACTAACACAAGCATGTAAAGCATTTATGGTGCTAGAAGTGTTAAAGCCCAAAGATGAAGCATTGCAATGAGATCGAGATGAATGATTATCAAAAGTAAGCTCACTATCAACATTGGAATTTCCATCACCACTCACCATGTCATTACCTTGTGTCTTGCCACACATCGGTGAAGTGGAAGAAAGTACATCACGGCCGGAAGTGGAAGGAATACACTCATCTTCAAAAAACTTGGACACATCATATTTTTCTTGAAGCTTTGTCCATAACTCATGAGCATTCCGAAAAGGCATAATGGACGTCACAACTACAATGCTCACAACATCGGATAAGACATTAATAGCTTGAGCATTGAGATAAGAGTTCTTCTCATCCTCTAAAGATAGATTTGTGGGATCCTTAGGAGGAGAAAAACCCATATGTACAATTCGCTCTATATTTGGGTCCATGACCCGAAAATGATTAAGCATGCGAATTCTCCAAGTATCATAATTTGTGCCATCGAATATAAAAGTGTGATTGTGCACTAATCCCCTAGCCGACATCTTTGCTCTCAAGGTGGTGAAGCCTAAAATGAGAGACCTAGCTCTGATACCAATTGAAAGGACACAAATGTCGCCTAGAGGGGGGGGTGAATAGGCGATTAAAACTTTTACGAAAGGCTTGTACAAATGCGGAAATAAACTAACGTTTAATTTGACAAGCTTACAAAACCTAATAAACTAGGCTCACCTATGTGTACCAACAGCTTATGCTAAGCAAGACAAGTAGCAAGGTGATAGCAAGATATATAACTTCAAGCACGATGGCTATCACAAATGTACAGTGCATAAGTAGTGGAGCTCGGATAAGAGTTACCGAGGCACGAAGGAGACGAAGATGTATCCCAAAGTTCACTTCCAAAGGAAGCTAGTCTCCGTTGGAGAGGTGTGGCGGCTTAATGCACTCCGAACGCCACAAAGGCCTCACCTTGAGATGTGGTAGCACAATGCTCACCAAATGCCACAAAGGCTCACCTCAAGATGCGGAGGCACGCTACGCACCGAACGCCACAAAGGCTCACCTTATTCTCGTCGTGCCCTCGCACAAAGCAAGATGCCACGATCCACTATGGGACACTTGAGGGCGGTCACCGAACCCGTACAAGCTTGGGGCAATCTCCACAACTTAATTGGAGGCTCCCAAGAATCGCCACAAAGGCACCACAAAGGTTGGGGAATCTCCACAACTTAATTGGAGGCCCCAAGTATATGCCACAAAGGCCACTAAGCCGTCTAGGGTTCCAAGAACCCAAGAGAATAAGCTCACAACTTCCACTTACCGAATCTCCGAGGAGAACTCAAACTGATGCACCAAATGCAATGGCAAGAGCACACAAAGTGCTCAAATCCTTCTCACTCAAATCCTACCAAAGCAACTAATGCTATGGAGAGATATGAGAGGAAGAACAAAGGAAATCCACAAAGAACTCCAAGATCTAGATCCAATAGGTTCCCCTCACTTAGAGGAGATTTTGATTGGTGGAAAGATAGATCTAGATCTCCTCTCTCTTTTCCCTCAAGAAGATGCAAGAATCATTGGAGGGATTGAGAGATAGAGCAAAGCTTCAAGGTCAACAATGGAGGAGAGAGAGAATAGGAAGCCACCAGCCCAAGGAGGAAGAAGGGGGCCTTTTATAGGTCCCCCACGAAAACTAGCTGTTGCTGGGCACTTACCCCGGAGTCTCCGGCCTTTGGAGGGCGGAGACTCCGGGCAGGGGCTAAAAAGCCTCCGCCCCCATCTCTGCGCTGAGCGACACCTCGAGTTTTTGAGGTCCGGAGACTTGGGCCAGAGTCTCCGGTCCCTAGGGGCCGGAGTCTTTGGCCTGGAAAAGTACCCGGAGGTTCCGGGCCAAATCTCCGGATGAAAAATAGCGAAAACACATTTTGGGCCGGAGTCTCCGGCCCTACGAGGCCGGAGTCTCCGGCCCTGGAAAAGGCAGAAACAGCTGAAACCAAAACGACCATAACTTGAGCGTCCGGACTCCGTTTTCGATGATCTTGGGCTCGTTGGAATCACAACAACGATCTCTACAAGTCTATGCATAGAAACATCATAGTCCAACCAAGGAGGGTAAAACCAAATGATGAAAGGTTTGACCTCTCTACAAAGACAAACCGGTAAAACCTCGAAACACCAAAAACTCAATAAGTGATTCATGCAAAATCCGTTTTTGATGAGCTAGAGCTTGTCATGGAATTAACCACAAGCTCTAAAACCTCACATGGATAAAAGCCAAACAAGAACCAATAAAGATGATGGCAAATATGCAAAGGTTTGAGCTCTCTTCGAACGATGCGGTTAAGTTACTCACTCGAGAGCCCCTCTTGATAGTACGGCTACCAATCCTATAACCCGGTCTCCAAACTAACACACGAGACCGGTAGAAGAGAAAACCTATCAAGAACAAACCTTTGCCTTGTATTCCACTTGAGCTTGATGAAGACGATCTTTTCCACCTCAAGATGGAATTCCTTTCTTGATTGCGCTAGCTTGATGAAGTCTTGTGGATTGCTCCCCCATAAATCAATATGGGAAAGACTCTCTTAGGAATATCTTCACATAGCCATTACCACCAAATAGAATACATGCATCAAGCATATAATCTCCTTGAGATGGCACATCTTGAACTTGACTTCTCATCCATGAAGACGATCACCACTTAATAATATCCTAGCCCGAGATCACAAGATCCCACTCGATACATTATGTATGCTTTGAGAGTTGATCGACTTGAATCCCATCTTTGCACATTGACTTGATCAACCTTGTATCCTTCCTTCTTCCTTCATGATGATGATGTCTTGAAGGTAAACACAAATGTCCACTCAATTATATTCTTCAAGACATAGTTGTAATAAGCTCAATTCTCATATGACCATTCTTCCGATATTTCCTTGAATAACACATTGATCCTCACTTAAAGTTCTTCATTTGATCCTTCTTACAACCTTGAAGCCAACATATGGTTCAAGCATTGTCTATGGACATGTCCTACAAATATAACTCAATGCAAACATTAGTCCATAGAGATTGTCATTAATTACCAAAACCACACATGGGGGCTCCATGCTCTTTCACCCTTTCCTTCGGACCCTCTACCAACTCTCGCTGTCTTCGGGGCGCGTCGTGGCGTCGGTGGCGACCGGGCTCCCAACCCTCCTCGTTCGGCAGGTGGCAGCCCATGACGTGATGGCTCGTGAGATTTCGGCGGCGCTCAGCGAGATGCGGTGGCATGGTTATGTGGAGGTGGCGCAACGCGCGTCTTCTCCATCGACAACATGGTGCGTGCTGGTGGTCACGTTGTCGGCATACTCGTGGTCTGGGGCGACGCGGGTCGTCGTCTCTTCTGTTGTATGCTGCCTCCAAGGCTGCCTACGAGGAAGATCGGGGCGGCCAGACCCATTGGGTGGTGGTCTGGGGGGCATCGAAGAAGAAAAGGTAGCCTAGCCCTGCTGATCTTCGAGTACCAAGTCCTCGATCTGCTTCATGTCAAACTCCTCGATCTGGACGATGACGAGTTCCTATCTTCCTCTAGGAATTTTTTCGTTGTTTGGCGCATGGTGCCACTGGATATCTAGATCGGAATTGATCCGGTCGTGCACACCCTTATCTTCAGCCAGTGTGGTTTCATGAGGGCATGGCGTGAAGCTTCGCTTTCTTGTCGATGCCATGGGACATGTCTAACTATAGATTTTCATGATATCAACAGAGGTGGAGAAAGTCATGGCCGCTGCGATCAAAGATTTGCAATGGCAGTGAGATGTATTGGTTGCAATGAAGATATTTTCTTTCCATGTGTCGGGGTGTTTGGTGACTTGCAGCAGCCGCCTTAGTAAGAGGGGATGGCCGCGTGGGTGGACTGCATTGTTGGTGGTGATCTTCAAGTATCGAGTCGCAATGAAAGCCTAAGGTGTGGCCTTTATTGGTTGTACATGACAGTGGCTTCGCTGAAGGTTATTTTATGAAATCAGACAGGATGAAAACTTGAGATGTTGTATTGGTCTTGCGCGTGCTCCTACATTGTTATTTTGACCAACGTATTAAAAATTATATTCTATAAAATATATATCACTGAAAACTTTGATGTTATACTTTCTAATGGTATAATTTTTATATTATCAAAATGATAATATAGAGATACGTGCAGAAGCTATACACCAAAGATAGAGGGCTAGAGCCGGAGGTCATCTGAAAATGCCTCATCTTGAATGGTGACCTGCAGCTATCCGAGGATCCCAGATCGTCCGTGCCTGATTAGTGTTGGTTGCCTCCTCATTCTCTATCGCCGGCACATGGACGTACGTTGGTCCCTCGATCGGCCACCGCAACCGTCGTCCAGGGTGGAAAGGAGTTGATTGCAACGGATGAGGCCGTTTGGTTTATGGAGGGGTACAAGCAATCAGCTGCATCACCGCGAGCAGTAACGCCAGTGCTGCTGCCAAGATTGTGCTCCCGTGCGCGTCTGTGGCATGTGTCTACAACCGAGAGACGGCCTACTGTAGGTCGAGCTTCCAGCAACGCCCAACCCAGGTCGCCGTTGCGTCTGATCGGAGTAATCGGTAGACGATGACGATGTGGACGCGTCCCAGCCAGAAGCCGATTGCCTGGCCAGTACGGAGATGCTGCATTTCGAAGCTATGATCTGCGGTGAAAACCTAGTCACGGACGCGTCTAAGCGGAGTTCAGTACCGCTAGATCACAAGTGGCCAAACAAACCCAACTCGTCTGTCGCACGGAGTTAATGAGGCTTGGCGACCGACCCGAGGGGATCGCACGGCCGCCGCCGAGATCGCTCGCTGAATTTAGGGGCCGCCCGACGGCGACGGTGACGGCAGCTACTCCACCAGACGCCCTTCACTCACTCTCCTGCGGTCCTACCCAACAACGATATTGAGGAGAAATTGCCAAATATAAAAAATATGTGCTTTTTGCTGCTCGATCGATCGTAATCTCAACTTGTATAACTAACTGGAGCTAATCGACGAACCGAAAAGCGTCGTCGTCGTCGTCGTGCTGTGTGCGAACAGGGCGATGGGATCGTGCGCGAGATCTGACGCCCCGTTGACCTCCCGCTCTGATCGTGTGTCCGCAGTGAGCATTTTCGTCGCTCCATCGACGAAATGATGCCCCAGCGGTTGGTATCTCCTTGGTCGGTACGCAGCGCTGTACCAAGATCTGTAGAAGTAGCCTGTACTTAGAGCATGAGCATCTCCAACAGACGACGTGATATCTTGCGTCTGCGCTATAATAACCGCTGATATATAGCGTTTGGTTGTAATTTTGGTTCTCCAGCAGGAGCTCTATTCGCGTTGTAATTTTTTTGGTGCGCCGATCGTTTTGCCCTATCCTATACGTTAAATTTTAGACGTCGGCTGCAGCGCGCGGGACCAATTGACGAGCGCGCGAAGACCGAACGGCTGGAACATTCACCCGCGCCCGCGCCCTCTCTCTCCCCACTCGCGCCGCCCCCGCTGCCGCTCGACTTCGCCGCCGCGCCGTAGATCCGCCTCACCCGCACCTCCTCTTGCCACCTGAGCGCGCCACCGCGATGTACCGAGCCGGCGCCGCCATCGCCACCGCCGCCGCCACCGACGGGTCTACAAGCGGCGCGCCTCCGCGGGTTGATTCGGCGCCGCGCCTCCATCCTCTTGTGAGCCCCCAAGCGCTCCACCAGCGACCATGTCCTACTTGAGCCGACTTTCAATATGGCGCACCCTAGGTGTTCGATGAAATCCTCGTAAGGTATGTGCCGCCACCGACACGCCAACATTTTTTGCTAAATTTTTGTTTACAAGTAGTAGTAATGAAGTCATTTTATGCATGTTTATAGAGTTCATCATATGATTCATCGGATGAGGAGTACAATATAGAGGAAGAAGAGAACATCTCCATACTATATTGGCATGCCGCGCCATTAAGAAGCCAAAAATTGGTGGATCGGTGTTTGGTAGACAGAAGTTGTGGAGGAAAAGAATTGAAGGACACGAGAAGTTGATGCGGTCGTATTTCAATGAAAATCTGATATACCCCGAAAGCTATTTTCACCGGCGTTTTTTGATGAGCATCAACTTGTTCAAGCACATCGCAACGGAGGTGTTGAAGTTGATCTGTTCTTTGAGCAATGGAGAAATGCCACCGGAGAACTTGGGCATAGCATAGTGACCGCCGCCTTGCGTATATTGGCATACGGTATACCGGCGGATCTAATTGATGGCAACTTGGCCATGGGTGAGAGCACGTCTATTATGTGTGTCAAGCGCTTTGCCGTAGTAATTGTGCATGTTTTCAGCTCTACATACTTGAAAGCCTCCAATGCTAAAGATATGGCAAGACTTTTGGAGTTCAACACTGACGGAGGATTTCTAGGTATGCTTAGCTCAATTGATTGTATGCACTGGAGTTGGAAGAATTGTCCGACGGCATGGCATAAACAATTGAAAGGGCACAAAAAGGATGCCACTATAATCCTTGAAGCGGTCGTCGATCATGAGACTTGAGTTTGGCATGCATTTTTTAGAATGCCCGGGTCGTGTAATGACATCAATGTTCTTCAACGGTCACCACCAATGACAACACTTGCATTGCGTGAAGGTCCATTGGTAAAGTTTGAAGCAAATGACCACAAGTACAACTATGGCTACTTTCTCGCCGACGACATCTACCCAAGGTGGCAAACATTTGTGAAGCCGGTTATTTAACCATGAGGTAAGAAACAAACCCAATTTCACAATGCACAAGCGGCAGCTAGAAAAGATGTAGAGAGAGCATTTGAGATTTTGCAAGCCCAATTTGCTATTGTGAGGGGGCCGGCTAGATTTTAGAACCAAGAGTGCCTTTGGTATATCATGAATGCTTGTGTCATCATGCATAACATGATTATAGAGGATGATCATAAAAAAATGTGGATCATAGCCACTATGAATTGACGGAGGTTCCTGGTGAGGAGGTCCGCACATAGGGTGGCCTGCTTTATTGCATCGTATCATTCCATTCGTTTCAACAACAAAAAAATCTCATGGTAAAATAGTGGAAATGAAATGGACAATAATAGTGGCTACTTTATTTGCATATTTATTGTATTGTATGAAAAACTATGCTGTATTGTTGATGAACAACTTATTGTATTTATTGTGAACAATTTTATGTATTTGTTGTATTTTTTGCTTATGTTGTAATAATAACTAGTTAATTTATTTATAATTTATTGGAGTTTGTTTGATCTTGTGGAGTCTATAAAAGTGTGTAAATGTTGTTTGCACTAGCGTAGCGCGCTATAGTTTAGAGCGTCTGGTGGAACGGTATTTTTCGTCCCGGTGCTCGCGCTACAATTTAGCGCCTGTAGTAGAGAAAAATCAAATTCCACGCGCGATATAGGTTTGCAGACGATCGTTGCGCTATTTACAACACCAAAATATACCGGCACTGTTGAAGATGCTCTTAGCTAGTCGCCGGAGGAACGTCGACTGCCCCGTTGTGCAGCCAGCCGGGACAATCGGCCAAGGACGACCAATCCATGTGACCACGTGTATATGCGCGCAGTGGCGGTTTTGGAATTGTAGCGAACATTTTTCAACTTCAACGAAACTGGATCTCGGCGTATCGTGCAGTGTGTCTAGGCGTTGCCTACTTTGACAGTGCAGCAGCAGTCTGAAAGAGACCGCACTCGAGACCTGATGGATCGATATGACCCTACCCGGTGGACTTGGAGCCCCAAATCGCACTTGCACGAGATTCAACGGATCATTCCCACCCTAGCAAGATTCAACTGCATGCCGATGCAGGGATCTCTTCGCTTTTCGATCTAAAAACAAGTGGCAACGTTAAAAGTGACGTCAAATGAAACCATTCTTGATGAATTACCAATAATCTATAAACTCCTTCCCACATTAGGATGCATATAACATTTGATCAAAGTTATTTAAAAAAAAATTTGACCAACTATAATTTTTTTTAAATCCACAATATTTGCATGATCGCTCTAACAGATTTTTTTCCGATAAAGAGCGCTTTATATTTAAAATTTAAGTATTACATCCGGCCTCTGCATAACTAGGATGCACACAGCCCAAACCACAGTCGAGAACTCATAAAAAAGGCAAATTACATATCATGATGAGAAATTATAATCTCGCATAAACTGAGGAACCGAAACAAAGACTATGCGGCCATCCATGTTGAGAAAAGGTATCCCTCGCCGTAGCCTCCAATCCTGAACAGTCCATAAAGAGGTCTCGATCCTCCACCCTGTGAAGAGAGGACCATACACGAAGAGTACTGATACCTTGGTATATAACCTGCAAAATAGAAGATTGTTTGTCATTAAAATAGAAGATTGTTTGTCGCTCTAACAGATATCAACACTATTTTCTATATAGTTGGTCAACTCTTAAATTTTTGACTTTGAACAAAAACTATAGGCATCATATTTCAGGGAAGATGGAGTGGATTATATCATACAGTTCAAAAATACACTATTTATTTATGGCGAATAAAAATAGAAATACATTATATCTTACACTAGCATAGGCAAAGTCAACTTTCTAAAGTTTGACCAACCATATAGAAAAAATATCAACATTTTGTATTTCTAAAAAAATATATATCAACATTTTTTATAGCGAATACATATAGTATAAAAATACATTTTAAGACAGTTCTAATATTAATTTTCCATATTATAGATGTTTTATATTTTTTCATACATTATTAGTTAAAGTTTACAAAATTTAACTCTAAATAAATCCAGAATGCAAGATAATTATGGATAGAGGGAGTAGTCTAGGCTAATAATGCTAAACGTAACTAAGCGTCGACAGACGCCAGCGCTTGTCTTCTTCTCACCTTCGGCGAGTGCCACACCTCTCCGTGCTACCCCCGCAACCTCCATCGGCCAAACTATCGTCCATCCGGCCCGCTCGCGGTCGGCACGCTGCCGCGCACCTTGCCTTCCCGCCCTTCACTAATCTCCCCTTCAGCTGGTCCAGCAACACCCGGACAATCTCTCTAACTACGGTGAGCGGCAGCATCTTCTCCTGCGCTGGCACGACCCCCACCCACCAACCTTAAGTTTCTTTGTTCCCCTCCACCGCCTTCCTCGCGACAAGCCATGCCGTCGACGGCTCTGGTCGCATCCTCGCCAAGAAGAAGAGATGGAGATGTGGATAAGATGGCACAAATCTTGACGCTTGGATTTAACGGTAGAAGATGTGACTGAACCCTAACTTAATTATCAGTTAGCTAAGAATTAGCAAAATCAGTTAGAAAAAATCTGACATGGCCAGATCCTAAAGAACACACGAAAATCACCTATTCCCCGCTCCGGTTCAGAAAGAGAAAAAAATTAAATGAAGCAGAAAACCAGGGAAGACCGTGAAGGAAAGCAGTTGTCGCTCGGCAGTCAGCAGTAATCGCTCCTATTTTCCCCACATGACAGGGGAAGCACTGACCAGCGCGGCGGAAACTGTACTGCGGCCTGCGCCATCATCAACACTCCATCCTCCTCTCGCCTTTCCCCTCCGCCGCCGCAGCATCCGCCCTCGGATCCCCGCCCGCCCTCGCCGGCTCGCCGCCCCCCGCCGCGATTCCGCGCAGTTGGACGGCCGATCCGGCCGGGCCCTGTTGGGTGGGCGTGGGCAGCACGTAGTCCGGTCGGATTCGTACGGGAATCGGCGGTTAGGTTGCCCGACGGAGAGGTTGGTGGCTTTTCTCTAATGATCGCTAATGGTGCTTGTAATTTCGTAGGAGCCGTGTGAGGCGCTTGTGCCTCCCGGAATTGCATGCGTGTGCTTGAGCATGGCGCGTAGCGAAGGCCCCGTTTGTGCGTAGAATGTGTGATTCGATCATAGAAGATGCGATTTTTCGTGCTGTTGCGAGATTTCTGGTCGCGGGATTGATCTAGACTGTACAAGTGTTCTAAGGTGACCGTGGCAGGTTAGCCGAACAAAATGGTAGAGAACTAGAAGTACTGATACGGTTGAATGTTGGAAATTCGTTCCTTTGGGATGGGCTAGAAGGATTATTTTATATTTACCAAATGCATCATGTTCGTGGACCTCGTACATAGTTCGGTTGATGATTACTGACCACAACGTTGCTAATGGCATAATGTTACCATACAGTTCATGTAGGTTATTATGTTTCCAGGGGTTTCACTTCTGGAGCGCATCACTTTTTCTGTATGCCTATTCATAGTGTGTGCTCTCCAAGTTGAAGCATTGGTGAATCTTAGGTGCTGATATGTTGCTTGTTACTCGCTTTTACTTCGCAGGGATCTTCCACCGAGATAATGCGGTGTTCTGCTGGTGTAACTGTTGGCTCTCCTCTTCTGTGATCATCCATTGGTGTACCACGGCTCTTCTCTTTCACAGATGGGCATTGTGAAGGCAGCAAATGGTGTGGCGGCAGCAAACAGCTGCGGAAATGAGGACCTTATGAGAGAAGAGAGGTTGCTGCTTCAGAGCTTTCCTGGCCAAGAATCTGATGACTGTGAACTGGCCGAGGTCGATTGCGAGCTTGCATTGTCTGGAGGTCAGGTGTGCAATGTACCTTATGGGCTTTATGATCTGCCTGAACTGAAGGATGTACTTTCTTTGGAGACGTGGAACTGTCTAACAGAAGATGATAGATTCCGTCTAGCTGCCTACCTCCCCGACATGGACCAACATGACTTATTTACAACACTGACAGAGCTGTTCAGCGGCGGTGCTATGTTCTTTGGGAGTCCACTTAGAGGTTTTTTCGACAGATTGAGCAGTGGAGTTTATTCTCCAGAAGTTTCTCAGACAAGAGAACTACTGATGGACTTCCAAAGACGGAAGTACTACCATTTTCTGAAGCTGTATCACAGTGGCATGGTTTGGAAGTTTACATGCATGGACAAGCTGTGGAGAAGTGGTAGGAGTACTAGTCTCGATGAGAAGGTTCACATTTGGCACAACTGGATTCATGAGAAGCAGTTAACATTGGCGGACCCAAACTGTTCTCATACGAATGCAAGTCTATCAATGGCTCATGAGGCTGAAGCTGCCAGTTCGTCACTACTGAAGCGAGCTAAACTTATGGAAGGGGCATTAACTACAAACTGTTTAGCCAAACAAAAGGAGATAGTCCAAAGAGTGAAATCAATGGAAATGAGCTCATCAAGAAGTCACATTTTTCACAGCCCAGATGAGCCTAATGAAAAATGTGGCAAACTACCAAAAGGTGTGCTTAAAACAAATAGTGATTATGATGCACTTGCTGATGTCAAGACAGGAATACAGCATACGCCAGGACTGAGCCCACTCACTCATCTGGGAGTGCAGGTCCCCACCTTCTCTCCTTATGCTTCTTCACAGCATATACACAATTATGCTGTGAATCCATCTTATCCCTATTACATGAACACAAGCAGAACTTTTTTGGGCAGTTCAAGTTCAAATCCCTGGCAGTGTGAGGGTGCGCTGGAACCTTACCCTGTCTTTGTTAAAGGTCCATCTGGAGTCCAGCATACCATTTTAGAGGAGCTCAAAAGAGGCAACCATTCTGCAATGTTGAGAGGGTATCAGTCAGCAGCTAAGCCTAGCTTAGCATATTCATTAAGTGAGGCCAATGAGGCAAGAGAATCCCCCCACGAGAAGAACCTTCTTATGAACTTTGGTCAACAGAGTGCCATGATTCGTGCTAATCTGTACACAAGAGCCGTCGTTGGGCATCAGACGAATGTATGCCCAAAAATGCTGAACCCAAAAAATGCTGACATTGTTTCTGGGATGCTGACCCTTGGCACAAGCACAAACCCCCCTTGTAACAACCTGCTGGGGCAGTCCGAAACTGTGCGTGAACATCATGATGGACTGAAGACAAAGGCACCTTCTGTTACAGAAGTTCAAGAAGAACATAGGTTCCCAAACACATACACAAGAAGGAAACTGCACAGGGGGGTTGACCTTGTGGATCCTGTTAAGACAACAGCCATGGTTGCTTCAGAGTCACCGAGTGTCCTGGCTAGCATGGAAAATGTAAAGGCGAAGGCGATCAAACTTTGAAGTTTGCAAGCACCAAACAAGGATAACTGAACATAGAAATTGGGAGTTGAGGAGATGGTTTAACATCTAGCTCTGATATAGTAAATAAGTTTAATTCCTTTAATTTCTGCCACCACATCAGAGACTGATGCCTGGGATAAGTAGGTATCAGTTCTTTAGATGAAGAGTTGTGGGATCTTGCACCTAACTCCTAGTATAAGTTTCGAAGAACACTTTGTTCCTATGATACACATCTAGGAAGGAAGACATTTTATTATTATGGGCTTTCAGTTTTCTTCCGTGAATATTACCATTGTCCTATCCTTTTTTTAGCACTATATTTTCAGTGTCATATTAACTCCATTATCACTATTATTTCGTACATTGGGGTGATCTTAATGTACACCTTCATTTTCTTATAATAATGTGATTCTATTGTGGAAACTCAAAACATAGACTGAGCTATATGTAGCCCTTTATTTTCAAACATTCAAATTCGTATTTAAAAGTTTTAAAAAATTCTGAAACAAAAATCTAGAGGTAGCCAATAATGAATACTATCAATGTGTAAAATCTCAATATGAGATACTTTGTATTCTAGACTACACAAAAATAACAAAATCTGACATATTTTTTTAGTGAATAGTGCATGTTTCAACACTATAACTTGTCAGATTTTATCATTTTTGTGAAGCCTAGAATATAAAGTCCTTCATATTGAAAATTTACACATTTGTAGTGTTCAACATTGCCTATCTCAAAAAAACTTGGAATTTTTTGAAATTTAGAAATACAAATTTAAAATATCTGAAGATAAAGGGCTACATGTTTGAGATTTTTATGACAAACGTAAACCACGGTCGTTGTTTCTACATAAATCAAAACGCTGACCACATATATGATGTAAACGACGAGTAAATTTGAACAGAAGGAGCACCTGTAGGAGTACTTCGCTACGACGTTGTGCAAGATTTATCATTCGCCTATTCATGTTCAGAACTCCTAAATGAACCAGAGAGGACTGTAGCCAATGTTTCTCTCTTCCATCTCAGCCGTCTGATACCGAAACAACGGTTCAGATTGTCGGAAGCCCCAAGTTTTCCAACAGACAAAACACTCCTCTGTGCGGCCAAAATCAAAACAGAATGGCACCACCGCCTGGTCTCCTCCCGCTCATCCTCGGCCGCCTCGTCACCTCCGGCGCCATCCTCTGCAGCGCCGCCGACCTCCGCCGCATCGTGCCCCTCCTCCCTTCCCACCCCCACCTCGCCGCCGCCCTCTCCAGCCTCTACTTCCCGCTCTTCCCCTCCTCATGCGCCTTCCTCCACAACCTGCTCATCCAAGCCTCCGCGACCTCCCCTTCTCCGCGCCTCGCCTTCGCCGCCTTCTCCTCCCTCCTCCGATCCGGCGATCTCCCCGATCGATTCACCTTCCCCGCCCTCCTCAAGTCGGCGTCCAAGCTCGCCTCGTTCCCGCGCACGGGCGCGCAGGTGCACGCCCAGGCCGTCCGGCGCGGGTTCTTGGTCGACGTCTTCGTCGTCAATGCGCTCCTCGCGATGTACGCCGCGTTCCGGGACACCTGCTCGATGTGGGAGGTGTTCGATTCGTGCGCGGGGGTCGCCGACGTTGTATCTTGGAACACTTTGCTCGGCGGCTATGTCAAGTGCGGGGAGATGGGAAATGCCCAGAGGGTGTTCGAGGAAATGCCGCTCAGAAATGGGGTGTCCTGGAGCGCAATGGTGGGGGCATACGCCGGTTCTGGCGACTTGGATGTTGCCAGGGGAATGCTCGATGAGATGCCAGCCATTGGGAAGAACGTCGTGACTTGGAACTCGATGATAACGGGATTTGCGCGCCATGGCCTACTGCCGCTGGCTAGGAGGATGTTTGACGAGATGCCGGTTAGGAATCTGGTATCCTGGAACACGATGATCCGGGGGTATGCAGTGAACAGTGAGATGGTTGGCGCACGGGAGCTGTTTGACGTGATGCCGGAGAAGGATGTGGTTTCCTGGACGTGCATGATCTCCGGGTATGCACAGGCTGGACGCTATGCTGAAACCCTTGAGCTGTTCAGGGCAATGCAGAGCAAGAGCGGTGTCCGTCCTAATGAGGTGACCATGGTGAGTGTGCTCTCGGCATGCGCACATTTAACAGCCCTGGAAGAAGGGAGGTGGGCTCACGCTTTCATTGACAAGCACAAGATGGTGCTCGACAATGACTTCAATCTTGGTGCTGCTCTCATAGACATGTATGCCAAGTGTGCGAGAAGTGACATGGCTAACAAAATCTTCCACTCCTTAGACCAGAAGAATGTCTCTGCCTGGAATGCGCTCATTACTGGGTTGGCAGTAAACGGTGATGTTCAGGATTGCATCAGTGTTTTTAAGCAGATGCAGAGGTCAGGAGAAAAACCGAATGACATAACGTTTGTCGGTGTGCTGACTGCTTGTGCCCACAGCGGGCTGGTGGATGAGGGTCGGCGGTGCTTTCAGAGCATGGCATCTACTTGTGGAGTGCAGCCGGAGGCGAAGCACTATGGCTGCATGGTTGACATGCTAGGCCGGGCTGGGCTTCTTGAAGAGGCTGAGGAGTTGATAAGGAGCATGCCGGTGGCCCCAGATGTCATGATTTTGGGCGCACTACTAGGTGCCTGTCGAATGCATAAGAGATTTGATGTGGCTGAAAGAGTCCAGAGTGAAATCGTTGGCCTTAACACACAGGAGGCTGGCTGCCATGTGTTGATCTCAGACGTTAATGCTGCTGCTGGCAAATGGGGAGAGGCTTTAGAAGCTAGGAATGTGTTGCAGAAGCGCATCATGAAGAAATTGCCAGGATCATCCAGCTCGATGCAATAGGTTTGAGTTTCTTTCAAAAGCCTAAGCCATCTCATATTTGATCCATATTCTGTAGCATTAATGCATGTGCTTTGTGTTTTATGGATATTTCTGTTGTGCTCAACTGCTCACTATGCTTCATGACTGACCTGAGATCAAGCAGAACATATGTATGTTTCCTCTTGCTGATAATTGTTCTGTGTTCTGTAATGTAAGCCATCGCTAATTCAATATCATATTGTAGAATAGGATTATAGTTAGTATTAAAATTCACTGATAGAATTAGCTGTTGTCAGTTTGCTTGTAAGTTCTGGACAATCTGAACAAAAACAAATGTTTGTGACTGCTTTTATAAATATGCTATTTTCAGTTTTTAACTGATGTGAATATGAATATGATCTTGTTATTCTTAGGACCACTAGTCCTGAGCGCAAATTATTGAGGTGCTCAGGTTTATGTATTAGAAAAAGTTAGGCTGCAAATGAATTTCTCGCAGTGATGATGTAGTTAGTTGGAGAAATCTTCAGATATAAAAAGGATCGCACCAAGAAGTCTGAGAAATATATGCAAACAAATATTTCTACGTGTCTACGAAATCACTAAAGTTTTCCTGAAGACATGACTACTAACTTTCCTTTAAAAAAGACAATTAGCTCTTTGGGAGGATGGACTTTGGAAATACTGGCCATGAAATACATTTTGGATATAATGCGCAATGTATTTGTTCAAAATAATAGTTTCAACTCCACGATAAGCTCATGTTAATCATCTTTTCATCAAAAAACACCAATCATGTTGGCGCTTATTTATAGAATTACGTACTTAGATATTGGTTGTCTATTTTTTTTAGACACCATCTTAAAATATGAATAAGGGGGTGCAACAAGGGATGCAAGACGACATTGTTTACCTCGACAATAATAGGTCATACAACATCACCAGATACAAGAGAATCCCCTCACATTGCTTTTGCCTTTTGAGTAAGATCATGATCAGTTATAAGGGAAGACAATAAATCTTAATGAATGTACTTTACACGTCTTTGCAAGCTTGCAGCATTTAGCATCAACATAGGCATGATATAGCACCGCACGGGCATAGACCGTCAAATATGGCCTTGCCTCCTTTCCAAATATCTCATAATTGACGTGAGAGATATAACTCATTTATTTAATAATTGTCTTTGAGGGGCACGGTCCCTTCAACGGTGACAGTGCTCCGCAAGATCCTTTCTGAGGCTGGTAATCGGTCTGTGGGCTAGGCTAGCGGTAGAGGACGGGTGGAGGTTTTGCGAGTAGGCGTTTAATTTTTTTGGCTGTTCTTGCTTAGGCAACGTGCACTTTGTGTTCTCAACGTCTGTGGCCCTCTTGGCCTTTCTTCTATGAACCGATACGTTTAACCATGACGTATCCTTGAAAAAATGCATACCAAAATCAAAACATGCGGGTTTGTGCTAAACAAATATTGTATCAGAAAGATCGTCCTTGACAGACATCAAAGTTGAGAAGTTTAGCCAGCTTCCTGCTAACATATGTGTCAGCAGTACGAGTCAGGATGGAACCCGTCCTTGCCGCCGCCCGACCTAGCCGCCTCCACTTCAGCCTCCTCTATAGATTGGTTTCCCCTTCTCCGGTCGGCTTCGCCGGTGTCGGAGGAGTGGGGAACCCGATCTATGTGTTGAGTTTTCAGTAAAAGTAGTGTTTTCAATATATTAGGTTAGGGTTTTGATAGTCGTCTACGTTTTCGTCTCCGCGTCAATGGAGATGGCATCGTCTACAATAAGTGATCTTCGCACCTTCGTTCGATGACGAGATCTCCTTCTCGGCGTCAATGATGATGTTGAAAGATTAAAGTTTTCTAGGTATGGGCCTTCAGATCTTGCTTCTCCAGATCAATTTTAGATCTGTTCTTATGGTTGCCGCGAGGATGTTTGTCCTCGCAATATTTGTCCCGGCTGCTACGTCGTCGACAATGGTGATTCGTACTTTCGGCTCCGCAGCGACGTCGACCAGGCTGTTCGGTTACTTTTCCCTGAAATACTGGTGTTGGTACTTTTACCGATGGTGATTGACTACTTTAATGGTTGCATGCGTGCACGCAGCTTTGGCAATGCGGCTCAAATTAGAAGTATGGGAGAACCTTCATTAGTATTTACAAGTCTGTGGTTTGGTTTTCTTCGGCTGCCTTTAGAAATATACAAGAAGAAAGAATATGAAGACCTCAAAGATTTGCTTATTTCTTTTAGACGTTATTTTGTAATTGATGAAGACAGTTTATGTATCTCATGTACTATTTGTTTTAATGAATATATATGGCATTGATTGTCAAAAAAAAAGGATGGAACCCATCCTAGAAAATCTCGATCCCATCCGTTTGGCTTTTGTCCTCTTTATATCGCAGCCGCCATCATCAATCGCGCTGCCATGGATTCGTCGCCGTTACGGATTCCACCTGCGCCTAAACGGCACTGCCGTGATCTCGGCTCCGCTGCCGTCGCCGCCGTGACCTCACCATCTCAGGATGCCATCTTCGAGATCCTCTCATGGCTGCCGGCGAAGTCGCTGCGCCGATTCCGGTGCGTGTCCAAGGAGTGGCGCGCCCTCGTCTGCAGCCCGTCCTTCGTCGCCGCGCAGAGGTCCCGCGCGGAGCCGCTCCTCATCGCCAGGTCCCTGTTCGGTAGGACTATGCAGCTGATGGACACGGAGGGCACCGCCGTAGGGGTGCTGGAGGAACCATATGTGGTTTGGAGTTTCCGCGCCAGCCTCGGCGACCTCGTCTGCTTCTCCTAAGGCGACGGCAACGCCGGAATCCGGGTTGTGGATCTCGCCACTGGGAAGACGCTGCTGGCTTGCTTTGAATCGGATGCCGGTCGGCAGAGGTTCTATTCGTCCTTCGGCTTCGGACGTGCCGCGCAGTCTGGCTCGCTCAAGGTCTTCCGTCTCTTTCTCCGAAAGCTAGGAGAACAGGTCTGCGAGGTCCTCACGCTAGGAGACGACCTCAGTTGGAGGCAGACGGAATCACCCCCAGCGATGGTCTCTCTTTGCTATAGGTGTTGCTCCGGATTCGAGATAAACGGTGCCTTGCATTTCTTGTCCAAACAAGGCCGTGATGACGTGCTATCCTTCGACCTCGATAGCGAGAAGTGGAAGGTGATCCATGGACCACAAGGAGCCGCGTCGGCGCTGAGGAGGCCGTAAGCATAGCCAAGCTCAATGGCACCTTGTGTATTACTCGAATGGTGCATTCTTTGGTCAACATATGACTCTTTTGTGATTCCAACAAGAACACTTCGATCAAAAGGTACACGATGGATCCGTTCGTCGGTTTTGTGGTACCTCTAAGAGTGTTACGTTCTGGTCAGGAACTACTCTTCTACTACTACGATTACACACATGGGCGGATCTAGGATCAAATTTGAGGGGGGTCAAAAAAATTCTAACAAGGGGGAAAATCCTTGCCAAGTGGGGGCAAATTACTAATTAAGCTTTGCTATTACAAGGGTCTAAAATATTGAGTGGGGGCAGCTGCCCCCCATGGCTAGTACTCTAGATCGGCCCATGATTACACATCGTCGCCAATGCTACAAGCATACGATCCTCTTTCTGGGAAATGCAGAGGCGTGGAGACGCCGACCAAACTCCTCGGCAGAATTGGCCTTTGCAGTTTCAACGTGGATTGTGGCCTTGATGTTGACACTAGCGACATGTCAGGCGATCGGGGAGAGGGCGATGGTGTGAGAAGAGGAGCCTTTCTCCTTGTCGGAGATCGACGACTTAGCTAGAGAGGATTCACAGGGAGAGGTGGCTATTGTGGAAGCTAGCGTGGAAAAGAAACTAGTCTCTAATACCAAACTCTTCTCGGTAGAATTGGTCTTTGCATTTTGAAGTTGGATCATAGATTTTGTGGCCAATTCTACTTGAACCGTCTTAGTGTTTTGGAAGTAATCCTTTCGACGGACCTCACAATAATTGCATTTTGTTGAAAGAAGCAGCAAGGTGAAGTTGAGGTCTCTAAAGTTTGACTTTGAAGTAATTGTAATTTGGAACAGACAGGTGCAACGTCTAAACTGTTCGGTGGTTTCAGATGGCAGGCTTGAAAAGATTATATCAACCACAAGTGGAAAAGGGGGTGATGAGTCTGGTGTTGGAAGTCTTGTCTTATTCCAAATTAGTTTTAAGGACGCACCTTGGCGTGGCCCCAACTTTTCCTATATTAACCATGTATTGGTAAACATTTTGTAAAACGCTATATTAACCATGTAAGATCTATTGGTAAGTGAAAAACACACATAGACACATGAAAACGACGGACCGGGATCCCCTGACGTGCCCAACTCTGACATTGAGTGGCTGACAGGTGGGGCCCGCTAGGCGTGGGGCCCACATGTCAGTGATAGAATGTCAGGGGCATGGCAGGGATGGCACGTCAGAGGATCCGTGTCCGAGAACGACATGACTTAATTGAATAAGGCAGGATGTTCCACAACGAAGTACATAAGTAACTATTAGCAACTTGCTTAATTTTTTTACTTATAAGCAACGAATATTGGCTGGATTGTAAAAACATGTTGAAGCCATTATAGAAATGAGACCTATGAGTGGATTTTCGTAGCCAGATACACATAGCTCGTTTTTTCAAAATTCGAAAATAATATTTCAAAGTTTTAACTCAAGCATGTCTTAATCTTTGTCTTCCTTATAATTTTAAACATCTTGATAATATGTATTTCACGGCATCGCAAGGGGCCAAGGGCACCTTACTATTTTGTTGTCGCTAATATAAATAAACACCACGCGACCCTTGTTTGGGTATCGCTTCCTATACTGATTTACAGCCCGGACACAATTTTCATATAGGAGGCGTGGCTGCGAACTATTTTTTATTTTTTATATAGGGGGTTGACTAGAGCCGTGGAGCGTCGCGCGCGTTTGCCTACCACTGTGAAGCACGTCCCAGTCATGGGGAAGGTCAACCAGGTCATCAGGTTGCTCAATCTGTCCATCCTAACGCGATGCCGTGAGCATCTCTAGCCTCCTTTTCCTCTTCCTCTCTCTCACTTTCTCCTGCTTTCTCTCACATGGCCATGAGCGATGTGGGGCAGCATCGGCGTATGCATTGGTGTTGGTGTTGGCGCACCTCTTGCGCTATGGTGGAGCTGCAATCTCACTGCCACCGTTTGGAGAGAGAATTGGAGAGGGAGGATAGAGGGCATCGGAAGCGATGACGTTCGGGTTTCATAAAAATAAAACAAACAAACCGGTACAATACATTTCACTTACTGGTGGCAACGTGGTAGTTAGTCTAAAAGGTGGAATCCCCAAAATCTGGGAAGAAACCCTTTTGCTTTTATTATTAGGTATAGATTTGCTACATGACACTGTTATTTTTTGGCGTTTGCTGAAACACACTGCCCGATTGTATCTTTGCTAGGTACCATTACAATTTTGTGACACATTTGCCAGAACACACCGCAGTGCCAAAAACAGAAAGTTTAGTACTTCTGTTTTGGATGACTGGTTTTGAAGAAAATGTGCCAAACCACAATTGAGCGATGTGTTTCGGCAAACGACACAAAATAACGGTGTCCTGTAGCAAATTTTCCCTACTATTAATCTCAAATGTGTTGAGATAAAACAAACTTGAAAGGCCTGAGATGATGAGGAAGTAAAACAATGCCAACAATTAACACAACACTGTATAATACAAATATTATGCATAACAAATATTTTGATTAATATTTAGATCCCAGGCTTGTGCCTTCTGTCTAAAAAAATCTCTCCTAAGTGATGCCGAGAAGAATATTTGGAACAATTACAAAGAAGGGCAATAGGCTCCTTCCCAAAAAAATCTTACAGATGCATACCAAAGTCAAAAACTGCCGGGAGGAGGTTTGTGCTGAACTGATACTGTATCTGAAAGATCGTCCTTGACAGACACCAAAGTATCTGCAAAATCAAACAGGGAGTCAGGATCAGGATGGAACCCGAGTACCCGACCTAGCAATCTAGCATATCTCGATTCCATCCGTTTGGCGTGTCTCTCTTTATATCCCCGTGCCCATCATCAATCGCGCCGCCCGCTGCCCGCCGCGCTAGCCATGGCGTCGTCGCCGTTACGGGTTCCACCCGCGCCTAAACCGAAACGCCATGCCGCTGCCGTGACCAGCACGCCCGCATCAACAGGAGAATTAGCCGCCAGGGTCTCGCCATCACAGGACGCCATCTTCGAGATCCTCTCATGGCTGCCGGCGAAGTCGCTGCGCCGATTCCGGTGCGTGTCCAACGAGTGGCGCACCCTCATCTGCAGCCCGGCCTTTGTCGCCGCGCAGAGGTCCCGCGCGGAGCCGCTCCTCATCTCCAGGTCCCTGTTCGGTAGGACTATGCAGCTGATGGACACGGA
Source organism: Dactylis glomerata (assembly GCA_007115705.1). Classification (NCBI taxonomy): domain Eukaryota; kingdom Viridiplantae; phylum Streptophyta; class Magnoliopsida; order Poales; family Poaceae; genus Dactylis; species Dactylis glomerata. The sequence continues at coordinate 7,803,800 of QXEO01000247.1, read as the reverse complement.
GGGCACCGCCGTAGGGGTGCTGGAGGAACCATATGTGGTTTGGAGTTTCCGCGCCAGCCTCGGCGACGGCGACCTCGTCTGCTTCGCCGGCAACGCCGATGCCCACGTGGTGGATCTTGCCACGGGGAAGACGCTACTGGCTTGCTTGGACTTGGAATCAGTTCACGGTTGCTATGGGTGCTTCGGCTTCGGATGCGCTGCGCAGTCCGGCTCCCTCAAGGTCTTCCGCCTCGCCCTCCCTCACCTGGGAGAACAGATCTCCGAGGTCCTCACACTAGGAGAAAGTGCCAGGTGGAGGCAGACGCGATCGCCCCCAACGATGATCTCTCATTGCTATAGGTGTCGCCCTGGAATCGCGATAAACGGCGCCTTGAATTTCTTGTCCAAGGAAGGCCGTGACGATGTGCTCTCCTTCAACCTCGACAGCGAGAACTGGAAGGTGATCCCTGGACCACAAGGAGTCCTCGGCGACGAGGAGGCCGTGAGCATAGCCGAGCTCAATGGCGCCTTGTGCATTGCTCGAATGGTGCACTCTGTGGTCTGCATATGGCTCTTGGGTGACAGGGGCGGGCCCAGAATTCTAAGTATGGGTATTCAAAATTACAATAACATTTCATTGTAAGAATAAAGTTTATAAAAAAATTAGAATATGAACTAAAGAACCATGTGCTTGAGAAACTCTCGCAATGAGAAGGATATTTGTGGTTGAGATGTAGTATGAGTTTACAAAAATAGAAGTATCTGCCATGTAACTTTGTACAAATTTCTGACTAATGAAGTTAAAATAAAAATATAAGAGTATAAAAAACACTATATGAGATTTCTATAACCAAAATGAATGCAAAAGGTTTACTTTTTAAATAAATTTTTAAGTAACAAAAAGGTGCATACACAAGGGTTTGAACCCTAGACCAACCAAAATTGCTACTTCTTCTAAACCACTTGAGCTGCTTCATACTTATGTTGCAATATGACAATTTGTTTTTATTATACATCCTATAGAGCATTAACATATATGTATACTTTTCAAATTATTTGGGTATTCAAGTGAATACCCTTGAATTGAAGTGGGCCCGCCCCTGTTGGGTGATTCCGACAAATACATCTGGATCAAAGGGTACACTATGGATCCGGTCATCGGTTTCGTGGTGCCTCTGAGAGTGTTACGTTCCGGTGGGGAGCTGCTCTTATACTACTATGATCGCACATCGGGGCCAATGCTACGAGTGTATGATCCTCGTTCGGGGAAATGCAGAGACGTGAAGACGCCGACCAAACTCCTCGGCAGAGTTGGCCTTTGCACTTCCAACTTGGATCCTAGATTTTGTGGCCTTGAGACGCTAGCGACATGATGAGAGAGTGGGGAGAGGATGACGACATGTTTGAAACAAATAATTGTGTTTTGTTTGAAACAAATACTGTAATTGTGTTTTGGAGGTATCCTTTCTATGCACCAAACAAATAATTAACGGTCTGGAGGCTCCAGAGAGCTCCTCCTCCCTCTCGCCTCCGCGTGGCGACGGGGAGGAAACCCTAGCTCCCCCCGCCGCCGGGCCTCCCCCACCCCTCCTCCTCCCTCGCCGCTGCCAGAGGGCGCGGCCGGGCAAAGCCCGGTCGGCGCAGGCGGCGGCGAGGCCCTCGCGTCCTCCCGCGCGGTGGGGCGGCCGCGGGTCCCCTCCACCGGGCCGGGGCCTGGATTTCCCGCCGGGATGCAGGGCGGCGGCGCTCCTCTAGGCGTCGACGCGACGGGCGGCAGACGCCGGCGGACAGCACGACGGCGGTGGTGGCGGCTCCCGAGCAGGCGGCGGCGGCGGGCGCGACTCCGGCTTGATCTGGCGGCGTGGGGCGGCGGGATCTTGCTGGGAGGCGGCTCTTCGGCGGCGGATGCGGAGGATCTTCCTCCCCGCTGGTGGTGGTGCTCCTGCACCCATGGATGGCAGCGCCGGGCTCGCTCGTGGGCTCCTTGGGCTCGGGCGGGCCTGTGGTGCTGGGTCCATGGCTGCAAGGGGCGTGGCGGCGCCTGGCTCTCCGGCCTCCTGGCATCGTGGTGGTGCCAGTGACCGGCCGGGCGTCGACGGCGGACTGGACCTCCACCGTCCAGTCCGACCGATGGTGGAGGTGGCTCGGTGGTCAGCGCACCCTCTTCGTCGACAGCGAGGTCCGGCTCTCCTCTCGTCAGTGGTTCGGCCAAGGATGGCTCGAGTCGTCCTTTTTCGGCGATTTTTGGGGCTAACGGAGGTGCCGGGGCGAAAGCCCTGCTTGAAGCTGGCGATGGCGACGCCCGCGGGCGCCGTTTCCTCCTTGGGGGCATCGTCATGGCACTGCCTGTGTTGCCCCACCACCAGCGCCGGGGGAAACCCTTGGTTCGGCTTGCCGGATCGGACAGCGGCGGCAACACGGTGTCGTTCCCTCCTTAGAGGCGTTGTCTAGGTCGCTGGTGGTTTCCTCGAAGAGGCACGATGGAGTCCAGGTTGGTGGCCACCTTGAGTGAGGGCTTCCAGGGCGCAATGTACGCCGTCGGAGGCACTCCTTAGTCGTCTTCTTTCGGCTGGTTCGGTCCCGCCGCTCACTCGCCGACCTTAGGCGCTATGGGTGGGCGGTTGCGTTGGTTGTGCCATCCTTCAGAGTCGGCTCCCGGAGTTTTCTTCTTCGGTCGTGACGCGGTTTGGGAGCTTGGTGTATCTCCTCCCCACCATTCGTGGCGGGAGTCGGTGCAAGGAGAGTCTTCATTGTTCGGTTGTTTGGGGTGTGTTGTAAGCCGTGTGGCGTCGCGTTTGTATCGTGTAGCCTTCTTGGTGTTGTACCGGCTATCTTAGCCTTTCTTCTATGAAACCTAATACACCTCCCAGGGTGTATTCTTGCAAACAAATAATTATGTTTTGTTTGAAAGAAGCAGGCAATGTGTGATTTGTTTGAGACAAATAATTGTGTTTATTTGAAATAAGAAGGTTAGGCATGATTAGTTTGAAACAAATAATTGTGTTTTGTTTGAAACAAATACTCTAATTGTGTTTTGGAAGTATCTCTTGGACGCACCAAACAAATGCCAATTCACAAGTGAACAATGAAGTAGTTTTCGTCTGCTTAAATTTTCGGTAGAGGAGCCCTTAAGAAAGCCTCAAAACTAAAAAAAAAAAAACGAGAGCAACTACAAAGTGGAATCCTTTCATGTGTCAGACTGTATTACTAGTTCTTCTGATGGGTACTGAGTTATTGCGTATTTTGGAAAATTATGTACAACTTGTCGACCTAAAATAGCAATCTTTGGAAAACTTATATATGGTACGGATTGTGCTTGAAATGCTATCAATCGGCATCGCACGATCGAATAATGACAGCTCAAGACAATAGAGGGATTGCCACGGTGAACTGGAGCCCCATGACCAGATTGGACTGGTTGAGCATCCTTGATGGGTTTAACACTAAGACTAAGCTGTGAATTTTCTTTGCGGCCTAATGCTGGGTTCTTTGGACTACTCAACAAAACTACTACCGAGACAAAGTTTCCAGCCAGCCTGCTGACCGTGTCTTACCTGACCTCTTCGAAAACCAAAGGACGTATGGCTACTGGACGTCTGGACGAGATGGTGGCGATGCTTAAATGGCTTTTCTCTGACCTACTCGCCACCTCACTTGCCATGGGCTCCTACACCTATCTGATCTAGCTCAGAACTTTTCTTATTGTGCTTATGTTAGGGAGGTCAGTGTGGTTGTTTTCACTGTGTGTGATGTTTTGAGATCAATGCTGCGATATATTAACTAGGCACACTCAGATGCCAGTACACTTACAATCGAGTCCGGTGGTGAGTTCCCCACATAACAACTTTTATTTTTGTAGCCTAACTTAGCTAGGAGATGCGCAGCACCGTTACCAAAGCGACGCACATGCCGTACAGAGTGTTTAGCGAAATCTTGCAGCAGGGATTTTGTCTCCTCCTAAGGCTGGTGCCAACGCGGGCGGCAGCGCGGGCGATATCGCCCGGCTCGGGGCGAGAGGGAGGCGGGAGAGGGGCGGGAGGCCAGCGGCGGGCGCCGGCTCCGTCGCCCGGCGGGAGCGGGCGATACCGCCCGGCCGGCGCCCGCGCAGGCGGGGCGAGAGCGGGCGAGAGCGGGGCGACGCGGTGGCGGGGCGAGAGCGGGCGAGAGGGGGGGCGAGAGCGGGGCGGGAGCGGGCGAGAGCGGGGGCGAGAGCGGGGCGGGAGCGGGCGAGAGCGGGGCGAGAGCTGGGCGGGAGGGAGACGAGAGGGGTAACGGCTAGCTGACGGGGCGAGAATTTATTTTTTATTTATTATGTAATTTTTAAAATTTATTATGCACTTTTATTAAATATTATGTAATCGGTAACAATTTTAGTTGAATAAAATAATTTTCTTGCATTATTTTGAATGTTGTAAAAGAGAGGAGAGAGAAAAGCTGATGTGGAGGAGAGAGAAGTGAGAGCTGGCACTATAGCCCGTGCACTGGCACCGTGGGGTGAGAGTGGGATGAGAGTGGGGTGAGAGTGGGGTAAAAGCTGACGTGGCGAGGCTATAGTGGGGTGATGCACTGGCACCAGCCTAAGGGTCCATGAATCGATCTGTTCGTCTCCCAATGTTTTAGCTTCGCCACCGCACCCAGGCAGTCTGACTCCAAACATACCCAACCGATACCATTTCCTTTGGCTAGCAGTAAACCTTGCCTACACGCGAGAAGTTCTGCTCTCTCGAGATCACTAATAGAGGTGAAAAAATGGCTGGCTCCTGCAAGAAACCCACCATGGTGATCCCTAAGAACCACACCCGTCCCTCTGCAACTTTGATCCACAACGAAAGCAACATCAATGTTCACCTTGTGCCAGCCCTCCTCTGGCGGTTGCCACGGTTCGTGGACCTTCATTGAATGATGAGCTTGGTTGCAGTTAACACTTAGCCACTCTTCCAATAAGTACAGTGAACACCGCACAATCTCCTAAGGCGCATCTATCATAATCTTGTCCCCAGCCTCATTCCTTTCTAGCCGCAACTGATAGATGATCATGATTGCAGTACCCATCTCCTTTTCTTCCAGATTCCCTAGCCAATCCAACATCCAGCTGTGCAGCTCAGGCTGCCGTCGTAACGAACTGTTAGGGCTACTCAGACTCAAACCCGTTTGCGACCTGCCATTTCCCACGTCGTCGTCGAGTGGGGGCAGTGCCAAAAACGGTACAACAGGGACTCCTCTCTATTTTCAAGCTATACACAGAACACCGTCCTTGATGCTTCTTCAATGTAGCTCATTGCCCACAGCCAGTCCATTCTGGATCAGTCTCCACACATGGATTTTTGCCTTGCTTGGGACTTTTGCTGCCCATAGATTGAGCCAACCACTGTGTTCATTGTAGGAGTGGGACGAGCATGGCTTATTCGCTCTTGTCCGGTTAAGCTGCATCTTTAGGTGGTATGCTGATTTGACAGTGAAAACCTCGTCTTTGCTGTAGTTCCAAGCTGAATAATCCTCTGTTCCAGCTCGACCTACGAGGATTTTTAGAATACCTTCAACATCCCTCTCAAAGAACAGCTCGTTGAGTTTTGCTTCATTCCATCCCTTCCCAACAGAAGCAAGGTGTTCATCTACAGTCTAAACATTTACAATATCCGGCTTGGCTCCTAGGGGTTTTTGGAGACACGTGCGTGGTATCCAATTGTTCTCCCAAACTTTTACAGATTTCCCATCACCAATCCGTCAGACCAAACCCTCTCTCAATAGATCTCTACCATGCAAGATACATTTCCAAGTTAGTGATGCATTTTTGGGATAGCTTGCAGTCAAGATATCCCCATCCTTCAAATATCTTGCACGCATAACTCGAGACCACACCGATGATGGGTTGGTAATCATCCTCCAAGATTGTTTCGCAAGCAGAGCTTGATTAAACATTGAGAAGTTCCTAAACCCCAGCCCTCCACTACTTCTCGGAATGCACATACGGTCCCAGCTGATCCATGGAACTTTTTTTCGTCCATCTACTAAACCCCACCAAAACCTAGTGGCAATGGACGTTAAATTTTTACACATCTTGTTTGATAACTGGAAACACCCCATTGGATAGGTGGGTACAGCCTGCAGCACTGATTTTATTAGAGTTCCTTTGCCATCCATTGACAGACCCTGCCCTTTCCACCCATGCACTTTCCCCTATGATTGCTCTAGAATATGTTTGAACACACCTTCTTTGATCGCCCAACCTCAGTGGGGAGGCCTAGGAATTTTTCTGATAAAGCTTCACATGTGATGCCTATTGCCTCTTTCGCCTCTTACTTGACTTGGTCCTGGCAGCCTTTACCAAAGAAAATGGAGGACTTCTATTTGTTAACCCCCTGCCCAGAACTCACCTCATAAGTTTTCAATACCGATTTAAGCGCTAGAAGATTTTATTTGCTGGCTTCCAGAAACACCACGCTATCGTCTTCAAACAAGAGGTGTGTGATGGTTGGACCCTGTGATCCGAAACCTACCCCAGAGATCTGCTTCTCCCGCTGAGCTTGACGAAGAAGTGCTAAAAAGCCCTTCACACAAAATAGAAACAAATAGGGAGAGAGAGGGTCCCCTTGATGGAGCCCCCTCGAAGGCAAAAACAAATATGAAAGTCCCCCATTTAACTTGACAGAAAAGCGGGCTGAAGTGACACATCTCATCACCATGTCAATCCAGGCTTTCCAATCGCATGCACACACTCGTAGGCGAGAAAAACATTGTCCATGATCAACCTCCCGGGCACAAACGCACTTTGTTCTTCCAAGATTAAAATTGGAAGGATCTTTTTGAGTCTATTTGCAATTACTTTGGATACAATCTTATAAAGCACATTGCATAGGCTAATTGGCATGAACTGAGAAAGTAAGTTGTGTTGTGCTAAATAATACTACCTCCATCCCAAGACTTAAGGCTTATATTTTTTTTAAAAAAAATTAAAACTAAGTAAAGTTTTACCAAACTTTTAGAAGAATCTATCAACAAATACGATATTTTGTAGATACCACATGAAAATATGTTTCACTATCTATCTAATGATATTATTTTTGTATTTTGTATGTTAATTATTTTTGATAAAAACTTAGTAAAACTTGATATAGTTTGAGTTTCTGAAAAAATATAAGCCTTAAACCTTGGGATGAAGGTAGTAGTGCTTAAATCATTACCGTCCAGCTATAGGGCTTTATCTTTACGATTAAATGGGAGTTAGTGCCTTTGCTTTCCGCTTCTGCCCTGCAAGACCAGACATATTACATCATTTACCACCGCCAACTTATCAGCATTCCAATGGAAAATAAAAAATCTAATTGCCCACCCTGACAAAAAATTCACCAGTCGAGCCCATTCTATGGGGATGTGTTGTCGCTGCCCTTGCCGTTCATGGACGCCACCGCTGGCAAGAAGCATCGAGGTTGTGCCTCCTCCTCCTCCTGCTACCTAAGATATAATGTGATGCAGAATCAAGGGGCTAACTAATTACTTTGTGCTAAATATTCCCACTGCATGCAACCAAAATTAGGTCAATTGATGCAAAGTGAAATAGGCCCAATCAATTAGGGATTTACTTCTATCTAAGTATACAACATGCAATAGGGAACAACAATGGTATGATCACTTTTTGCATCTGATGATGTTCTAAAAATAGTGTGCTTTTTGGTTTGAAGAAAATGTGCATCTTGATTCTTGAATCACACTTGTTATGTAAATTCCAAACCGGATTTTGGCTGTGGAATTTTTTTCTACATGGTCCCTTCGAGGATCCTATTTTATTATATTGGAATAGCCCCAGATGTTATTGGCACTATCGTAGTGGTAGGTATAAGGATTATTGTCATTGATTTCTTTACAACTGAACACTATACTTCATTCGTCCTAAATTACCCTGCATTCTAGGATCAGCCAAAGTCAATCTTTATAAACTTTGACAAAGTGTATAAGAAAAAAAGATACATTTACAATGTGAAATAGATATTGTTAGAATTTTCATAAAAAGTGTATTTACATTACATATATTTGATATTATAGAATTTTATATTTTTACCAATATATTTGCTCAAATTTTATTTTATTTGACTTTGACTAAACCTAGAATGCAAGATAAATAAGGACAGAGGAAGTATGAGTATGGGTGTTCAATCATACATCTGCAGAAATACTTTATACCAATGATAAATTTCTGCAGGTCGTTAATGTATTCATTACTTCATTACTCACACTACTCGATGTATTGCAGTATAGAGTATAAACCTAAGATGATAACTACAAGGAAGCAAAACCTCCACCCCTGATGCAGTAATTGATGGGCACATCTCCATCTCTGCTACTCTTTTGATCAGATATTAAAATCTGTATTTCTCTTTCTAAGGGGAAATAATATTAGAATTTAAAGACTTATGGGGAGCTGCTCTTCTACTACTATGAATGCACATCGAGGCCAATGCTATGAGTGTATGATCCTAGTTCAGGGAAATGCAGAGACGTAAAGACACCGACTAGACTCGACCAGACTCTAGAGACATGCTAGAGATTTCCCAGGCCTACTCTGACGAGGGATGGTGCATCCCCTTTCGTAGGAGCCTGGACCAGAATGATTTACTCGCTTGGGAGGAGCTCTGCAATCTGGTAGATGAAATTGATTTGGAAGACATTCCTACCAGGATCTCATGGCGCCTCGATCCGAAGTGGACGTTCTCGACCAAGTCCCTTTACCTGGAGCTTTGCAAAGCTCCTATAGTCCCACTAACTAAGCCTATCTGGGAAGCCAAGATCCCTCTGAAAAACCAAAATCTTCACTTGGCAGCTCGCTCGGGGGCGTTTACCCTCCAACGACCAGATTCTTACAAGAAGGGGGCCCTCAGATGGCAAGTGTGCCCTTTGTGGTGAGGAAGAGAATGTGGAGCACATCTTCTTCCAATGTGACTTGGCTAAATTTATGTGGAGTGGGGTTCGGGAGATGTTCAGTGTGAACTGAAACCCTATCTCGAGGTTGGAATGGTTTACGATCCTAAGCACCCTGGCACATAAGGCAAAACGTTTAATCTGGATCTATTTTGCTGCCCAGTGCTGGTCCTTGTGGACAGTTTGTAACAAATTTACCATTGAGGGAAAGTTCCCACGCCAACCCGCTGACTGTGTTTTCAAAACCATTCTGTCTTTGCAGCTGTGGCGCCAACTTCAAAGTGCTAAGGATAGGACGTTGCTGGACGAACTGATCTCCCTTGCAAGAACCTTCTTCGCCAGCACCTACTCTCCTCTGTCACCTCCGTCTTAGGCTGTTGCGCCGGTGGCTGTCTTATCATGCTTTCAGTTCCAGCCTGCGTGCTGTGGTTTTATGTTGGTACTTAAGAACTTCCTTGTTGTTGTGCCCTAGCCAGTGTGGCTGTGTTTGTTATTCCTGTACTTCATTTATCTCTGTCTGCTCTTTCGACAGAGAGGTTGCTTGTAAAACCTTAATGTGTGGGCTTTATTAATTTAAAGTCGGGCACATCATGCCTTTTATCTAAAAAAATAAAAAACATGCTAGGCGAGTGGGGAGAAGAGGATGACACTGTGAGAAGAGGAGCCCTTCCCCATGTCGGAGAACGACGACTTGGCTAGAGAGGAGTCAGAGGGAGAGGTGGCTATTGTGGAATCTAGCATGGAAAATAAACTAGTCCCTGATACCAAACTCTTCTCGGTAGAATTGATCTTTACATTTCAAAGTTGGATCATAAATTTTGCGGCCAGTCCTAGTTGAACCATCTTAGTGTTTTGGAAGTAATCCTTTCAACGTACCTAACAATAATTGTGTTTTGTTGAAAGAAGCAGCAAGGTATGGTTGTAAATGCCAATTTCAGAGGTGAAGTGGGGATATCTAAAGTTTGACCTTAAAGGAATTGTATTTCAGTACTTTTCATGCCTGCCATCTGGAACCACCGAACAGTTTAGCATTGCACTTGTCCGTTCTGAAATACAATTCCTTTAAGGTCAAACTTTAGATATGATTCTCGGAGTGATACCTAATCAGTGGCATCAATCCCACAAATAACATGAACTTGTGCCATATATTTTGCATGACCCTTAGTCGGCTGATGGTATCAAAGGCTTGAGACCCATGCAAACCGAATCCCCATACATGCACAAACACACACACATGTGCACTCACATGCACACACACACATACACCAATGGAACAACATGAGATACATGATCTTGCATGGAGTCAGGCGACTATATGGATAACCGCATTGTTGAAGCAACCAACCATTCTAGACTCTATGGGAGCCGGTGGCGACATGGGCAAGGATGAAACATAGGGGTGGGGTGGGTTGGGGGCACACGGGAGGCAGAGGAATGTCGGTGGTTATGGCGGTTGGGAAGGGTCTGATATAGTTATTATCTTTCATTTCATGTGTTGCTCGCTATCGCACATCCATATCTTATGCTAGGGGATAACCAAACAGTCCCTTGGAAGGCTTGTTCTGTACTAGTGTCCTGGACTCCACCGGAGGGCTCTTCTTCCACCGCACGACATCCTACCATCATTTGTGTGTGTCTTTGGCTCTACCAGCCTCTGCTTTGTGAAGCCTCTGGTTGATCCACCGGTGGTACTGTGACCCGCCAAACGTCACCTCTGACGTGTTATGGAAACAAGAGATCGTGCCCTATACTAACCGTGTTCATCGGGTCTTTGCCCTGTTGGGTGTGCCAGCTAGTCGTCATCACCCATTTTATATCAAGAGGACCCGTCTCACCCTATCAGTGTCCTCATTGTTCTCATTATCAATGATATCATCCAAGGCTCCATCACGCCCTTATTACCAATATCCCATGTGATAACGATGGCGACTCCTCTTTGAAGGACCCGGGACGAGCTCCAAATTTGAGCCAAAATAAGGAGGGAAAGGCGGTGACATTACAGACATATACGACACATCTCAAAGAGCTCCCTTGGGAGGTGTTCATTGTTAAAGACAAGCGTGTTGAAGCATAGCAAGTGGGGTGCAAAAATAGTAATCTCCAGTAGAATGCTTGACTCTTTCGACACTGATGCTGAGATTGCAACTGTTCTTGTGCAGGAGGTAGCTTTTTCTTTCTTATTGAATGTTTGAGTTTTGAACTCGAGTTGGAGTCGTTCATGTGTTGTGTTCTTTTCTAAATCGTACATATCATCACAAGGCATTCTTTAGAGGTCATTGCCATGGTGGAGTTATATATCGAGTTTGCGGATGTGTTTTGACTATCGGGCTCTTAATGCGGTCACAATCAAGAACAAATATCTGATGCCTCGCATTGAGGACTTATTTGATCAATTGAGAGGAGTTAAGGTATTTTTGAAGATTGATTTGCAGTCAGGCTATAATCAAATAAGAGTGCGGGAAGAGGATATTGAGAAGACGGCGTTCTCTACAAAGTATGGGCATTATGAGTTCAAGTTTATGTCCTTTGGATTAACCAATGCACCTGCTTATTTCATGGAGGCGATGAATAGCATCTTCCATAAGTATGATGATTTTGTGGTGGTATTTATTGACGACATTCTCATTTTCTCCAAGACGGAGGAAGAGCATGAGTGTCATTTGAGCATGGTACTTGAGACCTTACGGAAGAACAAGTTTTATGCTAAGTTGAAGAAATGTGAGTTCTGGCTTTCCAAAGTTGCCTATTTGGGTCATGTTATTAATCGTGAAGGAATTTGTGTTGACCCTAGCAAGGTTTCTACTGGCGTTGGCTGGGAAAGACCTTCCACGGTAAAGGAGGTGAGAAGCTTCTTGGGAATGGCTGGCTATTACCGGCGTTTTGTGAAGGATTTCTCTATTATTGCCAAGCCCCTGACCATGCTTACACATAAAGGGGTAAAGTTTCAGTGGACACCAGAGAGTGACCATAGTTTTTGTTTATTGAAGGACCGTTTGGTGTCAGCACCTATTGATGTCTACGCACTTCTATTCTTGTAGACACTTGTTGGGCCTCCAAGTGCAGAGGTTTGTAGAACAGCAGCAAGTTTCCCTTAAGTGGATCACCCAAGGTTTATCGAACTCAGGGAGGTTAGAGGTCAAAGCTATCCCTCTCAAGCAACCCTGCAATTACGATGCAGAAAGTCTCTTGTGTCCCCAACACACCCAATACACCCAATACACTTGTCAGATGTATAGGTGCACTAGTTCGGCGAAGAGATAGTGAAATACAAGTGGTAGTGATGATTATAAGTAGCAAACGTGATTTGAAATAAATATCGCTGCGAGCAAACAAGTAACAAAATAGCAAGTAAACGGTGTGCAATGCTTAGAAACAAGGCCTAGGGATCATACTTTCACTAGTGGACACACTCCCAACAATATAACATGAATGAACAAGTAACTTCTCTTTGCTAAGGCACTCTAAATTACTCTCCTATTGAATAACACTAATCATTGTGTAGTGGCTACAGAAGCACCCCTTAAAGTTCATCAAGTACTTGACAAACACCACTCATAGAGATATCCAAATCAGATCACAATTCAAGATAGAAATCATTGCAACTTAAACCAAGTACTAACACGGTGCACACACTGTCAACATTACACCATGAAAGGAGGAATAGATCACTCAAACTATCATAGCAATAATTATTCTCATAATCCACAAGAGATCACAATCATAGCCTAAACCAAGTACCACCATGATGCACGCACTGTCACCGTTACACCATAGCAGGAGGAATAGATTACTTTAATAACATTGCTAGAGTACACAAAATATCTGAATAATAACATGTACTTGTTCAACATGATACAAAGCTCACGATCACATAAAGATCACATCATGAGAGAGAGAGGTAAACCACATAGCTACCGGTAGAGCCCTTAGCCCCGGGGATGAACTACTCCCTCCTCATCATAGGAGACAGCAAGGTTGATGGAGATGGCGGTGAGGTCGATGGAGACGGCGGAGACGGCGATGGAGGTCGATGGAAATGGCTCCAGGGGCACTTCCCCGTCCCGGCAGGGTGCCGGAACAGAGACTTCTGTCCCCCGAAATTCGTCGACGGCGGCGGCGGAGCTGCGGAACTGTTTCTGGAAAATTGCCGAATCCCCTAGGGTTTTCCGTCCCGAGGCTTTATATAGGCGAAGGGGCGTCGCGAGAGGGCAGCCAGGGGCTCCTCACACATGGGTGGCGTGGCCAGGGCCTGGGCCGCGCCACCGCTGTGTGAGGGCAGGCTCTGGCCCCTCTCCGGCTCTCTTTCGGATGTCTGGATGCTCCCGGGTAAAATAAGACTTCAGGAACTTGTTTCGTCCAATTCCGAGAATATTTCCTGTGTATCACTCTGAAACACAAAAACAGCAGAAAACAGGAAACTGGCACTGTGGCAACTCGTTAATAGGTTAGTTCCGGAAAATGCATAAAAGTGCCACGAAGTGTAACGAAACAATAGGCAAATGGTGTAAAAACAAGCATGGAGCATCAAAAATTATAGATACGTTGGAGACGTATCAGCATCCCCAAGCTTAACTCCTGCTCGTCCTCGAGTAGGTAAGTGATAACAAAAGAAATAATTTTTGAGGTGACATGCACCTACACAATCTTGATCATATAAGTAAGCATTGTGAGCTGGGATCATAAGAACTTAAAACATAGGCATGAAAGATATAATCTTGACAATAAGAACTTAGCAACCATGTTGTAAACATGCAAATGAACACAAACAAAAGATCATGAAAATGAAACAATGAAAGTCAAACGTGTGTTCGAATCATAAGGAAAAACATACAAATGGTTTTCAGCTTGTCCTTCATGGAGAGCAAACCATAAATGCATAGGACACCTTCAAGTTTAAAAGGGTGACTAGATACAAATAATTTAAGAACAAGTGAAACCATGATCATGAATCAATCAATGAAAACTTTGGGACAATGCACATTATACTCAGAATGACAACTATGCTCTCTTAATGGTGCATAAAGATAGAAGGTGGTGACTCAACATAAAGTAAAAGAAAGGCCCTTCGCAGAGGGAAGCAGTGATTAAACATGTGCTAGAGATTTTCATTTATAAAACAGAGAGATAAAAATTGGTTTTGAGAGGTGGTTGTCTTTGTCAACGACTGGCAATGGGGTTCTTACTATCTTCCATACAAAAATGAAGCAAGTTTTTGAGAGAGAGATTGGCACTTTTGTGCTCTTTTATAAAGCTTGGCACTCCTCCCCACCTTTTTTCCTTTCACAAACCATGGCTAACCGATTCCATCGGGTGCCCACCAACATTCACATACCATGGAGGAGTGCCTTTTTTTCTTTCTTTTTTCTCTTTTTTTTTCTTTTTGGAATAAGCAATATGGAAGATAGCAAATCCGACCACTACGTCCCCATGAGCTGAAAACAGTGTCACAAAACGAGAAGTATTTTGAAGGTTTTTTTGAAAGGTAGCACATGAAAATTTACTTGGAATGGCTTGCAAATACCATGCATAGGAATTTATAGTGGACACGATGGCAAACTTGGTTTTTGGGAGTTGGATGCACGAGTAGAGCTCATACTCAGTACAAAGTGAGGGCTAGCAAAAGACTGGGAGCGACCAACTAAGAGAGCAATAACGGCCATAATCATGCATAGCGACAAAGCGACATTAAAAGAAGCATAAGATGGCATCAAAAGTCAAAAACTAAATGATCATGAAGGCTATTGGCAACTTTGTAAGAGTCTAACATGTGTGAGCATGCGCCAAGTCAACCCAAATAAAGCATCAAGGAGAAAACCAAAATAATGCTTCCATACAATAAAAACAACGCATGATTTTTTTCAAAGGCTCATTAAGCAATCTCAGTTATTTGAGACAAGTCATGCTACAGCAAAACCACTAAGCATACTATCAAAAAGACATCAAGCATGACATGAAAAAGCCTGAGCCGCAGTCTACACAAGCTCCTTCTTGTACCACTATTTTGCACAAAGCTTTTTCTCTTTTCCAACACCATTTGAAATTTTTATAAACACCTCTTTTGATAAAAACCAATAAAGATCAGAGGCAAAAATACACCTTGATGAAAAGATATGGCAAGGTCTGAACACAAATCAAGGCAAAAACGAAAACCAAAAGCAGTAGCAGAAAAAGAAGAACACTCATTGAACGATAAGAGTGAAAACGGAGTGTTCTTGGCAAATGAAAAGCGAGTTCATCTCCTCCAAAAGAAACATGATGTGATCTAACCATTTATTGCAGCAAACAAAACTAAACTAACTAAGAAAACTAAAACAACTGACGCTCCAAGAAAAACACATAGTGCATGAAGCAATAAAAATATAGTGTTTTGAAAGGTGACCTGATTTTTGCCGATGAAGAAGGGGTGCCTCGGGGGCATCCCCAAGCTTTGACGCTTGTACTTCTTGGATATTTCTTGGGGTGATGCAGGGGCATCCCCAAGCTTGAGCTTTTGTCCATTCTTCAACTCATCTCATCATTCTCCAATCCCTACACTTGAAAACTTCCTTCATACAAAACTAAACACAATTCTATTAGCAACATTAGTGTAAGCATAACATATAATCAACCTCTTTTCAGTTCAGATTTCAACACAAAACCACCACATATATAGCATATACTACTGTAGCAACTTCCCCAGCAGTTCTATGATAAAAAGAACTCAAAAGAAAGCGATAAAGCGGCAAACACAAATATTGGCAGAAATTTGTCAAAACTGAATAGCTGACAAATGTCGAATTTTTGAGAGATTTTCTGTTGCTCAAATCAAAAAGTGTTCAACTAAGAAAAGTTTGGATATAACCTGGGGCATATGCACAAGAAATCGCAGGTCCAAAAGATAAACAGAGAATTTTCACGAATTTTTACGGTGCAGCACCGAAAACTGTTTCAGGACAGCAACATCCCCAAATCTTACCTCACTCAAATTAGAGGTTTCTCTTGGCACAAAAATGAAATAAAAAGGATAAGGAGCGGTTATTACAGTAGTAATAACTTCCAAGACTCAAATAAAAGAAAAAGTACTGGAAATAAAACATTGGGTTATCTCCCAAGAGTGCTTTTCTTTAACGCCTTTGAGCTAGGCGCAGTAATTTGCAAAGATGCTCATGTGGGCGCCATATAAAAGCTTGAGGCAAAGACGCCATATAGGAACTTAAAGCAATAGAGAGCATCAAAAAGCAAATGTGAAAGACATTTAAATCTAAACCACTTCCTATGAAAAATAGTCTTGTAAAGAGACAAGTCATAAAAGCGCAAAGCAAAAAGCGTAGGAAGGCAAAACAAGTACAACTTCAAGAATTGCAACATAAAGAGGGGAAACTCAATATTGTTGAGATCCATCAAACCATGTTTCCCTCTCTCATAATAACTTGCAGTAGCATCATGAATAGAACTAACAATATAACTATCACATAAAACATCCCTATCATGAGCCATATGCATAAAAGAATTAATACTCCCCACATGAACAATAGTAGTAGGAACAGATTCAGCAGAATAATTATTCTCATCACCATAATCATCATAAATAGGAGGCATACTGTAATCATAACTAATTTTATCCTCAATAGTAGGTGAACTGAAAATATTATACTCATCATCATAACCAACATAAACTAGAGGTTTAGTATCATCACAAGCTAGAGAACAGCTATTTCGCAAAGCATATTCTTCAAACATATCATCATAAGAAGGAACATCATATAGGCGAGATAAAATATCATCAGAGCAAACTTTCTCCACTAAAGCTGGGGAACTAAAAATGTCATGCTTAACAAAACCAGCTTCCCCAAGCTTAGACATTTCTATAGCATTAGTAATAACAGTGTTCGAAACATTTATACTAACAACACTATTAGCATGCAAATTAAGCTCCAAAGGATTTTCAATTTTCTCTTCAAACACTTCATATCTAAACTCAGGAAAAAGACTACAAAACTCTTTGTTTTCCATTAAGCCTAACTAGTGAAAATAAAAACAAGAAACAAAAAGATATAATTGCAGAATCTAAAGGAAATAACTTCGAGCACTCACACAGGAGGATGTGAGTACCTTTTACCTTACCTCCCCGGCAACGGCGCCAGAAAAGAGCTTGATGTCTACGCACTTCTATTCTTGTAGACACTTGTTGGGCCTCCAAGTGCAGAGGTTTGTAGAACAGCAGCAAGTTTCCCTTAAGTGGATCACCCAAGGTTTATCGAACTCAGGGAGGTTAGAGGTCAAAGCTATCCCTCTCAAGCAACCCTGCAATTACGATACAGAAAGTCTCTTGTGTCCCCAACACACCCAATACACTTGTCAGATGTATAGGTGCACTAGTTCGGCGAAGAGATAGTGAAATACAAGTGGTAGTGATGATTATAAGTAGCAAACGTGATTTGAAATAAATATCGCTGCGAGCAAACAAGTAACAAAATAGCAAGTAAACGGTGTGCAATGCTTGGAAACAAGGCCTAGGGATCATACTTTCACTAGTGGACACACTCCCAACAATATAACATGAATGAACAAGTAACTTCTCTTTGCTAAGGCACTCTAAATTACTCTCCTATTGAATAACACTAATCATTGTGTAGTGGCTACAGAAGCACCCCTTAAAGTTCATCAAGTACTTGACAAACACCACTCATAGAGATATCCAAATCAGATCACAATTCAAGATAGAAATCATTGCAACTTAAACCAAGTACTAACACGGTGCACACACTGTCAACATTACACCATGAAAGGAGGAATAGATCACTCAAACTATCATAGCAATAATTATTCTCATAATCCACAAGAGATCACAATCATAGCCTAAACCAAGTACCACCATGATGCACGCACTGTCACCGTTACACCATAGCAGGAGGAATAGATTACTTTAATAACATTGCTAGAGTACACAAAATATCTGAATAATAACATGTACTTGTTCAACATGATACAAAGCTCACGATCACATAAAGATCACATCATGAGAGAGAGAGAGGTAAACCACATAGCTACCGGTAGAGCCCTTAGCCCCGGGGATGAACTACTCCCTCCTCATCATAGGAGACATCAAGGTTGATGGAGATGGCGGTGAGGTCGATGGAGACGGCGGAGACGGCGATGGAGGTCGATGGAGATGGCTCCGGGGGCACTTCCCCGTCCCGGCAGGGTGCCGGAACAGAGACTTCTGTCCCCCGAAATTCGTCGACGGCGGCGGCGGAGCTGCGGAACTGTTTCTGGAAAATTGCCAAATCCCTTAGGGTTTTCCGTCCCGAGGCTTTATATAGGCGAAGGGGCGTCGCGAGAGGGCAGCCAGGGGCTCCTCACACATGGGTGGCGTGGCCAGGGCCTGGGCCGCGCCACCGCTGTGTGAGGGCAGGCCCTGGCCCCTCTCCGGCTCTCTTTCGGATGTCTGGATGCTCCCGGGTAAAATAAGACTTCAGGAACTTGTTTCGTCCAATTCCGAGAATATTTCCTGTGTATCACTCTGAAACACAAAAACAGCAGAAAACAGAAAACTGGCACTGTGGTAACTCGTTAATAGGTTAGTTCCGGAAAATGCATAAAAGTGCCACGAAGTGTAACGAAACAATAGGCAAATGGTGTAAAAACAAGCATGGAGCATCAAAAATTATAGATACGTTGGAGACGTATCACCTATACCTGCACTCCCGGAGTTTGGAGAGCGTTTCACAGTATATTCTGATGCATCTCGTGTGGGACTTGGTTGTGTTCTCATGCAGAATGGCAAGGTTATTTCCTATGCGTCGAGGCAGTTGAGAAAGCATGAGGAAAATTATCCTACCCATGACTTAGAACTTGCAGCTGTTGTTTTTGCCCTCAAGCTGTGGAGGTATTATCTTTATGGAGCAACATGTGACATATTTACGGATCATAAGAGCCTGAAGTATATCTTCACCCAGAAGGATTTGAACTGAAGGCAGAGGAGATGGTTGGAGTTGATTAAAGATTATGATCTCAATATCCAATATACACCGGGTAAAGGGAATGCGGTCGCGGATGCCCTTAGCCGTAAGCAAGTTCCGCCAATAATGAATTCATTGATAGCTGATTTTGAGAGGATGGATATTTCATATTGCTATGCAGGAGTTGTAGAGACAGAGTCACAACTCATTCTTGCGTCAGCTGTCCCTGACCGAGTCTTGCGGGCACAACAACAAGATCGACTATTGCAGCAGGTTAAGAAGCGCATCCGGGAAGGGAAGACTGGAGAATTTACTTTAGATTCGATGGGAGCGGTTCGGTTTCACGACCGTCTTTGCGTGCCACAAACAACGCAAGTGAAAGAAGATATTCTGAGAGAGGCACATCGTACTCCATATAGCGTACATCCAGGTGAGAACAAGATGTACCAGGACTTGAAGAAAATTTATTGGTGGAAACGGATGAAGGTGGATGTGGCTAAGTATGTGTCTTCATGTAGTGTATGTCAGCAAGTGAAAGCGGAGCATAAGAGACCGCCAGGATTGCTGCAACCCCTAGAGGTTCCGACGTGGCCTTGGGATGACATTGCTATGGATTTTGTTGTTGGCCTACCTCGCACACCGAGAGGGAAGGATGCTATCTGGGTGGTTGTGGACCGACTTAGCAAAGTCGCCCATTTTATTCCTATTCGCACTACTAACTCGGCAAGTGACTTGGCTCCACTATATGTGCGTGAGATAGTCAGGTTGCATGGAGTTCCAAAAACTATTGTTTCTGATAGAGATGCTAAGTTTGTATCAAAGTTTTGGGTGAGCTTACAAAATGCTTTAGGTACACAGTTGAGGCTGAGTACGGCATTTCACCCCCAGACGGATGGCCAGTCTGAGCGGACTATTCAGACTTTAAAAGATATGTTGAGGTGTTGTGTTCTATCTTGGCAAGGGAGTTGGGAGGACCATTTGCCACTCGTTGAGTTTTCATACAATAATAGTTATCAAGCTAGCATTCGCAAGGCAACATATGAGGCTTTGTATGGGTGGAAGTGTAGGTATCCGCTATGCTGGGATGCTGTGGGAGAAAAAAAGCAATATTGGGGCCAGAGTGGGTCCAACAAACTGCTGACAGAGTGGCTGAAATTAGGGAACATATGCTGGCAGCGCAGAGTAGACAAAAGAGCTACGCCGATCCCAAGAGACAGAGCGTGGAATTTCAAGTAGGTAATGAGGTGCTTTTGAGAGTATCACCTACCAAGGGTGTTGTGAGATTTAACATCAAAGGCAAGCTTAGCCCATGCTATATTGGACCATTCAAGATATTGGCACGAGTGGGAAAATTAGCATATCGTTTGGAGTTACCCGAGTCAATGAAAGGTGTGCATAATGTGTTCTATATATCAATGTTACGGAAGTACTTTCGGGATCCAGAGCGACAAATGACTTTGGAGCCAATTACGATCGAGCAAGATTTGACTTTTGAGGCTCGACCCGTGAGGATTTTGGAGGAGGCTGATAGAGTAATGAGGCATCGAACACTCAAGTTTGTCAAGGTTCTTTGGACTAATCAAACGGAGCGAGAAGCAACATGAGAACTAGAGTCTAAGATGCGAGATAAATATCCCGAGTTGTTCACGACTGGTGAGTAACTTTTGTCTTGTTTAATTTCAGTTGTTCTTTGCTACATAGTAAGAGTAAAGAATTCGAGGACGAATTCAATTGAAGTGGGGAAGAATGTAATAACCCAGATTTTTTTTACAACCTAGTCAAGATTTGTGGACCAACGTTGATATTTTCATTGGTAATCCATACGGGAAATCCAAGAACATAGTTGGATTCGTATCGTCGAGTTGATCAAAAATATTTATAAGTTTCCACGAATCTGAGTACAAAATAATAATGGGAGTTTTGTTAAAATATAGACTTTTAGATATTTTGGATTTTGTTTTCAGTTAGATTTCGGATTAAAAAAAGGACTTAAATCCCCCGGACTAGGCCCAGCCCAACCCGAAACGAAACCCTCCCAACAACCAGACGACGCCGCCGCCAGCGCCATCCATCGACAAGGGATTTGTGTAGCCTGCTGCCGGTAGCTGCTCCGTCGCGGGCGTGCCGGGTCGTCGTCGCCTGCTTCCGTTGGTTCCCTCGTCCGCCGCTGTCTGTTGCCAGGTACCTAGAGTGTGTCCACCGATGCATCAGGCTGGTACTGGTTTGATTCGTAGCCTGGTCCGCAAATTCTAGTCGCCTGCCATCAATCTGGTATTTAGACACACCGGATTGGGAGCTAGCTATTTCCATTCAGTAGGCTATTACTCGTGCTTTGATTCTCTGAAATTTTGGTTTGGCCAGCGTACAATTTAGTTTGCGGCAACAAGTACCGGTTTAAAATATAAGATTCAGATTAGTACTGGTGTTGCTGCTTTGTATTAGATTGTTACACGAAGCTGTCTTAATAGGAAGTTGAACACTAGGGATTTAACGGATGCAGTATGTGCTGTCGACAGTTAGTATGGATGGTCTCAGTTAAATTGTATCAAGTTCAGTGCCACCTTCAGGATTGGTTAGAATATACCAGCACTAGCCTAGATAGTCTGTTTTAAGAACAGTTTCTAAGGCAGGTTTACCCGCAGGTTTTGGAGCTTCGGGTCTCGGGAGTGGTTCTTCGGCTTGAACGTTTTGTTCTAAGGCAAGTGCATGTTGGTTTTCTCTTGTTGGTTGAATGCCTCCAGGTTCTTCTGTTGATTCGTTGGTTCGGTGTTGTTGTTTCCGTGTTGCCTCGTTTTCAGTATTGTCTGAGTATAAGTTCAGAGTTCAGCGTTCAATTCGGACATATGTCGATGTTTCCGGTGACGACCGTTGTGAAACATCCGCTATGTCCATTTCTGTCTCCGAAGCTGAGTGACACGGGATGTGTCCTTTCCGGAGAGTCCCAAGTGTGAATTGATTCAGTGATATTCATTCTATGTTCAACATTTATTTTCTGCTTTTACTTCTGTTGTCTTCGGCTCCTACTGTGCTTGGCTGAGTATTGTTTACTCACACTTGTTTTCTTCTTCTGGTTTTATGTTGGTTATTTCAGGTACTCATGGTAGAGGCATGCATGGGAGGGAGTAGCACATCAGTTCTCTACACAATACGTCACACACATCTATTAGATATTACATGCTCTGGTTACTGCTTAGGGATTTATCGGATTGTTGCTCTATCTAGCTTCGAACTATCTTTCATTGGTCGATTGTGAGCCTTTGGTCGCTCATTTAGTATTCCACTTAGTTGATGGTCGGTTTGTGAACTATAGACTATGCTCCTAGAGTTTATGAACTATTTATCGTTGCAACTTGTTGATTACCTTTGAATTGCCTGTCGTGGATGTCCTCATAAACAAAGGAGGTGCTGTCCAATTTTTTTGTTAGAATTTTTGTTAAACCTCGTGTTTAGAAGTTAGCGGGGTAGCATCGCCTGGTACGTCGCTGCCTGGGGTGTTACATGCGGTGCCCTGAAATCAACAAATCACTCACCACAGATTTTTCCTAATCACGGTGTTCATCCTACTGCTATGAAAACGATGATGTATTTGTGAATGCAGGAAAATGTTAAATAAAAAAGGGGAGGACAGCTGTGTGTACAAAATGGGAGCGGTGAGAGGAGCTGGTTTGTTTGTATGGTTGTATGGTATGGTGGCTTTGGATGGAGGAGAGAGGAGCTGGTTTGTTTGTATGGTTGTATGGTAAGTTGTTTTTGGATGGAGGGGTTGAGTGGATGGTGTAGTAGGCGTGTGTGTGTGGTTAGCTTGGGTGGGGAAGCAAATAGGTTGCATGGTGTGGTGTGTTGGGTGGCTGTGTTGAGAGGTAGTGCGAGATGGAGAAAAATTGCACCGTTACTTCCGTCTGTTAGTTCTTGTGATCCCAGATGGAAATGTCATGCTCTTTATAGTGGATCGAATGGTGGATGCTAGGTGTGTAGCTATCATCGGTGGTAGGAGGCTATTTTGCTTTGCTATATATTTGTATTGAACTTCAATGTTGACATCTATTGGCTATATATATTACTCATTTAGCAAACTGTTATGACAATTGGGGGAGCGCAAAAAAAAATGAAGGTGTGCCCACCCTCCAATTTTTACCTGCGTCTCCACCACTGCTGGGTCCGTCACTGAAAAGGTGACGGTTCGGAACTCTGCACCATGATTCTTCAGCACATAGTGGAGGCGAAGAAAAGCATCTTCACCAAGGAAGATCAATCGTTGCTAACTAACCTGAGGTGCAACCGCTCATTTTTATTTGACCACCGCAGGCAGCCACATCAGGTGGCGGTAGTCCAGACGCTCAGACAAACGATGTACACACTTTGGACAGACTTTGTTTTTAGACATTACTGCACAGATTTGTTTCAGAGACATCTCCTGACAAATTTGTTTTTGATAAACATTGATTCTGGTCAAACTTCAACGGAAATATTGGTGAAGCTAAAAACACGCTTTACTAGGTAAATTAAACAATTAGTTGATATTTTATGCATCCAGAGTTCTATCAGGAGCTAGAGTAATACGGAAAATCTGTTGATGAATATTTGTTTTTAGTACTATACTAGTAGTTATTAAAGCATATGGAACAGTCAACAATATCAAACAACACGTGGTCGGTGTAGCTTGCCTAATCAGTTCAAAGGACCAGAGTTAAGTAATGTAACGTGACATCATTGTATATGCAGATATTCCCCATCGTAATCAAAAAAAAAAAAGAGACTTGAGGGGAAGAAGCCCCCAGGCATACTTTTATAGAAGAAATATGAGCACACCAGGAATTGCGAGTATGGAGACTCGAACTCAGGCGGGTCTGCATGCCTCAGCCCATGCCTAGACAATTTCGGATTTCTAATAATAAGTTGCAAATGTTGAACTGGAACAGAAGCAGTACTACTAGTGATATACTAGCCAACATACCAGTAATTTGACACGTTTTGCATGACCCAATTAAGTGACTCTGATCAGTTCAATCATTGCATGGCTATGTTGCAGTCTTGCAGTGAAACAAAACTCCAGCTATAAAATCCCACGAACGGCTTGCTAGCCACCACAGCACATGAGGAAACGGGCTCCTCTGACATTGCTCTTGCAAAGTCAGGAAGCTACAGTACCCTGACTTGGTGGGTTTTGAACCGTTGGATCGTGAATAAACAGCTCAGATCTGACACTGTAGCATGCGAACTGTAGACAGAGTACTGTGGCCCTTTGGTCGGGATGGATACTGTGCATCGGGTACTGTAGACAAAACACTGCAGACTAGACTGTTCATATGGGCCAGTGTTAGATCCGAGCTGTTTATTCACGATCAGACGGTTCAAAACTCACCAAGTCAGGATACTGTAGCACCCTAACTTTGCAAGAGCAACGTTAGAGGAGCCGGTTCCGCACATGAGATAGATCGAGCTGCAGGCATACACACGTACTAGACTGCCTCACCATCAAGATTCAAGAAGATATATAGAACAGCTAGCTGCCTCACCATCGCCATGCATGCAAACATGACTTCTCCAGCCAAAGAGAATGATGCTGGCGACATCGCCTTCGACCTCTATCCGTTCTTACGCCAGTACAAGGGCGGCCATATCGAGCGACTTGTGAGCAGTCCATTCGTGCCAGCTTCAGAGGACAACCGTGGCGTGGCAACGAGGGACGTCGTCATCCACAAAAGCACCGGCGTGTCCGCTCGCCTGTTTCTGCCGTCCCGTGCGGCCGCGGCGGCGGCGACCGGCGAGAGGCTTCCCGTTATCACGTACATCCATGGTGGATCCTTCTGCACGGAGAGCGCCTTCTGCCGGACGTACCACAATTACGCCAGCTCCCTCGCTGTGCGCACCGGGGCGCTGGTTGTGTCGGTGGAGTACCGCCTAGCACCGGAGCATCCCATGCCTGCGGCTTACGACGACGCATGCACTAGTAGAAAATAGGGCTTTCGTTTTTTTTTTTGTTGCTCCAAACGGCATTTGCACCGGTTGGCTTACGAATCCAGACTAAAGAGGTTCTTTAGCACTGGTTCGAGCTGCCAGAGAGCTAAATTGAGCCCGTGGAGCTCTAGAACCGGTTTGTTAGGAACCATTAGCACCGGTTCGTGACACAAACCGGTGCTAAAGGTGTGGCGTCTGCCGCGTGGCAGAAGCCACACCTTTAGCACCGGTTCGTGGCACGAACCGGTGCTAATGGACACCCTTTTGCACCGGTTCTGGACACGGACCGGTGCTAGAGGCCCTGCCTATAAATACAGCCGCCCACCAGCCTTCTCCTCTGTTTTTTTTCCTTTGGAAGGTGTGAGAGGGGGTGTGCTAGTTTGGTTTTTTCCCCTATGCACAAGAGGTGTTTGATGAAATGCCTAAAAGCATGAACCAACTTAAGCTCACACAAAATAAAGATGATATGAGGTGCCCGAGCGATACTTAGGTCTTCTCCTCGTTCTTTCCTCCTCGATCGAGGTTAGCAACTCTATTCTTTTATTTGTCATTGATACAAATGCATGTTTCGTCATTTTATTATTTATGATGTTCGGTAATAGTATTAGTAAACCTAATTATATGACGCAGATGAACCAACGACAATGGATGTACGGTGACCGACGCACTTCCGAGTTCATTGAAGGTCTTCGTAATTTTGGCGATGTGGCTCGGGCAAATATTCAGAATGGTTTTATGTGTTGTCCATGTGTTGACTGTGGGAACAAGAAGGAGTACTCTTCCTGGAAAATCATTCACGCCCACCTGCTTCGGAAAGGTTTCATGCCTAGCTATAATTGTTGGACCAAGCACGGAGAAAGAGGGGTTATAATGGAAGACAATGAAGAAGAAGAGGATGATGATATGTACCCTGAATATGGTGATACTGCAACGGGGGAAGCTGAAGCTGAAGGGACAGGAGAAGCTGAAGATGTAAAGGCATCAGATGAGCCTGATGATGATCTTCGTCGGGCCATCGTAGATGCACACAGAGAAGCAGAAAGTGTGAATGAGAAGCGGAAGTTAAAAGGTATGTTAGAGGATCACAAAAAGAAGTTGTACCCAGACTGTGAAGATGGGAACACAAAGCTCGGTACCACACTGGAGTTGCTGCAATGGAAGGCAGAGACTGGTTTATCTGATAAGGGATTTGAGAAATTACTGAAAATAATGAAGAAGAAGCTTCCAAAGGATAATGAATTGCCTGACAGTACGTACGAAGCAAAGAAGGTTCTCTGCCCTCTAGGATTAGAGGTTCAGAAGATTCATGCATGCATTAATGACTGCATCCTCTACCGCGGTGAGGAGTACGAGAATTTGGAAGCATGCCCGGTATGCACTGCACTGCGATATAAGATCAGACGAGATGACCCTGGTGATGTTGATGGCGAGCCCCCCAGAAAGAGGGTTCCTGCCAAGGTCATGTGGTATGCTCCTATAATACCACGGTTGAAACGTCTGTTTAGAAACAAAGAGCATGCCAGGTTGTTACGATGGCACAAAGAAGACCGTAAGAAAGACGCGATGTTGAGACACCCCGCTGATGGGTCGCAGTGGAGAAAAATTGAGAGAGACTACCCAGACTTTGCAGGCGACGCAAGGAACTTAAGGTTTGGTCTGAGTACAGATGGCATGAATCCTTTTGGGGAGCAGAGCTGCAGTCATAGCACCTGGCCTGTAACTCTATGTATCTATAACCTTCCTCCTTGGTTGTGCATGAAGCGGAAGTTCATTATGATGCCAGTGCTCATCCAAGGTCCGAAGCAACCCGGCAATGACATTGATGTGTATCTAAGACCATTAGTTGATGAACTCTTACAGTTATGGACCAAACCAGGTGTACGTGCATGGGATGAGCACAAACAGGAGCCGTTTGACCTACGAGCGTTGCTTTTCGTAACCATCAATGATTGGCCTGCTCTTAGTAACCTTTCAGGACAAACAAACAAGGGATACAATGCATGCACGCACTGTTTAGATAAGACTGACGCTATATATTTGGAAAAATGCAAGAAGATTGTGTACTTAGGGCATCGTCGATTTCTTACGACCACGCATTCCGTAAGAAAGAAAGGCAAGCATTTTAGAGGTGTGGCAGATCACCGGCAAAAGCCTGATCTCCGTACTGGTGATGATTTATTTGATATGGTCAGGGACCTAGAAGTAATCTTTGGAAAGGGTCCTGGCGGTCAATCTGTTCCAAATGACGTCGCTACCGGACACGCACCCATGTGGAAGAAGAAATCTATATTTTGGGAGCTTGAGTATTGGAAACACCTAGAGGTTCGCTCTTCAATCGACGTGATGCACGTTACGAAGAATGTTTGCGTGAACCTGCTAGGCTTTCTGGGCGTGTATGGAAAAACAAAAGATACATCAGAAGCACGGGAGGATCAACAACGTATGAAAGACCCAAACAACATGCATCCACAGAGCAAGACGGATAAAGGGCGTCACTTAAGTCCTGCCAGCTACGCTCTTACAAAAGCAGAGAAGGAAATCTTTTTTGATGTCCTTTCAAGTATTAAAGTGCCGTCTGGCTTCTCGTCAAATATAAAGAGAATAATAAATATGACAGAGAAAAAATTCCAAAACCTGAAGTCTCATGACTGTCACGTGATTATGATGCAGTTGCTTCCAGTTGCATTAAGGGGGCTTCTACCGGAAAATGTCCGCGTACCCATTGTTAAGCTATGTGCATTCCTCAATGCAATATCTCAGAAGGTAATCAATCCAGATATGCTACCAAGGTTACAGAAGGATGTGGCCCAATGTCTTGTTAGTTTTGAGTTGGTGTTCCCGCCATCCTTCTTTAATATTATGACGCATCTCCTGGTTCACCTTGTCGAAGAGATTGCCATTCTCGGTCCTGTATTTCTACACAACATGTTCCCCTTCGAGAGATTTATGGGAGTCTTAAAGAAATATGTTCATAACCGTGCTAGGCCAGAAGGAAGCATCTCCAAGGGCTACAGAACAGAGGAGGTCATTGAGTTCTGTGTTGACTTTATCCCTGATATTAAGTCGATTGGTGTTCCTGAATCGCGGCATGAAGGGAGACTACGTGGAAAAGGCACGCTAGGAAAGAAATCAATGTATTGTATGGACGGGATTTCTTTCACTCAAGCACACTACACAGTTCTACAAAGTTCCGCCTTGGTGGCCCCGTATATCATTGAACACAAGAATATTGTACGCTCCCAACACCCGGCTCAGTCTGACTCCTGGATTACACATAAACATATGGCGACTTTCGGCGGTTGGTTCCGGACACATCTCATAAATGACAACATTGTTGGAGATCAGCTATACTTGTTGGCCGGGTCACCATCTTCGACTATATTGACTTTCCAAGGGTACGAGATCAATGGGAACACATTCTACACGATCGCCCAAGATAAAAAGAGCAGCAACCAAAACAGTGGTGTCCGCATTGATGCAACAAACAACAACGAGCAAAAGGACACCTATTATGGTTACATAGAGGAGATATGGGAACTTGACTATGGACCTTCTTTTAAAGTCCCTTTGTTTCGGTGCAAATGGGTCAAGCTAGATGGAGTAGGGGTAAAGGTTGACCAGCTGTATGGAATGACAACAGTGGATCTCAACAATCTTGGTTACAGAGACGAACCATTCGTCCTAGCCAATGATGTGGCTCAAGTTTTCTATGTGAAAGACATGTCCTCCAAACCAAAAAAAAGAAAAGATAAGACAATGAATACATCATACGACGAGCCAAAGCGTCACATAGTTCTTTCAGGGAAAAGAAACATCGTGGGAGTTGAGGATAAGACAGACATGTCAGAAGATTATAATAAGTTTGATGAAATTCCGCCCTTCAGAGTGAATATTGACCCAATCATCGCGTTAAATGGTGAACATACTCCATGGTTACGACCGAAGCGATCCTAATCAAGGGAGATACGCGAAGGGAGGTTCATGGCCTCCAAGACAAAAAATCAGAAGAAAGGGAAACACAAGAAGAAAACTCAGAAGACTAGATAGGGATCATAACTTGTGTATCTCAATATGGAAATCACTTTCCCATTTATTTTTTGTGTAATGATGTTATTGTATGAGGGAAATTTTTTCGAGGCGGAGCTTCCAAAGATATCATAGGGCGTGAGCACCAACGATATCTGTGAGAAGCTCCGCCACGGGAGATTTCCCAATAATTTACCCAACATTCTTAGAGGAGATGGAGTCTTTCACTCTCCCTACCTCCGACAGGGGCATCGTGCGTCCACCCACGCGTCCTTATCTCATCGAGCAATGCATCCACCCATGCGTCCTTATCCTGCCGATATCTTTAGTCTCGGTTGCACCCACCAACCGGGACTAAAGGTTTCCCACACGTCCTTATCCCACCGACAGTATTGTTAGATGGCACAAAAACCACCTTTTAGTCCCGGTTGTACCCACCAGCCGGGACTAAAGGTTAGATGGTTCCCCGCGCCACTGTGTTCCCGCCTATTTTTTTCCCGCGCTTTCGACCACTTCCCGCCTCCGTCTTCCCGCCATTTTTCACTATATATATGTAGGCTTGGCCTCCATTTACATATCACATCTAGACTCATATCTGCAAACCTCATCACTCTCTTCCATGGCTTCCATCGTATCTCTAACCCTCCAGGAGGCGGAGGCGCTTTGCGCCTCAAACTACCCCTGCCCGCCGGGCTACCGCGTCCCCACCGGCTGGATGCTGAGCGTCGGAGGCGTACCGGTCCCTCCTGTCCCTGTAGGTGTGGCGCGCCAGATGGCCATCACGAACCACTACTACTTCGAGCTCACGCCAGAGCAGCGAAGGAATCCTCAGTGGCATCCCGACTACAGCCCGACTTGGGACGCCTTCTTCATCAATCGGCTAGGCACGACTATGACTGAATCATCCAACATTCGAAAACAAGCTCGGCCGATTGTGACTTAATCTGGCCATGTATCTTAATTTTCAGTTGAGATATGTACTTCTTTTCCTGTTCAATCGTTTTCCCGCCCTTTTTCTTTCCGCCCTTTTCTTCCCGCCCTTTTCCTCTCATGGAAATATAACTAATTAAAAGAAAAAGAAAATCAAATATAACTAATCAAAAAAAAAGAAAATCAAATATAACTAATCAAAAGAAAAAAGAAAATCAAATATAACTAATCAAAAGAAAAAAGAAAATCAAATATAACTAATTTTAAAAAAAGAAAATCAAATATAACTAATCAAAAGAAAAAAGAAAATCAAATATAACTAATTAAAAAAAAAGAAAATCAAATATAACTAATCAAAAGAAAAAAGAAAATCAAATATATCTAATCAAAAGAAAAAAGAAAATTAAATTTAACTAATTAAAAGAAAAAGAAAATCAAATATAACTAATCAAAAGAAAAAAGAAAATCAAATATAACTAATCAAAAGAAAAAGAAAATCAAATATAACTAATAAAAAAAAAGAAAATCAAATATAACTAATCAAAAGAAAAAAGAAAATCAAATATAACTAATCAAAAGAAAAAAGAAAATCAAATATAACTAATCAAAAGAAAAAAGAAAATCAAATATAACTAATAAAAAGAAAAAGAAAATCAAATATAACTAATCAAAAGAAAAAAGAAAATCAAATATAACTAATCAAAAGAAAAAAGAAAATCAAATATATCTAATCAAAAGAAAAAAGAAAATTAAATTTAACTAATTAAAAGAAAAAGAAAACCAAATATAACTAATCAAAAGAAAAAAGAAAATCAAATATAACTAATCAAAAGAAAAAAGAAAATCAAATATAACTAATCAAAAGAAAAAAGAAAATCAAATATAACTAATCAAAAGAAAAAAGAAAATCAAATATAACTAATCAAAAGAAAAAAGAAAATCAAATATAACTAATCAAAAGAAAAAAGAAAATCAAATATAACTAATCAAAAGAAAAAAGAAAATCAAATATAACTAATCAAAAGAAAAAAGAAAATCAAATATAACTAATTAAAAGAAAAAGAAAATCAAATATAACTAATCAAAAGAAAAAAGAAAATCAAATATAACTAATTAAAAGAAAAAGAAAATCAAATATAACTAATCAAAAGAAAAAAGAAAATCAAATATAACTAATCAAAAGAAAAAAGAAAATCAAATATAACTAATCAAAAGAATTTGGCGGGAACAACTGAAAATTTTAAAACACCCTTTAGCACCGGTTCGTGGCTCAAACCGGTGCTAAAGGGGGTGGCGGTGCAGTTCCCTGAAAGCAACCTTTAGCACCGGTTCAAGCCACCAACCGGTGCTAAAGGTCTGACCTTTAGCACCGGTTGGTGGCTTGAACCGGTGCTAAAGGTCCTTTAGCACCGGTTCAAGCCACGAACCGGTGCTAAAGAGGCCTTTCTTTATAACTCCCTTCTTCTTCCTCTCCCGCATCGCAAAACGCCTAAGTCCCGCGCGAGGAGCTCTCTTGGACGCCGTTACGCTGCCGGATTTTTGCGTCCCACTCGTCGCCGCCGACGCTGCGCCACGCCCGCTCGCCTCCGCCGCCGACGCTGCGCCGCGCCCGCTCGCCTCCGCCGCCGACGCTGCGCCGCGCCCGCTCGCCCCCGCCTGCACCGACGCGCCCGGCC
The DNA here is from genome assembly GCA_007115705.1 of Dactylis glomerata. Classification (NCBI taxonomy): domain Eukaryota; kingdom Viridiplantae; phylum Streptophyta; class Magnoliopsida; order Poales; family Poaceae; genus Dactylis; species Dactylis glomerata. The sequence continues at coordinate 7,772,377 of QXEO01000247.1, read as the reverse complement.
GCGCCCGCCACCGACGACGCGCCCCGCGCCCGCGCCCGCGCCCGCTCGCCCCCGCGCCGCTCGCCACCGACGACGCCGGACCCGCGCCGCCGACGACGACGCTCGCCCCCGCGCCGCACTGCACGTACCCGCGCCGCCCGCCGCTCGCCTGCAAGGTTCGAGCACCTTTTTTTTAGTTATTCTAGGTTTTTTTTACTTTAATTATTTTAGTTATTTTAGATTTTTGTTATTTTTGATTTTTTTAGTTTTTTAGTTTTTTAGTTATGTTTTTTTAGTTATTTAGTTAGCTATTTTTTAGTTAGTTAGTTATTTAGTTAGCTATTTTTTTAATTATTTAGTTATTTAGTTATTTAGTTATTTAGTTAGTTAGTTAGCTATTTTTTTAGTTATTTAGTTATTTAGTTAGCTATTTTTTTTAGTTTTTTAGTTATTTAGTTATGCACGACACACCGCACTAGACTTCGCAACGAGATCCATCGAGCTTAATACAACGAGATTCATCGAGCTTAATTCCTGTATGCATCTGCATGTGTAAGACAGATCGAAGTAGCCCCCGCGAGAGAAAAAAATTTACACCGAGTGTCATCTAGGGAATGCAAAAAAATTGAGTGTCATATAAGGAATCATAATTTACAAGTAGTGTCATATAAGGAATTTTCTCTAGTTCATTATAGGGTATTTAATTAATTATTTAGTTATTTAGGGTTTGCACGAGATTTTTACTCACAACACTACAAATATTGATTTTGCATGCATCAAACTCGTGAACATTTTTTTAGGTCTTACATTTTTTTAGGTTATAAAATGGGGGCGTTGGCCGGGCGCCGGCGTGGTGGGGAGGGAAGACCTAATCTTCCCCCACCGCTCGGGCGCTCGGCTAACGCCCCCTTTTTTTGGGTCTCCGTATCATTATAATAATTTGTAATAATTCTTTGCAGAAACTATGGATCTCGGAAGAGACGACTTCCAGGAAAATATTATCGAGGACATCATCCGCGATAATAACGACGATGTCACCTCGGTGTTTCTAAACGACTCCGGTGAGGGAGACGAACGAAATCGTAGAGATGGTGCCGGAGAGGATGGAGGCACCGGTGAAGTAGAAGGTGCCAGAGAGGGAGAAGGTGCCGGAGTGGATGGAGGCACCGATGAAGGAGAAGGTGCCGGAGAGGGAGAAGGTGCCGGAGATGAGGGAGAAGGCGCCGGCGAGGTAGATGTGTATTAATAATAAATTAAGCATTTGTTGTATAGTTGGATTATTTGATTTGTGTATATACATATATTAATGCTCCTTCTTCTTTTAGCCCTCTGGATCGAGCAACTCTTCTGTAAATAGAAGAGGTCCGGCCAGAAGGTTGGAAGAACATGAAAGGTACCGAATAGAAGAAATCGGTGAAGATGGCGAACCGATTGCTCCCGCGGCTGACGCAAGTAAATTTATAAGACAATGCGGAGTTCTTGTTAGGGACAACATTCCGATCACCCTTCGAGAATGGAAGAAGACAAAGACGGAACCAGCTAAATATGTCCGCAACAGATTGAAGAATATTCTTTGGAAGAAGCTCATGGTTAATTTTACCCTACTAGAGGCGCCACAGGTGGATCGAACTGAGGTGGATCCAAATCAGGAGGATTCAAATGAGGAGGATTCAGATGACGATGATCGTCATCTGAATATCATAGAGCGGAAAGTCAAGAAGTGGACTCTTTCGAGGATGGCAATACAATTCAACAACTGGAAGAAAAGATTGTACAAGGATTTTGTCGACCAAAAAAAGACTCCGGTGTTCACTGGACAATATGAAAAGATAAAAGATCACTGGGACGCATTCGTGGAGTACAAGACTTCAGAGGCAGCTAAGCGAAGGTCAGAAATAAATAAGAAAAATGCTGCTAAAAAGAAGTATCACCATACTATGGGGGAAGGAGGCTACAAGACTGGCAAGCCTAAGTGGAAGAAGATGGAGGACGATCTAATTGCCAAAGGGATCATTCCGGAGACATTGAAATGGAATGATCGGTCAAGGGATTGGTTTTACGGGCATGGAGGGAAGTTGGACTCGGAAGGGAAGTGTGTATACACAAAAAAGCATGACGAAGACCCTCTTCCCATTGATGCCCTTAGAAGCGCATCAAAGGATGTTGAAGAGGGAAGGTTCCATCCCGATAGAGAGAAGGATGAGCTCACGCGTGCCCTTGGGAATGATGAACACCCAGGACGAACATGAACCACTCCGGGCTCCAAACCGTGGAAAGTCGGGTTTCCCGTGGAAATGAAGAAATTTCCCGATAGAAGCCGTCAGAGAAGAAAGGAAAGGGAAGCAGACCGCATGTCTCAGATAGAACAAGAGCTGAAGCGGCAATCAGACTTGTTAAATCGGATAAGCCAGCAAGGAACCGCCGCATCTCAGCCACAGATAGAAGCCGGATATGATGCTACCGGCCCACCATCTCAGCGGAAAAGCAGCGTGGCTTCCACGGACCTCCCAGCGGATGATGATGAACCGGCGATCCGCTACCCAGTGGATGATATCACGGAGTCGACATCTTGCGAGCTACATGTGAAGGTCGTGAACATAACCATGAAGGTGGCGGTCGGCTATGCCTTACCCATTGGACCTGATTCAACCTATCATTGCCGTCCGATTCCACCTGGCTATGCTGTTGCCGGGGTGGATGAAGTTATGGGCGGATTTGAGCAGCTGAAGCTTGACCACCCTGCGGGTGAAGGGGATTTGTACGAGCTGGGAGAAGCCAAGAAGACCACAGTTCTATGGCTAAAGGAATTAATCGTGCTTCCAAATTGGACGCCAAGGTCTCCAGCACGTCACCCTTCTCCCCCGCCACATCAGCCTTCTCCGCCATCTCCGCGTCAGCCTTCTCCGCCATCTCCGCGTCAGCCTTCTCCAGCATACCAGCCTTCGCCAGCTAGTGAGCCGTCTCCGCCACCTCCACCCACTGAGGCTCAGAGCCAAAGGCAGAAGCGTACCATCGCCGCTCCCAAGAGTAACCGATCACCGATCCGTCGACAGGAGCCCCTTCCAAGAGTACCTAAGGTTCCTCCAAAGAGACCTTACGACTATACTCCGGAGGAAACCGCGGCGAAGGTACAAGAGAAATCAAAGAACTTCCTTGAAAATTTGAAGAGAAAGAAGACCGAGCAGTCCGCCGAGCAGCCTCCTCTAGATCCAAAAGTGTTAAAAATGTTGAAGAACCTTCACCAACCCGAGCCAAGGCTTGCATCAGATTATGACCGCACTATTCTCAAGTCAGATGCAGCAAAGCGGTCGAAAGGTAAATCAGTTCCTCAGCTCGGAGAACAGATGAACTCTTGCCCCCCGCTCCAAGTGTTTCCCGATGTCCAGTATGATCCAGAGATCATAGCACTGTACAAAGAGGAGGCCAAAGCTGCAGGTATGTCTGTTGCTCAATACTTAAGCAGGTGTGATTTCCTCACGGCTGAAGTAGTAGCATACAAATACCGGTATGGGAGCCCTCTCGTCAGACCCGAGGAGATTCCTAATCTACCAACAAGAATGCGAAAATTGCATAACTGGTACTTGGAAGCCTCACAGCGTGGGCAGAATTGGATCGTAATAGGAATTAATGATGAGCATTACTTTTGTGGAAACGACGACATAAACATCGAAGTTGCTGAATTATTTCAGTTATACAATCATGACGCCCTCGACAAATCGATGATCAGTGCCTATTGTTTGTAAGTATTATTTTTCCTTGTAACTATAAGTCTTTATCTCATCTCGTTTATTGCATGCATAATTTTACTCACTATATTATGCAGATTGAAGAAACTCGAATGCAAAAGAGGACAAATCTATGATATTGGGTTCATTGACCCATATACCGTGAACGAGGTAACTCTCCATAACCATATCAAGGACACGGAGGATAACTTGGTACGGGCGTTAAGGAAACAAGAAACCATGACGAAAATACTATTTCCTTACAATTTCAAGTGAGTGTGTTAACTGTCTTATACACACATTACTATATATTTTGTTGGTTACTCGATGTTAAGTGTGTATTATGTGTGTGCGCAGCTATCATTTTATTCTGCTAGTTATTGAATTTGATAGAGGACGAGTACTAGTCATGGACTCAAAAAAAAAATCCCTTGAGACATTCGGGGACATGATTGATACACTCCAGCGGTAATTTTAATCATTATGCATGGCACTATATCAGCTACTTTCGTTCATTTCCCGATATCAAGTAATTACTAACTTCTTTATTCATTTTCTTTGCCGGGCAGTGCTTGGAAACGGTTCACGGCTAAGGCACCGGGTCCCTGGAGAAATGAGCTTGAATTTAAACAAGTACCGGTAAGTACTACTAGCTAGGTCCGCGCATCTCTTTGGTTCTAGTTTCAATACCATTATCATCCTTGATTATTATTTTGATTGAACTCTATTCTCGTAAAGTGCTTGAAGCAAGAAGACGGGATTAATTTATGTGGATTCTATGTCTGCGAGTTCATGCGAGAGACTTGTCGTGAGAAGAGAAGACTAGAACAACTAGATGTACGTAAACAATATTCACAATTTTATTTTATTACCATCATTTATGTTGAGTTTCTTCATTCATATATATTGATCCCCTTCTTTACATTTGATCGAACTGAAGCGGGATCGTCTTCTAGCAACTGAGCGTATATGAGCAATTCAAGAGGAACTGGTGGGATTCCTACTTGATGAGGTCATAGCACCAACCGGTGAATACCATCGGCATTACGATTTTGGAAAATCGTAGCTGAAATTATATTGTATATATTCATGAACGTGTACAATGTTCCATTATGTAATATGTTCGACCAAACACGATAAAAGATAACACATACTAGCTTTGATCTCTATATGTATGATGATATTGTGTACTATATATGATGGTTTCTTTTATATGTGCATCAACATTTTTCAAATACCCAAAAAACCGTATTTCAAAAGGCTAGGGATTAGGGTTTTAGCCAAACACTGCAGGGGCTGCCACGTCGCCATCCTCTAGCACCGGTTCATATTACAAACCGGTGCTAAAGGTCCTCCGACGGGGGCGCGTGTGGGAGACCACGTGGTGGACCTTTAGCACCGGTTCGTAACGCAACTGTAGCAATATACTGTAGCATATGCACAGAACATGCTTCCCAGTCTATGCACTGTAGTGGCGCACTGTGGACAACACTGTAGCCGTCTACTATTCACGTCATCTGGCCGTTGATTTTTGATCCGACGATCAAAAGAGGGGCACAATCTCGTCTAGGCCGTATATTGGCACGAACAGTATGGCAAGGAGTCGTTTAAATTGGGCAGGTAAAAGCATATCGGTTTTCTGGCCGAGTGACGCCCAACAAGACCAAAGGGGTTTCATTTTTTTCAGCAACAGTTTCGGAGAGCTCTGTTCCTAACAACTTCATGCCTCCAAACATGTGATTCTGAACATTGGAGATGAGGGTTCTGCTCCTACATGTACTGTTATCTGAATAATCCTGTTTGTCGTCAGTTAATGTTTTCTGAACTTCCTGAATTTCAGTTCAGTATACATATAGCTTTTAATTCAGTAAAAAAATCTAGATGTAGGCAATGTTCTGTTCTACCAACTTGCAAAGTTTCATCTCGAAGTAACTTATATTCGAGGGCTCCATAAAAATGATAAAATTTGACAGATTTTGACGTTTTGAAAGTTTGCACTGTTTACTACTATATGTCTATTTTGTTATTTTTGCAGAGCTAAGGTATTTTGATTTGAAATTTTGCACGTTCACAGAACCCAACATTGCCTATATCAAGATTAATTTTCAGATTTTCTTAACATCTAAATGTAGCTTGAGCCACATTTATGGTTTCCGATTCAAAATAACCAAAGAATGCAAAAGGAAAACCTATATGAAGTATAGAATGATCTTAAATGGTATCTTAGCATTTCCAGAGAATCTTACATTGTGCTGCTTTCTGGAGTTAGGTTCTTTGGGACAATCTTCTGAATGTGACATGTGAAATCGTATAAAGCATCCATGTAGCTATCACAGGCTTTGGTAACCTCTTTGAGCTTCCTGGTCTTCTCTCCAATTTGTCCATCCTTCTCTTTAATCTGTCGAAGAAGAACTTCATTTTTTGCTATTTTTCTAGCTCAGTGTAGCTGAAGTCTTCCGGTCCTTCTTTCTCCACAGCCTCTATCAAGCTGCTAATATGGAGAACCAGACATGTCATTTATCATATAAATAGGGATTATCTTTGCTTTAGGCAATAGTTTTTATTCTAAGACCAAGACGGTAGTTTCACCACCTATGTGAAGGTTGATGGAGATCCTGTCACAGGAGGACCAAAGAAGTTGCTGCTGATCATAGTTAAGAAAAATAAGATAAACAATTTTTATAGAAGAAGCACCGAAGAAATTGGCCTGTTTGGTGTAAAATTCATGTTAAGCTTATGAAATCGGCTAAGTGAGAATTCAATACTTTTTTCACCGTCCTAATTTAGTGTTGACACTGCCTTTGGGCTGCATCATCTCGTACCACCTCCCAGTTGTAATAATCACAGAAGAAATATTCATTTGTCCAGGCACGAATGTTTCACCAAGAGTAATATGATTTAAATTTGCTTGGTTTTTGTCCAGGATTTGGTTAGTACACCAGATCTACTACAGCTGGTCCAACACTCAAGTAGCAACAGGGGCCAGCCATCAGGTGCAATCGCATTTTTCTATTTGTCCTTTTCTTATTTGAAGTAAGTATCTTATTCTTTGTAAAGTGCTCATTTAGGCACATTTCTTTCAGAAATTGTAAAGACAGAAGAAACCTTTCCCGACTTCTGAAAGAGCAGAACGATAGGAATGAGAATAAGAAATCAAAACGAACAAAGGTTTCAGGTGGTATGAACTACTGTTGGACCAGTCACTCTACCTAGCTCTGATTTGCGAGTACTACTGGCAACGGTTTCAGGTGCTAGTCAGGCATGAAAAGATTCCATGAAACCACTAGTGGAAAAGGTAGCTTTGGGTCTGGGTGTTGGAATACCCTTCTTCCGAATTATTAATTCAGATTCATGGTGATATTTTGAAACACAAAACGACTAAAAAAGCAGTAACGGGAACTATTAAGTGGATGATACTACTTAATATAAGCAACGATAACCATACGCAGTTCCACATAGACCAGCAACAGTACTCCACAAAACGAAAACAGACCACGCGACAGTAACCCAACGGATAAGCTAGCTCTACGATTTGGATAAACAAGCATGCGCACGCCTAGTCGACCTCCTCCATCTTGCTCTCGCCAGCGTCATCCTCCAGTGGGGGCATGTCGGTGTCGTCAGCCTCAGCAGGCTCGTCCTCGTCGATGCTCAGGCCCAGCTTGAGCATGCGGTGGATCCTCGTGCCGAAGGTGTTGGGGTCCTCCAGGCTGAAGCCGGAGGTGAGCAGCGAGGTCTCGAACAGCAGCATCACCAGGTCCTTGACCGACTTGTCGTTCTTGTCCGCGTCGGCACGCTTGCGCAGCTCCTCCATGATGGCGTTCTCGGGGTTGATCTCCATCGTCTTCTTGCTTGACATGTATCCGCCCATGCTGGAGTCCCTCAGAGCCTGGGCCTTCATGATCCTCTCCATGTTGGCGGTCCAGCCATACTCGCCGGTGACGAGGCAGCATGGGGAGTCGACCACACGGTCAGAGACAATCACCTTCTCCACCCTGTCGCCAAGCACCTCCTTGATCACCTTGCAGAGCCCCTCGAACTTCTCCTTGAGCTCCTCCTTCCTCTTCTTCTCGTCCTCGCTGTCATCAATCTTCAGACCTTCCTTGGTGGCAGAGACGAGCTTCTTGCCCTCAAACTCCTTGAGCTGGCCAATGGCGTACTCATCAATGGCATCAACCATGAACAGCACCTCGAGGCCCTTCTTCTTCAGCCTCTCAAGGAAGGGAGAGTTCTCCACAGCCTTCTTGCTCTCACCAGTGATGTAGTAGATGTCGCTCTGGCCCTCCTTCATCCGAGTCACATAGTCCTTGAGGCTGGTCAGCTCATCACCGCTCTTGGTGGAGTGGTACCTGAGGAGCTCAGCAATCTTGGATCTGTTGGCAGAGTCTTCGTTGATGCCAAGCTTCAGGTTCTTCGAGAAAGCCTCATAGAACTTGTTGTAGTCCTCCTTGTTCTCAGCAATCTCAAAGAAGAGCTCGATGCACTTCTTCACAAGGTTCTTCCTGATCACCTTCAGGATCTTGTTCTGCTGGAGTGTCTCACGAGAGATGTTGAGGGGGAGATCCTCAGAGTCAACAATGCCCTTGACAAAGCTCAGCCACTCTGGGATCAGCTCCTCACAGTTGTCCATAATGAAGACACGGCGCACATACAGCTTGATGTTGTTCAGCTTCTTCCTGGTGTCAAAGAGGTCAAAGGGGGCCCTCTTGGGAACAAAGAGAACAGCCTTGAACTCAAGCTGCCCCTCCACAGAGAAGTGCTTGACGGCAAGATGCTCCTCCCAATCGTTTGTCAAGCCCTTGTAGAAAGCAGCATACTCTTCCTTGGTGATCTCTTCAGGCTTCCTCATCCAGATGGGCTTCTGCTTGTTGATCAGGGACCACTCATGAGAAACCTCCTTGATCTTCTTCTTTTTCTTCTCCTTCTCCTCTTTCTCTTCATCAATTTCCTCAACCTTGCCTTCCTCAGTATCCTTCTTGTCTTCTTCATCTTCATCATCAGAAATTTCCTTCTCAGTGGTCTTCTCTGTCCACAGAGAGATCGGGTAGCTGATGAACTCAGAGTGTTTCTTCACCAGATCCTTCAGGCGGCGCTCCTCAAGGTAGTCCAACTGCAGAAACAAACAGCATGTGTTTAAGAGACAGGCCAGCATACCACAAATTCAATCTACAGTAGAACATAAATAACAAGCTCTTGAATCTTTGCAAGTAACAAAAACAGCAACAATATACCATTGAATCTGAAATGCTCATGGGTGCACATGTTCCTGAATACAACATGCTGCAGTTCTACCAAATAATTAAAGCAATCCTTTGATCAAGATTATGTACAATGTGTGTCAGAATCAGGTTTTTACAGCAACAATGCATTTAAAATTGCCAACAACAAATTCCATGATACAAACTTGATGACCAATTAATCCCAGTTTATGGATGATTCACTAATGATTCCTGAATAACCAACTATAACTCCCATTCTAATAGCAACGATAACATATAATTTCAAAGCTGACTTAAAACTAAGTAACTATCAATTCCATCTCAAAAGCAAACCAAATATCTTGACCAGACCATAGAAAGTACAAACAGGAAACTCCTATTGACTCTTCAGTTCCTACCAATAAGGATTCTTACTAACAGTTTCAACATCCAATGTAAATTGACCCTGATCAAACCAATGATCATTTGAGAAAACTAGGCATCATTTCATTAAAAAGAGTAATGAACTGCATTGTACAGTCTAAGGCATATCAAGCCACAAACAAAACATAGATCAGAACAGGCTGTACCTGATCATCCTTGAGGTGGAGGGTGATCTTTGTACCCCTCCCAAGGGGCTCTCCAGTGTCACGTGTGACAGTGAAGGACCCACCAGCCTGAGACTCCCACACGTACTGCTCATCATCATTGTGCTTGGTAGTCACAACGACTCTCTCAGCAACAAGGTAAGCTGAGTAGAAACCGACACCAAACTGACCAATCATGGACACATCAGCACCAGCAGCCAATGCCTCCATGAACTCCTTCGTTCCAGACCTTGCAATGGTACCAAGGTTGTTCACAAGATCTGACTTGGTCATACCAATACCACTGTCAATAAGTGTGAGCGTGTTCGTGGCCTTGTCAGGGATAATGTGGATGAACAGCTCTGGCTGAGCATCCAGCTTGCTCTTGTCCGTGAGACTCTCAAACCTGATCTTGTCCAACGCCTGCAAATCAGAGCGCCAAAATACCCAATTCAGTAAAGTTTCATAGATAACAAGTCAAGAGCGCAAAAGTAACTGAAATATCTTAATGAAAGACTCATGCATCTCAGCAAATACTAAACAATCATAATCATAATGTCTACCTATCAGGCATGCTAGGTTAACTTAAACTAGATAACTGGGAGAGCAATACTTTTCAAGAGATACTACCAGCCTAGCAAAGCTACTTGAAATAAGAAATTAAATATAATCATTGCATAATGTCAGATTCTACAGAATCCACACTAGTCCTGCAGATAATCTAGATTGTAAGTTCAAATGCAAATGCATATAGCACAATTGAACATGTGACTGAGCTTGGGTAGTTTAAATTACATACAGCACTCTAATTTGAAAATTAGATATGAAGTGAAGCTACTTCTAATTCAAAAACTGCGAGAACAATGGATTTCAGGAGTTATCATCACAATAGCCTATTTAGTGAACCAAAAATTTCTTGAACAGCATACTACCAGCCACGCAAAGCCACTAGGGTATTCGAAATTGTGAGACTAATGCTTCGAATCTACTTAGGTAATCTAGTCATGTGGATATTGTAGATTTTAAGTACAAAACCTAAACACAAATACAGCACAGTGGATCATGCAACATAGCGTCAGGATGAGTCCTAAGCCTGAATAGCACTACAATCATGCAGCAGACCAGGCATTGAACAATCTATTGACAGAAGAGTATACAGAGATTACAGATTCATCTGTTGGTAGATTGAAACCCCTTCCACTAAACAGAGCAATAGGCAAATCTAGTCATGCGAGCATTCTAGGTTTGAAGTACAAATCCTAGCGGATACAGCACATCTGAGCATGCAACATAATAGTAATTGTGATTCCTGAGATTGTATAACCGGCCAATCATAAGGTGCGGCGGACTACGGATTTAACAAATTAATGGCTACGTTCTACTGACGGATGACAGGAAGCATTCAGACAACAGATTAATCCATAGGTATAGATAGATTGACTGAAACCCCTTCCACTAAAGAGCGCAATACCGCATCCGCGACATAAACAGCACACCGATCTACTGTTGCGACACAGATCTAAACCGCGAATCATCAGAAAAAAAGCAGAGGAACGCGGGCCGGGACGGAAGCTTACATCGGAGGAGTTGGAGATGAGCTCGCGGAGGAAGATCTCCTTGTTGGAGTAGAAGGTGTTGATGATGAGCGAGAGCAGCTGGTTGATCTCCGCCTGGAAGGCGAAGGTCTCCGTCTCCGAGGCCATGGCGCCGGATCTCCTGGAACACGCGCGCGTGCGCTTGCGCTCGACGAGGTGTGGGGGGCGGGGGAGAAGGAAGACGGTGCTGCTAGGGTTAGGGTTTGGGAGCGGGTTTTTCTCGGGTTGCGAGATGGGAGAGGGGAGCCTGCGGGCGAGCGCATATATAGTGGGAAGAGGGGTTCTCGAACGTTCTACCGGGGTGCCGGAAGAGGGCGACGACGGGCGGTTGGGGTCGTGTTGACGAGTCGTCGGGGGTTGCTTGGCCCACATGTCAGTTGGTCTGTGTATTTCGGAAGGTTCTGGAGCTGGGAGTGAGCTCGTTTTAAAAGGACTCCATGAGAGTTTTATTATTGGAATTATTGCAGTTGTAAAAAAAGGACTCCGTAATTAGCACTTCGATCATAACATATGGCTACTACTTGTGGGAAACATCATATGGCTGCTGACATGTATTTCCATAAGATTTTCTCCATATTTTCGTGTAGTCGAGGCGTTTTCTGTGCGTTCAAAATTCATCACGCGATGTAAAAAAACGTGCAGAGATGCTTCTCGAAGCATCTGATCTGCCACACAACACCCCTCATGCGAAACAAAACAATTACCGAGACGCGCATAAACATTTCCAAGATGAAAGTTCATGAAAACGAAACACGCGCAACTAGGACAGAGCATTCACAGGCGACAGTTACAGCCGGGTGAACTGCAGATCAGGGACAGCTTTTGATTTCAAGTATGTTTACCTCTGAACATGCAGCAAATGTACAGACACAAAGGAGCAAATAAGGGCAAGGAATGATGCCTTGCGTGGCAGGATGATGGAATCAGTCCCCTGGGATCCAGCACCAGGTCTGTTGTGTTGTTTGTTCAACTTTACAGAAAAGAAGACGGGGTACAAGATCTTTGATCTTCTTTGCAGAGAACTGTCCTGAGGGAAGGAAGCGACTGTAAACATGGGAGTAATAAAAATGTGGATCTATCTATCTTCATCGATGGCGCCATCAGATGCCATGTTTTTTTCTTCTGTGTTGTTAGTTGGAGTGTCACGTGCTGCCTAATGTCATCGTCAGTCACACCACGCTTTCGCCACTGCGAAATGACGCTCTCTTCAGTCCATCTCTCGAGTCGGTAATCTATGGCTCTCTAGGCCGTGCAACTCGTTAGATCCCTCCGGTGCTCCGTCTGCTTTGCATTCAGAGGCAGTCAGTCCAGAAGGGCATTGCCAAGGTATAGATAAGACCGAGGTGCTATGAACTAAAACAGACTTACTAGGATCATGATCGTCATCGTCGATGTCTCCATTTCGAGACGTAAAAAATGGAGTAAGGTAGCGTCTGTCCAGTGTGGCGAATGAGGGAGTGCTGCAAGAGCATGCAAAACAAGTGAGTCCAATGCATAGAGCATTTGTGTGTGCCTGTCAGCAACTTAGAGTACTCCTGCAGCCACGGAAACATATGATTAACGAATTTTAACTACCTTCTCTGAATTTCTCGCAGTTTCAGTTTGAATTTGCCTGCGCTAGAGGTCCCCACTTCATTGTTTAGTTCTATGTCACCCAGATTGTTCCCGTCAGAGCTTTCCTGGTCCTGCAAGTCAATAATCACAGTAGTATAAATTTACAAATCATAAAGGATGCTCAAGAGCTAAACTGCAATCCTTTTCTGAGTACAGAAAGAAAAGAACACACCAAATAATCCACAAAACTCCCATTTCACCACACTATATAGGTGAACTTTTTGGTAACTTTCTAGGGAAACCTATATGTTATCAGCATAGAACCTATTGGAGAAAAGTTTATGCTGCCGTGGTAAAAGCTATACTGAACAGCAACATAGGCATGCTTTATATTTCCTCTCTCGGGAAAACACAAAAGTTTCACGTCTCAATGCAATGATTGATAAGAAGTTCAGCTACAAGCCTACATTAGGCCTTGCAACCATGACATCTGACAGGCAGGAATATAGGAAGTACTCTGGTTATTTTTACGAATTGTAGATTACTTGCCTCAAGTGAACGAGGGTGGCCACTATTACCATCTCCCACAACGTGTAGAGCTTCAAGCATCGTGCTTGTTGAGCCTCCAATCAGAAGTACCTGAATTATCACCATGAGAGGAGTTATTTGGAATGGTCTACACGAGTGGCATTAGCAAAACTAGCATGTCTTTCTATTGCCATCCAGTAATGACCTCTCTAGTGTAGTTTAGTTGTTTGATATCTTACTGTTAGAACAATGATTGATATGGTAGCGCTCAAAATTGTCCGACCATGGCCCTCAGGAAGATCATGAACAGACTGAAGAGCGAGGGCAAAAGCCATAGCCCCTCTAAGACCTACAAACGTAAATGCGCCAAAACTTAGTGACATAACTGCTTAAGATACCAAAAAAACATATTGAGTGAGCATGTTTGTCAGACTACACACCACTATACCAAAGTGCCTGTTGATACTGCCTGGATATTTGATGGTGGCGTGGCCGTACCAAATTTACCAAGAAAGCACACGAGAAGACATTTGCAGCCCTTCAAGATAAGAACACATGGCAAACCTAAGTAACTTAGAGGAAACTCATATAGATGAACAATTGGCAGTTGCCCAGTTCAGTTAAGAAATTCAGAGTTTGGCCACCCGTTGTATTCAGAGTTGATGTTGTCTGTTCTAACTTATTAGACATACTCAAACCTCTTTCAAACGAACTTTAGGAAATGCGACAATATAATTTGAATAAGACTCAACAGAACCATACCTTGCAACTAATATGAAGATCTTAATGGATCAAACGAAAGAAATGTTAAGGAAAAACGAAAATAGCAACGTAGTATCTCATAAGGAATTATGTGCAATACAAAGTAGCTCACAATCAAAGTGAAGGATACAATTGACAAAAATATGAACCCAATGTGTGACCAGCTTTGACGCTCCATCGCGATATCAAATCCCATATATATGAACCTGTAGGGATATTAGGCAAGCATGTAACTAAATTTACCAAAACAAAAGGACAATAATATTGACTTACACGTTTCTGCTAATGATGAAAGCAGATGGAAAAGGGAAGCAGTGAAACGCTGGGAGTCCTCTGACAAGTTTGGGAATGTGTATCTCTTCATCACCTAAAAAAGGTTCTACTATCATATAAACAAGTTCGGGCAAAAATGATAATATTTGAATGCTTCATTTAAGCTGGCACTCACAATTCCGGTAAAGAGTATTGAGACTATGCCAGACAGACCAAAGCCTTCAGCTAGCATGTACCTGCAAAAAGATATAAAATTGAATCTAGAATCCTCTTAGCCTGACAAAAAATTAAAAATAGTAAGGTGTGCTTACGAGAAGTATGGGAATAGTACAAACAAGCAGCTCTCGAGGTTATAAAGGCTGAAAATAAAAATTCAAGAATTCAATTGCTTATTATATCCAAATAAACTCTTGTTTCTGTAAACAATAAATGATTAGGGATGTTACTTACTTCTCAACACCTAGAGTTGAATACTTGAAGAGGTTTTACAGAATTAAGGAGTAACAAATGTTGTCAGTATGCCAAAATAATGCAGCACACAACTTAACAGGCTGACTATCTGCAGCAAGATTAGGTTTTATTCAATCCAAAGATAAAACAAACACATCCGAAACACAGCGGGTTTAACTTTTCCGCTGAACATATAAAACAGTATCCTCATATTTAAGCAGGGCAGTGAACCAATATATGTGATCGATGCTTCAGAAAGCATATTGTCAAGTTAAAGAGCAACTTTAATACAAAATACTTTTGGGTAATTCTAAACAAATACAACTTGCCCATGCAGGGTATTCTTTAGAGGAATGCAAGAGAACTACATCCTATTTTGTTCTGCAAAATAGTAACATAACATAAAGTTGCAGCTTTCAGTGAGAGAAAACATATAGGGTGAAGGAAGGATATGAGAGCAGAAATAAATCCAGCTCCAACACCTGCAAAGATCAAAGTAGTAAGAAAGTCAGTTCACAAATGACATGCAAATGTTTGTACCCAAATGCATAAGCATGAAACGAAACCAGGAAAATGGACTGCAATAAAACATCAGAATTGTACGCAGTGTTCAAATAATGATCATATGCATAGAAAATTTGTTGCAATACCTGTTGACATTGATCCAAAGAAATTTTCAAGAAACCTCAATATAACTACGAAAATGTTTTGACTAGAAGCATTGGTCCTCAGGGATGCCATGGTCCTGATGATGATGGGAGTCAAGACAGATTCTGAAAAAGCAAAATATGAAGCAAAGGAGATGAAAATACTGTCCTGACCTGTACAAGGAAATCGCCATCTTCATCGCCCGAAAACAGGTTGATATCAAGCAAGGTGTAAGGATCAGAAAGAGCGATAATATTTACAATGTTGCGTAAACAGAAATCATACAGCATCGTTTAGCACAGATTCACCGAAAACCAACGCATAGAGGTTTACATCTGTACCAAGTTCCTGCAGTTAAATGGGATGTGAGTAATGTTTGCTTCCAGAATACCAGAAAACATAGCATGCTAGTGCCTAAGGTGACAACAGAAACCTGAAATATGGACAACACAGTTACAGGATCAGTTGCTGATACAAGGGCACCAAACATCATAGACTCAATCAGAGGCATCCTATAGGCAAGATGTATTAACCCAGCAAAGTAGCTGCAATGACAAGAGCATCATCAGATGTTCACAAAGGGTTCACATTTCAATAAGCCTGCAAGCAAACTAGTAGAAACTTACACTAGAACACCTGTGACAATGGAGGCGATAAAGGTTCCAACGATTGCAAAAGTAATAATAGCCCCAAAGTTTGAGAAGAACGGTTTCTGCCAGTACGGAGATAACAAATTTAGCTGAAGCTAGACAGAATCTGAAAAATTTAGGGACATGGGAAATCAAACACTTACTGGTGCTAAGCTGAAGCCAGACTGGGTAGCGTAGAGTCAAGCAAAACATTCATCATGAGCTTCATAAAATAAACAGTGGAAAGTAAAATGAAGCATATGTAAAGGATATAATATAATGGGAGGCAGCAAGAACAGAAAGAAAAGCTCTTCCCGGAAATTGAACCATCTCCTGAAATGGCACAGAAAAGGGTGCCATATTAGCATGTTTGAAAAGGTACAACTCGAGATGCTAAGGTTTCTGGGAAGAAGACAGTAAGGACCTAGTACTTTTCTGAGCTCTAGATATGCTAGCAAGCCCTCCCACGATCAACCCTGTCATAAGTGGAGGTAGATTATCGTAAAGTCACGATAGAAGACATTTATCTAATTCCTGAATCAATAAGTAAAACTGTAACTTGCTGAGGTGCTCGTATTTTTGCAGCCCAGCAGACAAATTACAGAAAGGAGCATCAACGAAAATCATGAGACCATGTGTCTTTGCAGTTGCAGTGATAAAATGCTATACTGCAGGCATGTTATGGCACTACATTGCCATCATTGTTTATAACCTCAGGATACAAGTTTCAGCATAATAAAGAGTTCCATTAGAGCATGGTGTAATATTCCTAAATATCAGACAAAATTCATGGATGTAGATACTTAATTACTGCAAATGTTGCAAAATACATACTCAAAATCGTCTCTGTTGTTGAGAATAATGAAAGACAAGCAGTAAGTCACGAACAGTGCATCCATTCAACTGCTGTTCTGCTTTCCTTTCTTTTATGTCCTTGATAACAGGGAAAATTTTAATATGAAATTCAAAACTACATCAATGAGTTATTTCAGAATTAACTGAAATATTATATCCTGCAATTAATGTGACTTTCTTTAAAGGGTAGGAAGTTGCCCTGGACATGAAGCAATTTGCCATGCCAAAATAGTCCATAGATGATGTCCCTTGAGATTTAGGGTCGATTCATAACATCCACGTGATATGGCGTGAAGAAAGCGTAGCTCCTAATTTGCTACATTAGATGAGGGTGTCAGAGCATCAGCACAAATAAACAACAAGGAAATATGTAGCGAAAAGGCAAAGGTGAAACACTCATTCTAACTGCACTCTCTGTGGCATTGCGATGGATTATGGTAATCATGTTTGTCTAACCAGTTGTTGCATATTATAAACTAAGTTCAACACGACACAGCTAAGCAACCGCCATTGAGCCTTAATGTGCTCTTTTTATCTTAATCAAGCCCACAATCAAATGGTCAAACATGGCTAGATTCAGCTCAAAAATTGTCCACCGTGTCATTGATTCATGAATCTGTAATTTATATAGTTGAACTGGGAATTGGTTGGAGAATCATTGCTTTTGTAAGGGTTTGTTTTTCGTTTGGGCAGCCATAAGTTCAGCAGTGGATATATTATCTTTTAAAGGCTCCTGGATCCATATTGATATTTTAACCAGATATGAGATAGATCCAATAGGGACCATAAATGTTGCTTCCTTAGAAAAGCAACATGATGCATCCTTGGTTATACACACTACATAATACGAATACGCACAACTGCACTCTTCAGATTTTAGCTTCTATCTAGTACTCCCTCCATTCCTAAATATAAGACGTTTTGAGAGTTCAAGGAACAGAGGTTTGTGTATCATTATTCGAAATGGAACGGGCCTTGTCAGGAGTGCAAGTCCACATGTCCCAAATAAGATGTCAAACGAATTTGTTTTTGTTTTGTTCGAATCACTAACCAAATTGCGAGTAAACTGGGTCACTTTTTACTCTTTGCGTGTGAAACTTGATGAACATAACACGCAGCTGAACCGAACCAAATGACCCGCCTTCACTTCTGCACTCATCTCTTCCCTGTGTGCAAATGATGGTTGCGCTAGAAATTACTGCTATCCTACTACTGTAACAAAGGACAATCAACATTTCAAGACACGAATCTTCGCCGTAATACCACTGATTGGCATTTGATCAGCCAAATATGATACTACCATTTGATCCCCCAAACCCAATAAAGTAAACCCGTTACTGCATACTGTAGCACTGCTTCCAGTTTTCTTGGCCAACCACCACGCGTCAGGAAACAGCACTGACACGGAGGCCACAGCAATCGCTCCAAAATAACGAAACTGCTCCTAGTCAGGGACTCTCAGGGTTCGTGTCCATCAATCGCGGAACGAGCGAGGGAAACCCACAGCAAGTAGCAAATGGCGCGGGCGCCTTACGAACGTACCGATGAGGAGCGAGGCGCTGGCCTCGGGGAGGTAGTAGACCCTGCGGCGGCGGAGGAGGTGGCCGAGCACGAAGGCCAGCACCAGCATCGATATCTGCAGCAGGATCCCCAGCCCCGCCGCCTCCTCCTGCTCCTCCACCGTCGGCGCGCCGTGCGGTGGCGCCCCCGCCGCCATCTCTCTCCCTCCTCTCGCGCGTGCGAATGTTTCTCTTTGCTTCGATGCCTCGCTTGATTCTGTATACTTTTTCTCCGGGATTTTTTCGTCTGCTTTACTCTGAAATTTTCTGCGTGGGCGCCTGGGCGGTTCCGTGAGGGAATCTCCATGGACGGCTAGGATGTATCTGACCGTTGATCTAACGGGTAGTGGGTACTGAGGAGGTCCGCGTTTCCTTTCAACAGGGAATCAAAAGTTTCTCTTTGGAACTTAAAGTCAACACAACATAATATATTATTAAGCTCGTTTTCGGAATAAAGATACTCCCTTCGACAACTATTACATGTCCTAATAAAGATATATTTAGATACTAATATGTTCGGATACATTCATATTAATATTAGGACAGGTAATAGTGGTTGGAGGGAGCAGTGTTTTTTAAGTTTAACAAAAAAAATTTGACTCAATTTATACATCACCTGTTTTGGGACAAAAGGAGTATTTCTAATCTTACGCAAGAGACACTATTTGTATTCACCAAATGCTAGAATGTGAGCATTAGAATATATAACTGAAGAAATTTAAATAAACAATGTTCCACTAAATAGTTGTTAACACAACAGTCAACCTAAAATCTGTATGAGCACAATTTAGGAAAAAACATGTGTAAACAAGATTAGCCACATGATGAAGAATTGTTGACATTAGAAAACAAATGACTACAAAAAATTATATGAACAAAGAAACTCTAGGTATAATAAAAGGTTCATTCACCAAATCATTGTAACAAGACCCGCTTTTTAACAAAAAACTAGTAAGCAAGGCTCATCATTATTTTCATTTATGTTAAAACAAGGTGGAGTATTTATATATAGTACTGTCTCTATCTCGGTTTGTAGGTGTTACGCCTATTTCTAGATTTTTATTTTTTAGTTGAGCTCAAGAAGGTAGTCATCGTTGGAGAAGGAGTCTAGTAGTCGTGCAAGAGCAAAGTGGATAGCCTCTCACCCATAAGAACCTATGACAAAGCGGGATTTTAGAGTCTACTGTCCTATCTTTCGTCGTACCCTGCTCAGATCAATGTAAAAAAAAAGGGTAGCTTTGTGTTGGCCTGGAGGAGCATGAATAAAGATCATGTCCACGACCACGAAGTCCTAGGTTACTTTATTATGAAGAGCACAAGGCTCTAAAAAGTATCACATCGAGACCGGTATACAAAGGGTGAAGAGAATACTTGATATCATATGCCAACTCTATTCCAAAATATAAGACATTTTAATAGACTATATTCCCTTCGATCGGAAATAACTGTCGGTGACCTAGTACAAACTTTGTACTAAGTTAGTACAAAATTATCGACATTTATTTCCGATCGGAGAAAGTATCATTTTATATTTTGGAACGGATGTAGGGTGTGTTTGGTAGACTGTGTCACCTCAGATTTACTTTCCCATCTCAGATATCTCACCTTATACAAGCTTTCTTCAGATTTTATGGTGTGTTTGGTAGCCTGTATCTATTAGGAAAAGCTCCATTGTGTGATGTGTTTGGTAGCCTGTATGGGTTGAGATATGAGTTGAGTCTGAATTCTTACGGAGAAGACCCTCTATCAAAAACTATTGCAAATAAGTCTAACTTTTTTACACGCAACACCCTGAATAAAAAAATAAAAATCAATCAAGTCCTCTCCTCAACAATGGCTGCCGGCGTTTGGGGTGGCCGCCGCCGCTGGTGGCGGTCCTGGACGGCTAGAGCCGGTGTAGATCGGGGCGGCGGACGCCTGCTGTGGTGTAGATCGGAGGTGCCCGGCGAGCTCCGGTGCTGGCCGCCGTCGAGGAGGGCAGCAGATGCATGGCCGTATATCGGGGGTGCCCGGCGAGCTCTGGTCCTGGCCGCCGTCGAGGAGAACAGGGCCGGAGGCCTCCGTCAACCGCAACCATCGAGGACGGAGCACGAGCAGGAGCAGGGCGCCGCCTGCGTGAAATCACCGCCGCCGCCTACGTGAAACCGCCGCTGCCGCCTGAGTGAAACCGCCGCCGTCGCCTGCGGTCTGGTCCTGGCCGTCATCGAGGAGGGAGAGGGAGTGGAGGGGGCTCGGGAGAGAAGAGGAGGGGGCAGACCACCGACGAGGATGGGGCTCGGGAGAGGAGGTGGTTTGGCCGATGGGACAGGAGAGAGGACGGGAGGAAGGAGCGATGAGGAAAATGAGAGGGAGAGAAAGATGCGGGTGGGGGTTTGGGGGTGCCGCGGGACCAGTCTACAGTGTTTTGCGGGTATCAACTCATCCCGGATGAGCAGCGAAGCTCGATTCGGGCTTCGCTCCTCGTCCCGGCTCTGAGGCGTTTTCCGTATGAGGTGCACACTGCAGCGATGACCCGACCCGGGCTAACAAACAGCTTCTTTGCCTGAAATCTCGGTTGAGAAGAGAATCTCTGTGCTCCCCGGGCTACCAAACACGCCCGTAGTATCTCATGAGCTCGCAATCAGTCAAAACTCAGAACTGCATGTGGAGTAATAAAAGTTCTCTTTCTCGGAGGAAAAGAACAGTTACACAACCAGGCAGGTAAGGCGCCTTTCTAGTCTGACGAAGACGTAAACCGGGCTCTTCTCCTCAGCCCGTCAGCGGTGACGCGAGCGACGGAAGTCGTGACGGTATCCAACCCACCGCCGACGACATGGTCGTCTTCGTGTTCTCGAACGTTCCGCTCGCCTCCTCCAAATAGTCCACCAGCGAGAGCGGCCATCAGTTCCCCGCATCCAGAGGCAAACCTTCCCGTCGCTCCGCCCCCCTCCATCGGCTGATCAATCCGCGGTGCTCGGCTCGACGGCGGCAAGAGGCGTCCGTGTAGGTGCGTACCGTCGCTCAATCGCCTCTACCCTGCAGGGTCGGCTTTCTTCCTTCGTTGCTCGCTCTGGCTGGATCCGCGGCTGTTTCCGGCGATTTAGCCCGGAGGGTTCGCGGTTAGGTGACGAGTTTGGGGTGAATTGGGGGCAACTTGAGGCGCCAAGTTATCCCAGGTTCTTTAACCAACCTGGGATGCCGGATGCATCCTCAATTCCCTATATATGCGTTTCGTAGGTGTTACACTGATGTCAATAAGTATTAACCTGACCATGTGGAGGTATTGATGAATCAGCTCTAGTGGAAATTCCACCCATTTTGTTTGCGCAAATAATCGATGAAAAGGCTCCAATTCCTATATTGTTTTGCTTCTGTCTGGGCTCGTTAATTGGAACTAGTATTACCCTGATACTCACTGTCACTGTGGGTTTAAAGCTGGATTGGTCTTTCGGGTTCAGGATGGACTCCATGGTCTTTATAGGACAAGCATTGAGCCTATTTCTATAGCTAGTTTTCATGCTTCCTTCCTAATGATAATTTGATTGATGAGACTATGATATTCTGGTAGTATATACTAGCATCATTACCTTGTTATTTTGTCGAATACATTAAACTGACAGTGTATGGTGGTCTTTTGTCAGGAACAAAATGGATGAGAAGAGGATAGCTCGAATATCAGTCACTTGGAGAGGCAGGCAACTTGATGTTGACGCAGACCCAAGCTGTACAGTCAAAGAATTTGGGCAACTGCTCCAGGATTTGACTAATGTTAAACCAGAGACGTTGAAGCTCATAGTTCCACAGTCTGCAAATAGAGGTTCCAAGCTGATTACGCCATTCTTGGATTCTCATTCAAGCATAACACTGCAAGAAGCTGCTATCGATGAGGTACGATGCCACACTTGCACTGCACTTACTAACCAAGAATACAATATGATGTTAGGTAGTTGATATTGTGATGGGCTGATGGCGCATAATATCATTGATATGGACCTTCTTTTTTTCTTTTATGCAACAGGGTAAGACTATTAGAATGATGGGCGTCTTTGAAGATGAAATTGAGGAAGTATCAGACAGTGGCAAAAGACCAGATCTGCGGATAATTGGATTTGATGAAGAAGAACGGCGGCTGAGGCAACGATCATCAGGCAGGCCCCAGGTTTCATTAAAACTTCCGCAGGGGCAATACATCTTCTGTGATTTTCGGACACTTCACTTACCTGGGATCGAGGTTAGTCAAATGTCGCTCCAATAAATGTTTTTTCAGTCTTTAGGAAATAGATCCCTTCAATAACAATGACGGCACCTTTTGCTTCTTGTCAAGCTCCTGTATGTCAAGTTATCATAAATCTTACTTTAGCCCATGCTCATTTGTACCTTTACATTTCTGGGCTTCTTGCTTGAATTAAATCCACACATTTTCCTTGGTTCATTCGAGCAGTCAGCAGTGCGTGTTTCATGTGGAAAAAGTGAAATAGTATTGTTTGATAATATGTTCCTTTCTTCCAAAAATATGAACTTAACTGTGATCCTTGTTCATTTGATACTACTAATTTCTAGAATGTTCAAATCCATGTAATACCTAGATTATGGTAGGTGTTGCCCAGGAAACTCTGTTCTCTTCTACCACTTGTTTAATTAGTGGACGTGTACTAGCAATCTATCTCATTTGTATAATGTTGGTAGGCCAATCATGATGTCTTAATCTCAAATGGCGTGCTTATTTATCTTTTATTGGGTGCCAGCTTAATCCACCACCTTCGGAAGCTCTGAAAAGAATGCACATGCTTGCATGTGACCCTGGTATAATTGCCATCATGAACAAGGTAAAAATCTTCAATTTGCTTCTTTGTGTAGTTTCGTGTTTATGTAAGTATGTTTCTTTGCTTAGTTTCATGTTTACACAGCTATCTGTTGTTTTTTCAGCATAGATGGCGAGTGGGAATCATGACTGAAATGGCACCAGTGGGATATGTAGGGGTTAGTCCGAAATGCATTCTAGGCTTCAATAAGGTGAATAAGCTATTTTCATACAGCACATCTATAAATATTTATCATGAAGCAACTTTTGTTTTTTGAGAATTGTTACCCATACAGAACATGGGCGAGGAAATATCCCTTCGACTACGAACTGACGACTTGAAAGGATTTAGGAAGTACGAAAGTATCAAGAAAACTCTTCTACATGAACTTGTAAGTCTTTTGGTTTTATTATTCCATAAATTTAATATTCTCATGCAGATCACCTTTCTCACCATAATTACGTGCTTTTACATTTTTCACCTGTATATTTATTGATTTCAGGCACATATGGTGCACTCTGAGCATGATGCCCACTTTTTTGCTCTGAATAAGCAGGTTATTTTGTGGTTACCTTTGTAATGTTTTGTTAACAGCTATTTTACTTGACTTCGCCTGATCTCCAACGTCCAATTACTTTTCTGTTCAGTTGAATGATGAAGCTGCTTCCTTGGACTGGACCAAATCAAGTGGTCATGTGCTGAGTGGTCGCAAAATCTTTGATTCCTATGAAGATGAATTTGTTCTGGAACCGGAAGCTGATGCTGTTGGTCACAAGCTTGGCGGAGGATCGAGTTCACTGGCAAATGCCCGTGTTTTGTCAGGGGTAGCTGCTTATCAGCGCCTCTTGAATGCATCATCACCAGAATTGGAGAGTTCCCACAATAAAGTTGCTACATCAGTGAAGAGAACTGATCCAGTTCATGATGGTCAAGATTTTGGTCAGGGAGATGTGAAGGCGGAACCAGACCCAGATGATAGTGATGCCATAACAACTGTGACATCAGGGTCACCAGGTTTTATGCCATTTACAGCGCAGAACACCAAAGGTTATTCTGAGCTTGATCTTGATGCCAAGAAAACCTCTGTTAATTTTGTAGAACCTGATCCTGATGAGTCCTCAGATGCTGCCACCCTTAACAATGTGATGGATATTGATGGGGAGCATGACAAAGAACCTGATCCTGATGATGCTACTAGTGATTTTTTCCTGGAATCCGGAAACAAGATGGAAGTGGAGACACAGCTGAGAACTAACACCACAGTTTTGAAGTCTGAACCTGATCCTGAGGTGAGCACTGATGGGCACATGGGAGAACCTGATCCCGATGCTAGTAGTTGTGGAGCTGTTCTGGAATCTGGAAATAAGATCGAAGAAGTGATTGAACATAGCAGAAACCCCTCAGTTTTGAAGTCTGAACCTGATCCTGATGATCATACTGCTGATTTGAACATCAATGAGCTGCAAAGGATAGAGGAGCCAGTGGCAGCCCTCTGTTCGCGTCTCCAAAAGGCTATTGAAATGCTTCGGTTGCAAGCAACACCTTCAGAGGCAGCTTCTGTACTTCAAACCCTCTTCAAAATTATAAAGAATGTGATAGAAAACCCAAATGACATTCGATATAAGAGACTGCGGAAGGTATGCTTGGTTTCTCTGTATTGTAGTGTGTTCTTTTCTACTGAAACTAATCATCTTTTTCTTCCAATCTTGTAGTCAAATCCTCGTTTCCAAAGGAGTGTGGCGAATTACAAAGGTACATTTCCTACCTCTGCAAACTGCCGCTTCTGTCTTCATAATCTGCTGTCCACTAACTGTCTCCTTTCGTTCTTCTCAGCTGCGATGGAGGTCCTCGAGTTGATTGGCTTCTGCGAGGACGTTTTGCCGGATGAGATCGGGCGTGCAGAGACCTACCTTGTATTGAAGAGGAACGATCCTGGATTGCTGTGGCTTGCAAAGTCCTCTCTTGAAGTTTCAATGGGATGATAAACTTCCACCTATATAACCTGTTGATTGTATACATGTATATCATATCATGGAAGTTCTTTCCCTTTAGTATATGCTGCGGAGTTGGTTTAGTGTGCTCTCTCCGAAAAGAAACTATACTCAAGTTGTATATGAGAATGAAAAGTTCAAACTCTATTGGCTCTCAACCGTATATCAATTATATGTAATTGCACATGTCAACAAAAAAAAAAGTAATGGCACATATACCTGCAAACATTTTCTCTCGAGGCTAATATAGATTGTTATAAATTGAATATTTATGCTGACCTGCATTGTGAACAACGCATGTGCCTCTTACCCCTTTTTTATAGAGGGAATTCGAATTCTAGAGAGCATGGCACATGAACATCACAATAGTAGCGAGTTCAAGCAAATAATTTAAGTACGTTTGTAGCCATTTTTAGTGAAATCTATCCTCGGACATATCAAAAAGGAAAATAAATAAATGAAAAATGATCTATCCTGAGCTCATCCGATCCTGGGAAGTAACAGAGGCTCGGCTCCACGGCTCCACCTGGTGCTGGCCTTGGGACGAAGTTTACCTCTACTAGCCGCCGCGCGTAGCACGAGCAGAGTCTGCTGCTCCCTCGACGGCGGCCGCCGGTGCTAGGGTTCTAGCATTCCATTTGGACCTTCTTTTACCCCGCTCTATTTTCACCAAGTGCGGGCGCTCCACGCGGGAGGGAGAGGAGTAGCTGCGACTGCGAGGCGGCGGCGGTGAGCAGGTACTCCTTTCTCATCCAGCACACCTCGTCTCCTCCCATGGCGTCCCTCCATCTCTTCTCCCAGAGAGCACCGCTCCCGTCTCCTCCCGTCTCCTCCCATGGTTGCCCCCCTCCCTTCTCCTTCCATGGCCGCCCCCCACCGCCCCATCCCCTCCCATGGCCGCCCTCTTCTCTTTCATACGACAACCCATCCCCGCCTCCTCCCATAGAAACCCCTCCTCAACCTCTTCCATGGAGCCCCATTCATCCCTCCTCCCAGGTCGACCCGTCTCCCTCCTCTGTGTTGCGGTTCCTCTCCCTCTTCCCCTGTTATTTAACCATAGAACATCAACAAAATCTTAGAATCCTAATCCTTCTCTCCCTTTTGCAGGTCAATTCTAGTTCATTGTAGCAGATCTGAGGGAATAAAATCAAGAAAAGGTAACAACTATACCACGTCCTCTGATTTCCTATGTTGATTTGTTGGTGATTTAGGAGCAGATAGTATCTATGTACAGTATGGTTACATGCATATGCTCCTGATCGATGTGCTAGTAAGTAACGTGTGATACCTGATGTGTTCATTTTACATGTAGTTATTTAACTGTTGTGTATGCAGACCAGCAGATGGTTATCACACAATATGATTAGCACTATGACATGTCCTATTCACTTTGCATTGATTTGTTCGTATGTTCTGTTTGCAATTGTGTGTAGCCGGACAATGTCAAAACGGCCATTAGATTTGCTCTCTTGTGTAGCCGAAGGAAATAAAAGGAAAAATAAGAGAAGGGTGTAATTTCAGAACTATACTTTGCAATGATTGTTGTGGTGGTAAACTATCAGTACTGGGTGCATTTACTGATGAGAAGCATATGCATATATTTAGGAAGTACTTGCTGAAAAACCTATATGATGGTTCTGAAACTGTATGCTCTGATGAATTGTGTTTAACTAAAAGAAACTTCCATGACTTGTGTACCATGTTGGGCGAGAAGTGTGGGCTTCGCAGCAGTGTGTACATTGACTTTGAAGAGAAAGTTGCTATGTTATTGCTTGGTCTTGGTCATGGTAGAAATTTGAGGGTGCTTCGTGGAACCTATAAGCGGTCTCTTGAAACAATTAGTAGGTAGTTTTATGATGTGTTAGCTGCCAATTTCTGAGTTGTATGAACAGTCGCAAGTGTGTGTTCTGTTTGTATTCTTGAGTCATTATGTCATAATTTCTGTGCTGAATGATTGCTTGCAAAACAATTAGCTGCTGTCGTTCCATGCAAATGTTGTTTGCCTTTCTTGCAAAGTTTTTCTAGGGTATAATAACTATGGTGTGGCTGGAGCATGTATAGCTAGCTGCTAGTATACTGAGCAATTTATCTCTTTATACTGTATGTACCACACTTTTTATCAATTTTTATTGCTATAAATTATTTGAAATGTTATTAATCTAGTATTATTTATATTTGCTACTAGCCAAGCACAAGTAACATATAAGCTCATTTATTCTCACGTAACTTTGAAATACATCAGTTTATTAATAGTGCCCAACCGAACAGGTATTGGAATCTGGATGTTCACTGATTCTAACAAGTCATTTCATATGTCATCCAAACAGCCAAATTGGAATTCCATATCATTTCCAATACACCTCACTTTTGGAATTAGGCCTCCATTTCCACAGACTCAGTTCATTTCAGACATCCAAACAAAGGGTAGCTGATTTTCCTTCCACATCTCTCTTCTCTTCGCGTGTTTCAGCTGAGGCAGCGGAATCTTCCAATGGAGGTGGCCTCTGTCGTTTCCTCCGGCACCGGGCTGCGCTGCTCGCTTTACCCTGTCCCAAACTCGCAGGGGCAAAGCGCATGGGTGGGATTCACGACAAAGCGCCATCCCTGTGCCGCCACTTGCAGGCGGTTGCTGCTTCGTCTGGACGCTCGCTTATACACGGCAGCATCAGCATCGCCATCGCCGGTGACGGATAGCAGCGCTGGGTACTCCGGGGTTGGTAGGAAGAGGCTTGCAGTGTTCGTGTCCGGCGGGGGCTCGAACTTCCGGTCTATTCACGAGGCCGCTCTGGGTGGAAAGGTGAACGGGGATATGGTTGCGCTCGTCACGGATAAGCCAGGTGATGATACTTGGTTGCTTCCTGCAGCTCTTTTGGACTGTGAGGTGAAGTGATGTGATGTGGATTGGTGGTTCTGATGCAGTGAAATGGAATGTTGCAGGCTGCGGTGGCGCGGAGTATGCAAGGTGCAATGACATACCAGTGGTCGTGTTCCCGAAGTCGAAATCAGCGCCGGAGGGGGTGTCAACGGATGAACTTCTGAATATTCTGAGGTTAAATAATCTTCTCTCTATGATTTGCAATTTTGTAGTTTATACTTCACATCATGCAAGAAAAAATATCATCATTTGACCTCTTCATGCTTCCATTTCTAGTCTGATTGTAAAATGCATAGAGATAACTTCTGATTGAGAACATGCTTTATGTACCTCACATATATATCATGCTCTGAAGCTGCCAATAAACATATTGATAATTACATAGAACCTTACATATGTGATATGTTACTTTCTTCTAGCTGCATGAATTTGTGTTCACAAGTTTTGCTTCAGCATAATGTTTCTGACCGAAATTCATTATATTTAAGTTTGCCTGTGCCTCCAAATTCATTATATGCTTCAGTTTACCCTTTCAAGTGTGAAGATTGTATTTCATACACACACAGGATGTCTTAGCTCATATTTATTCCTATTGTTTAACAGGGATATGAAGGTAGACTTTACTTTACTTGCTGGTTACTTGAAGCTCATACCTAGTGAGCTAGTTCAGGCATATCCCAGATCTATGCTGAATATACATCCTTCACTCCTCCCTGCATTTGGAGGGAAGGGTTATTATGGTTTGAAAGTGCATAAAGCAGTTATTGCATCTGGAGCCAGGTACTTTACATTCTTTCTAGCACCTTCCGACATCTTGCATTCCAGTCGGTACTTGTTATATTCTATCTTGCGCACCTGGAATAAAATAAGTACCCAAAGAAACTGTTGTGTAAGCATTATTGTTCATCGTCTTGTGATATTAACGGGTAAAAGTTGGTCTGTTTGACGAATGCATTGTTTGCTACACTATTTACTGTGTTATCTTTATGAAATTACCTTTTTATTTGATGATTTTGATTATTTTCCAAAATCATGCAGATACTCAGGACCAACTGTGCACTTTGTGGATGAGCAGTTTGACACAGGAAGAACTTTAGCCCAAAGAGTTGTACCTGTTTTAGCCAATGATACTCCTGAGCAATTGGCTGCAAGGGTTCTTCATGAGGTGCGTCTAATATGCAGCTGAGGTTTTCCCCGTAGCTGAACACTACATTATCATGGTTATTTAGATATCTTAACTGCCAATTTACCATTGACTTCACTTATTCTTTGTGCTGATTTATAAATTCAACTTTTCAGGAGCACCAAGTTTATGTTGAGACAGTTGCTGCCTTGTGTGAGGATCGAATCGTGTGGCGGGAAGATGGTGTCCCACTTATCAGAAGTCGGACAAACCCCAATGAGTATACCTAGTTCGTGATAGATCTTCTTTAACACTACTGAAGTTTCCCCAGTTTCCCCCTGCCAAGTACCAGTTTTCCCCAGGGCATGGAGTTAATTCATATGTTAGTCTGATTGAGTGAAATAATATTTCTGATAACCAGGTGCCTTAAAAGTAATGTGTACCCTGCACTGTGTGTTCCTCTTGTTGTGTGACTTGGTTTGGATAATAATCTGTGCCTCAAACAAAGTTTCCAGCGAGTATCCCACTTACTCACATATCTGCATATCTTATTTGTTGTAAAGATGTCAGGAAGTGCTCTTCTTTGCAATATTGTGGATTTGCTTCTTGGAACACTTTGACATTATATTTAATGCGAGAGGGATAGAAGAGGGGATGGTGCAAATGGTAGCCATTCCTAGAGAGCCCTCTCGGACAGCAACGTCCTGCCGTGTCTTCCTCCATTTTGATTTTAGTTGCTCCATTTAAGTATTGAGTTAAGGTTGTCAGATGATTCTTGGAGCAACTATAACGGTTGCTTCTTCTGTCATCTCCCTTCTCAATTTGTTTTCAATCCTGAGGAAGATGGGTGGGTGGCTAATCGTCCCAGCAAGCTGTGTTTTCTTTTCAGTCGCAGATTGTGGTTGCCGATGCCTAATATTTTCAGAATGACCAGACTAAACTGAATCTATGCATCATGGTCACTTACAAAAACATGATTGGATGGGAAGGTTCATTTGCATTATCTGAAGAATACAAAAACACGTCTAGCTCGTTTATAAACTGCATACTTTAGTATGCAGAACTAAACTGTGAAACAACTGTAGTTTCTGAAGTGTTTGCAACTTAGCAAGGTGTATTTTTCTGATTGTTAACAGGATAGTTTTTAAGTGGTCAGTGTCAGTGACCAGTTATGGAAGACTTAGAGTACTTGTTCCCAGTGCCCTAGGCGTGTGAAGGGTAGGCTCCGCTGTGAGCTGGCTCACACGTTTAACTGAGTTTGGATGGGCTCTCTACTTGGATCAGAAGATGTGTCTAAACTGGGCATACAAGATGAGTTCTTTAATTGAACCATTCTTCATAAAACCTCGTCTGTCGTCTCCACCTCATCTTACTGACATCCAATCTAGAATCTGTAAAATGCAAGGCTAAACATCGGAAACTAAGCTAATGCAAGCATGCTATATTCTTGGCATTTGGGGACATGTAGCAGAAGTATGTTTGCAAGTCTGTATGTGCGTTTCTGAGCCGCTCTTTACTAATAGCAGTATTTGAGTCAGTTGTGCAAGGTACTCCGTAAATAGTTTGAGTCACTTGTGCGCAATACGTCTTCGGTATACGCGGTGCCGATACGGAGCAGCGTACGCTCTGGACTCTGGTCAGATCTCCATGCCAACAGGCTCAGGACCCCCCTCTTTTTATTTTCGAAATTTACTTCTTCATGATGGACAAAATAGATCAACCGCTTGCAGCAGCCAACAGGTTCCAAAGACTCGCTTTTTTCTTTTGAGAGACAGGTTAACGGGTGGATATACTCCCATCTTCTTAAGTTCAGGAAAAAAGCGTGCTGGACATGAATATGGGTGCTCGGCGATGAGCACCAAGTTGGTCATGCTGTGCCACAGGAGATTGCGGCACGGTGAACTCCACATGCAAGCTCGGAGGAGAGTCACCGGCTCAATTGCACGTGCTGTTTAAGGGCACCGATTAACCCCTACACTGCATATCAATATATGAATTATAACATTAATATCTCTGATTCTGTTCCTATCGTTTTGTAGTCCAAAGATAATGCTTCTAAATTAGATTACATGCTGATTTTCCCCCTCGTATTATGTAAATTATGTTAATATGAATATGATGGTTTTAGAAAAAAATGAATGAGTCGGGCCGCTGGGCATATATCTGCAAATGTGCATATACTATATTTCGAATTGCTAGTGTGGGGTCAGTTGCATGCTTGATTGTTAAGCACGCATCCATTGAACGGATGGTTTTAACACGCATGCATGTGTAGATTGAAGTTAGCATGCCGTTGGATAGGTAGTGAGGATTGGCAGGATTCAGCGCCGTCGTACGTATACATGGGAGGAGGAAGGCATTGCGACGCGATAGGCCGATTGGCCGGACAGCCGTCTGTCCATGTCATGTCACGCGCGTGGTGCGCGTGGTCCTTGCGTCCAGCCAAACAAACTGATTCGGCCCCCAGCTGTGCATGTACTAGCTTGTACAGGCCCTGGACCGTGCCAAAATTAGCATTGCTTTGCAGAAGAAAAGCAGACTTTGCTTTTTTAGTTGAAACAGACCGACAAAATGAGGACCATCTCTCTCTTCCTCCAGCAAGTTGCGTTTGGTACGTAGAGCTACTGCCAAGCCAAAGTGCAACAGCTGACACAAGATACGGGGGGTCCTTCCTCTGCTCGCTGCCATGCAAAAAGCTCAGCTTCGCAAAAGAAAAACGGACATATATAGGAGACCTTGACCGCGGGACCATCTATCTACAGACTACAGAGGAGGAGGAGCTCTTGGTACGACAAAAAGGGTTAATTCAAACAAAAAGGGTTGCAATCCCTATGTGTAGTCCACGATCGATTTGCCTTTTTTAACTTACTACTTTTTTATCTGAACAATTCACCGTGGGTACGTCCCACTCTTTTGCCGTACGTATCTCTTTTTCTGTTACACATAATAACAAAATGGCTGACCCTCCAACGGACGAACGGAGGGACAGAGGGCGAGAGACTGCATGCAATGCAACACGGCCTAGCGACAGTGGCCTGCACTGTGTCGGGCAAAAGAAAGGAAACGTTGCGCTGCCGACGTGACGTGCTTACATTACATCGGTTAGCCGCGCCGTGCTAACTAACGTGCCCTAGGTACACAACGGCAGGTGATGCGATCCACCTATGCCATCCGTGTTGAGCGCCTGATCAGGTGCCAGGTCGCATGGGGTCGGACACGTATCAGTTTTTTTTGAACACAAGAGGGTCCTGAAGGACCAGAGCTTATATTATGATCGGAACAAGTTTACAGTACAGCTCGAAACAAAGACTCGTGCTCTCACGATAAGAGCCTGAACATCTACTGACTAGACATACACATAGAAGAGAAACTTCTTCACCTTGCCTAATGCGAAGAATGCAATCGGAGTCTGTCAGGGGTCCGGCGAGAACACGGACTCGAATAGCCTGGAATCACATTCTTCAAGGGCCTTCTGCGTACTCGTCAACCGTAGAGCCGGCGGCTCAACCAGCGATCGCGTTGGCCAACTCGACCGAGGTAGATGGTTGAGCTGTAGATCAAATATAGCCATCATCAAGCTCAAAATCAAGATATCTTCTCCGCCAAATCCGAGGACCGATATCAGAAACGCTCTCACCCATCTCCGACGAAACAACTCGAGCGGCAAGAAGAACGAACATGCAACATGAAAAGCAGCTTGCAATATGGTTGATGTGTAACATCTAGTCTGTTTCATTCGATTCACATGCAACCCATTTGCACTCACCAGCCAAATAGGACGAGAACGCCACTAAATTTGATGGAGAACCTGTGTTGATGCGCTGGAGATGAGGCATCCTAGGAGATATAGCACTGCAGACATCACTAGCGTTGAGGCATAATCAAATTTGTTTCCCTGAAGACTCCCAAAATTTGCCTCAATAGTGTAGATCTGAAACTCCTAATCCAGCACACCCAAGCTTGGAGCCACCTCCATGGTGGCGTCAAAGAGTTGGAAGAAGATGTCCAACATAACTTTGAAATTATAGGCAACAACTTCACCACCTCCTCTGCAAACACCGCACCAGTTGACCTCGAATAGAGCGCAAAAATGGGGATAGAGCCAGCCTCTAGAGAATGGACCCTCTCCACATGTGCAGGTTACGCACCCGCAACTGCTCATTCGAATTTTGGCTTGAGTTCATCCTCCCCAAGTAGAGGAGAAGAGCGGAGTCGTCGTGAAGAACATTAGTTGAGGCAACATCGATGCCCACTGCCATGGCTAGGACGAGCATGAACCCGCCCTTGACAAACAAGCACACCTTCTTCTTGATGCACTTGCCGTCGGTGCCACACTTGACAGCCTTACCCAAATGCGAGCGCGGCAGATTAGCCGCCCAGAATCCCGGGCCCTGCAGCTCCAGCTCGCCCAACTCCCAACAGAGCCGTGATTTTGGAACGCCAGCATGGTCCCGAAGGCAGCAGCAACACATGAAATGCAGCGACCAAGATGACACCATCACCAGCAAGGAAAGCCTCACATCCACAGCCAACACCTCGGATCTTATCATCGGGATTCCTCCGAAAGTTTCAATCCCAGCCTCTATGGAGAGGATTAGAAGGGAGAGGAGAGAAACCCTAGATCGAGGATCCAGTTTATTCAAGGAAAGAAAAGAACTACACCTAGCTATATAGCTCCAGACCCCCCTCCCCCCTCACGGCTGACCACCATGGCCGCCAGTATATTATTTTTCAATGAAAATAAATGAAACTTACATTTTTATTCATGCTGGTTGATTTCGTTTTTCATATAGAGGTGGGCGACGCTAGGGCGCGCATGGTATGGTTGGTAGGCATGCATGAGACTGGAGAGCGACGTGGAGGAGCAGCAACGGACCAACCGGTCCATAACTCGATAGCTAGGTACGTATCGAACCGGCATCGCTCCAGGCGTAAACCATCCACCTCGTGTCAATCAGTCGATTCACCGTGGCGCGGTATAGCCCAGCACGTCGTAGCAAATTGGAACGCTAGGGCGTGCATGGTTAGGCATGGAGGAGCAACGGAGCGACCGGTCGATATATATACATATACTAGCTCAAAACCCGTGCGTTGCTACGGGTTCATATTAAATTAAATGAAGCCCCTTCCACTATATTTAGTTTAGTACGACAAATTTCTCCACTGATCAACCTATATTTTGTGCCATGCAATAGTGAAAATCGTAGAACCTACAATATAATCAGGCTTAGATGGGCAATACTCTAGCTCACATTATAATTTGCTGGATCGATTACGAATAATACATTGGCACACCATGCTCGTATAGCTAATATTTTAATGTAATGCATACAAAAAAATGGAGACCTGTTTTAATTAATTCATCCATAAACTCTTAACATATCAACTTATGAAGAGATATATCAAATCCAAAGCCATATCGTATCAACAATATATTGGGGATTTGAACCATGTTGATTGTGTTGCAGTCTAAGTTTGATGAAATTTTATCGCTGCGGTCGCATGTCGAATAATTCATGTTGTTCATCTGCAGTTAAGCCAATTAGAATGTTGTATTTTCATACATTCTGAAACTTGCAAACAATCACAAAAGAACATGTTAGACGACAAGCTTATGCATTGCTACGAATTTATTAAAAAAAATCGTAGATGCGCAATGCTATCATGAAAACCAATGTTTCTTTTTTTTTGACATGAAAACCAATGTTTCTGGTACAACGTATCATGTGCAAGTAGCGATACAAAATCTCTGTTAAACATGCTATTCATGAGATAGCTTCTTGAAATTTGCTGGCTAGCCTACGATCGCCTGGCTTGCCAGAGAACGGACTTTTTTTTTGTCAGATTCGGTTTGCTCATCGCTAGACCTCTACTATACATTGCCCAAACTCGCTGCGACTTTGCTTGGCCCAATGTATCTCTTGACCGTTCCGAGTGGGGTAGCCAGGTTGGTCGACAATCTTGGCTGGTAATATGCAGATTTAGCGATCGTGTGCGGTTTAGTACCGGTTTAGTACCGCCTCGACTACCTACAAAGATGCTGGGAGTGCGGGCTGACGCAAGGTACCACGTAATAGCACAAATGCACGTGCGTTGCTACGGCTAGACATATATGTGTACATTAAGAGAGCTCTAGTTTTGTTCTCCAGATATTCTAAAACTCAATTTCATTAAAATCATACCTAAATTTAGATACAACAAAATGTCACTAATTCATATATTTGCTCGGAATATGCCCATGTGATGCTATAGTTTGATTTTTATTTTGACATGATGCGGTCTAGCTTAGCAGTTATTGTGATGAATAGTAGCCTGTTCCTGTACTTCGCTTGACCTGCCCGCGTTTTGCACGAACGGCCGATGTATGATCGTGCGTTGCTACACATTGACCAAAAAATTCCCAAATATATATTTTTCTTTTTGTGATAGGACTCACCACTTTAAGCATAGTCTCAATTTAATTAAAAACGTTAAGATCATTGTTCAAGCATAGATTTAGTTTGGTCTTTCCCATTCTCTCCTCGAAGATAGTCTAATCGGCAGCTCTCGTAGGAGGAAGTCCAACTGAAGCGGCAAATTTTACTCTATATATGTGAACTTTGAGAGCTCTTTAAGAAAGTTGCCTATTTTGGTGGACTCTGAAAATCTCACTCTATATATCTCACCAATCTATACTTATCTTACTGTGCTATTTACATAAACTTAAGTTCATCATTTAATATAGCCATGTTAGGTGGTAGCGATAGAATTTGAGAAAAAATGGAGAACTCTGACTTGGAAGTATCTATTAGGTGACATCACACATCTTATTTTTCAGTACCTTTTGTCTTAGAGTACATGATTCTGTTCAGAAACTGAATTAACATGTTGAATGAGCTAACTGGCTGAAACATGTACATGGACTCCGACCTTTAAAATTTAGACCACACATATTTATGAGAAAATTTATTCAATTCAGAACATAATCCATTTATCTAACCTTTTATTACAAGTTAAGAAAGAACAAAAAACTATGTGCCACGTGAAACTCACTGGAATCAAACACATCAGATCAAGATAACTCGTAGGTTCAGTGGTTCCCATGGCAAACAATAATGCACGATGATTCAAGGCCACGCCATCACTTCTTTAACATCTTCTAATTGCATCCCTTCACCAAATAATCTGCAGACCTAAACAAAAGCAAACAAAAGAGAATCAGATAAACACCATATCAAGGAAGATGCAGTAATAGGATTTTGTACCTCTGATTTCTCTGAAAACTTCTTGTCGCTAGTCGACTTTTCTGCTCCGTCATTGGTCACCTTGTACAGCTCCTCTCGTTATTCTCTCAAAACTTCTTTTCCTGGTCTTTGAGCTCCTCTTGTAGTCGTCCCTCGTATCAAAATTCCCAGATTCATGTCTTTGGTCCTCTTCTCTTCGGGAAAAGTGATATATAATGATGCCCTTCATATAGCAAAGCGTATGTCAACTTGAAGACCAAAGAATCAGACTCAATCCTGGGCTCCTGGCACACGGGCACACGCACGAAACTTTGATGACATCGAGTTTCCATAACACAAAACTGCAACCGTCTCCCCCATGGCTGGCTGCAAACCGTCGGGCGTCTAGGTGCAGACAACATCTTCAACAGGATGGTTTCGTCTGGAGTCACATGCCGTGGAGCATCGCGAGACCACGCCGCTGATGGTTTACATCTTGGCGCCGATTTGACAAGCAAAAAATAGGGAAGCTGCATAATTTCAGAGGAGGGTCGCTGGGCACTGGTGCGAATGCGCTCGTCCGTCGCTGTGGCACAGGGATTTCGGGAAGCAAGGGACTAAGGGAGGGTGCTACGGGGAGGACAGAGTGACAGACCAAGGTAGAGATTTGCGATCCCGGCGACGGTGGGGAAGTAGTCCGCGGCAACACCAGCAGCAGTGCGTGCGGTGATCGATCCCGGCAACCGTGGGTGCCGCGCGATCTCATCGACCGATATAGACCGGGACCGCTGGACGACGGTAAGCCGGCGACCGCCGTGACGATCGTCCTCAGGGACGTGGTGGTGGTCGTGCGCCTCCGGCTAGCTGTACGCTGCAGATCCCTGCTCCCATGGGATTTTGATCTGTCGCCGTGGAAGAGACATCAATGGGCAACACCGTCGCTCCGATTTGATCTGTCGCTGGAGGAGGGCGGCGGCGGCTTGTCTTCTGCTAGGAAGGCGGGGATCTTTGTTCTGTTGGGGAGGAAAAAAAATAACGAATCGGTATTGTGGTATTTTGGTGTATTATGTAATTTGGTGGGAGGGTAAAATCGGAAAATAAATATTGGACGAAAACGTATTTTAAGTTGGTTGAAAGCGTATTTTACGGACACGGACCAGTCCGATTGCAATATTATTAGTAGAGAAAACGTATTTTAAGTTGGTTGAAAGCGTATTTTACGGACACGGACCAGTCCGATTGCAATATTATTAGTAGAGATAGACGCGCGGCCATGGACCTGGTCCGTCACGTTACAGGCCGCGTATTGGAGGGGACTCGCTCCAGGCGCCAACGTTCCACCTCGTGTCGAGTACCGGCGCGGTACAGTCCCTTGCCTTGCCGCCGTCTCTCGATGTGTTGTGCTGCATTGCACACTGGACGGAACGGACCGAAAAAGTTAGGATGAATGTGTCCAACAGCTGCCTTGGGCGGGCTGGCTACACGCTACCTCTGCACTCTGCACAGTCCGGTATCTCTATCTCTATTAATAAGACGGCGATGCGACCGTCCGTACGTACGTCGCGGCCATTTGGCAAAAATACCCCTTGGAAATAGTGAAAACAATCCGCAGTACAATAAGTCGACACTTTTGCATTTTACACCCTCCTTCCTATCCACTCACTACCAACCCGCAGTCCTCCTGGGTATCGGGGTAAGGCCTGGGCGTCGGGGGCGCACCGGGGAGAGATGGCAATGGCCGGCGGCGGGCTTCCGCCGCAGTATCCGACGGAGGAGAGCAAGTCGCCCAGGTGCCCGAACCTCTGCATCAGTCTGTCGTTCAAAGACAAGGAGGAACGCCGGCCGCTAGCGCACATGCGAAGCCGGTGTAGATCCCTCCTCCCCTTTTCCGGACGAAATTGGTTTGGGAGCAGATGAATTAGAGGTGGACAAGGAGAATGAGATAGGGGCAGTGGTGCTCCGGTGGACGAGAGGGAGAGGAGGGGACGGGACGCCGTGTGGAGAGTGAGACCACATGGTTTACTCCTCCCAGTCGAGCTCTCGTTCCGTTGCCACCGGAGCTCGTGACTCATAACACAGCCATTGAGGAAGGTGAGGGGAGCGTGGGTCACCCTTATTGTCGCTTGCTCCTCCTCTGCGCCCTCTGTGCCTACTTCTCCATCTCCTTTTTCCATGGCTAGAAAGATGATAAAATCCCCAGGTGTTCCTCGTGTAGTTTGATTTAGTTTTGATTAATTTTTCAAAGGCTTAGACCCCTCTGTTTGCAGCCATTGAATTTTGGAGGGGGAGTAGAGGTCTGTTTTAAGGTGGAAGATTTTGGAGTGGAGGATCGGTGGGGATTTTTTCTGACGGATTTTGATGCCGCTCCGGCTGGATTCTTGACATTGCTCGTGATTATAGAGCCATTGCATCGGCTCCAGGTTAGTACCGAGCATACTCATGATTTACGACCCCTATCTCTTCTTCTCAATCTGATTCTTGGCTAATTCGATTCATTGTTCTGAAAAGTACAATGAGGAATAAGATGAAGTTCCTAGACAGAGAGTTTGCAGCTTATCTAGAATATGAAGAAGATATTTAATATTCTAGATCTGAAATCACATGTTTTACAGCATAATCTTTTGTTGAGAGCGCTGGCGGCAATGGGGAGCGATGGGGGTCGATCAATGGAGAAGCATAGATAGGGCCAATCGACGCAAACCGAATCGCCGTTCCACCTAGCCAGTCGCCAACGACGGTGTCGAGCGCGTCCTAATCAGCGCCGCACTCGCGTTCTCTACTACATTCACTAGATCGACCACGGTGCTAGCCACCAGCTGGCAGTGGCCTGCCTCCCTGCTCCGGCGTCTGCGGGCAAGCTCAGCTCGGTGTGGACGAGGACGAGGAGATGGGGACGGACTGTGGTGCGCCGGTGAGGCCCTGAGGGTCGCTGGCATAGAACAAGATGAGCGCGATCTCTGTGTCGTAGAGCACAGTGATCTCGTGCGCCTCAGCAGCCTGCTCCGTCCTTTTTTCACACTACTGCGAACCTTCAAATTTCGTCAGGGGAGATGCATACGGACTGGACATTTTTTGTCAGAAAACATTGTCCTGTAACTGATCAGTTTAGCTGTAACGAATGATTACATCTATGTTAGGCATTCTCCCAGATTTTGTCATCTCTCCCAAGCTAAGGCCCATGCGGCATGGAGCTCCTCAAATCCAAGCTCCGATGCTTTCAAAGAGACTGTAGTTTCAACTGTCCATTGCCGCAATATTTTGCAGTTGTTATTACACAAGATTTATTTTCACATCATTTTCTTCAGAGGCTGAGTTTTGTGTGTGTGTGAAATTTATTGAAATTTGATGAATCTTAATTAAGGATTATGTTCTATCATGCTCAGGCTTTAATACATGATACATGAAATTAAATTCTATGAATATATAAATGTAAAAAGTCTAAATTACATATTTTTAGGTGTGGATTAGACCTTTATTGACGTGGTTAAAACAGAGATAAAAAAAGAGGTAGGACAACAAATGCCAAGGTCGATTTTAAACAATAGCTTTGCTTTAATTAAACATTCGGATTTCCCTTGTCCGTACCATAATCTTAAAATGAAGGGACCCTTATTCCCGTGGTATTTGCACCCTTTCAACAAAGGCTTCACCTGAAATCCGTAGCAACGCACGGGCATATTTGCTATAATAATAATCTCTACTATAAAACCGCAATGCGGTGCTAGGTACGTCCGTCCTGGTCCGATATGATGGCGATCGTAATAATTTCCTGGCCGTGGCCGAGTTGATCTCTTGCAATGCTACCGATTACCTCATGTGTCGCGGGCTTTCTCCTTGTCCTGGTCGAGGACTCCTGGACGTAACTCTGATTGAGGTGGGCCAGACCTGTCAAGCACCACCAAGCAGAACATCGATGGATCACATCGTCTTAGCCAGATCATCCTCTGAAAAAATGCCAGATCGGGTCCAGCATGGAGTATTCCTTCTCTTTTTCTTTTTTCTAAAACCAGTACTGAAATCTCAATTTTTTTTATAAAATCAGTTTTGAATGCAGGAGAGAAAGAAAAGAGATTTTGAACAGATTGTATCTAATGGCTGGTACATCGTGCGTCATCTGCATTTTCAATGTTCATACTTTCAAAAAAAATGTTCAGACTTAGCATTTTTGTTTGGGGAATTTCTCACATGGTGGAAAATTTTAAAATTGCATCTCTATTGTATCAATTTTCTCTGCTTGAAAGATGGAAGGGCACATGGCCCAGCAGAAGCTGGAAGCGGACGTTCATTAATTCCTTGGAGCTCAAAGTTTAGATTACAACAATCAGCAAACGCCCTTATGAGCTAACACCCATGCTACTAATGACAAAAAAGAGGAAATCCACGTGAAGGTGTGGTGCGGCAATTCCACCATCAGTCTAGGATAGAAGGATGTGTGTTCCCACTGGAGAAGGAGGAAGGACTATGTAGGGAGCGTTCATAGTAGATGATCCGTGATAGAGAGAGGGTAAAGAGTCTAACTATATTGTTCTAAATTTATAGTGTTCTAACATAAACAAAAATGGCAAAGACGGCGCATCAAACCACGAGCATATTTTTACTCACCTGTTGCAACGCACGGGTATTATCTTTACCTCACTCAAATTAGAGGCTTCTCTTGGCACAAAAACGAAATAAACAAGATAAGGAGCGGTCATTACATTAGTAATAACTTCCAAGACTCAAATAAAAGAAAAAGTACTGAAAAAAAAACATTGGGTTATCTCCCAAGAGTGCTTTTCTTTAACGCCTTTGAGCTAGGCGCAGAAAATTGCGAATCAAGTAATATCAACTGATGAAGCACTAGGATCAGCACGTGCCTTACGTCTCCCTTTCTTACCTTTGCTCTTGACTCTAGGAAAGACATGGTTATTGCAAGGTGGAGAGGTAAATGTTATATTGCCTTTTCCCACATCGATGACGGCGCCCAGGAGCTTCAGAATGGATCTTCCAAGTGTGATTTGTCCTTTTCCTACGCATTCAATAACAAGATAATCAGTAGATATCATTCTTCCTAGGACTTTTGTAAAGACTCCTTCAGCTATTCCAAGGGGAAATATAGTGGCATTGTTAGTAAGAGAAATTTCTTCTCCTCCCTCAGAAAGCTTCCAAAGGCTCAAAGATTCATAAACATCCTTTGGCATGAGACAAAATTCAGACATAATATCACAACGAGCATGAAAAGTTTCACCACTAATGGTGATTTTTATCGTAGGATACCAACTCGAAGGTTCAGTATTTGTTGGCACATAATCAAAATGCTGGCGCAAAGCATTGTAGCAAGAATTCAAACTAGCAGTGCGAGTCTCAAGAGTATTAAGTCTATTAAAAATGCACACAAGAGAGGAATCAAAATAGGTTGGCATGCTATAAATTGTAATCAACTTTTTTATAATATTGAAGGCTTGATCTCCATCACAATGAAGGAAATCTCCTTCTGCAGTAGCATCCAAAGCATATCTATAACGAAGAGAAAGTCCAAAGTAAAAGCTACTAAGAAGCAAACTCAAAGTCATTTTAGGTTCAGTTTTTTCATGCCAATCGTAAATTCTAGACCAAGCTTCTTTAAAGCTTTCCTCATCTTTCTGCTTAAAAGTAAAAATCATGTCCTCGGGCGACATAGTAGTAGCAACTGAACTAGACATAATAAACTAAAAGTAAAGAAATAGCAACTACCAAGGATTCTAATTTTTTTGGGTTTTTGATAAAAAGCAATGCAGGTAAAATAAATAAAGTAAAGCAAAACAATAAACAAAGTAAAGGATGTGTGTGCGAAAAACTCCCCTCGCAGAAGTTTTCTCTTCCTCCCCGGCAACGGCGCCAGAAAAGAAGCTGCTACTTGTTGATGGTGCCAGAAAAGAGGCTGCTGGCGTGTAGTTGACGTGGGAGCAGACGGTCCTTGTGCGTGGTGGATAACCAGCCCGTTGGGAACCCTAAGAGGAAGGTATGATGAGTATAGCAGCTAGTTTTCCCTCAGTTAAGATACCAAGGTTTATCGATCAGGAGAGGAGAGACGGCGACGACTGAAGGTGATGCGGAACCTGCACACACACAACCAAGTACTTTGTTCCCAACTTGCGATGAGGTTGTCAACCTCACCGGTTTGCTTGAAACAAAGATTATGAGCGTATCGAGTGGAAAATAATATAGTATGCAAGTAAAGTAAACAGTACGAGTAAAGTAAACAGGTGATAGTAAACTAAACAGGTGATAGCAATATGATGGAAATAGGACCGGGGTCCACAGTTCACTAGTGGTGTCTCTCCATAGATAAAATAACACATGCTGGGTAAACAAATTACAGTTGGGCAATTGATAGAATAAAGATAAACGTGATATGTCAAGAAGATCACTATGAGATTTACTCTGGGCATTACAACAAAATACATAGACCGCCATTCAACTGCATCTATGACTAATAATCCACTCCCGGGGATATCAATCCGAACACCCCAGTAGTATTAAGTTGCGAACAACAGATAATTGCATTAAGCAAAGTGTGTAATGTAAACAAAGCATATGCCCTTGAGCATATGAATGTTGTTTTCTCCGTAGTAGCAACAACACATCTACCACCTTAGAGGTTTCTGTCACTCCCCCAGGTGAAATAGAGGCATGAACCCACTATCGAGCATAAATACCCCCTCTTGGAGTCACTAGCAACTACTCGGCCAAGATAGCTACTAACAACGGAGAGCATGTAAGATCATAAACAACATAGAGATAACAAAAGATATAATTCAGTACAACAACTTAATCATAAACACCAATATTCAACGGATCCCAACAAACCAAACATGTAGAATTACATAACGGTGATCTCAATCATGTAGGGCAGCTCATGAGATCTAAACATGAAGCACATGGCGGAGAAGACAACCATCTAGCTACTGCTATGGACCCATAGTCCAAGGTAGACTACTCACTCATCGCTCCGGAGGCAAGCATGGCGATGAAGAAGACCTCCGGTGGCGATTCCCCTCTCCGGCAAGGTGCCGGGAAGAGCTTCTGGACCCTCCCGATCTTCGGGTCGACGGCGGCGGCGGATCGCGATGTGTTCTGGAAATCTGATCGGGTACTTAGGTTTTTTCCGTCGGGGGGTCTTTATAGGCGAAGGGGCGATGTCAGAGGAGGGGCCAGGCGCCCTCACGCGGGCCCCGCGCGGCCAGGCCCCTGGCCGCGCCGCCCATGCGTGTGGGGCCCTGGTGGCCCCCCTCCTACACCTCTTCGGATCTCTGGAATCTTCCGGGTAAAATAAGACTTCAAGAACTTGTTTCGTCCAATTCTGAGAATATTTCCTGTGTATCACTTCTGAAACACAAAAACAGCAGAAAATAGGGAACTGGCACTGTGGCAATTTGTTAATAGGTTAGTTCCGGAAAATGCATAAAAGTGCCACGAAGTGTAACGAAACAATAGGCAAATGGTGTAAAAATAAGCATGGAGCATCAAAAATTATAGATACGTTGGAGACGTATCAAAGACGTTGCCGAGGGAGTGGTGGCGGGCAATCTGCATGTGAAGGCTATCCCGCTCCGCTTATGTGAGATTCACACGCGACGGCCATCGAGCCTCTCGCACTGCCGCCGTGCATCCACAGAAGGATCCCGCCCACGCGGAGACGCGGGATTGCGCCTGAAGAGGGCTCCATAGCGGGGCGCTTGCTCAAAAGTGCGAGCCCGACGCTCA
Source organism: Dactylis glomerata (assembly GCA_007115705.1). Classification (NCBI taxonomy): domain Eukaryota; kingdom Viridiplantae; phylum Streptophyta; class Magnoliopsida; order Poales; family Poaceae; genus Dactylis; species Dactylis glomerata. The sequence continues at coordinate 7,728,338 of QXEO01000247.1, read as the reverse complement.
TCATGTCCATGTGCAGCACCAAAGTGCCGCTCATCGCTGTGGAACACAGGCATCATGAAATCTATACACCTCCCTGGACGATCGCAACGCGCTAATTGGATGCAAGATTGGAGAGACCGACGTGGAGGCGGGTACGGAGCTGCAACTGACCAACCTGACGTGGAGATGGCCCTCGAGCTTCTTGCCATTGTGCGTGCATGGATGGTTCCCCGCCCATGAGGAGATGCAGGATTGCGCCGGTAAAGGGCTCTGTGGCGGGACGCTTGCTCGGAGATATGAGCATGGAAGTTCGCGGCGCCAGAGCCGCAAGGCGACAAATTGGCCGACATTTTGGTGGCCGGTAGATCGGGCCTCCGCGCGCTCGGAACCAATGGCGATGTGGCGGGGTCATCCGATGCAAACCGGAATGAGCAATGACGGGCATCAAAAGTTAACGGGACAGACTCGTACTCCGACATTTTGTAGTACTAATTTTCTTTGAATTTTTTTTTGTATTGGTTTTGTATTTGCTTTAGACAATTCACCGAAGTTCAATTTCGGTATGTGTTGTGTCGTATACGACCTGATCCCTCCAATGGACGGTGAAAAGCAGTCCAATAGGACAGTGGCCTGCACCGCTGTCGGGCAAAAGAAGGAGGGAGGGAGACCGAGACCGCTGGCGCTGCCGTGCGTGCGGTACGTAGCGCAGCAACGGACGGATCCATGCACCCCGATCGCAGCAAGCAACGGACCGACCGAGGGAACCGGCTCCTCTGACATTAAGGAGCAAAGTCAGGAGAAAAAAGGAAGGAAAGTCAGGGTAGTATGGCTTAAGTATCCTGTTAAGTGTTGTAATTTAATTACTGTAGATGATTACTGTAGATTTAAAAGTTTAAACAAAATTTTATTGCACAATAATTCTGTTTTTATACAGTTATTCTAAATGCATAACATATATTTGTACTATACAAAATAATTTTAATCGTTTTGACCTTAATCACACAATTTAGAGGAAGAGAAGTTAGAGGATCCCGTTCCCCCGACCGAGGACCGACCGGTCGACACACACACACGCGTCCTTATTACCCTCGCTCCGCACTCGCCCTCGCTCCATTCGCTGCCACCCTCGCTCCGCGCTCGCCCTAGCTCCGCGCTCGCACTCGCCCCCGCGCAGAAGCCCCCATCAAGACCGCCGCCGTCGCCGCCTTCTCACGGCACTTCACTAGTACCGCCCGCTTCACCTCCGCCCAGGCCCTCCGCTTCGAGCGGTTCCTTGCCGCGGGGGCGGCGGAGTACCCGCTGGCTCCTCGCCGGGCGACGGCCAGGCTTCCGCTGCAGGCGGCGTCAAGCGCGGCCGCGGGCACCCCGCCTGCTTCTGCTCCGGGCACCGACCTCGGCGCGGTCTCTGCCGGCATCGCTGAAGCATCGGCGCGCCTCATCTCTGCCGTGCTCCCGCCAGCTGCGTGGGCGCCCTTGTTGCCGCCGCCAAGAGCGCTCGTGCAAACGCCATCCCGCCTCTCCTGGACGCCGGAGCCGTCGCTGCGGCCGCAGGAGCTCCTGCACAGACGGTCGCGGTCCTGGACCTCGCGGCGCTCGCTACGGCAGCCTACTACGGCGACAAGCTCCGCCGTGGCGCTCGCGGCGACCGACCTCGGCGCTCTGGCCGCGGCCTCGGTCGCTGGAGCAAACGCCGCTCTCGCCACCGCTGGGGCCTCTCCACCACAAGCCGCTGCTGCAGTGGAGTTCGGCGCTCTCGCCGCCGCCACCACGGGCACTCGCCACGCTCTAGACCTCGGAGCCTTCAACGCCGTGATGCGCGCGGCGATGGCCGCCACTGCAGGCGCTCCACTGGCCGTCGACCTCGGCATGCTGGCCGCCGCGGGTGCTCCGAGCGCTCCACTCGCCGCTGCGAGTGCTCGCCTCCTGGCGGCGGGTGCTCCCAGGGGCCCAGTGGCAGCGCTCCTGGCCGCTGCCAGCGTTCGGCGTGCCGTGGTGCCTGCGGTGGACGTCGGCGCCCTCGCCGCCGCAGCGGGTGCACCGCCGCACGCCGTTGCGGCTCTCGACTCCGCCCTACTGGCCGTGGCGGCCTTTGGACCGGAGATCCCCACAGCCGCTTGTCCATCCGGCTCAAGGTCAAGGGTCACCTCCACCCCCGGTATCATCTTCGGCCGGACTGGCGGCGTCCTCTCCGTCGCCGGACGTCGCGCTACTGGTGCGCGCGGGTTGCGCATCACCGGAACTGGCGGCGGCAACGGCAACGAGGCAGCAGCGATGGCGGCGGCGGTCTCCACTTTTGCAACAAGGTCAGAGCTCAGGTCAGAGCTCAATGAGCTGCGGGCGGAGGTGCTGCAGAACAGTCTTAGAGGTGCCAAGGAGACGAACCGGATTTGGGACGAGATCAACCATCTACGCGTTAAGACACTGTGAGTTTTCTCTTTTTTCCAGTATACCTCAAGCACATACTAGTTCTTGACAGTTGACACCGGTTCTGAACATGCAAGCAACCACTGAACATTTCTTGTTTTCATTACTACCAGCGAAACTGCCTCCCGAATTGTCATGTCGGTGTACGGTGTGATCGGCAGTTTTCTGGTGTTCATCGTTCCGTACATCAAAGGGGCATGGCAGGCCGACACCGTCCAGGTTGTGAACGAGCAGCAGAGCGATCGCAACCAGATGATTGAAAACCTATCTGCAACTGTCGCTGCTCTCAACGAAATGGTGAAGAGCATGAACGCGAAGGAGGAGAATCGTGACAGAGAGATCACCGGGCTTCTAGAGGCTATCAAGAAGAACGGAGAGAAGACGGAGGCGCTGGCAGCATCAGTGGCAGCCGCAGAGAAAAGACAGGAGGAGCGTGACAAGGTCACAAGGATCATGCCCGCCGTGAGAAGATCATCGCGGAGCGTGACAAGACGGAGCAGGAGAAACGCGCCGCGGCGCGTTGGTTCTAGGTAGAGGCGCTAGTTCGTGTCAGCTTCTTTACCTTGCAGTCCATGTTTTTTAAGTTTTATCTCGAGTGTTTGAACTAGCAGTCCCTGAGTCTCTGAGTTGAACTAGCAGTCCGTCAGTTGAACTGATAATAATTTGCTTTGTATGTTGAATGTTGAGATCATTGAGTGTTTTGTTTTCTTTCTACAGCTTTACTCAGCATTGACGAAATGTTACTAGCAAAATCATTTATTCATCGCTAGAGCAATGTTCATAGGAGCACTTCCGTATTGCCACGGTCTTGCTCCGAGGGTAGAACTAGGCTAACATATCCATGTTGCTATAGCGCCCACAGGCACCATGCTTATTTTATTTTTTAAACAAAATATTTCCTCATTTTTGTTTAAAGAAGAAGAAAATTGATTGGTTATTAGTGGTTAATTAGCTAAAAAAATACGATACATTGGGCACCACCACCGGCAAACATAGCCACATGCCAATAGTCGGCCATACACGTGAACATGGCACAACTCCGACTTTGACGATGAGCATCGCAAGAGAAGTATGCTCGACTTGCGCCAACTGTGTCCTCCACAACAGTTATAAGTGTTATTTTGCACACGGCGAGTGTGCCATATGGTTTAAAGATGCTTGTTGGGTGTTGCTTTACTTCACAACGAGCTTTATTTGTTATCCTTACGTGAAAAAGTGCATTCTGTGTGTAATGTGAATGAACAAACTTCCTTGTCGAACAAAGAACAAAAGAAAAGAAAAGGAACTCATGACTCATCGAAGTTATGGCACTGTCGATTAGGCCATATTTCGAGGGGAAGAATCGAAAACCTCGTTACAAATGATATTCTTCCTCCGTTAGAGTTCTCCGATATAGAACAATGCATAGATTGCATAAAAGGAAAATATGTAAAGCAAATTAAAAAGGGTGCAAACCGAAGTACAGCGACATTAGAAATCATCCACACTGATATTTGTGGACCATTTTCTGTGAAAAGTGTGGATGGCTATGACTCGTTCATAACATTCACAGATGATTACTCCCGATATGGTTATATTTATCCAATTAAAGAAAGGTCTGAAGCATTAGATAAATTTAAAATATTCAAAGCAGAAGTTGAAAATCAGCATGATAAAAGAATTAAAATAGTCCGGTCCGACCGTGGAGGGGAGTACTACGGTCGGCACACTCCATATGGTCAAGTACCTGGACCTTTTGCAAGGTTGATACGTCTCCAACGTATCTATAATTTTTGATGCTCCATGCTTGTTTTTACACCATTTGCCTACTGTTTCGTTACACTTCGCGGCACTTTTATGCATTTTCCGGAACTAACCTACTAACAAGTTGCCACAGTGCCAGTTCCCCGTTTTCTGCTGTTTTTGTGTTTCAGAAGTGATACACAGGAAATATTCTCGGAATTAGACGAAACAAGTTCCTGAAGTCTTATTTTATCCGGGAGCTTCCAGAGATCCGAAGGAGAGTAGGAGGGGAGCCACAGGGGCCCCACACGCCAGGCCGGCGCGGCCAGGGCCTGGCCCGCGCCGCCCTGGTGTGAGGCCACCTGGCTCCACCTCTGACATCGCCCCTTCGCCTATAAAGACCCCCCGACGGGAAAAACCTAGGGATCCAATTATTTTTCCAGAACACATCGCGATCCGTCGCCGCCGTCGACCCGAAGATCGGGAGGGTCCAGAAGCTCTTCTCGGCACCCTGCCAGAGAGGGGAATCGCCACCGGAGGTCTTCTTCATCGCCATGCTTGCCTCCGGAGCGATGAGTGAGTAGTCTACCTTAGACTATGGGTCCATAGCAGTAGCTAGATGGTTGTCTTCTCCACCATGTGCTTCATGTTTAGATCTCATGAGCTGCCCTACATGATTGAGATCACCGTTATGTAATTCTACATGTTTGGTTTGTTGGGATCCGATGAATATTGGTGTTATGATTGAGTTGCTATACTGAATTATATCTTATGTTATCTCTATGTTGTTTATGATCTTGCATGCTCTCCATTGTTAGTAGCTATCTTGGCCGAGTAGTTGCTAGTGACTCCAAGAGGGGGTATTTATGCTAGATAGTGGGTTCATGCCTCTATTTAATCTGGGGGAGTGACAGAAACCTCTAAGGTTGTAGATGTGCTGTTGCTACTAGGGAGAAAACAACATTCATATGCTCAAGGGCATATGCTTTGTTTACATTATACACTTTGGTTAATGCAATTATCTGTTGTTCGCAACTTAATACTTGTGGAGTTCTCAGATTGATTCGCCACAAGTGGATTATTAGTCATAGATCCAGTTGGATGGCGGTCAATGTATTTTGTTGTAATGCCCAGAGTAACTCTCGTAGTGATCTTCTTGACATATCATGTTTATCTTTATTCTATCAATTGCCCAACTGTAATTTGTTTACCCAGCATGTGTTATTTATCTTATGGAGAGACACCACTAGTGAACTGTGGACCCCGGTCCTATTTCCATCATATTGCTATCACCTATTTACTTTACTTGCACTGTTTACTTTACTCGCATACTCTACTGTTTTCCACTCGATACGCTCATACCTTTGTTTCAAGCAAACCGGTGAGATTGACAACCTCATCGCAAGTTGGGAAGAAAGTACTTGGTTGTGTGTGTGCAGGTTCCGCGTTGCAGCTAGCAAGCAAAGCTTGGACGAGGCGCCATATATAAATTGTCTGAAGCTGTCGCAAACTAGCAAGCATCACCTTCAGTCGCATTGTTTGCTCTTTTCCTGAACGATAAACCTTGGTTTCTTAACTGAGGGAAAATCTGCTGCTATATTCATCACACCTTCCTCTTGGGGTTCCCAACGGGCTGGTCATTCACCACGCATCAAGCAACAATTTTCTGGCGCCGTTGCCGGGGAAGAGTGGAAGACTTCTGCGAGGGGAGTTTTCGCACACACATCCTTTACTTTGTTATTATTTTGCTTTACTTTATTTATTTTACCTGCATCATTTTATATCAAAAACCCCAAAAAAATAGAATCCTTGGTAGTTGTTATTTCTTTACTTTTAGTTCATCATGATGTTCCCTAAGTACGTTCTGGAGGACCTCTCAGTAGGTAGTGGTTCAATTATTGGGAAAAGTAACATTGAGGAGTTCTTTAATCACATTAGTATGCATAAGGAAGTTGAGGAAAAGTCTTTGGTTGAGCTAGCTCCTAGTATTAAAGTTGCTTCTGCCTATTTAATTCACATGTTAGAAGCTAGGTTTGCTAGCCTTAATCCTTTTTTGCAATACATGTTCCTTAAGCTTCATGAAATTGAGGATCCCGAAAAGAAAGCTTTTATCTTAGAAACTTTGCGCATAGAATTTAGAGATGTTGCAATTGAAGCTAGGAAAGTTTTTAAGAAGTTTAATAAGCTTGGCTCGCCTGTTGAAATTGTTGGTACGCCCAATGAGGATTCTAGAATGCCAATACCTTGTAAACTTGTAGGAATTCATAATGCCTTGGTAACTAATACTAGTTGGATTTGTCCTGAAAATCTTTTTGATGAAAATAGTGTACCAAAGCGTGACTACAAGGGATACTCAAAACGTCAATTGGATAGTATTCATTTCTTTATTCCTATAGTGGATCCTGATCCCCCTTTCATTATTACTTGATTCGCAATTTTCTGCGCCTAGCTCAAAGGCGTTAAAGAAAAGCACTCTTGGGAGATAACCCAATATTTTATTTTCAGTACTTTTTCTTTTATTTGAGTCTTGGAAGTCATTACTACAGTAATGACCACTCCTTATCTTGTTTATTTTGTGTTTGTGCCAAGAGAAGCCTCTAATTCGAGTGAGGTAAAGATTTGGGGACGTTGCTGTCCTAAAACTGTTTTCAGTGCTGCACCGTAAAAATTCGTATAAATCCTCTGTATGTCTTTTGGACCTGCGATTTCTTGTGCATATGCCCCAGGTTATATCCAAACTTTCGTTAGTTGAACACTTTTTGATTTGAGCAACAGAAAACCCCTCAAAAATTCGACCTTTGTCAGCTGTTCTGTTTTGACAGATTTCTGCCAATATTTGTGTTTTCCGCTTTATCGCTTTCTTTTGAGTTCTTTTGATCATGGAACTTTTGGGGAAGTTGCAACAGTAGTATGTTCTATATATGTGGTGGTTTTGAGTTGAAATCTGAAGCAAAAAGAGGTTGATTATATGTTATGCTACACTAATGTTGCTAATAGAATTGTGTTTAGTTTTGTATGAAGGAAGTTTTCAAGTGTGGGGATTGGAGAATGATGAGATGAGTTGAAGAATGGACAAAAGCTCAAGCTTGGGGATGCCCATGCATCACCCCAAGAAATATCCAAGAAGTACAAGCGTCAAAGCTTGGGGATGCCTCCGAGGCACCCCTTCTTCATCGGCAAAAATCAGGTCACCTTTCAAGACACTATATTTTTATTGCTTCATGCACTATGTGTTTTTCTTGGAGCGTCAGTTGTTTTAGTTTTCTTAGTTAGTTTAGTTTTGTTTTATGCAATAAATGGTTGGACCCAACAAATTTCCTTTGGAGGAGATGTACTCATTTTCATTTGCCAAGAACACTCCGTTTTTCATTCTTACAATTTCATCGAGTGTTCTTCTTTTTCCGCTACTGCTTTTGGTTTTCGTTTTCGCCTTGATTTGCGTTCAGACCTTGTCATATCTTTTCATCAAGGTGTATTTTTGCCTCTGATCTTTATTGGTTTCCATCAAAAGAGGTGTTTATAAAAATTTCAAATGGTGTTGGAAAAGAGAAAAAGCTTTATGCAAAAAAGTGGTACAAGAAGGAGCCTGTGTAGACTACGGCTTAGGATTTTTCATATCATGCTTGATGTCTTTTTGATGGTATGCTTAGTGGTTTTGCTGTAGCATGTGAAAGAGCATTTGCCCCCATGTGTGGTTTTGGTAATTAATGACAATCCCTTTGGACTAATGTTTGCATCGAGTTATATTTGTAGGACTTGTCCGTAGACAACGCTTAAGCCATATGTTGGTTTCAAGGTTGTAAGAAGATGCAAATAAAGAAGTTTATGTGATGATCAAGGGAGTTGAGCCTATAGAAGACATCATCATTATGAAGGAAGAAGATGAAGTCCAATGTTGATCAAGTCGAAGCGCAAGTTCAAGATAGGAATATAGAAGATATCATTTGCTTGAAGCTCGGTGTCAATTTGGTGTTAATGGACATGTGAAGATATTTCTACTAGTGTCTCTCCCATAGTGAAGTATGGGGGAGCAATCCGCAAGACTTCACCGAGCAAGCGCAATCAAGAAAGGTAGTCCAACTTGAGAAGATCAAGATCGTCACTATCTAGCTCAAGTGGAAGGCGCAAGGCAAAGGTATGATCTTGATAGGGTTTCTTTCTTACCGGTCTCATAGTGTTTGGGAGACCGGGTTTTAGGATCGATAGCCGTACTATCAAGAGGGGCTCTCGAGTGAGTAACTTATTCGTATTGTTTGGAGAGAGCTCAAACCTTTGCATACTTGGCATTATCTTTCTTGGTTCTTATTTGGCTTTTATCCATGTGAGGTTCTAGAGCTTGTGGTTATTTCCATGACAAGCTCTAGCTCATCAAAAATGGATTTCGTATGGAACTCTAATTGCGTTTTTAGTGTTTGGAGGTTTTACCGATTCATCTTTATAGCTAAGTCAAACCTTTTATCATTTGGTTTCATCCTACTTTGTTGGACTATGATGTTTCTATGGATGATGGTGTAGAGCTCATCGTGGTGATTCCAACGAGCCCAAGATCATCGAAAACGGAGTCCGGATGCAAAAGTTATCGCTGTTTTCGTGTTGTTCGCTTTTCTTGGGCGGAATATCCGGCCCAGTTTTGGAAATATCCGGCCGAAATATCCGGCCCCAAATCTGAACGACGCGCGCGAAATCCTTAGCAGTTTTTCGAGGGGGCAGAATATCCGGTCCAAACTTGGACCGGAATATCCGGCCCCTGCAGTACTGCAACGGCTACAATCCCGGGAGGGGTATAAATACCCCTCCCCTTCTTCAAGCTTGGGTTAGCTCGTTTTCCCCCTCTCTCTTCCTTCATTGTTGACCTTGGAAAGCTTGCCCATCTCTCAATTCCTCCCATGATTCTTGCATATCTTTGAGGGAAAAGAGAGACGAGATCTAGATCTATATTTCCACCAATCACTTCCTCCTCTTTGTGAGGGGAACCCATTGGATCTAGATCTTGGAGTTCTTTGTGGATTTCTTCCTTTGTTCTTCCTCTCATATCCCTCCATAGCATTTGTTGCTTTGGTAGGATTTGGGAGAGAAGGATTCGAGCACTTCGTGTGTTCTTGCCATTGCATTTGGTGCATCGGTTTGAGTTCTCTTCGGAGATTCGGTAGTGAGAGTTCGTTGAGCTTTTTACTCTTGGGTTCTTGGAACCCTAGACGGCTTAGTGGCTTAGTGGTTACTTGGGGACCTCCAATTGAGTTGTGGAGATCTTCCCAAGCTTTGTGGTGCCTCCGTGGCAATTACTTGGGGACCTCCAATTAAGTTGTGGAGATCTTCCCAAGCTTTGTGGTGCCTCAGTGGCGATTCTTGGGAGCCTCCAATTGAGTTGTGGAGATTGCCCCAAGCTTGTACGGGTTCGGTGACCGCCCTCAAGTGTCCCATAGTGGTCGGGTCTTCCATCTTGGTGGGAGGGCTCGAGGAGATTACGGTGAGCCTCCGTGGTGTTTGGGGAGCCTTGTGCCTCCACACCGCTCCAACGGAGATTAGCACTCGCAAGGGTGTGAACTTCGGGATACATCATTGTCTCCGCGTCCCTCGGTTATTTCTATACCCGAGCTCCTTTACTTATGCAATTTACTTTGTGATAGCCTTCGTGCTTGAAGTTATATATATCTTGCTATCTCATAGTTGCTTATCTTGTCTAGCATAAGTTGTTGGTGCACATAGGTGAACCTAGTTTGTTTAGGTTTTGTATGCTTGGCAAATTAAACGGTAGTTTTATTCCGCATTTGTCAAGCCACTCGTAAAAGTTTTAAATCGCCTATTCACCCCCCCTCTAGGCGACATCCTTGTACTTTCATTTGGTATCAGAGCAAGGTCTCTCACTTTAGGGCTTCACCGCCTTGAGAGCAAAGATGTCGGCTAGGGGATTAGTGCACAATGACACATTTATATTTGATGGCACTAATTATGATATATGGAAAATTTGCATGCTTAATCATTTTCGTGATATGGACCCAAATATAGAGAGAATTCTAGATATGGGTTTCTCTCCTCCTAAGGATTCCCAAAGTCTATCTTTAGAGGAGAAGAGAAACTCTTATCTTAATTCTCGAGCTACTAATGTGCTTGTTGATTTTGTGAGCAATGCAGTTATTCTTGCAATCATGCCTTTCCGTAGCGCTCATGAGTTTTGGACAAAGATTCAAGTCAAATATGACATGTCCAACAAGATTGAGGATGATTGTATTCCCTCCACTTCCGGTCGTGATGAACTCTCTTCCACTTCTCCAAAGTGTAGCAAGACACAAGGTAACTCTATGGTGAATGGTGATGGAAATTGCAATGTTGATAGTATGCTTACTTGTGATGATCATTCATCTCTATCTCATTGCCATACTTCATCTTTGGACTTAAACACTTCTAGCACCATAAATGCTTTACATGCTTGTGTTGATAGTCCTTGCATATCATGTGTATGCTCCTTGAACACATCTCATAATGATATGCTTACTTCGTCTTGTTGCCATGATATAAATGCCTCTAGTTCCTCTAGTTGTTGTGTGTCTAACAATGTAGAGGAAACCAGAAATTCTATTGGCCAAGACATGATCTCGCTTGGTGCTTCAAGTATTTATTCATCATCATCAATTGCTTCCCACATTTGCCTTATGGCTAGGGCTTCAAAGGTAACTCCTTCTTTGGAACCCAATATATCTAGTGATGATGAGAATGAGGATAATGAAGAAGAATATGATGATCTTGCTTCTTTATTTGAGAAGAGTGAAATGTTTTTTCATGCTATTCGTAAGAATAAAATTGCTTGCTCTTACTTCTATAAGATTTTGGCTATTGCCACCGAGAGCAATAAAATTATTGAGGAGCATGAGAATACCATTTTTAAAATGCAAGGTCATGCCCGTGATTACGCAGATGAGATTGCGGATCTAAAAGAAGCTCTAGAAGAAGAACAAACCACCAAGGAATCTCTTGAGGAGACCTTTACTTTAGAATTATCTAAAATAAAGAAATCCTATGATAGAACTCTTGTGGTGGCAAATGATTTTGAAACTAAATATGAAGAGCTTGTAGTTACTTATGCTAAACTCCTTGAGAATGTTGTGCTTCTTAAAAATGACTCTAGGGTCATTTCGTGTGAGCCCATCATTCTCACCGAGTCGCATGAGCAACTTAAAGCTTCAAATTCAAATGAGCTTACTAAATTGTCTTCTCCGCTTTCCATTAGTGATGATGCTTGTGCTACTAACTCTACTTCTTGTGAAGCATCCATCTTGAAGGATAATGTTGAGCTAAGGGCTCAACTTGATTTGCTAACTAGCAAATATGGGAAATTGGAAGAAAATCATGGAAAGCTCTATAGATCCCATGAGGATCTTCTAGCTTCCCATGATAGGCTAAAATTAGCTCATGAGGCTATTATGTCAAAGGTAACATCTAGTGAGCCTCATGTGGACATTTGCAGTACTTCTCAAAATGCCATATTGCCTTATGCTAGTCCTAGTAATTCATCCACTCATAACATTGCTACATCTTGTGATGAATTACTTTCCTTTCCTTGTTGCTCTAACAATGAAGCTTCTACTTCCTCTAGTACTTGTGTTGTTACTAACCATGTAGAGGAAATCGAAGAGCTCAAGGCCCAAGTCTCTTCTTTGAAGAAAGACTTGGTAAAGAGTCATGAAGGGAAATCCAAACTCGACAATATGTTGAGTGTGCAAAAATCCCCCAATGACAAGAGTGGACTTGGGTTTATCTCCAACAACAACAAGAAGTCCACGGTTAACAAGAAGAAGAAGGGCCAAGGACAAGTCAAAGATCCGGCCAAGATTGTTTGCTTCAAGTGCAAAATTGAAGGGCACCATGTTAGATCTTGCCCTTTGAAGAAGAAGGCATTAGTTGAGAAGCAACAAGGGAAGCGGCCTCAATTTCAAGGGCATGCTCAACCTCGAGTTGAAGAAATGCCACATCACAAGAAGAATCAAGCTAATGCTCCCATTGCGGAGAAATCAAGTGAGAAGAAGGTGAAGAAAAGAACTTGCTACATATGCCGTGAGAAGGGTCACCTTTCTTCTTCATGCACTATGGGTAACTCATCCAACCCTATCATAATTGATGATGCTTATTCCCTTTGCAAGGATAAGGTTGGCAATGTGTTTGCCAAATTTGTTGGTACTCCATGTGGTGTCAAGAAAAGAACCATTTGGGTGGCCAAGCCTATTGTGACTAACCTCTTAGGACCCAACTTAGTTGGGGACCATCACACCAAAACTTGATCAATAGGTGTTTGTTGGAGGGCATTGGAGACTTGGCTATATCATGAAGAATTAAGGGATCTTCATCAATATATTGTCTCAAGTCAAGCCAATTGGATTATCTTGTTTATATCATATATCCAATGTTCCTCTTTGCGGTAACATGTACTCAACTTATCTACATTGAAAGTTACTCGCCCCTTTTGCATGTGTTGGTTGTGTTCCATTACATGTGTTGGTATATGTTGTGCTACCTACTTGTTTTATTTTGATTAATCAAGTATGTACTTGTGGGTTTGCATACCATGTATGTGTGTTTGTGTTTGAGCCTTATTGCATCTTTGTTTATATTATTTGGCTTTTTGAGAGACTAATGGACTATCCATTTTGGGGGAGTGATATGCTTTGGCACTTCACAATCCTAAATATGTGTGCACATGAGGAATACCACTTAGTGTTTATATTTTAAATTATCTAGTCTCTATATGGTATGTCATGCTCATGAGAAATTCAAATTCTATAATGTCCATTAATCATCTCATGTTGGATTTTATTTGCCTCTTGTGAAAATAAATGCTTTATCACATTATGGGGGAGAAATATGCTTTGTGCATACTACAAACCAATAAAATGTGTATATTTGAGGTTGTGTCACATAGTGTTGATATTGCAAATTATCTTTCTTCTATGTGACATGTTTGCTCAAACAAGTTTCAATTTGCCAAATTGTTTTATTGCTCTTGTTTTGGATCTTTTTTGTGAGATACATTCTTGGTAGGGTTTTCCTAAAATGTGGAATTCTATATCAAAGTTGGAAAACCATTTGCTTCAAGTTATCCTAATCATTGCTTTGCGTGATTGTTTAACTATTTGAGTCTATCAAGAATATCTTCTTTAGCATGGTGTTTAATTCTTATCCTTTTCATATGCTTCTTGTTTGTGAAGATGATCTTGGATTTATGTGTAAAATACCACCGGGAAATTAATAACTCCAAATACCTCTTGTCCTTGGACAATTGGTACTCTATCATGTGGTATATATATATTGATCATCTTTTTATTGGCTATTGCTTTTAATTACCTTATCTCTTGCCAAGGAATGTATTTGTTTTAAATTCCCATTGTCTTTCTTAACTCTTGTGATTCCATTTGATTTTGTTGAACTTGTTTTGTGTTATTCTTAATGTAGGTTGAGATGATGATCCCATTTGTGTGCATTTTGTATTTAAATGCAAAATCATAAATAATGCACTAATCTTGGGGGAGCTCTCCTATATTTTCTATAACATACTCTTGCGGCTTATTTCAATTGGTATTGGTTATTGTTGGAAGACAAATCTTTTTGTTTTTGGTACTTAGTGTGCCATCATAAAAGAGTGGAGAGTTTGGTTTGTTTGTTGGAACCTTGCTCTCTTTGGGAGAATGGTTATCTCTTTTCTTGATTTTGCTCTATATTCTTAAAATGAGATAAGTCATTGGGCATGTGTGTTTTAGTGATCCTTTATGCTCATTGGCGTTTGCTTTGTTCACTTGGTGGACTTTGGAGTCAATCTTGTGTTGAGTTGATTCTTTGATATAATTTGGACAACCTTTAGTTCTTCACACCTTTGTGTGACTTCTTGGTCTTCTTGGTGTTTTTTCCAAATTGTATCTCTTTTGACTCTTGAATATCTTGTGCATGCATATTTACTAAATGTATACTCTATGGAATGCTTTGCTTTCTTTGATCCAATATATAGGGTAAACTCCAATAAATCCTAAATCGGCTAAGAAGTGCATGAAATTCAAGTTCATATCTATATGCACATATTTATGTGGAGCTTGTCCTATATATTGTAGTGTCTCTAACTACTTCGGACCCAATGAGTTTGGGGACCATATTGTACTTGAATTTGTTTTAGGTACATGGGAGATATATTGGTGCTTGTCTCAATAATAAGCATGAAGCGGTGACTAGTTGATAATTTGTGGCCAGCTAGGATTATTGAAGAACTTCTATCTACTACATCCTTCAAATGGTATCTCGGTAACAAGTATCTTATTCATGCATACTTTTCTAGCATCTAACCTTGTGTGGGTCATTTCATGGCATGAAAATCTTTATTTGCAAAGATCTTAATGAAACCTCTCTATTGAAAATATGAGTAATTTGAGATGAGTGCATATTTTGGGGAATATATAAAATCATGCTCATGATTCACCCTTCCCAAATATGTCTATCTAGCAATGTTATTGCATATCAATTCCTCAAGTTCCTCACATGTGCAAATTTAGTTCTTTCTTTTGGTATACTTATTCGTGATACTTGTTGCTTTTCTCAAAATATCCCAACTATCTTCTTTCCCTTGTTGATATTTGTGATGTCTTTGACATGTTTGTGGTTGAAGTTCTTCAATATGCAATAAGATAAATTGAACCTTTGGCCATACTTTAAAAGTAAAAATCTCATTGGTATATTGCATGAACTTGTTTGGATATAATGTTCTATTCTTTGTATCTATTTTATGTGTACATGTTTCTTTGTGATAATTATCTTTGTGATGTTGTCTACTTAGAAACTTATACACATGAGAGATGATATCTCCTTATTTGATATCTTTTTAAACCTTGTGTGTTGGGATGGAATGCTAAGCAATATCATTCATTGAGGACTATGTGGATGCTCTATGTACATCTTTGTACTAGTCTTATAATATGCTTTGTCATTCCTATCACACATTCCTTTGGTTGAGCCGTTTAATATGTTGGTTCCTTATTTGTTGCTCAACCATTTTCTTGATGCAAGTGTTAAGCTTGATTTCTTTTCTATGGTCTCTTGCTAATGGTTCCTTTTAAATGGTATTGAGGGAGTGAGGATTCCATGTTGTGCAAATTGTATTCAAATGCAAACATTCTATCTTGTGCATGTACCTTGGGGGGCTTCCTCATTTCATTTTAAAGCACCATTTTATGGTTATCATAGTATTTGATGTCACTTGGTATCATTATGTTTTGAATAATATCGAGGGAGTGATGATTCCATGTTTGTGCACCTTATACTTTAATTCAGATAGAATATGTTGTGCACAAACCTTGGGGAGCTTCTTCATATTATTTAGAGCATTGTTTTGGTCTTCTCATAATATCTTTATTTGATTCGCTATTTGGATCTTTTGATTGCTATCTTCATTTGTTGGAAGTTTAACCATCATGTCATCCTATTTTGTTTGCAATCTTTGATCCTCAATATAGTTTGATTTCCTCCAAATTCTTGTCCTTGAATTTGTGCATGTGTTTTCACCTTTTTTGTGTCATGCACACCTTGAGGAGGAACTCTCACTATATTGGCCTTCTAAGCCTTTCCACCCATTTTGGCAATGGATGCCAATGGGGGAGAAGTTTCGAGGGTTTGAAAGGAATTGGGTTTCACGCTTTTTTTTGTTCTTAAGCATTTTCCTTGCATGCTTTGCATGGTTGAGTATATATAGTGGAAAAATCCACCAACAACATTGGTTGGCAATATATGCAATGAAATTCAAGTTCATTCACACGTGCATAGATTGTGGGGGAGTCTGCTCTATATATGATGGTTCTACTAACATCACATACTTTTGTAGTATTTGATGTTAGTGTAACCATCTTAGTCCTTTAAATTCATTATATAAACCCTCTCAAAGAGATTGTCATCAATTACCAAAATGGGGGAGATTGAAAGAGCATTTGCCCCCATGTGTGGTTTTGGTAATTAATGACAATCCCTTTGGACTAATGTTTGCATCGAGTTATATTTGTAGGACTTGTCCGTAGACAACGCTTGAGCCATATGTTGGTTTCAAGGTTGTAAGAAGATGCAAATAAAGAAGTTTATGTGATGATCAAGGGAGTTGAGCCTATAGAAGACATCATCATTATGAAGAAAGAAGATGAAGTCCAATGTTGATCAAGTCGAAGCGCAAGTTCAAGATAGGAATATAGAACATATCATTTGCTTGAAGCTCGGTGTCCATTTGGTGTTAATGGACATGTGAAGATATTTCTACTAGTGTCTCTCCCATAGTGAAGTATGGGGGAGCAATCCGCAAGACTTCACCGAGCAAGCGCAATCAAAAAAGGTAGTCCAACTTGAGAAGATCAAGATCGTCACTATCTAGCTCAAGTGGAAGGCGCAAGACAAAGGTATGATCTTGATAGGGTTTCTTTCTTACCGGTCTCATAGTGTTTGGGAGACCGGGTTTTAGGATCGATAGCCGTACTATCAAGAGGGGCTCTCGAGTGAGTAACTTATTCGTATTGTTCGGAGAGAGCTCAAACCTTTGCATACTTGGCATTATCTTTCTTGGTTCTTATTTGGCTTTTATCCATGTGAGGTTCTAGAGCTTGTGGTTATTTCCATGACAAGCTCTAGCTCATCAAAAATGGATTTCGTATGGAACTCTAATTGCGTTTTTAGTGTTTGGAGGTTTTACCGGTTCATCTTTATAGCTAAGTCAAACCTTTTATCATTTGGTTTCATCCTCCTTTGTTGGACTATGATGTTTCTATGGATGATGGTGTAGAGATCATCGTGGTGATTCTAACGAGCGCAAGATCATCGAAAACGGAGTCCGGATGCAAAAGTTATCGTTGTTTTCGTGTTGCTCGCTTTTCTTGGGCGGAATATCCGGCCCAGTTTTGGAAATATCCGGCCGAAATATCCGGCCCCAAATCTGAACGACGCGCGCGAAGTCCTTAGCAGTTTTTCGAGGGGGCGGAATATCCGGTCCAAACTTGGACCGGAATATCCGGCCCCTGCAGTACTGCAACGGCTACAATCCCGGGAGGGGTATAAATACCCCTCCCCTTCTTCAAGCTTGGGTTAGCTCATTTTTCCCCTCTCTCTTCCTCCATTGTTGACCTTGGAAAGCTTGCCCATCTCTCAATTCCTCCCATGATTCTTGCATATCTTTGAGGGAAAAGAGAGACGAGATCTAGATCTATATTTCCACCAATCACTTCCTCCTCTTTGTGAGGGGAACCCAATTGGATCTAGATCTTGGAGTTCTTTGTGGATTTCTTCCTTTGTTCTTCCTCTCATATCCCTCCATAGCATTTGTTGCTTTGGTAGGATTTGGGAGAGAAGGATTCGAGCACTTCGTGTGTTCTTGCCATTGCATTTGGTGCATCGGTTTGAGTTCTCCTCGGAGATTCGGTAGTGAGAGTTCGTTGAGCTTTTTACTCTTGGGTTCTTGGAACCCTAGACGGCTTAGTGGCTTAGTGGTTACTTAGGGACCTCCAATTGAGTTGTGTAGATCTTCCCAAGCTTTGTGGTGCCTCCGTGGCAATTACTTGGGGACCTCCAATTAAGTTGTGGAGATCTTCCCAAGTTTTGTGGTGCCTCAGTGGCGATTCTTGGGAGCCTCCAATTGAGTTGTGGGGATTGCCCCAAGCTTGTACGGGTTCGGTGACCGCCCTCAAGTGTCCCATAGTGGTCGGGTCTTCCATCTTGGTGGGAGGGCTCGAGGAGATTACGGTGAGCCTCCGTGGCGTTTGGGGAGCCTTGTGCCTCCACACCGCTCCAACGGAGATTAGCACTCGCAAGGGTGTGAACTTCGGGATACATCATTGTCTCCGCGTCCCTCGGTTATTTCTATACCCGAGCTCCTTTACTTATGCAATTTACTTTGTGATAGCCTTCGTGCTTGAAGTTATATATATCTTGCTATCTCATAGTTGCTTATCTTGTCTAGCATAAGTTGTTGGTGCACATAGGTGAACCTAGTTTGTTTAGGTTTTGTATGCTTGGCAAATTAAACATTAGTTTTATTCCGCATTTGTCAAGCCACTCGTAAAAGTTTTAAATCGCCTATTCGCCCCCCCTCTAGGCGACATCCTTGTACTTTCAGCATGACTTGTCTCAAATAGCTGAGATTGCTTAATGAGCCTTTGAAAAAATCATGCGTTGTTTTAATTATTTGGAAGCATTATTTTGGTTTTCTCCTTGATGCTTTATTTGGGTTGACTTGGTGCATGCTCACATATGTTAGACTCTTACAAAGTCGCCAATAGCCTCTATGATCATTTAGTTTTTGACTTTTGATGCCATCTTATGCTTCTTTTAATGTCGCTTTGTCGCTTTGCATGATTATGGCCACTATTACTCTCTTAGTTGGTCGCTCCCAGTCTTTTGCTAGCCCTCGCCTTGTACTGAGTATGAGCTCTACTCGTGCATCCAACTCCTAAAAGCCAAAGTTTTTCAAAGTGTCCACCATACATACCTACTAGCAATTTGCTATTCCAAGTATATTTGACTTGCTTTTTATTTTCTCTTCAAATTAAACTCTTACCAGTGTTATGCGAAATTCGGTCAGTCAAGCTCTCACGAACCGGAAGACACACTTTACTTTTTCCTGTTCTTAAAAATTTGACATTGTGGTCTCTTATGTTGAGTTGTTATGCTTGCAAGTTGTAAGTTGGAGACTAGCCCAGCCATGCAGTCATGGGCAAGCTTTCAACATTGCACTTCTTATTTGAGTTGATATCGTGATCTTTTGTTTATGGATGCCCGCGGTGTGAAATGAATTGGGAATCTTGTGGGGATCATGGAGTTTGTATATGTGTTAGGGAAACGCCGGGCCGCCAATCTAAGCCATGCATAATTCATGGTGGAAATTTGCAGCATACCCATGGTGGACATTCGACGACGCATCTCACAATAAAAAGCTAAACAAATGGCAAATAAAAGAGATGTCGAGGTGTTCATTGTCTGCTTGTCCTGTCATTTTGATGTGGGCTTATTCCATGTCATCGGGCACGGAGGTACCCCATTGGCGGTTCTCAATGATATGCATATATTTACAATGACAAGAGCCTTGCTTGGGACTCTAAGTAAAGTAGCATGAGGTTTGGGTACTCATATTCACGGGACACGAGGTTTTCAACTTATGATTTGTCAAGCATATGCATCATAATTGTTCTCACATTAACTCTAAACATTCAAGATGCTTATGATGGGGGCAATGAGAGCTCAAAGCCAGCAAGTACCATAATTTTTGAAGGTTATAAAACTTGCAATCACTGCTTCCCTCTGCGAAGGGCCTTTCTTCTACTTTTATGTTGAGTCACCACCTTCTATCTTTATGCACCATTAAGAGAGCAAAGTTGTCATTCTTAGTATAATGTGCATTGTCCCAAAGTTTTCATTGATTGATTCATATTGTTGGCTTCACTTGTTCTCAAATTATTTGTATCTAGTCGCCGTCTTAAACTTGAAGGTGTCCTATGCATTTATGTTTTGCTCTCTTTGAAGGAGAAGCTGAAAACCATTTGTATGTTTTTCCTTATGATTTGAACACACGTTTGACTTTCATTGTTTCATTTTCATGATCCTTTGTTTGTGTTCATTTGCATGTTTACAACATGGTTGCTAAGTTCTTATTGTCAAGATTATATTTTTCATGCCCATGTTTTAAGTTCTTATGATCCCAGCTCACAAATGCTTACATACATGACCAAGATTGTGTAGGTGCATGTCACCTCAAAAATTATTCTTTTGTTATCACTTACCTACTCGAGGACGAGCAGGAGTTAAGCTTGGGGATGCTTGATACGTCTCCAATATATCTATAATTTTTGATGCTCCATGCTTGTTTTTACACTATTTGCCTACTGTTTCGTTACACTTCGCGACACTTTTATGCATTTTCCAGAACTAACCTACTAACAAGTTGCCACAGTGCGAATTCCCTGTTTTCTGTTGTTTTTGTGTTTCAGAAGTGATACACAGGAAATATTCTCGGAATTGGACGAAACAAGTTCTTGAAGTCTTATTTTGTCTGGGAGCTTCCTGTAGCGTCCCACCTTTTGCTAAAGGCAGAACTCCTGTGTATCTGTGCCATTCCCTGGATCAGTAGATAGCACCACAGTACAAAATAAGTAATCGTTGCAATAGTATCAATATTACAACGTAAATCCAGTTACATAGGTCTTCAACCTTACGAGTACACAGCATAAAGCATAGTTGCAGTGAGCCTCCATTCTTCATCACGTGCCACAGGCAGACATGTTGGAATGTAGTCTCGAGATCCTACTCCTGGTTCCTTACTCGAAATAAAACCTGCACGTTTGAATATGCAGCCCCAGAGGGGTCAGTACGATGATGTACTGGCAAATGACACATATTTGGTGGCATTTTGTCTAAACACTATACTACATGACATTTGGCTGGTGGATCTCATAGGCTGATTTGCATAAAGCCAATTTTATCCTAAAATCCTTTTTAATAATTTCTTTTAAAATTTTATTTTTCAAGGGTCAATACAACCCCCATACACTACATACTGGCCGGTATGTAGTTCTGGGCGCAACTCAACAAAGTTTGGAACCTCAGGCACCACCACCCCTCGGAGTGCGTGGTCCTTAGTTCCTGCCTAGGGGTTTCTAGACAGATTTTAATCATTCAGAATCGGTGATGAGATTCTTCCGTACATTCCATGTCTAGAGACTCAATTGTCCATAACCGAGGACACGGCTAATCGATTAGTTTAAACACCTTGCAAGGGTTGTGCACTTTCACCTTACGATTCATTTTATGCCCATACATAAAATGAAACGAGACCTTTTAGAACAAGAGGGCAACTAACTTGGCAAGCTCCGTTCCCAACCTACAATTCAACTACCACCACTTCTTGCCGACAAGTTGCACTCCCACATCTAATCAGTCAAGACAGAGCCCATAATGTCATAAGGATGCACTAGAAGTACACTAAGCATGGAAGACTTATTAACCTCTTTGTTCCTGGGTGGCAAACCACAAGTGAACGCCTAGGCAGCAACTACACAATGCGTAGCCCCAGGTCATGCCCAGGCAGCAACTACACATTGTGCAGCCCCAGGTCGCCACTCAACATCGCCTCCATCATCAAACCAATCCACCCAGGTGTTTCATTTTAGTTGAAGTTCTTAATTTGTTCACAAAACACTTTTAACAAGTGATCAAAGCATGGCATCAAATTTTTTCAAAGTATTTAGCATCCTAACAGGTGGGGTTTTGAGGGATTGCTACACACTATTAGGATCTAAGCATTTGATAAAACAGTTGAATAAATCACCTATCATGCATACTACAAGAGGTGAATACACTAATGCATAAGTAAAATGGGTAAAGGGATATGTGTGTCACTTGCCTTTTTGAAGAATACGATCTTTCCACTTCTCTCAACTAGGCACGTAGCTCTTCGCACAAACTATAGCACAAGAAATAGCATAACATAAACAATCCATACAACACAATCAAACAAACAATTGAAATGCGTTTGTTTAACAATTTGATTTTATTGAGATGTTATGATAGAAAGATTTGGTAAAGGATCATGAATTGTGAAATATGGATTTGAGAGCTTAGCTGGGGAAGATCAATATGATTTGAGAGAGAATTGGACTAGGCAAATATAATTGATGAAGTTTTTATGCTTTATTAGAGCATATAGGAGTCTTAGGAATAGCTCATGTGAGATAAATTACACAAGAGTCAATTTGTGCAACTACAACACTATTGAGTAAATGTGACAACAGTTACTCTTAAATAGCATCTATTGCACTTAGGAACTAGGCTAGGTTTTAAGAATGCTTGAACTACTCAATTAGCACATTTGCAAGATGAATAGTTCGATATATGTGAACAGAACTAAGTAGGCATTGGATTGGGACGGTCAAGTGATTGGAAAAGATTGATCCTCCAAGATTACAATGTAATGATAATAATCCTGGGCTTGGCATAGGCATGAATAGGGTTTAGGATAACTCATGTGAATATATTCACATAGGTATAGAATAGTGCAACAGAATACTACTGAATAAAGTGTGACAACACTTATTCATAATAGTATAAGTTACACATAGGTTTGGGTGTGAATGATTGATATTTGAGGACATGGCTCAAATGGTTCATTGATCAACATGGTGTATAACACATACTACGGTATGGGTTATAACAACACCACATTAACAAAATCTAGGTTTGAGATGAATTCATATTCTACTCAAGTAGCACAATTGCAATTTGAATATATATGAATTAGACAAAAATATGATGAGTGAGATCTTTATGCTTTATTAAAGCATATTGAATCTTGGAATATCTCATGTGGGTAAATCACATAAGAGACAAAATAGTGCAATAGAAATACTATTGAATAAGTGTGATAACAATTATTCTTAAATAGTATATATTACACTTAAGCTTAGGCTAGGATTCTTATAACATTGAAGTACTCAGTTAACTCAAATGCAAATTGAATAGTTCAATGCAAGGCTAAGATTGAGTAGACATGAATAAATGGCTATAGGTAATGGATATGTATAGATGATGTTTGAAAACATGGCTTAAGGTTCCTAATGAGTAAATGGGATTGGGTTAAGTACTATGATGTTGATTTGATCAATACCATAGTAGCAAGGGTAGAAACTAAGATTGGAAGTATCACACTTTACTCAAATGACACATTTGTAATTTGGATAAGTGGGTACTATACAAGACAGGTCTAAGTGAATATGATCTTGATCAAGATCTTGATTAGATAACATTGATGACTAGGTATGAATATAAGATTTGCTATGGTAGAAGGAAACATTACTGAACAGATATAGATTTATTCTTATAACGGAAATTACTCAAATCCTCATATTAGAATTTGAATAATAGTGAAGTGTTTCAATAAATTGTGGGAGTGATGCTAATCGATAGCTTGCAGTAATACAAAGTCACTGCAATTGGAATCATCCCCAAAATAAGTTATAGAATTTGGATTATCACCAAAATGGTGATTTGGACAAATTTGAATGCACAAAGTGTGTGCACGTATCAAATTTGGATTTTCTTGATCCTATGATGTTCTACAAGTTGAGAGGATTCCAGAGACTACAAATTTGTAATTTTTGGATTAACAGAACTAAAGATATGAATTAAACATGCTAATAGAAGGTTTGATTCCAATTTGAAAATAGTTTCAAATTGAACCCATAAAATATAAGATATTATTGTACTACTGGATTCTAGATGTTCTAAGGATTCCAACGGTATACCATTTTCCCAAATCCGAGTTGTAGAACTTTTTATATGAATTTTACAAGATCTGTGCTAAATCTGACATTTGAAATCAATTTGAATTAAGAATTTGACTGAATTGACCGGGGCTGACCACGCGGTCTATTCTTATTGGAGGGTACCGTTTTGTTCGGATCAGGATTTTCGGCCGTCGGATCTAAAGGGATCTGGATGGCTCAGATCTGAGCATACCTCTTTGAGTTAGTGATTTAATCCGGGCCTTAGATTCTAGATCTAACGGGCGAAAAGGATAACGGGGAAATGGACTCACCGGGCTAGGGTTCTGGTGAACTCTCCGGCGAGGCGCGCACTGGTGGTTGACGGCGACGGTGTTTCTGAGTTCCTTGGCAACCGTGGAGGAGCGGACAGTGAGCAGGGCGCCGCAGTGAAGACGATGGCGAGGTAAGGTACTCGAGGGTTTCATGCAGCAATGGTGGCGCGTGGCTGGAGGTTCAAGGTGCGTCGGTGAGGTTGTGGGCACGCTCGAAAACACCAGACAGAGAGGAAAAGAAGGGCTCCGAACTTACCAGAGGGTAGAGGGAGATGAGGCAAGCTCAGTGCCGAAGTTTGTAGGGTCTAGGTGGTCGGAGACAGTGGGAATCTCTCACCGCAGTTCGGCCAGCGGACGGAGAGATCTGGTCAGGGACAAAGGTGTCGACCTGTGGTAAAAGGAAACGAGCGGGGATGTCAGGGAGGTCCGCTAGACCATGGGGAGTCGCGGGGTACTGATTGCGGGCGTCCAGGTCACCTGCCTTCGTCGGAATCGACGGTGAAGGCTGTCGGGGTCTGCAGACTCCGGCGATAAATTTCGCTGGCCTGGCGGCGCTATCGGCTCGGGATAAAGAGGGGAAATGGTGAGGAGGGAGAGGGGGTTAAATAGGCGCAGAGGATGGGTCAATTAAGGTAGGGAGTAATGAGGAATTAAGGGGAAGGAGGGGCGAGATTCTCGGGCTCGACGGTTTCCAGTGAAGAAGAAGCCATTGGAGGGGACGAAGCCGACAGGTGGGTCCCACACGTCAGCGAGGGGAGGAGAGAAGCAGGGATACCGTTTTGGGTTGAGTTAGCAGGCCGCGGGCAGATTTCTTTGCTGGGCTGAAACGTTTTCCCCGGGTCCATTTCATATTTTTCTTTTCTTTTCTTCTTTTCTTTTTCTGTTTTCTTATTTCTTTCATAGATTTTGCATATTGAATCCAAACAAGGTCAAACCACTTTCATAGATTTTTGTAAAATTCAACACTACATTTTAAAACAGTAATGGGGCATTTTTCATGCACAAAATCATTTTCATGAAGATCTTTAAAAAAAAATGGCCAACATGCTTTATTTGCATAAAGCAATATGGTGGATTAGGATTTGAAAATAATCCTTTTAAAATAAGAGGATAACACTTTACAAAATAGTTTTTGAAATATATTTTTCAAACATTCCTTTGGCATAGAAAAATTTATAAATCATTTTGTAAATATGCCTTTGCAAGATGGCTAGCATAGGTTTGAATAAACACAAAATAGTATTTTGATACTTGACCTTTCTCAAAGAAGTACTTCAAGAAAATAATAGAAAGTTTAAAATAGTTTTCAAATAAACTCAAAAAGTTTTAAATCCCTATGAATTTCCAATCATCTCAAGCAAAACAAAGGCAAAAAATTTCCCCCAAAATTTGATAAAATCTTGGGATGTTACACTTCCAGAGATCCGAAGGGGAGTAGGAGGGGAGCCACAGGGGCCCCACACGCCAGGCCGGCGTGGCCAGGGCCTGGCCCATGCCGCCCTGGTGTGAGGCCACCTGGCTCCACCTCTGACATCGCCCCTTCGCCTATAAAGACCCCTCGACGGGAAAAACCTTGGGACCCGATCATTTTTCCAGAACACATCGCGATCCGCCGCCGCCGTCGACCCGAAGATCGGGAGGGTCCAGAAGCTCTTCCCGGCACCCTGCCAGAGAGGGGAATCGCCACCGGAGGTCTTCTTCATCGCCATGCTTGCCTCCGGAGCGATGAGTGAGTAGTCTACCTTGGACTATGGGTCCATAGCAGTAGCTAGATGGTTGTCTTCTCCACCATGTGCTTCATGTTTAGATCTCATGAGCTGCCCTACATGATTGAGATCACCGTTATGTAATTCTACATGTTTGGTTTGTTGGGATCTGATGAATATGGTGTTATGATTGAGTCGCTATACTAAATTATATCTTATGTTATCTCTATATTGTTTATGATCTTGCATGCTCTCCGTTGTTAGTAGCTATCTTGGCCGAGTAGTTGCTAGTGACTCCAAGAGGGGGTATTTATGCTCGATAGTGGGTTCATGCCTCTATTTAATCTGGGGGAGTGACAGAAACCTCTAAGGTTGTAGATGTGCTGTTGCTACTAGGGAGAAAACAACATTCATATGCTCAAGGGCATATGCTTTCTTTACATTACACACTTTGCTTAATGCAATTATCTGTTGTTCGCAACTTAATACTTGTGGAGTTCTCGGATTGATTCGCCACAAGTGGATTATTAGTCATAGATGCAGTTGGATGGCGGTCTATGTATTTTGTTGTAATGCCCAGAGTAAATCTCGTAGTGATCTTCTTGACATATCACGTTTATCTTTATTCTATCAATTGCCCAACTATAATTTGTTTACCCAGCATGTGTTATTTATCTTATGGAGAGACACCACTAGTGAACTGTGGACCCCGGTCCTATTTCCATCATATTGCTATCACCTGTTTACTTTACTCGCACTGTTTACTTTACTCGCATACTCTATTGTTTTCCACTCGATACGCTCATACCTTTATTTCAAGCAAACCGGTGAGATTGACAACCTCATCGCAAGTTGGGAACAAAGTACTTGGTTGTGTGTGTGCAGGTTCCGCGTTGCAGCTAGCAAGCAAAGCTTGGACGAGGCGCCATATATAAATTGTCTGAAGCTGTCGCAAACTAGCAAGCATCACCTTCAGTCGCATTGTCTGCTCTTCTCCTGAACGATAAACCTTGGTTTCTTAACTGAGGGAAAATCTGCTGCTATATTCATCACACCTTCCTCTTGGGGTTCCCAACGGGCTGGTCATTCACCACACATCAAGCAAAGGTTCTTACAGGAAAATGGAATAGACGCCCAGAATTCTATGCTGGGCGAACCTCAGCAAAATGGAGTAGCTGAAAGGCGTAACCGTACTCTTGTGGATATGGTGCGCAGTATGATGAGCTATTCTACCCTGCCATTGGGATTATGGATGGAGGCCCTTAAAACCGCCATTCACATTCTCAACAGAGTACCAAGCAAGTCGGTGCCCAAAACACCGTACTAGTTGTGGACAGGGAGAGTTCCCTCCCTGCGCCACTTAAGGGTCTGGGGGAGCCCAGCTGAGGCAAAAGTATTTAATCCAAATATTGCAAAGTTAGACCCCAAAACAGTAACTTGCCACTTCATTGGCTATCCTGACAGATCAAAAGGTTATCGTTTCTATTGTCCAGACAAATACACAAACTTTGTAGAAATGAGACATGCAGTCTTCTTGGAGGACGAACTGATGAGGGGGAGCATGGTAGCTCGGAAAATTGATCTTGAGGAGAAGAGGGTGCATGCACCTAATCCGATGATTTAGGAGCCATTTTTCTCGCTACCTGTTGTGCCTGCACCAACAATCCCTGAGGTTGCGGTGCAAACACCTGTTGTAACTCCACCCATGACAACAATGTGTGAAGATTCGGAACCTGTCCATCAGGAGCCGACTGAACCCTTTGTTGAGCATGAAAGGGAGCTGCAGCAGCCACCTTTCATAAATGTGCCAGAAGTTGAGGTACATAATGAGCCAGAGAATGAGGCCCTTAGAAGGTCGAAAAGAGTTAAGAAATCAGCTATTTCTACTGATTATAAAGTTTATAACACAGAAACAGTTCATATGGAAGGTGATCCTGTTAAGGTTCATGCACTAGCCACTTGAACCAAAAGTCCGAACTGATGGAAAGGGCTAGTACAATCTACTTATACACTTCAACACCCCCTCTCACATGTGACGGGAGACGAGAAGACAAGTCAACACGTGTAGAGAGGCAAAGAGGCAGCGGGAGGCCGGGCGCGGCAGGAGGCTGCGGAGAATTTAGAATAAATTGTGAAAGCCAGGATTTGAACTCGAGACCTGGGGCTCTGATACCATGTTAAGGTTCATGCACTAGCCACTTGAACCAAAAGTCCGAACTGATGGAAAGGGCTAGTACAATCCACTTATACACTTCAACACCCCCACTCACGTGTGACAGGAGAAGAGAAAGTCAACACGTGGACACAGACGGGAGAAGAGAAAGTCAACACGTGGACACAAAGGGGGGCAACAGCAATTTTATAATAAATTGCGAAAACCAGGACTCGAACTCGAGACCCTGGGCTCTGATACCATGTTAAGCTTCATGCACTAGCCACTTGAACCAAAAGTCTGAACTGATGGAAAGGGCTAGTACAATCTACTTATACACTTCAACACCCCCTCTCACGTGTGACGGGAGACGAGAAGACAAGTCAACACGTGTAGAGAGGCAAAGAGGCAGCGGGAGGCCGGGCGCGGCAGGAGGCTGCGGAGAATTTAGAATAAATTGTGAAAGCCAGGATTTGAACTCGAGACCTGGGGCTCTGATACCATGTTAAGGTTCATGCACTAGCCACTTGAACCAAAAGTTCGAACTGATGGAAAGGGCTAGTACAATCTACTTATACACTTCAATAGATCCCACTTCATATGAAGAAGTTATAGGAGGCCCCAACTCATCGAAGTGGCTAGAGGCCATGGAAGATGAAATGAGGTCGATGAGTTCCAACAATGTTTGGGACTTAGAGGAAATTCCCAAAGGAGCCAAAACAGTGGGCTGTAAATGGGTCTACAAAACAAAGTATGACTCTAACGGGAACATAGAAAAGTATAAAGCGCGTCTAGTGGCAAAAGGATTTAGACAAAGAGAAGGGGTAGATTACAATGAGACATTTTCTCCAGTCTCATGTAAGGATTCCTTCAGAATCATAATGGCACTAGTTGCACATTTTGATTTAGAGTTGCATCAAATGGATGTAAAGACGGCATTTCTAAATGGAGATTTAGAAGAAAAAGTTTACATGAAACAACCCAAGGGTTTTTTCATGGAGGGGAAGGAACACATGGGATGCCGTCTAAAGAAATCCATTTATGGATTAAAGCAAGCCTCTAGATAGTGGTATCTAAAGTTTAATGATACCATTAAAAGATTTGGATTTAAAGAAAACATCGAGGACAACTATGTTTATGCAAAGTTTAAAAGTGGGAAATATATTTTCCTAATCTTGTATGTGGATCATATCCTGCTTGCTAGCAGTGATGTTAGTCTTCTGCGAGAAACAAAGAAGTTTTTGTCCTCAAACTTTGATATGAAAGATCTTGGTGAAGCTTCATATGTTTTGGGCATAGAAATTCACCGAGATAGAAAGAATGGAGTGTTAGGACTATCACAGAAGGCATATTTAGAAAAAGTTCTAATAAAGTATAATATGCATAAGAGTAATGCCACACCTGCTCCGATAGTCAAGGGCGACAGTTTTGGGGAATATCAATGCCCCAAGAATCAATAAGAGATCGATCAAATGAAAGCAGTACCATATGCTTCGGCTGTTGGAAGCTTACGGTATGCACAAGTGTGCACTCGCCCTGACTTAGCTTTTATCATCGGGGTACTCGGTAGATATCAGTCAAATCCAGGCATAGAGCACTGGAAGATGGTAAAGAAAGTATTGCGTTATGTGCAAGGCACAAAAGACCTCATGCTAACCTATAGAAGATCTGATTCCCTAGAGATAAAAGGGTATTCAGATGCAGACTATGCGGGAGACAAAGATGAAAGAAAGTCCACAACAGGGTATGTGTTCACTCTCGCAGGAGGGGCTATTTCGTGGAGAAGTTGCAAACAGACAATAGTTGCATCATCCATGATGTATGCCAAATTTATAGCATGTTTTGAGGCCACGAATCAGGTGTTATGGCTAAAGAAATTTATACCCGACTTGAAAGTGGTGGATTGCATTGACAAACCAATAAAGATGTACTATGACAACCAGCCTGCAGTATTTTATGCTCACAACAACAAGTCGAGTAAAGCTATCAGACCAATAGAAGTAAAGTATTATGTTGTGAAAGATAAAATCCAGGATCAAACTATAAGACTCGAGCATATAAGGACAAAGGATATGCTTGTGGATCCGCTAACGAAAGGCTTACCACCCAATGTGTTCAAGGAACACTTAGCCGGCATGGGTTTAATGGCAAGCCTATGATTCCTGGATCATAAGAGGCCCAAAAGTAACAGAATTTGTTTCAAAACAGAAAAGTGCATAGTGGCTGTCTGATTCTATCGACAATCGAGCTGTGACGATGAAACATGCTCTATGTACTAATCTGTGATGAAACGAGTAAAGTATAAAGTATAAAGTTAAAAATAAAGTTAAGATCAAGGGGGAGAATGTTAGGTTGATCTCCAGGACCGAGTCCAACGACTCGATCCGACCCTTGCTCACGCGCCCTGATCGGGGGTGCCCAACCTCCTCATGGTTGGTGGGCCCCTGTCGCCAGCGCATATAAAGAGGTGGGGAGGCCGGATGCACATGGTACGAGGTTCACCGTGCGCCGCAGCCCCCCACCGACACAACCTACCGATCTAGGTTTTGCGCTAGGCCGACGGGAAGTCTCTCCAGCCGCCGCCACTCTCACCCACGCTCACGCCGTCGCCCTCCCGATGGCATCCGGCTCGAGCTCGTCGGTCACTGGTGCAGGTACTCCCCTCTCTCTGATTCTCTCTCTAAGATCTCAGTACCATGACGCATAGACAGTAACCCACCGAGATCCTCTAGCCTAGTTCAACAGCCTCATCGTCATGCGCGCATGGAAGGGGCCCGTACGTCCACTAGGGAGATGCTGGATTGCGCCAGGAGAGGGCTCCTTGGCAATGGGCCTCCTCCTAGATGCGATCTCGACGCTAGGGGGAAGTCCCAGCGGCGCGCCCTGCATACGGAGAAACACCGCGACGGTGACGATGATGCGGTGGGGGGGGGGGGAATCTACAGGTGGTGGCGCTCCCACTTCATTTCGGTGAGCGGCACGTTGTTGTCGGAGTCCTCAGAGTTGTCCGAGGGAAACGCGGGAGGCGACAGGAGTGGCATGTGTGACGGCGCTCGGGCTTCCCGCCCCGCCGTTGTCCAAGCTCGGGAGACACATGATTACGTCGAGAGAGGGATCCACAACAACATGTTTGCTCGAAGTTGTGAGCGGCGCTCGAGGGAGTTCTCCCCAGCGTGCCGCCCTTGCGAAGAAGCTCCACGGCATGGCTAGATACCCCCGCGAACAACGCGGCGAATTGGTTGGTCACATTTTGGTGGCCGATTGATCAGGCCTCCGCACACTCGGATTTGGCGGCGATGTGCCAGGGTTGGCCGGAGTCAACAACGACAAACGACAGAAGTGGAAGGGAATGGGGGGAGGGTGAAATACCAATGTGGTTTACAATATTTTACCACCGGAACCCGCATACATAGTGGTTTCTAGGGCCGTTTTAGGGGTTTCCACAAAGTTTTTTGCGCACCATCCCGATGCAGTTTATGTTTAGGGTAATTTTCTGGTCAATACCGATCATTTTTACAGGCCGAACCTTTTTGCAGGAGGCCCAGGATAAATTAGGTGGACTAGCAGTCATGTGAGTAATCTTCTATATCTAAATACCAACCCCCCATTACATGATTTTTCTAACTTCTCGTGAAGCCACGTCACCCTTTTACCCCATCCGGTGCAGTCGCGCAGCGCGTCGTGGCGCCTCAGTTCTCCTCGCTTCGTCACTAATTGTGGGTCGGTCAACCGATGTGGGCTGGAACTCTGTTCGTGGGCTCGCTGGCCGTTCGTTCTAACAAAGTGTCAATGTTTCTGAAAAAACAAATTCTGTTCGTATTCCTGGCACACCGCCATTACCTCCTCCGCCGCCGCGATCGTCCGACCACCTCCCCACGAAGGTTGCCGCCGCGACCTAAGGTCTCCTCACAAATGCTTATGAATAAATCCCATCATTCAATGATAGAAACTGCTCAATCGGTTGAACTATCTACCGCAGCCCCTCCATGTTAAAAACCAGGCCATGCTGCCATCCTCAATTCTGTATCAAGCACTCCAGACTACTCGAGCTGGCACCTCAGGCAGCGACCTCCACGTCGGTAGCTGGGCGCTCCCCATTTTAATTCCTCTTCATGTCCTTTTTCAATACCTCAACATATCTTCCCTTATCTGGCGGGTTGCCCCCCTCCATCCGATTTGATTGGACCCTGCCTGCTGCTAGCTCAAGGCCCCTCGATTTGTTTGGATGATATATT
Source organism: Dactylis glomerata (assembly GCA_007115705.1). Lineage (NCBI taxonomy): Eukaryota > Viridiplantae > Streptophyta > Magnoliopsida > Poales > Poaceae > Dactylis > Dactylis glomerata. Next base: position 7,696,538 of record QXEO01000247.1, on the reverse strand, counting down.
GGAATCTCCATCCTGCTCACTGAAGGTAAGAGGAAGAGGCTATCAGTGAGTATACTGCTTATGGATCTGATTTTTGTATTTTACCGATCTGCAGTTCACTGCAATTCACAGTTGATGCTGCCATGCACACCAGCGTATTGCTAGAGCCATGTCCCTCTGTCATCTGATTTTTGTTTTTTGCCGATCTGCAGTTTATTGCAATTCACAGTTGATGGCTTGATGCTGCCTCCCATCGATGCACACCAGCGTATTGCTAGAGCCGTGTCCCTCTGTCTTTATGCATCCCTCTCTACCACCGCAGGAGTTCCTCTTCCTCTCCTTCTGAATCAAGGGCACAACGACCTGAAGCTCACCTCATGCTATATGTGAGAAGCAGCACTCCAAGAATCCAGCCCATAAGTTATCTCCTCCCCTACTCGTGTTACTGGTACAAATTTATTCCATATCTTCATCATGTGGTACTGAAACTATGACCTATTGTTTTAGTGCACCTTTGATTAATTAACGTCACACAGGTTTCTGTCCATGCAATGTGCCTCTACTCGTGAATGTGGTGGCAAGAAGTATTATACCTATTTGTATTTCCCTTCTTATCTACTAGACTACTACCGTGTGTGTCAAAAAAAGGAAACCCACCAGTCTGAGGAGTATTTGACATTTGTTATATATATTTCATACTCTATGGTCATTTGTGTCTTCCCTTCTTATATGAAGCACATGGATATACGTTATGGATTGTAAGAAATTCCCATGGCCTAACGAAATCTAGAAATACAGAGCTCTCGATGGAGCTGAATGGAAACAACTAAAATAGTTGAATTACAATAGAAGGTAGCTACCAGAAGGAAATGTACTACTGCCTTTTTTTCGCAAAGAATATTGTAGCTATTGTAAATCTGAAATAGGTATAGTTTCCATCTCTAAATTAAGAATTATTTATTTACATTTGCAAGAAGACTTTTTTCACTACAGCAGGCTGATGCATAGTGTTGCAACTTGCAAGTTGGACAAATGATAAACCATACTGGTATGTCTGTTTTCTTCCTTGCTTCATATTGTTCTTTTGTAACGTGCTCCATCATTATTCAGGTGATATTTGCAAATTATGATAGACAACATGTGAACAATGGCTATCGTAGATCAATGGGTAAACAATGATTTAGCAAGTAGAAATGAACAAGTATCTTTGCTCAAATCCTGTCAAAAAGAGTATCTTTGCTAGCAGTTTCTTTTTTATTCATCTCATTTTATCAGAGATCCCTCCCTTCGATTTTAGTATCACTTCCCCATGGTGCCTTGATCGTGTGACCTTGCTTCACAGATGCATTTATATGGAGATTTATCATATCCCGGATTTTGTATGTGCTAACTAACTTTACAAAGAGGAAGCAAACCATATTTCTTATGGTTATTACTTATCGTATATGTCACTATTTTTTATAAATGGTTACCTTACTTCGTTTTAAGTGCAATTCACATTTGGTTATATTCTTTTACATCAGTTATATTTCCAATATACTCTTTGTTACTATAACAAAGAGTATCTCTATTGAAGATATATCTTTCATGGATTTACAATTAGCAATGTAGGGGAATGTTACATATCTGAAATAACTGTATAGCATTTGACCAAAAAAGGGTCTATTTAATATGGACAGATATTCCAATGATAATATATGTTGTGTAATTATATGGGATTTATTGCAGCCTTTAACAATATACTTAGCAATAAATATACTTTCAGTTTGGCTCATAGCTTCTCTTACTTATTTTACATGGCCACCTTTTCTTCTCTAATGCTTTAAAGATTTACTAACATATTGCCGCAGCAACGCGCGGGGCATCATCTAGTTGAGACTGTAGTACAAGCAGGGTTAATTCTTACAAAAAGGGGTACATTGTTGCAATCCCTATGTGTAGTCCAAACGATCGATATGCCTTTCTTTTCGAAAATACTTACTTTTTGATTTGTACAATTCACCGTGGGTACATCCCAACCTGGCATTATTTTGCTGTATCAATCTTTGTCTGTTATATACGCCTGGCACCTCGAACGGGTGGGGGCTCAAAAGCAGAGAATGCGTGCAACACGGCCGGCGACAGTGCCCTGCACCTGTGTCGGGTAAACCAGACCGCGGGCGCTGCGCTGCGCTGCAACGCTGACGTGCGTTGCGTGGGACCGGGCGGGCGTTAGGTAGGAGAAAGGACCGATCGATACACTAGCTAGCTATAGAGCGATCGCGCTACACGAGAACTAACGTGCCATAGGTACATGACGGGAGGTGCGATCCACCTATACCATCCGTGTACAGCGCGCATTGGGGGTACGGCGGATACGTCCATACATTGCACGAACTTTGCACCAATGTTTCACACAAAGAACCTAAACAGGAAAATCAGTTGACACGTAGGACTTGGCGGAGGAAGATCGAATTTTCATACAACAAGTTGGAAGTTGTTGCATTTTCAAAACATCACGCACACCATATGTAGATATCAAATCGTAGGACATCTCAAATTCAAATTACGAACATCACTCATCTGTTCTCGGTGCGAATGCGACCGTCCGTAGCTTAATGCTTCTCATCGATTTGGAAGGGCATCATTACGACATACCATCCCTGCTCCCTTTTGCTCAAAAAAAAAAAAACCATCCCTGCTCCCTTCTTCCACCCGACACATCGCTCAGAGCCTCCCCTCTCCGGTATCGCTCATCCCACCCCCAGACTCCCAGAAGCCGCCATGTCAGCCTCGGCCGCTGCCGACGCTCACTTGGTTGCCTCCGCCATGTTAGGAAATAAGTCTCGGTAGCGCGCCCTGCCGACGAAGCACCGCCACGCGGCGATGCACCATGGCTACCACGCGACGTATTGGTTGGCTACATTTCGGTGGCCGATAGTTTGGGCCTCCGCACCCTTGGATCCGGTGACGATTTGCCGGGTCAGCCAGAGCGAAAATAAATGGAAATATTGAGGTTGGGGTGGTGGTGGACAGGGGTGAAACGTCTATGCGGTTTACCGCATTTCATCCATAAAATATATATATAGTGATTTCTAGAGTAGTCTTCGGGTAAACCGCAAAGTTTTTTGTGCGCTGAAACCTAATGAGGTATCTCTTCGGGGCTTTTTTATGGCCAAAATCAAACAATTTTACATGTCGTATGCTAGTGATGCTCTAACTTTGGAACTAATATAACAACATTGGCGAGGTCCCGACCGTGGACTAGAAGCAAATCAATCAATTCTTTTTGTTGGCATGACTCACCATTCTTCCGCCGATGATCGGCTGGCCAACACCTTCACACCCTCGGTCGTAGATGCCGATGGGGAGCCAACAATGATAGAGGGCTGACCCGCCCGCCTTTGAGACGTCAGGTAATAGGTGCTAGAGAGTTACGTCGTTGGATAATTGCGGGAGAACACATAGAGACGACATGTGAGCGAAACTTGTTGCTGCCATGGCAGATCTCGTGGGCGATTTCTGCCGCCTCCCTCATGGCGGTCACCCACGCCTCAACGTCCTCGGCCGGTTAGCGCTCGCGCGCCAACCGGCTGATCCAGTCCTAGTCGGAGGTGCTGTTACGACAACGCGTGTTGCGGCGGCGTCGAATAAATCAAGCCGACAGAAGCAGAAGATACGATCGATCGACCAGTCCGGTAAAACTGTAGAGGCCTTTTCACTGCGGCGTTGGCCCGGCCAGATTCTTTTTGTATTTTCTTTTGCATAAAAATAGATGAAGTTTTCATTTTTGTTCATGTTTTTGGAGGAAGGTTGGTCTTGTCTATAGATGTGCGCATCCAACGGCACATGCGTATCTCGCTCCAACGGACGGAAGAAAAAGAAGGTAAATACGGCCGGGGTGCTCTTGGGCGTACTCGAGGAACTGCTGGCGCTCCGCTGCGACACTGACGTGCGTACATTCAGCTCAGGGCATGGCCAATGCTCCACCGTGGACCACTGCTTCAGCTGCCATGTAGGTTCGGATGGTCCCAAATCAGGTCCATCTACCACATGCATAGCAAAGCGGTCTCCTGCAGGAGATCCCGCCTCTTCTTACTAAAAGTTGGAGAAAAGAGAAAAAGTAGGGAGAAAGAGGAAAGGGGAGGAGGCGGTGAAGAAGAAATGAGGGGAAAAGGCAATTTGTGTCAGATTGTGGAGGCCATTTCATGGAACTGTTTAGACTATTTGTGTTTAATTTCTAGCGCATTACATTTTTTATTCCTATGTGGAAACCTGGGGCAGCGGGTAGGTGCTGCCCCCATTGTACATGCCCTCAGCTGCGTGCTAATTGGAACGCTAGGGCGTGCATGGTTAGGCACGGAGGAGCAACGGAGCTCCGACCGGTCGATATGTATACGGCCATGGATGGACTTGGTCCGTCACGTTATAGTTATAGGCCGTATTGAAGGGGAGTCGCTCCAGGCACCAACGTTCCACCTCGTGTCGAGTGCCGGCCGACGCTCATCATGTCCATGTGCAGCACCAAAGCGCTGCACATCGCTGTGGAACACGGGCATCATGAAATCTATACACCTCCCCGGACGATCGCAACGCGCTAATTGGATGCAAGATTGGAGAGACCGACGTGGAGGCGGGTATGGAGCTGCAACTGACCAACCTGACGATATACGCGTGCATTTGGGGTCCGTCACGTATGTTACCTAGTTTGCCCTTGTTAGGTACGCATCGAACAGGAGGCGCAAATGTCAACCTCATGTCGAAATCTGCCATCCTGGACGTGGTACAAAACACCTCGTGGCAACTTTCTTGCATTGCACGCTTCATCAACGGACGGAAAAAGACAAATTTGATTTGAAATTTGAGACGCTCCACTCTCTTTCATTATTTACCCCTCCCTCCCATCGCTCCGGCGCACATTCGATCTCCCTCTTGCCATCGCTCAAACCCTGTGAAGAATCCACCACTGCCGCTACGTCTAACTTTGCCGCCACCGCCCGAATCTTTAGCTTTGCTGCATGTTTCGTCGCCTCCGCACATGTCGCGTGACTTCTTGTCGCGGAGGCGGAGTACCCCTTGGCTCGCCGGACAACCTCGAGTCTTCTGGCCACGGTCGTTGACACTCCGTCACATGCTACTACGGCTGCAAGCACAACTCCGACCATCTATCACCGGGATTCGGCCCGTTCATACATGGAAAACAAAATTTGTAATGAATATTTATACATTTGGAAATTATTCTTTGGTTACTTTAGTATTAGCGAGCACAGCTTTGTATTACATATTTTGTGTAATAACACGGCTATATCACCTAATCATATTTATTGTGTTATTTATTACAATTTAATGTTGAACTTCAAACAAACTTGTGTGGTGCTAAATTTAAGTTTTTATTTTGTAATGTTTGTTCATAGTCAAATTATTTTTTAAACAATTGTATAAAATTAGTGTTAGGGTTTACAATAGTGGTGCTCTTTGTAACTATTGAAATGTATATATCATCATATAAACTTTTGTTGTGCTAAATTTAAATTGTATTATGTAACCAATGTTCACTGGTGCTTAAAACTAAATTTGTACCGAACATTTATACTTTTAGAAATTATTGTATGACTATTTAGTTTGAGCAAACATAGTTTTTTATATTGCTTATTTTGTATAATTACATAACAATGGCACTAAATTGTATTTATTGTGTTCTTTATTACAATTATAACGTCGAGTTTCAAACAAACTTATGTGGTGCTAAATTTAATTTTTTATTTTGTAATATTTCTTGATTGTTGAATTATTTTTAAACAATAGTATAAACTTAGTGTTAGGGTTCAGATTGTGGTGTTATTTGTAACTAGTGAAATTTATGTATCCTCATTAAACTTGTGTTGTGCTAAATGCAAATTGTATTTTGTCACAAATGTTTGCTGGTGATTTCATTTTTTAGAATAGAATTAACGATATAGTGTATACTCATTTGTGGTAAAGATCTATAAAATTTGTGATCTAACAAATATCTTAATGTAGGTTTCTAGTGTATTATTGGCACTAGTGGAAAAAGGGCCTTTGGCCAGGACCCTTTAGTCCCGGCCTCCATCTGGGCCGGGACTAAAGGCCCGGCCACGTCGCCCGAAATTCGCCAGCCGCCCGGGAGGCTTTAGTCCCGGCCCGTAACGAGCCTTTAGTCCCGGTTTGAGACACAAACCGGGACTAAAGGGCTATGCGCTGAGCGGCCCGCATGTGCGCCCCCTTTAGTCCCGGTTTGTGTCTCAAACCGGGACTAAAGTCCTCTGCCTATATATATGGCTGCAGCGCAGCCCCTCTCTCCCCTCTTGCATTTTTTTGGATGAAAGTGTGTGAGTGTGTGCTAGCTCTCCTTTTTGCTTGGATGCACTAGAGGTGTTTGTTGAAATGTTTGTTAGAGCGATGCCGCTTCAGTTCACCGAACATAACTACGATATGAGGTGCCCGAGCCACGCTTAAGCCTCTTCCTCTTTATTTCCACTTATTCTAAAAGGTTAGCAACTATATTTCCTCGTTTAGACCGTGCGGTACTAATTTTTAGGATCGTGATTGTGTTTGATATACTGTTGCATGACGCAGATGAGCCATCCATGGATGTACGGTGATCGACGCACCGCCGCTTACAGAGAAGGCGTGCATTCTTTTCGAGATGCGGCCGATGCGAACAAGCATGGTGGTGGCTATATGTTTTGTCCATGTGTTGAATGTCGGAATGAGAAGGATTACACTTCCTCAAGAGTCATTCAGAGCCACCTGCTTCGGTCCGGTTTTATGTCGGGCTATAATGTTTGGACCAAGCACGGAGAAAGAGGGGTTATGATGGAAGACGACGATGAAGAAGAAGATAACGATGATGACAACTACCGATCTATGTTCCCTGAGTATGCTGATACCGCAATGGAAGACAATGAAGAAGAAGATCAGGGTGCAGAACGGGAACCAGATGAGCCCGCTGATGATCTTGGTCGGGTCATTTCTGAAGCACGGCGAGGCTGCGACACAGAAAAGGAGAGGTTGCAGTTCGAGCAGATGTTACAGGACCACAACAAATTGTTGTACCCAACTTGTGAAGATGGCCAGAAGAAGCTGGGTAGCACACTGGAATTGCTGAAGTGGAAGGCAGAGACCAGTGTGACTGACTCGTCATTCGAAAAGTTGCTGGTACTGATGAAGAAGATGCTTCCAAGAAAAAACGAATTGCCCGCCAGCACGTACGAAGCAAAGAAGCTTATCTGCCCTCTAGGATTAGACGTGCAGAAGATACATGCATGCCCTAATGACTGCATCCTCTACCGCAGTGAGAAATATGAGAATATGGATAAATGCCCGGTATGCACTGCATTGCGGTACAAGATCAGAAAAGATGACCCTGGTGAGATTGAGGGCGAGCCACCCAGGAAGAGGGTTCCTGCCAAGGTGATGTGGTATGCTCCTATAATACCACGGTTGAAACGTCTGTTTAGAAATAAAGATCATGCGAAGTTGTTGCGATGGCACATGGAAGATCGTATGAAAGACGATAAGTTGAGGCACCCCGCTGATGGTCGGCAGTGGAGAAAAATCGAGAGAGAGTTCCCGAGATTTGCAGGTGACGCAAGGAACTTATGGTTTGGTCTGAGTACAGATGGCATGAATCCTTTTGGGGAGCAGAGTTGCAGTCACAGCACCTGGCCCGTTACTCTATGTATCTACAACCTTCCTCCTTGGTTGTGCATGAAGCGGAAGTTCATTATGATGCCAGTGCTTATCCAAGGTCCAAAGCAACCCGGCAACGACATTGATGTGTACCTAAGGCCATTAGTTGACGAACTTTTACAGCTGTGGGCCGAACCAGGTGTACGTGTGTGGGACGAGCACAAACAAGAGGAATTTGACCTTCGAGCCTTGCTTTTCGTAACCATCAATGATTGGCCTGCTCTTAGTAACATTTTAGGACAGTCAAACAAGGGATACAATGCATGCACGCACTGTTTAGATCAGACAGAAAGTATATATCTGGACAAATGTAGGAAGAATGTGTACCCGTTCAATCGTCGTTTTCTTCCGCCCAAACATCCCTTAAAGAAAAAAGGCAAGCATTTCAATGGCAAGGCAGAACCCCGGGGGAAGCCTGTCATCCGTACTGGTGCTGAAGTATTTGATATGGTCAAAGATTTAAAAGTAATCTTTGGAAAGGGTCCTGGCAGCCAACCTGTTCCTAACGGCCCTGATAAGCGCGTACCCATGTGGAAGAAGAAATCTATATTTTGGGAGCTACCCTATTGGGAAGTCCATGAGGTCCGCTCCGCAATCGACGTGATGCACCTGACGAAGAATCTCTGCGTGAATATTCTAGGCTTCCTGGGCTTGTATGGGAAGTCAAAAGATACACCGGAAGCACGGGAGGACCAGGAACGTCATAAAGGAAGAGATGTCATGCATCCAGGGCAGTTTCAAGGGCGTGCCAGCTACGCTCTTACTAAGGAAGAGAAGGAAATCTTCTTTGAAGTCCTTTTCTGAAGGGTTTCGTAGCATAGTAAATCAAAAAATTTCCTACGCAGCGAACAAGAAAGCCAAGATCTAATCTAGGAGATGTAATCAACGAGAGAGGTAGATGAGATCTTCATACCCTTGAAGATTCGCACAGCGGAAACGTTCAATAGAACGTGGTTGACGTAGTCGTACTCGCCGTCTCCTCCTCGCGATCCGATCCGATCCTACGCCGCAAGTGGCGGCGCCTCCGAGAGTTGCACACGTGCGGTGCAGCGACGTCTCCTACTTCCTTGGTCCAGCAAGTATGGTGGAGAGATAGATTGGATCAGCAGCACGACGGCGTGGTGCTTATGGTGGAGAGTTTCTGCAGCAGGGCTTCGCCTACGTGCAGTCGCGAGAGAGAGAGAGGGAGGGCAGCAGTTGGCGGCTAGGGTTTTGGGTCAGGGGTAGAGAGGGCTGCGCCCTTGCCCCCCTATATATAGAGGGGTGGCCGGCCAGCTTGGCCTCTCCCCAAACCCTAGGGCGCCGACTTGGAGTAGGAAGAGTGGGGGGCAAGTTTCCCCCCTTCCTTCTTTGAAGACTCCCTTAGGGTTTCCCCTTGGGCTGGCCGGCTGGGCCTTAGGGGCCTTGTGCGCCTGGCCCAGGGCGGCCAGGGCACTTCCCCTTAGGCCCACGCAGGCCTCCGTCAAGTGGGCCCACGTTGGTCCCACTCCGGAACCTTCTAGAACCTTCCGGTACAATACCGATAAACTCCGAAACCTTTCCGGAATCCAAAAACTGCTTTCCTTTATATGAATCTTATTCTCCGGACCATTCCGGAACCTCTCGTGACGTCCTGGATCTCATCCGAGACTCCGAACTAAAACTCATAAACCAATTATCCATTCTATCCTAGCATCGATACACGTTAAGTGTGTGACCCTACGGGTTCGAGAATATGTAGACATGATCTTCTATCAATAATCAACAGCGGGATCTGGAAACCCATATTGACTCCCACATATTCATCGATGATCATATCGAATGAACCACGATGTCAGGATTCAATTAATCCCGTATATGTATTCCCTTCGTCACACGATATTTTACTCGCCCGAGATTTGATCGTCGGTATCGCCATACCTAGTTCAATCTCGTTCACAGCAAGTACTTTACTCGTTCCGTAATCCGATATCACTTTGTGATTAACTCATTAACCACATGCTTGCAAGCGGTGTTGATATCGATTACCGAGTGGGCCCGAAGTATATCTCTCCGACTTGGGAGGGACAAATTCCATCTCGATACATACAACCCAACAAGTACTTTCCGATCACCTGAGAGACACCTTTATTATCACCCTCACATAGGATGACGTTTGATGACTTCAAAGCTTTCTTCCGATACTAGGGAGTTGTATTATCTCATGGTCTAAGGAATACAATACATGACATAGGAAAAGCTTCGCAAAGATGAACACGATGACACGATCTAATTGCTCTGCTTTATTTGGGTCTGTCCATCACACCATTCTCCTAATGGTATGATCTCATTATTAATTGACAACTCATGTCTATGGTTAGGAAACCTTAACCATCATTAATCAATGAGCTAGTCCAGTAGAGGCGTACTAGGGACACGGTGTTGTTCATAAACCACACAAGTATTAATGTTTCCGCTTAATACAATTATAGCATGGAGTATAAACATTATCATGAACAAGAAATATGATAATAACAATATTATTATTGCCTCTAGGGCATATTTCCTTCAGTCTCCCACTTGCACTAGAGTCAATAATCTAGTCATACTTGCGCCTTTAACACCTATGACATTCCGGTGTTATTCATACGCGTTGCATGTGGTAAACCTTATCTACGGGTCTGACACTTTCAGGTCCGTTTGTATTTGCATATTCCTTTTGCGTCAGCACGCATTACTCATCTTGTATGAGATGGCATCGTATAAACTTGGTCTTCTTGTGAGACCTTTGTTTCTTGGCCGAGATTATGTTGTCACTATTGTCATACAATAGAACTACATAGTACTAGCACACTTTTTAAAAATAGCGATATCCACCGTGCGTCAAAATACTCATTGGTCCGCACACATCGGTATGTATGATTTCCAATAAGTCCGTTGCTCGCTCCATTATTCCGGAGAACGGGTTTTTGATCATCTTGCCCATGAGGCATGGCTTGCACGTGTCAAATGATTCAAAATCAAGAGACTTCAAAAATCCATCAGAATGGAGTTTCTTTATGCATTTTATGCCAATATGACCTGGACGACAGTGCCACAAATAAGTTGGATTATCACTATCCACTTCGCATCTTTTATGCCGCTTCTTAAAACGATTATATACTTAGCCCTCGTTGCAGTGTCCACCACAATATTAACATTGGAACTCATCCAAGTCATCATGGAACTTTCTTCCATCTTATTGTGCCACCTTCTAATCTCAAAACAAATAGCTTAAAAATTGAGATAAAATTTTACTTGTATGTGTGACAAAGCCAATGTAACTCATTGCAATGAACCATTTGTCACTTCTGCATACAGAACATATTCTTACTTCTTCGAAAGTGCATAAGAATATCTTTTACTATTGTCCAACGATCATCATATGAATGCTATAACCTTTAGAGCATTGGACACATCTGGATCTACATATCATGGTATACAAGATTGATAAAATCATTCTTGTGGTTTTACTCATCAAGTGTCAAAACAATTGATTCTTGCTCCAACCTCTTCCATGCAACAAGAACCGTTCTTATTGTTTCCATATTGAATAAATTCAATATTTCATCTATGTACTCTGGCAAAACTATATTAGTGCCTCAATCTATCTGCATAGACATTGATGCTTAATATTCTGGTTTTACCTAAGTCTTTCATCAAAAACTAATTTTTTTAATGAAAACTTAACAATATCAAAAAAACACACATTATTTCCAATAAACGATATGTCACCTACATAAAGCATTAGAAATATGTCTTAGCGCTCCCACTTACTTTCTTGTAATACAAGCATCTTCAAATATCTTGATGAAATTAACACTTTAACATTTTCATCATTGAAGATTCCAACTTCGCTATGCTTACTTCTACCATAGAAGTTTGCATACATATCTAGGAACCTTTGAATCAACAAAACCCATTGGGTCGTGTCAGGTACACGTCCTTGGTGTGCATTCCGGTAGAGGAACGTTGTTTTGTTTATTCAACTAACATATCTCTATATGTAATTGTTGCTAGAATAATTCATATGACAAAGTCAGGGCCCATCATTGCTTCTTTGTATATTGTTGGTTACTATTATCTAATAATATCTCGTCCTCAAATCTTGCTATTTGATTACGACCAACTTGGTTAAATAGGAACTTCGATGTTGTGACTACAACATATTGTAGACGCGTGAGCTATGAATGCAGTTGCCGCTTCCAGAACATATTCTGGTGCTGCGCTACTCTGATCAACTTGCTCAGATTCAATAACCTCATCAAGTTCTATCTTCCTCCCACTTAAACCTTTCGCGAAAAAACTCCTTCATAAGAAATTCACTTCTTTTAGTGACAATCACTATGTGTTTGGGTTCATAGTAGAAGGAATACCCATCGACATTCTTTGGGATAACCTACAAAGACTTACTAATCCGATTTTGGTTGTAAACATTTTACACATATGCCTTGCATACCAAAATTCAAGAAAAGACAACTATAACTTATATGGTGTCATTTCGGCAGATTATGATGGCACTCTATTCAGTGAAAAGCGGTAGTCTCTAAAGCATAATCCACAAATTATATTGATAGTTTATTTCATTATTGATCTAACCATGTCAAACAAGGTTTGATTACATCCATCGAAAACTCCATACTCCTATGGTGTTTATCACGATGCAAGTTTGTGGAACAATTCCTCTAACTCTTAGATGTTTGCTAAACTTGTAACTCAAATATTCTTCTTGATGATCTAATCATACAACTTGAATATTCTTGTTACAACAATTTTCACTTCATAAATTGAACAATTTCAATTGTTTCATACTTCTATCTCATCAAGTAGATATACCATACATCTATTCGAGTCATTGATAAAATAGAAAATACACCATGATCGACTTCACACCATGGACTATATACATCAACATGTATGATCTCCATTTAGTTAGTCACTTGATCTGTCCATGGCCTATGAACGGAGTTTAATCATCTTTAGGAAAAGTCTCACAAGCGTCAATCAATTCAAAATCAAATGACTCGAAAATCTATCAATATAGAATTTCTTTCATGTTTTGTTTCCAATATGACTTAAACGGCGGTGTCATATATAAGTGAAATTCGTTTTGTCTGGTGACCTTTAGCATCAGTGTTATAAATGTCTATTTCACCAACAAGATTTATAATAATCTATCCATCGATTATGGAAGACGGTAATGACATGAACAACAATTGTTCTCATAATACCAGAACAAGATAACAATTATTAAGTTCATGAAATATCTTGAAGGCTAGGTTTGATGTCGACGAGAAGCACAATAACACTTTTATTTGTATCTCGACATGCATCATTACCATATTCTTTTACTAGTTACTTAGGCCATTGTACTTCTTGTATTGTGTTGCTTTGTATGACATTTCATACCAACAAATCAGTATCGAATACCCAAGAATTACATTGTTAACGAGCAAAAGAATTCATCTATAACATGTATATCATTTATATACCTGAGCTGGACAATTCCAGTCTTTTCCTTTTTCTACCAAATAATTTTGCAGATTCTATTTAGCATTTCCTCCCTTTTAGAAGAATCTATCGACATCAATAGTGGCGTCAATCATTTGACACATAGTCCAAAGGATTTTTAGTCAAATACTAATAGTCTTGGTTTTTGCACTTTGAAGTGGATCGCCATCATCATATGATTGGTATTCTTCCAGATTCCATTCTTTAGTATTCTTTTGGTATAGCAAAACAATTTAGCCGATACCTTTTCATTCGTCCTATCATGACATCTTTCATGATGAAACTACTATAGTTTATAAGGATGAATGCAAGTATAATATTAGTTCTCAAACTTTTGGGTGATCGGGACGCCTAGCATCTTCAATCTTCGCATATAGTCATACAATATGAGCATATGTTCTTTTACTAAATTATACTTCATCATTTTGCAAACAATCGAAGTCTTAGATATCAAATATCTTTCACTTCTTATTTGTTTCTGAAACAATTCTTTCAGCTCGATGATCACTTTGATTCTCAAACAATTTTGAAGATCAATTTATCATGAAGGCAAACATATGATCTTTAGATACTAAACTTGAATCGTTGCTCTTAGATTAATACAATTTATTAAATCGTATGGAGCAAGCAAGGTTTGCTAAAGTTTGCAATAGGACTTAATCTTTAGTCTTGATATTCTAACTAAACGGCACTAGACCGGAAAGTGATTATCCAGAATTCTATAGTTCTTTTAACTCAATTAAGCTAAGTGTCGGTGGAAAACGGTGCCAAAGACTACAACGACTTATGCAAATACAACAAGATTTAGTTCAAGATAATTAGTTCAAGTTAATCAAATTACTAATGAACTCCCACTAAATTCAACATCCCTCAAAGTTGTTTAGTGAAGCATGATCCAAATTCACTACACCGAGACCGATCATCACGTGAATGATGTAGCTTTAATGGTGAACATCAACATGTTGATCATATCATCCATATGACTCATGCTTGACCTTTCGGTCCGTGTGTTCCGAGGCCATGTCTGTACATGCTAGGCTCGTCAAGTCAAACCCAAGTATTTCTGCGTGTGCAAAACTGGCTTGCACCCGTTGTATGTGAACGTAGAGTTTATAGCACCCGATCATCACGAGATGCTTCAAAACGACGAACTTTCGCAACGGTGCATACATGGGGAGAACACAATTTTATCTTGATCTTTAAGTGAGGAATCATCTTAAAATGCTACCGTCGCGATCTAAACACAATAAGATACATAAAAGGATAAACATCACATGCATATAATTTTATGTGACATGGTATAGCCAATCTCCGCGCCATGATCTCCATCCTGTGCGCGCCGGCATGATCTCCATCAGTCCACCATGATTGCCTCCACCACGAATAGCAACTACAACTATTGCTAACTACTTAGCGATAAAGTAAAGCTATTACATGGCGTATAAGAAGTTGACATGCAGGTCATACACAATTATAAAGACAACCATATGGCTCCTGCCGGTTGTTAACTCATCGACATGCAAGTCGTGAAAGATTACAAAATATGATCATTGCATACAACTCAATTCATACTCATCATGTCTTGGGCCATACCATATCACAAAACACTCCCTGCAAAAACAAGTTAGACGCCTCTACTTTGTTGTTGCATGTTTTACGTGGCTTATGGGAGTAGCAAGTTAAGAACGATTCTTACCTACGGAAAGCCACAACGGTGATATTATGGTTGCTAACATCCGATGTAAATCCCATGACTACTATAGTGAGAGAAACTGACATCCACCAGCCGCATGTGTGGAACAAGCCACACGTCAAGTGCGGAGCCGGTCTCGCGAACGCGGTCGCGTAAAGTTGGCCTGGACCGCTTCGATCTCACTATACCGCGCCATAAGAAATACACAACAAGAGGTTTGCAACAGAAAACATCAACGCCCGCAACAAGCATGTTGCGTTCTACTCGTGAAACACATCTACGCATAGATCTAGCTCTGATACCACTGAAGGGTTTCGTAGCATAGTAAATCAAAAAATTTCCTACGCAGCGAACAAGAAAGCCAAGATCTAATCTAGGAGATGTAATCAACGAGAGAGGTAGATGAGATCTTCATACCCTTGAAGATTCGCACAGCGGAAACGTTCAATAGAACGTGGTTGACGTAGTCGTACTCGCCGTCTCCTCCTCGCGATCCGATCCGATCCTACGCCGCAAGTGGCGGCGCCTCCGAGAGTTGCACACGTGCGGTGCAGCGACGTCTCCTACTTCCTTGGTCCAGCAAGTATGGTGGAGAGATAGATTGGATCAGCAGCACGACGGCGTGGTGCTTATGGTGGAGAGTTTCTGCAGCAGGGCTTCGCCTACGTGCAGTCGCGAGAGAGAGAGAGAGGGAGGGCAGCAGTTGGCGGCTAGGGTTTTGGGTCAGGGGTAGAGAGGGCTGCGCCCTTGCCCCCCTATATATAGAGGGGTGGCCGGCCAGCTTGGCCTCTCCCCAAACCCTAGGGCGCCGACTTGGAGTAGGAAGAGTGGGGGGCAAGTTTCCCCCCTTCCTTCTTTGAAGACTCCCTTAGGGTTTCCCCTTGGGCTGGCCGGCTGGGCCTTAGGGGCCTTGTGCGCCTGGCCCAGGGCGGCCAGGGCACTTCCCCTTAGGCCCACGCAGGCCTCCGTCAAGTGGGCCCACGTTGGTCCCACTCCGGAACCTTCTAGAACCTTTCGGTACAATACCGATAAACTCCGAAACCTTTCCGGAATCCAAAAACTGCTTTCCTTTATATGAATCTTATTCTTCGGACCATTCCGGAACCTCTCGTGACGTCCTGGATCTCATCCGAGACTCCGAACTAAAACTCATAAACCAATTATCCATTCTATCCTAGCATCGATACACGTTAAGTGTGTGACCCTACGGGTTCGAGAATATGTAGACATGATCTTCTATCAATAATCAACAGCGGGATCTGGAAACCCATATTGACTCCCACATATTCATCGATGATCATATCGAATGAACCACGATGTCAGGATTCAATTAATCCCGTATATGTATTCCCTTCGTCACACGATATTTTACTCGCCCGAGATTTGATCGTCGGTATCGCCATACCTAGTTCAATCTCGTTCACAGCAAGTACTTTACTCGTTCCGTAATCCGATATCACTTTGTGATTAACTCATTAACCACATGCTTGCAAGCGGTGTTGATATCGATTACCGAGTGGGCCCGAAGTATATCTCTCCGACTTGGGAGGGACAAATTCCATCTCGATACATACAACCCAACAAGTACTTTCCGATCACCTGAGAGACACCTTTATTATCACCCTCACATAGGATGACGTTTGATGACTTCAAAGCTTTCTTCCGATACTAGGGAGTTGTATTATCTCATGGTCTAAGGAATACAATACATGACATAGGAAAAGCTTCGCAAAGATGAACACGATGACACGATCTAATTGCTCTGCTTTATTTGGGTCTGTCCATCACACCATTCTCCTAATGGTATGATCTCATTATTAATTGACAACTCATGTCTATGGTTAGGAAACCTTAACCATCATTAATCAATGAGCTAGTCCAGTAGAGGCGTACTAGGGACACAGTGTTGTTCATAAACCACACAAGTATTAATGTTTCCGCTTAATACAATTATAGCATGGAGTATAAACATTATCATGAACAAGAAATATGATAATAACAATATTATTATTGCCTCTAGGGCACATTTCCTTCATTTTCAGTATCAAGGTCCCGACTGGCTTCTCGTCGAATATAAAGGGAATCGTAAATATGAAAGACAAAAAATTCCAAAACCTAAAGTCTCATGACTGCCACGTGCTTATGACGCAATTGCTTCCGGTTGCATTGAGGGGAATTCTACCGGAAAATGTTCGCCTGGCAATTGTGAAGGTATGTGCATTCCTCAATGCAATTTCTCAGAAGGTAATCGATCGAGAAAGTCTATCAGGGTTACAGATTGATGTGGTCCAATGTCTGGTCAGCTTTGAGTTGTTGTTCCCGCCATCCTTCTTCAATATAATGACACACCTCCTAGTTCACCTAGTCGAAGAGATTAGAATTCTCGGTCCTGTATTTCTACACAATATGTTCCCCTTCGAGAGGTTCATGGGAGTCTTAAAGAAATATGTTCGTAACCGTGCTAGGCCAGAAGGAAGCATCTCCAAGGGCTATGGAACAGAGGAGGTCATTGAGTTTTGTGTGGACTTTCTTCCTGACCTTAAGCCGATTGGTGTTCCTGAATCTCGGTATGAGGGTAGGCTGACAGGAAAAGGCACACTGGGAAGGAAAGCAAAAGTATGTATGGACGGGCATTCTTTCTCTCAAGCACACTACACGGTTCTACACAATTCCACCGTGGTGGCTCCGTATATCGTGAGACACAAGAATATTCTACGCTCCGAAAACCCGGGGAAGACTGACTCTTGGATTAAAGGGGAACACGAGAAGACTTTCGGCAGTTGGTTGCAGACACATCTCATGAATGATGACACCGTTGGAGATCAGCTGTACTGTTTGGCCAGGCCACCATCTTCTACTATATGTACTTTCCAAGGGTACGAGATAAATGGGAATACATTTTACACGGTTGCCCAAGATAAAAAGAGCACCAACCAAAACAGTGGTGTCCGCTTTGATGCAACAGACGAGAATGGGCACTGTTTGGAAACATATTACGGGTACATAGAGGAGATATGGGAACTTGACTATGGACCTACTTTTAAGATCCCTTTGTTTCGGTGCAAATGGGTGAAGCTGACAGGAGGCGGGGTAGTTGTAGACCAAAAGTACGGTATGACAACAGTGGATCTCAACAATCTTGCGTACATGGATGAACCATTCGTCCTAGCCAACGATGTCGCTCAGGTTTTCTATGTGAAGGACATGTCTACAAAAACGAGAAAAAGAAATCAGCAAAAGAAGACATCGTCCGATGAGCCAAAGCGCCACATAGTTCTTTCAGGGAAAAGAAACATCGTGGGAGTAGATGACAAGACAGACATGTCAGTAGATTATAATAAGTTTCATGAAATTCCGCCCTTCAAAGTGAAAACTGACCCAAGCATCCTACTGAATGATGAAGATTCTCCATGGCTACGACCCAGAAGAAAACAGAAATAATAGATAGGAATGTTGGTGCAATAATGTAATAATGTATTAAACCTTTTATGTAATGCATGATGAAGATTCTCCATGGCTACGACAGACACGGTTACACCGCTCTTTGGAAAAAAAGCCTTCGTAAACAAATTTTGTAGAAGAAAAAAACCTCCTGAGTGTTTCATCGTAAAATTAGACGAAACAGCAAAGATTGAATTTTCGTTCATCTTGACCAGTGGGTAAATTGCCAAAGAAACAAACAGAGCTATCACAAGCACCACGAATAGAACATTTCATACCGAACGCCACAACACTGGATCCTAGACTTCTAGATTTAACTCAGGCCGCCACCGCATAAAACTCACGCATAGTTCAAACTAAACTAAACTAGACTTCTAGATTTAACTCAGGCCGCCACCGATGGATCTCGTCCTGCGCAACAACAAATCCCTTGTATGGATCGGTCAAATTCTCAAATATACAAAAAGAATATTAATAAACATAGTTTTTAATTGAAAATGGCAAAATAGTTAATAGTTTGGATAGTTAAAATAATTAATTTTTAAAATAGAAAATAGTTTTGAATTATTTATTCAATTTCAAACACTTTTCATTTTCATAGTTTTGTCAAATTCTCAAATATACAAAAAGAATATTAATAAACATAATTTTTAATTGAAAATGGCAAAATAGTTAATAGTTTGGATAGTTAAAATAATTAATTTTTAAAATAGAAAATAGTTTTGAATTATTTATTCAATTTCAAACACTTTTCATTTTCATAGTTTTGTCAAATTCTCAAATATACAAAAAGAATATTAATAAACATAATTTTTAATTGAAAATGGCAAAATAGTTAATAGTTTGGATAGTTAAAATAATTAATTTTTAAAATAGAAAATAGTTTTGAATTATTTATTCAATTTCAAACACTTTTCATTTTCATAGTTTTGTCAAATTCTCAAATATACAAAAAGAATATTAATAAACATAATTTTTAATTGAAAATGGCAAAATAGTTAATAGTTTGGATAGTTAAAATAATTAATTTTTAAAATAGAAAATAGTTTTGAATTATTTATTCAATTTCAAACACTTTTCATTTTCATAGTTTTGTCAAATTCTCAAATATACAAAAAGAATATTAATAAACATAATTTTTAATTGAAAATGGCAAAATAGTTAATAGTTTGGATAGTTAAAATAATTAATTTTTAAAATAGAAAATAGTTTTGAATTATTTATTCAATTTCAAACACTTTTCATTTTCATAGTTTTGTCAAATTCTCAAATATACAAAAAGAATATTAATAAACATAATTTTTAATTGAAAATGGCAAAATAGTTAATAGTTTGGATAGTTAAAATAATTAATTTGTAAAATAGAAAATAGTTTTGAATTATTTATTCAATTTCAAACACTTTTCATTTTCATAGTTTTTTCAAATTCTCAAATATACAAAAAGAATATTAATAAACATAATTTTTAATTGAAAATGGCAAAATAGTTAATAGTTTGGATAGTTAAAATAATTAATTTTTAAAATAGAAAATAGTTTTGAATTATTTATTCAATTTCAAACACTTTTCATTTTCATAGTTTTGTCAAATTCTCAAATATACAAAAAGAATATTAATAAACATAATTTTTAATTGAAAATGGCAAAATAGTTAATAGTTTGGATAGTTAAAATAATTAATTTTTAAAATATAAAATAGTTTTGAATTATTTATTCAATTTCAAACACTTTTCATTTTCATAGTTTTGTCAAATTCTCAAATATACAAAAAGAATATTAATAAACATAATTTTTAATTGAAAATGGCAAAATAGTTAATAGTTTGGATAGTTAAAATAATTAATTTTTAAAATAGAAAATAGTTTTGAATTATTTATTCAATTTCAAACACTTTTCATTTTCATAGTTTTGTCAAATTCTCAAATATACAAAAAGTATATTAATAAACATAATTTTTAATTGAAAATGGCAAAATAGTTAATAGTTTGGATAGTTAAAATAATTAATTTTTAAAATAGAAAATAGTTTTGAATTATTTATTCAATTTCAAACACTTTTCATTTTCATAGTTTTGTCAAATTCTCAAATATACAAAAAGTATATTAATAAACATAATTTTTAATTGAAAATGGCAAAATAGTTAATAGTTTGGATAGTTAAAATAATTAATTTTTAAAATAGAAAATAGTTTTGAATTATTTATTCAATTTCAAACACTTTTCATTTTCATAGTTTTGTCAAATTCTCAAATATACAAAAAGAATATTAATAAACATAATTTTTAATTGAAAATGGCAAAATAGTTAATAGTTTGGATAGTTAAAATAATTAATTTGTAAAATAGAAAATAGTTTTGAATTATTTATTCAATTTCAAACACTTTTCATTTTCATAGTTTTTTCAAATTCTCAAATATACAAAAAGAATATTAATAAACATAATTTTTAATTGAAAATGGCAAAATAGTTAATAGTTTGGATAGTTAAAATAATTAATTTTTAAAATAGAAAATAGTTTTGAATTATTTATTCAATTTCAAACACTTTTCATTTTCATAGTTTTTTCAAATTCTAAACTATACAGAAGTTATTCAATTCAAATTTCAAATAAAATAGTTTTGAAATGAAATCTGAAAAAAATCATAACTGGCGCGCATTTATTTCACCTTTAGTCCCGGCTCGAGTAACCAGCCGGGACTAAAGGGGGGGGGGCTCGGGCGCGAACTGGAACCGCCCCCCCAAAACCCCTTTAGTCCCGGTTTAAGCCCCCAGCCGGGACTAAAGGGTTGGGGTATATAAGCCCGCCCCTTCCTCCTCTCTTCTTCCTCCGCCCGACACTTAGCCATTTGTAGGAGTCGACGACGCGCGTAAGGAGAGCTCTGCCGCCGATCGTTGCGGCTGCGCGAAAACTCGCCGGCGCGCCGCCCTATCGCGCCGCCATCGAGCCCCGCCGCGCCGCCCGCCGCCCTCCCACGCGCGCCGCCCGCCGCCCTCCCGCGCGCGCCGCCCGACGCGCCACGGCATGCCCTCCCGCGCGCGCCACCCGCCGCCCTCCCGCGCGCGCCCGCCCGACGCGCCACCGAGCCGCCGCGAGCGCCGCGCCACCCCCGGCCACCTCTCGGTGAGCCGCGCCGCAAGGCCACCCCTTAATTTTTTTTGTTAACTTTATGTTAGATAAATTTTGTTAGTTTAGTTTTTTAAAATTTTGTGATTTGTTAGAGATAAAATTGTTAGAAAGTTTTAGATAGAATGTTAGAAAATTGTTAGGAATTTTATTTGTTACATAGAATGTAACAAAGAAATAGAGTTAAATAGAAATAGAATTATTTTGCAATTAGAAATAAATTAAATAGAAATAGCAAATAGAAATAGAGTTAAATAGAAAGAGTTAAATAGAAATAGAGTTAAATAGAAATAGAAAAGCAAATGAAAAGAGTTAAATAGAAGAGAATAGCAAATAGAAACAGAGTTAAATAGAATAGAAATAGCATAGAAATAGAGTTAAATAGAAATAAGTTAAATAGAAATAGCAAATAGAAATAGAGTTAAATACAGCTAGAGTTAAATATAAATAGAGTTAAATAGAATAGAAATAGCAAATAAAATAGAGTTAAATAGAATAGAGTAATTGAAATAGAGTTAATTAGAATAGAGTTAAATAAAATAAAATAGAGTTAAAGAAATAGCGTTAAATAGAATAGAATAGCAATAGAATAGAGTTAAATAGAAATAGAGTTAATTAGAATAGAATTAAATAGAAATAGCAATAGAAATAGAGTTTAAATAGAAATAGAGTTAATTAGAAATAGAGTTAAATAGAATAGAAATAGCAAATAGATAGAGTTAAATAGAAATAGAGTTAACTAGAATAAGAAATAGCAATAGAAATAGAGTTAAATAGCAATAGAGTTAAATAGAATAGAAATAGCAAATAGAAATAGAGTTAAATAGAAATAGCAAATAGAACTAGAGTTAATGAATAGAAATAGCAAATAAAATAAGTTAGAAAAATAGAATTACTTTGAATAGAAATAGAATTACTTTGCAATTAAAAATAGAATTATTTTGCAAATAGAGTTTATTAGTTAATCAAATGTCGGTATTTTGCAGAAACTATGGATCCACATAGCAGGAACCTCGAAGAGGAAGAACTTCTCGAAGATATAATCAAAGACGCCCCCGACATTGAACGAGCTGAATCTCCGTCGTCGTTTCTGAACCCCTCCGGAGATGGAATGGAGGTCGATCGACACGAAGATGAAGCCGATGGGGCCGGAGATAGCTCCAATGACGGAGAAGGTGATAGCTCCACTGATGGAGAAGCAGGTGGAGAAGCCGGTGGAGAAATAATAAAGTCCGGCGAGGTATACATATGAAGTTCGACAATCACTTGTAATATGTGAAAAATATTGGAGATAGCTCTATATTGTATACATATACATTCATTTGACGAATGTTTCTCCCTCTTAGGCCTCCACATCGAGCAAAGCTACGAAACGAGGCCCGACTAAAAAGTTGGACGCACGGACGCATTACACCTTTGAGGTGATATTGCCTACGGGCGAACCAAAGCTTCCTAAGAATGCTGCTGACACATTCAAGAAGCAATGCGGAGTTCTCGTTAGGGATCACGTCCCGATCAGCGTTCGGGAGTGGAACAAGCGCAAAGGGGCAGCCGATAGTGACTATGTCGCCGAAAGGTACAAAGATAATCTTTGGAATGATATCATGTCACATTTCAACCTGCCAGAATGTGAGAATCAAGACGCCGCAAATAAACTGAGGGCCAAAGTCAAGCAGTGGACTCTAAAGAAGATGGCCGAACTGTTCCGTAGCTGGAAGAAGAAGCTATGGAAAGACTATCTGAAGACAAAGAAAGTGCCAGTATTCGAGGGGTATCTAGCCAAGCAGGCGAATCACTGGAAGGCATTTCAGGAGTACAAGCAGTCAGAAGATGCCAAGGCATTATCAGAAAAGAACAAGAAAAATGCCGACAAGAAGAAATATCACCACACGCTGGGGCCAGGGGGCTATGAGACTGCCATCCCAAAGTGGGATAAGAAAGAGCAAGATCTGCTAGCTAAAGGCATCGTACCTGAACCCATCCGTGATGAGTGGGAATTGAGAGCAAGGAATTGGTTCCTTGCGCATGGTGGTTCGTACGACGAAGAAACAGGGGACCTCATCTGCAGTGACGGTCTTAGGATACCCAGGGAGAATTGGAAAAAAATAGTGAAAGAAATTAAAGAGGGAAAAAGACAGTTCACTGCAGATAGAGAGAAAGATTTGCTCACACTGGTCCTCGGCAATGACGAACATGGAGGACGAACGCGAGGCCTCGGTCCTTCTTACCCGTGGTGGCTTGGGTTTGCCAGAGACCAAGACACTTACAGAAGCCGAGCGAGAGCAAAGAAGCGACAGCAGGATGAGGAGAATGACAAGTTCAACCAGTTGCTTGCCAGGCTTAACGAGCAACAGAAGCAGATTGACGAGCTTAGAGGAGTAGCGCGCCAGGAAGATCCTGCACTCGATATTACCGGCGCCCCATCTAAGCGGAAAAGCAGCGTGGCTGAATCTGAGGCCCCGCCCGACGATGCACGAAGAATAATAGAGGGCGGTCCCGGCTACCCCGTGGATGGAATCAAGGAGTCAACATCATGTGAACTCCATCAGAAATTCAAGAACATATCCATGAAGGTGGCCGTTGGACAAGCTTTACCTTTTGGCCCTGATGCACGCTGGCATGGCCATGAGATTCCAGCTGGCTTTGCTAAAGTCGGGGTGGATGAAATCATGGCGGGGTTTCATGATATGGAGCTCGACATGGCTGGACCCGAAGATGAGAGGACACTCGGAGAAGTACTGGGTGGAGTCATCCTATGGGACAAGAACTACATCAAGCTTCCAGGCTCGGCCCCAAGGACAACACTGCCTCCGAGTCGTCGCAGGTCACCTACACCTCCATCACCTCCAAGCCCTCCACATGACGACGGCCACCACAACACGAGTCCAGATCGTTCACCGCCGCCGGACTTGGGTCGGCCGTCTCCGCCGCCCCCCGCTAAGGATACTAAGCGGAAGCGTGCCAGCAAGAACGCTCCATCGATGAGTTCTAAGCGACGGAGCTCCCCAAAGCGCAAACTGTCGCCCCTCCCAAAGGTACCTCATTCTAATCTTCCTATCAGACCTTATGATCGTACCGACGAGGAAAACGCAAGGATAGCAAAGGAACATTATGAGGCGCAGATGAAAAAGAAGGAACCCGAGCCCCGCCCGGAATACACCGAGAAGCAAATAGCATATGCAAAATACTTCATGACCCTTCCATCACAGTATGACTTACACCATAAGCCTGGCGACTATACACGCACATTGCAGAAGGAAGGGCAAAAGAGCAAGTCACGTGCAAGTGCAAGTGCAAGTGGGAGCAAATCAAGTTCAACTACAAGCAAAATAAGATCAGACGTTCCTCAGCTTGGACAACAGGCCAAACAGTCGATCCCACCCCTCAAGGTGTTACCCGAGAATGTTCCCTCTCTGGTGCAGGGGCAAGATTTGGGATTAGCAAAGAAGTGGGCGGATGAATGGGGTATCCCGGTTGAAGTCATTCTGGCTTCCCAAGACGACGTGGTACCCAAGGCTTTGGTAGCCCCTAAGCCACAGTTTGTCATGGGAGCGCCTTTGGTCAGCAAAGATAAGTTTGATGATCTCCCAACAAATATGCGTTACTTGCATACATGGTACTTAAGTGAATCAAAGAAAGGGAGAACGATGATCGTGGCGCTTGTCCCACGGGAGTACTACGGCCGTCCCGAAGACATCCATATCGACTTTGATGAACTCTTCCAGATGTACAATGCCGACGCCCTCGACAAATCGCTTATGAGTTGCTATTGTCTGTAAGTTTTTCAATTCGTTGTCTACATATAACTTGTTCAATTATTTCAATTCATTGTCTACATATAACTTGTTCAGTTATTTCAATTCATTTTCTACATATAACTTGTTCCGTTCTGACTTGTACTCTATTATGCAGAATGAAGATTCTGGAATGTAAAAGTAGGAACATCCTAAATATTGGGTTTATTGACCCAGATAAAATATATATAAAGACGCTAACTGATAACCCCAAGGAGACGGAGGAAAACCTTCTAAGGTTTCTAACAGATCAAAATTACTGTGACCACATACTGTTTCCACACAACTTCAAGTGAGGGTCTTACTCTGTTGTGTCCATTCACTTATGAGTGTAATTGATAAGTTACTGACACATATATATATACATGTGCAGCTACCACTGGATTCTGTTGGACATTCAAATTGATAAGGGAAGAGTTGATGCCTTCGACCCATTATCGAGACCCTTGGAACAGTTCCAAAGCCTGCAGGACATGCTCCAAGGGTAATTTCAATCATTCTTGCGCTCTATCGGTCTCTTTCGATGATTTTCTGATATATCAATTAATGAAAAACTTAGCAAATCATTTTCCTTGTCGGGCAGGGTTTGGAAGCGGTTCAAGTGCGTGACTCCCGGTATCCGGCATGAGAAGCTGACCTTTAGAGCGGCTCAGGTAAGTAGTAGTATGATATACTTCTATTTTCAATACTTTTGTAATGCTAGATTATTATTTTGATTATATATATTCTATTCTCGTAAAGTGCGACCAGCAGCCACGGGGGACGCATCTATGTGGATACTATGTTTGCGAGACCATTCGCACGTTTACCTCTGAGCACAAGGATTACAGATACGATGTAAGCAATAAACATTCACACCTCTATTTTTACTCGTCATTCTTTGTTATCATGATTGATATTCATATTCATCTCCTCTTCTTATATAGTACACGGCCATGCGGGAGAAGTACCTACCAGAGCAACGCGCGATTGCTGTTGCAGAGGAGCTGGCGACCTTTCTGAGAATAGAAGCTATAGACGACAAAGGACGATTTAGTGTAGCTAGGGGCCATTACTGATGTTGGTCCATGTAATCGAATAGACGGGCTCTAGTCCCGATAATTCTGATCTCCATATAATTGTATATATATGCTCGCTTGTAAGATAAGTTAATCTTATATATATGCATAAACTAATTCCCGAACACGCACCAAACGAGGCATCACGTTAATCCCCCGAACCCCTAAAACCCTAGAACCCCTAAACCCTAAAAACCCTAAAGTAAAAAAGCAAAATCTGTAGATGCCTTTAGTCCCGGTCTGTGTTACAAACCGGGACTAAAGGTCCTGGCCCTGGAACCCTCGGAGACGCCCACGTGGACAGCCTCCAGTCTCGGCTGGTAACCCGCCCGGGACTAAAGGGTTAGCCTTTAGTCCCGCGGCTGGGGTCCCGGTTGGCAAACCGGGACTAAAGGCCATTACGGGCCGGGACCGAAGGTGCTGTCCCCACTAGTGTGGTAGGTATATTTATTGAAACTTCGAGGGTATAATTTGAAATATTGGGATGATTTTTACTGGGTTTCATATGGTAAAATTTGGACTACATGTTATAAATTTATTAATTCATAAGTTGATAGCATGCAAATGCTCTGTATTCTACTTTGCATTTTATTTAGTGTTGCTCAATCCTCAGGGGAAACATGAGGATTTTATTATGGCTAGTTTTAAGGAAATTTGTATAGAAAAATAGGGTTTGTGATATCCTTCTGAAGAATTCAAATTGCATCACTTACAGTGGTCACCGATGGATATAAAATGATCACAGGAGACCAGTGGCGGACCTTGAACAAAATCATTGTGGGGGCGAAGCAGAAAGATGACATGGATTTTTTTGGAACCTCAAATCAAAGGACAGCAATAAGCTAAAATGTGTAGCATTTTCCAAAAATATATACTCCGTATTTGGATTGACCTTGTCCACAAAATATACATGTTTATAACATCAGTATATTCATAGTCTACTCCAAATCAAAAGACACCATATACTACTTAACCATGGATTTTCACTTATTCGTAGACCCATTAACCCATGCAATTAATCATATTTTGTGTTAAAACAATTTGTAAATAGCAATTTGCATAACCTAGTTCAAAATTTCCCCAAGTTAGATGCAAAATTCGGAACTAATTGGGCAAAAAAAAGTAAATCCGAAACACTAAATTAGCCCAGGGAGAGAGCGAGAAGCTTGCAACGGATCCTTCACGAGTGTTTGGAGCTGGAATGAGTACATGAGCTAGCTAGGCCGCGTGCGCCAGACTGCTAGCTGTTGTTCTGTGCTCAACACGCATGCACGACGCCGACGACTACACTGAGCTCATGAACTGAGCTGTGGGAACGGATGATACGAGTGCCATCGGCCACCGTCGAACCAGTCCGGGAGTCAGAGATGAGGAGTGTTTGAGGAACGAGAAGGGAAGAGTCGAGAAGCAACACACAGTAGAACTATTAAGGGTAGCAGAGAATTTGCACTTTTGCTGGGGGGGCCACAGCCCAGGTTGCCCCCCATGAAGATCCGCCGTTGCAGGAGACCATGGCACCGGCTTCTGCACGATCAGAATTTGTTGGTCTTCAAAGTGCCATGAACGGTAAACTGAATAGATACACCGTTTGAGACAAACTTCCCCAAAGGTTGGCACTCAGTACAAAATTCTCGTCATCTTCACACCGAGAGATAGATTCAGATTATTTCTTGCAAAATTTGTTGTGTGCTAGCACGCACAATAAATACAACCCCCAGTGTGCAACGGCATGCACATGTCTCGCTCCAACAGACGGACGAAAAAGAAGGAAAAGGCGTCCAATACAGGCTGCTCTGGGCTCTTGGGCATGCTCTGGAAATGTAGAGAGACTGCCGCGCTGACGTGCGTAGGTGAGCTCAGCTGCCTCCCTGATCGCAGCGCGCTTATTGGATGCTAGGGCGCTATGGTGCATGTGGATCCAAGATTGGAGAGCGAGCAACGGACCGACCGGTCGATATGTACGTGCACTTGGGATATACCGTATACAGTATAGATCGATTGCGCAACAACCACAACCCTGGCTTAAACCCTAGCCTAGCGGCCCGGCGCACTTTGACTGTCGTGTCCACAGGGACGCAAACGCGACCAAAATTTGAGCTCGGGATGCATCGCCGCAGACAACACCGGAGAAAAGCGCCTCGCCCACCTCCATCTTACCCAAATCAAGTCGTTCGTGCCTTCCTTTTCCCTGCACAACTATGATGTCAGACCTCTGGCCCTTCAAGAAGATCAAGCCTAACCCTAGGGCCTCGTCCTCGAGGAAGAAGGCCAAGTCGCTGCCACTGAAGAAGCAACACGGCAAACCCTACATGAACATCGACCTGGCCAGGGCGTTGCATGAGCATAAAAAGTTGGTAGGCAAGCATGATGCACGGATGGATCCTCAACGCGAGGAGGGTGCGAATCCATCTGGTGCCGTGCCACGGACAGGAGTGGCACGACAAGATACGCAGCCGCCGGGCTATTCTGCCTCAGGACCTGCGGCAGGTCCCGACGTTCGCCATGGACTCATCATTGTGAGACACCCGACTTCGAGCCCTACCTGAGGCACCGCTCAGGCATGCTCGTAGATGACAAGTACGACTACGGTGCGCCATTGGATGTGCTGCATCACGTGGCATTACCCCCATCACCGCCGCAGGAGTAGAAGGAGGAGGTACCAGTGGAGGAGTACATTCCACTGGGCTTGTCGGAGGACGAGGCCATCCATGACTCTGAGATCGTCTAGCAGGCTGGGGGCATGTGGTGTGGGAGTCCCTGCCACATGCTCCTTCGGTGCCACCTACAGGATGGGGCTACATCGATCCAAAAGGGGAACTACACCATATAGCTAGTTCCAAACCTAAGTAGCTAGCACGGGATGTATACACAACCATGACTTGTGGGGTCGTTGTTGCGACGGCTTCACTACTCCGAGTTGTCATTGTTGAAGTATAAATGTATTGCCTAGTCTCTTCCATCAGATCAGTCTTTTGGTTGAATTGGCTAGAGCATGCAGTTCTATATGGTATCAGAGCCAAGAGGTCTTGAGTTCAAGACCCGGCTGGCGCAATACTAAATAAAGATATTGCAGCCCACTTTCGGTCCATGTTTAGGCCTGAGAAAGCCACACGTGAGGGGGAGTGTTGAAGTATAAATGTATTGCCTAGTCTCTTCCATCAGATCGGTTTTTTGGTTGCATTGGCTAGAGCATGCAGTTCTATAGTCGTCATTGTCGAAGCAATCGATATGAGAACGGCACGTTAGTGATTATGCAGGCTTGTCCTATCCAACTTCTTGTGCTTAAAGCATTATTGGAAAGTTTTGCTCAAGCTACTGGACTAAGAGTTAATTACTCAAAGTCTGCTATGATGCCAATCAACACTTTTGATGGAAAGCTTAAAGATTTGGCCTCTGTTTTGGGCTGTGCAATTGGTGTTCTTCCATTCACCTATCTTGGTCTACCATTGGGTACCACCAAACCTACTATTCAAGATATGTCCCCTTTGGTGAGTTTGGTGGAAAGAAGGATGAATGCTAGTGCTAGGTTTCTCAATTTTGGAGGTAGATTGCAGTTTGTTAACTCCGTTCTCTCCTCCTTCCCAAATTTTTATATGTGTTCGCTGAAAGTGCAAAAGACTATCCTGAATATCTATGATCGGGCGAGCAGACACTGTCTTTGGGCCAAAGAGGAAGGTAACCCTAAAATGCATTCCTTAGCAAGCAGACACCCCTTGGGTTCAGTTATTTTGGTGGCTTTATGGAGATTCAGTACCACAGACAAAATCAAAGAGGGGCTCATTTTGGTGCATGGCGTGATATCTTCAGCTTAGTGGATGATTACTGTTCTATTATGAAGGTTTTCTATTGGTGAGGGTTCTTTGGTTTTATTCTGGTAAGATTTCTAGGTCAATGGTGCTCTGTTATGTGAGAAATTTCCAAGGTTGTACTCATTTTCTATTGATGAGGACACTTCTGTTGTTGCTGCCATGCATGCCAATGAGAATTTATTTTCCCATTTTGTGCTTCCTTTGTCGGTTGAGGCTTTCAATGATCTCCACTTGGTTACTGACATCATGCACTCCTTGCCAATTCAACACAACTCTATAGATCAGAGGTCTTTTGTCTGGGGGGAGTATAAGTTATGCGCCTGCAAAATTTTACAGATTTATGTTCGCTTGTTTGCCTTCGGATCCTTCCATCAAAGCCATTTGGAAATAAAAAATGTTCCCCAAATTAAAAGTCTTCATTTGGCTTCTGTATCATGATAGGATGAACACGAGAGACCTGATGACTAGAAAGCATTGACAGATTGATTCAACTATGGAATGTGTCCTCTGTTTATCTCACTTGAATGAAACTAGAGTCCATCTTTTTTTTGAATGCCCATTTGGTCAGAATTGTTGGAGCTCTCTATTGGCATTCAATGGAATATGTCCCTGCATATATCCGATCATTTTATACCTGCTAGAAATCTCTTTGTTGGACCTTGCTTTTTGGAGGCTCTGGCTTATGCAGCTTGGAATATTTGGAAGGTGGGGAATGAGTGGATCTTCCAAGGGATTCCTATCTCCCTAAGTCGTTTGAAAGTTAAATTCCAGAATGACCTTATGCTTCATAAATATAGGGTTAAAGCAACCTTAGCTCAAGCTCTTGTTGACTGGTTGCTCCTGTATTCGGTGTAATTTTAGATGTCTTCTTTTCACTTTCTCCCCTTGATGTAATCTCTTCTTCTTTGGGTTTTCTCTTGTACAATTATTTTCTCTTACTAATATAAAATTAACCGTAGGGGTTTCCCCTGCGGTATAGGTGTCAAAAAATGATGAAGCCCTGGCGACACCCCTCAGACTGGATGGAGAGCCGCTGCTCCTCCACAGCTTTGTC
Organism: Dactylis glomerata; assembly: GCA_007115705.1. Lineage (NCBI taxonomy): Eukaryota > Viridiplantae > Streptophyta > Magnoliopsida > Poales > Poaceae > Dactylis > Dactylis glomerata. The sequence continues at coordinate 7,665,388 of QXEO01000247.1, read as the reverse complement.
ACGGCGGCAGTTGGCGCAGTCCCACAGGTCGTAGAAGACGTTGCAAACGGAGTGGCGGTGGGCAATCTTCATATGGAGGCACTGCCATACTAGCCACGGTGGCCTATGGCCTAGAGATCACCATAGGCGCTCGTCCATCCGGCTCAGGGTCGTGGCCACTACGGGTACCATCTTCGCCTGGACTGGCGGGGTCCTCTGCGTGGTGGGACATCACACTACTGGTGGGCGCGGGATGTGCATGCTCTGCACAAAATATCAAAGAAATTGCTAGTGCAATAGCATTTCCCAAAGTGGGGGTATTGTTCTTGTAAACAAATCTTGTGAAAATCTAACAGATTTGTTCACAATGTCTTTAATTACCAAGTTTTGTTCTCCAGAACTATGTCGTGGAATTGGTATAAGACAACTTCAAGATTTGCACAATTCAGGGGGAGTAAAGTCCCTAATTATAACTCATTGATGATCTTCAGATCATATATATTGGACTCTTTTTTCCTTGATGAGTTTTTCCTAATGATTTCTCATAAAAGGTTTTTGATGAGACAATATAAATATAAATGTTTAGATATGCCATATCGTTTTCTCCTTATATATTTTTCATTGGGTTTTAAAGGAGTTTTGAGTGGCACATCATATTGCACTCTTTGCAGTATTTACATAAGATATATGTCATACCTCCTATTTTCCCCATTGGGGTTTTTAGAAGGAAGTACTCGAGACATATATGTTATTCTTTGAACTCACTAATGAGATTTTTCATTTTCAAGATTTTTCTCATATGAGTTATTAAGGAAATAACAATAACTATAGGTTGTATCATTTTTGCCTTATTTTCTCCATTGGGTTTAAAAGAGTTTTAGCAACATATCAAATACAACTCTCCTCATATTTTTCCCATAGAGTTTTTGGGGGAGATATTCTAAAGATGCAGATTTTCAAGATGATAGATTTATAAAGAACAGTATTGTTTACAAAGGCATGCCTATGCAAGAACACTCTCAAGACAAAGCAAGAAGATTTCTAATGATTATGCAAGACATTTTCAAGAAACGGCGTTATCTAAGGGGAAATATTAAGTATAATTAGTGTTGTAATTAGGCTAACTGTTAGTAGTTAGGATTTGTCCAAACCGCCTTAATAGGGTGATCCCTCACTTGTAAGCCGCCTTAATAAGCCGCTTTAATAGGCGACGGTTCACACAGTATAATGCATCTATCAATAAAACACTTGATTCTCTCAATACTTTTACCCTAAACACGAGCTACTAGCAATGGTCGGATCATCGAAATACGTACGTAGCAGCGTCGACGTGGCGGCCGGTACGTAGGAGAGCAGCTAGGAAGGTCTGTTCGTTCGTAACTTGTAACTTGTTTTTATCTTATGAATAAAGCGCGGATTACAGTGTCAAAAAAAACCAGTTGACACATATGTACTGTACTGTAGTAGAACGTGACGGACGGCCTAGCTTGTCTTTCTCGGGATCCTCACAACGCCGGCCTCCGTTCAACAAATCAGGCCTGAGTCCTGACTCCTGACACAAGATAGCCGAAGATGGCGATTTAGACAGAATTAACCTAAACATGAATCTATTTCAAATAATAAACCACTTTTGAAAATATTTCACGGGAATAACCCCTTTTGGCCGCGCCAGTCACGGTGGCGTGGCAGAAGGTGGTGCCACGCCACTGGTAGTGGCGAGACAGGTGCAGCCACGTCAGCTAAGTGGGTCCCGTCCTGCAAGTGCGGCGCCACTGGTAGTGGCGCGACACAAGAGCTTGCGGCGCCACTGTCAGTGGCGTGACACAAGTGCTTGCGGCGCCACTGGTAGTGGCGCCGCACTTTAGGGTTAGGGTTTTCTCCCAGCCCCGAGCTGGGCTCCTCCCTCACTTCCTCATCTCTTCACAGCATAGGCGGCTGCTCTCTCTCCCCCTCTCAATCCTCCCCCCCAAAACCACCCAAATCGAAGCTTTTCTCCGTGGATTTCTCCTTCCCGAAGTCTCCTAAGGTACTCTGCATCATTTCCCATTCAATTGACCAATTGGAATTTGCATATTTGGTTTTGAATCCCCAAATCTTGGAAACCCTAGAAATATTGATTCACCCAAATTGCAATGTTGATTCTTGTTAATTTAGTCAATGTTGGCTTGTATGATGTGTTGGCTTGCAATGTTGATTCTTGTTAATTTGGTTAAATTGTATGATGTGTAGTGTATGAAGTATTTTAGTGTATATTGTAGGTTAGGATAAGATTTTGTGAGGTAAGGGTTTGTTGTTATGGTAGGGTTAGGGTTAGGTTTAGGGTTTTCTTGTTATGTTAGGGTTAGGGTTAGGGTTATCTTGTTATGAAGTATGATGTGTTAGTAAATATTTGCATAGGTACTTATTAATTTTTTTACCTTATTGTTGTTATACCAAAAATAGGTATGGCGAGAATTGTTCATGTTCATCATGTTGACAAGGAAGCATATTTGAAAGGCAATATAGAGCCCGACCCGGATGAGCTTGACTTGGTGTTCGAGCGTACTCCTACGTACGCCGAGGTCTTGGAACAAGTTAGGATAGAGTTGAAATGGATGGACCCTAGTGATGTTGTTGAGTTGGAGGGTAGGCACAACGCCGGATTTGGCATGCACTTCCGTTGGAAGATAATGCGTATCAACTCCGAGCAACGTTGGGGTGCATACAAGGAGGTGGTGGCCGAATCTCTCGACAAGGCTCTTGAGTTATTTGCCACCAAAAAGGTTGGTGGTACTTTGCATGTGGACTTGAACCGGAGTGCCTCCCGGGTTGATGCTAGGAATTCTCCACCGAACCACCAAGAAGAAATGACGGATGGAAGGCCAATTTCAAAGGAGGCACTATCGTTGGAAGAGGAGGATGATGAGTGGGGGGATGATGACAATGATATTGAGCTTCATGACCATAATGTTGGAGATTTGGATATGTACTACACGCAAGAAAATATGGACCATGACATCCCGTACTCGCGATGCTATGCATCGGACTCGGATGACGATGGTCCCGAAGAAGAAGTTGATGAGGAAGGGTTCACGGCCAAGGAGGCCGAAGTCCACGAGAAGGTATTGGGACGAGATCATCGGATACCATTGTTCCGTGATCTTAGTCTCGCGGATGAAGCCACGGTTGACGGCGGCGAGGGTATAGTGCTTGGACCAAGGCCTACTTCTTACCGGGATGGCAGTCATGAGAGTTATGGTATATCAAAAGGCTTGATGTTCAAAACCTTGCTGGAATTTAAACAATGGATCAAAGACTTCTCGGTTAAGTATCATCGTCCCTATACGGTGCTTCACTCAGACGTGAAGAAGCGTTACACTGTTAAGTGCGAGGAGGATCGATGTCCTTGGATTGTGCGTGCAAGACCATGGAAGGGAGGACCCGATTGGCGCATAACAAGTTGTGTGCCAACTCACATGTGTCGCGGAAAGAGGGTGGATGGCAAAGCAGTAAAGCACGATCACCGACAACTCACCTCCGAGTTCATCGCATATAGACTTTCCAACCAAATCTCGTCACTTCCAACAATGAGCATCAAGACAGTCATGGAGCTTGTGAAAGCTCTCTTTCACTACGATGTGAAATACGGCAAGGCATGGAAAGCGAAGCAAGCTGCATTCAGGATGTTGTATGGTGATTGGGAAGAAGCATACAACCGAATTCCTCGGTTGTTGTTAGCAATGGCCGATGCAAACCCGGGCATGGTTCATGTGGTAGAGCCTTATGGACAGGAAACAAGGATTTACAATGAAAGAACTGTCCGAGTATTTGGCCGTGCATTTTGGGCTTTCCAGCAATGCATGAAAGCTTTTGAGCATTGTAGACCGGTAATCTCCGTTGATGGGACATTTCTGACCGGGCAATATAGGGGGACTCTCTTGGTTGCAATAGCAAATGATGCCAACAGCCGTTTGGTTCCTTTGGCATTTGCTTTCGTTGAGGCGGAGAACAATAATAACTGGCAGTGGTTTTTTCACCTTTTGAGGACCAAGGTATTACCGCCACAAAGGGAAATTTGTGTCATCTCAGATCGGCATCAAGGAATTCTCGCAGCGGTAAATATTGAAATACCAGGGCATGCTCCTTTGCACCATAGATGGTGCATGAGGCATTTCTGTTCAAACTTCTATAGGGCATGTGGTAGCAAGGAGTTGACCGATGATCTTCAAGATTGTTGTCTCGCTTTCACCGACCGGCGTTTCGCAAACTTGTACATCAAATTGACCTCAAACAGAAAGCTCGATGCTAAGGGTCAAGCATTTCTCACTAGGCACATCCAAGATAGAACAAAGTGGGCAAGAGCCTACGATGAAAATGGTCGGAGGTACGGTCAAATGACAAGCAATATGGCAGAGTGCTTCAACAAGGTGCTCAAGGGTGTCCGTGCATTGCCCGTGACGGCAATTGTGCGATACACATTCGACAAGTTGAATGAGTATTTTTTGAAGTACTCAGATGAAACAGAAAGGCAGATTGCGGGAGACAATACGCAAAACCACAAATATGAGTACCCACCCAAAGTTGACGAGTGGAGGACATTTCAGTCTCGTAAGGCGGATTCTGAAGTTGCCACCGTTTATGATAACGAAGAGCTCATTTATCAAGTGAACGAGCCCGGAGGAACCACGGCCGACGGTGTCCAACACGGAGGCCGAGCTTTCAAGGTCTCGCTAAGGACTTGCGAGTGCACATGTGCGAGGCCATCTTTGGTCCATCTCGCTTGCTCGCATTTGCTAACGGCGGCTCGGGTGCGTCATTTGGACTACAATCACCCTCTCACCGTGAGAGAGTCAGAGTTCTCCATCACGACGACCAAGAAAACATGGGCTCCTAGATTTAACCCATACCTAGACCAATCACAGTGGCCCGAGTATCATGGAATCCAACTCTGGCCCCATCCGTCATGGAAGGTTGTTAAACGTGGAAGACGTCAGACAAAGCGTTTTAGGGGTGACATGGATGGATGGGGTCGTGGTGGTGCGAGAGAATCAGGAAATGACCAATTTCAAGAGCCATGTGATAGAGCTCGTTGTGGAAAGTGTAATGGTCATGGACACAATGCTAGGACATGTACCCAAAGGAAAAGAGCAAAGAGAAATGACCCGAACGCAAGCCAACCCATGAGTAGTCAACAAGGTGGTTCAAGCCACCAAGATGTTCCAAGCCAACAAAGGAGTACCCAACAAAGTGGCCCAAGCCACCGAGATGTTCCTAGGCCAAGCCAGCAAAGTACCCAACAAAGTGGTCCAAGCCAACAATGGAGTACCCAACAAAGTGGTCCAAGCCAACAACGGAGTACCCAACAAAGTGGTCCAAGCCACCAAGATGGTCCAAGCCCAAGCCAACAAAGGAGTAACCAACATAGTGTTGCAAGCCAACAAAGTGGTCGTAGCCACCGAGGTGGTCGAAGTCACGGAGGTGGTCCAAGCTATCGTAATCCTAGGCAACAAAGAGGAAGACAACTAGGTCTTAGAGGAGTCCGTGGTGTAAATCGAACTAGTATGATAGGATATCTACAAGGACCATTTCCGTATGTACTTTTATTTTGTGCTCTACAATTTCTAAATTTGAGATAATATTTTACATTTTGTGTGTACTAACTTTTATCTCCACTCTTATTGTAGATATGGCGGGGAGTCAAGCCAACAAGGAGGGGGATCAGACCTTCAATGAGTCATGGAGGAAGGTGATGGAGATGGATGCGGCCGAGAGGAAAAAGAAAGAGGCAACACAAATGAGGATGGAAGAAGATCAACAATTGAGGGTTCGTGAGGAAAGAATGAGGAGAGAAAGAGAAGAGCAACGTCAGAAGGAGCTTGCGAAGGGGGTAATAAAGAGCATTCGTGAGTACGACAAGATAATGAAGAGAGCCTACGATAAGATAAGCAACATGGAAGTAGAGATGGAGAGGGAGAGAAAGGTGAGTGGGACGGGACATAGCTCAACTCAAGGTCACAAGGAGGACGAAGATGTTCAAAATGAGGCTTTCAGGAGAGTGAAGGAACAAGATGCGGCCAAGAAAGTGGAAGAAAGAAAGAGGAAGCTGAAAGAGGAAGCTGAAGAAGAGGAAGCGGAGCGGAAAAGGTGGCAGCAAATGCGGTGGGAACGAGAAGCGCGTGAGTTGAAGCAGCGCGCCAAAGCACATAAAGAGAAGAGAGAACGAGAAGCGCGTGAGTTGAAGCAGCGCCAGGCTGTTTGGGCGGCGCACCTAGCAAGGATGGAGAAGGAAGAAGAAGAGAAGAAGAGGGAGAAGAAGGAACTATTTGAAAGGGTGGCTGCCGAGGCGCGTGCCATTAGGGAGGAGAAGGAAGAAGAAGAGAAGAAGAGGAAGGCCATAGCGAAGGCGAAGGCAAAGGGACCATGCTTGAGCGAATAGAGCATTCGTGAATTCGGACATGTATTTAACTATTGCATGTGAACCTTGTCATGTAGAACCTTGTGTGAACCTTGTCTTTTCGAAATATTTGTGAACCTTGTCATTTTGAATTATGTCAGAACCTTGTGTGAATGTATGCATATTATTATTTCAAACTATGTGTGAACCTTGTGTATCACTTGATTTTGAGCTTGTTCTCTGATATATTTGTGATTTCCAGCTTTAGCATGTTTTTTAGCATAAGTTTTAGCAAGTTTTTCGAGCTTCAGGCTTGCCACGCCACTGCGGGTGGCGCTACTACCACCTCTGCCACGCCACTCACAGTGGCGCCGCAGCCTTGTCACGCCACTGTGGGTGGCGCCACTACCATCTCTGCCACGCCACTCTCAGTGGCGCCGCAGACCTGGCATTCGAAAAAGATGATAGAACCCTTGCTAAAATGCCAGCTCAACATGAATTCACAAATATATCGACATACAATGTGATATATCACATATATCACAAATATCATATCCAAGCATCATATTGGAACACAATATGATATATCAAATTCGAACACAAGATCATATATCAATCAAACATCTTGATCATATATTCGGGCACAACCTAACTAGATAGCATAAAACATAGTGTCATACACAAGCACAAGTTCAAATCGAGATTACTAAACACATGGCAAGTTCATATAGCTAGATAGCATAAAACACAAGCACTACTACTTTCTTCCACGCTTCCCTCCTCCCCTACGCAGAGCAATCTTCCTCCGTGCCTCCAACACGAAATTATCATCGTTGGAATCCGAGACTTCTTCCGTGACCACCTTCTTCTTTGTCTTCTCCTTGAAATCATGTGGTGTGTATTTGTCCCTATGCACACCTTTGTTCTTTCTCTTCGATGGTAGGGGATCCTCTTGTTCCTCTTCATTCTCTTGTTCCGGCGTGGATTCCTCGTCCGCGGAGGCCGATATGGCATGAGACTGGGACGGCGATGCCGTTGATGCAATCTCAGGATCACGGCAACCAAGAAGGTTTCCTAATCTCCGTAACTTCTAGCCCTGACGCTATAAGAAGAAAATAATTGTGAATGCAGTAGTCAAAAGTATAAAACAATGAAAGTGGAATAGGGTAAAAAGGAAAAGCACCGCAAGTAGTCACATGCATTATAATGGTCTCATGGTCTTAAAGTTTCAAAAGAAACTAGCAACATGTAGTACTTGGCATTTAGCAATAAAGCAGTTCATTATCCAGCATTTGACAAACTTATTCTAGATCGCATAACAACTACTTTCTCCATTCATGAATAGAAGACGTTTTAACAAGCTAAATCAGCTACTAGTCAAAAAAGGTCAAAATGTGTTCATACCTTCACGAATTCTCGCAATCTTGAATAGCCATCTTTGTTCTCCGGCAATTCCAAAGCCACCTCAAATTCATCAGCTTGCTTCTGGATCTCCGTGCGCTACCATGTATATGAAAATGTAAAGCCACAAGTGCCAAGTGGAGATAGTAGTGAGATTACAAAAGGAAGAACAAGCTTACCACAAAGTTAATCGCGGGAGCAAAAGGGACTTGGCGCCCTTCTCTGACAAGCTTATTGTAAGCAAGATTGCCTAGCTGGTCGAATGGCAAAGGTTCTTCCAAAATGGCATCTGTGTAGGCATCCGGAAGAAGCTGCAAACGAGTCCGCGGTTGAAACCAACGGAGATAGTTGTTGAAAGCAACATCAGAATAGTCACAAAAATCGCCTCCTTTTGCCCGCTTAGCCTCCACCAAACGTTGTTGAAACGTCCTGATATGCTTCTTGTGAATATTGGGCCAATCCGTCTTCCGATGTTTGATCCTGTCATAGCTGCATATTAAAATAGCACACTGTCAACAAACAAGAAGTACATTACAAAATGGCGGAACGGCAGAAATAAGATTCATACCGGTGAAGCATACGATCGGTGTCCTCATACATCGGCGGGCACTCTTGAAATAAACCAAACTGCCGCATAACCCGCTGCGTCAACTGATGTTCAACAGCCCACATGCATATCAACGGGCAACGCAGATACCATAGATTTCTTTCAGCCATGCAAGCAGGGTTAAGGTCCCAGGCAGCATCACCGAAAGAATATCCTTTGCCGTATGGCTGCCATATCACCTACAACATGCCCAATAATGAAGACCCTAAATACCGGAAATGAGAGAGTGAGGGAATAGAGTTTTTTACCTGCTCAGGGGTTAGGTTGTCAAACTCGTTGGTGTATTGCTGATATGCTTGTTGTGGGTCAGAAGTAAACTCAGAATGCACGTCCCAATAGTAAGCATATGTGGGATACCGGTCGCGGTCGTCACCATCGTGCCATTCTTTACGAGGGCCAATTTTCGGCCGTCCAACAGGGAAGCGTTCCCAACTCCACAACGAAAGAAGAAGCAAGGAACCACCAATACAAGCTTGTGTATCTGTCCTACAACAAGCATCGTCAAGCTGCACATGGTAGGAAAGCTAACATCAATAACAAGAATGTAGCCAAAATGGAGAGCAAATGTACGGAGTGGACAAAACAGCTCATTACCTGACGATACAACCAAGCCAAAGCAGCAGTGCCCCAGCTCCACTTCTTATCCATGACGGTGAGCGCCTTCAGCCAATGCCAGTGCGCGGTCTTCCCACTAGCGTCATTGAACAGAGTCCGTGTGATAACATACCACACGTACACGCGGGCATAGATCTTCACGATATCCTCATCGGCATCCTCAGGGCACGTATTGAAGTTATCTGAGATCCATTTGAAAGTAGCCCCGGCGGTGACCCTCAACTTTACTCCTTTATCGTTGAAAGTATCCCCGGGGCACGCCCCAATAAGATCTAGCATCTTCCCGCGCCAATCATCGCAGGCTGTATCGATACACAGAGGAGCCCCCTCGATGGGGAGCGCAAGCATCATCGCCATGTCCTCAAGCGTGACCGTCATCTCGCCGGTCCGGAGGTGAAAGGTGTGGGTCTCCGGCCTCCACCGATCCACAAGCGCGGTGATCGCGGCAGTATTGACGTTGAGTGTGGTCCGGGTGACCATATGGATGAACGGTAGAAGCCCTAGATTGCGGATGTAGGGGGTGTACCGCTCATCGTAGTTCATCGGCGTTGCCGACATCTGCGAGTACCTAAGTCGCAATGGTCCAAGAACCTGCAAACACACGAGCTTCATTGCCACATATCAAATCAACCATACCTATATTACATTGAGTAATTGGTTTTAAAATTACCTTCTTCTTCTCCGTCATCATATAGGCACGGTGACGAACATCAACTTCATCATCGAGAATGCTTTCATTGGTTAACTCCTCCATCCTAAATAATCCGACTATAATGTGAGCATATATGCACATAACTCATAAAATTCTTCTATAATAATTTATCTCCAACATTTCATCTAAAACTATACAATTCAACTAAAATTAACTTCAACTATAAAATTTATCTACAACTCATCCAATTAACATATATGTGAGCATCTATGCACACAATCAAACAATTAATGTACAAAAAATTCATATATTCTACATGTCTACATTTGCACATCACAAATAATCTAAATTTGCTAGTTAAATAACAAGCTACATAACATATAAATTAATACATTACAACTAGGGTTCCCAAATTCTACCATATTCAAACAAATTGCACATTACAACTCCACCATACAAATTAATACAAATCAATACAAATCCATCCATCACTAACTAGGGTTCCCAAATCCATCCATCAAAAACTTTGATTTCAATCAACCATATCAATCCATGCATCAACCATATCAATCCATGAATCAACACTCAATCTAGAGGATTAGAGAAGGGGATGATGGAGAAGAGCAAGGGGATTGGAGGGAGAATACCTTGATGAAGATCTTGAGCAAGGGGAGTCTTCTTCTTGGTGGAGATTTTGAGAAGGGAAGGAGAGAGAAGAGGAGCCGCCGGCGCCGCCCTAGGTGAGGGAGAGAGGTGTGGAGGGAGGGAGAAGTGAGGGAGGGAGGAGAGGAGGGCGGGCTGGGCGGGTCCTAACCCTAAAGTGCAACGCCACTAGGAGTGGCGCCGCACGCACATCAGCCGCGCCACTCGGAGTGGCGCCGCACTCCCTTGCATCGCCACCGCCACTGGCGTTGCAACCACTTGTGTCACGCCACCGTGACTGGCGCGGCCAAAAGGGGTTATTCCCGTGAAATATTTTCATAAGTGGTTTATTTTTTGAAATGGTTTGAAGTTTGAGTCAATTTTGTTTAAATCGCCGCCGAAGATAGCCTGGTTAGCAGTCTTTGACGGTAAAAGGATCTTTACTTTTTCAAGTTGTTGGAAAGCAAAATATTTTCAGAGGGAGATTGACCTGGTCCATAGAGAACACGCCACCGTTGGGAATTGGAATACACACATGCATGCATGCGGTGAAATTTTGTTGTGGCCCGGCCCCACCTCTATCAGGAAGTGCAGAAACCGTAAAAATAGTTTGAAGGATAACTTTTGTTCCACCAGATCAGAATATGAACCGCAATTAGTTAATAATAGCATTGGCTCAAGATTTCGCCTCCGCATGGCGCCTTCAATTCGGCTCGTCGTCATTATCGGAGTAGTCGATGATGAAGAATGCCGCTTCGCCTCGGACAGTTGCAAAAACAGCTCCTTCTTGGCTTCATCGTGACAACACTTGGCGCGGCTGTCCTAACGTCGGAGACGACAGTGGCGACATTGTGGCGAGGAAGTTGTGACGGGCGAGCCCGCGGGTGGATGCGCTCCCGCTCGGCTTCTGTGAGCGGCGCGTCGTAGTCAGAGTCATCAAAGGTAAGCATGGGAGCGGCATGTGCGCTGGCCCTCGAGCTTCCTACCTCGTTGTCGTGCATGCTTCAGAGACGCATTGACGAGGTTTATCCCCGGCAATGCCCATGTCGAAGGGCTTTCGATCTAGGAAGCGTGTTGGGAACCTGGCGAACTCGACGGTGATCAGACGAAAGCAAAGGGACACGAGGATTTACCCAGGTTCAGCCCCCTCGAAAGGTAAAAGGCCTACGTCCTGCTTGTCTGACTTCGTATTGATGGTGTGGTTGTGATGAGGGTGTTACAATGGTGGCGTAGATTGGATCTAGCCGAAGCGGAGAGCTCTAAGTCGTCGAGCGCTCCGGCGTGAGGTGGGTGGAGAAGTGTCTAGGGTTTTGAGTCCTCCCTCCCAGCCTTTTATATGTGAAGGCTAGGTCTCGGGACGGTACCTCAAACCTGATACAGATCGGATCGGTACAGACGAAGCCTAATCTAATTCTAATTCTTCGGGCCTTTGCTTGCACGCCAAGTTTTAACTCCTGGGCCACGCTAGACCGCTGCCTTGATGGGCCTCAAGAGCCCTCTGAGGGAAACCTTTCCTGGACCGAAAACCAGGTAGGCAAATATCGGGTGCTCGTTTGTCATTCCTTCGTCAGTAGCCCCCGAGTGCCTGGGATAGCCGAAGACTATGGCTGGGACTCCACCCGAAAATCTTCCTAGCCGCACCCGATATGCGAGCCTGGTCTGTAAAACCATAAGAACACCAAGAACATTCAAGTAATACGCTTGTTAGATATAAAATTTTCGAGCTACACTCATTTAGAGCCTCGAAAGTGCTAAGTCGGGTTTGCAGAGGGATGCGCATAAGCGGCCTGAGACTCACGTCGGGTCTCAGTTAATTGCATAGCCGCAAAGACATTCAGTTAGCTTACTCAGATTCGAGTCCCCCGACTCGAACCCACGTGGGCTGGCGCTACCCCGACCCGAGCCGCGTTGGACTTACCAGGTCGGAGCCCAGTTCATTTGTGAGGCACTCGATGCGTCCATCGGCGCAAACTTCATACCGTAGGCATGGAAAAATTTCCGGCAGAGCGCGTTTGATACGAATACCGGGCCATCAGGTGTTGCAAACCGTGGACTTACCTTCGTATTTGACATACGGCATCCGAACTGGCATATTGCCACCAAGATTTGGGCATGTTGATCGAGGAGCGTTGATAGCTCAAAAGAAGGGTTCGAAAAGGCACCAGCCCATATTCGAATAGAACTAAAGCTCTAGCAGTCTAGAGGTGCGCTTCGGAGGTTCGGATGTTTATTCTTGAATAACACAGTGATGCTGCAGGCTCGAAAAAGATGATTCAAAGGTCCGCAGCTCGAGCTCGAATTCTTTGAATGCATTACTAGGCCGAATAAGGCAACTCGAAAGATCGAGGCCCAGCCTCGAATAGCTTGAAGGCGCTGCTGGCCCGAAAGAAACAATTCGAGGGACCGAAGTCCTACCTCGAATATCTCGAAGGCACTGCTAGCCCGAAAGGACAATTCGAGGGACCGAAGCCCTGCCTCGAATATCTCGAAGGCGCTGCTGGCCCGAAAAGACAATTCGGGGGACCGAAGCCCATCCTCGAATATCTTGGAGGCGCTGCTGGCCCGAAAAGGCAATTCGAGGGACTGAAGCCCTACCTCGAATATCTCGAAGGCGCAGCTGGCCCGAAAAGACAATTCGGGGGACCGAAGCCCAACCTCGAATATCTTGGAGGCGCTGCTGGCCCAAAAAGAGCATTCGAGGGACCGAAGTCCTGCCTCGAATATCTCGAAGGCGCTGCTGGCCCGAAAGAAACAATTCGAAACAATTTCGATCGGGAATTTCCCTCGTAGGAGCAAACATCCCTCGCTCGAAGAACCCCATTCGAAACGTTCAGCAAAGGACAGAGTCGTCGAAAAACTCCGCGTATGTTTGGGTAACACAAGAGAGAGAAACACAAAACCCTCGAAGGGAACCCAGTCAAAAAGTCATCCGAGTGCAAAGGGGCACATACCTTTGAGACTCGAAAGAATTCTTACCAGTCTTCGCCCTTTGAACCGAAAAGAAGTCAAGCTACCCAAAAGATCGCGTCATTGCTGACGATGCGCTTCGTCGAGTTGTCACATCACCCTCTGCAGGAATGGCCTGACCCTGCCAAGACTAGACGTATAGTGGGCCCACCGGCCGCACGTCCTGGCCGTTGACAATGTTTGACCACACGTCCCGCACGTGGGTGAGAAATAACCGGCGCGGTTTCCTTGATTACCGTGCGTAGTGGACGCCGTGGCGCCCGCGTGCTGACACGTGGATGGCTAGATCAGCTCGGTCGTTTCCACTTCATCGCGGACGGTTGAGATCTGACGCAGATTTCCAGAGGTGGAATAAATAACGGTGGCAGGGTAAACAGTCCGGACCACTCCGCCGCCACCGTCTTCTTCCTCGCGCATTGCTCCTGTAGCTTTACTCCCTCAGCTCCATTTCCGCAAACATCGCCGCGCCCTGAGACCATGGGCAAGAGGAGCTCCACCGCCGGCGGCGCCGCCACCGGCACCGCCGCCAAGAAGACCAAAACAGCCGTTGCCGATGGCTCCGTCGTTGGACGCTGGGTCTTCTTTTTGCCTACGGGATTCTTTTTGCCAAGGTCGGGAACAAGGAACTGTCCCAGGCCGAAAAGATGGGCCTCCTGAAGAACACGCCGGCGGAGTCGCTCGCCGCCGGCCCGGAGATCATCCCCCGGCCTCCTCCTGGATTCCGGGTAATCTTCATCGCCTTCTTGCTGCGGGGTCTATCTTTTCCCCCGCATTCTTTCCTCCGCGGTCTTCTTTTTGCCTACGGGATTCAGCTCCATGATCTGAATCCCAATTCCATCCTTCACATTGCGTGTTTCATCACGCTCTGCGAATGTTTCCTGGGGATCGAACCCCACTGGGCACTGTGGCGCCGAATTTTCGTCATTCGGCACCCTCTGCCATACCAAACCGGCGGCTTCGGCGTTCAGGTGCGCCCAGACGTCGAATACTTCAACCTCCAAGCGCCCGAAAACAATCCCGAGTGGAGGACAAAGTGGTACTACGACAAGGACAAATCCTCCGACACCGAAAAGTTCGGACTCGAGGAATTTCAGCCTACCGGCGTTCTTCGACCTCACGTGTCTTGGAGGCATGACCTTTCTGACGAGGAGTTGAAGATTACGGAACCGCTGATGGAGAAGATCCAGCAGCTCCGAGCTACTCCGAAGAAGGAGCTTTCGGGAATTCAACTCATCTGAACCTTCATCGAGCGCCGAATCCAACCGCTCGCTGCTCGAGCCCACTGCATGTGGGACTACAGCTACCGTCGGGATTCGACCCGCATCTCCCAGGACGAGCTGCACGAGGCCGAGATCGACGAGTGCGTTCGCACCGTCACAAACATCAAGAAGAAGGATCCCATGCCGAAAATCTTCGACGCGGTGGCCTTCAGCAAGGCCTTTCCCCGCACCGAGGTACGATCTTGATCTTAATCAGATACCTTTCTTATTTCATAGCCGAATCGACCAGTATCGAATGTAGTCTACCTCCCATGTGCAGGTGATCAATATAGCACGATGCTATCCGCCCCAGCCCGAGATGGGCGAATATCCGGGGCGTGATTTTGCCGAAGTGCCGGAGGGATCGACCTCCGTTGCCCCGTCGCCATCGAGGGCCCCGAAGAGACAACGAATTGCGGACGTTGTCGAAGCCTCAGAAGACCCCGATGACACCCATTTTACTTCGGGTGATGACGGCAACAGCGCGATCCCCGCCTCGCCTTTGAGCCGCCGTCCTCCTCCTCGAACAGAGAAAAAGATCCTTCCGAAGTTCGGGATCGACGCGTCGTAAGTTTTCCTTGCTGAACTCGTACATCTAGCAATTTTGTTTCGAATTAACTGTCTGGTTTTGACATCGATGCTTGCTTCAGATCTTCCACCGAGGAGACGTCGACCTGTCCGGGGGATCAAGACCAATACCAGGTCCGACCCCACGACGACGCCCTCGAACAAACTGTAGATTCGCAGGAGAAGGTTGCCGACGTTGCTGCCCCCGAAGTCGTTCTCACAAAGCCTTCGACCTCTTCCAAGAAGAAGACGACGGAACACGAGTTCGTCCTTGTCTCCTCGTCTGGCGGTCCTTCCGGTCCTAACAACCATGTAAGTCCGAAAATTCCCAACTTGCGTTTCGTGTGTTTGACCATCAGTAGCCCCCGAGGGTGAGTCTAAGTGTTTACACTTAGGCTTGCCCTCCGAATCATGACTCGAAGGTTAATCTTTTGCTTTGCCTTCCTTAGCCTGTTATTAGGGACCTGTCGAAGGTTTGTAGGAGCTTCTTTGCCTTAGAGGAAGAAAACCGAAAGCTGTCCGAGCAGCTCGACGAAACTCGACGTGTGTACTGCCACCCTACTTGTAGAATTTTGCTCTGTATGCTATCCCGCTTCTCTTTCTGACGACATCCTTTTAATGGATAGGGATTGGAGCTCAGGCTGCTGCTGACAAGACTTCCCTGAAATCTCAGCTGGACAATCTTGCCACTGAAAATTCGAGTTTGAAGGCTAAAGTCACTGAGCTGAACGACGAAATCGCTCGACTGAAGGTCGAATCGTCCGAAGCTCAGGAGCGCGCGAAGAAAAGCCGCCTGGATGCCGAAACGAGAGAGGGAGATCTACACCAGCGCCTGCAATCTTCGCTTGATGCCTTGCGTGTTGAGTTCTCGAGCTTTGCCTTGATTAATTTTCATGCCGAACAGTTCTATTGTTGACCTGGCGGTTTGTTCTTTCTTGTAGCTGCTGTCGAATTGGACGCCGGAGCTATGAAGGAGCCCGCTGGGATCGAAACCAGTGTCGGCCTTGCCGAACGCCTGAGTCGAGAGGTTGTCAACCTCCTAGCGTGGGTGCGTTCGACGCTTGTTCGCGTTCGGGATACGTCTGTACCCGACTCGATCAGTGACACCTTGGCGGGAATCCTCGAAGCTCTGGCGGTGAAGGCGGATGGCGAAGACCCGTTATTTGCCGCGGTTTGCCGACAGGTAACTATCGGCTCCGAATCTGTCTTCTCCATGATGATGATGCACGATGTGGAGTTTGATGCTGACAAGGTCACGAGCACGTATCTGAAAGACAAGGATGGACGCGACAAGTCCGCCAAGAGTTATGTTGCCCGCGCTCGTGACCTTGCTGCCCGAATGACGAGCTTTCTGGCCGAGAGGAACGAGAAGCGTGCGGCGGCGAGGGCTCGGAAGCGTGGCGCATCCGGCGCACCGTCCAGCAAGGCTGGTAGTTCAGCGTAGTGCGAGCAGTGCGCCCGCTTGTAATTAGCTTTTGTGGTCTCACGCCGAGGGCTGTGATCCTGACTAGGACTTCTTTCTGGTGTAAAACTTGCTCTTTTGTTATGTTAATCTGCTTGACATTTGGCTGCCGAATGCTTGTATGTGATGCCCGACTCCTCGTGCAGGATCCTTCGCTGATCTCTGGCGCTTGTCCTGTTTCATACGAAACGGTCGGTAGTACTTCTGGTGCCGTTGAGCGAAGAACGCCTTCCTCAGGCGAATTGTCGCTAATTCGATCTTTGCGCGACCAACTCCAAAATACGCAGCGTCAACTGAAGATGGTTACTGCCAAGGTCGACGTGGCTCTGTCGAAGGCGTCGCATGCTGCAGACTGCGAGAAATTTCTTCTCGACGAGATCGAGAATCTTGGAAAATCTCTGAAGTGTGAGTCTCTAGACCTCTTTCGCTGTGTATTGTGACTTGAGTGTGCAGGATTTGATCTTCGGCCTCTTTTCGCAGATGTGTGCCTCGACAGTGCTGCCGAGGCCCGGCGCGTGAATGCGCATCTTGTTGCTGCCCAGACACATGCCAATTCTGTTAATGACAACTTCTGGGCTGATCGGTCGAAAGCAATGAAGCTGACACTTCTTCAAGATAGGATTGCTCAAGCTGGTGTGTTGTCTGAGACGAGCCGAAGCGCCCTCGCACTGGTGCATCAGGTGATGTTCCCTTTGAATAATCAGCCCGAAGGCCTGCCGGCATTGCTCGATCGATTCGAGAATGGGAATGCTGTGTACTCCTTTGTCCGGGAGCACTTGCGCTGCGGGGCTGTGGTCGCACTTGCTTTCGTGCGTGCTCACTACCCTGAGGTCGACCTAGAGCTTCTGAAGACGCTTCCTCCGTTGCCCAGTGGTCGCTATAATATGGAGCACCACTACGCTGCTTGCAGAGGCACAGACGACTGTATCGCTCGACAGATTGTCGTCGAAAGTGATCGACAGAGAGCGAACCAGGGTGCCGCGGCGCCGTGAACTAGTCCTGTGGCTGTGTTTGTAGCTTCACTCTGTGTATGTATTGTGTATATGTGTCCTTATTCGCCTGCGGCAAAAAGGCGGAGATCTCGAGCGTAGATCCGGAGGGCGAAAAATCCCCAAGCGTGGGTCGAAAGGCTGAGCCCCCGAGCGTAGGCGAAGCCCCCGAGTGTGGGTCGAAAGACTAAGCCCCCGAGTGTAGGCGAAGCCCCCGAGCGTGGGTCGAAAGGCTGAGCCCCTGAGCGTGGGTCGAAAGGCTGAGCACCCGAGCGTGGGTCGAAAGGCTGAGCCCCCGAGCGTAGGCGAAGCCCCCGAGCGTGGGTCGAAAGGCTGAGCCCCCGAGCGTAGGCGAAGCCCCCGAGCGTGGGTCGAAAGGCTGAGCCCCCGAGCGTAGGCGAAGCCCCCGAGCGTGGGTCGAAAGGCTGAGCCCCCGAGCCTAGGCGAAGCCCCCGAGCGTGGGTCGAAAGGCTGAGCCCCCGAGCGTAGGCGAAGCCAACGAGCGTGGGTCGAAAGGCTGAGCCCCCGAGCGTAGGCGAAGCCCCTGAGCGTGGGTCGAAAGGCTGAGCCCCCGAGCGTAGGCGAAGCCCCCGAGCGTGGGTCGAAAGGCTGAGCCCCCGAGCGTAGGCGAAGCCCCCGAGCGTACACAGATGTCGAATTATAGGACGAGGAATTTGAATTTTATTGCTTGGTGCCGAAGGCACAATGTTGGGCGCGGACTGCTGCCGACGCCTGATTACATAGTAGAGGGGGTAGAGGAGATAGCTTTGCTAGCTAAGGATAGAAGCGGCGCAACTGCGCGGCGTTCCATGGGTTCTCTACGTCTTTTCCCGTTTTCGGGTTGCGTAGGTGATATGCCCCTCCTGGGATGACCTCGTGGACAAGATACGGGCCTTCCCATGGTGGCTCCAGTTTCGACTTGCTTGTCTGCTTGAGGCGGAGGACAAGGTTGCCCGGCTCGAATGAGCGTCCGCGTACCCGTCTGCTGTGGTAGTTGCGGAGGCTCTGCTGGTAGACCGCCGACCGAACGAGGGCGACATCTCGAGCTTCGTCTAGCAGGTCTTGGGCGTCTGCTAACGCCTTGTCCGCATCTTCCTCGATGTAGGCAGCGACGCGGGGCACGCTGTAGCATACATCCGTGGGTAACACTGCTTCTGCTCCGAAAAGCAGGAAGAAATGTGTGTAGCCCGTCGAAGAGTTGGGCGTTGTTCGCAGGCTCCATAGCACCGAAGGCAGTTCCTCGACCCAGGCGCCTGCTGCGCGTTTGAGAGGTCGAAGTAGTCGCTTCTTCAAGCCTCTGCATACAAGTCCGTTGGCTTTTTCGACCTGTCCATTGGACTTAGGGTGCGCCACCGAAGCGTATTTGAGCTTGATGCCGAGGTTTTTGGTGAAGTCCTGTAATTTGTCCGAAGTGAAGTTGGTGCCGTTGTCGGTGATGATGCTGTTCGGGACGCCGTACCGGTAGACAATGGACTCGAAGAATTTGACCGCCGTGGTCGCCTCTTGGTTGGTGACTGGAACAGCCTCTATCCACTTGGAGAACTTGTCCACTGCGACTAGAAGGTAAGTGTGACCTCCTCGGGATGATTTGGGGAGAGGCCCCACTTGATCGAGCCCCCATTGTGCGAAGGGCCAAGCCACAGGGATGGTGTGCAGCTCGACCGGCGGCGCGTGCGGCTTGGTGGCGAATAACTGGCATGCTTCGCAGTGCTGGACGATGTTCTTGGCATCGTAGAGGGCGGATGGCCAGTAGAACCCGGACCGAAAAGCCTTGGCCACGAGGGTTCGGCTGCAGGCGTGGTGCCCACAGGTTCCTTCATGGATTTCTCGAAGGAGAGCAATCCCATCTTCCTGTGCTATGCACCGTTGGAGCACCCCTGTGGTACTGCGCTTGTAGAGCTCCCCGTTGATTATCGTGAAGGCCTTGGAGCGCCGCATGACCTGTCGGCGATGGATGGGATCATCTGGAAGCTCGCCCCGTATCAGGTATGCCAAGTACGGTTTCGTCCATGTTGCTTCGACGAGCATGACTGCGCTGCATCCTTCGGGAGGTATTTTGCTCCTGCTGCTGGAGCGGTTTTGTCCGACCGAGCCCCCGGACGTGTTACTAACGCCGGGTCAGCTACTGGCTTGATCTTGACGGAGCGTTCGAATATCTCTTCAAAGAAGACTCCGGGCGGTATTGGGAGGCACCTTGAGCCGACGTTGGCCAGGTTGTCTGCCGCCTCGTTACTTTCCCTGCCGATGTGCGTTACTTCGCAACCCTCGAATTCGCCTTCGAGCTTGTCGTACATGGCGCGATACGCGATCATGTTCGCGCAGGTTGCGTCGCACTCTTTCATGACTTGCTGGGCGATGAGGTTCGAGTCTCCATGAATCTTGATGCGAGCGGCCCCGCAGGCCTTCGCCATGCGCATACCGTGAAGGACGGCTTCGTATTCCGCCTCGTTATTGGAGGGATTCGGGAAGCGCATGCGGAGGATGTAGCGCATCCTGTCCCCTTGCGGTGACACCAGGACCACTCCTGCTCCTGCCCCCGAAACCCACTTGGACCCGTCGACGAAAATGGTCCAGCTGTTCGACAGGTCTGGGAGCTCGGGCATCTGGGCTTCTGTCCATTCGGCTATGAAATCCGGTAGGACCTGCGACTTGATTGTAGACTGGCACTGGTACGTGATCTCCCAGGGTCCTAGCGTGATTCCCCATAGCGACACACGCCCTGTAGCGTCTGGGTTGTTGAGGATGCTGGAGACTGGATTCGAGGCCACTACTATGATGGAGTGGCACTCGAAATAGTGTGGCAGCTTCTTCCCCGTCATATAGATGGCATATGCTAGCTTCTGATAATGGGGGTACCTTTGCTTGGTTGGAGATAAGACTTCGCTTAGGTAGTACACAGGCCTCTGTACTCCGTGTTCCTTGCCTTCCTCCGCGCGTTCGACCACGAGTACTGAACTGACAACTTGATTTGTAGCCGCAATGTATAGCAACATCGGCTCTTTTTCTCGAGGTGTGACGAGAACTGGGGAGGTCGACAGACGATGCTTGAGGTCATCGAATGCAGCTTGCGCCTCCTCAGTCCACGTGAAGTTGTCTGTTTTCCGGAGCAGCCGATAAAAAGGGAGTGCCTTTTCGCCAAGCTTGCTGATGAAGCGGCTGAGCGCTGCGAGTCGACCTGTCAACTGCTGGACATGTCGAAGCGTCTTTGGAGGCTGCATATTGATGATGGCATGTATCTTCTCTGGGTTGCCTTCAATCCCTCTCTCGGAGATTAGGTAGCCCAGCAGTTGGCCGGTGGGTACCCCGAAAGAGCACTTCTTCGGGTTAAGCTTGATGCTATATCTGTCGAGGTTGGCGAAGGTTTCTCGAAGGTCATTGAGCAGGCTATCTGCTTTCGCGGTCTTGATGACGATGTCGTCGACATAAACTTCGACGTTGCGGCCGATTTGTTCCTTCAGGCACGCCTGCATACACCGTTGATAGGTGGCTCCGGCGTTCTTGAGCCCGAAGGGCATCGTCATGTAGCAGTATACCCCATGCGGGGTGATGAATGTCGTCTTGTCTTCGTCTTCTACTTTCAGCCGTATCTGATTATATCCGGAGTAGGCGTCGAGGAACGAAAGTCATTCGCATCCTGCCGTGGAGTCGATGATCTGGTCGATTCGGGGCAGGGGAAGTAGTCCTTCAGGCAGTGTTTGTTTAGGGCGGTGAAGTCGATACACATCCTGTAGATCTTGGTGTCCTTCTTCTCCACCATGACTGGTGGCGAGAGCCACGTGGCTTCCTTGATCTCTCTGATGAACTTGTCTTCGAGGAGGCGGTTGATTTCTTCGCCCATCGATTTGGCCTTTTCTGGATTATACCGGCGCATAGACTGCTTGACCGATTTCGTGTTGGGAAAGATCTTGAGCTCATGCTCGGCGAGTTCCCTGGGGATGCCTGGCATATCTGCTGGACACCAGGCGAACATCCTCCAGTGCTCACGGAGGAACTCGACGAGCGCGCTTTCCTATGCGGGGGAAAGGGAGTTCGACACCCGCGCCGTCTTGGTTGGATCCATCGGGTGGATCTGGTGCTCTCGGGTGTCCTTGGTGGCATCGAACGACAGTTCTGGGGCGTTCTGCTGCGCCGGTGGATCGATGTCCATCACAGTGGCTTCCCGAATATGGTGCAGTTCCTCGTGTACCCCGAAGGTTTGGGACATGGTATTGAAGTCCTTGTCGCAGTTTTCGGATCGGGCGAAGCTGCCGCTGATCGTCAGTGGTCCCCTGTTTGCGGGCATCCGCAGCTTGAGGTAAGCGTAGTGGGGTACCGCCATGAATCGGGCGAACGCTGGCCGCCCGAGGATAGCGTGGTACTGCGAGGGCCAGTCAACCACCTCGAATTCGATCTTCTCCTTTCTGAAGTTTGCTGGAGTGCCGAAGATGACGTCGAGATGTATCGCCCCCAATGGATACGTCGGCTTCCCTGGGACGATTCCGTGGAAGGAAGTCTCCGTTGGCAGGAGATTGTTTAGCGGGATCTTGATCTTTCGTAGTGTGTCTGTGTAGATGAGGTTTAAGCTGATGCCCCCGTCCATGAACACCTTTTTCGAGGTGAAACCCCCTATGTGTGCCTCGAGAACCAGAGCGTGGTGTCCTGGGCGTGGGATCTTCGGTGGATGATCTGACCGGTCGAAACCGATCGGATGTTCGGACCAATTCAGGTATTCGGGAATGGCCGGTGGCGCGTGTTCGGCGTGAAACACTTCTCTTGCGCGTTTTCGCTGAACTTTATTCGTCGGGCGCCCCCTCTGGATCATGGGCACGAAACCTCTTGGCGGCGGGAACTCTTCTTCCTCGTTGGCCGGCTGTCGCTGCTCGACGTGCTGAATCGTGGCGGCCTGGTGGCCCTGCTGTACAACGTTTGCTGGTGGGTTCGGCGGTGGTGGTGGAGCATTGTAGGCTATCGCCCCTGCCACTGGTTGCTCGGTGCCCATCCTCTCCTGAAGTGCCCGGTTGAGACGAAGGAATTCCCTACACTCGATGAGGAGGTGTGCAGGTCTTCGTACTCCATCTTTGTCGAGGTACGTATGCCTTGGGCATCCGCTATCAAGCATCTCCTCTGCCGATATCTGTGGCTGCCGTCGGGGCCACTCCTTGCTTGGCTTCGAGGCACTTCTGCTGCTGCTACCGTGGTAATTGTTTCCTTGCCGCGGTAAGTCACGGTTGTCTTCACGATCTTCGTGTATGTAGCCTGCTGCTACCATGTCCGTGTTCTCCGTGTTGTCGTAGCGATTCCGACGACCCTTCTTTCGGGACCCGGAGTGGAACTGGTCTTTCGCGTCGACGTCGCGTTCTGCTGATCGGCGGCGACTTCTGGGAGCCGCGATGGAGTCTTCGCCATCAGCCCACTCATTCGCCAAGCTCATGAGGTGGTCGACAGTCCTTGGCTTGCAGCGTCCAAGCTCTTCCTTGAAGTCGCGTCTGAAGAGGCCGTCGCGAAAGGCGTCGATGGCCCTTTCGGGCGAGATATTTTCCGTCGTGTTCCGGAGGCTGATCCACCATGAGATGTATGATCTCAGGTTTTCCCCGGTTCTTTGCACACATAGGCGTAGTTCTTCGAACGACGTAGGTCGTCGCGAAGTGTCTTGGAAGTTAGCGATGAACGCTTGCCGAAATTCTTCCCAAGAGCGAATGCTATCTGGGGCGAGATTATTCAGCCATGCCCTTGCGTTATCCTTTAGATGCAGTGACAACAACTGGAGGGCGTTGTCTCTAGATCCGCCGCTGATTTTTACAGCAGTTATGAAATCATCGAGCCAAATTCGGGGGTCCTGCTGCCCATTGAACTTGACTATGCCCTCGCTGAGCTTGATTCCCTTCGGCAATGGTGCGGAGCGGATCAACAGGCTAAAGCAATCTGCCCCGCACAGTTGATGTCTACGCACTTCTATTCTTGTAGACACTTGTTGGGCCTCCAAGTGCAGAGGTTTGTAGAACAGCAGCAAGTTTCCCTTAAGTGGACCACCCAAGGTTTATCGAACTCAGGGAGGTTAGAGGTCAAAGCTATCCCTCTCAAGCAACCCTGTAATTACGATACAGAAAGTCTCTTATGTCCCCAACACACCCAATACACTTGTCAGATGTATAGGTGCACTAGTTCGGCGAAGAGATAGTGAAATACAAGTAGTAGTGATGATTATAAGTAGCAAACGTGATGTGAAATAAATATCTCTGCGAGCAAATAAGTAACAAAACAGCAAGTAAACGATGTGCAATGCTTGGACACAAGGCCTAGGGATCATACTTTCACTAGTGGACACACTCCCAACAATATAACATGACTGAACAAATAACTTCTCTTTGCTAAGGCACTCTGAATTACTCTCCTATTGAATAACACTAATCATTGTGTAGTGGCTACAGAAGCACCCCTTAAAGTCCATCAAGTACTTGACAAACACCACTCATAGAGATATCCAAATCAGATCACAATTCAAGATAGAAATCATTGCAACTTAAACCAAGTACTAACACGGTGCACACACTGTCAACATTACACCATGAAAGGAGGAATAGATCACTCAAACTATCATAGCAATAATTATTCTCATAATCCACAAGAGATCACAATCATAGCCTAAACCAAGTACCACCATGATGCACGCATTGTCACCGTTACACCATAGCAGGAGGAATAGATTACTTTAATAACATTGCTAGAGTACACAAAATATCTGAATAATAACATGTACTTGTTCAACATGATACAAAGCTCACGATCACATAAAGATCACATCATGGGAGAGAGAGGTGAACCACATAGCTACCGATAGAGCCCTTAGCCCCGGGGATGAACTACTCCCTCCTCATCATAGGAGACAGCAAGGTTGATGGAGATGGCGGTGAGGTCGATGGAGACGGCGGAGACGGCGATGGAGACCGATGGAGATGGCTCCGGGGGCACTTCCCCGTCCTGGCAGGGTGCCGGAACAGAGACTTCTGTCCCCCGAAATTCGTCGGCGGTGGCGGCGGAGCTGCGGAACTGTTCTAGAAAAATCGTCGAATCCCCTAGGGTTTTCCGTCCCGAGGCTTCTTATAGGCGAAGGGGCGATGTCAGAGGAGGGCCAGGGCCTCCTCACACATGGCTGGCGCGGCCAGGGGCCTGGCCGCGCCACCTGTGTGTGTGGGGCCCCTGCGGCCCACCTCCTACTCCACTTCGGATCTCTGGAAGCTTCCGGGTAAAATAAGACTTCAGGAACTTGTTTCGTCCAATTCCGAGAATATTTCCTGTGTATCACTTCTGAAACACAAAAACAGCAGAAAACAGGAAACTGGCACTGTGGCACTTCGTTAATAGGTTAGTTCCGGAAAATGCATAAAAGTGCCACTAAGTGTAACGAAACAATAGGCAAATGGTATAAAAACAAGCATGGAGCATAAAAAATTATAGATACGTTGGAGACATATCAACATCCCCAAGCTTAACTCCTGCTCGTCCTCGAGTAGGTAAGTGATAACCAAAGAAATAATTTTTGAGGTGACATGCACCTACACAATCTTGATCATATATGTAAGCATTGGTGAGCTGGGATCATAGAACTTAAAACATGGGCATGAAGATATAATCATGACAATAAGAACTTAGCAACCATGTTGTAAACATACAAATGAACACAAACAAAAGATCATGAAAATGAAACAATGAAAGTCAAACGTGCGTTCGAATCATAAGGAAAACATACAAAAGGTTTTCAGCTTGTCCTTCAAAGAGAGCAAAACATAAATGCATAGGACACCTCAAAGTTTAAGAGGGCGACTAGATACAAATAATTTAAGAGCAAGTGAAACCAACAATATGAATCAATCAATGAACTTTGGGACAATGCATATCACACTAAGAATGACAACTATGCTCTCTTAATGGTGCATAAAGAAAGAAGGTGGTGACTCAACATAAAAGTAAAAGAAAGGCCCTTCGCAGAGGGAAGCAGTGATTGCTCATGTGCTAGAGCTTTTCATTTGTAAAACAGAGAGATAAAAATTGGTTTTGAGAGGTGGTTGTCTTTGTCAACGACTGGCAATGGGGTTCTTACTATCTTCCATACAAAAATGAAGCAAGTTTTTGAGAGAGAGAGATTGGCACTTTTGTGCTCTTTTTATAAAACTTGGCACTCCTCCCCACCTTTTCCTTTCACATACCATGTCTAACCGATTCCATCGGGTGCCCACCAACATTCACATTCATTGGAGCAGTGCCTTTTTTCTCTTTTTTTCTTTTTTTTTCTTTTTGGAATAAGCAATATGGAAGATAGCAAATCCGACCACTACGTCCCCATGAGCTGAAAACAGTGTCACAAAACGAGAAGTGTTTTGAAGGTTTTTGAAAGGTAGCACACGAAATTTTTACTTTGGAATGGCTTATAAATACCATGCATAGGAGTTTATAGTGGACACAATGGAAAACTTTGGCTTTTAGGAGTTGGATGCACGAGTAGAGCTCATACTCAGTACAAGGCGAGGGCTAGCAAAAGACTGGGAGCGACCAACTAAGAGAGCAATAACGGCCATAATCATGCAAAGCGACAAAGCAACATTAAAAGAAGCATAAGATGGCATCAAAAGTCAAAAACTAAATGATCATAGAGGCTATTGGCGACTTTGTAAGAGTCTAACATGTGTGAGCATGCGCCAAGTCAACCCAAATAAAGCATCAAGGAGAAAACCAAAATAATGCTTCCATACAATAAAAACAACGCATGATTTTTTCAAAGGCTCATTAAGCAATCTCAGTTATTTGAGACAAGTCATGCTACAGCAAAACCACTAAGCATACTATCAAAAAGACATCAAGCATGACATGAAAAAGCCTAAGCCGCAGTCTACACAAGCTCCTTCTTGTACCACTATTTTGCACAAAGCTTTTTCTCTTTTCCAACACCATTTGAAATTTTTTAAGACACCTCTTTTGATGAAAACCAATAAAGATCAGAGGCAAAAATACACCTTGATGAAAAGATATGACAAGGTCTGAACGCAAATCAAGGCGAAAACGAAAACCAAAAGCAGTAGCAGAAAAAGAAGAACACTCATTGAACGATAAGAGTGAAAAACTGAGTGTTCTTGGCAAATGAAAATGAGTTCATCTCCTCCAAAAGAAACATGATGTGATCTAACTATTTATTGCAGCAAACAAAACTAAACCAACTAAGAAAACTAAAGCAACTGACGCTCCAAGAAAAACACATAGTGCATGAAGCAATAAAAATATAGTGTTTTGAAAGGTGACCTGATTTTTGCCGATGAAGAAGGGGTGCCTCGGGGGCATCCCCAAGCTTTGACGCTTGTACTTCTTGGATATTTCTTGGGGTGATGCATGGGCATCCCCAAGCTTGAGCTTTTGTCCATTCTTCAACTCATCTCATCATTCTCCAATCCCTACACTTGAAAACTTCCTTCATACAAAACTAAACACAATTCTATTAGCAACATTAGTGTAACCATAAAATATATTCAACCTATTTTAGCTTCAGGTTTCAACTCAAAACCACCACATATATAGCAAATACTACTGTAGCAACTCCCCAAAAAGTTCCATGATCAAAAGAACTCAAAAGAAAGCGATAAAGCGGCAAATACAAATATTGGCAGAAATCTGTCAAAACAGAACAGCTGACAAATGTCGAATTTTTGAGGGGTTTTCTGTTGCTCAAATCAAAAAGTGTTCAACTAATGAAAGTTTGGATATAACCTGGGGCATATGCACAAGAAATCGCAGGTCCAAAAGATAAACAGAGAATTTTCACGAATTTTTACGGTGTAGCACCGAAAACAGTTTCAGGACAGCAACATCCCCAAATCTTTACCTCACTCAAATTAGAGGCTTCTCTTGGCACAAAAACGAAATAAACAAGATAAGGAGCGGTCATTACAGTAGTAATGACTTCCAAGACTCAAATAAAAGAAAAAGTACTGAAAATAAACAATGGGTTATCTCCCAAGAGTGCTTTTCTTTAACGCCTTTGAGCTAGGCGCAGTAATTTGCAAAGATGCTCATGTGGGCGCCATATAAGAGCTTGAGGCAAAGGCGCCATATAGGAACTTAAAGCAATAGAGAGCATCAAAAAGCAAATGTGAAAGACATTTATATCTGAACCACTTCCTATGCATAGGAATCTTGTAAGAAAATAAATCAACGAGGCACATAGTAGCAAGCATGGATAGATAAAACAAGTGCCACTTCAAGATTTGCAACATAAAGAGGGGAAACTTAATATTGTTGAGATCCATCAAACCATGTTTCCCTCTCTCATAATAACTTTCAGTAGCATCATGAATAGAACTAACAATATAACTATCACATAAAGGATCTCTATCATGAGCCACATGCATAAAAGAATTAGTACTCACCACAGGAACAATAGTAGTAGGAGCAAATTCAACAGAATAATTATTCTCATCACCATAATCATCATAAATAGGAGGCATATTGTAATCATAACTAATTTTATCCTCAATAGTAGGTGAACTGAAAATATTATACTCATCATCATAGCCATCATAAACTAGAGGTTTAGTATCATCACAAGCTAGAGAGCAACTATTTCTTAAAGCATATTTTCAAACATATCATCATAAGAAGGAACATCACATATGGGAGATAAAATATCATCAGAGCAAATTTTCTCCACTAAAGCTGGGGAACTAAAAATATCATGCTTAACAAAACCAGCTTCCCCAAGCTTAGACTTTTCTATAGCATTAGCATTAACAGTATTCAAAGCATTCGTACTAATAATATTGCTATGCGAAATAAGCTCTAAAGGATTTTCAATTTTCTCTTCAAATCTAAAATTAGGAAAAAGACTAAAGAACTCTTTGTTTTCCATTAAGCCTAACTAGTGAAAATAAAAACAAGAAACAAAAAGATGTAATTGCAGAATCTAAAGGAAATAACTTCGAGCACTCACACAGGAGGATGCGAGTACCTTTTACCTTACCTCCCCGGCAACGGCGCCAGAAAAGAGCTTGATGTCTACGCACTTCTATTCTTGTAGACACTTGTTGGGCCTCCAAGTGCAGAGGTTTGTAGAACAGCAGCAAGTTTCCCTTAAGTGGACCACCCAAGGTTTATCGAACTCAGGGAGGTTAGAGGTCAAAGCTATCCCTCTCAAGCAACCCTGCAATTACGATACAGAAAGTCTCTTGTGTCCCCAACACACCCAATACACTTGTCAGATGTATAGGTGCACTAGTTCGGCGAATAGATAGTGAAATACAAGTAGTAGTGATGATTATAAGTAGCAAACGTGATGTGAAATAAATATCTCTGCGAGCAAATAAGTAACAAAACAGCAAGTAAACGATGTGCAATGCTTGGAAACAAGGCCTAGGGATCATACTTTCACTAGTGGACACACTCCCAACAATATAACATGACTGAACAAATAACTTCTCTTTGCTAAGGCACTCTGAATTACTCTCCTATTGAATAACACTAATCATTGTGTAGTGGCTACAGAAGCACCCCTTAAAGTCCATCAAGTACTTGACAAACACCACTCATAGAGATATCCAAATCAGATCACAATTCAAGATAGAAATCATTGCAACTTAAACCAAGTACTAACACGGTGCACACACTGTCAACATTACACCATGAAAGGAGGAATAGATCACTCAAACTATCATAGCAATAATTATTCTCATAATCCACAAGAGATCACAATCATAGCCTAAACCAAGTACCACCATGATGCACGCACTGTCACCGTTACACCATAGCAGGAGGAATAGATTACTTTAATAACATTGCTAGAGTACACAAAATATCTGAATAATAACATGTACTTGTTCAACATGATACAAAGCTCACGATCACATAAAGATCACATCATGGGAGAGAGAGGTGAACCACATAGCTACCGGTAGAGCCCTTAGCCCCGGGGATGAACTACTCCCTCCTCATCATAGGAGACAGCAAGGTTGATGGAGATGGCGGTGAGGTCGATGGAGACAGCGGAGACGGCGATGGAGACCGATGGAGATGGCTCCGGGGGCACTTCCCCGTCCCGACAGGGTGCCGGAACAGAGACTTCTGTCCCCCGAAATTCGTCGGCGGTGGCGGCGGAGCTGCGGAACTGTTCTGGAAAAATCGTCGAATCCCCTAGGGTTTTCTGTCCCGAGGCTTCTTATAGGCGAAGGGGCGATGTCAGAGGAGGGCCAGGGCCTCCTCACACATGGCTGGCGCGGCCAGGGGCCTGGCCGCGCCACCTGTGTGTGTGGGGCCCCTGTGGCCCACCTCCTACTCCTCTTCGGATCTCTGGAAGCTTCCGGGTAAAATAAGACTTCAGGAACTTGTTTCGTCCAATTCTGAGAATATTTCCTGTGTATCACTTCTGAAACACAAAAACAGCAGAAAACAGGAAACTGGCACTGTGGCACTTCGTTAATAGGTTAGTTCCGGAAAATGCATAAAAGTGCCACTAAGTGTAACGAAACAATAGGCAAATGGTGTAAAAACAAGCATGGAGCATCAAAAATTATAGATACGTTGGAGACGTATCAACAGGCCGTCGCTGGTGCCGCCGAATGTCTCCGCCTCGCGATCTCCTTCGAAGCGGCGTGCTTCGCGTCGCGCTCGCGCTTGGTCGACCCTGTTCTGGGCCAGACCATGCCGAAGCTCGCCGTTGTGAGGTTCGACCGCTTGCGTCCGAGGCGCTATGGGTGGCACCGGTGCTGGGTGCCTGGCTTGCTCCGTCGGTGGGGCGGTTCTCCTTGCTGTCGCGTCATGCCCAGAATCGGGCGTTCCTTGGAGCACGCTTACTCCTTCGAGTGCTAGATTCCTCAGGTGTCGCATATGTTCGTCGCCGTTGGATGCGTTCGCGGCAATGTATGCCGCCGCGGCCATGATCGCAGCCTCCTTGGTCTTGGGCATCAATTCAGCCTCGTTGAACTCTGCCTCCAGATTTCGGGTGATGTTGTGCATATCGGGCCCTGGCTGGGCGCGTGATCTTGATTTGTGCTGGATGCTTGATGAGTAATGGGACGATCTTTCGGCCCGTCTTCTGCTGGATGCATCGGCCTCTTCCCTTCGCCGTTCCACTACTCGCCTGTCAGCACTGATCTGGTCCTTCTGCTCCTGGACAACGAAACGGAGTGCCGCCAGATCGCTTGGGCTTGGGTTGGGACCGAAGTTCACCTCGCCCGCGTAAACCCTTCTTGCGAACCGGATCTGGTCATGTGTGACCACCTGACGGCCGCTGTCTGCCCGGTTTCGTCCGTCGTTGTCTCTGTTCTCGTTTCCGTCGCCGTGGGATGCTATCATGCAGTGGCCCCCGGTCCACGGGGCTGAATCGTCGCTGATTTCGCCCAGCGCTGGAGGGTAGACGTCGTCGCTTTCGACGTATGGCCCGACTTCAATCATGAAGTCAGAATCGTAATCGGCCACATAGCCATCGCTAGATGCGGCAGATTCGCAGCGTGAAGCAGAGCTTGCCGAATTGCCTATCTTCCCCTTAGCTTCGGGGTAGACATCGTCGTCGTCATCTGAGCATGTGTAGTCCGAATACAACCCTTCGACGTAATCAGGGTCATACGGTGCAGCGCGGAGCGTCAGGGCAGTGGGAGCCCGATTGCACTCAGATATCGTCGGGTAGACAGCTGCTGTGCCCCCCCGAGGATCTTCACAGCCGGCGATCTCATGAGATGAGAAATCTCCGGCGCCCACGTAGTGGTATGCGTCGCAGTCGACGCAGTATGCGGTGGTCGGGGATGGAGGTGGATCTTCGAAATCGTTCGACCCTACTGATGGGGTCGAAGTTTTCAGCTTCGGCTCCTCCTCCGGTGGCGCTAGTAGCGCGCTTGCCGAAAGTTTGCCCCCGACGGCTGGTGGTGTCGTCGTTTCGGCCACGAGCGGAGCCGATTCGCCGATGGAGAGCAGTTCCATCGCTCCATTGCTGTCCACGTGGAAGTTGAACAGTCCGAAAGCCATGTCATAGCCTTCGGGCGCTACTCCTGCCGTGCTTGAGATGGGGTCGATGACGTTCGCCGCTGGAGCGGGCTTTGCAGCGCTTGGCGAAATATTGCTGACGACGATCGAATCGGCGGCGTCGACGCCTAGTTCCGCCGGGTGGGTGGTGACGACGGCCGGCACAGCGATGCCGACGATGGCGTTGGTGTCGATCTTGGCGGTGGTGTCGACGTCGGTCGGCGCAGCGATGCCGACGGTGGTGTCGATGTCGATCTTGGGGGTGGTGTCGATGTCGGTCGGCGTAGCGATGCCAACGGTGGTGTCGATGTCGATCTTGGGGGTGGTTGGTGATGGAGCCGGCGAATCCATAGATCCAGATCCCGTCGTCCCCACGGTCGGCGCCAATTGACAAGGTTTATCCCCGGCAATGCCCATGCCGAAGGGCTTTCGATCTAGGAAGCGTGTTGGGAACCTGGCGAACTCGACGGCGATCAGACGAAAGCAAAGGGACACGAGGATTTACCCAGGTTCAGCCCCCTCGAAAGGTAAAAGGCCTACGTCCTGCTTGTCTGACTTCGTATTGATGGTGTGGTTGTGATGAGGGTGTTACAATGGTGGCGTAGATTGGATCTAGCCGAAGCGGAGAGCTCTAAGTCGTCGAGCGCTCCGGCGTGAGGTGGGTGGAGAAGTGTCTAGGGTTTTGAGTCCTCCCTCCCAGCCTTTTATATGTGAAGGCTAGGTCTCGGGACGGTACCTCAAACCTGATACAGATCGGATCGGTACAGACGAAGCCTAATCTAATTCTAATTCTTCGGGCCTTTGCTTGCACGCCAAGTTTTAACTCCTGGGCCACGCTAGACTGCTGCCTTGATGGGCCTCAAGAGCCCTCTGAGGGAAACCTTTCCTGGACCGAAAACCAGGTAGGCAAATATCGGGTGCTCGTTTGTCATTCCTTCGTCACGCATGATTGCGCCTGGAGAGGCTCCACGTCGGCGCGCTTGATCGGAGATGTGAGCCCAACGCTCGAGGGAGGTCTCCACGGGGAGGGAGGTCTCCACGGGGCGCAACGCTGATGAAAAGAGCCACGGTGCGGCGAGACACTACACGACAAATTGGCCGATCTCATTTTGGTGGCCGGTACATGGGTCCTCCACCCGCTTGAATCCGACGGCGATGTACGAGGGCCAGTCGAAGCGAAACGAAATAGAACTGTGATGGGAGGCGGAATTTTATCCAAGGCGGCGGAAGTGGAAGGGGACGGGCCGGGAAAAATTACGGTTCAAACTGTTGTGCACTATCTGAGCTAGACCACAAATAAATTACTAAGTGGACCAACTGTCATTTTGGTACTTGATAGCATGGTACCTCGTGGTTTATAGTAAAAAGAGATTGCACTGTTGTAATCCCGATGTTCTTTTTGACCCTGATCGATTTGTCTTTTTTCTGAAAAAAAGTAGTACAGTACTTACTTTTTGATTTGGGGCACACTTCTTTTCTGTTATATACAAACAGACGGATGCTCAAAAGCAGAGAATACACGCATACAAGCCGGCGACAGTGCCTGCAGCTCTGTCGGGTGAACCAGACCGCTGCTGCAGGGCTGACGCGGTGACGCGCAATCTGACCGGGCGGGCGGTGCGTAGCAGAGCAACGGACCGATCCGCGATCGATAACGTGCCATTGGTACAGAACGGGAGATCCGTGTCGCGACTGTCGCACTGACTCGACCGCAACACAACTCAACCGGCGCGGCTAGCGC
Organism: Dactylis glomerata; assembly: GCA_007115705.1. NCBI lineage: Eukaryota > Viridiplantae > Streptophyta > Magnoliopsida > Poales > Poaceae > Dactylis > Dactylis glomerata. The sequence goes on along the minus strand of QXEO01000247.1, from coordinate 7,632,163 downwards.
ATGTGCCAGAAAAGGCTGAAGCCAGTGGAAAGGATCTCACGACTGCTTTGAGATTCGAGCGCAACACGTGGCGAGATTATGAAGAAATAGACCACCCAGCCGCAACCCCCTTCCTCCGCTATATAACCACCCCATCTTTCCCATTCGCTCTCCTCTCCTCTACTCCAAACGCCGCCCTACCATCCCATTGCTCCAACCCAAAGCCTCAGACCCTCCGCCGCCGTCTTCTCTCCCAGCACAATCATGTCCCGCTCAACATCCACCGCCGCCAACCTCCTCGTCTCTGCAGCTCGCCTCGTCGCGTCGGCTCCGTCCATGGCCGCTCCCGCGGGCACTCCGCCACATGGACTCAAGCTCGCTGCCGGCGCTGCCGGACTCGCTGGAGCCTCCGCTCGCCTCCTCTCGGCGGGTGCCCCGGCAAGCGCGGTGGCCCGGCTTCTAGCCGCCGCGAGAGCTCGCACGCACGCCGTGGCGCCGACCGTCCACATCGGCGTCGTCGCTGTCGCCGCTGGTGCTCCCGAGCACGCGGTGGCTGCGCTGGATTTCGGCACACTGGCAGCGGTAGCCTACGGCCGCGAGTTCTACAGCGCTGGTGAGTTCCCCACCGTGACCGTGGCCCTGTCTGAAGACGTCGGCGCTCTCGCCGCGGCGCGGCGGGCGTTCCAGAACACGGCCCTGCGGCTATCAACCTCGCCGACATCGCCGCGGCCTTCTACGGCCGGGACCTCCGCGCGCACGCTCCGGCGTCGGCCACCGCCGCGGCCTTTGCACGCCTCCTGACCGCTGGTGGTCCCGCTCCGAGCAGCCCGGTGACCTGGCCTCTGGCCGCGGCTGGTGCTCCTGCGCTGGCTGCACTCGCTTCGGCGGGCCAAGGCCGGGAGTTCTCCACCGACCACGTGCTCCGGGCGCGCGCTCCGACCTCCGCGGCCGTGGTGCCTGCAGTCGACGTCGGCGCCCTCGCGACCGGAGCGGCTCTGGACTTCGGTGTGCTCGCGGCCGCGGCTTATGGCCGCCGGGCGTTCCACACCGGCGCCCGTCCGTCCCCACGCTCACGGGCGATCTTGGGCAGGACCGGCAGGGTACCCTGCTTCCCAGCTGCTGGTGCGCGCGGGATACGCATGCTCTGCACGGCAACGGGCCGCGGCGGCGGCAACGAGCCAGTAACGATGGCGGCGTTGTCTACATTGGCAACAAGGGCAGAGCTCAATGAGCTGCGGGCTGAGATGCTGAAGCACCAGCTCAAGGCGTCGAAGGAGGCTAACAGAATATGGGATGAAATCAATGCGCTGCCCGTAAACACTACGTGCGTTTCCTCTCTCTTTCCAAAATACATCAAGCAGCTACTAATTTCTGGACATGCATCTTGTGAGCATCACTACAAATTCTGGCTTTCTTTTCGTTGCACAGGGAGACGGCTTCAAGGATCGTAATGTCTCTGTACGGGGTGATTGGCGGCTTTCTCCTCGTCTTGGTCACGACCCTTGGTCACGTGGCTGTGAAGCAGAACGGGGAGAAAATGGAGGCCCTTCCTGCGTCCGTGGCAGCTGATCGCGAGAAGAGGGAGCAGGAGGCCCTCGCTGCGTCCGTGGCTGATGAACGCGAGAAGAAGAGGGAGCAGGAGAAGCGCGCCGCTCGTTGGTTCTAGAGATGTCTCGTCTGCTTCTTTAATTCGCAATTCTCAGTTCCTCGATCGTTTAGTTTCATTTCAGTTAGTATCATATTTATGACATCTTGGAGCACTTGAGTGCGTGAAGCAAACTTGTTTTGTTTATGTTATGCATTGCCGACTGGCATCATGATAATTTTTCATTTTGTGATTTTTTATGTTGAGTCTAGTTTGGCAAAGGTTATTTTACATATTACTAGTACTAATAAGATCTGATAAGCTTAAGGAAACTTCTTGCTTGCTTACACATTAGACTAGTCACAATAGAAGTATCATAGTTAGTATCATACATGCCACGTAGATAAAAATCTGATGTGGCATAACAATTAATGAAGAGAGATATGAGAGTAGTATCGTATTATGATACTGTATCATGACACGCAAAACAAGAAATTGTACTCCCTCCGTTAGAAATTACCCTGCATTCTGTGTTTGGTCAAAGTCAAACTTTTCAAATTTTGACCAAACATATTGGTAAAACTATCAATAACTATGAAACCAAATACATGCAATATGAAAATATATTTTATGACAATTCTAATGATGGCTATTTTATATTATAAATATAAATATTTTTTTATACGCTTAGTCAAAGTTTATAAAGTTTGACTTTGACTAAACTCAGAATGCAGGGTAATTTTTGACAGAGGGAGTACTAGCAAATAGTAAATCATGTTCACATATTTACCTTGAGATTCTACAAAACATTAAATATAATACAACTATGATACTACCATATGATACTATGCGTTGTAGGGATAATATCATACTCCCTCCGTTCCTATATATAGGAGGTATAGTTTTTTGAAGAAAATTCCAAAATATAAGACTCTCGCCAAATTTACCGATATATTTGTGGAGTAGTTGACTCCCGCATGAGATATTCCACAAATCAAACTGATCGGGAAAGAGAGGAGATTGGGAGTTTCCTTATTTTCCTCCACTTTCACACCTAAAACCAACAAAAATTAACTGCCTAACACCTATGCGTTAATATTCGTGCGAAAAACTATACCTCCTATATATAGGAACAGAGGGAGTATTATAGTTTCATATGTATGATACTACTATATAATACTATACATTGTGACTAGTCTTATAGTACAGAGCACCTGCAAAATTTTCACGAAATTTCTGGAATAGAGACCTTAATTAGCATGCCTATTTTCATGGAAACTTCTGTATAAAAAATTGCATAAAAACCAAACATGTGGATCTGCTTATTATTCCAGGAAAGAAAAAGGCCAGCATTGAATGTCTCGTATCAATGATTATGTTTGAAAAATCAATACAAACCACCAAAATTTCCTCCAGGCACAAACACGATCTGATTTTTTTCTGAGTCTAGCAGCGGTCTCCAATTACTGACTGAATTTAAAATTATAAATTCTGCAACAAACAAAGGGTCTTGAAGCTGTGTCACATTTTACAAAATTTTCAAATCTTCATATGGCACGCCAACACAAATTTTCGTACCAAGAGTTCCAAAATCATGAGCTACATCATTCTTTGATTTTACGGAATACAATATCAGGCCAAATTAACTTGTATCCTAATTATCTTCTAAAGAATATTCGGATAGATAGGCCGGTCCTCAAGTTCTTGAGGGCAACCCTGTCCACGACATGGTTCCAAAATATCTTCACTTCTTCAGGGCATGAAGACATCAACTCCGTCGCACGCCTAAATGACTAAGACCATGCACTATGTTGTGCAAAAGCCAATCATAGAGCTATATGATACGATGCTACACATAGCAAGGCATCGACTCAAGGTGTGAGAGAAAATAACCGGCTCAAGTTTTTGGTTCGACTCATATGGGTAAAAAGATTAGTATTCTATGCATATAAGAGAGAGGGAGGAAGCAATGCTCACGGGGAAAGACAAAGAATAATGAAAATAATTATTATAGTGGGCTCCAATGGTACTATATGATGTGGTGCCAACATAGTAGCAAATTGCTACCGATTTTTTTTTTTTCGAGAACCCGCAGGAGATCTGCGCGTTGTTATATTAAGCTCGAAAAGGGGTTATTACACGCCTAACAGAAAAGGCTACACAACTCCACAAGATCCTCTACCACGCCGAGCGTGACACGAGGGGGGGGGGGGGATGAGAGACTAGCCTATATCTCCTAAATTCCCACCTCTACGTTTTACAATTGAGCCAGAGCTCCCACTCTCCTACTAACTCATGCACGATACAAGTGGCGTTCTTTTGTACATCATCGAAGACGCGCGCATTACGCTCCAGCCAGAGTGAACGCAGCGTCAGCATGATGAAGGAATTCGCCTTCTTGCTGTCCGCCCGCGAGAGGTGCTCAACCGCGGACGGCCACCATTCGGACAGGGAGCATTGCACGGACGGGACGGCCAGGTTGAAGCCAAGGCGTTGGCAAGCCGCGGTCCACACGCTCTGCGCAAATGGGCATTGCAGCGAGAGATGGTCAAGGGTTTCCCCGGCCGCGGAGCAGAGCTTACAAAGGGAGTGCGTAGGCAGACCTCGACGCGCCAGACGATCCGCCGTCCAGCACCGCTTGCGCAAGGCCAGCCACGCGTGGAACTGGACCTTGAAGGGCGCAAAGGAATGCCACACCTGAGCAGCGCCGGGAAGTGCTGTTCGGCCGTGGAAGAAGACGTTGTAGGCAGTCTTGGACGAGAAGACGCCGTTCGCCGTCCACTTCCACCGGAAGGTGTCGTCGCCCGTGCCAATCTGGATGCCCTGGAGCGCAGTCCAAAGATTGAGGAACTGCACCAAACCATTGACCGAGAGCTCACCGGCGATATCAAGGACCCATGCAGCGCCCGGGAGCCCCTGTTGGACGGTGCGGCTGCGCCTGATCCCCGGTCTCACCAACAAGAGGAGGTCTGGCGCAATGGCGCTCGGTGGCAGGCCGTTGATCCACGCGTCCTCCCAGAAGAGGACGTTTGCACCGCTGCCGATCGTGATCCGAACCGAAGCGTGGAACACGGCGGCCGCTGCTGGAAGCACCTGGAGCCCAATGCCGGCCCAGGGTCTCTGCAGATCCGTCTTCTGGAACCAGAGCCAACGGGCACGGAGGGCAGCGTTCAGCTTGCGCAGGTCGTGGAAGCCGAGGCCACCCAGCGCTTTCGGAACACAGACCTTGTCCCAGGCCACCAAACAGCAGCCACCACGCGCGCCCGGTTTCCCGGCCCACAAGAATCCGCGGCGTAGGCGATCCACCGCCTGGATGAACCAGGGGTCGACGTCCAGCGCCATCAGGTGGTAGACCACGGACGCCGTCATGATGGCCTGGACGAACGCCACTCTGCCGTCGGTGGTGAGGAGCTTGGATTTCCACGCTGCGAGCTTGCACGCAAGTTTGTCGAGGACGATTTGCAGCTCAGCCTTCGACAGCTTCTTAAGGGACAACGGCAGCCCAAGGTAGACGCATGGCAGCGCGCTGACGGAGCAACTGAGATGCGTCTCGACGGCGGCCACCTCTGTCACGGAACATCTTATTGGCGCCGCAGAGCTCTTGCTGTAATTGACATGCAAGCCCGACGCATCCCCAAAACACTCCAGCAGCGACCTCACCGCAGCGAGCTCGGCCGGCGCAGGTCTGATGAACACCACCACGTCATCGGCATAGAGTGAAACACGGTGCTTTAATCCTGCCGGCAGCGGTGGTAGCGGACCAGCCAGCTCGGCGGCTCGGAGCATGGCGGCAAGGACGTCCATGACGAGGACGAACAGTAGCGGCGAGAGCGGATCCCCCTGCCGGAGCCCTCTAGCGTGCACGAACGCGTTCCCGGCATGGCCATTGACAAGCACCTGCGTCGAGGCAGTCCGCAGGAGCAAAGCAATCCACCTGATCCACCTTGGACCAAAACCCCTCTGCCGTAAGATGCTCAGCAAGAAAGGCCAAGACACGCTGTCAAAAGCGCGGGCGATGTCGAGCTTCAGGAGCACAGCCGGCGTCCTCTTCCTGTGCAGCAGAACGGCGGACTGGCGCACCAGGACAAAGTTGTCCTGGATACAACGGCCCTTGATGAACGCGCTGATGGGTTCGTAGCATAGAAAACAAAAATTTTCCTACGCATGAACGCATAAACTGGCCAAGAAACTCTACGAGATGGTAGCAACGGATACTCACCCTCGACGACCGTGAGCGGGGATTACGTTCCCGCACAAACGTTGACGATGGAGAGTTGGTGAAGACGCACGTAGTCGACGTAGTTGTTCACTTGATGTAGTCGACGTTGTGGTTCACTTGACGATCACAAGATCGTGTAGTCGGCGCCACAAGTGGCAGCGCCCCCGTACTCGCACACACGTGCAGCTCGACGTCGACTCCTCCACGCCCTCGGTCCAGCGGGGCAGCGGAAGAAGGGATCCGCCGGACACTCCTCCACACACTTCTCCAAGTGTGTGAACTACGAACTACTATTCCGGCAGTGCTTCGCTAAGCCAAGACGGAAAGTGGGCAGCAACTATGCAAAGGAGGGAGGATCAAGAAGTGTGTGTCAAAGGGAGAGAGAGGGGGGGTTTATATAGAGGAGGAGGGCAGCCAAGGGGCTGGCCGGCCAAGGGCCTCCCCTCCTCTTCATTTCCCCTCTTTATTCCCTTTATGGAGATTAATCCCTCATCAACATGAGGTAACCCCCATTTTAATGCATGACATTCATGCCAATTAAAATTCACACTTATTGATTTAATAAAACATTTTTATTTCTTTAATATTTGTTAATTCATTCAATTAACAAACATTAACAAATTCACCCTTGAGTTATTTCGATATCCCGAAACAGTTTCGGTGCTTTTCTGAAACAACCCTTATGCTGTCCTGTAATTCGATCGGAGTATCGTATCCACTCAAAAAACGACGACGAGCCTTAAGTGTGTCACCCTACGGTTCGTGAATAACGTGGACATGATCGAGACTCCTCTCCGATCAATAATCAACAGCGGGATCTGGAAATCCATGATGACTCCCACTTACTCAACGATGAACTAGTGATCGTGTGAACCGGTAACGAACATAGTTAATTCCTTTTGTCTCGCGATATTATTACTTGTCCGAGATCCGATCATTTGGTATCAACCATACCTAGTTCGATCTCGTTCCCGACAAGTCTCTTTACTCGTTCCGTGATAATGCATTCCTGTGACCTAGTCACATGCTTGCAAGCGATTCCAATGCAATATCACCGAGAAGGGCCCAGAGAATATCTTTCCGTCATCCGGATGGACAAATCCCACTCTTGATCCATGAGCCTCAACTAATACTTTCAGAGTACCCAAATCAACCTTTATAATCACCCTATTACGGTGTGACGTTTGATATCATCAAAGTACCCTTCCGGTATCAGTGATTAACATGATCTCATGGTCTAAGGATTAGAACTACTTCGCATGAGTTTGATATAGCAATGAACTTGATGACTTGATCGTATTGCTATTCGTACTGTGGGTGTGTGTGTTCATCACATCATTCCTCTAATGATATGACCCCGTTATTAACAACATCCAATGTTCATGATCAGGAAACCTTGATCATCAGTTAATAAACGAGCTAGTATAAAAGAGAGGCTTTACTAGGAACCCTTTTAGTTTATTAATCACACAAGTATTAATGTTTCCGATTAATACAATTCTAGCATGAAAAATAAACATCTATTATGAACACGGAATAATATAATAACAACTTTATTATTGCCTCTCGGGCATATTCCTTTCAGTCTCCCACTTGCACTAGAGTCAATAATCTAGATTACATAGTGATGAATCTAACACCCATTGAGTTCTGGTGCTGATCATGTTTTGCCTTGGGGAGAGCTTTAGTCAACGGGTCTGCCACATTCAGATCCGTGTGCACTTTGCAAATCTTTACATCACCATCCGCGACATGTTCACGGATGGAGTGAAATCGGCGCTTTACATGCTTGAATTTCTTGTGAGACCTTGGCTCCTGAGTATTGGCTATGGCACCATTGTTGTCACAATAGATAACCATTGGATCCAATGCACTCGGAACCACACCCAGTTCGGATATGAACTCCTTCATCCAAACTGCTTCTTCTGCCGCTTCTGAAGCAGCAATGTATTCCGCCTCTGTAGTCGATCTCGCTACCACGCTTTGCTTGGAACTCCTCCAGCTTACCGCTCCTCCATTCATAACAAATACGTACCCGGATTGAGACTTAGAGTCATCCGGATCAGTGTCGAAGCTAGCATCGACGTAACAACTTGCGACGAGCTCTTCTTCACCGCCATATACGAGAAACATATCCTTAGTCCTTCGTAAGTACTTAAGGATATTCTTAACCACCGTCCAGTGTTCCAAACCTGGATCAGATTGGTACCTACTAGTCAAACTAATAGCATGTGCCACATCTGGTCTTGTACATAACATGGCATACATGATAGAGCCTATGGCAGAGGCATAGGGAATCTTATTCATTTCTTCTCTATCTTCAGCTGTAGCCGGACCTTGAGTCTTACTCAAGATCTTTCCTTGCAACATAGGTAAGAACCCTTTCTTACTATCTTCCATTCTAAACTTCTTTAGAATCTTGTCAAGGTATGTACTTTGCGATAGCCCAATTAAGCGTCTCGATCTATCTCTATAGATTTTGATGCCTAAAATATACGCCGCTTCACCAAGGTCTTTCATTGAAAACTTACTGTTTAAGTAATCTTTTACGCTCTTCAAAAGTTCCGTATCATTTCCAATCAGCAATATGTCATCCACATATAATATTAGAAATGCTACAGAGCTCCCACTCACTTTCTTGTAAATACAAGTTTCTCCATAAGTTTTGACAAATCCAAACCCTTTGATAACTTCGTCAAAACGGAGATTCCAACTCCGGGATGCTTGCTTCAGTCCATAAATGGATCGCTGAAGTTTGCATACCTTGTTAGCATCCTTAGGATCAATAAAACCCTTGGGCTGTACCATGTACAACTCTTCCTCAATGTTACCATTAAGGAACGCGGTTTTCACATCCATCTGCCAAATTTCATAATCGAAAAATGCAGCAATTGCTAACATAATCCTAACAGACTTTAGCATCGCTACGGGTGAGAAAGTCTCATCGTAGTCAATTCCTTGAATTTGTCGGAAACCTTTTGCGACAAGTCGTGCTTTATAGACGGTCACATTACCATCAGCGTCTGTTTTCTTCTTGAAAATCCATTTATTCTCAACGGCCTTTCGGTCATTGGGAAGTTCCACCAAAGTCCATACTTGGTTTTCATACATGGATTCCATTTCGGATTTCATGGCTTCATGCCATTTGTTGGAATCTGGGCTCATCATCGCTTCATCATACGTCGCAGGGTCATCGTTCTCAACAATGGCATTTACGACAAGATCACCGTACCATTCAGGAGCAGCGCGTGTTCTTGTCGACCTGCGAGGTTCGGTAGTATCCTCTTTTGGAGTTTCATGATCTTTATCATTAGCTCCCACTTCATTTGGTGAAGTCACCACCGGAACGGTTTCCGGCGCTGCGCCACTCGCCAATTCATGAAGAGGAGGTTCAATAACCTCATCGAGTTCTACCTTCCTACTATTCACACCTTTCGAGAGAAACTCCTTCTCCAAAAAGGATCCGTTCTTAGCAACAAACACTTTGCCCTCGGATCTATGATAGAAGGTGTACCCAATTGTTTCTTTAGGGTATCCTATGAAGACACATTTTTCTGCTTTGGGTTCGAGTTTATCAGGCTAAAGTTTCTTCACATAAACATCGCATCCCCAAACTTTTAGAAATGACAGCTTAGGTTTGTTTCCAAACCACAATTCATACGGTGTCGTTTCAACGGATTTAGATGGAGCCCTATTTAAAGTGAAAGCGGCTGTTTCTAGCGCATAACCCCAAAAAGATAGTGGCAGATCGGTAAGAGACATCATAGACCGAACCATATCCAATAAGGTACGGTTACGACATTCGGATACACCATTTCGTTGTGGCGTTCCAGCGGGAGTGAGTTGTGAAACTATTCCACATTCTCTCATATGTGCGCCAAACTCGTAACTAAGATATTCTCCTCCACGATCAGATCGTAGAAATTTAATCTTTCTGTTACGATGATTTTCTACTTCACTCTGAAATTCTTTGAACTTTTCAAATGTTTCAGACTTGTGTTTCATTAAGTAAATATACCCATATCTACTTAAGTCATCAGTGAAAGTAACAAAATAACGATATCCACCACGCGCCGGCACACTCATAGGTCCACATACATCGGTATGTATGATTTCCAATAAGTCTGTCGCCCGTTCCATTGAACCGAAAAACGGCGTTCTAGTCATCTTGCCCATAAGGCATGGCTCGCATGTTTCAAATGATTCATAATCAAGTGATTCCAGAAGTCCATCCGAATGAAGTTTCTTCATGCGTTTAACACCAATATGACCTAAACGGCAGTGCCACATGTATGCGGCTATATCATCATTTGACTTAATTCTTTTGGCATTCACATTATGAATATGTGTTTCATTACTATCAAGATTCAAAAGAAATAAACCTTTCTTCTCAGGTGCATGTCCATAAAAGATATTATTCATATAAATCGAACAACCATTGTTCTCAGACTGAAATGAATAATTGTCTCGCATTAAACAAGATCCGGATATAATGTTCATGCTCAACGCAGGCACCAAATAACATTTATTCAGGTTTAAAACTAATCCAGATGGTAAATGTAGAGGTAGCGTCCCGACGGCGATCACATCAACTTTTGATCCATTGCCGACGCACATCGTGACCTCATCCTTCGCAAGTTGCCGCCTATTCTTTAGCCCCTGTTTCGAGTTACATATGTGAGCAACCGAACCGGTATCAAATACCCAGGTGCTATTGCGACTACTAGTAAGGTACACATCAATAACATGTATATCATATATACCTTTGTTAATCTTCCCGTTCTTCTTATCCGCCAGATACTTTGGGCAGTTGCGCTTCCAGTGCCCCGTTTCCTTGCAGTAGAAACACTCAGTTTCAGGTTTAGGACCAGCCTTGGGTTTCCTCTCAGAACCGGCAACAGATTTGCCGTCCTTCTTGTTTCTACCCTTGGACTTATTATCCTTTCTACCTCTCTTGAAACTAGTGGTCTTATTGACCATCAACACTTGATGTTCCTTTTTAATCTCCACTTCTGCAGTCTTAAGCATTGAGAGAAGCTCGGGGAGAGACTTCCTCATGCCCTGCATGTTGTAGTTCATCACAAAGCTCTTGAAGCTAGGTGGGAGAGATTGGAGAACCCGATGTATTCCCAACTCATTGGGAATCGTTATTCCCAAGGAGATGAGCTTATCGGCGTACCCAGACATTTTGAGTACGTGCTCACTAACGGAGCTGTTCTCTTCCATCATGCAGCTAAAGAACTTTTCTGAAGCATCATAACTCTCTACGGCAGTATGGGAGTCGAAGATCAGTTTCAACTCTCCCATTGTATCATAAGCGTTGCTGTTCTCGAAACGTTTTCGCAGCTCCGGCTCAAGTCCATACAGTATGCCGCAATGAACTAAACTGTGGTCCTCCTTACGAGTCAGAAAAACATTTTTCTCTTCATCGGGAGCTTCTTCTGCAGGCGGGTTACCTAGCGGTGCCTCAAGCACATAGCCCTTTTGAGAGGCATTGAGGAGGATCCTCAAGTTAAGTGCCCAGTTGGTGAAGTTGCTACCGTTGGTGGCTAGTTTTTCTTTCTCCATGAACGCATTGAAATTCAGAGCAGGTGGTGCCATGATCTACAAATTATTTGCAAAGTTAACTTAGACTAAGTTCAAATAGAATGAGTTCAGGTTAAATCAAATTTTACGTAAACTCCCACTTAAAAACAACATCCCTCCTAGTTTTCTTAAGTGATTACACGAACCAAATCCACTATACCGAAACCGATCATCACGTGCAACGGTATAGTTTCAAAGGCGAACATCACCATGTTCATCATATCAGCCATATGACTCATGCTTAACCTTTCGGTTCGTGTTCCGAGGCCATGTCTGTACATGCTAGGCTCGCCAAGTAGAACCATAACATTTGCGTGTGTAAAACTGTCTTACACCCGTCATATGTGAACGTAGAGTCTATCACACCCGATCATCACGAGGTGTCTCAAAACGACGAACTTTTGTGACGGTGCATGTTATGGGAGAACACATTTTATCTTGATATTTATGTGAGAGGGATCATCTTATAATGCTACCGCGCGATCAAATCTAAGCAGAATAAGATGCATAAAAGGATAAACATCACATGCATAAATAATGTGATATGATATGGTCCTTCATGCACTCGATCTCCATCTTGTGCGTCATGGTATGATCTCCATCATTCCACCGGCGCAGCACCAAGGTCCATGGCGCGCCAACTTGGTTGTCTTCCTCCATTACAATATATCACTTGGATATATATACGGCACGCAGGCCATTTAAATGTAAAGACAACCATATGGCTCCTGCCGGTTGTTTATAACTTACAAAAAGGATCATCGCATACAATTTGTAACATAAACAATTTGACCATATCACATCACATGCCCCCTGCAAAAACAAGTTAGACGTTTCTAATTTGTCTTGCATATTTTACGTGGTTTGGGGCTTTCTAGGAAGAACCGTTCTTACCTACGAACAAGAACCACAACGGTGATAAAAATATTATTAACAATTCTTTGTATAATAGATCATAACTATAGTGGGAGAAACGTGCACCCGCAAAGCCACATATGCCGAAGCATGTCAAGTGTGGGACAAGTCTCGTGAACGTGGTCACGTAAGGTTAGTCTCGGGCAGCTTCAATCCCACTATGCCACTATGATCCAAAATACCAAAAAATTGCAATAACATGATCATCAACGCCCACATCCACATGTGTTCTATCCGTGCATACCAACTACGCATAGAGATGGCTCTGATACCACTGATGGGTTCGTAGCATAGAAAACAAAAATTTTCCTACGCATGAACGCATAAACTGGCCAAGAAACTCTACGAGATGGTAGCAACGGATACTCACCCTCGACGACCGTGAGCGGGGATTACGTTCCCGCACAAACGTTGACGATTGAGAGTTGGTGAAGACGCACGTAGTCGACGTAGTTGTTCACTTGATGTAGTCGACGTTGTGGTTCACTTGACGATCACAAGATCGTGTAGTCGGCGCCACAAGTGGCAGCGCCCCCGTACTCGCACACACGTGCAGCTCGACGTCGACTCCTCCACGCCCTCGGTCCAGCGGGGCAGCGGAAGAAGGGATCCGCCGGACACTCCTCCACACACTTCTCCAAGTGTGTGAACTACGAACTACTATTCCGGCAGTGCTTCGCTAAGCCAAGACGGAAAGTGGGCAGCAACTATGCAAAGGAGGGAGGATCAAGAAGTGTGTGTCAAAGGGAGAGAGAGGGGGGGGTTTATATAGAGGAGGAGGGCAGCCAAGGGGCTGGCCGGCCAAGGGCCTCCCCTCCTCTTCATTTCCCCTCTTTATTCCCTTTATGGAGATTAATCCCTCATCAACATGAGGTAACCCCCATTTTAATGCATGACATTCATGCCAATTAAAATTCACACTTATTGATTTAATAAAACATTTTTATTTCTTTAATATTTGTTAATTCATTCAATTAACAAACATTAACAAATTCACCCTTGAGTTATTTCGATATCCCGAAACAGTTTCGGTGCTTTTCTGAAACAACCCTTATGCTGTCCTGTAATTCGATCGGAGTATCGTATCCACTCAAAAAACGACGACGAGCCTTAAGTGTGTCACCCTACGGTTCGTGAATAACGTGGACATGATCGAGACTCCTCTCCGATCAATAATCAACAGCGGGATCTGGAAATCCATGATGACTCCCACTTACTCAACGATGAACTAGTGATCGTGTGAACCGGTAACGAACATAGTTAATTCCTTTTGTCTCGCGATATTATTACTTGTCCGAGATCCGATCATTTGGTATCAACCATACCTAGTTCGATCTCGTTCCCGACAAGTCTCTTTACTCGTTCCGTGATAATGCATTCCTGTGACCTAGTCACATGCTTGCAAGCGATTCCAATGCAATATCACCGAGAAGGGCCCAGAGAATATCTTTCCGTCATCCGGATGGACAAATCCCACTCTTGATCCATGAGCCTCAACTAATACTTTCAGAGTACCCAAATCAACCTTTATAATCACCCTATTACGGTGTGACGTTTGATATCATCAAAGTACCCTTCCGGTATCAGTGATTAACATGATCTCATGGTCTAAGGATTAGAACTACTTCGCATGAGTTTGATATAGCAATGAACTTGATGACTTGATCGTATTGCTATTCGTACTGTGGGTGTGTGTGTTCATCACATCATTCCTCTAATGATATGACCCCGTTATTAACAACATCCAATGTTCATGATCAGGAAACCTTGATCATCAGTTAATAAACGAGCTAGTATAAAAGAGAGGCTTTACTAGGAACCCTTTTAGTTTATTAATCACACAAGTATTAATGTTTCCGATTAATACAATTCTAGCATGAAAAATAAACATCTATTATGAACACGGAATAATATAATAACAACTTTATTATTGCCTCTCGGGCATATTCCTTTCACGCGCTCTGGTTGCGCCCGATCAGCTCCGGCATGCGCGGAGCGAGTCGCAAGGCCAGCAGCTTAGCCACCAGCTTGGCGAAAGAATGCACAAGACTGATGGGTCGGAACTGTTTCAGGTCGACGGCGCCCTCAGACTTGGGGAGCAGGGTTAGATAGGCCGTGTTTAGATTCCGAAAGGCCTGATCTCGTCCCATGAACACAGCGCGCACCGCAGCACAAACATCAGCCTTGATCGTCGCCCAGCAATGCCGGAAGAACTCCCAAGTGAAGCCATCTGGGCCCGGGGACTTGTTCGACGGCATTGCACGGACGGCATTCCAAATCTCCGCGTCTGAGAACTCAGCGTCGAGCGCGCCCAGGTCCGAGGCCTCCATGCCCATGGCGCCCAGGTCAAGGTCATGCGCCCTCGGCTGCGCACGGCCCAGGAGCTCAGAGAAGAACCCCGTGGCGATATCTTCCATCTCATCCTGCTCAGAGGCCCGCCTATCGCCATCCCGCAGCTGGGCGATGAAGTTGCGGCGTTTGCGTTTGGACGCGTTGATGCGGAAGAACTGGGCGGTGGCGTCGTTATCCCGGAGCGCCGCGACCCGTGCGCGCTGCCTGGCGATGGTGCGCTCAAGGGATGCCAGCCCAAGAACCCGCCGTTTGAGGTCCCGCCGCAACTGAGCCTCAGCCGCCGAGAGAGCTCGATCGTCCTGGGCCGCGTCCAGGCGAAAGATAACCTCATTCGCCACGAGCAGCTGGTCACGAATGCTGCCAACGCGCTTGGCGCTCCACCGCTGCAGATCACGGGCAAGTCTCCGCAGCTTACGGTCAAGCCGGCGCAGCGGGTCGGCGATCGCCGGTCCCCCGCCCCATGAAAGCGCCACAGCGTCCGCGAACCCCTCCAGCTTGGACCAAAACCTCTCAAAACGGAAGCGGCGCTTCGAGCCAAAGGCCACTGCAGTAGACATCAAGATCGGGCAGTGATCGGACAGCGACGAGGAGAGCGCGGTCAGCGTGGCATGGGGATAGAGGCCGTCCCACTCAACCAAGCCAAACCAGCGGTCGATGCGGACCAGAGTAGGCTGGTCACGTTCATTGCTCCACGTGTACCGACGCCCGAGCAGACATGCCTCCTTGAGCTCGATGCCGTTGATGCACGCTCTGAAGCCAGCCATGGCGCGCCGGTTGAGGTTGGCATTGCTCTTGTCCCGGGCGTCGAGAATCATGTTAAAGTCCCCAGCTAGCGCCCAGGGCCCATTGAGCGCAGCGCGGAGAACACGAAGCTCGTCGAGGAAAAGGGGCTTGAGCGCCTCCGTCGTCGGGCCGTACACGGTGGTAAGCCACCACGGTTCGCTGGCACCGGCGTCCAACAGAACGGAGACGGAGAAAGTGTCCACACGTGTGGCCATCACGCGCACGTCCTCGGTGCACCAAGCCACAAGGATGCCACCCGCGGTTCCCACCGCTGGGAGGAACACGAACCCGTCGAAGCGGGGACCGAAGGATTCCACGACGATATACGGAGAAACGTTCTCGAGTTTTGATTCCGACACGCAAACAACCGACGCGGCGGCCTGGTCTACGGCTACGCGCACGGCTGTGCGGCGGTTCGGGTTGTTGAGCCCGCGGACGTTCCACACTACAATGTTACAGTTTTTAGCTTCCATAAGCAAGGCCTACAAGCTAACCGCACCATAGCGAAGACGCTACGTTGCAGTCGCATCCACGTCCTCAACCGCCGCCCGCTCTGTGTTGCAGCTCAACCCAAACAGCGTGGCGATGGCCTGGATCTGCTCCGGTCCAAGGGGCGACGCGAAGATTGCCTCGTACTCCTTCAGCTGTGAGTCCGAGAGGCGCTCTTCTTCCTTGCAGATTCCCAGCTTCTGCATGAGGAGACGCTGCGCGCGCTTGACCGTCGAAGCCGCGATGCCCTTCCCCTTGGCAGCGAGACGCTTGCTGCGGCGTGCCGTAGGCTTGGACACCGAGAAGAGCCTACGCCGCACCACTTTGGGATCTGGCAGCGGCAGGAGTGGGTCGTCCAGCCGCCGGCGAAACTGCATCAACAGGGCCTCCAGCTCCGAGGTATCCCCAGCGTGGGCAGCGCCGCTGGCATGCGCCATGGCCTGTGCCAGAACTTGGGCTGGTGGGCTGGCCAATGGAGGACCAGCAGAGATCACGCCCTGTGGGGTGCGAGGTGGGGTTGCCCATGGCCCCTCAGTTGACCTCATCCGGGGGCCCGCCGCGGCCCCACCAGACACAGTCCTCGATGGAGATCCGGTCGGAGATGCTGGAACCGTACGAGGCTGGGACAGAGCCTCAGCCGCCCTTCTGCCCTCCGACAGGAAAGATTCTGCTGCGGCCAAAGCGGCCCTGTCCCCTGCAAGGCAGAAGGCAACGGCCGGCTCGTGAGAGCCGACCTCTCCAGAGCCACCACATCCACATGCTTCCCGCGCAACATTCCAAGAACGTGGGCCCGAGCTTCCTTTCGCAGATCCCGCTGCAGGATACGGACCAGCCGCAGAGCACGCGTCGCCAGGGGAGTGGCCGCGGCCAGAGCTAGAGGCCCCATGCATGCAGGAGACAGACTGGCTCCCAAGCTCCTGTGCACGCAGGGAAGCAGAGATCCCGACAAGCCAACCAGGGGTGGCGTCAGCAGGTTCGGACCGCCCATGCCTCCCTGGGCCCACCACCGAGGCCGCTGAGGCGGCCGCCGAAACCCTCGCCGCCGCCGCAGCTGGAGCGGGGGCAGGCGGCGGGGAGGGTGCACGTTCCAGCGCCGCTGCAGGAGTTCTAGCAGCCGCCCGCACAGCAGGGGCAGCGGCCGCCGGTGCAGGGGCCGGTGCAGCCACGACTCCATTAGCCCTGGAGCCAACAGGGACACTCGGCGCCGCGTCGTCAGCCGGGGCAGAATCCACGGCCCGCCGGCCAGCACGGTGGCGACGGCCACCGCGGCGCCTGCGCTGCCTCTTGTTGGGAGGTTGCGCGCCACCGCCATCGCCGGAAGAGCCCGCATCCGGGCTGGGGGAACGGCTACGGCTTGGCGGAGAGGGGTGCGGCGACGAAGGGTCTCCCGGCGTGTCCATGAGCATGCCCGTGACCCAGAAGCAAACCCGATACCAGAGCACAGCTGGCGACAACGATCTTGGGCAGCGGCGAGCAGAGGAGACCTGGAGCCTGCTACCGCACTCTGGCTCCGGGACCGCGAGCCATCTGACCGCCGGGATGGCGTTGATGCTGTGAGTCCGCACGGTTAGCCTGAAACAGGACATGTCATAGCGGTTCATCGTCGCCGCGTCAACCGACTCAACCAGGCCACTGCCCGCGAGGAGCACTTCCGCGGTGCGCTGCTCCCACGCATGCGAGGGGATGCCTCGGATCTCCAGCCCGGCCAGGATGGGCACAGCCTCCTGCTGAGCGTTGTTCCGGCGGGACCACGGCGAGAAGAGCAGGGTGAAGCGCGACGCCACAACCCGCTTCCCGTGAAGGATCCGGTCACGCACCTCGCCGGACTTGCACAAGATCAGGAAGTCCGCCGGCTCAGAATCCCTGATGGAGAAGTCGAACCGCGTCAGGCCAAGCTTCTCATGGATGGCACTGGCCGCCGCGTCCAGAGTCAGCTCCGGCAGACGATAGCCGGCCACGGTCACCACCACCGCCCGTTCAAGCTCGGCTTCAAGGATCACCATCTCTGGGGAAGGGGCCAGGTAGCAGACATCCACCGCGCAGGGAGCTGTGGGCGGCTCATCGGTTGTCCTGTCCGAGCGGCCTCCACCGCGCACGAATGGCGCAGTGAAAGCGGTAGACGCGCCCGTGCTCTGGCCCGACACCACGTCGCGCCAAGACCGCTCCGCGTCGCCCACGGAGCGCGGCGAGGGGGCGCCTGTCGAAGAGCGGCTGCCAGCCTCTCCGCCCACGGCGAGCCGCACGGCAGGAGGGCGGCGCTCCGGAGGGGCGGCATCCGACGAGGACCGCTGCTGCTGGCACTCCGAGGAGATGTGGTTCGGGCCGCCGCACAGGACACACCTCGTAGGGTTGGTGCAGTTCACCGAGATGTGGCCTTCATCACCGCAGTTGTAGCAGCGGTCGTGCAGCGCAGCCGGGATCCTGCTCGCGGCTCCACCCGCCGGCGCACTGCGGGGAAGCTGAGGCTGCGACCCGCGTCCTGCGCGGCGCGGCGGCCGCGGCTGCGCAGCCTGAGGCTGCGACTGCTGGCGGCGACGCCGGCGGCCGTTGGCCTGGGTCCACGGGCCACCCGCACCAGGGGCAGGAACAGGCGCGGGCGCGGCCTGAAGGTGCACCGAGGGGGCGGCGGCGGCGGCCGCCGCCGCGGGGCGGCGGCTAGAACCGGCGCCCGCGGCCCAGCCGTCCTGCCCAAGCACACGTCCAGAAGGAGGGGCAACCACGACGGACCTCAGCATCGTCGCGGGCGGACGCGGCAGCACCGAGTTCACCGAGGGGGCACTCACCTCGGAATCCGAGAGGACCACGTGACTGGCCATGGCCGCGGGAGGGGGGCTAGGGGAGGTGGGGAGAGGGAGGGGCTGAGGGGAGGTGTGCGCCGGAGCCGGAGCAGCGACCGGCGAGGGGTTGGGGATGGCCGGCGCCGTGGCGGCGAGCGGCGGGGATGCGCTCAGAAGCTCATGTACGGAGCGAGAGCCGCTACCGATTTTTTACCTGACAGCTTTTCGCATGAGCCGGCGCTACATAGTGTATGGCCTAAGAAGAGACATTGACCGAGCCACCGTGCAACAACCTGTTTTGGCAGGGTATATGCAAGAGTAGTTATCGCATTCAAAACCATACAAAATCTACATATAAAATTTGTCTTGGAATAAATAGCTTCTTATATGGACTACTCTATACATAATTATAACTACAGTAGTATATTCGAATGAGATATGGGAAGCGCTGAGTATCCCCGTGGGATCGGAACACCCGATCCCCCGCCTCCTTTGCATGTCACATGGGAGTTCTGGATGCTGTGAAGAAAAATGGTGGGAAAACTGAGGCTCTGGCAGTAGTCGTGGCAGCCGTAGAGAAAACATAAGAGGAGCGTGAGTTGGAGCTTGCCCGCCGTGAGCAGTTCATCGCCGAACGTGATTAGATGGAATAGGAGAAACGCGCGGCATGTTAGTTCTCGCGAGCTTCTTTTAGTTTGTAGTCTTTTTTCTTTTAGTTTTAGCTTAAGTATTTGGAACTGGCATTGGAATTCTTGAGTTGAATCCATTGAGAGAACTTTTTTTATGTGCTTAAAACTAAATTTGTACTAAATATTTATACTTTTAGAGATTATTGTTTGATTGTTTTAGTATTAGCGAGCACATGTTTGTATTACTTATTTTGTATAATAACATCATAATATCACTAAATTGAATTTTTCATGTTCTTTACTACAATTGTAATGTTGAACTTCAAACAAACTTTTGAGCTGCTAAATTTAAGTTCGCTGGTGGTTTTCTATAATTGCATTAAATATATAGTGTATACTTATTTGTGGTAAAGATCCTATAAATTTATGATCTAATAAATATCTTAATGTTGGTTTCTAGTGTATTATTGGTAGGTATATTTATTGAAACTTCATGGGTATAAATTGAACTATTGGGATGATTTTTACTGGGGTTCTGACGAGGGGTTAACTCGACAAATGTCCTAGATGAAGGACTTAGGATCGGGGAGATAGGGCGTCGGATGAACTCGAAGGTAAAGTTAGTCGAAATAGGTGTGTGTCAAAAGTAAACTTGGGTGTTCAACCTGGCTTGCTTTCGATCTGGCCTACACCGTCCCCTCCTAGCCCCTATATATAGATGGCCAGGTCTCGAGGATCGGGTAGGGTCCGATACAGATTACAATATCGATATACGGTAAAGACTCGTATTCGACTATTATTACAATTGGGCCTAGCTATACGGGCCTTAGGGGTACTCAACTAACGGGCTCTATTAACTATACCCTTGTCAGTAGCCACTGAGATTCTGCCAGAATTGTAGATTCGGGTTGAATCTCTAATCTTCAAATCTTCGACTTGATCAATTCTTCGACTTTATCGTGAAATCTTCGACTTGGTCTTTCGACTTTATCTTCAAATCTTCGACTTGGTCTTTGGACTTATGATAATTTGTTCGCAAGGGGTCTTGATGAACAAGCCTGACAACTCTGACGGATCAAGAGGTCAGTTAACTGCCGGAACAGATACTTGTCACCTACTTCAAATTCAATCCCCTTGGACTTGAATTCGGGATACCGGTCAAACCCACTCTTTTGCCGCATTTAGGACTTACAAAGAATGAATCCCAGTGGTTCTCAGGGTACCCAGTGCGTCCACCAGGATTTTCTTCGCGTCGTAGACACGGATACATACCAGCAGAGCGCATCCATGTGCGTATACCAGGCCACACAGGACGGATCCCGGGGTCTTACCTTCGTGACAAGTCACGGCATTCGAGTTGTGTTGCGATAACGCAACTCGAGAATCTCATGTCGTGGTCAAATTTTGACTGAAAATATTCGGGTTTCTTCAACCATAAAACTCGCTCCCGATGGGAGTAACATTCCTGCACTGCTCCAATTATAATGCTTTGCCAAAAAATATCGTCGGGTGCGCGCTCAGCGCTCCCGATGGGAGTAGCCCCGAGGCTATAGTCGAAAAAGGCTTTTTTCGAGTATAGGCTCAAAATATAGTGTAGTCCATCATACTTCAACTCGAGATACTTTAACTGCTATATACTTTAAGGACATACTGTCATCAAATACTAATCCACACTTCAGATAGAAGTTGTATTTACTATCTTTGAAAATAGTAGCCCCCATGGCTATAATCGAAACTCTTTCATATATAGTCTTGTGCACCTATTTTGCACTTGTCGGCGCCATCTTTTCCTCTTTCTTATATTATCTTCTTTATGATATCAATGAATATGTCATTCTGTACCATTGCGAACCGTTGCATGGGCAATACTATAAATTTTTCATTTTTTGACCGTTAGTGGGCTTACCGTTTCCTATCTTTGCACCACGTCTCAACCCACGTTCCTTCTCCCAGAAGATATATAAAGAGGATCGTGGGGAGTCTTACTGTTTACCAGCTCTTTCTCTCCGCCGCCTCCATTGCTGATCTCCTATGTCTCCTCCGCTCGTGCATAGCCCCCGAGCGCACTTCGTACTGGATGCGCGTGAAACACCTGGCCACCAAGAACACCATGGCCAAGACTTCTGCCACTAACTGGGTGCGCTCCGCCATCACCAAGGAGGTGGAGAAGGCCAGGGCGGACGGCCTCATCGCCGCAGAGGATTCCATCAAATTTCCTAGCACTGAGCGGATCCCGAAGCCCCCGAGCGGTTATCGGATAATGTTTCTTGCTTTCCTCCTCCGCGGTTTCTCTCTTCCTGCCCACGAGTTTCTCCGTGGGCTTCTATTTGTCTACGGTGTGCAGCTCCATCAGCTCACACCGAATTCCCTTCTGCACATCGCCTGTTTCGTGACCCTCTGCGAGTCATTCTTGGGCATTGAGCCCCACTTCCTTCTTTGGAGGTCAATCTTTCGGCTCCGCCCCAATGTCGCTTTGGCTAGGAAACCCGAACTGGGTGGAGCCGTCGTTTCTGTGCGCCCTGGGGCACAATACTTTGAATTTTCCATGGCCGCATCTGTCCAAGGGTGGAGAACAAAGTGGTTCTATATCAAGGACCGCAAATCCTCTCCTGAAGATGAATATAGCCTTCCTCCCTTTGACGCTTCCCAGGAGGTGAAGAAATTGGCATCGTGGGATACGCTCCCCTTAGATGCAGAAGCAGAAGAAATTCTTCCTCTTCTTTCCCGCATCAAGGCTTTGAAAGGAGGTCAAGGAGGTGCTCTGTCGGGTATGCAACTCATGGAGTTTTTCATTCAACGTCGAGTTCAACCCCTACAACACCGCCTTACCAGACTTTGGAATTACTCTGGCTTGGAAGATCCTACTCGCATATCTGAAGATCTGATATCGAAAGAAGACGTCGACAAGCGAGTCAGGAATCTTACCAAGCTCACCAATGAACATGCAGTTGCGGATTTAACCGCTGACTTTTTTGAGTCCGTGCACCCTCTGCCTGAGGTATGTATCTTCACGTTCACTTATTATCGAACTTTGCTTGGTTCGATTTGCGTTATTCTGTGCCTTTGCACTCTGCTAATTTATTTATATGCAGGGTCATCAATTCCTTGTTTCTCGTCCTCCTCTTCCAGAGGCAGGGCCCTTACCAGCTGATCTTGCCTCTCCTGCATCTGAAGCCCCCGAAGCTGACGAAAGTCAGGACGGAGATGATGTCGAAGAATCAGAAGAGGAAACTAGCTCATCGATATCGCCTCCCCCTGCACTTGCTGAAGATGTTGGTGTCGACAAGAAAAGGAAGCGTGTCGATGAAATCGCTTCATCGAGTTCTGCAGCAGCTGGCAAAGCCCCCGTTCTTGCAGAAGATATGGAGTACTTTGACATGCTAGCATCGTAAGTATTGTATTTGAGTTCTTCAATTGCATTGTTCTTTGCCTTGTTTCCGTAATTTATATTCTTCATGCAGTGATGATGAAGAGCCACCAACAGATGCGACAGCTGCTCTCCCGACTTCTCCTGCGGTCACTGATGAGCCTGTTGAGCCAGATGTTGCGCCAAGGGCTACCAGGTCTTCTGTGAAGAAGGTTCCTCAAGCCCGATATCCCAAACGCTCAAAGAAGGCCAAAGAGCCCGAAGTTTCTCTAGAAGCCCATGCATCTACGGTTTCTTCTAACGATGTGAGCAATTCTTTTTTACTTGCTTTCCTTTCATACACTTCTGCTCTTATACACTCCTTTTCTCAGGCATTATTGAAGAGATTCATCGCCCTGGGCACTGAATGTGCTGAGTACCTAAAGGTTGCGAAAGCTTCCGAAGGTATGTTCGACATTCATTCATGGTTTTTCCTCCTTGCATATCTTGTGCTATTTTTCTGACTTCCTTTCTCCTTCCACTTTAGCTGCTCTAGCCACAACCAATGCCCGGATTGCGTCGCTGGAAGCGGAGCTCCGTGCTTCTCAGAAAGCT
This sequence comes from Dactylis glomerata, assembly GCA_007115705.1. Lineage (NCBI taxonomy): Eukaryota > Viridiplantae > Streptophyta > Magnoliopsida > Poales > Poaceae > Dactylis > Dactylis glomerata. Next base: position 7,608,888 of record QXEO01000247.1, on the reverse strand, counting down.
TACGATGCTGCGACTAGTGCCAAAGCAAATGCTGAGAAGTCGCAGAAATCTGCGCTTGGTAAGGCAAAGAAAGCTGAAAAGGCTTTAGCTGATGCCAACAAGGATCATGCCCAGCGAGAGCAAGCCGTGGCGGAACGTCTCCACACAATGTCCACTGCTGCTGAAAGTAAGTGTTTCGCCTTGTCGCCTATTTTCGACTTCTGTTGCACTGTTGCATGTGCTGACATCTTCCTCCTTCTTTTCTTTTCTACCTTCTTTGTGTCGTGCAGGTTTTACTGGGGTATCTCCATCGGCCCTGCAACCGGACAGTGACCCTCTGATGACTGCGGTGAACTTACTCGAGGAAAACTGGATATCTATCCAGGAAACTTTCGAGTTAGTTAGCCGCGTTCTTTCACGGCTATTTGTCGGGTTGTGGCCGAAGAAAAGGTCAGCGGTCCCGAAGGACAACTTGAACGATCTTGCCAAGACCTTCGATACAACGGAAGACCCCACCCTTCAGCTGAAAGGACTTTCAACTAAGCGTGGCGCCGAGGGTGCTATTGCACTTTCCCTTGCGCACGGTACGAATTTCGACTAGGAGAGGGTTAGCTCCCCTCATGGCCACACCCGTGATGAGATGAAGGCTTTTTTTGAGAAGGCGAAGAAGTTGGCACCTACGTTGTTGACAACTATTTCTCCTTCGGCAGCTTCTGCGGTGCCTGCTGCACCATCTCCAGCAACGGAAGGTCCAGTGCCACCGTCGACTTCCGGCAAGGAGATTGCCGTGCCCTCTTCTGCCACGGAACACAATGCTGAGGTGGCATAGACTCGGCTTCCTTTGTAGCTTTTAGTTTTCTCCTTTTGGATGCAGAAACTTTAGTTGAGTGTAACCCGAGAACCTTAGTCATAGGGTTTTGCACTTATGTAAATATATTTCTGGCGTATGAAGTATTATGCTGTTTCTCTTTAATGTTTCTCCTTTCTTTCCCCTTTTGGCTTGCAGTCGATGCGCGTCAATGATCCTTTGACTCACGGTCCTGCTCCTTCTTCTACCCGTGTGTTTGGTTCTCCGATTTCGTCGACTCCTAGTCGATGCAGCCGATGCGCAGAGTACTCTTCCAGAATTTCCGATCTTGAGGCTCGCCTGACTTTAGCCAAGCGTCAAGCACAGATGGCTATTAACAAAGCTAGCAAAGCCAGTGGTTATATGAAGCAAATATCTTCACTAGACGAAAAGGTCTCCAGCTTGATGGCTAAGATTGTCCATAATGAAGAATGCGAATCTTTTATCCTTGGCATTGTCGAGTCTGCCTGCGAGATGTTACGATGTGAGTTTTCTTTCGACTCCTTCGTTCTCTGATTATCCCCTGCTGTTTTTGTGACACCTTTTGCCGTGATAGGCACTTGTTTGGATTTCGCTGCTGAGGATCGTCGGGTTGCTGAGCGAAATGCGGCTTTGGAGAAAATGTCGGTTGGCTTTGAGACTTTGTGGTCTGATTCTCGACGCCGAAATGCCATTGTACTGCTTCAGGATCGTGCCCAGCATATTGGCGAGTCAGTTGATGGTTGCCGACGGGCTCTTACAACTATGCACTCTGTTATGCTTCCCCGCAATCCTTTGCCTGCGACTTTCCCGCTTCTTCTTGATGTTTTCAGATCCACCCATCGTATTCATAGATTGATAGAACTGAACTTAGTGGCAGGTGCCAATTTTGCTCTCGGGTGGATACGCAAGTGGCATCCCAGGCTGAATTATAGCACGATGTCTTTAAGTTTGGCTCCAGGTGGGGCTAGCCTTCGGGTACATATGGAGAACACACTGCAACCTGCTCGAAGACTCATAGCTAGGCTTCTCGAAGCGGATGCTGCGTTTTTCCGTGAGTACCATTATTTAGATCCTTTAGGCGTAGATGATTCTGATAACCCGTTATTGTAATATTTTTGTAACGCGAGAGTGTCTTTATTTCGCGACTTGTATGTCGAAAAAAAAAGTTCGTCCTCAAAGCGTTTTTATGCGTTTACCGCATTTCTTCCTTCGAAAAGACTTGTAAACTCGAATATGAGGAACATTTCGTCTTTATTATACTTGTGATGCAAGATACATGGGGTGACCCAAGAGATCCGGCCTGTGACCTGTGTTCTGGACCTAGAGGGCATTGCCCCTGGTATAACTCGTGGCTTTTACAGCCTTATTTTTCTACTTTACTCTATTGTCTTATGATGCTTATGCCGTCATGACTTTCCCTTTTTCCTCTGCGTCTGTGTCTTCTCCTGATGCTCCTACTCGTGGTTTCTTCATTTCGGGCTCCGCGACGCATCCTTCGAGTAGCTTGATGTCCTCTGTAGTCGCGCTTTTTGCCTTTTCTGCATGGTTGGCTATTACGCCAAAATTTTGCGCCATCTTGTGGAACTCCCTGTCGCAGAGATCTGAAACTTCAAAACTTCCTTTCACTGTAATTATTCCTCTTGGTCCTGGCATCTTAAGTACCAGATATGTATAGTGGGGTACTGCCATGAATCGCGAAAACGCGGGTCGTCCGAGGATCGCGTGATATTGAGATGGCCAGTCCATGACTTTGAAATCTAGCTTTTCTCTTCTATAATTTTGTCAGTTGCCGAAGCAAACGTTGAGTGCTATTCGACCCAATGGGTAATTGGCACTTCCTGGCACGATTCCGTGGAAGGAACAATCTGTTGGCTTCAGGAACTCTAGTGATATATGCATTGCTCGGAGTGTTTTCGCGTATATCAGGTTAAGTCCACTCCCTGCATCCATGAATATTCTGTTGACATCATACGCGCCGATTTGGGCTTTGAGTACCAAAGGCGCGTTCCCCGGCCGAGGTACTGTTATAGGGTGATCTTCTCTGTTGAACTCTATTGATTGTTCTGACCAGTGCAGATACTCCGTTGTAGCTGGAGGTGATATGACTGCTAGGTTGACTTGTCGAGTTATGCTCTTCTCTTCTTTGTTCGACTTGGGTACAGGTTGTATCATTGCTGTGATATGTCCTTTCGATGGAACATACCCTTCGTCGTCGTCGTGTCCCTGGTTTTGCTGGTCTTGTCCTTGAGGCGCTCCATTGTTTCCTTGCTGCTTTGCCGGAGGGTTGTTGCTTCCTTCGAATCCTTGTCGCCTTGCTTCGATTTGCTTATTTACTGCCGCCTCTTGAAGTTTTAAGAATGTTGTGCAATCTTTCATTGCATGCCTTGATACTCGCTTCCCATCGACGAACGCTGAGTGTATATGACAAGGTCCATTGAGCATGTCTTCTGGCGAGGGGTTGTATTCTCTGGATTCTCTTACGGGGAATTTTTTATAGTCCTCTTTTCCGTAACTTCGATATCCTGAACTTCTTCGATCACTTCCTTGATAGCTGTTGTCTTTGTATCCTGCGGCGACTTGGCTATGAGGGCCATAGTTGTCGAAATTTCTGGACCGTCTTCTTTGACTTCCATATCTATTTCTTCTATCGTCTTCTGGAGATCGTGTCCTTTTGTTGTTGCACGCATCTTCTCCATCTGCGAATCTGTTTGCTGTGTCCATGAGGTCTGACACTATTTTCGGCTTGATTCTACCCATCTCCTCGACTAGGTCTCTTCATCTTAATCCAATGATGAACGCATCTATTGCTCTTTCGTCTGAAACTTCGACTGCTGAATTTTTGATAAGGCTCCATCTTTGGATGTATGCCCGTAGTGTTTCGTCGCATTGTTGCACACATGCTTTGACTTCTTCTATTGATGCTGGTCGTTTGTATGTCGACCTGCAGTTGCTTGTAAATTGCTTTGTGAGGTCTTCCCAGCTTCCAATAGATTCTTTCTCTAGTTTGCTCAACCATGACCTTGCTGCGCCGGTGAGGTGTAGTTGTAAACTTTGTATTGCTGTTTCTTTGGTTCCTCCTAATATTTGGACTGCTTGTAAGTAATCTGCGAGCCATGATTGTGGCTTCTGTGATCCGTCGTATTTTTGCTGATCATGAGGTAGTTTGAATCCTTTGGGAACTGGAGTGGTGCGAACCCTATGGGTAAAGCACAACGCCCCCATCTCTTTTTTGTCGTCCTCATAGTCACATTTTTCATTTGGGGATCGCGATCTTCGAGTTCCACCGTGCTGTTTTGGTGATGGCGATCGAGATCGGTGCTTGTTGCTTCTGCGCCGAGGACTGTTGTGACGGCGAGGTGACCTTGCTTTGTGCACTTCTTTGTGGTGATATGCTTCTTCTCCTTTTGCTGATAGCTTGTGGCCTACCATGTTGAGTCCATTCAGTGCTGCTCTATGCATATGTTCTCTAGGATCTCCTGGACTTGGTCGAGTTGTAAGTAGATATGCTTGTGCTGCCACTAGTGCTGCTTCAGGAGTTTTTGGTAGGATGTTTCCCTGCTCGTCGACCGATAGGAAGGACGAGTCGAGGTTTTTAGAAATACTTTGCCTGTCGGAGTACTCGAGGTTATCGTACCTTGAACCGTGTCGACGATTTTTCCTTGCGTTGCTGTATGATGCGTCGCTTCATGCTTTTCGAGCAGCTTCGCTAGCTGCAATGGCTGAATCTTTTCTTCTTTGTATCTCTATTTTCTCCTTTGCTAATTGCTTGGCCTGCTTCCTTAGGGCGTAGTGATACCCCAAAAGTAGGTTTTTGCTGGAATTTGATGGTATTGGTGTGCCGTGTTCTACGGCTTCTTTTATTATCCTCCATTCTTCGACTGATAGTCGAATTTTCTCCCTGGTTGTGAGGGATTCTTGTGTTTGCCCTTCCGCTAGGTGATTTGCTCCTCTGTCGATATTTGCTGGGTTTAGTACTGGATTGTCGTTTTCGTCGAATTCTTCTGAGTTATCTCCTATAATGGCGAGCACCTGGCATTGTTTGCCGATGTTACCCTTGAAGCTTGAGAAGATCGAGTTACTATCCTCAGAAAGCTCTAATCCTGTCTTCCATGTATCTGTTGACTTGCTCACAATATCGTTGAAGCAGATTATGAAATCTTCGAGTTGGACTCCTACGTCAAAATTTCCCTTTTCTTCGTTGCCCTCTGCGATCTTTCCTTTTTGCATTTCCTCTGGGTTGACCGGCGAGTTTACCTCGCTAGAAGAGCCTTCAGAATATTCCATCACTGCTGTTGTCTTGTGCTCACTTGTCGACAGATCTTGTTTTGTCGGATCTGAGAGGCGAGATGAACCCGATGGTCCGATGAGGATGTTTAAGCTTCCGATTGTCAACTCCATCTCTTGATTTTCGTCGATTTCTATACTGCTGTTGGCTAAAAGCGAAAAAGCCGTCGAATTCATGATTCCAACGCCCAAGGTCCCCACGGTCGGCGCCAATTGAGGAGGGGTTAACTCGACAAATGTCCTAGATGAAGGACTTAGGATCGGGGAGATAGGGCGTCGGATGAACTCGAAGGTAAAGTTAGTCGAAATAGGTGTGTGTCAAAAGTAAACTTGGGTGTTCAACCTGGCTTGCTTTCGATCTGGCCTACACCGTCCCCTCCTGGCCCCTATATATAGATGGCCAGGTCTCGAGGATCGGGTAGGGTCCGATACAGATTACAATATCGATATACGGTAAAGACTCGTATTCGACTATTATTACAATTGGGCCTAGCTATACGGGCCTTAGGGGTACTCAACTAACGGGCTCTATTAACTATACCCTTGTCAGGTTCTTATTGCAAAATTAACAGTACTTGTTTTTTTTGCGATAAGCAGTACTTGTTATAATTGATTCATTCATGCGTTGATAGCGTGCACGAATGCTCTGTATTCCGCTTCCCATTTTATTTAGTATTGCTGAATCCTCGGGGGAAACACAGGTGACAAGGGTATAGTTAATAGAGCCCGTTAGTTGAGTACCCCTAAGGCCCGTATAGCTAGGCCCAATTGTAATGATAGTCGAATACGAGTTCCTACCGTATGTCGATATTGTAATCTGTATCGGACCCTACCCGATCCTCGAGACCTGGCCGCCTATATAAAGGGGCCAGGAGGGGACGGTGTAGGCCAGATTGAAAGCAAGCCAGTTTGAACACCCAAGTTTACTTTCGACGCATACCTATTTCGACTAACTTCACCTTCGAGTTCATCCGACGCCCTATCTCCCCGATCCTAAGTCCTTCATTTAGGACATTTGTCGAGTTAACCCCTCGTCAATTGGCGCCGACCGTGGGGACATGGGCGTTGGAATCATGAATTCGACGGCTTTTTCGCTTTTAGCCAACAGCAGTACAGAAGTCGACGAAAATCAAGAGATGGAGTTGACAATTGGAAGTTTGAGCATCCTCATCGGGCCATTGGGTTCATCTCGCCTGTCAGATCCGACGAAACAAGATCCGTCGGCAAGTGAGCCCAAAACAGTAGCAATGATGGAGTATTCCGACAGCTCTTCTAGCGAGGTAAACTCGCCGATCAGCCTAGAGGAAGTGCAAAAAGGAAAGATCGCAGAAGATAACAAAGCAAAGGGAAAACTCGACGCAGGAGTCCAACTCAATGATCTCATGATCTGCCTCGACGATATCTCAGACAAATCAACAGACACATGGAAGATAGGGTTAGAGCTTTCTGAAGATGGCGACTCGATCTTCTCAAGCTTCAAAAGTAACATTGGCAAACAATGCCAAGTGCTCGCCATTGTAGGAGACAACTCAGAAGAATTCGACGAAAATAACAACCCAGTGCTAAATCCAGCAAATATCGACAAAGGAGCAAATCACCTAGCAGAAGGGCAAACAGCAGAATCCCTCACAGCCAGGGAAAAAATTCGACTATCAGTCGACGAATGGAGGATAATAAGAGAAGCCATAGAACACGGCACGCCAACATCATCAAATTCCAGCAAAGACATGCTTTTAGGGTATCATTATGCCCTAAGGTAGCAGGCAAAGCAATTAGCAAAGGAGAAGATAGAGATACAAAGAAGAAAAGATTCAGCCATTGCAGCTAGCGACGCCGTTCGTAAAGCACGAAGCGACGCATCATATAGTAACGCAAGGAAAAATCATCGACACGGTTCAAGGTACGACAACCTCGAGTACTCCGACAGGCAAAGTATTTCCAAAAACCTCGACTCGTCCTTCCTATCGGTCGACGAGCAGGGGAACATCCTACCAAAAACCCCTGAAGTAGCACTAGTAGCAGCGCAAGCATATCTACTTACAACTCGACCAAGTCCAGGAGATCCTAGGGAGCATATGCATAGAGCAGCATTGAACGGACTCAACATGGTGGGCCACAAGCTACCAGCAAAAGGAGAAGAAGCATATCACCACAAGGAAGTGCACAAAGCAAGGTCACCTCGCCGTCACAACAGTCCTCGGCACAGAAGCAGCAAGCAACGATCTCGATCGCCAGCACCAAAACAACATGGTGGAACCCGAAGATCGCGATCCCCAAATGAAAGACGCGACTATGAAGACGACGAAAAAGAGATGGGGGCATCGTGCTTTACCCGCAGGGTTCGCACCACTCCAGTTTCCAAGGGATTCAAGTTACCTCATGATCAGCAAAAGTACGACGGATCACAGGAACCACAATCATGGTTATCAGATTATCTACAAGCAGTGCAAATATTAGGAGGAACCAAAGAAACAGCAATGCAAAGTTTGCAACTACACCTCACCGGAGCAGCAAGGTCATGGTTGAGCAAACTAGAGAAAGAAACCATTGGAAGCTGGGAAGACCTCACAAAGCAATTCACAGGCAACTTCAGGTCGACATACAGGCGGCCAGCATCAATAGAAGAAGTCAAAGCGTGCGTGCAGCAACGCGATGAAACACTGCGGGCATACATCCAAAGATGGAGCCTTATCAAAAATTCGGCAGTCGAAGTTTCAGACGAAAGAGCAATAGATGCATTCATCATTGGATTAAGGCGAAGAGACCTAGTCGAAGAGATGGGTAGAATCAAGCCAAAAACAGTGTCAGACCTCATGGATATAGCAAACAGATTCGCAGATGGAGAAGACGCATGCAACAACAAGCGAACGCGATCCCTAGAGGACGATAGAAGAAATAGATATGGAAATCAAAGTAGACGGTCCCGAAATTACGACAACTACGGCTCCCATAGCCAAGTCGCCGTAGGATACAAAGACAACAGTTATCAAGGAGGCGAGCGCAGAAGTTCGGGATACCAAAGCTATGGAAAGGAGGATTATAAAAAGTTTCCCGCAAGAGAACCCAGAGAGTACAACCCGTCGGCAGAAGATATGCTCAACGGACCTTGTCATATACACTCAGCGTTCGTCGATGGGAAGCGAGTATCAAGACACGCAATGAAAGACTGTACAACATTCTTAAAACTACAAAAGGCAGCGTTAAACAAGCAAACTGAAGCAAGGCGACAAGGATTTGAAGGAAGCAACAACCCTCCGGCAAAACAGCAAGGAAACAATGGAGCTCCTCAAGGACAAGACCAGCAAAACCAGGGACACGACGACGATGAAGGGTACGTTCCATCAAAAGGACACATCACAGCAATGATACAACCTGTGCCCAAGTCGAACAAAGAAGAGAAGAGTATAACTCGACAAGTCAACCTAGCAGTCATCTCACCTCCAGCCACAACGGAGTATCTGCAGTGGTCAGAACAACCAATCGAGTTCAACAGAGAAGACCACCCTATAACAGTACCTCAGCTGGGAAATACGCCTTTGGTACTCAAAGCTCAAATCGGCGCGTATGATGTTGACAGAATATTCATGGACGCTGGGAGTGGAATTAACCTGATATATGCAAAAACACTCCGAGCAATGCATATATCACTAGAGTTCCTGAAACCAACAGATTGTTCCTTCCACGGGATCGTGCCAGGAAGTGCCAATTACCCACTGGGTCGAATAGCACTCAATGTTTGCTTCGGCAACCGACAAAACTACAGAAGAGAAAAGCTAGACTTCAAAGTCATGGACTGGCCATCTCAATATCACGCGATCCTCGGATGACCCGCGTTTTTGCGATTTATGGCAGTGCCTCACTATACATATTTGGTACTTAAAATGCCAGGACCAAGAGGAATAATTATAGTGAAAGGAAGTTTTGAAGTTTCAGATCTCTGCGACAGGGAGTTCCACAAGATGGCGCAAAACTTCGGCATGATAGCCAACTACGCAGAGAAGGCAAAAAGCATGACTACAGAGGGCGTCAAGCTACTCGAAGGACACGTTGCGGAGCCCGAGATGAAGAAACCACGAGTAGGAGTATCAGGAGAGGACAAAAATACAGGAGAAGAAGAGAAAGCTATGACGGCATAAGCATCAAAGCACAATAAAATAGAGTAGAAGAATAAGGCTGTAAAAGCCACGAGTTATACCAGGGGCAATGCCCTCTAGATCCAGAACACAGGTCATAGGCCGGATCTATTGGGTTACCCCATGTATCTTACATTACAGATATAATAAAGACAAAGCGTTCCTCATATTCGAGTTTACGAGTCTTTCAAAGGGAAAATGCGGCGAACGCACGACTCATACAAAAAATGCTCTGAGAATAAGTTTCAGACATACAGTCGCGAAATAAAGAAACTCTCGCGTTCCACATACGTCTTACAACATCGGGTTATCAGAATCATCTACACCTAAAGGGTCTAAGTAGTGAAACTCGCAGAAAACGCGGAGTCTTCTTGCAACAGCCTGGCTATAATTCGTCGGGCAGGCTGCAAGGTACTCTCTAAGTGTACTCGAAGGCTTGCCCCACCCGGAGGATAGCTCAGCGACATAGAACTATAATTGAGTCTTGGCTGCCACTTGCGTATCCACCCAATAGCAAAATTGGCACCTGCCACTAAGTTCAGTTCTATCAACCGATGGATTCGCTGGCTGGATCTAAAAACATCAAGAAGCAATGGGAAAGTAGCAGGCAGAGGATTGCGAGGAAGCATGACCGAGTGCATATTTACGAGAGCTCTCCTACAGCCATCCACTGCCTCGCCAATGTGCTGAGCGCGGTCCTGAAGCAATACAACAGCACTCCGGCGTCGAGGATCAGACCATAAATTTTCAACACCTGCGGACATTTTTTCTAGAGCCGCACTTCGCTCGGCAACCCGACGATCTTCAGCAGCGAAATCCAAGCAAGTTCCTACAAGGGCAAAGGATATCATAAAAGTAGCAGTGGAGCAAAAGGGAAAAAGATAAGTCGAGAGGAAACTTACATCGCAACATTTCACAGGCGGATTCAATGATACCAAGAATAAAAGAATTGCATTCTTCGTGATGCAAAATCTTTGCTGTCAAGCTGGACACTTCATCACCAAGAATTGATACCTGCTTCGTCAGGACAGAAGTTTTGCTAGCTTTATCAAACGCCATCTGAGCTTGGCGTTTGGCTGAAGTCAAGCGAACCTCAAGATCAAAAATCCTTGCAGAATATTCTTCGCCTTGATCGCATCGACTAGGAGGTGACGGAATCCTCGAGTTGAACGTACTGGCAGAGAAAGGAGCAGGCCCGCAAGTCAAAGGGTCATCGATATGCATCAACTGAAAGCCAAAGAAAAGGAAGAAGAAACATTTCAGAAAGGCAGCACAGGAATTCATAAGAAGATATATTTACATAAGAGCACAACCCTATGACTAAGGTTCTCGGGTTGCATGCAACTAAAGTTTTTTACATTCAAAAGGAGAAAACTAAAAGCTACAAAGAAGCCGAGTCTACGCCACCTCAGCATTTTGCTCCGTGGCAAAAGAGGGCACGGCAAATTCCTCGCCAGAAGTCGACGGCGGCACTGGATCTTCCGCCGTTGGAGGTGGTGCAGCAGATGCCGTAGAGGACGCTGAAGGGGAAATAATTGTCACCAATGCAGGCGCTAACTTCTTCGCCTTCTCGAAAAAAGCCTTCATCTTATCGCGGGTGTGGCCATGGGGAGAGCTCACCCTCTCCCAGTCGAAGTCCGTACCGTGCGCAAGAGAAAGTGTAATAGCACCCTCGGCGCCACGCTTAATAGAAAGCCCTTTCAGCTGGAGGGTGGGGTCTTCAGTTGTATCGAAGGACTTGGCAAGATTACTCAAGTTGTCCTTTGGAACTGCTGCCCTTTTCTTCGGCCATAACCTGACAAACAGTCGTGATAGAACACGGTTAACTAACTCAAAAGTCTCCTGGATAGATATCCAGTTTTCCTCGAGTAGGTTAACCGCGGTCATCAGAGGATCATCGTCCGGTTGCAGGGACGACAGAGATACCCCGGTAAATCCTGCACGACACAAAGCAGATAGAAGAGAAAAAGAAGAGGAAAATGTCAGCAAGTACAACAGTGCAGCAGAAGTCGAAAATAGAAGACAAGGCGAAACACTCACTTTCAGCAGCAGTAGACATTGTGTGAAGACGCTCTGCCACGGCTTGCTCTTGCTGGGCATGATCCTTGTTGGCATCAGCTAAAGCTTTTTCAGCTTTCTTCGCCTTACCAAGCGCAGATTTCTGCGACTTCTCAGCGTTTTCTTTAGCAGTGGCCGCAGCATCATAAGCTTTCTGTGAAGCGCGGAGCTCCGCCTCCAGCGACGCAATTCGAGCGTTGGCCGTTGCCAGAGCAGCTACAGAAGAAGACGCAAGCGTGTCAGCTAAATAGCAAAGGACAAGTACAAGGAAAAAGTTGTGACTGGACGTCAAAAGTGTACCTTCGGAAGCTTTCACAACCCTCAGGTACCCAGCACATTCCGTGCCTAAGGCGACAAATCTCTTCAATAATGCCTAAGAGAAAGGGCGTGTAAGAGCACAAGTATATGCAAAGGAAAGACAAGAAAAGGAAAAGCAAAAGAAGTTGCTCACATCGTCGGGAGAACCCGTCGACGCATGGGCCTCAAGAGAAACGTCGGGTTCTTTGGCCTTCTTTGAGCGTTTGTTGCTTCGAGTTTCCAGAACCTTCTTGACAGAAGCCCGGGTGACCCTCGGTGCGGCAACTGGCTCAGTGGGCTCGGCAGCGGTCACCGGCGACATCGAAGGAGCAGTTGTATCATCTTTTGGCGGCTCTTTGTCATCTCTATAAAGAAGAAAATACGTTATATGCCATACTGCAGAAACAAGACAATAATGGTGCAAGTGGAGAACTCAAATAAAGCACTTACGATGCCAGGAGGTCGAAGAATTCCATATCTTCTGTCAAAACAGGAGATTTCTCCGCAACCGCTTGTTGCAAAGAAGAACTCGAAGAAGCAAATTCGTCGACTCGTTTCCTTTTCTTATCCAAGCCAGTGTCTTCAAGCTGCACAGGAGGAGACGATGTCGACGAACTAGTATCCTCTTCTGATTCTTCGGCATCATCTCCGTCCTGATTATCATCAGCCTCGGGGGCTTCAGATACAGACATGGCCAGATCAGCCGGAAGGGGCCCTGCCTCCGGAAGAGGGGGCGCGAGAGGAGAAATTGGTGCCCCTGCACGCGAACGCGTTACTAGAGTAAATAAGGAAAAGGAAAACATAGTTTGAGAAACACAAAAATCGACAACAAGGAGTCAAGAAGTAAGCAGATATATACCTCAGGAAGAGGGTGCACGGAGTCGAAGAAATCAGCGGTCAAATCAGCAACTGCATGTTTCTTGGTGAGCTTGGTGAGACTCCTGACTCGCTTGTCGACATCTTCTTTCAATATCAGATCTTCAGAGATGCGGGTAGGATCTTCCAAGCCGGAGTAACTCCAAAGTTTGGTAAGGCGGTGTTGTAGGGGTTGAACTCGACGTTGAATAAAAAACGCCATGAGTTGAATACCCGACAAAGCGCCTCCTTGACCTCCTTTTAAAGCCTTGATGCGAGACAGAAGAGGAAGAATCTGTTCTACTTCCGCATCTGAGGGGAGCGTATCCCACGACGCCAATTTCTTTACCTCCTGGGAAGCATTAAAAGGAGGTAGGCCGTATTCATCTTCAGGAGAGGATTTGCGGTCCTTGATATAGAACCACTTTGTCCTCCACCCTTGGACAGATGCGGCCATGGAAAATTCAAGGTATTGTGCTTCAGGGCGCACAGAAACGACGGCTCCGCCCAGTTCGGGTTTTCTAGCCAAAGCAACATTGGGGCGGAGCCGAAAGATTGACCTCCAGAGAAAAAAGTGGGGCTCAATGCCCAAGAATGACTCGCAAAGAGTCACGAAACACGCAATGTGCAGAAGAGAGTTAGGTGTGAGCTAGTGAAGCTGCACACCGTAAACAAAGAGAAGCCCACGAAGGAACTCGTGGGCAGGAAGAGAAAGACCACGGAGGAGGAAAGCGAGGAACATTACCCGATAACCACTCGGGGGCTCCGGGATCCGCTCCGTGCTTGGAAACTTGATCGAATCTTGGGCGGAGATGAGGCCGTCCATCCGGGCCTTCTCCACCTCCTTTTTTGTGATGGCAGAGGTCACCCAGCTGGTCGCGGCGTTCGATTTTCCCTTGGCCATGGCATTCTTGCTCGCTAGGTGCTTCACGCGCATCTATCAAATCTGTGCCTGGGGGCTATGCACGAAAGGAGAAGGAGGCAAGATCGACAATGGCGGCGGTGGCGGAGAGAAAGAGCTGGTAAACAGTAAAATTCCCCACGATCCCCCTTATATATCTTCTGAGAGAAGGATCGTGGGCTGAGACGTGGTGCAAAGATCGGAAACGGTAAGCCCACTAACGGTCAAAAATTAAGAAATTTACAGTACTGCCCACGCAACGGTTCGCAATGGTACAGAGTGACGTACTCATTGATGTCATAAAGAAGATAATATAAGAAAGATGGCATCGACAAGTGCAAAATAGGTGCACAAGACTGTATACGAAGGAGTTTCGTGGCTAGCCTTGGGGGCTACTACTTTCAAGACTGGTGAAAACAATTTTTTCTTTAAAGAAGTGGATACATAGTCGACAACAGGTTATTATTAAGCTATTTAGAGATGAAGTATGGTGAACAACATTTGAGCCTATACTCGAAAAAATATTTTTTCGACTATAGCCTCGGGGGCTACTCCCATCGGGAGCGCTGAGCGCGCACCCGACGATATTTCTTGGCATATGATAGAGCATGAGAAGTGAAGAAATGTTACTCCCATCGGGAGCGAGTTTTATGGTTGTTTAAACCCGAATATTTTCAGTCAAAATTTGACTGCGACATAAGATTCTTGAGTTGCGTTATCGCAACGAAACTCGAATGCCGTGATTTATCACGAAGGTAAGACCCCGGGATCCGTCCTGTGTGGCCTGGTATACGCACATGGATGCGCTCTGCTGGTATGTATCCGTGTCTACGACGCGAAGAAAATCCTGGTGGACGCACTGGGTACCTTGAGAATCATTGGGATCCATTCTTTGTAAGTCCTAAATGCGGCAAAAGAGTGGGTTTGACCGGTATCCCGAATTCAAGTCCAAGGGGATTGAATTTGAAGTAGGTGACAAGTATCTGTTCCGGCAGTTAACTGACCTCTTAATCCGTCAGAGTTGTCAGGCTTGTTCATCAAAACCCCTTGCGAAAGAATATCATGAAAATAAGTCGAAAGACCAAGTCGAAGATTTGAAGATAAGAAGAAGTCGAAGAATTGATCAAGTCGAAGATTTAAAGATTAGAGATTCAATCCGAATCTGCAATTCTGGTAGAATCTCAGGGGCTACTGACAAGGGTATAGTTAATAGAGCCCGTATAGCTAGGCCCAATTGTAATGATAGTCGAATACGAGTTCCTACCGTATGTCGATATTGTAATCTGTATCGGACCCTACCCGATCCTCGAGACCTGGCCGCCTATATAAAGGGGCCAGGAGGGGACGGTGTAGGCCAGATTGAAAGCAAGCCAGGTTGAACACCCAAGTTTACTTTCGACGCATACCTATTTCGACTAACTTCACCTTCGAGTTCATCCGACGCCCTATCTCCCCGATCCTAAGTCCTTCATTTAGGACATTTGTCGAGTTAACCCCTCGTCAACAGGGGTTTTATTATGGTTAGTTTTAAGAAAAATTTGAATACAAAAGTAGGATTTGTGGTATCCTTCTGTAAGTATTCGAATTGATCACTTAAAGTAGTCACCAGTGGACATAAAATGATTACAAGCAACCATGGCACCGGCTTCCGCACTACCCAAGTGTTGGCACTCGGTACAAAACACTCGTCATCTTCACGTAGGGTAATAATATTTTCCCCAGTGCAATCTTTTTTAGGGGTAAAAGTTGCTTAATGTTTATCTCGTTATCATGCATGCATGTTTGTGCGTAAAGGTTTTTCTTTCTTTTCTTCACACTGATATGAGAGACAGATTCAGATTATCTTCTTGCAAAATGTGTTGTGTGCTAGCAAGCAAAATATTCTCTCTCATGCCTCGCATTAGGGTTTCCTGGAAGGGAGGCATGCGGGACATCGTCTTGGTGTCTTAGTCTTCTGATCGTGTTAACTAACGTGCCATAGGTACAGAACGGAAGATGAGATCCACCTATGCCATCCGTGTCGAGTGCCGGCACGTCGCATGAGGGTGGACACGAGTCCATGTATATATTGCACGAACTTGCACCAGCGTTTCAACGGAACAAGAAAATCAGTTGACACGTATGACGTGACGGTGGAAGTCCAAACCACGTGTGACTGCGCCGGTTCGGTTCCTACCATATTCAAGGTGCGGTGCGAGTCCGACCGGCCGCAGAACAAACTACCGCACGTACTACGATTGCATGCTTCTCATTGTTGTGGAACCAGCATCATCAAGAAATAAATACACCTCCACGGCGATTTCATATGCTGAGTGGCGTCCAGTTGATCCAAGCTTCCAAACTCGAGAGCGAGACCGGCCAGTACCGCACGTACTACGATTGCATGCTTCTCATTGTCCCCAATATTACATCCTTTCAAAATTAGAAGAACATGAAACATGTACTTATGTGAATCTGATACGTATTGATATTAATATACTAAAAGTTATATCATAAATTTGAATGTTTTGTGCCTTTAATCGATTGAGGACCTCTTTGCCAAAAAGAAAACATATTATACAAGAAAAGGGGAAAATCGTCATCGTGACTCTCACTGAATGTGATGGCACTTAAATAAATCAAGCAGCACTGTAGCCAAAATAATACTCCTGCAGAAGAGACATGGGGAATCAAGGACAATGATCAGCTCGACACCATGGTGCCTAGTATCTTGACTATCTCCACGCATCTAGACACCTAGACCAATGCAACGACGTTAGCTCTGCGAGTAGCGTTGTAACGATCCATCATTGAGCTAATCCGATCAAGCCCGGAGTCGATTCTGCAAATCAAGACAAAAGTTGAGTAAAATACCCTACAGTGTGCCCCGAGATTAACCGTGTGCTTATGCGCTTACTGACCTTTTTATGTTG